>OX376350.1:5000-1255430 GCA_947369235.1 Udea olivalis
TAACCTAACCTAACCTAACCTAACCTAACCTAACCTAACCTAACCTAACCTAACCTAACCTAACCTAACCTAACCTAACCTAACCTAACCTAACCTAACCTAACCTAACCTAACCTAACCTAACCTAACCTAACCTAACCTAACCTAACCTAACCTAACCTAACCTAACCTAACCTAACCTAACCTAACCTAACCTAACCTAACCTAACCTAACCTAACCTAACCTAACCTAACCTAACCTAACCTAACCTAACCTAACCTAACCTAACCTAACCTAACCTAACCTAACCTAACCTAACCTAACCTAACCTAACCTAACCTAACCTAACCTAACCTAACCTAACCTAACCTAACCTAACCTAACCTAACCTAACCTAACCTAACCTAACCTAACCTAACCTAACCTAACCTAACCTAACCTAACCTAACCTAACCTAACCTAACCTAACCTAACCTAACCTAACCTAACCTAACCTAACCTAACCTAACCTAACCTAACCTAACCTAACCTAACCTAACCTAACCTAACCTAACCTAACCTAACCTAACCTAACCTAACCTAACCTAACCTAACCTAACCTAACCTAACCTAACCTAACCTAACCTAACCTAACCTAACCTAACCTAACCTAACCTAACCTAACCTAACCTAACCTAACCTAACCTAACCTAACCTAACCTAACCTAACCTAACCTAACCTAACCTAACCTAACCTAACCTAACCTAACCTAACCTAACCTAACCTAACCTAACCTAACCTAACCTAACCTAACCTAACCTAACCTAACCTAACCTAACCTAACCTAACCTAACCTAACCTAACCTAACCTAACCTAACCTAACCTAACCTAACCTAACCTAACCTAACCTAACCTAACCTAACCTAACCTAACCTAACCTAACCTAACCTAACCTAACCTAACCTAACCTAACCTAACCTAACCTAACCTAACCTAACCTAACCTAACCTAACCTAACCTAACCTAACCTAACCTAACCTAACCTAACCTAACCTAACCTAACCTAACCTAACCTAACCTAACCTAACCTAACCTAACCTAACCTAACCTAACCTAACCTAACCTAACCTAACCTAACCTAACCTAACCTAACCTAACCTAACCTAACCTAACCTAACCTAACCTAACCTAACCTAACCTAACCTAACCTAACCTAACCTAACCTAACCTAACCTAACCTAACCTAACCTAACCTAACCTAACCTAACCTAACCTAACCTAACCTAACCTAACCTAACCTAACCTAACCTAACCTAACCTAACCTAACCTAACCTAACCTAACCTAACCTAACCTAACCTAACCTAACCTAACCTAACCTAACCTAACCTAACCTAACCTAACCTAACCTAACCTAACCTAACCTAACCTAACCTAACCTAACCTAACCTAACCTAACCTAACCTAACCTAACCTAACCTAACCTAACCTAACCTAACCTAACCTAACCTAACCTAACCTAACCTAACCTAACCTAACCTAACCTAACCTAACCTAACCTAACCTAACCTAACCTAACCTAACCTAACCTAACCTAACCTAACCTAACCTAACCTAACCTAACCTAACCTAACCTAACCTAACCTAACCTAACCTAACCTAACCTAACCTAACCTAACCTAACCTAACCTAACCTAACCTAACCTAACCTAACCTAACCTAACCTAACCTAACCTAACCTAACCTAACCTAACCTAACCTAACCTAACCTAACCTAACCTAACCTAACCTAACCTAACCTAACCTAACCTAACCTAACCTAACCTAACCTAACCTAACCTAACCTAACCTAACCTAACCTAACCTAACCTAACCTAACCTAACCTAACCTAACCTAACCTAACCTAACCTAACCTAACCTAACCTAACCTAACCTAACCTAACCTAACCTAACCTAACCTAACCTAACCTAACCTAACCTAACCTAACCTAACCTAACCTAACCTAACCTAACCTAACCTAACCTAACCTAACCTAACCTAACCTAACCTAACCTAACCTAACCTAACCTAACCTAACCTAACCTAACCTAACCTAACCTAACCTAACCTAACCTAACCTAACCTAACCTAACCTAACCTAACCTAACCTAACCTAACCTAACCTAACCTAACCTAACCTAACCTAACCTAACCTAACCTAACCTAACCTAACCTAACCTAACCTAACCTAACCTAACCTAACCTAACCTAACCTAACCTAACCTAACCTAACCTAACCTAACCTAACCTAACCTAACCTAACCTAACCTAACCTAACCTAACCTAACCTAACCTAACCTAACCTAACCTAACCTAACCTAACCTAACCTAACCTAACCTAACCTAACCTAACCTAACCTAACCTAACCTAACCTAACCTAACCTAACCTAACCTAACCTAACCTAACCTAACCTAACCTAACCTAACCTAACCTAACCTAACCTAACCTAACCTAACCTAACCTAACCTAACCTAACCTAACCTAACCTAACCTAACCTAACCTAACCTAACCTAACCTAACCTAACCTAACCTAACCTAACCTAACCTAACCTAACCTAACCTAACCTAACCTAACCTAACCTAACCTAACCTAACCTAACCTAACCTAACCTAACCTAACCTAACCTAACCTAACCTAACCTAACCATTCTAAAAACTGAACTTTGAGCTGAAATTCAGTCAATCTTGCGCTTCTAGAAGTTTCTAATTAGTAGTTTCAGTATTGTTACAGCGAAAGAAGCCATTTAAAATCGTATTTACTCAAATTTTTGGCCTTTTTTCACTTTTTCATATAATTTACTTAGACGCTCCATACTGTGCCATACTAAAATTTAAATTTTTCAAATTTTTCTTCAAATCTCAATATTTTTTGATTCAATATCATTCGCTGGGACCGTGTAAGCACACCGCCGTTGTTTTCGGCACGCTCCCGCTAATATTGAATTAATTATAGATTTTTGAAACATTGAATTTCATAGTGATTTTCTAAAAACATTCGAAATCTTCCAAATTTGACCCGTTTTGCAAATTGTTTTGATTCAGTATAACTCGCTCGGACTAAATAGACACGCCGCCGTTGTTTTCAGCGCGCTCCGACTAATACTGAATTAATTATTAAATTTAAACACATACAAATTTCATAAAAATACAGTTTTTCAGCGTTTTTTCCAAATTTTTCTATAGAACACCCAGTCGCGTTCTTCGGCAATCTTGTGCGCGCCGACGATACCTACCCGTAGACACCCACATTTCTACCCTCTGACGTCATCGGGGCGAAAAATCGCCCGCCCGCCCCCCCCTTATCTCACTTACCACTAAGACTTTTTGGGTCGACGAGAGCATTTTATTTTCGAAATATTTTATTTTTGGATTTATCCGTTTCTTGGGCTCACAGGAAATTTTACCGGTTTTTATAACAACAGCTTCCAGTTCAGTTTTTATTTTCGGACTTTAAAAAACCCTTGTTACTAAAATCTTATACTCTAAGCATCAAATTTCCGTGGTAAAATTAACTTAAAAAATTCATTAAAAATTCATAGTCAAAATTTCATAAACTTTTATTCAACTTAAAATTACTTCACCCCAACCCCCCTCTGCCCTTATTTTCAACCCTTGAAATTTTAACCCCCTACTCCCCCGAAATTTCCAAAACGTCTTAAAAAATCAATTGCTCACAAAACAAACTACTTAAAAATCCTGTATAAATATAGTACCACAAATTGTTATATAATACCCTATTAATTGCCATTAATTCTAGAAATATCCCATCAAAACTCATAAAAAATCTGTATAATCCTCTAAAATCCCAATTGTGTCTTAAAAACCTTACTCCTGTGCACTATTAACGGCAAAATGGCGGCCGCAAAAGAGCGAAGTCCATCACCGATCCAAATACGCCTTCGGCAGGAAAAGTGTGTTGACGTCCCGTCGCTCATTGAGGTCGTCCTGCACTTAAGCGGACAGATCAAGAAGGCCATAAAGGCCGGCAAATCTGTTACAAAAAGCCACAAGGAATTAATCACCGACGCTGCGACCGAAATTGACCAATGCATGGACCTGTTACCGACACTATACCATCCCGACCAATTCAATGAAGGGTGTATAAGGCAGTTGAATTTCAAGCTGGACAATAGCGTAGACGCAATGTTCAGCATCCAAAATGAGACGGCGATGGAGGTCCGACGAGAGGTCTCACAAAAAGTTGATGATCTGATTAAGCAGAATGAGCGCCTCGAGGACCTCGTACGCCTCTCGAGCAACATGCTGGCTGCCGCCCTTAAGGAACCCCCTATGGCGCACTCATCCATGACAGAACCCCAAATTGTTCCCCATCTTGAACCCCCAAAAGCACCTTCGTACGCCAGTGTCACGGCCAAACCCCTCCCACCAACTCCCGAAACGAACCCCGCCATAATTGTAAGTGCCTTCGACTGCACCCTCAAACCCCCGGATGTGGTATCCCTTTGGAAAAAGGAGATATCCTTCCGGAAACACAAGTATGCGCCAGTTAAAATTCTGCCGATTCCTAACGCCAAGCTGAGGGTCGAATTCGAGCGCAAGGAGCAGTGCGAAGAAACCATAGCCCGTCACAACGAAAGTCCTAATTTCGCCGCCGAACGTGCGAAGCGACGACCACCGCTCCTAATCCTCAAGGGAATCTCCAAGGACGTCACCCGTGAGGAATTAGCGGAGGTCCTCGTGACCCAAAATGACGTTGAGCTGACCCGTATCTGCTTCTTGACCTCGAACAGAAACCCGGTACTGTACAACGCGGTTGTAGAGGTGACCCCCGAGATGCGTAAAACCATCCTCGCTCTCGGGAAGCTCAACGTGGACCACAGTAGGGTCCACGTTGAAGACTTCAGCCGCTTTGTGCAGTGCCATCAGTGCCTCCAATTCGGCCACACGAAGGCCAAATGCAAAACGGACAAAAAGCCCTGTGCCCATTGCGCGAGTGTGGGACACCAGTTGTCAGAGTGTCCAAACAAAGACGACAAATCCAAGCTCAAGTGCTACAATTGTTCCGCACACCACCTCCGCATGGGCACCAAAGGAGAAGTCTCCCATAATGCATCCAACGCCCGAGAGTGCCCTCGAATTAAGTCCATGATTCTCCGGCTCCAGAACCAAACAGACTACGGAAACTAATACTTCTCATAATGAGAAGTAAAACAGTCTCCGAAAATACCTGTACTAAGTACATATTCCTAAAACCGTACATACTTATAGTCAATTCTTTTTAATATTTTAAAACTTAAAGTAGCTTTCTAAAAATAATCTAAATTCAAACTCAAAGTGTTTTAACTAACGTAACTTTTATAAACTACAGACTATCATTTTCAAATTATGAAATTTAACTCAAAGTTTTCTATTCTTACCAATGTGACTTTCATCAGATATACTATTCCCTCAATTTACACCAAAATTACCCTATACTCTTAAAAAACTCCCTTTTCTCCCAAACCATTTTAAAAAACCTCAGAAACCCTATCATCTACCACCACTGAAAAATTTAATTAAAGTCCACAACACAACATTTTGGCTTATCAATGTAATATTTCTAAATTTTCCGCTTCCAAATTGTTCCTAAAAATAAATCTACAGTAAATCTCAAACATATGTTTTTAAACCCAACAATATCAAAAATTTCAAGAGCAATCACTCTCTCCAAAATCTTATAGGATTTTTAGTCTCCTTCTTTTCAACTCAACTTCTCTGACCACAACTAGTAGCCCAAACACCCAGCTATTACAAAAGCTTTAAAAGTGGACCTTCAAGTCCACCTCAAAATCTGGCAGGAACTTAAATAGTTTCAAAATTCTCCGTCTCACAATTGTTCCCAAAAATAAATAAACTGCAAATTTAATACTTAAGTATGTTAAACCCGAAAATGTTACAAGATATTCTTTGTTCCCCTCAAACCTCTGACTACAACCAGTAGCCCAAACACCCAGCTACTACAAAACTTTTAAAAGTGGATCCTCAATCCACCTCAAAACTTTGGCAGTAAATTGAAATAGATTCAAAATTCCCGGTCCCAAATGTCCCTGAAAATAATCACCATAATATTCCCCGAAAAATTTCCCAAATCCAAAACCTTAACCCCAAAAACCCCCCTGTCGTTTTGTCTCTGGTCTCCCATGCCAGAGAAATCGCCAATTTTGTTTTGTCTCGGGTCACCCACGCCTGAGAAATACCATCTGCCTTTAATAACCCCACGTTACGGAAAATGTTTGCACATGAAAAAGCCTTAAGCCTCAATTCAATTATTTAAAAAAAAAAAAAAAAAAAAAAAAAAAAAAAAAAAAAAAAAAAAAAAAAAAAAAAAAAAAACCTAACCTAACCTAACCTAACCTAACCTAACCTAACCTAACCTAACCTAACCTAACCTAACCTAACCTAACCTAACCTAACCTAACCTAACCTAACCTGGGGGAGGCCCCATGTGAATTTGTGAGTATCTAGTACGTCCTCGTCGTCTCCCCTGGCTCTCCCAGTCCTGTGCACGGTAACGCAGTGCCAGGCTGGTGACCAAACCTAGATACTCCGGGGCAACAAGATATCTTATTTAAATATATCTTGTTTACTGCGGTCTTTTGCCAAATTAGTGTTCCCTACTCCCTGGCCGTCGAGGTGTCTCCGGTTGCAGGTTGAGCGGGGCCTAATTTCGCACAAGAACTTAAGGAAGTAATAATTTTATCGTTGGTTGCTTTTTGTCTTTTTGATATCCATCATGAAGAACACAAGAAGCAGAACCAAAAAGAGCGTACGGAAAACGGACTCGGAAAACTCTTCCGGTGATGGGGTGAGGAGCCGGAGCCGGTCTTCCGGTAGCGATAGCTCCAGGGACCGGGCCTCGGCCCTGAAGATGCGGGTGCGTGTATCGCGCATCGATAAAGGAAAGCCGCTGCGCGTCGTAGAGACTGACGGCAGCGGCATATCAGTCGAGGAGAGCTCGAGGTCGAGCACCCCGACCGGCCGTTTCTGGCAAAGGAAGCGGCCCCTGGACGGCGAAGAAGTGGCTTTAGCTAGGAGCATCACACCGTCAAAACGGGGACGAGGGCGCCCGCCTACGACAGGCGAGTACGTCGGCCTGGCGCGAGCCAAAGCCGACCTGAATGCTCAGCGCAAACGGGAGATGGAGCTGCTCGCTGAGGAGGAATTGGCGGCCGAGGTCGCCGAGAGGAAGGCGGCCCTACGGGCCCGGTCTGCGGCGGTATCGCCAACGGACTCTGCCCAGGAGGGGGCAGCAGCAGCCACGTGCGGGACCGAGGAGCTTGTGGGCACGGTCGATTCAGCGTTAGAGCTGATCGGCTCGCTTGCCCGCAAGCAAACTAGAATGAAGTGCCAGCACGTGGCGGAGATAAGAAAGGCGGCTGCGACGGCGGCAGAGGCCGTGCACAAGCTCGCCGCGAAGAAGGAGTCGGAGGAGGTCGCCCATTTACGAGCGGAGATCCTCGCGCTCAGGGCCGAAATAGAGGCCCAGAGGCGAGTGGCGACCTCCGTCCCCGTCCCCACAGCCGAGACGGCGATGACCAGGGAGGAAATCTTCTTCCTGATCGACGCCAGGTTGTCGGGGATCGAAGACCGGCTCCTTCCGGAGCCGCGGCTGCGCCCCTCGCTGGCGGCGGACGCGCGCAAGACGCCGGAGCGTAATTCCCGTGCTCCGGCAGTCAGTGCTCCCGCCTCCCTACCGGCGATGGTTTCCCCGGCGCGCAGCATCGCATCGGCGATGGTTTCCCCGGCGCGCAGCATCCCCGCGCCGAGGGCCTTACAGGAGACCCCTCCCTCCGCCCCCGCCGCAACTTCTAATGCCGGGGCGAAGGGAAAGAAGAAGAGAGGGGGCAAGAGAAAGACCCTGGCGGCCCGCGAGGCCGAGGTGGCCCGCAAAGCGGCAACTCCTGCCGCGGCTCAACCCGCCGCCCAACCCACCCGTCCATGGAATGTGGTGGCGCGGAGAGAGAGGGCGCCGAGGCCAGCTGCCCCGGCGCCTCAGGCGCCGGCTGCTCCAGCAGCCACGCATAAAAAACAGGGAGGGAGGCGCGGCCGTCGCCTGCGGGCCCCAAAATCAGCGGCGGTAGTGATTACGCTGCCGCAGGGCTCTACGGCGACTTACGCCGACGTGTTGTCCAGGGCCGAGGGAGCTATTGACCTCGCGGCCCTGGGGATCAGCGGACTGCGCTTCCGCACGGCTCGCACTGGGGGCCGGGTGCTGGAGTTGGCCGGCGCCGAAAAAAACAAGAAGGCCGACGAACTCGCCTCTAAGCTGCGCGAGGTCGTCGGTGAGGTGGCCCGCGTATCCAGGCCAGAGCAGTGCGCAGAGATGCGCATCTCCGGTCTGAGCGATGCGGCCACCAGTGAATTGGTGGCCGCGCGAGTGGCTGAGGTGGGGGGCTGCCGCCCCGAATTGGTAAAGGTGGGCGTCATCAACCGCCCACCTGGCCGCCAGGGGACCGTGTGGGTCAAGTGCCCGGTCCTGGCGGCCAAAAAGATCACAGAGAGCGGTCGCCTTACTATCGGCTGGTCGGTGGCCCGGGCCACGCTCCTCGATGCGCGGCCGCAGCGGTGCTACCGCTGCCTGCTGCCGGGACACCTAGGGGTGCAGTGCCGCTGCGAGATAGACCGCAGCGCGCTGTGCTTCCGGTGCGGCCAGCCGGGCCACGAGGCGGCCACATGCGTCGCCGACCCCTCCTGCGCCATCTGTGCGTCGGAGGGCGTCGACGCCGGCCATCGCCTTGGGCACAAAAAATGCCCGGCGATGGCCAACGCCAAAAACGGAAGAAAAAGGACGGGCGGGGGCAATCCTGGTCCCCCCGCCGCGTCCGTAGCAGCACCTAGGGCTGCAGAGGAGGAGATGGACACCGCCAATAATTAGATGGCCAATAGGGTCTCCATCCTGCAGGCGAACATCAACCACTGTGCGGCCGCACAGGATCTGCTTCTCCAGACGGCTGCGCAGTGGCAAATCGACGTCGCCATAGTCGCCGAGCCGTACCGCGTCCAGGCCCGTGACGACTGGGTCGGCGCCGACGATGGTTCGGTGGCTATCGTTGCCTGGCGGCGCGACGCTTCAAACCCCCCCTTCCGCAGGGTGCGGAGGGGGCGCGGGTGCGTCCTCGTGTCGCTGGGCGACGTTGCAGTGATCGGGGTGTACTTCTCCCCGAACAGGACCCTCGCCGACTTCGAGCGTCTGCTGGTTGAGGTCGGCGCTCTGGTCCAAGAGGTGCACCCCACCCCTGTGGTGGTCGCCGGAGACTTCAACGCCAAATCCCGTTCGTGGGGATCTCCGGCGACCGACGCCAGGGGCGAGACCCTGGAGGAATGGGCGGTGACGACGGGACTAGTCCTCCTGAATCAGGGGACGGTCCTTACGTGCGTACGACATCAGGGCGGGTCGATCGTCGACCTCTCGTTCGCGAGTCCCGCCCTGGCCCGCCGCGTTAGGCGGTGGCGGGTTGAGGAGGGGGTGGAGACGCTGTCGGACCACAGGTACATAAGGTTCGACCTAGTCCCATCCCCTTCGCATGCCATAGCGGTCGCTCTGGACCGTCCTCTGCCGGAGGAGGGTCCGCGGTGGCGGTTGGCCACGCTAGACCCGGAGCTGGCCACGGAAGCGGCCATTGTGGAGCGATGGGCCGCCGCAAATGCCGAAAGCGGCCTGGACGTGGACGCGAGATGCGAAAGGCTCTCTGGAGCATTATCTCGCGTCTGCGACGCGGCGATGCGCAGGGCGGGTCCCTCACAACCGCGCAGGCAGGTGTATTGGTGGAGGCCCCACCTCACGGGGCTTCGGGCCGAATGTGTCGTGGCACGCCGCCGGTACACCAGAAGCCGTAGAAGAAGCGCCAGGGACCTCGCCAACGAGGAAATTTTGCTCGCCGCGTACCGAGCCGCTCGCGCGGCCCTGACCTCCGCCATAAAGGCTGCCAAGGCGGAGGCTTGGCAGGAGTGGCTCGACAGCATTGATAGGGATCCGTGGGGGCGCCCCTACAAAGTCGTGACGCGAAAGCTCCGACCCGCGGCGCCCCCACTGACGAGGACCCTCGAGCCCCTCCTGCTGGAGCGCGTGGTCAGCTCCCTATTCCCGAGCCGAGGAGGAGAGGAATGGGCGCCGCCCAGAATGGCGGCACCGACTCCCGAGGAAGGGCCGGCCGCGGGCGAGGTTGTTCCGCCCGTGTCCGAGGACGAGTTGGGGGCTGCGGTTCAGAAGCTCAAAGCGAAGAACCGCGCCCCGGGTCCGGATGGCGTTCCTGGGCGGATCCTCGGATGGCGTTCCTGGGCGGATCCTCGCCCGCGTAATGCCGGTCCTCGGGGAGGAGACGCTGTCCCTCATGTCCGAGGTAATGGTGTCCGGCAAGATCCCGCGGCGGTGGAAGACGGGGAAACTAGTACTGCTTCCGAAGCACGGGCGGCCCCCCGACTCGCCGTCGGCCTACCGCCCAATCGTTCTGCTCGATGAGGCGTGCAAGCTCTTCGAGCGCGTGCTCGCCGCGCGCCTCGTCGGGCACCTGGAGGCGGTGGGCCCGAACATCAGCGACGGCCAATTCGGGTTTCGCCGTGGGAGGTCCACGTTGGACGCCATCTCTCGGCTGCGGGACAGCGTCGAGAGTGCTGTCTCCCGGGGGGAGGTGTTGCTGGCGGTGTCGCTCGACGTTGCGAACGCCTTCAACACCATCCCCTGGGCAACAATTGGAGAGGCCCTGAGGTACCACAACGTCCCGTGGTACCTCAGGCGCGTCCTTGCGGACTACTTCGCCGACCGGGCCATCACATACCCGGTCCGAGAGCGAGTGGTCCGCAGGGCGATGGGATGCGGTGTTCCACAGGGGTCGGTCCTGGGCCCCCTCCTGTGGAACATCGGATTCGACTGGGCCCTGCGCGGCGCCAATCTTCGGGGGGTCGGCGTCATTTGTTACGCCGACGACACCCTGGTGACTGCGCAGGGCGAATCGTTTAGGGACGCGGGCGTTCTCGCCACCGCGGGCACGGCCCGCGTCGCCAGCCGCATCAGGGCTATCGGGCTGCGGGTGGCCCTCGAGAAGTCCGAGGCCATCTTCCTTCATGGGCCTCGGAAGAAACCCCCCCCGGGGTATTCTATTGTTGTGGGTGGCACCTCCATCGCTGTCGGCGGGACCATGAAGTACCTCGGTCTCGTCCTCGACAGCCGGTGGAGGTTCAGCGGGCATTTCCGCGCGCTGGCGCCTAAATTGGTCTCGTACGCGGGAATGCTCGCGCGCCTGCTTCCCAATTGTGGCGGGGCGGGAAGTGTCGGCCGCCGCCTATACGACGGAGTGGTTCGCTCTATGGCGCTCTACGGAGCGCCCATATGGGCGGCGGGGGCCCTCAGCGCCGAGAACGTGGCCCTGCTGCGACGCTCGCAGCGGGTCATGGCGCAGAGGGCTGCCAGGGCGTACCACACCGTCTCTTACGAGGCGGCGTGCCTTATTGCCGGGAGCCTCCCCTGGGACCTCGAGGCCGGGGTCCTGGCGGAGGTTTACCGAAGGAGGGCCTTGTTGCGGCAAACGCCGTCTGAGCCCCTCGCGGAAGAGATCGTTCGCTGGAGGAGCGAATGTCGCGACGATCTCTTCCTGCGCTGGGCAGAAAGGCTGGAGAACCCCTCGGCGAGCAGACGGCTCGTCGAGGCGGTCCGGCCCGTATTGCGCCAGTGGGTCGAGGCGAGGCACCGGACTCCCACGTATTGGCTCACCCAGCTTCTCACAGGCCACGGCTGTTTCAGCAAATACCTGTGGGAGCTCGTGGGAATCCTCCCGGAGCCCGTGTGCCACCATTGCGCGTCCGGCGCCGTGGACACGGCGGAACATACCCTGTCAGTGTGCACGGGTTGGGGCGCCCAACGCGCCAGGCTCGTTGGCGCCATCGGGCGAGATTTATCGCTGCCGGCCGTCGTTGCAGCCATGGCCGGCAGCGAACAATGTTGGGCCGCCGTCACCTCATACGCTAACGAGGTGATGGTGGCCAAGAGAGAGGCCCTGCGGGAGCGCGAACGCGCCGGTGGCACATTGCCCCCCCGCCGAGCCCCGGCCCGAGGCCGCCGCCGAGTTTAGTGGTGGCCCCGGCCGGGATACAGTTTCACGCGAGGCCTGTATGGTCCGCGGCGGTGCTACGCACCGCGAATGCCAACGATCGCCCCTCTCCCGGTACTACTCTGCTCATCAGAGCTGACTGGTCGAGAGGGGTGGTCCTTCCCGGCGCTGGGTGCCGCTCCCCCGGACACCTCCGTGTCGTCGGGGGACGCGCCGCGCCTTGAAGAGTGGCGAACGACCCCTCCCCAAGTGTTCCGGGACTGGGTCGTAGCGAAGAGGAGGAGACGGGAGGGCCAATTCTTTGCCCTCCCACCACGTCGGGCCCTGATTAGGGGGCCCCACCCTTGCCGGGCCGCGGTAGTACTACTGTGTTGTTCCCGCGGTCCGGTTGGGTAGAGGAGGAACACCGTGGGGGTTTAGCGGGTAGTCCGGCCGAAAGGCCGGGAGTCCCGCACGAAGCCCGCCTTGCTGCTTGCAGCTTGGAGGGCGAAGTGCGTAAAAGCATTCCCCCATAGTTAAAAAAAAAAAAAAAAAAAAAAAAAAAAACCTAACCTAACCTAACCTAACCTAACCTAACCTAACCTAACCTAACCTAACCTAACCTAACCTAACCTAACCTAACCTAACCTAACCTAACCTAACCTAACCTAACCTAACCTAACCTAACCTAACCTAACCTAACCTAACCTAACCTAACCTAACCTAACCTAACCTAACCTAACCTAACCTAACCTAACCTAACCTAACCTAACCTAACCTAACCTAACCTAACCTAACCTAACCTAACCTAACCTAACCTATCCTAACCTAACCTAACCTAACCTAACCTAACCCAGTACTGAACAAATACCGACACGAGACCACGTCGCTCCGCGCAAAAAAATCCGGAAAATTGGATTCAGTGCTCGAAATTCGTGAAAAGTGTGTGTAGTGATAGTGCAGTGCCTGATTCACCAGGATTCATGTGGGCAACACTGTATTCCAAAGGACTCCGGAGTTATTAAGCCCGGACTTTGGAGCCGAATAACATCCCAGGCGTAAGTCACTCTCACACTTAAATTTCACACCAGGACGTCGCTGAGGAGCTGCGCGCCCTGAATCAAACTCCAGGACGAAACATCAACCCGTTGAGGAGATAGAGGGGTCCAAAGGTACGGAAATTTCCATACAAATCGGCGACCTACTTAACTAGGTTACACGTGCCGACAGTCTGGCGCCGCCAACTCAGACTTAGCCGCGCCTGAAGACCTCTCGGTGATCTCGAGGAGTGTGGAGGACCAGCGCTGAAGACAAGCCGCAGACCATATCAGCTCGCTGGAAGGCGAACGAGGGAACTCCTGAACGAGGAACAGCAGGGAAACGGGACTTCGAGCCTACATACCACCAGGTCAGGCCCTATCCCCCACCCCCGAGACACCCCTAAACTCCCAACTACCCCTACCCCCAACCCCTTTGCATAACACCCAACCCCACCCCCGCAAACCTCGCCCCTTAGACCCTACCCCCGTGCAACCCACCCCCCACCCTACCCCCCCAACCCCCTCCCCCACCCACCCCCCCACACTCCCCACGAGACCCTCCCCCTCCCCCTCCCCCACCTCCCCCACTCCCCACGAGACCCGCCACCTCCCCCTCCCCCCCTCCCCACGAGACCCCCCTCCCCCCCCCCCCCGATCCCCACTCTCACCCCCCCTGGGCCTAACTTCGTCATTTCTGGGCGTAGAAACCCGAGATTGGGCTCGTTAGAATCGGGAAGAAATTTCCAATCTTTTGGCCCCAAGGGATTCGCCTAAACTCAAGTGTGAGCCCGGGAAAGTGGGAAGAAGTCAGGGGAAACATTCCAGAAGGCAAGGGAAAACTCAAACAAGGAAAATCCAGGGCAGCGGTCATCGGCTGCACAACCACCAGGGGAATACGCCCAGCGTCCACGTAGGGCGAGCACTCCAGAGGCAGAGATACCACCTTGCAACGGCCACCTCCTGTGTGTCGACTATAATAAGTAAGTCGTCACTAGCACACTAATTAGTACACACCCAGGGCATTTCTCCCCTATATTATAAGACAATGTCGACCCCAACGGAGTCCCAAACCACCCTTCCAATCACAACCTCGGAGGGAGGGTTGGCAGGAAAACCTACTGCCACAACAACCACACAGGGACCCAGCCGGGTCGCCCCGGCGCAGGACACATCCCGGACGGAAACCGTACATCCTAGGCTAAGACTAGGTAAAATCACGAAAATTAAAACAACGAAAACAACTGGTGCAGCGGCGAAGGGCCCCACGGACCTATGTCGCGCCATATCAATAATGCAAGGCAAAACGAAAAAAACCCAGACAGGCAGTCTCAGGCGGATGGCCACACTAAAGAGTGCACAACTGGCGGCCAGATCGTCGGCGGTAGACGATGTCAGGAACCTCTCCGACACGTCTCTCCTTGACGCATCGCTGACGACGGTGATGGAACCCCAATTGCAGGAGTCACCGCAGTCGCACACTAACAACAAAACAGACACAAAACCCACACTCACAGAAACACAAGCCGTGGAACTCCCTGAGCCGCAGGTAGATGTCAGCCCACCCCCACTCGCAGCACACGCGCGTACAGACCATTACAGCGTAGTAATATCGACTGCGCCGGTGGAAAGCGCATCAGCGGAAGGGGAGGGGGAGGAGCATGACGGAGAGCGGCATGAGCTCCCTGACGACGGTGCCGGGGTCCTGTCTGACAGCGACTGGACAGACGTCGAGTCGGACAGTGGTCGGCCCAGCATACTGCCACCACTGAAAGGACGCACCGGTGTCAGCAAGGACCTCGCCACGGAAAGGGCCAGGGAGTTCTACGAAGCAGGGAAAGGGGCCCTAGAGAGCTCGAAAACCCTGAAACGGGAACTCCGGGCGGAAGCAGTAGAGAGTATGTCCAATCTCTACGAACTGGTGCTCTGTCTGGCGGACTCCAGGAACAGACATAGGCTGAACCTGGAGACCGAGAGACTCAGAGCGGCCAGGGAACTGATGCGAGTGGAGCGGGCATACTGCCAGCAGCTTCACGAGCAGCAGAGGGATTTTCAGGAGAGACTAAGGGAGTTGTCGGAGGCACAGCGCAACACGCACAAAGCGGTGGAGGGGGTGCGCGGCTGGCTGAATTATGAGATGGAAGGAGTCATAAGACAGTCGGCCCCGCAACCACCTCCCCCCGCACCTTTGCCACAGCCACCCACCCCCCACACCACCACTACAACTACTAGCAACCAACCGGACTACACTAACACCCTCAAAGAGCTATCAGCTCAAATAACAACATTGGCAACCGAGCTCCATTACTGGAAGCTGGAGGCCACCCAAGGGGCAAGTCACACAAGGGAGCGAGAGCGCTCCAAATCCCCAGTCCAACAGGCCGTGCCAAGCCCATCCTTTGTTGAAGTAAGTGAAGGGGTGCAGGCGATGCGGGCGGAGCTAGCAGAAGTGCGTGCACTAATGCAAAACTCCAACCCAGCGACCAGGGCGGACCTCCAGGACCAACTCGAGAGGGCCACGGTACCAATAATGAATAAAACTACAAAAATACTGGAGGAGCTGATCGAGGTGAGGGACATCGCATTTACGGGAAGCCGTGAACTTCCCGATCCTATGGGTCTGGCGACTGAGATGGCGTTCACCGACACGGCGGCTCAGATAGAGAGCCTTATGAACCCTCTCAGAGCAGATGTGTCGGAGGTAGCCTCTCAGTCAAAAGCCCTGAACGAGACGCTCACCTTCATCAACTCCTCCTTCAAACAAAAGGAGCTCCCCCTGCTAAACCAGCAGAGATCACAGCCGCCACAGCAGCAATCCAACACCTTCGCTGCAGTGGTTAAGAAGCCGAAGCCAGCCCCACCCCCCCACCACACTCTCATCATCTCATCCACGGACCCCACCAAGACCGGAGAGAACGTGATAGAGGAGGTGCAGGGGACCCTCGATTTTAAGACCACGGGGGTAACAGTGGACAGGGTGAGGAAGGCTAAAAACCGAAAGGTCATTCTTAGCTGTGAGAGGGAGGAGGACGCTCGGAACATCAGGGACCTCCTGAACAAAAACAAACACCTACATACAAAACAAGCAACACCGTCGAATCCGCAAGTTATAATAAAAAATGTGTTAACCTGTCACTCAGACGAGGACATTGTCGACCAACTCAAGGCCCAGAACAAAAAATTGTTCGTAGACCTAAAGGCCGACCTAAAGACAATGCGCCTACGCTACAGGAAGCGGGCAAGGAACACCCTGCAGTGCCACGTGGTGCTCGAGGTGACGCCAATCCTCCACAGTCGAATGCTGGAGGCGGGGACGGTCCACATAGGTCTCCAAAAGAGACTCGTGGAAGACCAGTCACCCCTAGTCCAGTGTTCGAAATGCCTCGGCTTCGGGCACACCAAAACTCTCTGCCAGGAGCGCGAACAACTGTGCAATTACTGCGGAGATAAACACTCATGGCAAGACTGCCCCAGCCGCTCTGCAGGCAGCCCTCCGAAGTGCAAAAACTGCACAAGGGCGAAGACGGACATGGCGACACTAACACCACACGTGGCCTTCAGCCCGCAATGCCCCCAATGGCAAATGTGGGACAGTATAGCCCGCTCAAAGGTAGCATACTGCTAAGGGCAACCCTAATGAAGGCTCAGCCACCCAAAATATAGGCGGACACACTAAACTAAAGTTCTTACAAGCCAACCTAAGACGGTCTAAGCAAGCTACTGTCGAACTACTCCAAGCGGCTGAGAAAAGCGGTGTGGCGATCGCACTAGTGCAGGAACCCTATGTGGGCTCCGCGGGCACACTTAAACAGTTCCCAGGCACTAGAGTGATTCAATGCACCATCAACAGGCAGAAACCAGTAAAGGCGGCCATAATAGTCTTTGGCGACTTGCTGAGAGTCATACACGACCCGCAGCTGGTAACCGAAACCGAATGTGCCGTACTGCTGGAGGCTGGCCCTCTAAAGCTAGGAGTGGTGTCCGTCTATTTCGAAGGTGACCAACCTATAGAGCCCTACATAGAACGCACCAAGGCAGTATGCCAAAAACTAAACACACAAAATATAATTGTCGGAGGAGACGTAAATGCCTGGAGCCAGTGGTGGGGCAGCTCAACTGAAAACCCTCGCGGTGAGGCGTACATCTCCTTCCTAGACGAGAACAATTTCCACGTCCTTAACATCGGGGACACACCAACATTCGAGGAGTGTCGGCAGGGACGCCTTTGCACTAGCATCGTAGATGTCACGGCGTGCAGCGCGTCACTGCTAGGGAAGATAAAAGAGTGGAAAGTCGACCGGACAATGACGACCTCAGACCATAACGCCATCAAGTTTACACTGGAAGTGGGAGCTAAACTGCATCCGGTAGTGAGACCCACAACCAGGAAGTACAACACCAAGAAGGCAAATTGGTCGGAGTTTGATCGACAACTACACAAATCCCTAGCAGATCTCAACATCACTGTCGACAGGATCCAAGAGGTCCAAACCCAAGAAGAGGTGGAGGGTATAGTCGCGGAGTACACTGCTGCCATAACAGAAGCATGCGAGCACGCGATACCCAAACTCGTCATAAGGAAGGGAGTGGCCACACCGCCCTGGTGGACGGCGGAGCTAACACAATTAAAAAAAGACGTTCTGAGGAAAAAGAGACGCATCCGGAACGCAGCCCCGCCACGAATAGAGGCCGTACTGCAGGAATATCATGAGGCCAAAGAGCTTTATGCTCACAAAACAATAGAGGCCCAAAACAGAAGTTGGAAGGAGTTCTGCTCGACGCAGGAGAGGGAGAGTATGTGGGACGGCATATACAGGGTCATTCGCAAGACATCGGTTAGACAGGAGGACATTCTGCTAAGAGGCACAGACGGCAGGACACTGAGTCCCGAGAAATCGGCTCAGCTACTCGCCGAAACCTTCTACCCCAATGACTCGGTATCTACCGACATGCCGATCCACACACAACTACGACTCCGCACGTCGAGGGGGACACCGGAGGAGGAGCGGCTGTCTGAGGACGACCCACCATTCACGGTTGCCGAGGTGGAGGCTGTGCTTAGGGCACAAAACCCAAAAAAGGCTCCGGGGGCGGACGGGTTTACCTCCGACATTTGTGCCAGAGCAATCCGCAGTGAAAGGGAGGTGTTTATGGCAATTGCAAATAAGTGTTTAGCTGTACCACACTTCCCCAAACAGTGGAAAACTGCTCACGTAGTAATCCTGCGCAAACCAGGCAAGGAAGACTACACCCACCCAAAATCCTACCGCCCAATCGGACTACTATCAGTACTAGGGAAAACGGTAGAGAAACTACTTGTGGGCCGGCTACAGTGGCACCTTCTCCCAACCCTAAACACCAACCAGTACGGCTTCTTGCCACAGCGCGGAACCGAGGACGCCCTCTGTGACTTAATGGAACACATCGCCAAACAGCAGGCGCAAAAGAGATCAATAATAGTTGTTTCATTGGACATAGAGGGGGCCTTCGACAACGCGTGGTGGCCGGCTCTTAAAGCCCAACTAATCCACAAACACTGCCCAAGGAACTTATACAAGGCGGTGGACTCTTACCTATCGGACAGATCCGTAACGGTACACTTTGCGGGTTCGAGCAGCGGAAGAGAGACCAACAAAGGCTGCGTTCAAGGTTCCATAGGAGGCCCGACCTTCTGGAATCTTATACTCGACCCACTACTGCACGGACTGTCGAAGGAGAACGTACACTGCCAAGCGTTCGCGGACGACGTAGTCCTAGTTTTCTCCGCACCAACGGTGTCAGAGATGGAGGATAACATCGACTCGGTGCTCGGGAAAGTAGTGAAATGGGGGGTACAAAACAAGCTGAACTTCGCAGCTCACAAAACACAAGCAATGCTGCTGACCAGACAGCTGAAGTACAGCCCCCCCCAAATCTTCATGGCACAAACCCCAATCCCATTAGTCGATGAGATCAAACTTCTCGGACTTATCATAGACAACCGTCTGAACTTCGCATCTCATGTGTCGTCGGTCTGCAAAAGAGCGGCGGACATATATAAACAACTAGCATGTGCGGCGAGGGTCACATGGGGTCTAAGCGGGGAGATAATAAGGACAATATACGTCGCGGTCATAGAACCAATAATAACTTATGGTTCAAGTTCCTGGGCGGCAAAAACACAGCTCCAGATGAACAGGAAAAGGCTGGAGGCTATCCAGAGGGGCTTTGCACAGAAGATTTGCAAAGCGTATAGAACTACGTCTTTGACTTCGGTGCAGATCCTATCGGGTACCCTTCCGCTGGACCTGCGCATCCAGGAGGCGGCCACTCTATACATGGCGAAAAAGGGAAAGTCGTGTGATTACTTACCACCAGGTCGTAGACTCGAGGAGAGAGTGAGCCATAAAGACCTACCTCACCCATCAACTCAAGTCATCACAGAGTTTGAACTCCTAGAGGATATGGACCCAAAAACACAGGAAACGCTCCAAATCACAGGCCCTCAGGTTTACACCGATGGAAGTAAGCTAGAGGGAAGAGTGGGAGCGGCCCTAACATGGTGGGAAGACGGGAAGGAGATATCGCACGACACCTTCAGCCTAGACGCCACCTGCACTGTATTCCAATCAGAACTATATGCACTCCACAGGGCAGTGCTGCGGGCAATGGAGGGGGACAGCCCAGTGGTCAACATACTGAGCGACTCAAGGTCGTCACTGGAACTACTGGGCAACCCTAGACTCCTACACCCGTTAGCGAAGGCTATAAAGGAGAATCTATTGGCAATACAAGCGTCAGGTAAACAAATAAGGCTATTCTGGCTCCGGGCACACGTGGGAACGGCGGGCAACGAGAGGGCAGATGAGCTGGCAAAAATAGCTACTAGCTCGACCAGCCAATCGCCGGACTACGCGGAAGTGCCGCTGTCATATGTCAGGAAAAAAATCAGGGAAGAATCGGTCAAGAAATGGCAGGACCGGTACACTTCATCTCCCACCGGTTCAGTGACGAAGACCTTCCTCCCAGACGTAGGTAATGCCTACCGCACGGTGAGAGCTTCCAAACTGACACCGACCCACATCCAAATCCTGACAGGACACGGCGGCTTCGGGGAATATTTGCACCGGTTCAGGCTCAGAGACAGTCCAGGGTGCGAGTGTGACCCGAACACAAGCGAAACAGTCTGGCATATATTACTGGAATGCCCGCGTTTCCAAGCAGCCAGATACGACCTGGAATGCCGCCTCCAAACGGAGCTCACAAAACAAAACATTCACGAGGTCCTCAACAACAAAACAGACAGGGAGAGCCTCCTAAACTACATGGAGTACACAGCCGCAGTCGCATCAAGGCGCAACAGCTCTCTAGGGACCCAAATACCGGACTTAACAACAACACCAACACAACACCAACAAACACAACAAACTACAACACCAACAACAGTAACACACCATAAACAGCTAAATCTCCTGGCACTTGGGGAACCAGGGAAGCCAGGCATCAGGCTCAGAGGGGTCGCCCTATTCATGGACTCCAATTCGGAGAAAATAGGGATCGCATTCTGCAACGCCCTCGCCAAAAACACAGTCACCATCTCACCAGGCCTCGGTGCACTCCTAAACGGCAGCACAAGTAAAATCACCATGCGTCGCAAGGCGTATAACGAACTCGCAGTAGTGACATTAGAGAAGCAGACGTGCAGGATAGTGCGAAAGAGTAACAAGACTATCGCACTGTTCTCCACGGAGCTAGAAGTCACGGAGTTCGTCTTAGCCTGCAAAGTGCTGGCCGCAATGGGGGCAAGGGGAGAGGAGGGGACTGTGCAACCCAAAAAAATCAGTGTGGACGCCATGGTCGTGGGGTACTTAAAGGGCCAGACCGAGGATTACCTTGGAGCCCTGGCAGCCGCCAAACACCACGAGGTCGTAATTTATGAGGACAGGGGCCAAAACCTCAGTCACCTAATAGCCCGGCCTCTGGGTCAAGCGTCCACACAACACCCCACCGACTGCTGGGACCACCCGATTGTCGGAACCGACATCAGTGGCTCCGAGCGTCTCCAACAGAGGGTGCAACAGGAGAAGGACGAGGCTGCGCAGAGTGGCGCAGACCCCAGTGTGTTACAAACGATAAGACGTAAAATTACAACCATTACATCAACACTCGGCCAAGCAATTCTGGGGACCGCCGAGCAGAACAAAGCCAAAGTGAAGAAAATACGGGGGGCCGCAGCGTTGGAGGAGGCAGTGGAGCGATTTGTCGCCCCACCACCACCAAAACCAAAAGAAGCCGAACCTATTCGCACACGGGCGGACATGGGACAAGTGTCCCCCCCAAAATTACTACCAGTAAGAGAACCGCGGGACCACATGCTCAATGCCTTCCTGGAGTTCGTGGCGATCACGGAAGCGACGCGCAAAGTTAACACGGATAATTGCAAAACCATCTTGCAAACTTATAGGCGCGGAAACCGGGGTCTGCTGGAGACCCAACTACAGGAGGCGACGGCAGCTATATATGACAATGACAAGTCTGAGATTATTCAAGGACAAATGTCGGGGACATATATGGCTGCGTACAGCGGGGCGGGTGGCTTCGTGTGCCAGGACGAAGAAAGGAGTAAGGATGGGGGAAACCCGGTATTTAAGACACCACCTGGAGACCCAATTGTGGTAGTCGCCAAGTGCACGGAGGTAATGCTCGATGACAAGATCTTAGACATGGCCTGCAAAATGGCCGGTAGTCTATCACCGAGCGCGATGCCAGAGCACTGGACTATACCGACATTTGAATGGGTCAACGGGGTCCCGGGTTGCGGCAAAACAACGTGGGTAATGTCTCAAATCAACGTGGAGCAAGACATTATCGTCACGACAACCACCGAGGCGGCAAAAGACCTCCGGGAAAAGCTGGAACCACGCATCGGAGACAGGGCCAAAAAGAGAGTCAGGACTATGGCATCCCTACTAGTAAATGGTATGAGCGAGGGCGAAAAGTGTACACGCCTGATGGTGGACGAAGCCCTCATGAACCATTTCGGATCCATAGTGTTGGCCATCCAAATCGCGGAAGCCAGCGAGGTCATGCTGCTGGGAGACAACAACCAACTCCCATTTATCGACCGCTGCAACCTTTTCAAATTAAAATACAACAGGCCAAATGAGGTCACTGCCATAACAAAGGAGCTGCTATGCACCTACCGCAACCCACAAGACGTAGCGTATGCCCTTAGCGAAATCTACAGCGGTATATACTCGGCCAACACCCGAACCAAGTCTCTGGAGCTGAAGAGGTTCACAGGTGCAGAAATCCCAAAGTCGGAACGAACCTTATACCTCGTTCACACCCAGGCTGAAAAGGCTCTCCTGATCAGCCAGGGATACGGTAAGAACGAGGGATCGCGCACCATGACCATCCACGAAGCCCAGGGACAGACGTTCGAAACGGTGATAATCGTGCGGACAGTTCCGAAAAAATCACACCTCCTACAAAGCGTCCCACACGCCGTAGTAGCAATCTCGCGGCACACAACACGCTGTGTCTACTACACCGACAACGCAAATGACGATGCCACGGCAAGTCTTATACTTAAAGCGGAGAGAGTTACACAGGATAAAATACGGGACTACAATCTGAGGATGGCCATGCGACGGGGCGACGAGGCCACCATAGACAAAATAGTGGGAAGCATGAGGAGTGCCCAGCATACCCATAATACCCCTTCCACCGAGGTCCAGGCATCCTCCCTTCGAGACTCCAACGGGGTCGACAAGTAGAGGACTGTCGAACCTGTACGGCACTCTTCTTACCCTACTAATACCTGACTAACGTAGCAATAAGTACAAATTGTACAATTGGTAATACAACAAGAATTATTGTAATAATAATTAGAATAATAATAATGACAATAAGAGAAACATAATAATAATACTACTACAAAAAAAAAAAAAAAAAAAATATATATATACATAATAATAACAAAAAAATAATAATAATAATAAAATAATAATAATAATAAAAAAAAAAAAAAAGAATAATTAAAAAAAAAAAAAAAAAAAAACCCACAATAACATAGCATAAGAACGAATGTAACTAACAAAATAAGAAATAATAATAATATGTAATCTATCAAACAGATACAACTATGGCTGGCTGGGAGTACCCAGCCAATAGCATAGCATGTATCTGCATTCTAATAATAATCCTGTAAACTCACTAACATAAGTTTAGTTCATAAGTAATAAATTTCGAAATTAGAATTAATAATAATATGTAATGTATTAATAGATATAACTATGGCTGGCTGGGAGTACCCAGCCAATAGCATAGCATGTATCTCCATCCTGATAATAAATGTAATAATGTAAACTCAATAGCATAAGTTCTTTTCATAATTTATGTAATGTTTGGTTCATGTGACTAGTGACGACTTTAGAATATAAGTCAATCTCATAAATGTTTTAATAAACTTAATTGTAATCTTAATAAATATGAGCCCTCTGCGCGGAGCGCCTTATTTTAACTAAACTAAAATCTTAATAATTAAATGTAAACAAAAAAAGGCACGGACCATAGAGTCTGTGGAACAGTCTTTCATTATGAAAAAAAAAAAAAAAACCTAACCTAACCTAACCTAACCTAACCTAACCTAACCTAACCTAACCTAACCTAACCTAACCTAACCTAACCTAACCTAACCTAACCTAACCTAACCTAACCTAACCTAACCTTTTTTTTTTTTTTTTTTTTTTTTTTAACGGGGTAAAAATGCATTACGCACTATCCCACCGCCTAGGGTGAGCGGTGGGGGAGTGTGGGACTCTCCGCCGGTGAAGCCGGCGGCATACCCACTAAAAATACCCCGGTGTATCCCGCTTCGCTTTTAGCGGGACGATGTGGGATTCCCTAAGGATTTCGGCCACATCGTCCCAAGCGGTCGGCCCAGCCACTGCCGGGCCTCCTCACGCCACGGGGGGGTATCTTGATACACAACAGATACCCCCCAGACAGGGACACCGTGTAATGCGAGTGAGACCCCCCGGTCTCACCCGCTGGTGTCCTAGGGAACTGGGAGAAGGTGGGCGAACCGCCTTCTCCGGGCTCCCAGCCGTCTGCGTCGGAGAGGGGCCGCTAGAGGATCGTCCTCCCTGGCCCTCTCCGCGGTCTCCTTCCGTGTCATAACCTCTTCACAGAAGGAGACCACCGCCTCCCACGACCTCTCGCTCTCGAGCATAGCTGGAATTACTCTTGGGAGCGAGAGGTCCCGGCCTGTTGCAGCAACCAGTGTGCTGCGCTGCACCTCCCAGGCCGGACACACCTCGAGGGTGTGCTGGGCATCGTCCTCGAGTGCGCCACATTCGTGGCACACGGGGGTTGGCTCTCTTCCGGCTATCTGGTGCAGGTATTGGCCGAAACAGCCATGCCCAGAGAGCACCTGCACCAGCCGGAAGGTGAGCGCGCCGAACCCCCTTCGACACCACCTACGGAGGACGGGCCTGATGGCGTCGATGGTACGTGTACCGTATCGCGACCCCTCAAGCTCGTCCTGCCACCGCCAAATTAGCTCATCTTGAGCTAACTCACGCACTCGCTCTACCTCCTCGGAGGCTGGGCGCTGTCCTCTGGACCTCGCTGCTGCACGGTATTCGTATACCGCAGCGAGGACCCCGGCCTCTAACTCCCACGGGGGCGTGCCGGCTAAAACGCAGGCAGCCCCCGTGGATATGGTGCGGTATCCACGCACCGCCCTGGTCGCCACCACACGCTGCGCTTTCCGCAGCATGCGCTTGTTGGCGACGTTAAGGGCATCTGCCCACACCGGTGCGCCGTAGAGGGCGATGCTTCGCACAATGCCGGCGTAAAGTCGCCGGCATGTGGTGTCCGGGCCGCCTTGGTTGGGAAGAAGGCGGCCCAAAGCACTCGCGGCATTAATAAGGCGTGGGGCGAGCCTGCTAAAATGTTCGCCAAAACGCCACCGCCCGTCAAGTAGGAGGCCCAAGTACTTCATGTGGGCCCCCACCTTCACCTCTACGCCATTGAGGCGTATTTTTGCACCAGGGGGAGGTCCCCTCCGAGGCCCGTGGAAAAGAAGGGCCTCGGTTTTTTGCAGGGCGACCTTCAACCCCAGCGCCTCAATTCGCCCCACAACAAGGCTGGTGGCTACCTCTATTAGCCTTGCTGCCTCATTGTAGGTTCCTCCGCGGGCTACGACTAGGGTGTCGTCTGCATAGCACAAGACACGCGTCCGTGGAAGGAGCGTGCCCCGCAGAACCCAGTCGTAGCCCATATTCCATAATAGGGGTCCCAAAACGGACCCCTGAGGAACCCCACACGTCATTGCCCGACGTTGGATACTTCCGTCGGGGCCCACGTAGAGTACCTCACGGTTTGTGAGGTAACTCTTTATCAGGCGCCCTATATATGGAGGCACATTGAAAAATCGTAGCGCCTCCGCTATAGTGCCATAGGGCAAGCTATTAAAGGCATTGGCGATGTCCAGTGACACCGCCAATGACCTTTCTCCTCTCGCGGACGCCTCAAGCGTCTCGGCTTTCAGGGCCTGGAGAGCGTCGATGGTTGATCGCCCTGCCCTGAATCCAAACTGATTACATGACAGATCAGGCCCAATGTCCGTCATGTGCTGGATGATCCGCGACGCAATGATGCGTTCAAAGAGTTTCGCGGATTCATCCAGCAGGACAATCGGGCGATAGGCCCCAGCAGTGTCAGGCGACCGCCCCTCCTTCTGTAAGAGACAGAGGCGGCCCTCCTTCCATATTTTGGGGAACTGCCCTCGTGCAATAGCAACGTTGAACAGTTCCCGCAGCTGCTCGTGCAGGTGCCGGAGCGCTATCCCCAAAACTTTTCCCGGGACCCCGTCGGGTCCAGGGGCCTTCTTTTTGAGCCTGAGGCTTGCGGCCGCCGTCCCCAGTTCCTCTTCGGTGACAGGCGGCGCAAGAGGCTCGGCTTCATTCGACCTCCCAGTGGGAGGAGCCATGGGTGGTGGGAAGTGTTCCTGACAGTCCGGAAACAACTCCTGCACCACCCTTTCCAGCAGTTCAGGCTGGAGGGTCTCGATGACTGGGGGCCCCTGATTGCGCAGCTTATTACGTGCTGCGCGATAGGGCCTGCCCCATGGGTCACGGTTTAGACCCTCCAGGAGCTCCTCCCGAGCCTGAGCCTTGGCTTGGCTTATGGCCAGCTGTAGCGCCTTTCTGTCAGAACAGTAGGTGGCATACAGCTGGCCCTCGACTACTGGGTCGCGGTTGGCACGACGCCGACTGCGGCCATACGCCCTTCTAGACCGTTGGCAGGTGCTCCGGAGGTCCGCGATTTCTTCGGACCACCAGTACACCTGCCGCCGAGGTGCTGCACCCTTCACCCTCGGCATGGATGCGTCGCACACCTCCGTAAGAGAGGCCCGAAATACACTGGCCGCCTCGTCGACCTCCAAGGAGATAGGGGCCGAGCACCAAGCCTGAACTATTGCGGCCTCTTCCGCTAGCTCCTTGTCCAGCCTAGTCAAGGCCCACCGCCGGAAGGAAGCCTGTCCCCGCCGCCGGGCCAGGGCCGCTGTGTCAGGTGAGGTGGAGATCTCAAATTGGATGTATTTGTGATCCGATAGAGTCTCCACCTCGCTGAGAACCCGCCAACACCGGACGCGACGTGCGATAGAAGGGGTGGCGAACGAAATGTCCACCACGGACCCCCCATTCCATCGCACGCACGTATGTTCTGTCCCCCGGTTCAGGAGAGACAATTCAGCATCGACCGCCCAGTTCTGGACGGTGCGGCCCCAGGAGTTGGTGATGGCACTTCCCCACGAGGAGGACCAAGAATTAAGGTCCCCCATCAATATAACAGGGAGGGGTGCCATCCGCTGCAAGACATGCCCTAGCGTGTCTAGGAGCACCTCCAGACCAGCCAGAGTGCCATTGGGGGAGTAATAGACACCGATAATGGCGTATTCTCTCCCCCAAGTGGCGGCCACATAGCCTGACCCCCTCTCCTTGACAATAAGAGGGCGGGCAGCGCTTCCCGTCTTCGCTATAATAGCGATGGAGCCGTTTACATCCCCAGCCCAGTGTGGGTGAGGAGGCACAAAATAGGGCTCCGCCACCACCGCAACATCCACTTCCCACTGCGCCATTGCTTGAACGAGAAGGTCCTGGGCTCCAGCGCAGTGGTTGGTGTTCGTCTGTAGGAAATTGTAATGCCGGCTTACACTCATTCCGACATTACAATTTCCTGCGGCGCCGATGCGTGGCGCACTACCTCATTCGTGGCGGCCTGGGTCCTGGGGGCCATTGTTCCTCTTTTAGGGGAAGGAACACATTTCCTTCCCCCCATTGCGTGCCCTGACGGCCTTCCCTCATCGGCACAGATCGCACAACGAGGTGTCTCTGTGCACTTTTCGGCCTTGTGCCCCGATCGCCCGCACCGGAAGCATAAATCGCTCCGGTCCTTTTGCGAGGGGCATGTCTGGCGGGTGTGGCCCGTGCCCATGCACTTAAAACAGCGTAAGGGCAGGGTATCAAGGGCACGCACCTGGGCCGAGGTCCAGCCAATGAAGAGGCGTCCCGCTTCCACGACTGTTTTGGCCGCAGCCACCGGGCACTTAACGGTGATAGAGCCCGTACCACCAGGGCCGGAGCGGATCTCCCCAGCCCTAACAAGTTCCGCGGCACAGCCGCCCTTTGCCGCAACAGCGGTGACCACTTCCTCTTTTGTGATCGAGTCGTCAAGGCCCCGTACCAGGAGATCCACACACTTTGTGGGCCTTGCGACGGTGGCGACATCCTTTAAAACCTCACGGATTTTCTCCGCGAGGTTGTCAGCCTTATCCCCGCTTTGGGGACCAGGTAGCTCGAGCATTCTGGCTCCCGTGGCCGTGGTGCGAGTTTTTATTTTGGCAATGCCAAGCTCAGGCAGAGCTATGCTCTCCCTGGCCTGGTTCATTGCCATTGCGTATGTTACGCCCTTCTCAATTGCCTCCGGCTGTAATGTAATTATCACAGCCGAGGACTTTGGCGGTGTGAGTTTCACCGCTTTTTTCGTCTTCTTCTTCGCTACATTTTTGGGTGCAGCTGCCGACACGGAGGGTTGGGCAGCGGCGGGCGAGGAGGTCTTCCCCTTGCCTTTGCCTTTCCCTTTTTTCCTAGCCACCACATTCCATTGTCCCTCGCGGGTGACAGGGGCAGCAGGAGTCACTGCGGACGACGGGCCGGCAACAGCGAGGGGTGCTTGTTGCGGAACCACCCTCGCTTTACCCTTCCACGTCCGTTTCGGCTTTGGAGCCGCAGTAGGCTGAGACTGGGCTGGTGCTTGTGTAGCTGAGGCCACTGCAGCCTTGGCTGCCTCCTCTCGCCTCTTGTCGGCGGCCAGTGGAGGACGCACGATTGGTGCTGGTGGGAGGCGCTCCTCAACCACCGCCAAGCGGGCGTTCACCATATCGCCGAAGGTTCGGCACATGGAGGCCTTCAAATCCTCCGCCATGTCTTTGACCATTTTGGACATCTCGGCCATCAGGTCATTGGCCGAGTTGCCCACCGGGACTTGGCAGGGAAGAGCTGGCCGCAGCGGGGATTTGTCCCTCTGTGAGAAGTCGCGGCGCATGGCTTTCACTTCCTTCTCTAGGTCCTCCACTTGGCGGCGAAGTCTCCGGTTTTCGAGACTGAGCCGCCGTGTTTCATCTGAGATCGTCCGCTCCGCAATCGTCTCGACAATCTCGTGGTATTCCGTGGCGTGATTTTTTAGGTCACGCACGTACTCCCCCTTGAGATTGCCGGACTTTCGGGCAATGTGGAAAATTTGGGACCTCAGATGACCCGCCCGGGCACGCAGCGTCTCGGTGTCAACGGCTGCGTCCAGCTCCGCGAGTGAGCATTCCTCGGGGAGTGGGTTCCGCGTGAAGTCGACAGGCTCTTCGGCTTCCACCTCTTGTGCATCCTCCCGAGATGCGTTGGAATTCGACTCCAGGCGGGTCAAGGCGACTTGCGCCGCCTTGGCCCTGAGGAATTCGGCCGCAGTGGCAACTGCCGCCTTTTTGGCCGCCGCCTTTTTGGCCGCAGGGCCAGATGCCGCCTTTTTGGCCTTTTTGGCTACGACCTTTTTGGTCGAAGCCTTTTTTGGTGCCGTCGACCGTATCGTCGTGGCCACCTCCTCACTGTCTGAGACCGAAGCCTCAGACGCAAAAATGGGCGAACCCGCCGGCCTCTTGGTGCGTGAGCTGCGCAACGCTCGTGTGACCATCTGGTCCAGCTCGTCCACCGAGGCTTCCGCGACTGCGAGACCCTCAATAGAGTTGGCTGAATTACGTCGGGTGGACATAATTACAGCACAAAATAAAAACAAAAAACAAGAATAAAGCTACAGTAAGAGAGCGCGTTATTAGGCCCCGCTCAACCTGCAACCGGAGATACCTCGACGGCCAGGGAGCTGAGAACACTAATATACACGAAAAATCAAAACACAAGAGTTTTGATTTGACCTCACGAGAAGCCTATTAGGGCCCGCTCGACCTGAAACCGGAGATACCTCGACGGCCAGGGAGCTGGGAACACTAATAAACAAAACCGCAAGGATTGCCCCAAGTGCTAGAGTTTAGTCACCAGCCTGGCACTGCGTTACCGTGCACAGGACTGGGAGAGCCAGGGGAGACGACGAGGACGTATCTAGCACTTACAAAACACTCATGGGGCCTCCCCCAACCTAACCTAACCTAACCTAACCTAACCTAACCTAACCTAACCTAACCTAACCTCACCGCGCGGGGCGGGCGCGGGCGCGGCGCAGTGTGACCTAACCTAACCTCACCGCGCGGGGCGGGCGCGGGCGCGGCGCAGTGTGACCTAACCTAACCTCACCGCGCGGGGCGGGCGCGGGCGCGGCGCAGTGTGACCTAACCTAACCTCACCGCGCGGGGCGGGCGCGGGCGCGGCGCAGTGTGACCTAACCTAACCTCACCGCGCGGGGCGGGCGCGGGCGCGGCGCAGTGTGACCTAACCTAACCTCACCGCGCGGGGCGGGCGCGGGCGCGGCGCAGTGTGACCTAACCTAACCTCACCGCGCGGGGCGGGCGCGGGCGCGGCGCAGTGTGACCTAACCTAACCTCACCGCGCGGGGCGGGCGCGGGCGCGGCGCAGTGTGACCTAACCTAACCTCACCGCGCGGGGCGGGCGCGGGCGCGGCGCAGTGTGACCTAACCTAACCTCACCGCGCGGGGCGGGCGCGGGCGCGGCGCAGTGTGACCTAACCTAACCTCACCGCGCGGGGCGGGCGCGGGCGCGGCGCAGTGTGACCTAACCTAACCTCACCGCGCGGGGCGGGCGCGGGCGCGGCGCAGTGTGACCTAACCTAACCTCACCGCGCGGGGCGGGCGCGGGCGCGGCGCAGTGTGACCTAACCTAACCTCACCGCGCGGGGCGGGCGCGGGCGCGGCGCAGTGTGACCTAACCTAACCTCACCGCGCGGGGCGGGCGCGGGCGCGGCGCAGTGTGACCTAACCTAACCTCACCGCGCGGGGCGGGCGCGGGCGCGGCGCAGTGTGACCTAACCTAACCTCACCGCGCGGGGCGGGCGCGGGCGCGGCGCAGTGTGACCTAACCTAACCTCACCGCGCGGGGCGGGCGCGGGCGCGGCGCAGTGTGACCTAACCTAACCTCACCGCGCGGGGCGGGCGCGGGCGCGGCGCAGTGTGACCTAACCTAACCTCACCGCGCGGGGCGGGCGCGGGCGCGGCGCAGTGTGACCTAACCTAACCTCACCGCGCGGGGCGGGCGCGGGCGCGGCGCAGTGTGACCTAACCTAACCTCACCGCGCGGGGCGGGCGCGGGCGCGGCGCAGTGTGACCTAACCTAACCTCACCGCGCGGGGCGGGCGCGGGCGCGGCGCAGTGTGACCTAACCTAACCTCACCGCGCGGGGCGGGCGCGGGCGCGGCGCAGTGTGACCTAACCTAACCTCACCGCGCGGGGCGGGCGCGGGCGCGGCGCAGTGTGACCTAACCTAACCTCACCGCGCGGGGCGGGCGCGGGCGCGGCGCAGTGTGACCTAACCTAACCTCACCGCGCGGGGCGGGCGCGGGCGCGGCGCAGTGTGACCTAACCTAACCTCACCGCGCGGGGCGGGCGCGGGCGCGGCGCAGTGTGACCTAACCTAACCTCACCGCGCGGGGCGGGCGCGGGCGCGGCGCAGTGTGACCTAACCTAACCTCACCGCGCGGGGCGGGCGCGGGCGCGGCGCAGTGTGACCTAACCTAACCTCACCGCGCGGGGCGGGCGCGGGCGCGGCGCAGTGTGACCTAACCTAACCTCACCGCGCGGGGCGGGCGCGGGCGCGGCGCAGTGTGACCTAACCTAACCTCACCGCGCGGGGCGGGCGCGGGCGCGGCGCAGTGTGACCTAACCTAACCTCACCGCGCGGGGCGGGCGCGGGCGCGGCGCAGTGTGACCTAACCTAACCTCACCGCGCGGGGCGGGCGCGGGCGCGGCGCAGTGTGACCTAACCTAACCTCACCGCGCGGGGCGGGCGCGGGCGCGGCGCAGTGTGACCTAACCTAACCTCACCGCGCGGGGCGGGCGCGGGCGCGGCGCAGTGTGACCTAACCTAACCTCACCGCGCGGGGCGGGCGCGGGCGCGGCGCAGTGTGACCTAACCTAACCTCACCGCGCGGGGCGGGCGCGGGCGCGGCGCAGTGTGACCTAACCTAACCTCACCGCGCGGGGCGGGCGCGGGCGCGGCGCAGTGTGACCTAACCTAACCTCACCGCGCGGGGCGGGCGCGGGCGCGGCGCAGTGTGACCTAACCTAACCTCACCGCGCGGGGCGGGCGCGGGCGCGGCGCAGTGTGACCTAACCTAACCTCACCGCGCGGGGCGGGCGCGGGCGCGGCGCAGTGTGACCTAACCTAACCTCACCGCGCGGGGCGGGCGCGGGCGCGGCGCAGTGTGACCTAACCTAACCTCACCGCGCGGGGCGGGCGCGGGCGCGGCGCAGTGTGACCTAACCTAACCTCACCGCGCGGGGCGGGCGCGGGCGCGGCGCAGTGTGACCTAACCTAACCTCACCGCGCGGGGCGGGCGCGGGCGCGGCGCAGTGTGACCTAACCTAACCTCACCGCGCGGGGCGGGCGCGGGCGCGGCGCAGTGTGACCTAACCTAACCTCACCGCGCGGGGCGGGCGCGGGCGCGGCGCAGTGTGACCTAACCTAACCTCACCGCGCGGGGCGGGCGCGGGCGCGGCGCAGTGTGACCTAACCTAACCTCACCGCGCGGGGCGGGCGCGGGCGCGGCGCAGTGTGACCTAACCTAACCTCACCGCGCGGGGCGGGCGCGGGCGCGGCGCAGTGTGACCTAACCTAACCTCACCGCGCGGGGCGGGCGCGGGCGCGGCGCAGTGTGACCTAACCTAACCTCACCGCGCGGGGCGGGCGCGGGCGCGGCGCAGTGTGACCTAACCTAACCTCACCGCGCGGGGCGGGCGCGGGCGCGGCGCAGTGTGACCTAACCTAACCTCACCGCGCGGGGCGGGCGCGGGCGCGGCGCAGTGTGACCTAACCTAACCTCACCGCGCGGGGCGGGCGCGGGCGCGGCGCAGTGTGACCTAACCTAACCTCACCGCGCGGGGCGGGCGCGGGCGCGGCGCAGTGTGACCTAACCTAACCTCACCGCGCGGGGCGGGCGCGGGCGCGGCGCAGTGTGACCTAACCTAACCTCACCGCGCGGGGCGGGCGCGGGCGCGGCGCAGTGTGACCTAACCTAACCTCACCGCGCGGGGCGGGCGCGGGCGCGGCGCAGTGTGACCTAACCTAACCTCACCGCGCGGGGCGGGCGCGGGCGCGGCGCAGTGTGACCTAACCTAACCTCACCGCGCGGGGCGGGCGCGGGCGCGGCGCAGTGTGACCTAACCTAACCTCACCGCGCGGGGCGGGCGTGGCGCGCAGGGCGCGGCGGCTCGTCCTCGGCGACGTTGCCGACGCTGTCTCCTCTGACACTGATACTTTTATTAAGAAACATTTTATCTTGAATTAAAATTAAATAAATATAAACTATTATTATAAATTATACTGTTATCAGTAAACTTATCATAAGAACTGGTTAACTTCGGTGTAGTTAAAATATACATAATGGACTTGTACGATGTCCCCTTAGTAGACTACGAACACCAATACACTTGTAGTATAATAATAGTAGAAGTAGTTAAGTAGTTTTTATTAGTTGCTGAACACGCAGGAAAATTCACCACAAATTTCAGAATAAATGTTTTTTGTAGAAAATTATATGTTAAATAATGTGGCAAATCTGTTCCCTGGTTACTGATTGGCAGTCAAGTTCGTACTCAATATTTTATTATAGCTAATTAAAAATATTGATGTTAACAGTGGTTCATGTAGGTCAACACACTGAATGACGCATTGTCAGAGTCAGCGAAAATGTACAGTAGTTAGACTGTACAGGATTGATGTATTAAAGAAGTTGACCTAATCCAGAAGCATGGCGTAGAGTCACAATAGCATTCATACTTGCTATTTAATCGCTTGATGGCCAACTTTAGTTTTTGATTATGTATTTCCAAATCATATAAATGATCCTATTGTAATTCAAGAAAGCAAATATCTTCGCCACTACAACTTGCCGGTTTACTTGCCGACCACAAGATGTCGCTATCCTCCTTTAGCTTGCTATATTTACACTCGGTCGCTGTTGTCTGAGTCAAACAGACAGTTGACAATGACTGTATAAAGCTTACTTTTTTAGAACACTCGCTTTCCCCTTCTTCTCCTACAAACTCTTGTCGATTATTTCAATTGCCTCGCACTGGATCTCTGACTTGTTCTGCCCAAGGAACCTGGAACCGTTATGTTTAAACATGAAAACATGAACCATAATTATTTAGATAACATCCCTGTGTCTAGTAAGTCTTACTGTCTAGAACAGAACGTATTAGTTAGATAATGAATAAAATAATATATACGTGGTACACCCTTTGCCATTGCAATCATCAGTCAAATGGAGCCGGTTTGTACGAGTATATGTCCGAGTCGTGGGTAAGGTCGCCTTAAGTTTGTTTAAAATAAGATAATTAAGTTGTATCAGTGGTAAGCTATTTACAGTGGTATGTTTCATACCTAAAGATATGTACTCCACCCAACATCTTTAATTAAATAAATACATGGGACAATTTACACCAAGATCATCTAACCCTTAACTAAGCAGAGCTATGGGCGTCAGAGACTGATAAATATACTTAAATATTTCTAAATACTTACTTAAATAGATAATAACACCTAGACACACAACAAACATAAGCGTTTGTCATAGGTGTGGATCGAACCCACGACCTCCGGCGCTAAAGCTGCTGATCGGATGAACGGATCGCTGCCGTTGCGCCAACATGCCAGTCGAAATCTTTGGTGCTAAGACCTTGTTAAATTTTTCTGGAATAAGTAGTTATATCTCTTAAGAAATCATAGATTTGGTATCTTATCAATCTTCAACGTAAATAATTCTAGTAACAAATGAAATTGGAATAAGAAACATGCAATGGATATAAAAAAAATATCAAATATTATTATTGGCAGGAACATCACGGAAATATTTCATGTAAACAACAAAATATCTACAAATATTCAATGCAAAGTTAATAATAATAATAACACAGCAATGCATATTTACCAAAGAATCATAGGATCAAGGCTTCGTGTTGGTATTTACCTTTCAGGCAGAAACAATGATTTTCAACCATCACCCAATATTATTTTTTGTTTTATCTATGCGCAAGAAAGACTGATAAACATGCTTCAATATTTCTGAATGCACACATGAAGAAATATAACACAAAAGCACAGAACTAACATGACACATTGGACTTGGATGTTTGTCTTGGTCGGAGCTCGAACCAACGACGGCTACTATATGCAGGACTTTCACTCATTTACCCATACAAGTAGCATCAAATAGATTTGTAATAAATAAATTTTCAAAGTTATATAGATAGGTATTTTCAGTACTTTACAGGTAGATTTAATATAAACATTTAAAAAAAGGGGAAACAACAAATACTCATATTAGCAATCGTGGAGATTAGGCAATAACCAAACATTGTAGTGATGACTTGATTTCCATAGTGAATGCTTTTACACAGCAATGCAATAGCAAATACACTTACTTCCTGGACACATGGTGATTTATTGATGATCTTGTGACAAGCCAGTCCTACGTTTTTGCCTACAATTTAATACCTTTCGATTGTTCAGTGTCGTATTACGTGATTGCTTGGCACAGGCACTTCATTTCTTCATTTTTCCGCCCGCTCCTCGCTTTCCGATTCTCGTTTGGATGAAACACGAAGTCTTCTGGAAAACATCACAAGCGTATTCATAAATCACTAACATTTATTTAACATATGATTTTAATAAATTTTGGTTGATTTATATTACTTATTACTCTAACTTTAACTCTAACTCTTAATAACGTCATGTGGGTTATCAAGCGGGATAGACCGCACGGGTGATGATGATGACTCTAATAACGTCATGCTATGGGACCTGGTTTCTATTCTCAGGTGGTACAAAATATAGGTTTACCCGAATTTTTGAAATGTTATTCCAGTTTACTTATAATCACTACTTTATAAAATAACACATTTTTTCACAAAGTAACGGGTATTTCTTTTATAGCCTGCCATGATTTTATGCCGACGACAGTCGCTAGCGTCTGTAGTAAAGTAATTTAATGAAATTGCGGTACGGCGTTTCTATTGCATAGTAATGGAAATAAAAATAGCATACAAGTTGTAGTAATAGTTAATTGTTGTAGTTATGACGTAAACTCATTGTAGAGGTACTGGACGATGTAATTATGTAACTCATTCTGTAAAAATAATAATAATTAAAATTAAGAAGTATATAAATTGTGGCGAAAAGACCCTGCCGATGAAGGGCCCGTAACGTCCACTCTGGGTCGGGACGTGTTGTCCCGCCGACAAGAAGAATTGTGGTTCTGACCTGAACTCCTCCGTAGATACAGGGGCGGAAGGCCTTCCATATCGAGTGTGGAATGGATGCTCTGAGATGTTCCTCCGGTCATGCACGTTAGCTGGTATGAGTAGTCCACCGGATTCACGTGGTGCGTGAACTAGAAAACACTTTTGCCGCAACACCTTCCAGTCCACCACAAGTTCTTTTATATCACTAGCACACAACGTCTTGGGAATGGTGATTTTCACCCAATGATAGTTTTATACACAGTTGATGATAGATTTAGTTTTATACACAGTTTATTTAGTAAAACGCCTTTTTTTGCGTTTTGAAGACGGAGCGCCCGCGCGTTGATCTCGGTTCGATTGACACACTGTGGCAGCCAATCAGAATCGACCAGCCACTCTGTTGCCCATATACTCGTATGTAACGAGCTCGGCGTCATTACAGGACAGAACGCATTCGAATTCAATGTTGGCGGGAATCTCAAATAAAGAACGAATAGTGAACATAAATAATATGTACTACCTGTCTTTTCTATATGGCTCGTCAAGAAAACCCCCCACTCCACCCTAATCCGACTTGACTAGGCGTGGTGGCAGAGATCCCGCCCGTAGCACCGAAGGTCGTGGTTTTGCGAGTCACGCACGACCCAGGACAAACATTCAACATGTGTGTTTCTTTTGTGACTGAGTGATTTTATTCATTTGCGGTGTGTTCTAATGTTTAAAAAGCTGTGTCTTGTATAGTCCTGTTTTGTTTGGGGTCAGATAATCTCGGTATTTAGTGTTCTAGATATAAATAACAGTACGTCAACTTAAGGCGACCAACATTCTCAGGGCGTCCCTGAAAATGCATAGCCAAGTCTAAAAACTCTCCCCAATTCTCCTCTCTGATATGCAGCAGAGTAGGTATTCAAAGCACCCAGTGTCACAGTACGAACTTCTTTTGCGCAACGTTTGATAATCATAAAGCAACTAGGACCCCAGTTTTATAGCGGTAGGTACTCAGACAATCATTCACCTGTCAAGCGCTCAGTAGTTCCCCGCGAGCAGCTATGAATCTACCAGGAACTCCAGCTCGCCCTCCACCAGCTCCGACAGCTACCTGAAACCGCAGCGCACCAATACTGTCAGACACTACTTTATGGCCAAATCTATTGTTGTGGGTCACCGGTGGCTCCCATGGAATCTAATGCCTTAAAGTTCACCACATAAAACAAACCCTATTGTTAGGAGTGGCTCAGGTATCTTGAGTTATTTTAAGCTAACTACAAAAAGTACTTAGATTCAGTTTGACGATCGAGTTTATTTTCACCGATAGGTTTGTGTATGTTGCCAATATTAATAAATTATGAACATTTAAAACATTTAATTGCAAACAAAAAATCACAACACATTAAATGTAGCATAAGACAGCAGGTAAACCAGGTTGAGCTTGGTAAATTACTGCGGTAACCGCTGACCGTCAGTTAGTTGGTAAGTAAAAAAAAAACAGGCAACTTACATAATTTTATTCTGTTGAAGTATTCTTGTCAGCCGTTGTAACATCAGAATCCTCAAATCAGCTCATTATGGAAAATAATGATTTGGTGTGCAATGTTAATGAACTTCTTATTAATTTCCACAAATACACAAAGTTAAGCTCGATAGGTCGTTCTATTCTGCCAGGCATAAAATAAAAAATAATTATTTCAGACTTTCTGTGTCCATAGTTTGGTTAACAAAAACTTATAAACATTTGTTAGTTACAACACTTACAACAGCACTCAAGTGAATAATGCTTTATGAAGCTTCTTACGTTATTGGTGCTGGCGCACTTCACACATTCCACGCAGCGCGGCGGTGCATCGTTAGCGAATCACAGCTGGGAAACCATCCACATGTGCATCCGCAATCACGCCCGACGCACTACGAAAGCGCGACGGCCAATAATATCCTGAAAGCATTGTTATATTGCACGCGTAGAGCGCAGAGCGTCTTTTGATAATACTTCGTCCACAGACTGCAAGTATAATTATAATGATGTACAATTTGCTCTAAATAAAGTTATTTTTACCTGAGCTGAACATATCTAAATCTATGTATTATCAATCATGTTTGCTTTAATAGATACTCAATACTCAATACTCAATTCTTTATTGAATTTCACAGTGTAGTACAAGATCTTAAAATATATTTAAACAGTGCACCATGAACCCTGTCGGGCACAACAAAAATGACGAGGAGGAAAACCATTGTTCATAGAAAATTAAATTATAATGCAACAAAATAATATTAAATTATATCTAATTATTATTTAGAAACTCGTCTAAAAGTTATAATTTAGGTACTTTTATAGATTATTATTTAAGTTTTAAGAATATTTATATTATATTTTTATATCAATAGTTTGGTTTTTAGTATTACTATTCAGTCTTAAATTTATGTTAAATGTTTATCTTCTAAAAATTCTTTTATAGTGTAGTAGCTTTTTTGTATTAGTATATTTTTGAGGTCATTAAAAAAGTTCTTATTGTTATTTATGTTTCTTAAGGAATCTGGCAGTTTATTTTAGATTTTTATAGACATTACTAATGGGCTGGAAGAGTGGTGTTTCATTCTAGAGGTCGGTAGTGCTAGTTTATTTCTGTAGCGAAGTTGATGTTTTTTAATATTGGTATCTCGTGTTGTATATAGGTAAGGGTATTTACGAACGAACTTGCATATTTCTAAGATATAAATGCAGGGAACAGTTAAGATTTTATATTTTTCAAAATAGGGTCTACAGCTATCAGTGCTGTCTATGTTGGCTAGTATTCTTATAAGTTTTTTTTGCATGGTTAGTAAACAAGGTACGTCGGTACTACTGCCCCACAAGATTACGTCGTAATTGAGCCACGCATATGCATAGGCATAGTAAGTAGTGATCGCAGTGGCTAAGTCAGTGGTTTTTTTAATTTCTCGTAATGCATACGAAAAGCTGCTCAATTTACGATGTATTTTTGATATGTGGTGCTTCCAGTTTACATTGGTGTCAATGACAAGACCCAGTAACGTATGCTCATTTACATTATTGAGTACAAAATCTTTGTTGTCAAAATTCAATTTTAGATTTAAGTTTAGCTGTTGTTTCTGATGAGGGTGAAAAGACATTACTTCTGTTTTAGATATGTTTATTTGTAGGTTGTGTTTGGATAGCCAGTTTTTTGTTTTATGAAGAATATTTTTAAGTTTTTCGTTCAGATTCGTAGAGTCTTGACAGGCAACGAGGATAGATATATCATCCGCAAACATAACACAATATTCATTTAAAGCTTCGGCAATAGATATAGATAGTTAGCTCTGCGCTCTCTCTCCATATCCATATCATCACACAGATCTTCTGTTACAAAGTGTCCCAAGTACTTAAAGTAACACACCTGTTTAAGCGGAATTCCATTCAAAGCAATGATTGGTATATGAGAGGGGCGTTTGTTTTCAGCCCTAAAAACCATAAATTCACTTTTGGATGTATTATACTTTAAACCATGTCTAGCAACATAGTCCTCACACACACCCATCAACTTTCTTAGTCCACTGACTGACGGGCTGAGCAGCACCATGTCGCCTGCATAGCTTATATTGTTAACACATACATACATTGTACACATGGCAGCCGACATGCATGCTACTGAGCCTCTCGAACAATTCATGTACAATTATTATTATTTATTCCTAAGTTATTCATTAGGGATCTGTCGCTCTCCTGTCTATCGTAATTGGGTGCCCACGAAACAGGTTTCTCCTAGTGTGGGGCCCATAGTCAGTGCAACCTGTATTGTTACGATATGGTCTAACTTGATGTTTAACTCGTTATAACATTGTTATGTTGATTCTCTATTATGCTCTTGAATGAGAATTACCTAAAAATGCTCCTATGTAACAACATATTGATTAAATAAATTATTTGTATTTTGTATTTGTACATAGAGATTAAAAAGAGTAGCTGCGGTTAACCCCCCCCCCCCCCCCCCCCGCCTCTCCCCACAGTAGCTTGTAAGTGTCAGAAAATACATAATTTAACTACCTACATTTATCTGATTTGGTAATATTATTATGTGCTAATAAAAATTAAATATAATTATAGATCTTAATGAAAATAAGTAACGCACAATTCCGTACCTGATTGCCATGGTGTCGACGAGTAGGTCGGCCAGACCAGCAGTTCAACACTGAGAATCAAACTCGGTCGGTCAGCGATTGCGAATTCGCGGCACGTTTTCTTGTTTGACATACCTAATTCAGTTTAGGAGCATTATTCGCCGGCCTAAGACGTCCACTGCTGAACGTGGGCTTCTCCCCGAGATTACCGTGGCGAACGGTTGCAGCCGTTGCAGGCGGTCTGCATCCTCCGGAATTCATCCACATTGTTGGTGGGAAATTCAAAACAAACTATCTGTATAGATATATTTTCAATATTTTTTTACGAATCATTTAATGTAGTTTATGTATTTATTTGGATATTCTGCACAAAACTTCTTACTTATTCAAGTTTACTAAGTTACTTTTGCGGGCCACACTCTGAAGTCTAGACCGTACTTATAAATAAAACATACCTGGGCAAAGAATGTTATTGTTTATTTTTTCTATGACCTGGGTACCAAGCGAGCACCCACAATTAAACTATGTTTTATCACAACCGAAATCACTATAAGGGCCTATTTTTATTGTAACGATTTATGGTATTACAGATTCGTAAATAGGTACTATAACTCAATTTATTGCCAAAATTGAACAAACACAACATTCCAATGAAACTATTCGTACTTATAAAAAAAAATATCTGAATCGCGAACAATTTTCCTCTGCCTTAGACAGACAGACAAACAAAACTAATTCACGATTGGCGCCTTTTATTAACTTTTTTTTTCTTCGACGTTCCTTTTCACGCACAGTAGAAATTCTCATCATTGTGTCAATTTATTTCAACTATCGCTTTTTAATGGTCTTACTTAAGTACTTAAGACTAGCTTCTGCCCGCGACTTCCTTCGCGTTGACAGTATCTAGAATCAGATTGATCTGTTGTTTTTTTTTCATTGATGTAAATGCACATATTACAGTGATGGTCAAAAGCGCCATCTAGAGGTGTAATAAAAAAATACGTATTAGGATGCTGTAAGGGCACAGTCCAAACGCTCTCAATAGCTTTATTAATTTTATTAAAGTCTTAACTCTTTATAGCTAAACGGTTTTTGTACTTTTCTTGGAATGTGACGAGAAGGTATAAACGTAGTGTTTAAACTCTTTGGGTATAATCTGCTTGGCACTCAGGGTCCAAGTGCAAGCGGGCCTCAAGCGGTGCCGAAACGGATATTTGCTTCTGAAATGTTGGGCTGAGCTTAAAGTCCATAAAATTACTAAAATGAAGCGGATTGTTTAACTTACCATCAATTCCTCATTTGCGCTAAGATTGTAGTGAAACTACGAATGTTGTATTAATTAATGTGCTTCAATGTACAACCTTTACGAGAATAATGTATTAGAAATAACTGGCCATAAATCATTTAAATTAAATTAAAAATACACCTCCGCAAGAACTATCTTCAAAATTCAAACTTTGTATGATTATTACATACTTCACTGATGGGATCATTCACAGTAGCTGTAGGAATATCTTAGGGAAATTCAAATTAAGGGTAAGTAGGTAAGGTAAGTAATAAATAAAAGAATGCAACTGAATTATCACTCTCATAGAGTTTAATTATAATTACTTTGTTCTTTGAACTAAATACATTCTTCGACGTACATACGGCACATACATTTCATCATACAGGTAATTTTTAGTATCATATCATATACTCTTCATTTTTTTTTAAATATACTCCTATATTTCTCTACTTACAAGATAAGTTTTAAGTATTAGCCGAGGATCACAAAATAACGGATAAGTCAGAAGTGAGCTCGAGTAGAGAGGGCGCAGCTTTTTGCCTTCATATAAGTAGGTGCTTACAACTGAACGATAGGTTAAAGAAATTTGATCGTCAAAATAATTGCAAATTTCGAACGATATATGCTTAGTTTCAAAGATTGTCGTAAAGTGGCGTCATTCTCTCACCAGCGACCGCGGCCGCTACCGTCGACGCGCTCTCACTCGAGCTCCTCTTAAAGCTTCTCATCTTACTTACAATAATAAATTACTCTCTAGCTAAATTGTACTTCGTTCACCTAAAATAAATAGATCGGCGCTAAGAACCGTCCGGGCGCAGCATCTTGTCGGCACCGAAGCCACACCACTTAAAATAATTGCGTAAAATAGTAGGATAAGCAAGAGCTCTAGACCCGGGTCACCGCCACGAGGTGCATCGTCAACATTCGACAAGAATGTTTAAACACTACTTGCACCTACGCAGAATTTACGAACTAGTACTTATATGATAAATACTATGAAGTTAGTGACAACTCCGGATGCTAATGACCCTAGCGCTCAGGCTCCTCGGACTGCGAGCGCCGACATGTCGCAGCGGACGGACAAACACTACAACTACATAGATTTATGAATATATCAAGGTCACATTTTATTATCAAAATTAAGTAGATATTGAATGTTTACCTAAAGATAGAGTTCTAATCAATTTATCCAACATCACAGTAGCGGCGGCGCCCTCTCCGCCTCCTTCGCTTCGCCTTTCAGGCAATCGCGACTTCTACCATCACCAAAATAGAGGTTACAGCACTCATCTGCACATTACACGTGCGATTGGGATTTGAAAGCTGATTCTATAAATTTCTGAAATATATTTTCTTTTGTTTTGATTAAGTACTTTAGTATATTCTGCCTTTAGATTTTCTTGCTGTAAACAGGTACATTTCCAAAAATAGTTTGCCACTAACGGCAGACCGGCCCGACCGGCACGTCTACGGCGTCAACCCTAACTACCTATATAACAGGAGTTTTACATCGACGTAACTCGACGTCGATAAATTCGTAACTCACTCGAGGGAACATCATATTTACAGACCGCAACTATACAATAAAATAACTCGTTAAATCTATACAATAACAATACGCTTTTTCATCAAAATATCACACTCTTCTGTCAAACTAATCTGAAAAACTTGCCTCGTTCTAAGTTACCAGGCAAGAGTTCTTACCTACGCTAAGTCGGATGTCTGAGTGAATAAATACCGTTATTCACAACTTCCACGCGATAATTGCCGACGCTGACACATTTTGTAGGATATTTGCCAGAGCCACTGAAAAATTATCGTGTCGAAAGTCGGAACGTAGTCATAATACTGTTCATTTCGTCATGTCTCACACAGTCGCAACGGACTGATTGTTAGAAATGGGACATTAACTGCAATGTTTTACCGCAGAGGTGCCACTGGAAAAAGCGATAGTTTCGTTTCTATCAATAATTTATTGTTACTTCATAAAACTTAAGTGATATTGAACATGCAGTTATTTAGACGTCCAAGTCCTGCAACAGTTATAATGATAACAAGACAAAATATACCCTTTTTCGTGCAAAACAACTATTGCCTTTTTAAACTTTATGAAATAACATTCAAATCTGATTAAGTCAATACTTAATATGCTAGTGACAGCCTCAGCAGTAAAATATTTCAGTTAATTTCCCATTTCCAAGCGTCCGACATGACAAAGCGAAAAAATATTGGTTACTATTGCTACATCCGACATCGGTACGAGGCCTATGTTATCACAAGTAGCAGGACTGCTACTGAACGCTTCAGGGCTGGGCGAGGATGTCCGCTGGCGGCTTCCTGGGCTCGAGGCGCTCGTCTTCTGCTAGAAGTCTGTCGAGCTCCTCATCTTCGTAGAAGACCACGAAGTGCTCCGGTTTGGCTACCGCCTCGAATATCGAGCAGACGGAAGGTTTGACATTGTAAAAGTACAGAGGTTGCCGCCTGGCGTGGAAGTCCGCCGTGAGCTGCTCGATGCTCTTGGCGGCGGTGTAGTCGGCGCTGTAGATGTGCGTGCACTCGATAACCACGGGCACGGAGCTGCTGGTCGCGAACTTGGTGACGAGTCGCCGCACATAATCCACCGAGGGGAACATCAGGCAGCGGTCCGGGGTGATCATCAGGTACTCCACGCCAGCTTCAGTCTGTAATATACAACGGACAATAAATACCAAAGTATGGCTTGAGTGTACGTTACTATCGAGAGAAAAAGAAATCTTAAAATTTACTCATACCGGTTTAATGTAACTCACATTAAGTTACAAAAGCTATGTTTTATATTATAGGGTTTAAGAGACCTCAGAATTACATTAATACCCAGACACTAAACAAACACAAATTATTGTCAAAAGGGGGTTCCTCCTGGGTAACCACAGATGGAATCCATGACCGGCCATTAAAAGAAAAGGCAAACTGCTTAATTAAAACTTACCTTGAGCATCTCAACGGAGAATTTGGGTCTAGCTGCGTGGTAGAGGATGAAGATGATGTTCACCACCACCCCCGTAAGGATACCGAGTTCCAGCGGCAGCGTGAGGCACAGCACGAACGTGCCTAGGCCGGGGATTAAGTCTAGTTCTGAAAAAATATCAATCAATTATTACTTTGTTTTTTTTCGAAATACTCGTACTTTAAACGCGCTCTAAATTGAAAAACAGGTCTTGAGGTTTAAAAGATATTCATCTCGTATACGAAAAAACTGTTTAAAAGTGTTTCATCGTAGGTTTACTTACTCTTTGCTCGCCACATGGGTTTGATGACGTTGTATTCAACCATGAATATAATCGCCGATATGATGACCGCAGCGAGCGCCGCCTTGGGAATGAACTCGAAGTATTGGGTGAAAAACTGAAGGGCAAGGATGACCATCGCGCCTAGAACACAAAGAAAGAAGTCAGTTGGCATATCATATGGATCCGTTATGAACAAGTTGATTTTTGTCAGTATTCTGAAGTACAAAGCCACGGAAATCTTTGCAGTGATGCATTTTAACACCCTCAATTATTGCAACTATTTAACCAGCTTGTTGCATCAAAAAGTGAAAAAAAAAACTTGTTAAAATACATGAAAGAAGAGAATAAACCTTTGTTAGATGCATCAAAGCTTACCAGTATAGAGCCCACTGAAGGTGGTCTTGACACCAGAGCCATTGGCGACAACCGAACGAGCCAGCGACCCCCCACCGGGGTACGCCTGCACGAAGGAGTTGGCGATGCCGGCCACGCCCAACGCGATCATCTCCTGCGTGGCGTCGATCGTGCGCCCGTCGCTGAACGCCTTGCAGATAGCGATGTCTTCCAGGAGCACGATGAGAGGGATCACAATAATGCCAGAACCCAGCTCCGACACCATATCGAGGAAGTCAGCAGTGGAGTTGTCGGCGCGCACGTAGCTGAACGGTGGCATTTGCGGTAGCGGTACGCCTGATGGGATTGCGCCTGAAACAGCGAAAGTACGTCAGCACCTTGTCTTCAGAAATGTACTCAGGAACAACTAATGAGATGAAACTACGCTACGATGATGAGTCGTGCGGCGCCACTAGTTCTAAAAGCTACTCCTACGTGCATGGGCGAAGTCACCGAGAAACAGGGGTGGGGATAGTTCCAGATTTGAGCTTCTGCAATTTAAGGATAATGACTTTAAGGTCATTTAATAAAGTGTTACAACACTGCACATTACATTATGGAAGAAGTTCAACTATAGACAAAATTACCAACAGTAACAAGTTTCAAGAAATCTGTAAATGATTTACAAAGTATTTTTATAGCATCGAATTAATGGCAGTTCCACTACTATGCCCCTCCCTGACCAAATCTCGACGTCGGCCATGCCTACATGTCTACAGAAAGTAGATGTGGCCGAGTGCGACATTACTACTAACCGTCACTATTACATTCGGCTGGAGAGCATAAAAAGAGAAAATCTCATCAGTGGTCGTCAAAAAAACACAAATCAGTAAAAACACTTATCACTAAGTTGGTACACATAAGATGCTTAAAACTATCCAAAATAGGTAAGCTAGAAAGTAAAATGTTTTGTGTACGGAACCTAGATGATCGCAGATCATTATTTATTTTGATCCTGTTGCTATATATTCTGTGGTATCTTATTATTCATCAAATTACAAAATAAAAAGGTGTTCTGTACGTTCACCACGAGTCGCCACTTTAAAGGGGTATGGGTAACGTTGGCGTTTGGCGGGATTATGAAAGAACACATCGAGGGGAATAAACTTTCATTAAGGAGCACATATAGCTAAAGTATGTCGGAGCTGAGATATTAGGTATTGTATTTTTAACTAACTACTCAATTGAACTAGATCCATACCAAGAAAAAGGTAAAAAAGCGGCATTATTCATAATCTTTATAAACATGCGACGCAATTAGGATATAAAAGGCTAGTTTTCAATGGCCAGGTGCAATATTAGGCCATTATAACTACTTAAAGGTATAAAAAAATCACTAGTTTCGTTGATACTGCGCGACGTGAGTGGCGGCGGACTTGCAGTCTCTTCAACTCCCCGACCGTGCTTAATTCAGAAGTTAAAATTTAATCAAATTAAAGCACGAATAATCTGTTCATAAAAAATAGAATAATGTAAAAGTTAGAAAGACCTACCCTTTTTTTAAAAAAACTGTCTTCGATTGATGCCTAATGCTGCGAAAATTTTGGATGGTGTTTATAAAGCAACCCTGTATAATGTCGACGGTTAGGAACCAATACCTCATGTTTACATATTGACTGTAAGAAAATCTCTTTTTGATGTCTTTGACGTTAAGATCGTTTTTCGTGATAGCTTGTGTTCCACTTGTTCCAATTCGTATAAATATGCAATTATGTTATGTTGTTGAAGATATAGGTACGTGACAACTCAATCCTGTCAGTCAATATTTTGCAAAAAATACATTTGCATTTACAAGTAATGTGTCTTTTTTTAAGTTTACACGAATAAACATATTTTTAAGTTTTATTTTAGAGTAAGTATCTAATATTTCTTTTGGAAAAAAACACACGTGCAACGAGCTGTGAATAATAGGAATTGCGAGTGGTGAGATTTGTGAAGTAAATATAGAAATACTGCTAACATAGTTACGTTTGTTTAACTATGGCTCTTTCGCTCTTAATCATGTCATGTCATGTCAAATCCCAATACATTTTTTTACGCGAACGATAACGTAAATTGAAAGTGGCAACGCGTGGTAGACGTACTGTTCAAGATGCTAACAAAAAGCAATACAATCGAATCGGAGACAAGAAACCGGGTCAAAAATTAAATATAAAATTAAGTTTCACAGACTACAAAAAGTATTCCCAGTAAAAGGTCAGAAGCTCAAGGATGTATTGCAAAGCGCTTACCCATGAGTTGAACAGGGGACACGCCGTGTGTGGCCACGAACCAGAAGCCGAGTACGCCGGTGGCGACCACCACGATGGCGTTGCGGCATGTGCCCAGCAGCCACATGCACTTCGTGAATACCTTCTGCTGCGTGCTAGGACCATTTTCAGCTTTCGTGCCCAGTTTTATCATTCCAATTTTCTGGAAAATAAATACATATATACATACATATTGAATACATTATTACAATTATAAGTAATGTGAGCCTAAAAATTTCACTAGCAGTAATATGGAATTACAGAATTTTTGAAACTTGAAATAAACTGTTAGATTTAAGCCCCTAAAGTCTAATAAAAAGCATATTTTGAGAATTTTTTGCGTGAAAAAAACAGACAACTAACAATGAATACGCAATAGTAAACTTACCCTCATTGTGAGAAGAAGGGCGATGCAGGCGAAGCCAAGGACCGGATCCCAAACGGAGGCTTCGTGTATATTCTTGAAGACTGAGATCCATTGCTGCAGGAAGGTGGAACCGGTGACGGTGATCGCGAACAGATCCTTGACCTGCGACGTGGCGATCATCAGCGCGACGGCGGAAGTGAAGCCGGACGAAACCGGCCCAGACACGAAGTTGATGAGGAAACCGAGGCCGAGAACCCCCATGAGGAGTTCAACGATACCGGTAAGGAACGTGAGTAGTATGGCCTTCTCCACGGAGCCGCCGGCCACCTGCCACGTGAGCAGCGACGCGATGGCGGTGGGGCCGGCGGGCACGGCGCGGCAGCCGCCCAGCACGATGTAGATGAAGCAACCGAGAAAGGAACCGTATAGCCCCTGTTGCGGCGGCAGACCGGCGATGTTGGAGTATGCTAGAGATTGCGGAATTACTGTCAAGCCCACCGTGATGCCGGCAATCAAGTCGCCTATCGCTTGCTCCGCGGTGTACCTGCAAGACAAACACAAGTATAGTTGATTAACAGAATTCGTTCTAAATCATTTGTGTCCTAAATTGTAAACTACTGAAAAATTGTAATCAGTGCTGATGTGGAGCATGATTTGAAAGTAATTTAGGTTTATGTACATATGTTTACAGTAATGAATTAATCAACAAGTAAGTACTTACTGCGGCAGCCAAGCGGTAACGGGCAGCCGCTTGTGCATCGTCTTGCGGTTGAAGCGCCGCCGCAGCGCTGCCCGCCATCCTTCTTTGTTTGAGTCAGATACTGCAACAATAAAGAAAGAGTTAAGTATATGAATAAATATTGAATCCAGGTAGATAGGATACTAGATGCGTAATATCGAGAACAGCCAGCGTTTTGCGGATCTTTATTTGGCAAACGTAGCGCATTATCCAGACCAGAACCCGCCGTATCTTAACTTAAACCCTTCATCTTAATGATGCTGACCCTTCGTCCTGGGTCAGGCAAAAGGTTCTACTTAATTTTTTCAATAACTTATAGGATAAGAAACTCTAAAGAAACCGAAACACAACATCATATCATCATGTCTGATGCTTCATTAAGATTTATGAACATTGTTCAAGATAATTTATATCTGAATGTTTCCCACAATGTTGTGCATAACAATTATATATAATCTAATCAAGTTCAGTGTGAAGTTGATTCTTCGGTATCTCACGCGCACGCGCATGTAGCAAGTTCATGGGCAGAGCTGTGGCGCGGGGAGGGCGGGGCCGCGGCGGCGCGGTGTCTGGCCGCGCTGCGCCTGAGACTCCGCGCACGCCGCTTAGCCGCGGTACGCGCATTGAACGTTCAAGGTTTGCACCTTGCAACCCTTGCATTCGCTCATCGATCCCAAGTTAGACCAAAATTACTCACGCACGAATGTCTTTTTGATTAGGGACTAAACAGAATATCCGATATGAAACTGAATCATAATATAAAAATAAGCTTTTCCCACGACTTCAACAGACAGAACAGAATAAATGATGTTGAATGTTCCTAGTTGTTTTCATTCTTTTTATTTGGTATACAGAAACAATAACGAACATTTGACATTTCTTTGAAAAACAAATACTAGTGAATCTTATCGCCAAATGAAGAGTTTATATCCTGCTTCAATAAGGCAGTCCTACATACTGAAAAACTATTTTTATTTGTTATTTAATAGCTTCATAATTAACGAGGTTAATGGTTTACAGTCAGTTTAGCCATTACATACGAATCAACTGTTATTCGTTGTCGGATGACTTGAAAATCTGGGATTAGTAAATGAATAAATACCATGGAGACAGTACAGTTAGTGTACTCACGTATGTAGTCATTGCTGGCGTGCTTGTCGTCGGGCGGCGGGATGGAGCCGGACGAGGCGTTGTGTTTGCGTCTGGGGATCATCCTGTAAATTACATTAGCTATAAGTTATCTTCATTACCAAAAAATATAACTATGGAGGTCTTAAATTATACAAAAAGGATGGCGAGATAATTGATACAGTTCAATTTTTAATGAACAAAAAAAAAGCCATTTAATAAAAGAAGGTTAATGAACGCTAACGATGCACTTGATTCTCACGCATTCGGTGTAACATCACGTTAGTAGATGAACATCAACAATCGGAAAGTACCAACAGAATATTCAAGTTTTCGTAGTAGGTCTCGAGTATCGTAGCAATTGCTACGAGGCTAATAAAGGTACATCTAGGCATGCAGTGTGTTTATCTATCCGCTTAACTATTTATAGCAAAGCAGATCAGCAATGAGAACTCAAAACACTATAGTTTGTGATAATAATGTATTCCCAGTTAAAACTAATGCTCTGCAACTCACTCAACATGCTGTAAAGAAAGTTATAAATGCTGGTTATTTCTCTCGAGATCGAATCGGAAATGAGGGAATCCGTAGAAGAACTAACCCAAGTAAGATAATCCAGCGATAAGCAAGTTGAAGTCACAGTAAACAGGGCGTGTAGCGCAAAAACAGGCGGTTGGGACAGATCATTTTTTGGTCATTTTATGGCAAAAGCCATCGTGTACTAAGAAAATGATTGAAATTGTTCTACCTGCCTATTTTCATTATTCCACCGGTCGCTTCACAACGTGCTCTAGAACCTCCGCCGAGGTGACCGAGTTCTTCAAGGGCCGAAATTCCGTTTTTTCTAGTTTTCTATCTTTGATCCAAATAAGTTTAGCAAGGAGTTCCTCAAGAGAAATTGTATGGTCTTAGGGTTGGTAATGAATGATAATAACGCATGATGGTGAAACGATGGGCTTACATTCAACACAAAAACTTTGCGGCTTACAAAAGTTTTTTGTTCCTCTTCAAGTAGACTAACTATGTTATTTTAGTTCACAGATATGGAACATGAAACAATAAATTAAAATAATTAGAAGCACTTAAAATACTGCATGTAAAAATACCACAACTATGTTGGCTCCGGCAATTTAAACAGATGTCCGATTTTTTGTCAAGCTAATATGAAATATCATCGACGCGAGTCATGTGAGCCTAACTGTTCACACTTGTTCAAATATTAATGTCAAGTTGCCATTTGGCCGGCGAAGAAAGACCCACTGCTGTCCTTGTTTAATCAAACTGATTTGTTGCCATATTGATTTGCATTTGATCTGACGAGCAGCAGATGTAAACTAGAATGCAGAAAAAGTTTCTGTGTTCTCTGCTGAGTGACGTGTCATAAAAACGACCAAAAAAAAATAAAAATAACCCTAAACCAAGTTCTAAATACTACTGGTGAACAGTGGACTTATGAGTGTTCCGGCACCATGACTGCAACAGTCACTTGCCTCACTACCCGTTATGGTATGCCGTAAAAGCCGAAATAGTTTAATTCTTTCAATTATCCTCGTATTATTCCTGTAGCATGTCGGCCGGCGCGTACGCCGATTGCGAACGACAGTGACGGGACTACCCAATACGCGACTATCGCGATCAAAATTGACACACTCGATTTAACATTTTGACACACACTGATACCTGCGAGTATTTAAATATAAATGTGATAAAAACAGAGCATTAAACGAATGTTTCGTTCTGCTTCAGGCAACATTGCATGTCATGATTTCAATTGAGCGACAATAAGCAAAGATGAGAAGGCATTTAGTTATATTATGTAAACTTGTTTCAGCAGTTAAGTTAAGATAATTGTTGATCGTTGCTAAGCATGACGTGACTTTAAAATCGTAGATTATTGGATTACTAAAATGTATATTTATTTCTCAAATGTTAATTCACTAAAATGACCAAATCCTAAGATGTCTAGTGCCCTAAACTTCCATAATCATAATTGTATGATCGCCGTACAAGTATATTGCAGTATAGTTGCCATTTCACAACAAGTGCCGAGAGACAGTAATAGTTTAGTTCGAGGAGTAATTGTTGGCGATTGACATAACAGAGAGTTAATTGTCCAATCAGCCGGACAGAGCCACTGCCGCAAGCGAACACAGTTCTGGCCGCTTTGAGGAAAACCACCTTCACTGTCGCACACAACATGCTCCGATAGGCCTAATTAGCACAGACGTTTATTTTGGTTCGTATCCGTTCCTGATCGGACACTGTGTGCAATATTATTTATTTTACTCTTACGTTATTAGGAATACGTGTTAAATGGAATAGCAATTATTGGTAAACATTTTGAATCTCACATTTTCAACCTCTCTCAGATAGTATGTAACAAGTACACAAACATTCAAATTGTTTTCAAGTCATTTTCAGTTACAGTACTAAGTATAGTACACGCCATAAGATGAAGTTACGCAAGTAAACGGAATACTTTCATATGAAACGAGTACCTGAGTGGAGCAGTGAGGGTACAAAATAGGACCAGCGTCTACCTGCACAAGGTACTTATATTATTATTATCTTAGTGGTCGGGGCAGGAATGCACCTGCCCGGGGGGCATCCCCCAACCCCGGCGACAGTCACTACCGTCTACGATCTATCTCTCGCACAATGCACATGCTACAAGGTTTTTATTTATAATTATTTACCGATGACTCTCGAGCATCATTTCTTTTTTTCACTTCGAACCTACTTAGGAATTATAAAATCGTTGTTTTTGCTTCGAGAGTGGGAATGTTCGTCCATTATGCTACTTGGTTATTTTTATTTTAAACTTTTGACAGAAAGATTTATAATTTTTAACACTGTAGTAAATTATATCTGACGTCATAGCTATTTGAAACACAATAGAATTGTGAAGACAGAAAATTGTTAATTTGTGGATTAATGGTCGAGATCAAAGAATCGCACAACATCAAAGAAAACAGTTTGAGGTTCAACAATGGAAAATGACTATGGTAACCGTTTACCTTTTTATTAGCATAAAATAACGGTAATTTGTCGTTAAATTTTTTCACTTGTTTGAAATACAGCGTATTGTGTGGTTTTGTATGCGAGCGAAACATTCCCAACCAGAATATATTTGTCACGATAAGTTCAAGGTTCCGTTCCGTAACTGATCGATTCGTGTAATTAACATTCACATAGACGACGTTATCGATTACTTATAAATGTGATTAGGGTCACTTATACGTTAAGCATTTTTTAAGTGAAATGAGGCATTAAGGCATCGAAATTTAGTAATTGTGTAATGGACTTTAAAGATTTACTGGATATGTTTTATTTTTGTTCGTGAGCGTAGCGTGCGGCAGCGGCATCAACCGCAGCGCGGGTGTCGCGTGTCAGCAGCAGCGCGTCCGCGTCCTCTCAGCACACGTGCGCTGAACAAATATTTAGGTTTGCGATCGCACATTCGCAATTAAATAACTTTCTCTATGAAATTTGCCAAGACGATACGGCTTGATTTCCTTTGCAATCTTTCATTTTATTTATTTGAACTGGACGTTTGGCCGCTGATAGCACTGACGCATTCGCATTATGTAACACATTTTCACACATTAGCGTTGAACTCAAATGTCTTTAGAATACGCAATTAATTCAAACAACAGATGGTGCAAATGGAAAGTCAATCCATTACTTTAATGAACCGGGCTTGTAACGATTGGTGAAGCTGTTTTAGAAATAAATAAGATAATCCCGATGCTATATATAAATAAACTAGAAGTTTCTAAGCCAGACTACGGAGAAGCAATTGAATGAGTTCGGCATAAAAATAAACAGGTAGCGTAAGTTGTCCTCTGTGCGCACGGAGACACACTTGTATACTTGTCGCAACTTGTCATCAGATTTTATCAATAACATCTGGAAACAGTACGACAAAAGTGGTTAACTATGGAAAAACAGAAAGAACTTAATCCCATATTTATGAAATTAAGGTGATTACCAATGATTGCAGGAATGGTTTGAGTGAAAGACTTTACCCTCCACTTAACCCACCAGTATCCAGCAGTACAAGCAGAACGTTTTAATGGGCTGATGCAGACTCAGAGTATAGGCAGTGCGACACCAGCACATGATTATACCATCTGCATAATTAAAAATACGCGACTCAACTGTATTTTAACTTTTCGTGTTAAACTAAATAACGGGCTGGTACTGGTCGAATTAATAACGAGTAGTTGTTAAACCGAAATGAACATCGTTGGGTATAATATTTCGGATAATTGTTTTATGTTTGTAAAAATTAAATATTATTTCAAATTATTAGCTTTATAGACAGTTGACAGGCTGCCGCTGTCATTAATGTAATATATTAACACGTGACAATCTTACACAATGCACATTCGCTAAATATGTTCAGTACGTAGAGGTACTCATAGACGTAGGTCTACCACGAGTTGCCATTTTTAATTTACATTATCGTTCGCGTAAAAAAATGTACTGGGATTTGACATTGTCATGTCATGTCATGTGTCCCTATATTTTTTTTTTACGCGAACGATAACGTAAATTCAAAGTGGCAACTCGTGGAAGACGTACAGTTGTAAATACCTACTTGGCTGATTGTTAACCGTCAAAATGATTAGTCGATTAAATGTTACAATTTGAAAATTGGACAGCTATCGAACTACCTATAACATCCTTAGGTTATTAAAACGGTTACTCCTTTTAACCATATCCTTAGTTTATATTGATAGACAGTAAGATTTTTTTGAAAAAAACATTAGTAATTTTTGCATAATATTTTTAAATTCTGTTATAGGTCTTTTAGGAATGGGTAAGTGAGCAAATAAATTATGGCAATATTTTTTTTTACAATAATTATGTTACCGTCACAATTTCCTAAATTATCTTAAAGGTAATTTATTTGGACCTTAATCTTATACGATCTGTATACTTTATATATAATACGATTTTACGTTTGTCTACTAAAAATGTTGAGATTTGTAATTGAAAAATAGTTGGGGTATTTTTTGAATGTTTCGTGCGGGTCTTCGCCGTCCGCGCCGTCTCCGGCTGGGTCATTGGTGCGCTCAGCGTTGGCGGCAGCGAAAACACTCCGGGTACACGACCGAACCGTGGTGTACCAGCTAACAATGGTTGCAAATGGGGTCGGTAATGCGGCAATTAGTAATTCCTCACTTACGATAATTAAGTGTGATAATAATGAAAAGAATGCGACCGTAACGCACAATACACTGTGAACAAGACAAACAACTGCGGCGGCGCCTCGGGCTCCGAGTGGACCCTCGGTGGAACAGGGGCAGCCAGGCCGAGCTCGAGGGAGTCCTCGGCGGAACGAAAGTTGAAAATCACTATAATTATTAAGTCACTCGTGTGCGAATCGGAATTCGGCTTGCAATTTTTCTCACACAGGTTGGCCAACGAAAGCGGGCTTCCCTCGGGAACACCGGTGTCGGATGGCACTCACTTGCGGGGGTCTGGTCGATGGTTGTGCTTGTGTCAGCTGATCATGCCGTGCGTGCCGGGAGAGCGAGCGGGCGCGGGCCGTGGTGCGGGCACGTCGGTCGCGTAGCGTAAGTGTCGCGTGGAGTGCGCGGAAGACGCGGGCAGCTGTCGGCGCGGTGTGAGCGCGACTGAGTGATGGCCGGCGGGAGCCTCGGAGGAGATGCGGCGCGCGCCGCGGAGGCTGCGTCACTCCCGCGCCCCCCGCGCGCCGCGCCGCCGCCGCCGCCCTCGCCGGCGCTCAGGTGTGCAGGCAGCGTGCTCCTTATCGCTCGGGACTCGCCGCGGTTACAACTCGCTCGAATCCCCAGATAACGATACAGTTAAATCGTCACTTACAGAAAAATAGCCAGTAGGCAAACAAGCAACGAATTATTATTTTGTTAAGGAGCACAAAAAGATGGAATTGCTAATTTAGTCCAAAATTTTGACTACACAGAACACAAAAAGCATGGCAATCATGACTCTACGTACCTACTTAAATAGACTGAATGTAATTTACCAAAATTACACCACTGAAAAAAAAAATGCGTTCAGATGAATATTGTTGAATACACTAGCTGTTTCGAAATATTTTTAATTTTACTAGAAATTATTTTACTTAAATACTAGATAATTTAGACGTTTTATAATTTATATCATAATATTTCAAATAATACAGGAAATATCGAATCCAGTTAATAAGTGCCCATAAAGTACTCAAAAATCATTTTGGCAGTCCAACATGAAAAGAAGGTGAAGGTTGTTAAACGCAACTGCTATATTTCTCGTTCAGTATTTGGCCCACCGGCGATTAACCTCAGATTTCCTACATTTAGGTCCCATAACTTGTTTACACTGTTAAATGATGCAGGGACATACGAGTATCAAAGTGCATAACACGCTGTAACTTACTTCTGTTGTAGATTATTTTGTTATCATTTGGGAAACATAGTAGGTACTTTTATGATTGATCAACACAACAATAAAGACTATACACTACAACAAAATCGCAGAAGCATGTATTAATGTGCACTCATTTAGGGGAGGTGGTTGTGGGGTAGCTCGCGGCGACCCTGACCTTGACCTCGGGTTTGTGCAGTGGGGTGGAGTGGGGGATGGTTCGGCGGAGTGCCGTCTGCCGCGGCTGGCGCGCTGCCAACAAACTCTCACACGTTGAGTAGCACCAACATTACAGAGACTGCTTGATCGCGGGACCTTTGCCTTCCACAGAGGCTGTTTACAAAATTTCACAATTCAGAAAGTTTTATCCATATTAAACACGTTAATATAGTTGTCGTTTTTTTATGTAAGTAGTACCCACTGTTACACTTCTCATAAATAACAAGAGAAAGAAGTGTACTTATTTAGTTTCTAATTTAAAATGGAGAGAAAATATGAAACCAAACTAATATCAATTATAAATTACTAAATTTTACTAAATTTTTACCCCTTAACCATACATCAATGCAAAAGTATACTAGAGAACTGGCTTCAAAATAAAAATTATAACGAAATAGAAAACCTTAAACTTAGTATGCATATAGACATAATATTATTAGTATTATATTATTATTTTTACACACACACACACACACACACATCTACACACACACACACACCCACACTCGCATCCACACATACACAAACACACGCCAATAAACTGTACCAGTAACTTTGTTTGTCGTTTTACACAGTCCAAACTAATTCTGTAAACCTCTTCTCGTGCTTTTTAACCTTTCTATCTTAAATTAAGTTATTTACCCAAGATTCGTTTGTTGATTTTTATAAGAACCCAATTATAAATTGTTTGGAAGAAATCTCTTTATAGTGATAAGACCTATCTAATGTAAGTAACGATTTGTATGTTAGTTTTCTTCAAGTAAATACTACTGTAATACTTCATAGCAAATGCAAAAACAAATGTACAATAAATAGATTAAACGAATATACTCGTAACTTTAAGGTATCATTTTATAGTAAGCTTAAGAAGGAGCGGGGTCTCCTAACACAGGTACATGTACTTAAAAGGAGGTCCCTTCCACTAGTTATGTAACATTTTACAGATACCGAATAAATATATTTTCATTTTTTTTTTTATCTATATTAACTACTACTACTATATGTTTTAATAATACTAATTAGTTACTCAAAACAATGCCTGCATTATGTTCCAATAGCGCAATAGCACTGGCTACATTTTGTTAAATGAATAAGCATAAAATAAAAGTGTTGTCCTGTTGATCACAGTAGCTTTTCGATTATTTTTACTTTCATGCAGAATCAGGATGAATACGCCATTATTGCTTAATGTGACATCTGTCTATAATAATTGAATGGGAATTATTTGGAATTCGGAATAATTTACCTGATGGAATATGTGCCGAATACGAACTGCGCATTCTGGTGCGCGCGTTGATCTCTTTCGCAGGCGGCGCGGGAGCAGCCGGCTCGGTGCTGCCGTGGGAACACCCTTTTTATCAAATTGTCCCTAATTCCGACAGTCAAATGCAGGAGGTTACTTTCATGGTCTAGGACAGAAATCGATCATCAATCAGACATTAATCATAAATAGCCAGTCGATTGATATAGACCAGTCGTAATACATATTTTTGTTATTTTTCCGTAGAAGTTATTGAAATGCGTTAAATTAACAAAACTTTTAACAGGAAGAACTTAGTTTAAAATAGCTAAAAAAAATTGATTTCATTTTCTAAAATGTTACATATTTCGATTATTTAGGTCTTAGTTTAACAAGGTTGTGATTTTGTTTTAAAATATAATGCAGACAGTAACATACATTGACAAGTACCGATTATATTCACGTTAACATTTTTTGCGACCGAATCACTGTCACCTCTTCATATGACCGACCGACCGATAGAACTCAGATGTCTGACCCAGTGTGAACATGTTGACCCTAAAACTCTTTTAAAAATCGTTCAATATTTGGTTACTATTACTAGCTACGCGAGCATACAAAAAATTAGATTATTTGAACTAGCAGCACCTTTTTTTAAATGTGGCCCAATAAGTGAGCGGAAGTGAACATTAGCTACGAACGAGGTGTCAGAAACGTTGTTGTGTCAACTGTTAATGCTCGTGAGTCAGCGACAGCGCGTGGCCCAGCGAATTGACAGAGCTTATTGGCGCTTCGCCGATCGAGTCAACAAGCCGACTGCTCGTTAATTGGGCTTCCACATACCGGCGCACGCACACATGCGCGCGCGCTGATAACGTTCGCTCTTCACCCCGCGCCTCCTGATACTCGTAATAACAAACGCGCTCTATTCTTCACTACCGATTTAAAGCAATCACATGACTCCCATTTAAACATAATATCTTTAATGAAAATGTATCTAAAGGGTTACACAAGACTTCGATTCGATAACAACATTATTGAGACGTGTTTTATATCGAACTGGAGACAAGGAGATACCAGTGTTCGTCTCAAAGAGCGCGTTGTGGCGATCCAATGACTTATTTATGCGGTCGTCAATCAAAGCACATTATACAAGTTTACCTACCTACCGCAATGAGTCTGTCACGTGACGGCGAGTGCCCCCCGCCCCGCGCCTCGCGCACCCCAGCTCGCCCTGCCACTGCACCGACAGCACATTCCATTAATTTCCTGTGCTTCAAGAATATGACATAAACATCTCATACATTGCACTAAACTTAAAGACACCAAAGTACATACTTAACTCGAGGGTACTAATTTTGCTTAGAATTATTTTTATTGCTACTAAACAAACTTTCTTTTACATCAGATTTTCTACACAGTGACATTTGAATTGCTTGTTATTATTTCCAATTCAGTGAACAGTGAACCGTCTGGGTTAAGGGCGCTCGCGCTCTCTCAATTTTTATGGGTCAGATCATTTGGTCGATGTCGGCTCAACCGTGACAGTGTTAGGTAAACAAAGTGTAATGTGTGATGTTGCAGTGCGCAATGACCGCAAACGGTTGCAGTGTCGCGAAGGCTAGTTTTCGGCGTGAGGTCGTCGACCCCGCGATAACGCCGAGAGTGAGGCTCACGCACCAAAAGCTGCGTGCAGCGGCCGCAGCGGGCGGGCGCGGCGTCGCGGGCGCAGGTGGGAGGGGCACAGGAAAGCACGGCCGGTTTTCGCGGTTGACGAGGGGCGAAGGGCCAGGGGGCCGTCATGTGATTCCGGGGGACAACGCAGCGGGGCGAAAGAGTTCCCCTCCGCCCATTGATGCAGCGGCGCTGACGTCACGTGCGTCATCGCTAGTACTCGTTTAGAAAGTCTTTCTACGTTACCGTTTCTCCTAGCTGAGCTAGATGATTGAATATATGCAGGTGGCTAGCACTCAGAATACTGATCAGCCCCGAGCTGGTAGGTATACTGATGGGACAATGGGCATAAAAGTGCATATTCAATTTATTGTTGAATATTTATGGAATCCTAGAATGTTCGTTATATTGATGCCCTATTTCGAATGATATTTTAACATACATCGTCGTATGTCTACATACCGTAAAAATATTCAGAAATTAAAGAAAGTGAAATATTATATTTTCGTTTTCATTAGCGTGACAGAATTCGTGTATAGTTTAACGCTCTTAGCAAAACTAGAAGGGCGAGTGTAAGTGACAGTGTTCAAAAGCCCCACAAGTGAGATACCTGTCGAGTGACGCGCTGCGCCCGCGCCGGCCGCCTCGCGCTGACTCACGCGCCGCAACCACGTAATCTGCACTAAGCACATCAACAAATATTAAATTTTGCAGGTTGTCCTTTTATCTAAAAATGAGTACAACCAGATGAAAAGCACGTTTTTGAACGATGTTAAGTTTAAAAATACGATGACTGATTACTTGATTAGATGGGTAAGACAATATTTTTATTTGTTTGTCATTGGCTTTTGTAATAAGACTTTATATTCGTATTCTATGAAGATATCAATTACATATTTTTTTGGGAATGAGCAATTAATTATGTTTATCTAAATATATATCGTATAAATATATATCTGAAATATAATATTATTTTTTCCAAAACAGAGTATAAATCACAATAATGTTCGCATGTATTACCGATATGTCGGCATACTACAAAAATAATCATTAATGTGCTAGTCCTATGAAGTTCGATTACGTTATCAAGGCTTTGCGACCCTGATAACTGAATGCTGTCTAGTCTGCTGTAGTCCAACCAAAACACGTAATATAAAAATAAGCGTTAAAGTTATTTTAAAATAAGTATTTTCCGAAATGCATTTAGTTAAATGCTACCGCATAAAATGGCGACACGGATTTGTTTCGCTATCATTGCGAATTTGAATGCACATAATAATATTTATTCGTAAGCCCAACTAAGCGGTACCAGCACAATCCTTGTTTACGATCTAATGCCGCGACCTGCGCACGCGGCTCATGAATGGGATATCACGTGCGTCCAAAACACGCATGCTTGTTACTCGTATTTGTCAACATTGTTTGATTTGCGGTTTAACTAATTACCTTATTAGGAAAGCACACAAAGCAACGACGTTTGCTCGTTATCGCGAACAGTAACATTCTCTCGCCGCGCCACTGTCGCCACCGCTCATTTTTGGGCTGTCGAATAACTTTTGTCACGTGCTCGCTAAGAAGCACAGCATAGTTGTTGTTGATTTTTCACACTCAACAATATCAAATAGAGCTTCTTAAAACACGTACATACGTCTATGTATACTTATATTATTCTAGGTAGGTTAAAAATGTTTGCATATCTTATTAAACCGCCAGAAACATACAGATTTACCTGTCAAGCATCCGCTTAGGCACGAGAAATTTAAAGTGAATAAAGCAATCATTTCAATAAGCAATCCAACATGAGAAACATTATTCCTATACACTGAATGATTAGGTATGGATAGACTGAAACGTAGACTGAAACCGTGATCTAGCAACATTCCTCATACCGCTGCTTTTAGTTCTAATTCCTTGTTTCTACGAGTAGTTTGCGTAATACAAGGAAAACCTATTTATGTGCCATAGTTTTCGAATAAGGTGACACTAAAAACCTGCGTCGTTGTGCTACGTCACTGCGGTACATGCTGAGTGGTAGTCTATTTGACACATTTTATAATTTTTTTGGCTATGTTTGTGTATTTTAAGTGTCAAAATAAATTCATTTCTATACTATTCTGATAAGCTCTATGTGTAATAAGCCGTCCGTTGGGTCTATATTTAGTTGTATTTTATAATATATTTAATAGATCTGTGTTATTATTAATGCTAGTTACGTCTACTCTTGTGGTCGTAAACATAATTACCAAGTGATATAACATATAATAGGCATATTTAGATGTGCGGACCCTATACTTAATAATAAGCTCCTACCACTTTAGATAAACATTTTATCCGAGAGTAGTGTTTTTGTGTTTATAACGCTAGGCTTGGTGTCCATTCTTTTAACAGTCTGTTAAGGTTTTTGCCTAGCATTGTTTGATGACGACTGTCTTCAAGCGTAACGTGCCTTCCGACGCACAGAAACAAAAAAAGGAAATCTAGTTCTCATTCCAAAGGTGAGCTCACCTGCTAAATCATTACGGCTTATGTTCTAAAAACGAAGAAGAATCGTACTTTTCTAAACTCTATAAATATTCTAACCACCTCGAGGCCACGAGGGTGTACAGTAATAAAGACTCGTTACAGCATCAATTATTTGTTTCATACAGGGCTGAAGGGCGCTCGGCGAGGAGGCGGGGGAGGGGGTGTGATCGTGAAACTAATTACGCGCGAATGCACTCATGTGAGAATCCATTCGGGTGGTTTTGGTCGTAGGCAGCTGCTTTATTTAGCACGGCACTAATTGGATTGAGTCGCTGCCCGTTAAGCGCCATATATTGGAAACACTATTTGGTTGGCTCCTGTCAAAGGTAGCGCTGAGCGCGCTCTTGCGAACTCTTTGTCGGGGCTATACATACGACGTCTACAAAAGCTATCAAACGATCCAACTTTCCACTTCATTTGAATGCTGGCTTTCTACAATAATATATGCTTACACTGCACTACACTACAACAACCGACCTTATCGGATGACGCTTCGCATTGCGATTATAATAAGTCGTCTTGAAAACGCTGCGCTAATTTTCTAGTCCGGTAAAATCACCTGTGCCATAACAACAAAAGTTTAAAAAAAGAGAAGCCCTGCCGGCAGATTGGCGCTGGTCAGCGACTTTCGGAACACTGCCTGTACCTCTAAGTGGGTTTGCCTCACGTAAACTACGATAGTGAACTATACAAATTTGTGCACCATTTTTAGTTTCATAAATTTTCTCTAGAAGAGGCTTTGAACTGAAATCCCATACAAAACGTCACCACAGACGCTAGCTAGCTTTCGCTCATAATTTTTGGCGAAAATTAATCCGATCTGCAATTATTTTAACTGTCAATGGACAGATTCATTTTGTTTTTTATGCATCTCGTGCCCGCTGCTGTACCGGATGATTAATAAAGGGAAATAATAAAACACAGCAATTTTCACTCAAAAAGTTCCTTCAACGTTAACTGAGTACGTCATATTACTTTCCTTACTGTATAAATGAACCCCCGGTGTAGGCATAGTACGATTACTGCTCGTTAGCGTAACAGGTTCGTAGTTAAATCTTGAAAACCGTTTTTAATCTGAAATAATTACGCCTGAAATTTTTGTTTGGTTCATTCTTTTCGGTATGCATTTATATCAAACGAGGATGTGTAGAAATATCGTTAAATGCGACGTGTTTTTATGGATTACCTCTAATTCTCACACAAAGCTTGTTGCTAATATTTGTAAGGATTCTTTCAAATTCTAGCTATTGTTTTATTAGTGTTTTAGTATTACTGTCTAAATGTCATAATATCTACTACATTCATTATAGCATTAGAGAGAAGTAAAAAAGGTTATTACTTTTAGGATTTATGCCGAATTTATTAAAATCTACTTATATAGCAGCTGTCACACTTAATTGTTCTCATTTATAGTAAAGTAACTTCAGAATTCATGAGGCTTTTGCATATAAATTATTTGGTCTTGCAATAAACTATATTGTCAATGTAAAAACCTAAAAGAAGCGGGGGTTTTTATCCGAACATATTTTTACTGTCACTATACCAAATCTAAAATGTTATATAATCGCTTCATAAGTTATGGCGAAAGGCGTTTTAAATTTTGCCAGGTTATACTTAGATATGTCAACGTCATGGCAACGTCAAATGCAAAAAGTCATTCATTTTAGCACCCCTGCTTCTTATTTCTAAGGTTATAATGAATGGAGTATAAGTAACAGCTGATATTATTGGGTATTGCAAGAAGACGCAAGTAAGAGTACAAAATACATTCAATATGTTAATTTTGTAACATGTTTATTTACGGACCTCCTGGTTTTAATAGATGTGCGCCAACGGCGATGGCTGCGCGGGGGCCGCGTGTTGTCTCCAATTGAGGCACTCGATATAATCAATTTTAATTGATGTCTCGCGCACCGCACCATCGCTATAGTACCCACACAGCACAACACAACACATCGATCGATCTTTGATCGCGCACGTCGCCAGTTGCCATGCCCCTTACAATGTAGCATCATAACAAACGTGTTCGTGTTGTGTGCACTTCATCATTTGTTTTACGGTGCGGTTGCAAACGAATGTCAATGATAAATCGACATCGGCAGCATCGGCTGGTTCATTGTTATGTACACGATAGATTTTCCACAATATTCGCTGTTGTCTATGATCTTTTAAATACGATTAGGTACAATAAAGTTGTAACTAAATGTTCTGTATATCTTTTGTTTTACAGGTATTTAAAGAAGTTGTTGACGGATTCTACAGCAAGTTACCTGCTCATGAATAAAAAACAATCAGTCTCATAGCACTATTTTAACTAATGAACTGTTTGTTTCTAACACTTGAGTATAGATACATTTTAGCGGTTTAACTTCACTTGGCATCAACTAAAGTATTGTCAGATTACTGAACGCGTTTCGACGAATGAAGTTGCTTTAAATACAAAATAATGAAAAGTGTAATAAGAACAAGGACAATATCACTCGAAGCCAGCAAAACCATTTGGTGCATAGAAAGTAAAAAAAAGTAGACCAGGTATCTTCTAATAATAAAAAGTAACTTTTGGCGACGATCTCACAAAAAATCACCTTGAAGACATACATATACATCTTCACAAAAAGGGAATATTACTGATAATAAGCCGTGACCGTGGAAAGCGCAGATTAGATGGAACAACCGATATCCGAAAGGTGCGATTAACAAGAAATGCCATTTTTGGATATGTCTGAAATTAAAAATCATTTTCAGATTTATGTCTGAAAATGGTATTTCTTGTTAATCCTACTTACTGTGGCAAGTATATACGTTGAAGATACGGTATATTTGATATACAGATACAATACTTTCGGCGTTCGCTGAGCTAATCTGACCATAAATGTAATAATAAATAATCATTTCAGTTGGGGCGGCATTTCAGTTGGGGCGGGAATTATGATAATAAACACCGCGTTGTATGAATGCGTTTATTGCACTAATCACCTAAGGTTATTAACACTTACAAGTAACCTAAATAATCACGTAATATTGCTGTCATGCAAATTAACAATATTATGTTTACGTAAGGTTGACCGTACAAGTAATATATTTTTTTATATTATAACTAGGCATTTTTCAAATGAAATAAAGGTACAAGAAATAATTACATGTTTACTTTACCACAAAGGAGCATGTCTTTGCTGAGGTATGCGCTGTTATCTTTAAGCAGACATTAACATGCGCAGTGAAGTGTGAAGCAATTGGCCTTGGTGGGGCATTTTCAGCACTTTCTTATTTCAAATGCAAACAAACTTCCAATTAATTTTATTATTGACTGCGCCTAGTCAATAATAAAATTAATTGGAAGTTTGTAAAAATGTAAGCTTAATGTCACCTTTTAAGTTAATATTGCACTTTTAAACTGACGGACATTGCATTCCGGCTTGCGCGGGGTAGACTGTAGAGGTCGTCTGGCTTGGATTCTAACTTGCAAAAGCTACATCCGCCGGATATTTGACTCTCGATAAATATTCAAAATATACCTAAAAACAACACTTGGTAGTTTTCATACAGATGATAGTTAGTAGCTTTGTGCCTTAGAACACCCTCAAGAGTTAATACAATAGCAAAAATAAAATGAATTGAAACTAGTGTGTAAAAATTAACCTGAATATTAAAATAGGTTTGCAAACATATGGACAAGAATATTCCTTTAAGTATTTTTGGCTTCTAAAAGTTCAATATAATATATTTATTATAAAAATTAAAAAAAAAAATCTCTAACTTGATTACGAAGTATAAGCGAAAGGTATTAAATAATAACGTTTACGATATGAGATAATAAACTCGTAGAACAGAATGTTGCAGCGTTATCGCCCTGATTGTTTTGTTTCGATTCAGGTTCACTTCACACGTGACGAAAGGATTAGGTTGCATATAAACCGCCAAGTTGAAGCGCGAACATCCGCACGCGATACGAGTATGTACTCGAAGCAAGTCATGCCAAAGCGCACGGCGACTCATAGAAGTAGAGATGGGGAAATATTGTACTTACTTGCATTGTCCTACATTTATTACTACTTATTTACAACTAGCTTAGTTAGTTTATTAAGGTTATATTCATTGTTACCAACATCTGTGGTCAACCACTTTCTGAAAAATAAGTGTTATTTTTATGACTTGTGTGCAGCAAAACAAGGCCTATCTGCTGATAGTTTTTAGTTCATATTATCGTGTTCATTGGACGTAATTTGCCATCAAATCGACAAGACGTATTTCCGTTCAGCGACTGCATTAACCCGCAACTCGCAACATCGCCACCCTGATAGACCGGTTTTATTTTGCCATTCAAATTTATTTTCTGCCGGAATGTCATGTTGTCAATTTATTGTCCAATCCAATCTATCTTTACTTATTATATGAATAATTGATTTACTTGTTCGGTCGTCCTTCCCTGTACTAACATCAGATAGGTACCCCGGAAGAGGGTTGCGTAAGGACTAACTAGTCTATACGTCCGTGGCTAAGCGGATTAGTTTAACAAAATTTTAACACGCCTTAGGGATTCACTAGAAACCTGATATTTTAATGTCAAGGAAAATATTCATGAAATCACGAACACGCTAGCTACTGACGTCACTGTCAGAAATCGAAAAACAAAATGCAGTTGAAACCAAGTTAAATGTTTACATTTTATTGTTTGATGGCTTTACTGAATCGCTAACAGGAATAACAGGTCATTAACTTTTACGAGTTAACGTTTTTTTGTCTGCGAGGCGTATGTGTAGCGAATTCGGTTGAGGCGTCCAAATAAACGTACTGAGTATTAAATACGCGGAGCGGCGAGTGGTGCACAGAAGCGCAGAGTGCGAGATGAGTCACAACGTAGCAGGGCGAGCAGTGCCACATTGCATCAGTAATTATTACGCGAGATAACCATACCAGATAATTATGTTTTTCAGGTGAATAGAATTTGATGATATTTGGTTATAAGCATGTTTTTAGAGTTAATTACTATTAACCGTAATTAAACATTACTCCTTTGAAATAAGGGTCGTAGATTGATTTCAAAAAGAGTCCCAAACATCTGATCTCCTACAAGAGTGGTAGCAGTGCAACCCAGATCGACTACTTTCTCACCAGGAGAGCCCAGATCGGCAAGGTAGCTAACTGCTAACATACTTGGAGAGAGTCTTACTGCCCAACACCGTCTACTTGTGATGGACCTGCGAGTGCAGCCTCGAGGCAAATTGGGTGTGTCTCGGGGTGGACGTAGGCTTGACAAAGAGACCTGGTGGTGGAACAAAGCAGTCCAGAAAGAGATCAGCGTAAAGAAAACCCTCTTCAAAGCGTGGCAAGCGTCCAAATCACCTGAAGATCGCGCCGCGTACAGGGATGCCAAACGTGCTTCTAAACGAGCTGTCAGTGCCAGACGTGACCACTTACGTTCTTTGTACGATAAGTTGGAGTCCTCTGAGGGGCAGAAGCTCGTTTATAAGTTAGCACGTTCGAGAGTCAATGCGGCCCAGGATATTTCCATGTGCCGCTGTGTAAATGACACTCTCGGTAACCTGTTATGCGAGGACCGCGCGGTGAAGGAGAGATGACGCTCTTATTTCGACGAGCTGCTCAACAAGCAGCTTAAAGAGGTGCAGCCACCTGAACTCCCTCCGCATCAGGGACTAGTGCCCCCGGTAACGCCTGATGAAGTCCGGAATGAAGAACCGGAAAGCTGTTGGACCCGATGGAGTCCCTATCGAAGCGTGGAAATCGATGGGCTCTCATGGTGTGGGCATACTTACCCACCTTTTCAACCGCAATATCCTCATCGTGAAGATACCTGACCAATGGAGACTGAGCATTATCACGCCGGTCTTCAAGGGCAAGGGCTCGGTGCAGTGCAGGAGTGCAGCATTTATCGCGGCATAAGGTGATGTCCCACACCATGAAGCTCCTCCAGCGCATTTTGGACTCTCGGATTCGACACGAGTGTATAATCTCGGAGTGTCAGTATGGGTTTCGAACGGGTTGCGGGACCATGGACCCCGTATTTGCCTTGAGAACGCTCATGAAGGGATACAGACTGCAGAATACACCTCTGCATCTCCTTTTCTTAGACATGCAGAAGGACCAGAAGAACCTTCGCCTGCGTCCCGCGTGAGATGATCAGCTGGGCACTTTGATCCAGGGCCGTTCCCAAAGTCTTTATTGACATTATCCGGGACATGTACCACGATTCCAGTTCCATAGTTAGGACTGCGGTTGGTGACATGCTTCCCTTCTTTATCACCGTTGGAGTACACCAAGGCTCCGTGCTTAGCCCGTTTCTGTTCAGCGTAATATTAAAAGTTCTGTCAAACAGCAGCCGAGACCACCACGAGCAACCACCCTGGTTGCTCAGGTATGCTGATGATATTGCGGTGGCAGATTCGAACAGGGGACGGCTGGTACAACGGGTGAATAAGTGAAGGAATTCACTTGAAAACGGCGGGTTGAAACTTAATGTGGCGAAGACGAAGTACATGGCCTGCAACACCACAGATCCCCAGTCTATCCGCATAGGCGTAAGACAAAATATCATACTTTAAGAAATCATATCTCGGCTCCAATATTTCTTAGAAAAATTCTGACCATTTAGATCTATTTCTTTTTTAGGGTGCTATAAAACAGTGGTAAAATTATTTCTGGCCGCTAATAAAAAAAATGACGCCACGGGTCCATACAATGTTACTCAAACCCCTTTAAAGTGTCAACTCGCGGTAGACGTAATGGGTATGAATACTTTAAGACGACGATGAAACGACCATAAAGGATCAACAGTTCAAGACGATGACTTAACACGACTTACGGATGCATTTCTAGCGTATGAAAAGTAATTTCTTTTTGTCGATGGTGAGATGTGCAGCGGTCTTCAATCAGCCATGGAGAAAGAACATGATGTTAAAAAACACCACTGACATTTAATCGTATACCGTTAAGAAACAAACGCATTGTAATAACCCCGCGGTCATTTGAAGTTCAAAACAATAAATAAAGGTTTTATTAGTATGAAGCGGATATGATTTCCGACAATGAAGGATAAACATGTATAAAAAACATTTTACACAATGCAGAACTGCAATTTTAACAGAATTGTAAAAGATTTAAAATAAAAACAAATCTGCCAAGCAGTTCTCGCAAACTGCGGATCGGCAGACTTTTATTTTTCCAAAGACTGAACTCTACACTCCGGCCATAGAGATTCGGTTATAACATTGGCCTGATTTTTACATTTATCAACAAAATGCTTAGTCGAGAAGTTAGTCATGCATTAGTAATGGGTACAGGTCTTCCCCTCGGAGACTGACATTTTCCTTCTAACGCTGGATATCTAGGCGCACCTATCAGCGCACTATCAATCGCGTTCAGGCGTTAATGACACAATGACATCTCACTTTTGTAATACTCCACGTATAAACATATCTCACATGTTTATACGTGGCATAAATAGTTATTTTCTTCCAAAAACGGATTAGGTTGTACGCGAGCCGTAACGTAACACGGCCAAAAATGAAAGAAAATGTTTTACATTGGTATCCAAAGATAGAAAACGTTTTAGTTTTCTGTAGAGTGTGGACTGTATGAACAGGAGTGGACGCACTCTTCGTCATATCCATCACCTGTATTGTATTCCTGGTGGCCCTCCAATGTATATTACGTGCATCACGATTATTTTTTCAAGAACGTGCAAGTCATGGAACGATCTCCTGCCAGAAGTGTTTCCAGATCGTTTTAACAAGACTACCATTAAATCAACATAGAGTGTACACTGTACACGTCCCTACACGTTTGGCCACGCATTAGCAGGCCCCCTAATATCGCAACTGTACATGGGCCCATGGCCCATGCCCATGGCAAATAGCCATCCTTTCCAACCTTAGTTTCCAACAGGTAGATCGTCTGCTCGCGTGCTGTCAGAAAAATGTGTCAATAGTGAAGCATGTATTATCAGAAATAAAGAGGATTAAGAAGCGGTCGTCATTTTGGTGTTACGGAAAATTGACTTTGACAGGATTCCCGCCTGTAGTAGAGGTTTTTGACACAATAATTTCCACTGGGAAAAAAAAACAGTAGGCTAGACGAGTACGTGCCGGTTAAGGGCATTTCATTGATATGTTTTGCTATTTGCTTATGTTGATTTATACTGCCTGCGAGATAACGTTGCATTTGGTAGTAAAGTAGATTTAAAATCAAAATCAAAATCAAAAATCAAAATTTCTTTATTTGTGATTATAGGTAAATAGAATAGATGTTAATTACAATAATATCCGCCATAAACAACCGTCACAGGGTATACAAATAATCAGATACATTTTTAATTATTCAAATCATGGAATTATAATATGTGTTGTGGTCTACACAAATCTATCTAGTAATACATTTGAAACGAAATTATCGTAGTACATTAACATGTCAGTCTCATAAAATAAACAATAAATTCAATCACAACAATAAATTAGTCATTAACCTGCATCAAATATTATTACTTATGTCAACTAATTAATAATACATTTAAACTATAATAACATTTATTCAATAAGAATTTCTTAAGCTCCTTTTTGAACATGCCAAAGTTAAGTTCTCTTATATATCTGGGCACTTTATTATATATTTTCGGAGCCGCACACAACACACTCTTAGTACAAAAGAGCAGTATTTGCCTTTGGAATAAAAACAGTATCTTTGTCGCGTATGTTACGATTCAGAACCTCTGACGTACGCTTAAATTAAATTAAAAAGGAAATTACATTTCAATTACGTGCAGAAATGTTTTTTTTTAATTCAAAATTCTCTAATCTGACAGTTGCTTATCAGTGAGTACCTTTTACTGGTGATAATATAGTTAATTCCTTACGTCTCTATCATTTCCCCAGCCTCTTTTTACGCGTTGACCTTCACCATCGCGTAGTTTTATTGCCTATCCGTCAGCCACGAGCCGGTGCGCAGGCGCAAGACACGGATGAGCCTCAACGTGGCCGCGGCCTTCCTCAGTCCATGTGCATAAGTCATCGCGTGGGTATTATGGCCAAAAACCACTTATGCCATATACTCGTATTATTGCAGACAACGTCATTTGATGAACAGTCACGTGACTGCTACGTAGCAAATAATAAAAAATAAATAACGGTTTTCCGTGACTCCAAAAAGTAGCTCATAAGCTATTTAAATAACCCAACCTTATACTTAAGGTAAGTAGTTCTTTACTTTACCTTGAATGACGTTATCATCAGCAACAAGATGTCCAACTTCGACTGCTGAACACAGGCCTCACCAAAACACGTCTGGCCGAACTCCAACGACCTCAGGTCTTCCGTCCACCGCTCCTTGGGACTTGTTGCGATTGAAGCGCTATTATTAACTCTCTGCGTTTGAAGCGCTACTTTTAACTGACTTCAGAAAAAGTAGGAGGTTCTCAATTAGACTGTATGTTTTTTTTATTATTATTTTTATGTTTGTTACCTCATAACTTTCGACTGGCTGAACTGATTTCGATCATTTTTTTTTATTTGAAAACTGGTGCATCCGTGTTGGCTAGCCAAGGAAACACTACAATATACCTAGCAATATACCTAACTATTTACATCCTACGTTTAAGTATTTAAGTTACAAACCTACATTGACTGACACCGACTCTAACAATATCAATAATTGTACCTACATTATAGTATCGATAAGTTTTAGAAAAATACGCAATTATTTTTTACTTTTTATTGCAAATTAATCTATTTTGGAATAGTTTTTTTTTGGAGTTGTTTTTTTTTTGTTAAATTTTTTTTTCGAATTTAGGGTCATATTAGTTATGAAATTTCTTCGAAAAATATATCCTAAATCTCCCGTTTCACATATAGGTTACTGTTTTTTTTACACGTGATGCCTTTCAACTGTGGTCTTCGTGTTATGATGATGAATCAGTCAGTTTAATCAAGTTTAATGCATTCCTAATTTACTAATGATTCTGACGTAATCATCAAATGTAAAAACTTGTAAGAAATAGTAAAACCTAATAATGAGTATTTAAAATGTCATGTTACCAGATACCTATGTTTGCGACTTGGTGCACGTGACCGCAGCCGACCTGCAACAGTGCGCTGTAAGAGTGGGCCCAACATTGCGGTGTACCCTCGCTACCGCACACTTGCTACGGACACCGCAATGAAGCACTGACTACTCCATTATACAAACAAAGCCGAATTTGTCGTAAAGCGTTATCGCAAACACTTGGTAATAACAAGCATCGAAATCAAGAGCATCGTGGAATAGGAGTTAAGCACTCCAGCTCAGAAACCGCGTGGTCCCGAATTCAAATCTGGCCAGAACCGCTTAAAATGTTCATTGTTAGCGACTAAATTTCCGGCGATGAACCGATTAAAAACCAAAGCAAATCGCACAACGGCAGAAGGCTCACTATCTACCACGTTGAGTTTGGGTACATAATCGCGAGTGTATGTCTTTGTGTACCAGTATGACATCTGCTGAGTAGCTTTTTCGATATGCTTTAAATAACCTCATTTTATCGCGGATTACATAAATAATCATACTTCAAACTGCAGACTTTGATTGCGCCTTCTACATTGCCAGTTTCGGAGGAAAAATATCTGCCAACGTAGCCTTAACTTTTCCTAAGGTTCTTCTTATCGATAATACGAGGTGGTTGGATTTTAAAATTCTTTCGCCGTTCGGTGCACTGCTCCTCGTGCTGCCAGGAGCTAAGTGTCGATGGGAGCCACGAGAGCCGCGACGCGCCCAGTGGCGTCAGCGCGCCCCGGGGGGCACGTCTCTACATCACGTTATTTTCGACGGTCTTATTTCATTTACCAGATCATAACATGTCATAAAAACGCACTTGCTGCTTATTGTCTGTGCGTCTTCTTTCCATTACAGAGCTGTAGGGAGTAACTGCCTACAGATAGTAAATACATTGATAGGACATGTTCATTTTCATTTACTGTCTTAGGCTGATCTGTAGTTACTGTTACGACCCGCCGAATAAAAAACTATTGAGCCCAAATATACGCATCCTCGGGCTTATTTGGCCTCTTTATCTCCTTTTATATCTCTGGATTCTCTTTTTTGATTTCATAAGTTGGTTCTGTAGCTCTCGCTCCTTCACGCGAGGTTCTATTATGTAATATTTTTATGATACGCTATACGATTTTTATTAAAACGCTTTGTGCAAATCTGCTACCAAGCTAATTATGTGTACGAGTAGCATGGAAGTCATGGAACCAAATCTTAATTTACTCTATAGCGAATTATGTTTATGCTATCAATAAAATACCTGGAACTCTCGGTGTTTCTTATATTCGTTCAGTTCCTTCTTCTGTGATGGAAGCTGCATATTTTCTAAAAATCAATGTCCGTTAGCAGACTGGAGAATAGACTCGTGACTGGCGTAAAGCTTCCGATAGAGCATCTATAAATAGCATCAATGGAATCGGAATCGATCCAGCCACCCCAAAGCCTGTGGTGTATTCTATTTGTTTGTTGGTTTCATATTTCTGCACGTCTGCACCGGTAACTAGTGAGGATGACACTTAGAAACGCATAACGTTTATTGCCATAATTTCGATTGACGAAAGCATAATGGATTTCAGCAAACTTTTTCATTACACTTAAACATAATAACTGCATTATTGTTAAAAGGTATTATCATAAAAACCATAATCATCAAAATCCATATTATTGTTTGCCATAATTTTATTAAGCATACCTTGAAACGCGTAATTTTGTTTGACCTCTTACAAAGCAGAACTCATTAAAGGCATAGTCTTATAAAGTAAAACTGATAATTTACGTACGTTAAAAAGCCTACTTTTCTCGGTTTTTTTTTAAATTTTATTCGACTTAAGTAATGAAGTATTTCTAATCCCAAAAGCCTGTTCGTGATATTTTTATTTTAGGCTCTAATAGGAAGAAAACAAATTGATTATATTGTTCATTGGTTAGGTTAGGTTAGATCTACGGCTTTCACCACGACGGTGGAAGTACCTGTGTGCTCCAGGTGCTTTTGTGGCCTCCACCGTTCATTGGGGGGGTCGGCTGGAGGGGGCCCCAATACGGGGAAACACTGGCGGCGGGGCGTTGTGAAACTTTTTAGGGACCCCGCCTCGCCGCTGAACTGTTGAGGTCGAGTACCGTGGGGTTTTAGTTGGAAGTCCGACATAACCTCGTCGTTCCCCCGTACGGCGAGGTATCCATGAGGATTTGCCCACGATAATATAAAAAAAGGTTAGAACTGAGGAACTGAGAGAAATACTACCGAGGTATCCCTGGCGTACGAGGCCCTTGGGGTCGCGAAGCGCACGCGGGTCGGCCTGCGTTTGTTTCGGTTTGTGATCCCGAGACAGACGGTAACCCGTGTCTTCAGACACAGTGGGCTGTGTTATCGTGCACTGGAAATGAGCTTTATACTACACCTGCTCGGAAAGTACCTTGATACCTTATCAAATTTACGGTAGAAAGTACGTCATTGCATATCGAACAAATATGCGGGGAGAAAACGCATCTGAGCGGGAGAGAAAAGTGTATGAAAATCCATTTCTTACGTGGTTTTTCTTTTTTAATTTTGGGTAAGACTATGCGTCGGTAACCTAAATATCAAAAGCCAAAAAGTTTTTACAGTGAGTTTTTATCTCCAAGTTCGCAAAATGACACTGGCCACTAGCTGTGTGTCGGATGGTGTCGGGCTGGCAGTGCGACCCTGTGGCGGCAGGATAAACAATTTGAAAAAAGAACATGTGAAAATTGCAGACGCCATTGGCGCCATTTTCAATTTGTGTGTTGTTTGAGGATTCAGTTTTCGTAGAAAGTAAAATAAAACTATCAAAATGATAAGTAGTGATAGTGATGATGAAGATTTTTTAACTCCGCCACAGTTGAAGGAAACAGCAAAAATAATAAAGAAAGAAAAAGTGTTACATTAAGCTTCACTAACTGCAACAATTTCAATATAAATTTCAATTAGTAAAGATTTAGTTTTTTATTTTCCTCGTAGGTGTAGTATAAAGCACTATGTATCACTCGAGAGAAAGTGCGATTCCCGATCTCGGGTGTTTTAAAGCCCTCGCCTACGGCTCGGGCTTCGAACGACACCCTCGACGGTAATCGATCTCTTTCTCCTCTCGGTGAACAATGTACTATTCTCCTCCCGAGGCTGGCTGCCAGGTGGCCTTGCGCGTCGAAGGGTCCTGCGAGGAGTCTCTCCCTTGTTGGGGATCCCGGGTCCCTTCCATTCTGCGCCGAAGATACTCACCGTCAGGTTTTAATGGGTAGGGGCCTCTGTTTTCCCAGGAGGTCCGAGTTCCACAAATCCCAGGTGTACCCGAACCCAGGGCTTCGGGAATGCCTAAATGCATTTCCTGACACGAAAAAAAAAGAACTGCGACCAAACAACTCGCAAGCCAAGCGAGCGAAGTAAGTGTGCCGCGGCAGCGGCTAGTGAAGCGCCAGAAAACTTGCATATCATAGTAAATAGGTGTTAGGTTAAGTTGGGCTAGAATTATATTTAGACTTAAGATTAAAGGGATTTTTTAGTTAGGTATGCTTATTTCATGTGTGCTTTTTGAATAGTATGTCTTTAAAATATTATGGCAAATTAAAGTTATGCCTTTTAATACTAATGGTTATCGAAATTATGCCTTTCTATGATTATGCTTTACAAATTTCGGCCATTTAATGTTATGCGTTATGAAGTTATGATATAAAGGCTTATGGCAAATTACTATTATGGCCATTAACAGTATGCATTGTTGGTTTATGGCAAGAAAGTAACCGTTAGTGAGTGCAATCGTCAATTTTGATTAGGCCCTTGACGCCAAAAAGAGTTTATTGTTGTGTTTAAAAACAATGTTTCGGTTAGTAGTGCGGAAATATGGATATTCTGGTCGTTAACCGTTCAGCCCCAATCATCGTCCTCGGCACTGATACTTAAAATTGTTGCGCAACAGAATCAGGACTTGATGGTCACCGTGTGTTTTATTTTGGTGGTTTAAGCCGTAATATAAAATTTTGGTTGTAATAAAATATGCTGGAATACAGCACGTAACTTACATGAAAGTAGCATGCCTTCAATTTGGCTGGACTTTGTGAGGCCGTCGATTATTATTAGGACTGAAGGTAAGCAAGCCCTGTATGCAACTCGTTTTCGGTCGTCCGCGTCGCCAGCGTGATGCGCTTGCGCTGAAGGTACTATTTGGAACCGAGCTGCTGACTGCAACTGCCGACAGTAGATACGTGCAGCGTCCTATTGCCACTTGACGGTGAGTATAGATAACAATGGGACCCTGCACGTGCAGTCGGCAGTTGCAGTCGGCAGCTCGGTTACAAATAGTACCTTAAGGGTGCGCGCCAGTGCAGTCTGCGTCGACAGTGCACGATAATTAGGTTCGCGGTAGCGTTCGTGACTGTCGCCGCCATGAACGATGTTGGCCCGTGTATCTTGCAATATGGCATTATTCGTAAATGACATAATTCACACGCAGCCCTTCGATCTAGTCATTGTTGTTCGCACTTACGGGAAGTCCTAATCGGCTGGTTATGACACTTCCACATTGCGTCACGCATTTCACAGCAAGAAAAAAATAGCGACTGGTTAGATTCCGTGACTGATGCGTCTAAGTCATAACAAAGTTGACTTAATAGAGTTATTCTCTTCCCACATCCGTCTATCAATAAAATGACAGATTATTAACAAATTAGTTTCATTTTACAGGAAAAAATCTCATCTGCAAAGATCATGGTCATAAATAAAAGTCATTGTTAACAAACTCCTTGTAATTAACAATTTTTGTGTGGTTGGCTACAAACCTTTATACATTTACATCAAATAGCCTATTTAGTGTTTCATTTCATTCACCGCTGTTTGATACATTATTTCCATGCTATTCCCTCAGTTGCTATTTTGTCCTGCCCTTGCTGCACCACTTCCATCTCTCATGTTTTACCGGCTACAATGTCTGCACAACGTTTGCTCAATTTGCAAAAGTGCTTTTTCTACATTTCCTGTATAACTTGCATGCGATTCACATACCAGTCAGAAAACAGACTTTAACCCTTCGTTGAGTCTTTAGTGGACTGAACACCGTGATTTCGCACTTTTTGAGAAACCTAAACTCTCAAAGATAGTATCTTGTCTCTCATGTCAACCCGATAGGGTATCGTTCACGCGACGCGGTCCGTGCGCATGCGCAGGCGATCCGATTGGTAAACACTGATGACACAACTGATCCGACGAGGAAGCGGCGATGGCTCTTAGTGCGCGGAGACGCGGGTAAATACCCAGAAATCGGTCTGATGTAGATCGATTGAAGAATTTCTTTCAAATAAGTTTAGCTTACATCAATAGGGTGTGATGGAAACTATTTTATGATGTTGTAAATGTGAATAAATAAGGGTAATATTGTTGTTAGTACTAATAATGAGATTTAGAAATGTTTGCGTTTAGAATTCAACTAAAACAATAACAAGTTCATAGTATTTATTATGAGTACCTAGTCGTGCTGCACTGCTTTGTTTTACATCTTAAAATCCTTAATACGCTCGATCCCGAGGACCAAGGTTGATTTTTCATAGTTTCTATCTTCAGAATAACAAGTAAAGTACGTTTGTAACTTTGCGACGAACTAATAAAAATTTACCATCAGTCTTTGAATATGTAATAGATTTTAAAGCTATCCTTACCACTTATGAAATGCCCCCACGAACTTACAAAAGATGTTTTTGAACGCGTCACGTCGTTGTCACCTAAATGACTGGCTCTCGAGTCTGTGGTTCTACTGATGAGCATTTTATTAAAATGATGCATTGAGTTGGTCTAACTCAGTGAGCACATAATAGGCAATAATAGTACTAGGTAGGATGAAAAGCACTAAATTGATACAGAGTGAGATGTGACAAGTCAGTAATGGCGGTCCATTAGCGCGTCTGTAATGGCCGCCTACGGCAGTGCAGCCTGTGATTGTTTCAATGAAATACTTGTAGAACATAAAGGAAAATTTTCACGTTCAAAACCGTCCGTCATCTTCATTCTGCATTTAATTGCGAGCGGAATAGCTCAATTAGGTTTCTCTTGTTTCGCCCTGACAATTAAGATAACGGAAACATAAGGAAGATTTTCGCAAATCCATAATCGTCTGCCATTAAGATTGAGACGAATACATGCTCAACTTGCAACTTAAGGAGCAAGATTGAGAGCTAAAACATTGCAATTGGCACTTTGCTGACGTAATTTTGTACTCTTAAAACTATAATACTTTTGCTTCAAAACACACATCAGTTCAGTCTTGGGTTAGGTTCCAACACTCATTTAGAAACAAAGCTTAGTCTAAGGGAATTTTTATTTTTAGCATTTAAAAATGCACTATTTTCTTCACAAAGATAGGAACTAGAAAAATTCGAACTGATACTAGGGACTCAAGAGCCAATCTTGTAGCTCCTGTCTTTGTGTAGAAAACCACTTAGTCTGTCACAACTTAGCCTGTCCGGTCACTATAGTTAATTTTATTTTTGTAAGAGTCGTCTAGCGATATATATCTAGATTACCTTACCGCGTACTTAAGATTTTATTTGCTAAATAAAATCAATAAGTACGCGAACATAATAATTATATCTGACCATCGTAACTTCGTTAAAATGCAAAAGAATCATTCATATTAAATATTTTATATTGTAGTCAATCTTGGTTCACTATTATAATATTATTAGGTTCATTAACTACAAGTATTAATTATAAATGGAACCACTACTGATATAATTAAAACTAAAGCTATTCATTTGCTCGCACCCAATCATCATTATTAGCAGTCACAAGACACGTTACACGACGTCATCTGCCTAATATAATCGTGCGCTGCATCTCTGCCAAAATTCTGAGCGTATCCAGTTACCATGAGTTTACGTCACGTCACGCTAACTAGGAACAGCCATTTGCATGCCAGTTTTAGTTGTATTAATATTCACTAGCGGCGTCTTACGAATTCCCATTCAAAAACTTTATTAAAGACGCTACCGACTTCGTCGGCATTTTATGGTACGGGTACTTTCCATCAACTTAGCGGTTTCGCGTCGCAAGCTGCGTTTATCATCATGGTATCTATGGTCTCCGTTCCGACGCCTTATTATTGTGAATATAAGTAAACGCAAATGCCAAGATAAACTTAATTAACTTTTAAATGAACATTTCAGCGACGTGTTGTCAGTTCATTGCGTCAAACAGATAGGTGTGCGTTTCATTCATGCACGTCGGGCGGCCGATAGCGCACAGGCGCGCGCACTCCTCTCCGGACGAACTAAATTATCTATTTACCAATATACCTAAATTTTATTTCTGCTGTTAGTTTCGCATTATTTTTTTCTACTTCAATAAAATATTAACATAAATAAGCCGCACAGCTAGTAGCTATAATTTGTAGTTTAGACTCTCCTGAAATAGCGAAATTAAATTAAAATTATAGGTTTTTCAGCCGTCATCATCATCTTAGAACATCGTTACTAGATGACCACATACGGTCCCGCCTGTAGTGTTATAGGTATATTGTTCAGATTATAATGTTTCGTAGGCGCGAATAGGATATTATTTTACTACAACTCATTTTTTTTGTTTTGATTTAGGTAGGTAGTGGCGTGACCATACGCCACAACATCTAAGATTTCAGATTGTCGGGTAAATTGCTAGCTCAATGCCTATGTATGCTTACTGCCTTTGTTTGATGCTATGCGTTTCATCAAATTTGACTTAAGGTTCTACATAAATACGCCCCTCATGTAATAAAGGCAGAGAAGGTATAGTGACCAACTCTAAAGGTAAGAAGCGAAATATTTTTTTGTTAGTCACATTTAATTTGTATGTAACGTTAAAACTCGTTAAGTAATCTTGAACTCATTGTGCAATTAGTGTGAAGTCCCCGCAGTCCGCCGGCGTCCTCCATCCCCGTGGTCTTATCCAGGGTAACTAATGGCTTTCGTTTCAACTGACTGGTCGGGTGGTAATTTATTTATTTATTCGTTCTTCATAGCACAAAATTAATGATACAATTGGCGGACCCAATGCCACAGGGCATTCTCTACCAGTCAACCACACAATCAAACAGATAAATTAAACACGGTGCACGAGATTAAACTAAATAAATTACTTTTAAAAACAACAACAGATGCTAATAATTATAAGCAAATACCAAAACAACAAAATAAACTTCAACATAAATCGATAAAAATAAACATACATAAATAGAAGACATAATATAAATAGAACCGACCAAACCAACAATTGCTTGCCACAAAAAAAAACTCAATAATAACCATATAAACCCCTCAGAATAACCTCGTATTAACTTTGAACCACATTCAACTCACAGTGACTCAAGGACCCATCACTAATGCGTGACCACCGATCCGTAATGCTTTCGAACAGCCACTTTAAACCTGTATTTTACTAATAGATTTTCTTATTTGAACAGGAAGTTTGTTCCAAAGACGAATCGCAGATACAGCGAAAGAACTAGACATGAAACCGGAAGAATGAGAGCGATATGCATCATGGGAATATAGTTGTTAACACCTACATTCATTTGATTATGAGTTTCACGTATGAAGAATAGACGTACTAAAATACTTAATTCATGAAAAGAATTTGATAAAAATAGTGCCTTTCATATTTGAAGCGATTTCTAATGTTATATTTTTTGCGCCATATGCACAGGGACGACAGGGACGAAGCCGCAAAATCTGTACACCACAAATTTTGGCATGAAATGTAGTTCAGAAATTTGGAAAATGAGACGGGGTAACCCCGTTCATAGGTAAGGTGGAGGTGGGGCGAGCCCCGTGCGGGTAGATGCTAGCTACGAGGCGTAGGTCGAGCATGTCAGCCTAATGTCTTGTGGCTGCAAACGTTAATAACAATTAATAATGTGCAATTGAGAACCACGTTCAAGATTTCCAAAATAAATTAATTATCACCAATTGGCCAGAATTTGTTGATAATAAGCGTTCCACGTAAAAATTATTGGTAGGAATAAACATGAATAGTTGTTGCGATGGTTAACTATGACTAATGTGGTTATCGCACATTTGTCAAAGCATGTAACATGAGCGTTTTGCGTTCCAATGAAGTCATTCATAAGTAAGTATTCTCTACGTGATTAACAAAATATATGATAAATAAAATAGCGTCATTTAAAATGTTTACGCGATTATGACTAAGGGGTTGCATTTCACTTTCGATAAGAAAGAAATATGGTAATTCACGTAAACGAATCTAAAAATCACGGCCTTAAATTTTGTGAATGATTTTCGAAATCAAGTTACTTATTTTTGCAAGTAAAACCTACCAAAATCTAACATTATCATTATCAATCACACACCGTAACAACACGTAAAAATAAAAAAACCCAGTCTCTAGTACATTCATTATCTGTGTATGTGTGTCTAAACAGAGTGGGGCGCATACCTGCATATACTCGTGCGCTAGGCGAGGGGGTAGAAAAAGGGGTTGCAAATTGGCAATCACCGCGGTAATTCGGATCTCCCGCCGTCCGGGCACGGCTTTGTCGACGGATTAGCCAGTGCGACGAGTACAAATGAATAATATTTTACACAATGTTGTGTCCAAGAAGCGTGCAGTCTCCACGTGTGGAGACTTGCAAAGGCAGACGTGCCAGTCGCTCGGAGAAAAACCATAACCTATTTAAATTAATGGACTAAGTAATTAATATAAAATTATCATAACAATTTGGTAGAATAGAGTTTTACACTTTCATTCCATGTATTTCTCGTTTAAATTAAATGATAATTGAACGGTGACATGAAACTTGATACTAAGCTGTCTTTTCTTAATTAAGTATCTTCGGGCAAACTTAGTTCGGCAGCATTTGCTGTCAGTAAAATGAGGTTATTAACCGATGTTGGCACAGCTCGTTCTTTTTATTCCAGCTATTTCCACAGTCTAATGTCTAACGGCATTGTACTTTGGGGTAAGGCGACGGATATACAAGTACAAACAATCTTTATTCTGAGAGGCGAGCGATCAGATCTATCTATAAGCTTTGTGCACGGGCCTTACTCAGAGAGCATTCTTACAGTGGCTTCCTAGTATATTCACAGTTACTGTATTGTCTTGGTAAGAAAGAATAACTGTCTTTTCACCAAACACAGCGATGTAAACGCCAAAAATACTAGGAATAAGTATAAAATTGTGCTTTTATTCTTTAGATTAAAGAGGTTTTATGATCTTTTATGGGGTACCTCAGGCCATGTGTATGCTACCGCTGCACAGATTCAAAAACCCCATTAAATCTGTTTCCTTTAAAAAGGTGTTTTATACCACCGATGAATACCTCTTAGATAAAAAAATCCTGGGAATAAAGCTCTCTGCTCAGTGCGGGATCAGTTAACTCTTGTAATATTTATTAATTAAATACCCGACTTAAGTGTAAATAGATGACTAACAATTTATATCTTTGGAATTGTTCAAATGACTTTGTACATCCTTTTGTTTTATATTCTGTAGCTTTGATGTACTTATAATTCAGTTTAATAATATTAGAATTAAACTATACTTTTTCAACAAACAAATTGTACGCATTGTGAAACCACAACAAGTCTAAAAGAGTAACTACTGAGTTTCTCGCCGGTTCTTCAAGCCGAAGCAACTCCAACGCGGTGGTAGAGTCGCGTTATGTTTTGTATACTGTTTATCTATTTGTATATTCATAATAATATAGCATTTATTTCTATTATTTTGTATATTTTTCGACTATTTAACAGTACAGTTTGATTCTATTTAAATAAAGATATTTGAGTTTGAGTTTACATTTCGAGTTGTTTCGACTGTTGTTGCTGTTGATTAGTTTCTCCAAGATAATCACTGCATTTTCAACAAACAACAAATAGGCAAAAAGCAGAATCTTAAGATTTAGTTACCTTTTTAAAGAAACGTTGTCGTAACTTTTCCAGTGTTAGGATGTATTAAATACACACATTTTGATATTGAGCTTAAGGCAACATCATGCTAATATGTAGAACTATTACGAAGGTAAGATCTACATTTGTGTTAAGGCAAAAAAAGAGAAACTACGCAGGTATTGTACCATGAATACCTATAAAGACCACAAAAATCTGGTTTATGTGAAAGCTTTGGTGCTACACCAGCTTTTTACAAAACATACAGAAATGGTAAAGTACTCGTACCTACCTATAATTGAAAATTGCAAGAACCCTTACCTTGAAATCTGTATATTCGCCAATGGTTCAGTTCAATTAACCTGCTTCAGTACGTCAGTATATAAAAATTGTATTGAGATTTGTCATTACATAACATGACATGTCAAATCCCAATACATTTTTTTTACGCGGGGGTAGACGTAGGTACAGAATTTGAAAATCTTATTTGTTTTTTTGAGATACCTACCTCTACTGCTCAATATAGATATTAATTACTCAACGTAAGTACCCATAACACGTGAATCTTTAATCACCACGTTTTGCTAATCAAACGTAAAAAAACACTTTGAATATTGTTTAAACAATTGCAATTAGCAAATTCAGTACGTGTACACCTACTTGCTAAACGAAAATGTTTTGCTTCTTGAATTTGTCAAAATCCAATAATTGTATTCAAATATATTGTAAACTACACAGTAAGTACTTTCTTAGTTTTTTTAACACAAAATAGACATAAATGATAAGTTTGATATCTTTTGTCACTATAATTGATTGCTCAAACAGATTCGTAGTAGTCAGAAATCCTGAAACCCGTTTATATCATCTAAACAGCAAAGATATACCCGATAAGCCAGTGAAAAAATGAACTGGCTCTTCCGACAAGTTACGCACTTTTGTATCAGATTAAATAATGTGAATAGTCCTTGTTATGGTATTGTAAACGAGCGGCCTTAGGAGATACCGCCTCGCCTAGTGCAAACGTCGCAGATGATCTTATCATGGCTGTTATTCCAACCAAACTCTAAGTAGGTACTTGTTTTTTTTTTCAAATCATAGGTGATCCTCAAAAAGATGATTTGCATGGAATGATTAAATAAAATGTATGCAAATATGATGTAGCTCGGCTCCACTCATGCATAATTATGAATAAATAAGGTTTTAAGACTTAGAATGACTTAAGGCCTTGGGTCTTCGTTCAAAAGTAAATTTGTTTTCCACCTGACCTGCTGAGACCTGGATCACTTGGACTGACTAGTTAGCTGTCTTTGTTCAGCTGGATACAGCCTAGACGGCATCATTATATTATATATGTTCCTACTTACTCCACCTACCCCTGTGCTAGTAATTTAATTAATTTTCTGGCCGATAAATACATACAAGTACGAGTAATTACATAGGTGGAGATAACAACTAGCTGTTTTTCAGCAGATAAAACACCATTTCTAAGCCAATTGTTTCTAATTCAGGCAATGAACCAATCAAAAGAGTTGCAGTTTAACTCTTGTCATGAATGTGCAGTGCGCCTATCCTGTAGAATGACGATCACGGTTTTTGATATACCTAAGTTAGTTGGATTGTAGATAAGTATTTATTCCATTTGGGAGTAGATAAATCACAATCTAAGCCAGCATCATTTTATTTCCAAAGAGGCCTTAGTGATAACGTTCGGTAAGCAAGAAAATATTATGCTTTCCTTGTCATGTAAATTCTTGTAAAATATTTAAAAAAACAGAAGCTAATTAAGCGGTCTTTTACTTAAGAATTTTTGAATAAATTATATTTTTTGTAACCTACGAGACGTGATGTTTGTAAAAATCACGTAAAAATTACCATTTTTCAAGGTTTACGCGACTATAATACAATAGAGGGACGGAACTTGTGCGTGATGCGGCGACGGCGGCCACAAAGCCGCCTCACTAAATGTTAAGTACATCGTTAAAATTAATGATGTTATTGTTAATGAGGTGCTCCTCACCGCGACCATGTTTTGCTATAGCGGCGTGCTTGTTATCATTAAGTCGCGGGCATGGGACAGATTAGCGCAAGCTGAGCAAATAATACCAGGAGATTATCTAGGCCACCGTGAGCTCGTGAATGGGTCAACAACTACCGGAGCAGCCTCAAGCTTCCTGTAAAATGTTGATTTTTAAGCTTCAAACGTATATTTCAGCGTCGTTCACCTGGCGAATAGGATGGGTAATGCTTTGACCAATTATTCCAGCTTATTCCACCCTCACCTTTCCACTCCCGTGCCACGCGAGCAGAACTACGGCGTCATCCACAACAACACACACAACAATTCAGCATTATTTGGCCCGAACTAAAAGGTTCGGTGATCCGTTCCTTTGTCGTACAGAGGCGTTCACATCAACCTTTACAAAACCATTGCAAAATGGGTGTTATGTCAGAAGCATTAGGTGCCCCTATGTAAAGGTTGATGTGAACGCCGCTGTACCATCCAGACGTGGAAAGCTCTTCTAGCACATGTGTTTCCTTCTTCTTATAGTCCCAGGTTCTTCAAGCGGGGCGTGAAAAGGCTTTTCTGCATGCAGGCCTTAAGATGAGGATGGCCAGCTCAGTGATTCCTTTGCATAACTGTGCTTGTCAGTCCCATATCTGGACCTCACGACCGATTTCCATCTGGTGGAGTAAGGTCATCTTGACGGGCAATATTAAAAACATGCACCCCGGCCGCACTTGCTACGGTTGTTCAACTCTGACATCGCATGCGCTCGCATCTTAAGCAGAAACATAAATTACTCTGAATTTTAGCAAACAGTCTAACTATTGATTTTGCTCATCTCTTTCCACGATCTACGGACTAAGTTGTATATTGTAAATCATTATGTAATAAACAGCTATGTGAAGTTCTAACACTTAAAAATCGGAAAATAGATTTGAAATTGAAAATGAAAACGTATCTAGATAACAGTCATCTCTTGTCCTTTTCCCGATACTACCAGCCTTTGCAGGCCAATGCAGGCCATTTAGGTTCCTTTCAACCTGGTACCCTATACATCCGTGATATATGCATGCTATATTTGAATCTGACTGTTTAGACATTTATTTTTGCCAACAGTCGTTGCAGGCGAAACTATCATTCAGTTCAAAAGAAATCGTTGCCTTAAGTTGTTCCTGGTGTGAAGACGCATACCACAACAAAGACAGCTGTTTCAACCTGCAAAGGATAGGAGAGGAATGTGCATTGGGTAAATCAACGTTCAAATATTCAAAATAATATATGAGTTATTGTACTTAGGTCCTTTCCCCTAGGTAATTGACACTTAAACCAGTTTGGGATTACGGGCCGTGAGCACTCTTCAAATAGCTTCCTTGACCAAATACCATTTTCCCAATTTACACTTGTTTAATATTTAACAGGTAAAGTTATAACTTTCATATAATCAATTTAAAATATCAATGTACGATTTCATGTAACAAGTCACGGAACGAAGACTGATGAGGCCGAAGAAATTGTCATCGCCACAATGCGCGCGCGCGTGATAGTTTATCTGTTCGCCAGTAGCCAAATGGTTGCATTTACAAGTTGTATTGCAAGGGGCATGTCATGTATTACAGGTGTCGATGAATCTTATCTACTTAACTTATTTTTATATAAATAAAAGAGGTTTTTTGAACTGACCGGTGGCTCTATCTGCTCCAAATTGGCGAATTGAGATGCACGATAGGTTAGAAAAATGCCCTCGGGTCGGGTGTCTTATTAGCATTCGCAAACTGAGGCATCTACTCTCCACCATTATAGGTTGGTTGTTTTCTAACTATTCCCCATTTTGCCACCCAAACTGTCAACCTAGTGGTCTAGTATAATTATTCTCATACCATTCATGTCAGATGAAACTGATCAAAGTCATCCTACGAGTAGGATCAACGTAAACGGTGAATGTGTCGAGTTTTTCTAAATTTAGGTACAACATATAGTATTGTATCTATCTATTTATATAGATATGTAGGTTTTTCCCATTGAGATAGTTAAAGATAAAATAGTATGTTTAAATTTTTGGTGAGTAAAAGAAAAATAAAATAAATCAAAATTAACAATGTCAAGAAAATTTAATAGATTTAATTTAAAGAATAACATAACTTGTATTTTACTGGCCTGTTGGCGCAATGGCAGCGATCCTGCCTTTGACGCCGGAGGTCGTGGGTTCGATCCCCACCCATGACAAACATTTATGTGACGAACATTTGTGTTTGTTGTGTGTCTGGGTGTTATTATCTATTTAAGTATGTATTTAGAAATATTTAAGTATGTTTATCAGTCCCTGACGCCCTTAATACAAGCTCTGCTTAGTTTGGGGTCAGATGATCTTGGTGTGAATTGTCCCAGATATTTGTCCCAGATATTTTACATTCATTTCTTCACGAGTAGGTGTCATCAAATAAGGTTATTAATTTAAGAATAATATCTCGCTAGAAGAGCTCAATATTCCGAGTGTACTTCGTTCTAATAGGAGTTATTATATTTATGTTATGTTGCGTTACTACCACTACTGCAAAAAAAGTTGAAGTGGAAGAAATACATATTTATAACGTAAGTAGAAGTTAACTGCACCAATAAGGCAATGCCAAAATCAGGTTACACAATCACAGCTCGCTTACCGCTAGAATTGATATTTATATTAATATATTTCCTCGTTTCGACGATCCCACCCTTTTGTCCCTTTAGGAACAGAAAGTTGAATTCCTAAAATGTTGAGTTTGCAAAATGTTGGATTTCCCAGAATGTTGAATCTCATAATGTTGAAATTGCAGCATGTTGAATCATAAAATGTTGGATTTGTAGAAAGTTGAATTTGCAACAAGTTGAACTCCCAAAATGTTGAATTTACAGAAGGTAGAATTTGCAAAAAGTTGATATCATTGAGATGATATACAAGCAAAAAGTTATGCCCCACACGCCAACTGTCATAGACGTCAAATGCAAAATTTCCTAAAAAAACTTCGAAAAAAACCTCATGGCAACGCACGTCAGTAAACCCAGTATTCGATAGTAGTCTTTGCAGTAAACTGACTACAGTAGGTATGTGCGCTGTAGCATGGTGCGGGTGACAGTTGCGTAGTTATGAAGTCCTTGGCGTGTGGGGCACGAAATGTGCGGACTTCGTATCAAGTCAATGGCGATGAAAAGTTTAAAAAAAACTATCTACCGGCGGATTAAAAGACATATAAATAATTCAATCATATATTGACAACAAGTTAGATAACAATTAAATCACAAGATCCTCACCCTTTTGGACCTTTAGGAACAGAAAGTTGAATTCCTAAAATGTTGAGTTTGCAAAATGTTGGATTTCCCAGAATGTTGAATCTCATAATGTTGAAATTGCAGCATGTTGAATCATAAAATGTTGGATTTGTAGAAAGTTGAATTTGCAACAAGTTGAACTCCCAAAATGTTGAATTTACAGAAGGTAGAATTTGCAAAAAGTTGATATCATTGAGATGATATACAAGCAAAAAGTTATGCCCCACACGCCAACTGTCATAGACGTCAAATGCAAAATTTCCTAAAAAAACTTCGAAAAAAACCTCATGGCAACGCACGTCAGTAAACCCAGTATTCGATAGTAGTCTTTGCAGTAAACTGACTACAGTAGGTATGTGCGCTGTAGCATGGTGCGGGTGACAGTTGCGTAGTTATGAAGTCCTTGGCGTGTGGGGCACGAAATGTGCGGACTTCGTATCAAGTCAATGGCGATGAAAAGTTTAAAAAAAACTATCTACCGGCGGATTAAAAGACATATAAATAATTCAATCATATATTGACAACAAGTTAGATAACAATTAAATCACAAGATCCTCACCCTTTTGGACCGCTTAAAATAAAATAAGTTTACTCTTACATACTTCATTACTCTTACACATTCTCTAACATTTAAAACCCAAGTTTCAACCTGGAAAAAGTGATTTTGTTGAGGAAAACTAATGGAGTTATTGTTTTCCTCTCAAGTAACTTTAATAACGACAAATATTTTTTGTCGAACAAGATATCTCTTGTTCGTCTATTCTTTTTAAATGGCACAAAAGACATATACTTTTCGATTTTATTGCCATAATGATTCAATTCTTTTAAAAGTGTATAGAACACTAGGTAAAAATTTGGATTTTTAGGTAATCTCCCATTAATCCGTCGATGGTACCCTTCACACGTGTTAGTGGTCCGATGAGTATCTCCCGCACAACTAATCATATTATGATCTTTTTTAAACCATTGATTTTGAAAGTATTTTAAAAATAATTTCATTTTTGGTGAACCTGGGGCACCCTTTTTCATATCATTCCAAGCTTGTGGCATGAAAGTGGGTGGAAGCAAGACGAAATTAGAGCACATCCTAACAATGCTTCTTGCAGTTCTATCGTCACTTGTAGATGCCTTTACTCTTACTATCTTCAATTCCTTAGCCTTTTTCCAGACGGCTTTATTGAAATGTTGATAACAACCAGATAAATCAACATCTGGGAATATCGATTTGACACCATTGATTTGAGCTACCTCGTAGTCACATTTATAAGTCTTCATTATCACAGGCAAATTCTCTTTTATTAAGTTGAATAACCTCTTGTAAGTTTTTTCGGTCTTGTTTGGGAGAAATGCATATATAACCGGGAAAACGTTTACTGTCTCATGGTTAGAAAAAATGTCAAGATGAATAACAAAAAGTTGTTGAAAGGGGCGTGGACAAGTTTTGAAAGTACCATCACCACTGTAACTACATAATGTTGACGATTTCATTGCCAATATGGCGGCTTGGGAGCAAATGATGATAATTTTTTCTTCATTTCCATCTTCAAAGACCTTGAAATTCTCATCAACGTTCTTTGGAATTTTTACATCTTGGATTCTTTTAAAAACTAGCGAATTTGTGCTCAAATAGTTTTTCCGTGTTCTATATAAAGTACTTTTTAATGAAATAAATGATGGGATTTCGGTAATAGGAAAAACAAGGTTGCTTTCTTTAAACTGTTGCACCATTCCTTCATAAATTTGCTCGATAGGGCATAAATTTATACACACTTGCCGCCGTATGTCGTTGATCAGCTGCGTAACTTTTATTTTATTCTTGTCTGGGATACATGTATGTTTTGTTTCCCTTTTTATCTTACTATCGTCATTAGTTAACGTAACCGTTGCTGAACAATCGTCCCGATTAGTGCACTTCCATCGAGTTGTACCGTTCTGGTTTGTTTTCCCGTCTTTGGTCAGCGTGTATTTACCTCTTACTACAAGAAGTTTTGTTTTCTTTTTATTTGTAGTAAAATAAATTGTTTTAAAGGGATTTATTATATTTCTATACGTATTAATCCAACGATTAAATTATTCTGAAATGACATTGACTAACATTGACAGTTATTGTTAATTTGTTATCTAAAGTGGTTAACGTGTGTAACAGAAAAGAGTATTTATATTCCACGAAAAAAGTTCTAACAGCATAAAAATGAAAATTAATATTCTGAGAAATAGTTATCGGACCCGCACAAATTCAACATTTAGCAAAAATATGAAAGTAATATGAGGGTTATCATTATCACACTTGCGAGTTTCTTTACAAATATATGTCGCGGCGAACTCGCTGCGTAATCGCCTTCATACAAAACTCGCTCGCAAATCACAAGTCTGATAAGGCCCTATGTGAATTCTACTTCATGAGAATTCAACATTTTGCGAAACTAAAAAAATCAACATTCAGGGAAATTAAACGTTTTGGGAATTCAACTTCACGGGAATTCACCATTTTGCGAAACTTAAAAAAATCAACATTATGAGAAATTCAACATTTTAAGAATTCAACTTTATGAGAATTCAACTATATGGTCCGAAAGGCTTTTGTCAATCTTACGACTGAATATAAATCTGATCATTATTCGGAATCGGTCACAAAATCTCACATAGCCTGTGTCAACAAAATCTTTACCTAAATGCCAACGATAGTAAGAAAAAATCACGAAGTAATCGTTATAAAATGTTTTAAGTGAATTAGCGCATTTTAGTTAGTAATTAATAAAATGTACCAAAGACAAAATAAATGCACCAGTTGTTGTAGATAGTGCAGGTGCAATGAAAGCTAATGTGCCCGCGCGCCGAGCACGTCTCGCCGCTTATCGCTCGGCGCATAATTAGACACTAACGTAACTACGTAAGACAAAAAATACCCATTGATGAATTACTTGTTTATTTTTCTAAGAGTATGCTGCAGCACGTGCTCGTTTAATAATAGGTAAACAAGTAGTGGAGTGCATTGTAATGTCAAAAGATCAAGATAAATAAATTAACTTTTGTATTGAAGAGTGAAGACCACTGGCCAGTATTCAATGCGCGCATACATACCTAGTGTAACTTATTAATTGACTAGCTTCCCGGCCGCGGTCCGCGTTACCCTTATATATTATGGCCAAATTACATAAAATGTTTATAAATTCCAGCCCATGTGTTATTCTAATGTATAAATTGTATTACTGTACAGTTTCATACAAATCCGTTCAGTAGTTTTTGCGTGAAAGAGTAACAAACATACACACATACATCCATACATACTCATTTATAATATTAGTAGGGTTGGTAGGATTATAATTTCAGAATTTTTTGCCTTTTGAATTATGTAGTTAGAAGCCAATTTTAGGGCTTGCATGATCTTGCATCTGCCAAAATCTTACGACTTTTATCAAGACCTTTCCACTCCCGTACCACGCGTGCTGGACTACGGCGCCACCCACACACAATTCAACATTTGTTGGCCCGAACTAAAACGTTCGGTGACTCGTTTACTTGTCGTACCATGCAGGCGTGGGACGCTCTTACAGCACATGTATTTCCTTCCTCGTATAGTCCCGGGTTCTTCAAACAGGGCGTTAAAAGGAATCAAGGTGAGGATGGCAAGCCCAGTGATTTGTTGAATGACTGGGCTTGTCAACCTCATATCTGGACCTCACGACCGCTTTCCATCAGGTGGAGTGAGGTCATCTTGACGGGCTATATAAAAAAAAAAAGACTTTACCAGAGTTGGAGCATAGGCGTAAAGTGGCCTGTCTATCGGTATTTATTTAGGTGTATTTTGGAATGTGTGCGCAAACAATACACAACCCTCTACTTTCTACAACCGGACCACTAGTAGCCGGGAGGGCTTCCACCCCCATTTGGTTGCCTTTCCAGCAATCCGCACTCTACGGTTTGCTGCATCTTTTCTGATCCGCACCGTTAGGGAGTGGAACGCTCTCTCTGCGTCTGTTTCTGGATACTTATAAGTTATAACCTTGGTGTCTTCAAGGTCAGAGTGGATAGGCATTTCCTGGGAAGCGTAAATCTTGAATCGACTTTGAAGATGGTCTATTTTTGCCATCAAATTGTAGCCATTTTTGACAGTTTTGGCATAAACGGCTTAATTTTTCTAGGCTTTTGTGCTGCCCTCTGCCACCTAAATTGCCTTTGATCTGGTGAAAAACCTTGTTACATCTGTAGGGGAGACCGAGGGGTTTTGACACAAAGGTGAGTTGAAACAACGTCAATTTTGCAGCATCTAAAATACTTAGCGATCTTCACTAGTTTGTGTGCGGAGACGTTAGAAACAGACAGTGTTACTTTCGCATCAATATAATAAGATCAGGATGTATAACTTTTTAAAAGTATTTTTAAAACGTGAGCTGTCAATAAAATATAAGTAGTTAAGTAGTTTATATTCAAAAATATGTAATCTAGAGTAGGTGTAGGTATCAGTAAGTGGCTTATCTAAAGAAACATGCAATGTTCGTCAAGCAAAAATAAAATTGTAATGAAATAAACTGTTTTGACAAAGTAATTTATACAATTTTGAGTGCGATCGCTCATTTAAGACCATATTAAAAAACATATTGTTCGAAATTGCCCATTGTTAACTTTTTTGTTAAAACATTTAAGTACATAAGTTTGGTTGAAGCTTGCCATGTTTGTTGAGCGGCGCGGTAACCCGTGTCACATGACTAGTCAATGCTTCAACATAGGACACAATTAGTTATCAGATAGCGGCTGCGGCAGTTGGCTACGCAAACAAGGAACAAGTCGGCACACTCACTCTTCATTTTATTCTGAAGGTTTCGTTTTGTAGTTTTCAAAGTATTTTTCAGTAAATAGAAAACATGCTTCATCTATACACGTCCTACATCTGAATAAAAGGGATAACACGGTCTGTAACGTGATTCTTTTTTTTAACTAGTACGAATAAAACGCTTTAAGGCATTAGGGTATGAAGTTGTCATTGCATATAAAAAGCATTTTATTTTTAATAACGGAAATCCTGTTTCGGACAAGTTATATTTTGAAGGGTTATTGGGACGAAGTCGCGGGTAGAGGCTATTATCAATAAAAAAATGAAATCCTGGGTTGTCAAATGTCACATTTATGATCGCAATATTTTTATTTTTAGTAAGTATTTTGTATCCGTACGATAACACGTAGATAAAATATTGTTGAACGTTACTCTTTCGACATTTGCCAGCCACATGCCTAAGCAAAATTTGATAAGGACGCAAATACCAGATCGTAACTAACTATGCTATAATTTAACAGAAAAATAGATGTGACCGTTTTAAACATTCAAGCATAAAGTGAAAATGAAAGGAATATTCTTGCATTTTTTATAACAAATTGATTGTAACATTGAGTAGGTAACAGCTGCAAAGCTGCGAGCGTCGTGCACTCAGATGGAGCTAAAGAACTCTGCGACATTTCATCCATTGTTTGTAATGTCCTCTCACACATAGGGCTACCAACTTGTCAGAGTCTCTTCAAGTTATATTGGAATGTAGAAAACAAGCTGTTTCATAGAATTATTACAATTAGTACAGGTTTATAGTACGTCGCTCTGCAAATGGCCAGAGTACGTAACTGTTATTCAGGGAAAGCTACTAATTAACTAAAAAATGTTAACAGAAATTGTGCTATTTACTCCCAAATGATATTATTTCAATGTATATTCATGGGAATTGTCTAAAGTAAAAAACTATCACAGCCCTGCGCCGGCGACTCTAGATAACGCCGCTGTCGGAGAAGATCCTTGGATCCGCTGTAATCCCCGCTGTAAACCTTTGGAGTATACAAAGAAAACACGTAATCTCCCTGTTTTCAAATATCATTTATTTATAGACATTTTATCATGTCGTCACGGTTTCGTCTTATTTTTGCGAAAAGTAGAGGCTAACCTTTTAAGAAGAGACCACTACACTTCATCCACTTTATCTACTCGTAAGTAAGTAGCTTTGAAATAAGCTACTTTGAAGTCAACTATTCGTTCATGTAGTATGCATCATAGGTTTCTCATAAGTTTAAATATTTTTTTATCAATAAGCTTTAAACGATACTTTTCTTTAACTACTCAGTTTAAAGAAAATAATATCCAGGTAATTAAAACAGCTTAGTACGACTCATGTTAAAGAAAAGTATGCTCAGCTTTGAAAACAATAATAATTGTATGTTTCGCAATTATATCGCTGTTATTGTGAATTTTCAATTTCTTTCATCTGTAACCTTTTCATCTTTAGGATGTAACTTCGCTGATCGTTACTCATTATTAGTTAACAAGTAATCTGTTACTCGTTTACACAACAATTCGCTATTCCCAAAAAATATGAAAATAATGAGCAAGATACAAAGGTCTTGTTTGTGGAATGCGTGCGGTTGGACTCTATTTGCATAATTATTTCTGCTTGTTATGTTAATAAGTAAACTCAACTGATAGCACGTGGTCGACACTTAGGAGGTGTACTTAGCAACCTCACCATTGTCGAATTGATAATTACCTGTAGCAGTAGAATGTTTCTGCGATCTAACAAGACGGGCCGTGCCGGGGGCATCCGCCGCGACTCCGGCGCAACTGAAAAACACGAAAATGCAAATCGAATGAGTAATTTACTTTTGATTCAAATTTTCCGGTGCGATAGTTGTGCAAATTTTTTGAATTCAGCCACTTCATTTGAGATGTAAACTATCCTGCGGAAACTCTCATCAAAAGCTAAATGTCAATGTAATCAACATAACAACAACTTTAATCAAAACATAATATTTTTATACTTCTACTGAAATGAAAATTTCTTTCAATTAGAAGCTACATATTGTAAGTACGGGACCACATGTCAGGAAAGATATTTAATAAATTACCTCTTTTAATAAAGGGTATATATAGTTTGTCCTAATTTAGTTCTAGTGTCAAAAGATTTTTGCTATCAAACTGTTTTTATTCTCTGCAGGAGTATTTTGAATTTGTTTCAATTGATCATAAATGTTAAAATGTGCATGAAAACATAAGTTTGTAAAATTAAATAACATACCTAATAATTTCAAAAATATCTTGCAGTGCCCTAGCAGAGTTCATGTGTATGTACTATTTTTTTATTTAAGACCTGTAACTTACCACATGAAGCATCGAATAAATGTATAATTATTTATGTTATTTATTTAGCATTCATCTTTTGCACCGTCTTAGTTTATCTGTTTGGCATTTTGGCATTAAGTCTGCCGAATATACATTTTTTTCCTTTGTGTAATAAAAATAACTGTGAAAATAATAAAAAAGAGTAGAGCTTTCAAGAGCAGTATTTGCCAACATCAGGTCTTCTGCAGCTAGTTCTTCTCAGCAAGCTTCATTATAACTTCATATAATTACCTTTGTAACGTCGACACTCATCTTCATCTACCATAGGAGGAGATAGATTTCAATGTTCCAATTGTTTGCTGCATGAAAATTCAGGGATATTCCATACAGTGTAATTATGTTTGAGCATCTTCTGTAAATTTTATGAAGTAGAGTACGCTATGTTTAATCGGGGAATAACGTAAAAGTAAGCTAGAAGACCAAGCAAGTGTGAAAATTATTTGTATCTGTGTTTTTAAGTGGTTTTGCCCATTGTTTTTCATGTAATTGTAAGAAAAATATATAACGAATACCAAATACTGTTTGTAATACCAGTATACCAAGAGTATGATTGATATATGTAATACGCCAGTTAAACTGGTCAACAAAGTCTATTGCATTATTCAGTTTATCTCTTACGCAATAAAGATCATTCAATTCTATTCTATGTAAGTACTACATACACACAATGGTAATCACATACACCTTTGGACCAAGTATTTTCTGGAATCGATGTGTTTTAGTATCTATACAGTTAAATAAATAAGATATTACGTACTTTACCATTAATCTTTATATTAGTATGCTATTATTATGTATCTAACATATGTTAGTTGTTCGATTATTTTGCTATCTTTGTGCTTCAAAACATTTTGTAAACTTAATTTCAAACTATTATCTTTAGCACGGCCTGTAATATTTCTGACTGGCCATGTGGTTGATTGTTAGAGAATGTCTTTAGGCATTGAGTCCGCCATTTGTACTTGGATTTCTGTGCAATCAATAATAAATAAATACGTAGTAAAAATAATTTGTACTCTTAAGTTTTCTGTAATGAAACACAAAACAGGGTGCCGTAGGAAGTTATTCAGAGCAATATTACATTGTTTACTTCGACACGAATGACGAAGAATTTTATGCGCAGTTAATAATTGTGTAACTGAAATTCCCCGGAACGCCTTGTTTCAAATTTTCCCAACAAAGAAGGCATAATGAAGTACCTATGCCAGTGAACCTGCAGGACATGACAAAAAAAATGATATTTTTTATGCAATGCTACATTTAGTATCCTGTGTTGCCACAGTCTGTATCAGATTTTGATTAAACTTAAATAACGCGTAAAATGTGCAACCCTTAACTGATTATCACGTGGATTTAATGCTAAGCAAGTTAAATAAAGCAATTAGCACACACTGATGATCACATCAGTTTTGGTTTGTTTACTTCGACTCATTAACATGTTACAACTTGATAATCTCTCGCAAATTATAAAATGTGATATAATAGTAATTGCGTAGTTACGCAGAGCAATCGTCGCATGGTCGTTCGCACACACCCACACACACACTCACACACACTGTCATCATCGCTGACATTCGGCTGCGACCACGTGCTGATTACAATACGACGAAAATAGTGCAAAATCCAGTCGTTAGTTCTTCTACGTCGTGGAGTAGGTGAACGGCACCAAAACCCTAATTAAGTTATCTGTTCTCCTTGTGGGTCAACGAGGAAATGCTTTATGTTATTGCCTGCAAATGGTAGACCACTAGACACCTTGATTAGTAAGGCAATCAACCCATACAAGGAGTAGGTAATAATTTTGAGGACCGTCCAATGAATCAGCAGTGTTTTTATGGTTGTTTTTTTTCCATCTTCAATTATAATTCTTATAAAATCAAAGTCAGTTTGTCGCAGCAAACGAAGCCCATATTTCTTGGAAGAGCGATTGCGTGTAAGGGGTTCGGCGCTATTAATCAAAATAAAAGGAACTCCTATTTTATTTTGGTTTTATTTGCGGTTCTATCGGTATCTAAGGTTTCTTTTAACGATATAATCAAAATAAAACATGGGACCAATTGCGACGTCGCAGACTTTCGTAGTCCTGTATCCTGTTGGCGAACTCCAGTTAATAAATAAGGTTTCCTTCCGGCGATAGAAAAATTGCAGCTGGATCCAGTACTATATCGCTTATTTGACAGGTTGAACTAAAATAATCATAACGATCTCATCATAATATTTGAACTCTGTTTGTATGCTGTCGTAGTATGAAATGACTATCAAACGAAATAATATTGACTCGATGTCTCACAGCGGCTTAGAGAATGCCTGGCGTGGAAAATCAGTAGGGAGCATTATTTACAAATACTAACAGACTGATAATAACTGTCTAACATGCTAGCTACTTAACTGCTGCCCGCGGCTACACCTGCGCAGTATTTTCACACAAGTTTTCATCCTTTATTGATTCCACTCAGGCGTGTTATTTATTAATTCACAAGTAGAGAAGTGTAAAGGAGATGCTGTTGGCTGATCCGTTCTGAAGGTCAAATTCTCTAGCGACGTTAATGGTCTAAGTTCGAGCTCCATTGACATCAATAAACTTGTCATGTAATAGAAACTGAGACGGATGTGTCAGCTGTCACGTGCAGCGGTGCTGGAAGCTGACACTCGTTCAACACAATCGGCCCATCCATCACTCGAGCGATGCAGCACTGGCGCTATTGTCGAGTCTGCGTGTACATACACTACAGATATTCACCAAGTCATGTTTGGTTGGAATTTCAATATGAAAAAACGTTACTGAACCCGAAAAGAATTAGTTTATAATTTGTATCGTTCTGTTTTTAATGGACTATGTTTCGGAAATCAACATGTTCATAATTTGCAGTTAAATCAAAACATAGTTGTAAATCATAAGGGATTTCTATTCTTTAAACACGTTATATGAATAAAAAAGTGCAATACTTTTTTTAATGAGGTGATGCTTCATCATAGAGGAAAATAAATCGCAGCGTACACAATGGCAGAAGATCAGTTAACGCCTAATTACATCATTCTAGAAATTCAGTTCCTTTCAAGCTTTAAAATGTTGAGCTTGACAAAGCGAGCAATCAGCCGACTAGCGATGAAAACAGCCCTGCTACCAAGCCCTTCAAAGATATTTATGCCTGAACGATCTTAAATCAAAGTTCATCAACAGCCTTGTTGATTTAATAAGAGTCAAGTTAATGTGGTGAACCTTCGGACCAACTTAGAAGAATCTGCATATTTGGTTGATAGTTAGGTAGGTCCTCCCTGGACTCATTTCTATTCGTTCCTTGATTTGATCCCTGCATCGCGAGCCTATTATATGTACCTACCTCGTTATGTTGCATTCTCTATCACAGAGGCAATATTTCATTAAGTATTAGCATTAAATTGTTGTGTCTATATTCACGTGATGATGATGACTTACAGAACAATAATTAATACACTGAATGGCAAAAACAATGGCATTTTAACATTGAAAGTGATTTCTCACTTGCAATTACCTAATGATTAACAAATTGTTTAATGCCCAATTATCTTGTCACCACACACCGGAAAATGAAAAAATCAGGAAGATATACTGAATGATTCTCTGAGTTGATCGTTTTAAATGGCCAATAACGGACTCACCGCAACATAAATCGAAACATGAGTATTTTTCTAATAAGTACAACACTTGTTTTAAATTCACATGCCCTAAATTTAGATTCATTTGAAATAAAAAAAATCCGCCGAGAACTACTCTTTAACAGAGAAAGAAAGAGAGAATATTCAACGGTTTAGCCTAAAGTTCCCTCTAAGCTCAAAAAAGGAAAAACGTCTCTGTCTACGAAGTTTTTCCGCCGATAAACAACAACATATTAGAATGTAGAGTAGGCATCAAAACTTGCCACTCACGTTGGTTTACAGGCCCCGAAAAGAGCTGCATCCTGACAAGCAGTTTTTATCATCTGCATAAGTTCTACCTACAGAATAAAAGGCTATTGTGGATGGCAATTTTAGTTTTAAAACTCATGTATGATTTGCGTAATCTTTTATTTTATTAACGTTAAAAAACAATAAATGACAAAAACACCACCACACCTTGCGGACCAAATAGGAAAGTTTCACAGTGTTCATGTCAAAACTGCAATAAGGAAATTACTACAAGAATTGTGAAAACCTACCTACATCTCTCTTCACAGATGTCGTGCTATCAAACAAAGGTACTTAAAGTTGATGGGTGTAGTAATCTCGATCGGATAAATCAACAACAGCATATCTGCAACGTAATTTGACATGTACGAGTATATACCCGCTTGTCATTCGTATCGATAGCATATCAATGAATACATCACCCCGCCCCATTTTATTTCCGTAATTTGGAAAGTTACATTAACATCACTATTATTCATGTGCTTACCACTACATACTCGTACTTACAACGTTTGGCTACCTTTCTTTCAATTCGTCTGCTAGATCCACATTCTTTCACCCTTCGTAAAATGTTGAGTTCTCACAAATAACTTAAGTTTATCAGATTGTCTTTTACTTTATGCTAATGTTGCCTATTTTCTGACCCACGCGCCACTAGAACAAAATATGTACATCTAGATCAGCAAACGGTACTCGCTGAACGAACGATACATAACTAACTATATTATATAGGAGTTTTTTTTTGTAAATCATATAAACCGTTGATAAGAGCGAATAAGAACCATATTAGCATTATGCTAATTCAAAGTCAAAGTATTTAATGCAAACTAAGTGTTACAATTCAGTAAAAACATGACTTAGTTGTATAAAAAGGTACTAATTGTCAGCCACAATCGGAATAGCGAGATAACACCGCAATGCTAAGTGCGGATCAACCGCTTCTGCAAACTTTCCGTGTCACATTACATTATTAGCAATACTTTGTTGGCTGAGAACAAGAAAATTCATTTATACAAATGTAGTTAAGGAGTAAAGTGGACTTAATTTAAAGATTTCATAACCGCTTGTCAGCTTGAGATTGCCGACAATCTCTATGCACGTTTGAACACCACTTTAGCTAATTAATGATGTTTCATCCCTTACTCGCTATGATATCAGCGCCATGAATTTAAAAGACAAAACAGTCCATTAGTTCAGTCATTATTTACAAGACTGCTTGAGTATTACATGTAACAGGTTGTTGTTTGGCTTGTGCTACATTCTACGCTAGCGTTTTGAGAATTTCGATAAACATTGAATGTTATCTAGATGATGTATGATTCTTTCATTGTATTTATCAGCGTCGAGTGAATGGAATACGCGCGGCGTCATGGCTGATCCGCGACAAGGATAAGGTCAGATAGCTTAACTTGTGCCGACTTTCTGCTGATAATGTTCATGCCTTAAGGCTAATCTATAGATACTGAATCTGAGGAACTTCCATTCATGTACAATGATAGACTGCTGCCACTTATTAAATAGACTAATTTTCTTTCAATTTGGAGATGAAATTTCGTCAGAGACTGTCACCAGTTTACATGGCCACTTGTGGGATTTCTTTTCAATAACCATTTACTGTTGAGAAGACATCAGCCCTTAATAATTATTTGACTGGCCAGTTAGAGTCTGAATGACCACCATCAATTGCGACGAAGATTTGTGATCATTTTGTGACTAAGTGCGGGAATTAATAAGGAAATTTCATGCTTACTAATCAAAAATAAAATTATAAAATAAATCAAGGTAAAATAAGTTAATTAATACAATGTGGTGATCCAAGGTGGTATTTCGATCGGGGAACATCGATTTGCTAATGACGAGATTTTGGAGCGATTTTACCAGATATTTATTATCCTCGTATGATGTGAGCGCAAAAACCCTAGACCACAAAGCCGTAGATCTTGTCACTAACCGCTCCCTTCACCTACCACGTACACGTATTAGTAGTATATACTACGCACATAGTAGGGTCACTCTATCAACATTAGCGTTTGAGTGATTAAAATATGACAAAGGAAGAACCAAGTCGCTACTAACGCTTTACGCCTTATGCAGTTTGATTCTGATGCCTCATTAAATATACATCAAAGGCGGCAACGGGTTTGTTGACTGTCCTAACAATAATTTTTCTTAAATAAAACCGTAGCTAAGATTCTAAAAAACAATGTCTTACTGAATATTAACGAAGTTTCAGGCAGTTAAATCACGTTCAAATTATAAATAACTTGCAAATCATGCAAGTCAAGCCGTACTGATGTTAAGTTGTATGCTGTTTCATAATTTGGGCATTTGTTTAAAATATTCAGAAACTTAATTGTTAGTAAAAAAATGTTCTCGTTCTACTTCATACTTGAGAATATTTGATATGAAACACCGCACACTTTAAACCGAAGGTAAAACATTTTTGGCAATTACTTAATTAAGTAAGATTTAAGTAACGGCGGTTACTTGCAAGTCGCATTCCCTGACTTTTACGTGGTAGCTTAGCACAATCAGCCTAAGGATAGTGGAAAACATGACTGCGATGTTTATTATTTTGTTTGACCCAATTTTATTTGGGCTAAGAGTCCGCAACATTGTATACGGAAGATATAACGGCTTCAAAACAAACTGGTGGGTTTGTCAAACGATATGGTCTTAGTTTTTTTTCGTGTATAAACTCTATGTGAAATTAAAATTAAGTCACTATATGAAACAAAAACTAACTATGTCACCAAACTTGTCCATAATTCAGGTTGCAATACAAATATGTAGTAGTGTATTGTGTATACAATACATGAAAATTACGCAAAATAGACTACAATTTGCGAAATTTGCATGCATTGTAAATTTGTGTTGTTTTTACTTTTCCAAACTACTGACATTGATCGATGCAGAAGGCATCGCTTGTATTTGCTCGGTAGATATGTGATATAATTGACTGTTTGAAAACGCCTCTCTTTTAATTTTATTTTAAACTCGTGCCATAAGGGTACATAAATATACCTAAGATTCAACGAACAGGACAAGATGAATTTACGAAGTGTAGGGTTGGTTTCTTCTTTGTTGAGTTTGTCTTACCGCCTAGTTTTGAATTAATAAAGTGATGTGAAAAAGTTCAAACTTAGATAACCAGACAACCCTAACCATAAGAGTGAAATGTGAATGTCGGGCGAAGGCTTGCGCGGGCGCCGTTTTCCTCCTGCATCACATGACGCCTGCGTCACCGTAAACTCCGCTTCTCGCAGGTAAAACGGACTAACTGCCGGCAGTTTAAAGTAAATGAGGAAATCGTTCCAAAACTATGATTTGCGACCAGCAACAAACTGAATGCACGATACTAGATTACTCGTAAGCTTAGTTCAAAGTAATTCAGCCTAATACTCTGGAGATCGCATGTTTAGTTAGACAAACTTTTTAGTGAGTGAAACGTTTTTTTTTTTCATGACTTTTCAAACGCGTATTCTGTGAACAATTAAAAAAACAATAAGTCCCTCATACTTTCAAATTAGGATTTGTTTAGTTTCAAGTCAGATAACCGAGAGTTAACATCTCCGGAATGACTGGAGAATAAACTAAAATAATCCATCGGCGTTGCGTATTTTGGTGCAACTTGGGTAATTGACCCGAAATCTTTACCAAGTTTTTACGTAAGAATTTGGCAAGTACATAACTAATAACGGTTCTTGGTAACTTCTTGAAATCTAGCGTATCTCCATACCTAATCATCCCCCTAATACAAGCTTTAGTAACGTAAATATACCTACGAAGGTATGATTTATTTTTGCAGCAAAGGCGGTTTTGGCGATTTACTTAAAGTAAATGTTTTTTTTATAAAATTAAAATTCGACGACCATTTGCATTTTATTTATAACATGGCATGATAAAACTAAAGACATATTACATCTAAAACTAAACTGACTTAGGACCTATTAACAAATAATTAACATATACACGAGTATACAGTTGACAGCATCGCATAAGAACATAACCTCATCCCCAAAATGATAGATATTTTCTCTTATTAAAAAATCGTAAACCGAGTATTTTCCAACAAGTCGTCGTATCATGCATGTATCGGTTTCCTGTCCCAAAGAGCCATTACCTATGGATTTGGCTGGAGCCTTTCAAGTGAGGCCTCTGCACGAGAATCAAATGGCCCGTTAATCACCCTTCCGTGACCGCACCGTTTTCCTCGCAACGAAATATTTTCTTTGCAAATGTTGATTACTTTACAAATGATGCTCGTATGTTTAGTTTAAATTGTTTGTATACCACTTGGTAACAACATTTTCAAATGTAGAAAATTTAGTGATTTTAACAGAGGCTAAATAAAAAACTTGCAACAAAACTGTCAATTCAATATAAAATTGAGTTTCCTTTTAAATTATTGACGACGTAAACGTAATAGGTACAGAAATAGAATGAAAAACAAAACCTAGTCAGCTGTACACCAGAACAAGACTAGGAATTACTGTGCTATCTAAAATACCTATACTCCATTCATTATAGCATTAGACAGAAGTAAAAAAGGTTCTTTTTAACCCCCGACGCAAAAAGAGGGGTGTTATAAGTTTAACGTGTCTGTGTATCTGTGTATCTGTCTGTGGTATCGTAGCTCCCAAATGGATGAACCGATTTTCGTTCAGTTTTTTTTGTGTTATAGATGATTTTATCCCGAGTGTTCTTAGCCATGTTTCATGAAAATCTGTTCAGCCGTTTGAAGATCATCAGGTCTTTTCTAGTTGATGAGGGGATATGACTAACTTCCTTATGCCCGATCAATTCGAAATTTGGTACCGTGTTACTTCAATGATATTGAAAGTATATGGTAAGGTAACCATGACCTGCTCAGCCGTTTGAAGATCATCAGGTCATTAATAGTTGATGAGGGGATCTGACTACCTTTCATTTGTCCAAATGATATAAATTTGTTACTGTGTTACTTCAAACTCAACTATTTAATCACTTTAAATACCTTCCTAATATTTTACCTACTTTAAAAAAGACACAATAAAAGTAAAATTAAAAATTTAAAAATCCCCCGACACAAAAAATAAACTCCAAAAACTAACAAATAATATTTTAAATTGACATGTATAAGGTAAGTTCAACTATTTTTATTTTCCAAGCGTCGCGTCCCGTCGGGGGACCGCTAAGTCAGAAAAACAGGTGTAGTCGCAGATTGCAAGAAAAGAATTTACTCCGAAAATTCGCAAAATCGACACAACCGTCAACGTAGTCTGTCCTCACGTGTCTGCCCGTTCGGGTCGCCGCACTTGGTAACACCCACCCCTGCGCCGCATACCGCACACCGAGCTCGCAGCACGCGGCATTACGAAGAAGACTATGTAGTTCGTAATAATTAATTAGCTGTTGTTGGAAAAATACTTCATAAACTTGAGCGGTCCCCAGACGCGACGCGACGCTTGGAAAATAAAAATAGTTGAACTTACCTTATACATGTCAATTTAAAATATTATTTGTTAGTTTTTGGAGTTTATTTTTTGTGTCGGGGGTTTTTTAATTAGGGTACACTTTGTGGTAAAAGTACAATAAACATCATCGCTTTCAAGATTTATGCCGGATTTATTAAAATCCACATAAATAGCAGCTGTCACACTTAATTGTTCTCATTTAAAGTAAAGGAACTTCAGAATTTATGAGGCTTTTGCTTAAAAGAATTATTTTGTCTTGCATCAAACTATATTGTCGATGTAAAAACCTAAAACAGGCAGGGGTTTTCATTTTTACTGTCACTATAACTCTACCAAATCTAAAATGTTACATAATCCCTTCATACGTTGTGGCGGAAGGGGTTTTCAATTTTGCCAGGTTATACTCAGGTATGTTATCGCCATGGCAACGTCAAATACAAATTGTCATTCATTTTAGCCCCCTGCTTCTTCTTTCTAATGTTATAATGAATGAAGTATAGTCGTCTTACAAAATGAATCTGACAAGGAATCGAATCAAAAACCTTGTGTGTTGACACAACATCAATGTGCCAACGAGGTCGACTGGATAATTTTAACAAGGTAAGCAGTTGGCAAAACATAAAATTTAACACCGTCTTAGGTAAAATTAAACATGTTTGCGGGATAATTAAATGGTGTGTACTTAAGCGCCCATATTACTCCTCAATAAAGTTCAGAAGTAACCTTACCAAAACTATATTCATCTAGACTAAGATACTAAGATAAACTGCAGTGTAAATATCAGAAAACAAAATCAAATCACCATCAGCTTCCTGATGTGTCTATTGTAAAAAACGTCGTAATATCTGATTATGGAATGAATAATAGCTATTATGACTCTAGGGTCACTTCCTTAGTTAGATAAACATTGGAAATCTTAGGCGTCTTTAAGAATTGACATTCTGAGCAAACCGGAAGTAAGATTTTTGGCAAATTCTCAGAAGGACATCATGCTATGTAGGTATATATGTAAGAATTTTGACCCGCCAGTTGGTATCACAGTTTTTAAATAAAATATGCTAATTCTAAAAGTGGAAGTCAGAATCCGAGGATGTTGTCAAAATACCCTCTTTTCATGATCTCAAAGCAAGGCTGATATCCTTGGGTTACGAGGTAGGTACTAGACAAGGGTTTGGTCTGGGCGTCTCCCGGCACACCCAGACCAAGTCCAATAACTAGTCAATTCAGAAAAGTTCTTTTCCTAAATAACCTGACCTGAAAATCGAACCCGGAACACGCAAGTCAAAGCGAGAAACCGTCCCACAGCGCACTATGCAAACCGTGTAAATGTGACAAATAAGTAGGGAAACTGTCACACAAACTTACTCAATCGGAGGACGCAACTATGACGTGATAAGGAAAAATAAACAAAAACCTAATAAATAGTAAGGTGGGCGGTAAATCTCTACTGAATCCATCAACTTTGCTACGTAATAGATAATTGTAATATAAATACATGTAGTTAATATTCTTTAACAGCTTATGGTTCCTGGAAATGTTCACATCAAAAAAAAAGGGAGTAGAAATCGTCAATCAAATTAATCTATGCTCTTGATGAGTGGAATAAAATTTGACCACAAAAAAGGTAAAAATGCAACGCAAGCCGCGAAAAAAAATTACAATGTTTATGGATCTAGTGCAGTGGATATATAGCTACTCACTCTCCCACTCATATCTGTAACGAGGATTGAAGAAGTAGTGGCACATCTCTCTGGCGGAGACGCCGCGCACCTTGTGCATCGCCTTTAAGCAAATGCCAACTATTTCTTACTGCAACAATGACATATTAATCTACCTAGCAAGATAAAATCAGTTAAATCACATTGGCTTTGCAGCAATATTTTTTTTAAATTACAGATTCCGATGGGTCACACGTTCAAAGTCGCAAATTATTGAAAAAGGCGAACTTTCATCAACTCGTGCCAAATACAGACCGGCGGATGTCAAAACCGGCGCGCGCGCAGCCTCCGCGGCCATTAGTTACTCTCGCATCCGCACTTGTGCCTTATTAGGCTTTTTATTTTAAGAGTCATAGGTCAACTTCCAAACAGTGCGTTAACAAATGTGAGTCCTTGAAAATTAGGTTCGCTCGCGTAAGGTTGCAAAACAAAATGTAGGTACTTACATGAATAACATTGAGTGATGTACTTAATTAAAAGCGAGTCATTATGTTAAAAGTTTGTTACATGTCCCAGCGACCTTCAATCTCTGGGCGGGCGGATCAGCTGACGCCCGCCGAGCGAGCGAGAGGGCGATACGGGCCCGGTATGAGTATGCTAATGGAGCGGTACCAGCTGCCGAGCACGCGCGAGGAACATTAGTTTAATGTCTCGCCCTATAATGTTACATTATTAAAGACACGATCCTACGATCTAAATACAACTTTTCTGAAAACTGTACACGTACATCTAGAAAAAAAAGCAAATACCATTTATTGAGGAAGCTTGAAACAATTTTTTTGCTAACTACTTACAAATAATAATATAGTAACTGGTTTGTTACACTAAGTAGGTAATGTTTATGCAATTATTGTTACAAGACCACACATTTAGGTTCACGTAGGTACATACGTCAGCCATAGCCACTTGAAAATGAAAACAAACCCTCAATCAACAATTTTCTCGCCCGTTAGCTATAATGTTCCAATACTACCCTTGAATCCCAGGATTAACATTCACGCGTCGTCGATCACTTAAGGTTTTGCGGAGTCAGTGAATTACTCGTAATATCTGTAGAAAAATGTGAATGGTGAAATCAAAATTGAAGTCTATGGAATAGATGGTCTGCTTAGTTCCAGACCAGATGATCTGGGTGTAAAAGATGCTTGATTATAATTAAATTTCGTAATGTGAACCGAAAGTAGGTATGTAGACGACGATTAACTTTGAGGACTATCTCTCTAAATGCAGTTCTTTACAGAATCCTGAGACAGACGCGGTCGCAGCCTGATACTTTGGAGGGGGTCACTACTTGGGGATACCTACAACATCTCGGATACTCAAAAATAATTGACTTGATTACACAATACACAATTTTTTGCACACAATAGACAACAAATCGAAGTCTTCTATTCTTATTGGCTAATCGGTTGATAATATTTCAGACGTCTGGGGGGGGGCTATCTCTGGATGAATATTTGGAAGAGCTAAAGTCTTTCTTCTTGTTAGAAGAAGAACATGTTTGTTTGCTCTCAACCAAGTTTTTACACGCCGTAGCGTAGAAAATGACCTCTCTGATGTCGCACCGCATAAGGAGAGTTGCCAGAATTTTCAGCAGTCTTTATAATTTTTCGCTTAATTTTTTTTTCATTGAAGTTTAATGATGTACACAACAACAGAGGATTATTGATTCATCATATATGAACTTTCGTGGAAATATGAAATTCCATTACGTTGAAATCATTTTAAAAGGAGATGGAGAGGAGAGAGGAGATGCCCCTAAATGTATGGAGCCTTGGCCATACATACTACACACATACATACGTATATACATACTTGGCCTTGTGCAACATTTAAAAAAGTAGGAAAAAATACATGGAACCGTTTCTGAATATTCAATTTCCTTAAAAAGGCATATTTACTTCTTCAAGAGTGGTTTGAAAAGGTTTGTACGAGCTACGTCGCACATTCCACAGCCGTCAACAGTCTAGCAACCTAGCAGCCTACTTACGCCGGCCTATAACCGATGGACCGAGCCTTCGAGCCGGATCAAATTGTAAGAGTCAATGTTCAAGTCAATGTAGGTAGTACGTTAAAGTCAATGTTAAGTTAAATGAGTGTCCGGAGGGATAAGATGCTGTAAATAAATAGATAATAAGGGGAAAGCTTGCTCCCGGGGAGCCCGAGGTGCAAGCGAGAAGAGTTGGAAATGTACGATCGGGAAGCAAAGTGGTTGTAAGGCACCGCATCCCGGCCGTACAGGGAACAAAAGTAAAGAGAGCTTGCTCCCGGGGTGCCCGGGGCAAGTGGGGATAGTTCGGGTAGTAGGTAGGGGTGTTGGAACCGCTGCCAATAGCGCCGGCTCACGCTATTGATCATGTTACTGACGGCGAAAGGTGTCTTGGCCGCAGCGGTGGGAAATGAGAAGTCAACACGCTCGGTTGAAATCTCGTTTATTTGTAAAAGTATCTGTTTATATAAATAATTTAGGCAATGCACACTACTAAAGGGTATTGTTTGTGAGACGTCGGTGGTGTAGAGTGCTGACGCTGCACGTTAATCGGTCCATCGGCTATAGGCCGGCGTGAGTAGGCTGCTAGGCTGCTAGACTGCTGACGGCTGTGGAATGTGCGACGTAGCTCGTACAAGGTTTTAGTATTTGACTTGTCATAAGTACCTTTTATATAAGTTTAAATGAATAAAGATATTTTTTTACTTTTACTTTTTGCAGGGTCGACAACGCGCGCGTTTTACCCCTGTTGTTGCACGCGTCCATAGGCTCCGGTAACCGCTTACCATCAGGCGGTCCGCGTGCTTGATTGTCACCGACAATCATACATTTTAAAAAAACAAGATTTTTAATAATAGAATTGCAATACACGACGAAAACATCCGTTAGATGTCAGCAAACGATAAAATGCACCGCGGATTCGCGGCTAGGGGCATAATGTAAATATTTAGAAGATTTTTAAATTTATCTGTACAATTTGGAGGGAGAAGGGTCATGTCCCCTGTGACCCCCTCCTTCGGACCGCTCCTGAAACCTCAAGCTAGAACTGTATAAACCAAGTGAAAAGCTTCAGGTGAAGCCAGATCCTCTAACATCAACGGGATGTAGCGTTAGCACGTAAAGACCACCATGTAAGTCACCGGTCATCTTCTTACAGTAGATTTTATTTTAGTTTCTCGGCAATTACCTAAATTATCAATTTGATTGCCTTCTAATTAGCAAACATTCAAGCGGCAATAGCACTCCATTTAACATGCACTTAAGTTACGTTTTTGATTTACCGCTGCAGGCGCCCAGCAAAAACGATGTTGTGCATTTGCTTTCTCTCCCACCTATTGCAAAGGTCATAATAGTAGGATCAATGACCGTCAAGTCTGAAACAGCAAAAATAAAGAAACAAATTAGGTACCTATTCGTTTTTTGTCCTAATATGAAATTTCAGTAAAACTTGACCTGAAAATGGATTACTTTTACTTATTCTAATCCCAATATTTTTTTATTTAATTAAATCACACCAAAATCATTCCAGTTGGGGCCCTACCTACGTTTAGGTACTTAGCAATTCGTAAACTTACCGGTACCTACTGGCGCAGAGGAAAGACAAACGTTGAGGCGTTTAGGTGTTTGTCTTGACCAGTCTCGCAGATGGCACATCGCTTAATGATGCTAACTGATATGGAAGCACTCTACTTTCTACTTCAAAATTATACCATGTTTAAACACAGGTAGGTACCTACACTTTCAATGTCAGGGAAAAATCAAAAGATTTACCACATTAGGTACACTGGTAAAACTGTGGTTTACGTGCGTAAAACTTTATCATCACAAGTAGGTAGGTACTATTTAATTGTATTTACTGATGTATAGTTTTTAGTTTACAAGAAATATTGATATATCGCGTGCAATACTTTCACACAAATTGACTATTGTGATAAAAGTCACTAAGAACATAACGCGATTTTTATGCAACCACTGTCAATGTTAAGTATACCAATTACCTATTGTGGTTATAGATACTCCTTATTGCACTTCTTTGGTATGAGCGTTGGGCCCACAATCCTGAGGTGGCGGGTTCAATCCCTAGGTCGGGCAGTGTTTTGTATTTTTAAACATAGTTTGCCAATCCGCATTTAGCCAAAGCGTAGGCAGTGATTGTAGTGAAAACTTTGTTGTAACGATGGACGACGACGAACGACCTGGTAAGGTGGCAGGAATCCTGTGGATGCTGACCTGCAACCGGTAGCTTTGGAAATCTATGCCCCCTCACCCCCTCCGCAGTCCTCACTTTAGGTTCCCATGTCCCTCTTCAGGTCCCTATGTCTCTCTTACGTAGTGTAAATATACTCTTTGTCCTTCGTCAGCAGTGGACAGTTTATGGCTGCTAATTATTATAAAAGGGATATTGCTATTGTAAAATATAATGGTAAAGTAGTAGAAAATTATAGATGGATCTATATATAATGTCTCTTTGTGTATTGAAAGCCCTTGCGGTGTGTATCGGTGCTAAAAAAACAATAAGTATTTCTTAACACTATTTATTTTCTTAAAACAATCAAGTGATCTTGGGCTTGTGTGCGTTTGCCTTCAGTCTCCGGTAGGCGTCGACGGCGTCCTGCCGCGCGCGCTCGCGGCGCAGGCGCTCGGCGGCGGGCAGCGCGCGCGCCGCGCCCCGGCCGCCCGGCGCCGCGCCCCGGCCGCCCGGCGCCTGCGCGGGCTGCGCGCCGCCTGGCAGCAGCTTGTTCAACAGCAGGTCGCGGCGGCCCGGCTAGAAAACATTCATTATTTTTATTTTCAACAGCACGTTTTCATGAATAACAGTAATTTGATAAGAATCGCACCTGGTAAGTGACTGTGATCTAAGTAGGAACTTGTATGCCCAGTAAGTCTTTCACTCTTGTCGTGAAGAGAGCCAGATAGTATTTGTTTGGGAACACATGCGCGAGTTGAAAGTTTACTCCTTTGCTAGTCGCATAATAAATGAGAAGACGAAACATTTCGAGCGGAATAGCTGTATAGATATAATAAGACCATTCAAGGGCACTTGATTAAAATTGCAGGATACTGGTAGATGCAACCCCTTGCAACTGGCCGCTTTAATTTATAAGCAGGTCTGTTTAGATGCCTTCAATTACATTGCTTTTAGTGTGCTAAGTCATTGAGCGTTAGCAAGATGCACGCTAGACCTTATGCAACCATACTTTCCTTTTCAGGTTTCTAAGTAAATAATCTTGGGTGTGGTGTTATTCTGGTTCCTTCGCCAACAAGTAAGCTTTTCTGTTCTTTTGAGCCAAAATCCACTGACAAATAAAACAAACGACGAAGAAGAGTCAGTAGAGGAAGAGACACTCTAGGACATAACAATCTGGTTAAACTGCAACTAACCCTAGGCGCGCCTGGCTTGGCGTCCGCGGGCTGCCGCGACTTGAAGCTGAGCGCGGGCGGCGCGTGCGCCACATCGCCGAAGCGCACGCGCTCGTACACCACCTCGCGCTTCTCGGCCTGCGCCACCTTTAACAGAAAGAGATCGTGCTACAAAATAGAAATATAGAACTCACAATATAGCACGGTTCCAATATATTAAATTATATAAACTTAAATAATAATTAGATTTACTTGCTTGTGGAGAAAATAAATTTATATTTTATTAATATTATTATAAACAAAGGTCTGATTTGGAAGCCGGAATATATTTATTCTTTATGAAAATATACTGTTCTTTAATCATTTTCGGAACTAATTCAAGTTTTAGCAGGAAAGACCATAAACTATAAGAAAAATAAGGTATAGGATTTTTTTCTGTCTGTAATTGAGCAGCCCGTATCGTATTGATACACACACCTAACCTTGCAGCAAACCACAAATAAATAACACTGTAAAGGCAGTTCCGTGGTCAGCTAGACATAAACAGCGGAGACATGAGGTTGACAAAGTAACTAAAGCTCCCACCCGTCAAGTCCCAACTGTAAAAAAAACCGAGCATGAACCCTAATTTGAGGCTTTCGATTTTAAGCCATCTTATACCCTATACTTACAAAGCTAACCCCTCACCTCAGCATCCCTCTCCTTTTTCTCTTTCTTCTTGAGCGCGAGTCGTTGCGCGCGCGAGAGCGCCGGCTCGTCGTCTCCCGCCCGCCGCTTGCGCGCGCGCCGCCGCCGCTGCGCGTCCATGCGCGACCCTGTCATGTCCTGTTCTTCCTCCAGATCAAGCTGTTATAAAATAGAGGGTGATTATTTATACTGCAAGGAAAATGTTCAAGCATAATGCAAAGGTAATGTAGAAACTATCTAGAAGAGATTGAGATGAGATTCATCTATACTTATATTATAAGGAGGAAAGATTTGTTTGTTTTTTTGCACTGAATAGGCAGAAAAGTTACTTATTAGTTCATCACTATTATGTATTCAGTTAGGTTGATTTAGACTTCTATAGAAATCATTGTATATGTGGGTACTCAGTTAATAAATTAGTTATGTTTTGATCTGCAATGGTGTTGTATCTTTTAGTGGCGACTACGGAAAATAACTGTGTTATAGTGGATTATGGCGTCTAATATCGCAAATATTGTGTTTCCCGGTCAATTTAACCCGAAAACTGATAAGTGGAGTGAATATAAAGAACGGCTACTTTGTGCACTCGACGCCGCCGGCGTGTCGGCAGATTGTCAGGAAAAAGGGCGATCGTTATTCTTATCTCAGTGTGGCAAAGAGACATATTCGCTTATTGTTTCATTATTAGTGCCTAATCGACCTACTGAGGTGTCATTCAAAGAAATTCTGCTGGTGTTGGACAAGTTTTACGAACCAGAAGTGAACGAAATATTGCAGGCCGGGAAATTCCATAAACGTCAACAATCCCCTGATGAATGCGTGCAAGATTTTGTAGCAGCAATTAGTTTATTGGGTGCTAAATGCAATTTTGTGGATTTGAAAAGACAATTGCGAGACCGGCTAGTGTTGGGTGTGCGTGACGAACGCCTGCGTCGTGAGTTATTGAGGACCAAGAATCTTACGTATGAGGCAGCTGTACAGCTGTGTCTCAACTACCAGGCGACGTTCCAGGATTTGTAACGCCGGTACTGGATCGAAACTAACTCAACCTACAATTGATGAACCTATGGAAATTGGTAGAATAAATGCTGATGATTGTAGGCATTGTGGGCGAAGGCACAGAAGTAATGAGCAATGCTCGTTTATGAAGGCAAGATGTTTCTATTGTAAGAAATATGGGCACATTTCGTCAGTCTGTTCTAAAAAGAAGGCAAAGGTACACCAGGTGGAGAGCAATTGTGATGATGAAACTTCAGCGCCATTAGAACAGATGATGGGTGTTTATATGTGCACAGACAAATATTTGCCGCCTTTCAAAGCAATTGTGTCAATCGAGGGTGCCCCTGTGACAATGGAGGTGGACTCCGGGGCTTCAAGAACAATTATGTCTGAAGAAACATTCAAAAAGACATGGCATACGCCGCCGCCGTTACAGCCTACAAATATCAAGCTAACGACGTGGACACGTGATCCATTAAAAGTTTTGGGTGCCGCACATGTTCGAGTGATTCTTGGCAATAAAGAATCTCAGTGCGAACTCTTAGTGGTATCAGGCAAGGGACCTACCCTGCTGGGGCGAAACTGGTTTGAAGGTCTGGGCATTGAGATGATGGGAGTATGCTGGACGGAGGGGGAGCTAGATTCCCTAGTCCGTCAGTTTCCAAATTTATTTAATGAAGAACTTGGTGAATACAAAGGCCCAGAAGTTTCCTTGCATGTGCGTGGTGACGCAACACCGCGGTTTTTCAAGGCACGCCCGGTGCCATTTCCTCTAAAGCGGCAGGTTGAAGAAGAGTTAAAGCGTATGATTAATGATGGTATTCTCACGCCCGTACGACACTCTAAGTGGGCTACCCCATTAAGGATTGTGAAGAAGGATGATGGTACTCTCCGTATCTGTGGAGATTACCGTTCTACGGTGAATCCAGCCATTAATATGGACACTTACCCTCTTCCAGCAGCAGTAGAATCATTCGTCAAGTTAAGTGGAGGACGCATATTTAGCAAAATAGATTTAAAACAAGCGTATTTGCAGCTTAAAGTAGACGAAGACACTGCTCACCTTTTAACGCTCAATACCCCTCTTGGTTTGATGAAAATGAACCGCTTAGCGTTTGGTGTGAACGCAGCGCCTGGGATTTTCCAGCGAGTCATGGCAAATACGTTGGCTGGACTTGAGGGAGTTGCATGCCTGCTAGATGACGTGGCTATTTCAGGAAGCTCCGTAGAAGAGCACAATCAGCGTCTTTATGCTGTCCTTGCCAAGCTGGATGACATGGGTTTCCATCTCAATTCAAAGAAATGTGTTTTTGGTTCTAACAGCATTCAGTTTTTAGGTCACATGATAGATGCAGAAGGTCTCCACCCCTCACCATCCAAAGTAAAAGAAATTAAGGAGAAGCCGGCCCCAACTAATAAAGAGTCTCTGAGAGCCTTCTTGGGCCTGTATAACTTTTATGAAAAGTTTATACCTGATAAGGCGACATTGCTAGAACCATTGTACCGATTGCTGGAAAATAAAAGGTCCTGGTACTGGGGTGAAGCTGAAAACAAAGCTTTTGAACATGTCAAGGAGCTGCTATCATCAGATTTGACCTTGGTTAACTATGAAGTAGACAGAGAGCTGATATTAATATGTGACTCATCAAGCTATGGCGTAGGTGCTATTATTGCCCATGTCATGAATGACGGACTAGAAAGGCCCATCATGATGGCTTCCAGAACACTACAACCTCATGAACGGAAATACGGGCAGATAGATAAAGAAGCGCTAGCCATCATATTTGGAGTGACTAAGTTTCATGAATTTTTAGCAGGGCGCAAATTCAGCATTGTTACCGACCATAAGCCATTGGTTGGTTTGTTCAACCCCAGTAAGCCTATCCCAGACCAGATATCTCCAAGAATGTTACGATGGGCGTTGAAACTTGGATGTTATAGTTATGAGATAAAGTATCGACCAGGTAAATCACTAGGCAATGCTGATGCATTAAGCTGTTGGACTGCGGCTGATTCTGCGGTTACTATAGAAGAACCGGTCAGAGAGGTGTTATTGTTACATGAACCACCTGAAGGATGGAACCTGGATATATCAAAAATAGTAAAAGAAACTTCACGAGAACCCCTGCTTAGGAAAGTGCTGTTTCATGTACTACATGGTTGGCCACGAACCAATACGGACTCAGCCCTACAACCATATTGGACTAGAAGAGAGGCTCTTTCACACAGTAAAGGATGTTTACTATGGTGCAATAGAGTCATAATACCAAAGCCTTTGCAGGCTGCAGTATTGAAATTGTTACATGCCCCACATGCTGGCATTGTCCAATCTAAGGCGCTTGCTCGAGGATATGTTTGGTGGCCTGAGATGGACCGACAGATTGAACAGTGTGTTTCTGAATGTGCACAGTGCCAGATCGTAAGAAATAATCCAGCAAAGGACCCTCGACGATGGGTAATCCCTGAAAAACCCTGGAGTAGAGTACATGTGGATTTTGCAGGTCCATTCCAGGGTAAGACCTTTTTGGTTTTGATCGACAGTTACAGCAAATGGTTTGAAGCAGAGATTGTCCCTTCCATGTCGAGTGAGACAGTTATTGCAATTCTACGAAGAATTTTTGCCTCTCAAGGTATACCTGAAATATTGGTCTCAGATAACGGAAGAAACTTCACCTCTAGAGAATTCAACGAATTTCTAAAGAATAATGGCATCAAGCATCTGTATTCTCCGCCATACCACCCAGCATCTAACGGCCAAATAGAGAGAGCTATACAAACATTCAAAAATAAACTTAGAAAATTGGCTAACTTGAGTAACTCCTGGGCTGAGAAACTACCGAAGGCATTGTATGCCCTACGAACGGTTCCCAACAGTTGTACAAATAAAACACCAGCTGAGATGCTGAATGGCCGACGGTATAGGACTGCCATTTCTTCACTGCACCCCGATGCTGCACCTAGCCAAACTTACGAGCAGCTACAAGACGCTGGGCAGCATACATCAGCTCGCTCTTTTACTGTTGACCAGCCAGTGTTGGCCCGTATGTATGGCCCTGGGGAGAAGTGGCAGAGAGCAACCATAGAGACAATAGAAGGTCCTAGCTCATATATAGTGAGGACGGAAGATGGTGAGCTACATCGCCGTCACGTCGACCAGTTGTTAGGACGTGCTGCTGGCCAGAATCGTAGTAGCCCTCACATAATTACAAGTGGAAGTACGTCTGGTTCTACATCGTCATCTCCTGAAGTGCCTATTATTATACCACCACCTGAACAGTGGCCTGATATTATTGGTATACCCAATACAGAATAATGCTCAACAATAATAGTGTTAGAATAATTAAAATCTTGATTTCTGATTGTTAATGCTACTGTTATAAAAGGAAGGTATATTATGTATTCAGTTAGGTTGATTTAGACTTCTATAAAAATCATTGTATATGTGGGTACTCAGTTAATAAATTAGTTATGTTTTGATCTGCAATGGTGTTGTATCTTTTAATCACTGTACAAAAATAACTGCACGACTCTTGTGACAGCATATTTGTTATTTGTTAAATATATCTTTTTTACCGGGTAGTCTTGGGCGTCTTCAATGCCATGCAATGCTTTGACCGCACTGTTGATGCGCAGTGAGAATGACCGTCCTGACTCTCCGGGCAGCTTCTTCATCTTGGATATTGGATTCTTGCTTCCTTGTGAGTTATCTGGTAACACATTTTATTTACATCAAGTTGCTTGGGGAAGCATCGCAAAAGCCTCACTGTTTTGTAACCTAGATAAATACCTAATTAGATATATTTTACACAACAACTGTTTCAAACAAATTATAAGTAGAGTATTATGGGTACATTACTTTGGTGGGGTTTGTCGTGCCCGAAGCGTTTGGGTTTCTTCTTTCTAACATTTTCGTCATTCTGCTTGTTGTCTGATTGGTTTTGAAAAGCGAACAACCTGGTCAGTGAGCGGGGCACAGGTTGCTCGTCGGGATCCTTAGGAGGTGCGTTTATTTTGCCTTTTAAACTGAGAACAATAACAAAATTTATTATTTTTAGAACCAGTTTGGCACATGGACACGCTTTATAACCAAAATCATGTCGATAAAGTTAAACATAACCTTATATCTACCTCTGTAAACGTCTTGCTTGCTGCTGAAGCGGATCCTTAACCCCACGGTGTTTTTTCGCAGGTATTTTACGACCCATTATTTTAAATTTAAATTATGAGCTAGGTTGGGAAGTTTATCAACAATTCAACACACGTGAAGGATGTTTTGACAGATCAACAATTGTTGATTGTTTGACACCGTTGACACTTTGACAGTTGTCATTGACAATCAGCTGATTGTCAAGTTGCCATTGTTTGCCAAACAAAATATCAATATATTTTTTATTTAATTCCTACTGAAGTGTAGTTATTTAATTAAAATCAAGCCAAAGAAATAAGCAATCAAAGTTTGTCATAAGTAACTATATTTTTCAATTTTAGTTTTATTTTCCTATAATAAGATGGCATAATAACTTCGAATATGAAGTGTATCCGAACATAGACTAATCCAATGAAAGACAATGTCATTTTGCCAACGACCAATAGGAACGCTCGAACCATCCGATTCTTGGTGGTGAAGTCGCAGGGGCTCTGACTAAGCTGCAAATCGGACATTTAGATTAGACTAACTTAATAATTTATTTGAAAGAAAATTCGGCTCCTCGTTATTTAATCATACCTACAGCATCTCAAATATTTTTTGCTTAGTTAATCTATAGGACTACTCAGACAACATATTGCTCTTCAATTTCTTTCGTACTCATTTATAGGTCACGAAAACGACAGTTTTCTAAATAATAATTTGGAAGATTAATAACATAGCGAGAGAGCGTCGCGGCCTAGGGGTTAAGCACCCCAACTCGGATCTTGGTCCTGATGGTGGTCACGAGTTCAACAAGCATTGCATAAATGTAAAACAAGAAATTTCTAATCCTTATTCCAAAGAGTTAATGTTCAAAAAATTTTTTGGTGACAGTTATGTAATTACAATCCGTCGAAATTAGATTCAAGAATCAGAGGCCTGGCCAGAACCAAAATCTTTGTGTCCATTGTTGAAGGTTCAAAAATGTATGAAGCCAGAACTGATTATGATCTATTCTGGCTTGATACTACTACTTTTTAACCCTTTTCTGAAAGTGCCGGCCTACGAAAAAAAATGGTAAGTTATTTTACATTTCCCAGCACTTTCGAAAATCAATAAATGTATGAAAATGATAAATCCCTAAACTCGTATAACTTGGCTTTTAGCAACCCTACGACTTTTGTGCCATAATAACTATTGCTCCGTATGGTTAGTTCTAGCTATAGGAATATTTATTTTATTGGCTGGCACTTTCAGAAAAGAAATCGGTTATAATTCATGCAGAGTAAGGATTTTTTTTTGTTTAGTTGTAGAAATGACGGTTTTCTAATTAGCTGACACATTTTGTGCTTTGAGTAAAAATGCTTCAGATCATTTACTCTAGCAATTCTCATCATTATTCTATGATTCCACGCACTTTCTAAAATCATTATTGTATGAAAAATATGAATTTTCAAACTAGTATAACTCGCCTTGTGGCAATCCTACGACTTTTGTACCGTAACAACTATTGCTCCGTATGACTAGTTCTAACTATATGTACTACTTTTTTTGTTGGCCGTCACTTTGAGAAAAGGCCCAAAAAAATGGTCGCTCTTCATAATAATCATAATCTTTTATTGTTTTACGCGGTACATGAGGTGGTTAACATGCACATAAACCCTGCGAGGCCACAACAATATTCAAACAATGAAAAACAACAACATTATTAAACTATTATAAACTACAAATATATTAACAAAAAATATAAAAACTTTAAAAAAAACTTATTTTTTTTAAATATTCATCTAAACTATAAAAAATTTTCACAATCAAAAGTTCCTTAAGGGTTTTGTAAAATTTCTTGTTACATTTAATATTTCTAATTTCTAATAGTAATTTATTAAATATTTTTGAGCTTACTATTCTTTAAATTTGCAGAGGGAGTAGCTAGTTTTGCGCAAGTTATGGGGTCTGGAAAATAATCCTTTGCTAGTGGGTATAGACTTATATGCTTTTTAACGTAGTCAGACATTTTATATACATTTAAGTTAATGTTAAAATATTTTTTTTGAAGTGTGGTCTGAAACTCTCCCTTTTATTAATATTTACAATGATTCTTACACAACTTTGTGCCGTGCTGGTGGCGGCACTTTACAAGAATACTTTCCACCGCCCCATCTCCTTCCCGTGGGTGTCGTAAGAGGAGACTTAGGGAGCCCTGCAGCAGACCATCTGCTCTTCAGGTAGGAGACGTATTATGTCGGCCGGTTGATGTTACCACCATGCAGTTGCGTAAAGTGCCTAGTGACTCTGACCTATCTCGGTCAGGTCGCGTTCCGGGATAAACACTGCAATAACCGGTGCCAGGGCAGGCCTTCAAGATGAGTATGGCCAGCTCAGTAATTGCTTTGCATTATTGTGCTTGTCATCCTCATATCTGGACCTCTCGACTGCTTTCCATCAGGTGAAGTGAGGTCATCTTGATGAGCACTATAAAAAAAGCAAAAAAAAACTAATTTGTTTTTGTAAAACAAATTAGTTGATAAACTTCTGCACTATTTCCCAATAATGAGATTTCCTCCTTTCCGACTAACTCTCCGGTCATTAAAAACATTGATCTTAATATCAAAAGATTTACCACCTAGTTAGAAGTGGCTACAAATAATAATAATGATAAAAGTTTATTTTCAGAAATTTCTAAATTATTGATTGATCATTTACAAAAACCTTAGAAAACTATCTTAGACAAAGAATAATGTATTTTTCTTTTTAAATATTATAAATAATAACATCTCAATCTGTTTACCAAAGTGTGTAGTGTACCCGAATGTCTTGCTTGTCTGTCCTGTCACACAGTTGTCTTGTTGTCACCATTGCTCGCTAGTGAACGGACCCAAAGAGCGAACTGTGTTTGTGCGATTTCTGTTGTGTAGTGCGGGAGGGGGCTTGTTTTTAGTAGCAAGGTCGTTCTTTGTGTCAAAAAATTTACTTCTTGTGACGAATTATAAAATTGATTTAAAATTTAGACTTTATTAAAGATATTGACTTTCCAGTGTTTGAATACATAGATCACAGTGTGCGTATGTCGAGTGCAGCTTTTAGCCTTTAGAACAATCTGTTTACTTGGAACGCTCCAATGAGTTTGGGAGGAGGTCAAAACACTGAGGGATCAAATGCAGGAGGAATATTTGTTCAATTCAATCAGGATTGCACGTAAGTAGCGTTTCTGTCAAGCTAGATATTAGTGTCGAAGTGATGAGTAGATTCTGAGTAAGATGTGATGGTACCATCTGGAGCTCAAGGTTCTTTGTGGTAGAAGTTGCGAAAGCGCTCAGTGTCACAAATTAGCGTCAGAGTAGATGCGAGGCTCGGCAGCGCAGTGCTGATGATGCAATATGTCATTGCCAGCAGTGTCGTAACCGACTGTCCCAGCAGCGGTCTAGCCCCGTGCTCCGGAGCCCTAGCGCGGCCCAACAGCTGGCGTAAACAAACATGGCGTCAAAACAGGATCAAGATCAGTTATTTAAATAGTAATGTTTTGTTTATCTTAGGTTTATAAGAAAGTTTTATTATATAGCCTTTATTCATTGGAAATAAACCAATTTTACTATGTCTCTTACTAGCAACAAAGGCCTTTTATGTTAATAAAGACTGATGACTTTAATTCTAATTATCTTCCATTTGACATCTCAATTTCCTTCTAAAATTATTTCTTCCAGTTTTTACAGTACATTTACATCTTTTCCATTAATGTAAAATAGTAATGTTATTGTGATTGTAATGAATTAGTTAAACATCCAAAATTTTCCTTGATGAAATAAATTATACTTTATTCATGACACAGGGATAGTTAGTATTGCATCACTATGTGCACATCACATGCAATGATTTATCTGCAATTAGTTGTTGCAATGATCTATGTGGTAAAAGAAGTACTGAGGAAGATCTGACTACTTTTAAGAGTGATTTACTTATCACAGTGGGCTATTGCGTTCATCATTAGCATGTAAGCAGTTCAATATTGAATTAAAATCTATCTGCCATAACATTCACATGCTATCACCCATAGAAACTGTAACATAACAAATCAATGGGAAAATACCACATGGCAATAAGTTAAAACTATCTCACTCTTTGAATTATAAATATTAGTATTCTTAACAATGTTTTTGTACATAAAAAACACATTTCTGTACTATAATATTTTAAAGAGGTAAGCATTTGTTAGTTTGTATGCTTGAGACAGGTAATCTCCAATGCACCGATTTCAAAAATTATTTCACTGTTAAAAAGCTACATTATCCCTGATTGCTTTAGGCATATATTTGTTTTGAAGTAATTATTTTTCAGCCTGATCAATTAACACTTGTTAAGTAATCTGGAAAAATAGCGCCTCCGTAAATATTTTCGTGCGTGCGCTGGCCTCACTGTTGATTATACATGCTCACAATGTACTACAAAAACATAGTTTCTTAGTAGATCCATAAAAAGTCTGCAACACAATACATCTATCTTTTTTAATTAAGTAGCTATAATATATGTTGTGTTGAAAAAAATTAAAATGAATAGTAGACTTTGAGACTTATTACTACAGCATAGCAATTAGAGATGCGCCGAATGTTCGTATTCGGTACATTCGGCTCAACCCTTTGACTGCCAGAAAACCAGACACAATAGAAAATTCATTGTTTGTGTATCAAAAATGATACACTGGCGCTTAACGTGTTAATAACCGAATGTTCGTATTCGGCCGAACAATTTGTTAAATATGCCGTATAACTACCGAATGTTTAAATTTTTAGTAATATTTTAAAAAAAGCATTTTATTAAACAGTAAGCAAGTAAATACTAAAACAGTGTGTTTATTTCAAAAAATGGAAACATAGAGTTTTTGTAAATAATATTTCATCATCAAGATAATTTTACGGAGATTAATGTTGTCTTTTATAACACATTATTTGGATTAATAGCTATTCTGATACTTAGATCGTGTGAAATTAAAAATACGTATGCGAAATTATTAAATTAAATAAAAGCGAAAGGTCACTCATCACAAAATTTCAGAGAATACGAGTGCTAGGAGCTTAGAATTTAGCATGGGGTTCCTTTTAAGGACTTAGGTGCTCACTAAGACGGTTTTTTGCGAAATTCGACCTCTAAGGGGTTGTTTTGGGGTTGATAGTTTGTTTGTAGAAACTTCGGTTTTTCAAGTGCTAGGAGTCTCAAATTTTGCATAGGGGTTCTTCTTAGGACGTAGATGCTAACTGAGACGGGATTTTGTGAATAACAAGTATCGTAAGTCGGAAAAAACCCTATGTCATAAAAATTAAGTTCACGCGGGCGAAGCCGCGGGCGGAAAGCTAGTCGATAATAAAAGTACAACAAGGCTTTAGGACATCAAAAATACCATATGGCTTGCTACACAATAATACAACCTGGCTTTGCATATAAAAAGACCACAGGGCTATGACTATAAAAACGCCACATGCCAATTACAAAAAAATACCATATACTGTGTGTGACTCGCAAAAACATTAAATTTTCCCAATCTGTCTTGGGATGCAAAGCTTTGACATTAAAAGTCTCTATTGTTTGTAGTCCCTAACCTGATGGACTACAGCTACATAAACAATACTACATGGCTATGTTACTAAAAATATCTTAAAACTGCGCTGCGGCAATTTCCAAAACACCACATGATTAATATATTACAGTGAATTGAATTTGATGCTGCAATTATGTATCACCCACTAATTGAAAACTAAGAATCTTTCTGTTATTAGGATCAGAATTCAGAAACATACCCACCTAGTTCCTTAAGGTGAATGCTGCTTGATTTGGGTAATTAAGTCCAAGCAATTAATTTGTAGTGTGTTTCAAAATTCATTAGAATATTTTACTTGAGTTATCTGCTGATGCATGTTATCATTACTTGCATCAACATTCATCTACCCTTATCAGTTTAGCAGTTAATAACATTAGTAAACTTGTTAAGAATACCAACCCAGAGTGATAGAGTTAGTAAAATAAAACAAATTTAAATAATTGGATTTTAAATATAATTGCGCCCTTATCTTCAGGGCTCTGAACTCGTGATATTGGTTTTTGCAATGGATAGGTATTCATGTATTTCAGGTCATTACCCTTATTTTCTGGACCTCAACACACATACTTTTGTTTTCACAATGTCTGTGGTGCTTTAAGTTCAAATATGAGGGTCATTTGAAAAGTTCTTAGCCTAACATTGGCTCGTTTTAATTTTAATTTAATATTTTAACTTTTTGTTAAGTACTTTAATTACTTTTATTATTTATTTTATTGTGCTTTAATATCTTATGGGTCAATAAATGATTTTTCTTCCTCTTTCTCCTTTCTAACATAGTTAGTCATTGATTTTTTTATAACTACCCTCATTTTGTAGCTACGTTATTTAGTACAAGTATGCATAGTTTAGTTTATCCACAATAATTCATTGTTCGTTTACACATGATACCGTACCGTAAGTCAAGTCAGCTAATTTTTAAAATGGATAAAATTAAACATTGTGCAGTGAAAAATTACTTGAATTTCAAAGGTTTAACTCCAAAAGCTATACATGAAGACATGTCTGCTACTTTGGGCGAGACTGCTCCTTTGTATGTAAATTATAAAAACTGGGTGGCAGAGTTTAAACGTGGTCGTGGGACCATTAAAGATGGGGCTCCCTTTTTAGACAAACTTTTGTTGTCCTAATTTAATTTGGTATAACGAGTTAGGCATATATTTTGTTTGTCATAATAATATTTTGACATATTTGTTTTTTGGCATACTATTTCAGTAAGCATAAATATAGTTAAGGCTAATAGTTTTTGCCCTAATTTCGATTTGCATAAAGTTATATGGCATATTGTTTGTTTGTCTAATAGTTATTAGGCATAAAGATCAAAAGGCATAATGAATACATACTTTAGTTAATCATACATATTAATTCCTGATTAGATTTGAATCTGAAAAACCAAAAGTAGGTATTAAGGCACCATAGTGTAACAGTAGGTAAGGGTGCGGCGGGGGTGGCCCTCCGCCAACATGTTTATTTTATATAGGAAAAGTATTTTATTGAATGCAAACACAAAATTTCCAAAGGTGTATGCTTAACAATTATTATGCTTGCTATGCTTAAAAAAGTTGTGCCTACAAAGTTATGCCAATTAAATATTGTGCGTAACTATTATTAGGATAAGTAAAAGTATGTCATGTTAAATTATGACATAAAATTTTATGCAAAAAAAAATAGGGAACCTTCAAGGTGAGCCCCGTAGTGGCCGGCCTTCAACTGCTTCCACTGGTGAAAACAAAGAAAAATTATGTGATTTAATTTTATCTGATCGAAGATTGACTGTCGAGGAGATAGCTAAGACTGTAGGCATCTCTTCTGAGCAAACACATCAATAATTACTACTGAACTTGGATTCTCTAAGGTGTCTGCACGGTGGGTACCGCAGCTGCTTTCAGTGGAACAAAAATGTAACCAACTCACAGCTGGAAGTTGTTGACCCACTAGAATTTATTGAAAGATTTATAACCATGGATAAACCTGGATTCACCACAATGCACCAGAGACGAAAGAACAGTCGAAACAATGGAAAAGAGTAGGATCACCCACCCCAAAGAAGGCAATGGCAAGAAAGGCAATTTATCGGCCGGCAAAGTCATGTCATCGGTTTTTGGGATGGAAAGGGTATAATTCTGGTGGATTATTTAAAAAAAGCTGAAAGAATAAACTCCGATTACTATTGCAACCTGCTGCTTCGTTTGAGAGAAGAAATCAATGAAAAACGTTCAGGTTTATTAAGAAGAAAGGTCTTGTTTCATCAGGAAAATGCGCGCGTTCACACCTCTGTGCAATTCATGGCAGAAATCCATCAGTGTGGCTTAGAAATGTTACTTCATCCCCCATATTCGGACTTAGCACCGTCCTACTTTTTAACCGACTTTAAAAAAGGAGGAGGTTCTATGTTCCACTGTATGTTTTTTTATGTATGTTCACCGATATGTCTTTCAATTGTGGACCGATTTTCAAAATTATTTTTTTATTCGAAAGGGTATATTCCTGAGGTGGTCCCACTGTCAGCATATCAGGATCGGATGATGGGATCCAGGAAAATTCGAGGGTTTTTAAATATTATAGGCACACCTATAACGATTTAGGTATTTTCGATAGTAATTCGTGCAGTTGCTCTCGAAAAGTACCATTTGGTGAAGTGGAACTGCTGATGAAGACCACTGATAGCCACCGGAACTAACCAATACTGAATATTTTTCGGGTTGCAATATTAGTTTTAATATGGGAGCTAAGCAATTATCTTTTTTTTAAGTCATCTTCTCATGTTGATGAGCTGGTGATGGAAGGTACAACTCCTTAACGGTTAGTAGTTGGAGGATAATTCTTTAAATATTATAGGTACGTCAAGACCGACAATCATACCTAATCTTTCAGGTTATTTAAGTGAACTGATGATGGAAGGTTTAAACTGCATAAGCAATTGGACGATACTTTTTCGATGTATAAAATAAATAAGAACTATTCACTAAAAATCGTAACTTCGGAATTTTTTGTCTGTTCCCAAAGCTGAAATTATTTTTACGTGGGAAACATTTTTTTACAAATGAAGAGGTCATAGTTGCCTTGGACGCTTATTTTGAGGAGTTAGACGGAGATTTTTTTAAAACAGATATCGATCGCCTTATCGGGTCGATGGAAAAAGTGTTTTGAGCTCAAGAGAGAGCATGCCGAAAAATAAAAATAAAATCAAAATCATGTGGTTTCATTAAGTATGTTCGGTTAGGCTAAGGACTTTTCAAATGACCCTTTTAATATTAGCAAAACATCAATAACTTGATTTTAGTCTGATAAGTGTCTTTTGAGTGTATTTTGAGAATTTGGATGAAAATAGCAGAAAAGTGCTAAATAATTGTCTTAAGTAACCAATTTGAAGCCCTGATTACGTGTTCATAAATAAGGAGCTCTCATCAGTATAAATAAGAGGGTTTTCAATTAGATTTTATAGCATAGTTATTTGAGCAGTATGTGTAATTTTTTACTATTTCTATGCTACGCCATTGACTTCGATAGTTCGCGACCTTGTTGCCCTTATCATCTCATATGATATTCTTCATTTTTTTACTGAACATTATGTATCGGCAGGTCCTTGGTAGCTGGTAGCAGCAGCGGTTACCACCTATTTTCGCTTACGCCCGACGATGGCGTCGAGGAAATCTACGCCAGCCGCACCGGCCAGGACACCTGCCTCGTGGACCGCCTCTTCAGCAGTTCACTGGTGGCCATCGTCACAGTTTCAGCTCCCAGGTAAGATCAACTCCAGACTCTAGACGTATCACCTTGCCGATTGTATAGGTAAGTTTTTGTTCATGTCACGATAACACATTGTTGGTCAATTCAACTGCAGGAACTCTCCTTCCCCGTCATCGTCACAGGAATCTTAATTATCATCAAATGTCGTTTAAAGAAACTTTATTGCGTGGCCAACTATAACACGAGTGTCTGATCGGCCGGTGTGGTAGTCACATTATATGTATGTATTATATTTAGTATATAGATTGCATAAATGTTATTCATGTTTATACTATAGCTACGATTCAAATGAACTGTATATTCATGGTCTACTTGAATAAAGCATTTTTAAGTTTGAGTTTGGCCACCACATTGTTGTGGTTTCTTCAATCGATTAGTATTATTCGTCGTGTTTGAGTGCTCGTTAACCTACAGCAAAACTAGGATTGGTTTGGTGTTGAAAATTGCTGTTATATTCGAGAAGAGTTGGTTGCCCATTTTATTTGTCTTCTTAATACAGAGGCTGATCGGCTGATGTAAACAAAAATACTTTAAAATGAGGAGCGGTAAAATGGTTTGATTGTTGAGGTCGGCGTTTGCGTTGCTTTATCTTCAGTCAGCTTGCCCTACCAAGTTATAAAAAACAAAAATGAGTTTAATAAGTAAAGCTAGTTCAAGTCAGCTGTTATCGCGGGCGGCGAGTGGTGCGATGACGCGCGCTACTCGTGGCGCTGCGCCTACGCAGAACCGCGCCACCATTTACATATCGAGCAGCTACTGCGCAAGCGACGCACGCAGCTTATCGCCGCGTCACGCCGAGGGCCGAGGCCTGCGGACGACGTACACCTGCACCGATGCGCTGGTTAAGCAATCCCCGGTTACGATTACGATTCAACACCACTTACATTGTATTAGAGTTGTAAAATAATTACCATACATACATTGTCTTTAATAAATCAGCTGCTAAGATTAGCTCTTTGTTTATTATTGAAGTATATACTATCATTGACGGAGGTCGAATGTACAATGTTAATTATATCAATGTCACTCGTTGGATTCAGTAAATTCATCTGTAAACAAATTTTAGTGCTGACAAAACGAAAGCATCCCAAGACATTGGAGAATTAAAACAAAGAAAACAAGACAGGCACATATTATACTCATAAATACTAGACAAAGATAACTCATATACGAAAATTGACTTCACGTTGTTTTAATAGCTGCGCCTCGTGTAACCTGGTAGATAAAGAAAGTTACTCTATCTCATTATTAATGTCTAGTATGCAAAATGAATGCCGATCGCTCGACGTACGGGCGCTGTTTGCACATACGTACTCGTGCGATCTAACCTTTACTTCTATTTATCGCTGCGACCCTCAATAACTGCGTTGCTAAACTCCGTAAAGATAAATCACTTAGTCATACTTTGTGATGATAATAAATTAAATTCGGTTTTGAACTGGGAATTGCCTTGCCAGTTTGACTGCTCGAAGCACGATAAATATTATTGTAAAGTGGAATAGACCCGTTTATGAGCTGCTTTTAAATGAAGTGTCATTAGCGAGTTGAGGTCGAGATCGGTGACGTGTATTGTCGAATGCATCGTGGCTTTTCTGACCTAGATGGATTGATTGCCGATGTATAGGCGTTTTTTGTTTGCTGTTTGTAACCGACTTCATTGATGTATCGTAATGTTTGTTTTTGCGATGGTTACGTGCTGTTCCGTCGGTCGCGCGTTGTGTAAGCGGAGAGAGCCGCACGGCCAAGTTCACGTCCGCGCCCGAAATACTCGGCTCCCGCGACAACTCACTATAATTAGACAATTACCGTATTCTCTTGAAACAGAGAGCAGGCAAAGGTCACGATCGACACCAACTCTGCTTCTCTAAAAAAATACTCTCCTTCACTAGCTTCAAATAAACATAAAAACAAACCAAACGTAAAACAAACTTTAGGTACGCTAACGGTAGGTTGCCTGGTAGAGATCGCTATTAGCGATATGACCGCCTAAATTGTGCATTGTTTTGATGTAATACGTAGCATTAAGTTTCTTTTGTAAATGTACAATAAAGAGTATTATCTATCTATCTATCTACGCTGAGGGCTATCTTGTGGATATCACTAAACCAAAAAGAAATGAATTGTTGCTGTCGTCGGCCTTATCAAAAACATCGTCTGTTGATAAACATCTCTACCGTTAACTCTTTTGTATAGAGTTAAAGGGTGTATCGTATTATATATTTTTTTATTAGTAGGCCATAATTGCATCCACCATCTCGCGGGGTGCTTTCAATCTTGAGATACCTGGAGGCTATCTAGTGGAGATCACTAGAACCAATGGAAATTGCTGTCGTGGGCCAAATCAAAAACATCATCCGCTGATCAATACTGCTAAGTCTTTTAAGTAAAGTTTAGTAGTGTAAGGAAGCATTTACGTTGCTTGTTGTTCGGGCATAAATGCTTCCACCCCTCCTCGCGCTGCCAAATCGGTTGCCATCGTCATCGGTCGTCGCTCCGTCTCGCCTTGTCAGTCGCTCCGATTTTCCTCGAGGAAACCAAATTCTAAATGCATTGTCGCATGTAGAAGGTCGCTACGGAATTAGATGGTCACCTATGCTTGTTGCGAATGACCTTTGCTATGGGTGCGGCAGTAATTGAGAGTTATGAAGCTATGTTGATTGTTTCCTGTAACTACATCTGTGCCATGCATAGCGGAATTACACCACATCCCTGAGAGTGGAGATTTGAAATTTGTCCCTCGTCTTTTGATAGATGGCCTTTGTCTTTAAAATATTTTCTACAAAATATGATTCGTATTCTGAAGATCAATTCTTAGGTAAGATTCCTATCGCGTCCCTTCCGAAACCTTCAGCTACAATGTGCCATGTCTTTCATCTTTTGAGCCAAACATATTAATTTATGTCGCACGCTTTTAATATATAGCAAGGTCTCTTGAGATTCCACGGCATTCCTCCGCTTGCTATATTAATTTGAATAAATGTTACTGTGCAAGTCTTAATAATACCTGCGTATACATTTGTTTATAAATATCGTTACATAATTCCACTGACGTTAAATTACATTGAAGATTACAGACTAACGAAGGGGACATAACTTTTTCCACACTCGAAATGTATTCGGTTGTAACTGTAAGGGCGTTTGAATAAATAATTAAAATTACTAATACTAACAAAATTAGCCTCTACGGTAGGTAAGTGAGATCTCTAAAGGCAAGGCGTCTGCGATAAAGCAATTTAATAATGAATGACTTATCGCGAGTGTACTTCTAATAAACTTCAAGAGTAACTATGTAGTTATTTGATCACTATCTAACTAATGAGAATGTGGTCTAATGGTGGTAGATGTCTGCCTGGTAAATGCCTATTCAATCTTGTCTTAAAAAGGCCAAGTTGTTAGTTTAACTTTTAACTGTTGGAACTTATAGGACAGCAAAACACTTCAACACCAGTTGGCTTGATTATTAACTTCTAATTAAATCTTCGACTCATCTCACCTCAAGATCAAGGGTATCTCATAGTAATATACTCCACATAAATAACCATAAATACATATTAATTTAAATGTTAATAATATTTACATTTAACAACCATAAATATTTTGTCAAATGAATATTAAATAAATACTAGTATTTTTATTTCGTGATCACAATTGCTTTTGGCGGTCGTCTTTACTAGCACCATTGTTGCGAAGACTCGATTGCAAAAAAGAAGGGGCAGAGTTGAGCTACGTATTTCCTGCTGCTAGTAAAACACAGGTCTTGGTTTCAGGAAGCTGATCGTGTGCCACTACAAGAAGGGCACGGAAATATGCAACTACAGCTACAGCAATACCATCCTCGCTGTGAAGCTGAACCGGTCTGTAAGTGTCCATAAAAATGCCCATTTATGCTGTCGTTAAGTTCTAGAATGCAAGTGTGTACGATGAGGCGTCCTTGTAGACCATAAGCGCCATACACTTGGTCGAGGTATACCATAGCACTCGTTGCATAAGTCAGTTCTTGTGTAGAATGAAGTACGTCGTTAGGAAATATTACGAAGCTTAAGGAAGCAATTGCATCCGATGTAATATATTTTGATGAAGATGTTTGAAACACATACAATGTTTGTATTTATATGTTAGTTAGAGTTAAAAAACTTTATATACCCTACTATATAATAAGCTGACAAGGGCCTACCCTAACCAGGAAGGGTCCTGACCATTCTAGCAAATACGAGAATACCATTACTAACAGTAATGATAATAAACCAAAAGGCACCCCTTCCTAACAATGTCAAATTTAAACCAAGTAAAGAGTTAAGAAATGCGCTCTTATGTTCGCTACGACTTGAGTAAGTGTAAGTAATAATGCATGCTGTGACATCTGCAGAGGCTGATCGTGTGCCTCGAGGAGTCGCTGCACATCCACAACATCCGCGACATGAAGATCCTGCACACGATCCGCGACACGCCGCCCAACCCGCGCGGGCTGTGCGCGCTGTCGCCGTGCGTGGAGCACTGCTACGTCGCCTACCCCGGCTCCAGCGCGCAGGGCGAGGTGCAGATCTTCGACGCCGTGCACCTGGTACGTGTCCACACACACAATGCTAATTCATCTTCTTATTAAATAAATATAAATATGCGCCAGACATCCCACCACTTGTCATGGTCTCGAAGTAAGGCTAAATATCCTTGTGCCGTACATGAGGTACCAGATAGATTTCAGCCAGGGAAGCCTCCCAGCACACCCAGACCATAGTAATTTACTATGGCCAGACCGAGTCAATTCAGAAAAGATCGTTTCCTAAATTGACCTGACCGGGAAGCGAACCCCACCACACAAGTCAAGACGAGAAACCGTGCTATAGCGCACTACGCCGACGATCGTGTCGTCAAATAACTAATAGCCACATTCTTGTAGTAATTTCTTGTTATCATTACCCGTCAGCGGGCTACTACTGAAAATAGACCTTCTCCCCACATTTATGTTGAGGCTGGCTCTAAGCTGTTAACCATCAAAATTTTGCGACCTGTACCAGGTTATAAGTCTACTTTGCGAGTTTTGGTCAATCACTCTATAGTAAACTGTTAAACTAAGTCATACAGTTTTGACATAGTTACAGCTCAATTTAAAGAACATATACAAAGAGAGTAAACTTAAGCAGACCCGCCTGCTGGCGCCTCGTCAAGCGGCAGGCAGTCCAAGCAAGTGCACATGTGTCCAACTGTTTCTGTTGTGCAGAACGCCAAGTGCGTGATCAGCGCGCACGACAGCCCGCTGGCGGCGCTGGCGTGGTCCATGTGCGGCCGGCGGCTCGCCACCGCGTCCGAGCGCGGCACCGTCATCCGCGTCTTCAGGTGAGCCTGCGCTGAACAAATCGCCACCCGCAAACACCTATACTATTACGAAGGCGTATGCGGTAAAACAGATTCATATAAAACAAATTGTAATTAAAAGAGTCCACATGGGCATATCAACGAGTAGGTATTTTTAGACTCAGACATTTGTTTTTACAAATTTTGTGTAGTTGATAATGTAAGTGTTGATAATCTAATTTGCTGTGCCCGACGGGGTCCATGATGATCTTAATACCATACTTTAACGCCTAATTGTTACATTGTGGAATAGCAATAAATAAATAAATAAATAAATAAATAAATGTTATTATTTGTCTCGACACCAAATTTGCAGGTAAATTAACAAGCTGTTCCAGTAGACGATTTATAGCAAATAAGGAAGTGAATCCGTTGAAAGTATTTTTCCTTTCAGGAATAATAAAAAAAAGTTCATGGCAGTTATTGTGCAGATTTGTCTTGAAAATTGGGTATTAACAGACATCATAGAAAAAAGGCTCCCAGGTGCTAGTAGTAAAAAGTAACGTTTTTGAGTCTAGGCATAAAATAAAATACTGTAAGAGAGTATTATTAAGAGTAATTTATATCATTATGTACGTATTTAGATTGCTTTACTACTACTTTTTGCCCTTTACTTTTTTACTTTTTTACTACCTGGACCAGACCGGTGTTTGTAATTGCTGAGAAAAATTTAGATTTCTGTCGCCAAAATGTGTTTTGCGTCACTTTCAGCGTGCCGGAGCGGCAGCGGCTGCACGAGTTCCGGCGCGGCGTGAAGCGCTGCGTCAGCATCGCGTGCCTCGCCTTCAGCGCCTGCTCCGTCTACCTCGCCGCCACCTCCAACACCGAGACCGTGCACGTGTTCCGGCTGCAGGTAACAACACATCCTATGCGCCACCTTCAGCGCCCGGAGCGGCAGCGGCTGCACGAGTTCCGGCGCGGCGTGAAGCGCTGCGTCAGCATCGCGTGCCTCGCCTTCAGCGCCTGCTCCGTCTACCTCGCCGCCACCTCCAACACCGAGACCGTGCACGTGTTCCGGCTGCAGGTAACAAAGAAGAAGCGTATGCTGCTTCTTCGTCGTGTCGATAATGCATGCATTCCCTATATTGTAACAGCCCAATGCTCCGCCATTACTATCCCGAGAGGAGAGGCCTCGTGTAGATCTTGGAGTGAGCGAGTGGCGGGACCCTGGTGTCAGGACAGAAGATGCTGCATTGTTTCTTCTGGAGCCCCACAGTCGCATTGTGCTCCGTCCAAGCATATTAACCCCACTTGCAAAGGTTACTCCTGCAGCGACTAACATCCCCTTAAAGCATTTTTTAACAACGAATTTCAATTCCCATCCCATATCATTGTTCGCAGCTGATTTCCTCTTTTAAAATCTGAGAATCCCTCAAATTTCGTTACACTGCCAAGTTATTCTCTCGGATAGTATTTACCATAAAACTAATATCATCGAATTTCATTTTCGCATTTTTTAAAAATTGGTTGTTATTTTTCCCATAATTGCATTTCCACAAATTTGTTTGATGTCACAAACGCTCGATTTGATAAAGTGCTTGGATGGAACTTTTTTCCACGGTATGATGCGTTGATTAAAATGCGAAATAAAAACAAAGTGTCATGTGTTCGCGCCTATTGCACGTTAACAGTGAATATAATTTCTGTCTTTTGAAATTCTGTGTGACATCGCTTTTACAGCTATGCTACATGGGTTGGGCAATTAGAGAGGTAATCAATTGTCAACATGTCCCTGACAAACCCAACCATCACTTTATTTAGTATATTTTTGCGGTCTAGTGATTAGACTTGCTACTAGTTTGATGAGTTCCTGTCTTAATTGGCCCAAAAGAGAAAAGTACTTTCAGACCTCAAAAAATCTGTTAGTTCTTACAATGTGGATAGAAACATCTCTTGTAATACCAGTAATAGTGACAGCAGTTAAGTCTCTAATTCCCCAAGTTGTCGCCCACAATGCGGCCTACTGGCCACTATCCTGCAACCAAAGAGTCAGTCTGAATAGTAATTCACTCACGACTCTTGTTTAACCCCTAAATTCCCACAAAACTAAAAATAGCATAGCAAACTAACAAAAGAGCTCAAGGCCAACAGTTTGCTGCTGAACAATAGCAGCTTTAGTTAGTGTCACATGTATGTTTCGCTGACACTTGACTTGAGTCAGCCGCTGAGTTTATTTATGTCGCTACATTTGAGCAGCAGCTCCGATATTTGCTTTTGTGACGTGATTGTGAAAGCGTCTTACTTTAGTAAGTTAAAAATATTACTATTACCGAATAGGATGAGAAAAGTCGCGGTCCTAAATTGAAAGCTGTGTAAAGCCCGTTACCATACCTACAACAATTAACTGAATGCATTCGCAGAGGTATCTCAGACAGAGAGTAGATAGATAGTAGATTAACTATTAATTCAAATATAAAATAATGACAGTCATCTAATATTACAATCAGTACATTAACATTACAAAGAGGACAGATTTGTTTTTGTTTGGTTTTAAGTAATTTGCTTAACTCAAAAACGACAACTGATTCAAAAATTATTAAACTAAATTAAGGGTAAATTATCAGCAAGTAATTTTGGCTAACTCGTATTTTAACGAGATAGTCCGGGCGAGCGAAGTCGTCGTCGAAAAGATAGTATTTATAAAGGGGGTAAGACATTATGGAGTTCTGGGAAGCTAAGTATATTTGATAATGTTGTAATAATCGCTGGTGTGTTTCACTCCGTGCCTAGCTGCGCAGTGTCGATGATGCGTGCGCTTGCGTTGCAGGAGGGCGCGGGCGCGGGCGCGGGCGCGGGAGCGGGAGCGGGCGCGGAGGAGCGCGCGGGCGAGCGCGAGCCCGGCGCGCCCGACGCCGCCGCGGGCTGGATGGGCTGGATCTCGCAGGTACGGCAGCGAAGCCTGTAAAGCTTCATCTATATCCGTCAGTAGTTTTTGCGTGAAGGAGTAACAAACATCCACACATATATACATCCTCACAAACTTTCGCATTTATAATATTAGTAAGAAAGAAGTAAGATTTTCGACCAAAACGTAACATTCGACACTCTCATATAATTATTTTGTAAATTGTCTATGTTAGTATTCTAAGGCTTCAGTGAAAGTCTCTGAGATTGACCTACTATCTATTGCTGTTAAATTACTTTTAAAAAATAAAAGAACTTAAATTTTTGTTTAAAAAAATTTTTTGAAGCATTTAATTTAGTTAGATACATTACTTCCAATATCCAAATCTGTTAAATCAAACATGGGTACAGTCAAACAGAAAATTGACTCAATCTCTTTCAATACCTCTTTCTTAGGTTACAATATTAAAACAATCAATCTTGAGAGCCGAGTTACTTTTAAATTTTTGTGTAGACTTGCACCTACAAGCATTGACATAGTTTTCTTATTTATAACGTCACAGTTGGCGTTGCACCCTATAGCACGGTTTCTCGCCTAGACTTGCGTGGTGTCCCGGGTTCGATTACCGGACAGGTAAATTTAGGAAAATGATCTTTTCTAAATTGGGTCTGGGTGTGCTGGGAGACGCCCCTGGCTTATTTTCCTGTCTGGTACCTCGTAACACAGGAATATTTATCCCTTTTTCGAGACCATGACAAGTAGCGTGTTATCTGGCGCATTTTTTAAATTTATTTATGCCACCGACCCTCGCTCGCATTGCGCGTGCACTCCCACTGACGCTGTGCCCGCAGGCGGTGTCGGCGGGCGCCGGCTACCTGCCCGCGCAGGTGGCGGCCGTGCTGGCGCAGGGCCGCGCCTGCCCGCCACCGGCCACCGCGCCGTCGGTGGCCGGTGGCGGGCAGGCGCGCGCACGTGCACTGTATAAGGAGTTCCAGAAGTGAAACCACAGTTTTATAAGGAAATACTTTATTTCTAGATTCTAGATTACTCTCTTAAAGCTAGCACTGTTACACTTTTAATTCGACCGCTTGTGACCGAGGCTACTAACAGAATGCCGATGATGCCGATGCCCGACTCTCGAGTACTTTTCCTGTCCCCACTTTTTAGCAAGGTGGGGCAGGTGTACATTTTACCAGTTAGGATTTTAATATCTGAGTTGCCAGTAATAATAATTAAAATTAGTAGAATAATTGTAAAAAGAATGTCTAAAGATTATTAACTTATTGTCTTTAATGTATATCGCTAACAGCTCGGCCATCCTGTTTGTAGCGAGACCCTTCGCTAAGATTCATTTATATGTTTTTTTAAATCATATAAAAATTAAAATACAAAAACAAAAGTTATTTCATAGATCAACTGACTATAATTAAATGTAAATCCACTTTGAATGAGAAAAAAATAATATAAATATATATATATAACCTACTTGAGTTCAAAAGAGTTAACTTTCAATACGTTATCTTTACATCAGCATCATAACATAAATTATGCGAAATAATATTGTAAATGCATGTTATTATTATTAATTACAAATTACCATTAAAAAAATATATCATCATCATATGAACATCAAATACTTTCAATAATTCTGCAAAACATCAATATTTAATCATAATCATACATAATATACTCAATATTACTTCTCTTGGTAATCAAATTATTCCAAGTAAAGAAATGGTTCTTAAATCCACAAGATTACATAATGTAGACATCTTTTTCTTTTATTATATACAATTTCGTATAATGAAAATTACAAAGTGAAACTTAATTGTCTTCATTTTGATCGTCATCTTCATCACTTATCTCTATATCTCGATTAAAACTCATCCACGGTTGTACTTTGTCTATAGCTACCACGCCCTCGTATCGTCTACCTTGCTTACGTGTAACAGGTGTATCTTCTATGAGAAAACGGTCATTTGGTAGCACTTTTACTATACGATAGGGACCTTGAAACTTATTTACCAGTTTTTGAGATTTACCATCATGTGGTACCTGTCGTTCTACCCTAACCAGATCACCCTCTGAATATTTTGTACCTAACTTTCGACCTTTGTTAACTCTTTCGGCACCTTTTTTTTGTTGTTCCTTTATTTTACTACTAGCCTCTTCTCGAATGTCATTCAATTCTTCAGAACTCGCATAACTGGTTGTGTCAGCCATTAAGTCATTCAATATTCCTTCGGATGGACTGGTAATATTGAATCCAAATAGCAATTCAGATGGACTTTTCTGAGTAGTCTTATGAGCCGTTGTGTTTATGCCTACCTGGATGTCTGCAATATGATCATCCCAATTTCTTTCGTCTTCACCATGGGAAGAAGTGGATAAGGCATCAAGTATGGTTCTATTGAACCTTTCTACTTGTCCATTTGCACGAGGTGTAGCAACCGCGTTTTCAATGTGCTTTATGCCGTATAGTGACACGAATTCCTTAAAACTTTTGCTAGTAAAGCTAGTTCCCTTATCGGTTATCAACCGTGACGGAACGCCAAAGTAACTAATATGTTTTTTTACTACTCTAATAGTAGTCACGGATTTAGTGTTCCTAACAGGAGTTATATTGACGAATTTAGAAAATCCGTCTACTATAACGAGTAAATAACAATTACTCCTCTTGCTCTTTTTGAATGGGCCCAAATGATCTGCGTGGATTGTATGGAAGGGTACGCTAACTTTTTCAATGGGGTGAAGTTCACCTTCTCTTTTGCCACCAGGCATTTTGTGATGCGCGCACTCTAAGCAAGACAGGACATATTTTTTAATGAAGCGACGCCTTTTCATAAACCAATAATGTTTTTTAACTCTCTCGAGGGTTTTATCGAAACCACAATGACCTATGTCATCGTGATTTCTTTTAATTATTTGCCAACGTACCCCTTTCGGAACTAGCCATTTGAGTTCTTCACCTACAACGCGATAAACTCTGTCATTTTTAAGCTTGTAATTGGAGCAATAGTCAGCTACTTGCCCTGAACCTGGGTCATTTAACACGTCTTTAATATGTCTGACCTTGTTCAGATAAGAAGGTTGAATCGGTGTTTGCTGGGAGAATTCTTGACTCAAAAACTTGTATTTTTGTTCGGATATTATTTATTTTCACTTTTTTTACAATGATAGACTAACTCGCTACAACATTAAAGTGGACTGTATCATATCTTTTCTCTATGATCTATATCTATGAGCGGATGGTTTCCAAAAACAAGATAGAATGAACGTTTCGTTTATCCATTCCGCCCACCAAGAACTCCAGTTCTTAAACTCTCATCAATAAGTAATTTTTAAATTATTATAACTCAGCTTAAGCAACTCCTAAATTATAATAACTCAACTCAAGTTGATGTAAATTTAAAAAGTATAATTAATATTACAACTATTTGTTATCAACATTGTTTATGACTACTTGTACATACTATCCCTTATTGGGCAATTATCAACTAGATTTTATAACTATGTATGTGACACTGAATAAATGAACGTGTAACCGCCCACCATAACGAATCTTATTATCAAATACAACAGTAGTTCCTAACTCAACAACGACAATGACGAAGAATAGTTTATAGTAATTAGGAAAACAACATAAAGAAATCTTATACTTGCAAGTTTACACAAAAGATATTTAACTTGTTCATGCAACAACATGTAAATGAAGCATATGTTCAAAAATCGTTACAATAAGTAACTGCGGAAATAAAAACTCAAAATTTAACTTATCTTTCTAACCTTAGATTTTCATTTTGTAATAATACAGAGTTTGCTTACAGGACGTTTAAATGTTCCTGATTTACATTTAACAGTAACAACTCTTGTCACATTATCAGAACCAGTATGTTTCTGTATAATTTTACCTAAGAGCCATTTAGCAGGGGGCATATTATCCTCTTTCAAAATTACAATGTTTCCTATCTCAGGCTCCACACCCTTAGTGTTCCACTTATATCGTTGATTAAGGCTTACTAAATACTCTTTATACCATTTATCCCAAAAATTCTTAACAATTTTTTGAACTAATCTCCACCTATCTAAACTGTTGACATTACAATCATTGTCCTGATCAGCTATATTTATTAAAGGCTCGCCTATTAGAAAGTGGCCAGGTGTCAATGGTAAGGGATCGTTGGGGTCGTTACTAATTAAGCTAATCGGACGTGAATTTAAACACGACTCCACTTGCGCCAGGACCGTTGCCAGCTCCTCATAAGTCAGAGTAGTGTTACCAAGTATTTTACGCAGATGTGTTTTAGTGCTACGGACATTGGCTTCCCACAGACCTCCAAAATTTGGTGAATGAGGAGGTATGAAGCGCCAAGTGGTATGCTCCAACACAAGCAGCTTCGCTATTTCATCAGGAAGTGATGATTTGGCCCGGTTGAACATCTCTTTCATTTCTCTGTCTGCACCAACAAAATTCGTTCCATTGTCGCTCCATAACTCCTCACAGTGACCACGACGCGCAGTAAAACGTCTGAAAGCGGCGATGAAGGCTTTTGCTGTCAAATCAGTGACAGCCTCCAAGTGAATGGCCTTCGTAACCATACACACGAAAAGGCATCCATAGCCCTTATAAGATTTCGCTCCTCTACCTGGTGAAAATCTTATCTGTATGGGGCCAAAATAATCTACACCTGCAGATTTGAAAGGTTTATTAGGTTTCAGCCTCGATTCTGGTAACAAACCCATTAGAGGGGTATTCTTTCTAGTAGAATATCTCAGACAAGTAACACATTCTCTATAAATCTTTTTAACGCGCTCTTTAGCTTGAATAATCCAAAATTTAGCTCTCAAGAAATTTAGCATTACTTGCACTCCTCCGTGAAATGTACGATGATGAGCATCAAGGATTATAAGTTTGGTAAGGTGGTTCTTACCAGGCAAAATCATTGGATGTCTCGTGTTGTAACATGCATCTGAGTGTACAATCCGACCTGACACTCTTAGTATGCCCTTTTCATCCAAAAAAGGACATAAAGAGCGTAAAGTGCTCCCTTTATGTACACTACCTCGAGTTTGTAATTGTTTTATTTCTCTCTCAAATTCTTGGTTTTGAACTTGTTTAGTGCAAGCTAGTAAAGAATCTTTTGTTTCATCACTTGTAACATATTCTGGCAATTTTGACCTCTCATTTTTTGGCAATTTGTAATTCAAAACTCTTCGACAGTATGATACGACTTTTAGCAATCTCATTAAGGATGAAAATCTGGACCAAATAGATTCTTCTTCTATATTTGTAACAACAAAAGATTTGACTCTCTCCTCCTCATGTGTATCTTCGACGATTGTGTTATACTTTTTAATCTCATCATATATCATACTCTATTACTCACAAAGGTAGTCCAACGACTCGCTCCTCCTTTGATCCATGCTAGAACAATTGTCGAATCTGTCCAGCCAAACAAACGCTCCTTGGGTACTTCCAATACTTGTGATACTTCCCATATGAGTTTAGCTGCTAAAGCAGAACCACATAGCTCGAGTCTTGGTATTGAGACTTCTTTTACTAAGGGCGCAACCTTGGTCTTCGCCGTGACTAAGTGCACATGTACATTGGATTTATTGATGACACGAATATAGACTGCCGCTGCAAAGGCTGATTTAGAAGCATCTGAAAATACATGTAGCTCCGTCTCTGAATCTCGCGTTACATTAAACCATCTCGGTATTTTCAACTGTTTCAAATCTACCAAGCTTCTCCTGTATGTGAGCCAATCTCTCAGTATATCCTCAGGTAGGCAGTGATCCCATGACAAACCTGACTTCCAGAGCGTTTGTATAAGTTTCTTTGCAATGACGACAACTGGTGCAATCCAGCCTTCTGGGTCATACAGTCTTGCTACATCAGCTAATACTTGTCTTTTGGTGATGGGCTCTTGCGTTTCTGGTAAATCTACTGTGTATACAAGATTGTCAGTTTCTCTGCACCAACTCACTCCTAAAACTTTTATGGTCTTGTTCAACTTCACAAGCTCTGATTGATTGCCTTGTTCACTGAATTTTACTAGTAAATTTTTACTGTTAGTATTCCATTTCTGAAGTGTGAATCCTCCTGATTTCATTAACTCATTCATCTCATTATATATTTTCCAAGCCTCATCTTCAGTTTCTGCTCCTGAAATTAAATCGTCGACATAAAAGTCACACTTCGTTATTTGTGCTGCTAATGGATACTTTCCCTCTTCTAACTCAGCAAGTTTTTGCAAACATTTGACTGCCAAATATGGCGCACATGCAGTACCAAATGTAAGACGCAATAGCTTGTAATGTTGTATAGGCTCTGATTCATCTGATTTGAATCTCCATACGATTCTTTGATAGTCTGTATCCTCATCGGCCACTAAAACCATTCTGTACATTTTTTCAATGTCTGCTATGAGACATATTTTATGGTTCCTCCATCTCATTAATATGTGTCTTAAGTCTTGCTGTAGCTTAGGACCAACAAGAAGATCGTCATTTAATGACACCTTATTGACTCCTTTGCTTGAAGCATTAAAGACAATTCTTAGTTTAGTTGTTTCTTTATCTTCTCTCACTATGCCATGATGAGGAAGATACACGGCGTTACGATTGTCTAACTCATGCTCATAAACAGGTCTCATATGATTTAATTTCAAATATTCTTCAAATATTTTACTGTACTCAACTCTTAGATTTTGATCTCTTGTTAATTTCTTCTCTAATGTCTGTAATCTCTTGATAGCTATCTCCATAGAATGACCATACTTGCTCTCAGGGTCATCTGATGCAAAAGGTAATCTCACTATAAATCTCCCCTTGTCATCTCTCACTGTCGTTGACTCAAAAAAATGCTCGCATAATTTTTCACTCTTTGTCATTTCCTTTTGTATTGTGTCAGGCTCGTTTTCCATTTCCCAAAACTTTTTCAAAAGGTTATCTTCTTCAACTTGAACATGCATGCTAGAAACGCTTACTTGTGCAAACTCACCGGAGTCTTGTTTCACTTTCCCTGATATGATCCATCCGAAGACAGTGTTCTGTGCCATTAAACTGCCTTCTCACTGCTTAATCACTCCATCAAGTAATATCTCGCTGTAAACCTCTGCACCAAGTAAGACATCAATCTTCCCAGGCACAGTATAAGTTGGATCTGCTAAAGGTAAGTTAATGATATCTGACCATTCTGGAACGGTAAGTTTGGAAGCTGGAAGTAAAGATGTTAATGAATGTAACACATAAGCATTTACCCATATTGAACTCTCTGAGTTATGACGAGATACCAAACAAAGTGAAACTGTGTGTTTAATACTTAAACGACCATCTCCTAACCCTGACACCCAACCACTAACAGGCTTGCGTGAAAGACCTAGTAATTGTACAGTAGCCTCAGTCACAAAAGAAGCTTGCGACCCTTGGTCTAGCAAAGCTCTTATCGTTTGTTTACAATAATTAGTTGAATTAAATACCTTAACTCTAGCCGTTGCCAATAGCACCTGATTCGGGTGTAGTCCTTTCCTGGAAAATGCTGTAGTTATCTGGGTCTCACCTTGTGATGGATGCGATTTGTTGCAAAGGGGTTCACTCGCTGATGTTGTAGCTGCCACTTTGCCGCTGACTGGTGTCTCCTGTAAGTGGTAACTATCTTTATTTTCACGATCAAAGTGAAGGGTAGTATGGTGTCGTCTTCCGCATTTTCTACAACTTGTTGACTGACGACACTTCAGAGCAGCATGTGTGGGTGATAAGCAATTGAAGCATAACTTATTGTTTTGCACAAACTCTTGCCTTTTATTGGGTGTCAAAAGGCCATACTGCTTGCATTGATAAATGTAGTGGTTTTCCTTACACATTGCACATTTCACTTCATTGCTTCTTGTTTTGTTCTCAAATGACGTATGAAATGTTTTAGGTCTTGGTACAGGCTTCGCTGTTGGTGAGGGACGCATCACATTTGTGTCTATCATCTCTAAAGACCTGAATCTGCTCTCTAAATAATCTTGTAATTGTTCCCAAGTTGACCACTCATCACAGCTTATGAAGTTTAAACGATGTTCCCATTGTTTAACTGATTCATTATCAAGTTTTGAAACCACTATAAAATTTATTATTGCATCCCAATTGCTTATATTTATGCCAATATTCTCTAAGGACTTCAAACAGGTAGAAGTAGTGTCTAGTAAATGCCTTATTGCGCTAGCTGATTCACTCTGCAATTTCTTTAATGAGAATAAACTTCTTAACACTGCATTGCAATTATATCTTTTATTGTTATATCTTCGTACTAATTGTTTCCAGGCATCCTCGTAATTTGCATCAGTAGTTGAAAAGTTGCGTAAAAGGTTCTGTGCTTCACCTGATAAATTACTCTTCAAATAGTGAAGTTTCTGCACTGGCGTAATGACTTTGTTGTTATGAATTAATGTCAAAAACATATCATAGAAAGTCTGCCACTCCTCGTATTTTCCGCTGAACTGTGGCAATGTGATCTGTGGTAGTCTCACATCGCAATGTCCATTCTGTTGTGATGCAGTTGTTACATACTGTGGAGGTGTAATAATTGCTGATGATTGCGACGCACTTACTAAGGGTTGTAATGCCTCTAATAGCAATGACTTATAATTGAAGTATATCTCTTCGAAACAATCATATTTCTCCTCTTCAAAGTAAGGGTATTCCTGTTCTGTCAAAGTTTCTGTAACTATCGCCTTGTGCCCTTCCTTGAAGGTGTAGTATAACCCTTCTAAAGATTCTAACCTCGTTTCTAAGTAAGGTTTTTTGATTCGTTCTTTCGGTGTCTTTTTAAAGTTTGATTTAGCTTTCTTCAAGTTATGTAGGCACTCGTCTTGTAATGCAAAAAGTACGTTTAATTTCTCCATTGCTCTAATTTACTCCAACTCCCAGCAAACGTAAGGTAAAATGCTCGATGCACTTATTACTCGTATCTCGAAAAACACACACTAAGATAAGTTTACGCACCCACACGGTATACAGTTTTTTATTGACTGACACTCAATGTTTGATTGGTTTTTACACATGTGTAGCACGAATTACACGGTTTCTAAGCTCACGTTCTAGCTTAACGCCATTTTTGTTTTTTATGTGCGTTGTGTTCACTCGGCCGGCACGCGGCATTCCACAGCTCGTGTAGTTCATCATCCGTCTCGATTTAGGACCATGTTCAGATAAGAAGGTTGAATCGGTGTTTGCTGGGAGAATTCTTGACTCAAAAACTTGTATTTTTGTTCGGATATTATTTATTTTCACTTTTTTTACAATGATAGACTAACTCGCTACAACATTAAAGTGGACTGTATCATATCTTTTCTCTATGATCTATATCTATGAGCGGATGGTTTCCAAAAACAAGATAGAATGAACGTTTCGTTTATCCAGACCTTATCGTCGGCACATTGCACTGTCCTGAAAATCCTGACCAAGGTTTTCTACGACCAGAGAATCAAGAACATGACCTTGTACCTGTGCATTTTCGACAGGGTTTTTGCTCAGAGCGTCTACATGCGACATTCGTGAGCCTGGCCTGTATTCCACGGTACAGTCATATTCTTGGAGTTGCACCCACCACCGTGCTTACTTACTTACTTACTATACTGGCGCAGCGACCCGAAGTGAGTCTTGGCCTCCGATAACAAGCGTCTCCATCTTGGTCTATCCTGCGCCACCTCCTGCCAGTCATCCACACCGAGCTCGCGCAAGTCCTTTAGGACCTCATCCTTCCAGCGGTACCTGGGGCGACCCACCGGTCGCCGCCCACTAGGTCGTCCCACGTACGCTTTCCTCACTCCACGATCTTCATCCATTCGCTCCAGGTGACCGAGCCAGCGAAGTCTTTGGCTCTTGATCTCGCCAATGATGTTCGGCTCACCCACCAGGTCCTCGAGCTCTATGTTGTTCCGTCGCCTCCAAGTACCATCGTCTGCCTGCACTGGTCCCAGGATCTTTCTCCAAATCTTCCTTTCCGCCACTCTGAGTTTGGTCTCTTCTTTAAGGGTCAATGTCCAAGTCTCGCCCCCGAAAAAAAGAACCACCACCGTGCTACTCGGGGAATAATATCTCTTTTCGTCAATGTATACCTAAGAGCGTTGCAGTCGGTAAAAATCTTAAAGGACACTCCATTCAGGTAAACCCGAAAACGATCTAGTGAGGCAACGACTGCTACAGTTTCGAGCTCGTAAGAGTGCAGTATGCTTTCATCAGGTGTAGTTTTCCGACTAAAATAAGAAACTGGGTGGAAGACTCCGTCAGAGTTAGATTGAAGTAGTATGCCAGCGAGGCCATCTTTGCTGGCATCAGTATGCAAATGAGTTTCAGCGTTCGGATCATATAATGAAAGCAAGGAAGGAAATTAAAAATCTACTAACTGAACGCTTAGTAGATTTTTAATTTCTTTAAAGGCTTGTTCTTGTGCCTTTCCCCAAGACCAAGAAACGTGTTTCTTTAAGAGATTCGTGAGTGGTGACGTAATTAGGGCGTAGTTCTTGATGAAACGGCGGAAAAACCCTGAAAGGCCTAAAAACTGCCTAAGTTCATGCTGGTTACGTGGTTCACGAAATTTTGACACAGCCTCTGTCTTTCTGGAACCAGGACGTATTCCACTAATGCTGACCTCAAATCCGAGAAAATCGATGCTATTTTGAAAGAAATTACATTTACTTAGTTTCAATGTAAGGCCTCCATTTTTTAGCAGTCTAAGAACTTCTTCCAATCTTTGCAGACCCATCGTAAAATCAGTTGAGGGTATCAAGATATCATCCATGTAGACAATAGCGTATTTGATTTTAGCTTCTTGCAAAATTTTATTAATGGTCCTTTGGAACACCAATGGAGCGTTAACTAACCCAAACGGCATACGATTATATTCATATTGTCCGTCGGGTGTAACAAAGGCTGTCTTTGATTTTGACTCTTCAGAGATCGGTATCTGGTAATACCCAGATGCCAAGTCCAAAGACGTAAATAACGTATTACCTACGATCTAATTGGTCCTCGATAAGGGGTAGAGGATAATGGTCTTTCTTAGTTTTGCGATTTAGTGCCCTATAGTCAACGCATAAGCGTTTTTCGCCCTTTTTTTTTGTACTAAGACTATTGGGCTCGCGTAAGGAGAAGAAGACTCCCTAACTATGCCACTATCAAGCATTTCCTGAACCATGCCCCTTACTAACCTGCGTTCGGTGAATGGAAGTCTATACGGCCGATAAACAACCGGTACCGTATCTTCTAGTTTTATGACCATCTCCGTAGCGTTTGTGAAACCTAGATCATTAAGGTCACTAGAGAAGCAATCGCCATATTTGGTAAGTAGATCCTTTAGTTTTAGGCGTTCTTCGTTATTCCGAGTCTCTCCAAGATTAATAGTATTGTCTAAACAACTTTTACCGAGTTGAAGATTAAACGTTTGTAGACAGTCTAAGTCATTAGAGGTTCCCTTAAAGGTGACTCGCGTTAATAGAAACTCCCTAATAATAGATATGGTGTTGGAGCTGGGAGTGTAGATTAAGAGGACGCTTTTGCCATCCCTTATTTCGTACTGCCCGGGATGTAAATAATATTCTTCACCCTCAGGGCCCCTTAGTGAACCATTCACTATTATATATCCGGTCAAATTTGACGAAGCTCTTACTAAAACTGGTTTCGTGCTATTGGCAGGTATATTTACAGGTTTGACGACCGTAAGGTGAACTTTGTAATTGAGAGTTCTATGAAACAATAACTCTGTTGGAGTTTTAGTAATAACGATGTCGGGTTTCTCAGTAAAAGAATGTCCTAATAAAATTGGCTGTTGTACAACGTAGTCCTCCACTACATAGAAGTCTATTGTTTCTTTTATATTTTGAACTTCTACAGTGGCTGTTACTACACCAATCGGTACGACAATATTAGCTCCTATACCACGTAATACAGGCAGGTTCTTTGGATTGGTAATTTTGAGCCCCAGATCTTATACCAGGTTAAACTTTATTAATGAGCATTGACTTCCGAGGTCAACATGGCACTTGACTATACTATCGTTTAACTTAATGTCACGTATTTATTACTGGCGTCGTCAACAATTAATTTGGCTACTTGTTTCTCATTTTTGTCTTTTATCTGTCCCTGATTTGTCGCTTGGCTTTTAGCATTTTTATATTTGAAACAGTGTTCAAGACGATGCCCTATTCTTTCACAATACGTGCACTTTACGGGAGGTTTGTCACATTTGAGACTGCGATGGCCTACTCCACTACAATTGTAGCACGTAATGGTGCTGTTTACTGCCCCATCCCTAGATGTACTCGGTCTGACTACTGACGGTGCACTGCGATCATTGCGCGGTCGAAAAGGCACAGAAGAGGAATCCCTATCCCTAACTTGTCCTATTTTGACGGTTCTGAAGTACTTCAGCACTTGTTGGGGTTCTGCGAATTGTGCTGCTTGTGCACCTACTCTTACGGCCCTATCTTCGACGCCATATAAAATACAGTCTACTGCTTGCCTTCCATGTATTTTGCATCTGTTCAAAAGGTTGACCTTACTATAGTAATAGTGCTCCGAAGATTCCCCGTATCGAGCTTTTTTAGCTAGCATTTCAGTCAGGAGCTCAGCATAATCCTCGCGGCAAGGAAAAGATTCAATTAATTTTCTTTTCCATTCCGGCCAAGTAAAAAGTAATGTTGGGAGTCCCTGATACCAAGTCTTGGCGACTCCCGTTAATTTCGGCAACGCATAATGCTTTATCATCCCAGCCATAAATCTGGGCACATTCTTCTACTTTGGTGAGCCAAGTTAAAGCTGTTTGTTCCTTTGACATAGGGTCAAACTCCGGGATAACGTTAGTGTTAAAAGAAAGATTGGGTTTATCTGAACTCCTGACCTTATTTAGAATATGTAAAAATTTATCTAATATGCTAGTAGCAGACGTACCCTACTCCTAGATTTAGTTGGTGTTCGGCGGCGTCGCTTACTCACGTGAGAATCTTCGGACGAGCTACTAGAACGGCGCCTTCTCATACCGGCTGATCTGCCAGAGTGGCTGGGATTCCGACCCTGTAACCTGGGTACCGAAGAACCGTAGTATATACCTTGATCATCTATTTCTTGACCTGGACCTCGATCCTATCGGTTGGGTGCTCCTAGGTCTAAGCCTCGACCTTCACGATCCGGCGCTCCTAGGTCAAAACCTCGTCCTTCTCGATAGGGTGCTCCTAGGCGAAGACCTCGACCCTCCCGCTTGGATACTCCTAGGTCAGTGGTTGGACCTCGACCCTCTCGCCTGGGTACTCCTAGGTCATCAAAACAATTTGGTCCTTCACCATGGTGACCTTGTATTTCAGGATCACGACCGCGACCCACAGTGGGTGCTCCTCGGTCTTCCATTTCTTGTGATATTCTCGTGTCTAGTCCAGAACTTCCAGACTTTTCATCCATGCCTGAAAGTTTTTCGTGGGCGTAGCGAGAAATTTATACTCTCGTTTGATCCCACTTCTGAAACTATAAGGAGTTCCAGAAGTGAAACCACAGTTTTATAAGGAAATACTTTATTTCTAGATTCTAGATTGCACTCTTAAAGCTAGCACTGTTACACATTTAATTCGACCGCTTGTGGCCGAGGCTACTAACAGAATGCCGATGATGCCGATGCCCGACTCTCGAGTACTTTTCCTGTCCCCACTTTTTAACAAGGTGGGGCCGGTGTACGTTTTACCGGTTAGGATTTTAATATCTGAGTTGCCAGTAATAATAATTAAAATTAGTAGAATAATTGCAAAGGATGTCTAAAGATTATTAACTTATTGTCTTTAATGTATATCGCTAACAACTGTGCGGTGCACTCTTACTGACGCTGTGCCCGCAGGCGGTGTCGGCGGGCGCCGGCTACCTGCCCGCGCAGGTGGCGGACGTGCTGGCGCAGGGTCGCGCCTTCGCCGCCGCGCGCCTGCCCGCCACCGGCCACCGCGCCGTCGCAGCCATCACTAAGTGAGTACACACATTTGAATTATTTCAAACTCGAACACACTTCCATCTACATTTTATTAGGATTAGTGTGGAAAAAAAAATAGAAATGTTAGAATATTGACTTATTTTACGGTTGACGTTTTTGGCGTTTCACGGTTGTCACACTGCAATCACTTCGTCTTAGCGTACGCACAAATGTTTAAACATCCATCTATGTGATACACACGAATTACGAGGTTTTGCTCAATTCACTACAACTTGTTAACAATATAATCACAAAAATATTTTTTTAGCTCAGGAATGTAGCAAACAGCCATTAGATTATCTATGGACGTACAGTCCTTTTCGGTAGGCCATTTTTTGTCTGTCATAAAAAATGTGACTTCCACCGGTGGAGGACAGTTATTTCTCAGCTATGTCTCAACAGTTAGTTTGAATAAGATTCTTTCCTTTTTAGTGGCTAAACACCTAATATTTACACTATGCCTACAGTTTAAAAACATTAACAGAGATCCGATTACAACAATACAATATGGAATAAATATTTTGAAAACACGAAATCTCCCCGAGATATTGCAATTTCAAAAATTATATTTTTGGACTTGCTTAAACGCGTTCTGCAAGACACTTACTTGTTCGGCAGCTATATTAAATTTTGCGTTTATGAATATGGTTTTTTAACAAAAGTTACTAAAACTTGTGAGGATTATCGAATGGGATACTTTTTTTTATTTTGCACTTTTAAAAATAGACTGGCCGACCCGACTATGTAATTAATTATACCCAACCCAAGAAAACAAACTTAAAGTTTTCATATGCCCCTTATTTAGTGTATTTTTGATTACATTGAATAATTTTTAGAATTCGAAGATGTTGTCAACTACCCAATTACTTTCTTTTTTAAAAACCTATAAACTTGTTTTTTTGCATATTTGCATTATTACGGTACAAATAATAATTCTCCTGATGAAGGTGGTAACATACCATACTATCACGACTTTATCCCAAGCGGGGTAGTCAGAGGCAAGTGACTGTGCCGTCATGGTGAACGAAACACTCAGAAGCCCACTTTTCACCAATGGTATTAGTACCCAACGTGGTAGGTGGTGAGCCTTCCGCCGTTATCAGGGTTGATGAAGGTTGTGCTTTCTTAATCTGTCATTAGAATTCAATAGAGCCAAAGCCCGAAACCGCTAGCGCTGACATAGGCAGTCATTGTTAATTGCGGTCTAATTTTATCACTAAGGGTGGGTAATTTTTAGAAAGAAGACGCGTTTTTAGATGCGCATGTTGGCGCGCCTTTTGCCACACGCGTCACTCGTTCGAGCGTTGTAAGCTTGTATACCACCTAATAGACCACTACCGGTTCGAGCGAACACGCCGCAATAGGCCCGTGTACGCGAGTTTAGTTTTTTGACGTGCGGAGTGTAGCGCTAGTCTATATCCGACCTGCCTGCAGCGTCGCGCGCTCGCCGCGGCTGCTGGTGGCGACGGCGGCGGGCGTGCTGTACGTGTACGCGCTGGACGCGGCCGAGGGCGGCGAGTGCGCGCTGCTGCGGAGCCACCAGTTCCTGGACGCGCACGCCGCGCCCCACGCCGCCCACGCCGCCCACGCCGCCCACGCCGCGCAGCACGAAGGTACGCACGCGCCGGGGCCCGCTAGCCGCGCTTGGATACGGCCCTGAACAGGAGTGCAGGTTTAAACTCGCACGGAGAAACTCTGATTTTGATGGCACATCACTTTTACTTTATTTAGTTTTAATATTTTAAACGCCTGTTATACAGGGATGGTCCAAACATACACGTTTAATATATATTTTATCCGAAAATATCCCATGTATGTTACCCAATTTTTTGTAGTTTTCGAGTCATGAGTTTTTTTACGAGTTATTTAAAATTTCTGGGTTGAGTCACTTTTTCGGTCAGTGTAGCGCGATCTGTTATAGAATAGAAGAATAGATAATTTATTTGCAGAAAAATATGGTTTACAAGATGTCACATACTTAATAAGATCAGCATAATTATTTTATTTAGCATGCAAAAATTTTTAAAGCTACATTTTAAACAGGTCATGGAATTCATTAAAATTTAACTAAAACAGGAAAAGTTAATAACCATGCCCATAAAAATAAAATATTACGATTAATTAACAAATTAGGATAATGTCAAAGTATAAATAACAAAAAATACAACACTTAATTGCAATAGGTAGTCTAAATAATATGAATCATGTTGAGATAAATGCCTGATTTTTTTTCTTTATTAGATGAATAATAGCGCCGGATGATTCTGAAGAATTCACATCCATTACGCTTATCATAACTCTAAAAAAATATGAAATTAAAAAAGTTAGAAATGCTGTTTTTTCCCTAAACTTTAAGGGCGGCTGTTTTAAAAAAAATCCCTAAAATTGTTCATCCAAATCTTTTTTAAAAACAAAAAATCGGGTAACATACATGGTGTATTTTCGGATACCCCTAAATGTGAGGAAGCTAAAAAAAATTGTAGACGTGTATGTTTAGACCACCCTGTATATTGTTCATAATTTTTTAGTGTTGGTTTAAACCTGTATTTATTTCTGTGATAAGGATAATATGATTTCTTAAGAAATGAAATTACAACTGGCTCTCGTCAGGTAGTCAATAATTGTAGTTTACATCTCTTTAGCAAAATCTCAATATTTACCAGTTTTAAGTCAGGCAGTAAGTAAACTGACAAACCTCGCCTTTGCAAATTGACCACAGGTATTGATATTCCACACACCCTGATTGATCTTTGTAGAGAGTTAAATTTATTGTAAATACAACATTATTCATCAATCAGAACCCCAATTTATTTTACATTGTTTAGCATTTATGTTTTTTTATGGTCAGTTATCTCTCTTTATCTCTCTACTATTACTCGACTCAATATCATAATAACAATATTCAATACTCTTGTCCAGATAGTTTTTAATTTAGTTAAAGCTTAAAGTAAAACTTAAAGTGGACACTTTAAGTTTTCTGGCGCGGCTAGATGGAAGAGCGTCTAATTTTATTTTATTAATAATTTAACTTACTTAATCGATGACACGCTAAGATCGCATGTTGATTAATGACCGACTCAGTAATAGTTCCAACCTCGTGTAATGTTCGCCGAACACTAACACGGCCGGGCGGGCCGCGCGCGCCCCATGGCCCGTGGGGCCCGCCCTCGCCGGACACGCTTCTTTACAGTTTTGGTTCTCTGTCTCTCTCACTCTCCTCACCTCTCCCGCATCACACATCCATCGCCCCGCTTATCATGAACATGCTGACAATATCACCCTGTAAATAAAGTCGATCTGAACTCGCGCGAGATATCTCAGCCGAGCCCCGACCATTCAGCGCGTAACTATTTCGCTTAATGTTCACGTTCATCCCGACACTTGTCAAGCTCATTTACTTTGATTTGTGCAGAGTAATGGTTTAGTTGAGACGCGACGATGAGTGGCGAGGCGCGAGCGCAGCGCAACGTCCGGCTCCGGTCGCAACGGGGTAGCTGTGGAATATTGCCAATTCCGATATGCTTTATTGTATTGGGACTTTAACACTTATGTATTCCTTGCCGTGGTGGGATGGCTTTACGTGTGGTAAGGTCCTTATAAATTTAAGCTTATAGTGTGCACTTTTCTGCAGCTATAATTCCTGATTGCGTGTCGGATGTATCGGATGAAACAACACTTAAGGCATGGCCAAACACTTAATCGTAGAATATTCTTTCCTGTAACAAAAAAGTAGTAAAATAGTGTTTAGCCGCGAAGTGTCGTAAGTAGCGAAGAGCGCTCGCGCCTCGCCGCGTCGCGCTCACTGCCGCTGGCAGCTCCTCGCTCTCGCTCGCAGGATATAAAAAAATCTTATTTTCAAAATTAAACCGATTTAAAGTCATATGGACAAAAAAAGCTCAGCTACAATTTTACACAAAAAACAATATTTGAGAAAATAAATTAAATGCGAACGTTACGAAATTAGTTCAGTGACTACATATTTGATCACTTTACAGTAAAATTCTCTCGATTTGTGATCATCAGTGTCATCATTGCGCAAATATTACTGACAAATCCATAATATTTCTTAGTCCAAATATAAAGCCGTGCCCCAGACATGAATATCCTGCACAGCATCCATTATAATTATTTGGCGAACGTAGCTTAACGTTAACAAGGAGTGTCTTTTGAGAGATTGAGTTGAAAAGAGAAGATAGTTAGCGAGAGCGAGTAGCCGAGTTTGGAAGTGAGCGCGGCCGTGGGCCTGACTCGGCTGACTTGTTCTGGGCCCCTGTGCAGCGGCGGCGGGCAACAGTTACGCGGGCGCGCTGCGCGGACGGGACCCCACGCGGATGACAGGTACTCGCAGCCCCCACCCCGGACCCTCCGCCCCTACAGCCGGCCTTGTCCTTCTTCCAGCCGCCTGACAAACCTCTTGCGCACACGACTCCTCACAGATGCGTACGATCCGAAGCGTCAACAGAACAAAACAATTTGTCTCTCTTATGCGTTCCTCAAACAGCTGAAAAAATGTGTGTTTAAAAATAAACGATAAAACTAACGGAAAAAGAGCGCCACTAACTAAATAAAAATTAACGTAAATGTTAATGGCTCTTTAACGTCAAAGTTTTTAATGTTGACGGTTCCTCTGCGCAGATGTGAAAGTGTACCAATAAATCCTGCCCATTCCCTGCCTCGATTCCTCCTTCCAAAGTTGTATCGGCATAAGTCGGCCGCGGCGGATGTGTTCCGACCGCGGACGACGTCCGCTCGTCAGTCGTTTGGTCGTTAGGGTTAGCGCGGCGGGTCGCGGCCGCTGCACGTAGCGGTCGCGCCCGCTTCGCTGTCGGTGGGCACAGGAGGTCTACTCTCGTTCGTCGGAACACGAAGTATCGTAAATCTTTAGACGTTAAACTTACTTATAATTTGGAGTTTGTTTTTGTTTTTAGTATTCTAAACATTATAATTGTACAAAACACGTAAAACTTATGAACATCACACTCGTTCGTCGCCTTAAAGTTTTACGAAACTTCGTAAATGTCGGTCCGGAGTAGACCCTTTACTCGTAGATTAGGTTGTGGTGCGGCGTAGGCGCCATTGTAGCTCGTGTGTTGTGGCAGGCGGTAGCGCCGGCGCGGACGCGGGCGAGCGGCCGGAGCGGTAGTCTCAGCGGTGAGTCAGCGCAGAGCCTCCACACCCGACGCCGCCTTTATTACTTTTATACCAAATATACACTTTACGCTTATGTGATGTTTTTGTTCGTACGTCCGCTGAGACGCGCCGTTCGAGCTCCACTTGCCTTAACACTTTTAATTATTCAAGCATTAATTCAATTTCCTGTTTAAACTTTTTATAAAAGCTGTTAGTGAATCGACACACTGCAAATAAATGATTGCAAGTTTTCACAATTGGGCAAACAGCATAGATTAAGTACCTATGAAAGTTTTTTCTATAATATTGATTAAATAAACAAGTAGGCAATTTCAATAACTTTTTTATATAGGTTCTTTAGAATTAGGGGGTCCAAACGACTGAATTTTAACGCTGGAATAAATCTTGGCCATCGACTAATAGAGATGCAGATTTAACGTAACATGTCCAGCTCGCTTCTTTGTATTGCACAACCAAGGGATGTTAACTAGATGTGTGTTGTGCTGTGATCGGTGTCTCTCTGCCTGTGACAGTTATTATGATTCTCTGAATTATGTTTTTCTTTTTAATTTTGCTTTGGCTTTATAATTTCTTCACGTGATTTTGCTTATATTTATGTGGATGTACTAGCTTTTGGGGGTAAGGATAGTAGGTTCGATTCCTACAGATGTCTATATCTTACTTTAATGACCTGCACAATTTCGACTATTGGCCAAGGTGACTGTGATTAACTATATTGTGTATACCACAATCTAATTGAAGCAAAACTGAAGTTCATATTTTATTAAAATAAAGTTGAAATTGACATTAATTAAAATCTCCGGTAAATATATAAATCTTTGAAACGTACCTCTTGGTCATCTCAATATAATTGTTGTGAAACAAACTACATATTCAACATGTGGACAAACGACAAATGCAACATTCAATTGTCGACTAATGTTTGCTCTTACATCCTACTGCTCCCAACAATTACAGGCTAACAAAAACTTTGACAATAACATTTATTTGGCAGCTTTTGAACTGGTTGTCTACTTCATTTAATAAAGATGAACATTGGTTGATATGACAGTAACATCTGGGAAAAGCTTGTTACATATTACGGGTAGAGTTGTCGGTACTGGGTACCAGCGGGCGGGTGTTGTACCTAGTATAGTAGTGTCCCGGCCTCTGCCCCAGCGCCCGGGGCAGTCGCGTGGGGCTGGGGCGAAGTGCCGAGCGCCGCTGTGTCCGCAGAGTCGGAGCGCGCCAGCGAGCTGGGCGCCGCGCTGGAGGGCAGCCCGCCGCACGGGCCCTACGACCTGCAGGACCCGCGGCACTTCCCGCCCATGCGCGACCAGGACCCCGCCGACGGACACTAGGCCCCCAGCAGCCGCACTCGCCAGCGAACGGAACTGCCATCTAAGATACTACCGGTCGCTTGAAGGCAAACTTCACTCTCAATCTCATTGGCTGATAAAATCCGCCATAGTATGCTGATAAGGGACCTCCAGTGCCGGATTAAGACTACCTGAGACCCTCAGCGATCCCCGCCCGTGGGCTTCATATTCATAAGGAAACTAGTATCGGTCTTCTTTTGGCAATGTTTCTGGTGCCCAAGACGTGAACTAGGCAACTGCTTAATCTGCTTTTGGGCTAATCCAGCACTGGGGATCTTTCTCTCTCTCTTATCAGCATTTCCATAATAATTTCAGTTCAAGTGGATACTGTATTCTTGGCTCTACACTTTAACTAAAATAAGGTAAGCGAAGCGAGATTAAGAATGTAAAGTTGGTAACTATCTGACCATTACTGAGTTCCTTTTCGATAACGCGAGAGTACTATTTTGGTCGACGGAGGCTGTCATTGCGTTTTTCTTGGTACAGGAAAGCTGTCAGTACATACGTACATAGTTCGAAGTGATACATATTTTTTCGTATACTTACCGCATTATGTTTTTTTTGTCAATTGTCAGCTTGCTTGAATGCAATAGATAGTTTTGTCAGATACAGGGCTGATTCTGACTCTTCTGATGAATTATCACAACGATTAGAAGAGTACCTTTCAATTAAATTGCTTTGAACCCCTGAAAGTTTGTTTACAACCTTTATCTCGTCTCGCTAGCTAGCATCTCATAGGTGTAAATTGTCTGCTGAATTAATATAGTATTAATTCCTATGTTATTTTCGTTCGCTGGTAGCTCCACTCCCGCTCGCGAGCGCCGAGACAGGACTCCGCGTGTGGGGATGTCTCGCCGCTTGTTGGAGCACATATTGATAATTTATAATCGGTACGCTCAGACCATGGGGCTATACATTTATTACGTAAGAAATAATTATATTCTTCACACTTTCCCCTTGTTAATTCTACAAGGGTAGAAATTTAAAAAAAATCTAACGTAGTAAATGGCTAGTCTATATACTTAACTATCTGATCTTTGTAATAAATTTAGATTGAAGTTTTACCTCTGAGATATGTAATATACAATACAATAATTTTTAAAACGTAGATTATTCTACTTCCTACTTAATAGCAGAATGTATTCATAGTATTCCTTTAGAAACTTATTGTACTTTGTTGACATTTATTCCATAACACGAACGGGCTGTACAACTGTATTAGGCATGGTCTTCTAAATCTGAAGTTTTGTGAATGTAATGAAACACTGTAAAGATATTAGTAATAATTAAGTTTTCACCGGTGTCTTTCAAGTTGACTGTCGGTGATTATAAAAAATCTACTTGTCACTGATCCATTTTAATTTAATTCTAATTATTTGTAAATTTCTCACCAAAATCTAGTCTAAAGCTTAGCTAATATGATATTGAATGTTCTAAGTTCGAGTCCTGGGTGGCCATATCAAACAAAACTTACATTCATAGCACAAGTATATCATGTGACTGTGCTATGAGGTAGGAAAACTATAATCCATTGGTTGAAAAATTATTCCGTACCCCTAATAAATTATTTGAAATTAATGAGCCTAAATCTCATTTATTTAATTATTCACAATAACGTAAAACTTTTGCCTAGTTACGTCGATCAAAAGCTTGTGAACTTGAAAGACATTGGTAGTGTAACACTTGTACATATTGTGTAACTATAGAGCCTTGTATTATAATGTAATAGCGGACGCGCGAGTCGCGTCCGGCTCCGGCAGTGTGCGCTCGGCCTTACAGCGGCAGCGCACGAAACGAGCTGGTAGCACCGAGCAGGCCTAATCAACCACTATATTTGCAAATATATCAATAAAATTAAAGATAAAAACGCAGCTATTTCAGTTAAAAGTTAGTGCAACATAATATGTTCCCCTGTATAAACTCTCACAGGACGGCGTACAGCTACTATTTTAGATGAGAAGTCGTTTCGTGCGATGTCACAGATAAGCAATGTCCGCTGGCGACGCGCTTCGGTTTGAGTTACTGCACCCATATTCTGACTGTCGAGTCGATTCACCATATGCGGTTTAGTTAAAGATGTAGTAAAGCAGAATATAGGTGGAGCAACAAAGTGTAGCAGCTAGTCGAGCGCCGCAGCGGACGGGCTGCGTACGCAATGTGATAGCTAAGGACGGTAGAATGATTCTGTATGTGTGCGAGTACCTACTCGTTAATGTAAAAACATTGTATGTAAGCCGCCTCCGCGCTTCGAACTCTTGAGTTGCTGAGGAGTTAGAGCTTTTTGTTGGAGAAAACGTAAACACAATGCTAAAGTCGCGTATTCACGTCAGCGGAGGCGGCACCTCACCGCAGCGCGCGCCGCGAGCCCCGCCCCGCGCGGCCCCCGCTCCCCCGCGCGGGAACTCGTGTGTCGCTACCGGGTGTCCTCGGCAGCGGCCGCGGGGCGCGGGGCGGCGCGGAGCGCGCTCGGCCGTAGCTGCGCGAGTCGCGGCGCAACAGGCGACAGCCGGCTCCGAGCCCGATGACACTTGTCATAATTGACATTGACAATTCAGTCTGACAGGCGACTGACGGTGTCCGCCGTCAGGGGCGCCGCTGTCGCGCACCTCCGCGTGCGCTGTTAGATACTAAATTGTATATAATGAAAATAAATATTTCTACAAAACCACTTGGGTGTTTATTTTCTAAATGAAACTTCGGAGTGTGCGAAGTAGGTACACTGTATTTATCAGCTCCCTGCGCCGCATGCCAGCGGTATACAATAAATAACATAACATTTACAATAGTATACATACTCTGCGAATATCACAGTCGCAGTGTACAGGATATGGATAAAACAATTGGCTAGTTAAAGTAGGTTAGAACTTCAAAACTATCTCGTTAGCAAAGAAGCTTCACAGGTGTACGCGATTGATGCAATGATTGGGATAGCTTTCTCGTTACTAGTAGGGACAATATCAGACACAATCATTCAAAACAGGGCACAGATTTACGATGATATGCATAATCAGTATTTTACTCATTGTCTTATGTCCTGCTGTAATACTTCGCAAACGAAAAAATTAACCCAATTTAACATGAGCTCTCAACCCATGATACACAGTAACAATATATTCGGTTATTCTCCAAATTGCATGTCGTGACATTCACAAAACAAAAACTTACTGGAAAAGTGTAAGTTACTCAATTGGAAAATCGCCAGAAAATGCAAATGAACATACAGAAATCCTGCGACAGGACGGACAAACACAAAACCCTTGTCATTCTGAAGACATATTTTCCAAATTATTAACACCACGTGATAATATTTCCACTCAAATTGCATAAATCACGATATAATTTAATCAAATGAGCAACACGTTAATACATTTCCAATTATATTATTATTTTCAATTACTTCTTTCATGATAAAGGCGTATACCAAACCGACGGAAAGGGGAATGAGCATTTGTGGCAATTTTTTCGACGTTTCCGCGCACAATTTAGGTGGTATATATGTTACCGGCAATGTGTATAATCCGGTATTGTATACAATGCCTAAAAGGTTCAGGCAATGTATGAAATATTATTCATTTTATACTTTGCCTAGGCATTGTATACAATGCCGGATGCGCAGCAATGTGTATAAAAGGGTTCACTAAATGAAAGTTCCCTTTAAAGGTATTCTAGAATCGTACTCAAGCACCGATCTGTGCTTGAGCAGAGATTTCAAAACGTCAGTTCATACAAAAACGTCACTCAGATCTATATTCAAGTACAGATTTTGTTTCAGAATACGGGCCTAAGAATCGTCCTGTGGCAATTGGCATACATTTTAGGTAGGAAAGATAAATATATGTATGTTTTTATTATCAAAATTTCTTTAGTTAAAATATCAAAGTATAAAACTGCAAAAAAGATAATGAGGGCAGTTCGTTTCTGGCATTCGCCGGGCGCTTGGCTCGCTCGTCCCTGCAGCTGGCTCGTGTCACCTCGTACACCCGCGTCGTACAGAGTGAAATACTTTATGCCTAGAAAGGCTTTCATTATGTAAAATTTAACAAAACTAATAACCTTGTTTGAGTTTGAGTATATATCTCAATAAAGCTTGATACATAATTAAAGGCAGAATCTATTTATTTCACACATTGAAGACCACTGGGGTTCGTTGCCAGAAACGAACTGCCCTCATTTTCTTTTTTGCCGTTGTATACTTTGATAATTATAACTAAAGATATTTTGATAGTGAAAATATTTCAATTCAATTCATTGCCGTTTTCTAGTTTGATTTTTTAACTAGAGATATTTGATAATGAAAACATACGAATCGATTTATCTTGCCTACCTAAAATGTATGCCAAAAGACGATTCCGACAGTCAGACAGACATAAGTTTATTTTAAGTGAATCCTTTTACACACATTGCCGGCTGCGCATCCGGCATTGTATACAGCGCCTAGGCAAAGTAGAAAATGAATAATATTTCACACATTGCCTGAACGCATTGTATACAATGCCGGATTATAAACATTGCCGGTTACATATATAAGTACAACTTTTAGCGTGCGCGGAAACTTTGAAAAAAAAACATCCGCATAGCGGCTGGTGGCTATGCCAGCTTCCATACAAAAATGTTCGAACCCCCTTATGCATATTGCCATTGATAAAATAGCGCTTAACATATCAATTTTATTGACACGGGATAAAAAAACGAAACCAACTTTAGTTCCCTTTGCCCCGTTTTAGAACGGCCTATCTCTTTTAACTTGATAAAGTAAACAGTTTGAAAACAAATTAGTGATTTACATTAGAGTAAAAGTTAGGTACGGCATGAAAGAAAAATAATCCCGCAACAAACATGGCGCCCGGAGCGCTCGCCCGCGACGTCGCATCCAAATATAAAAATAAAGTAAACCTAGTTTTACTATTCACAAGTCGAACGCGAGATTTCCTCAGTATAAAAAGTGAACTATATTCTTCTTCCCGACGATACATTTACATAGCATTATTTCTGAAACAAACAAAAGAAAACGGTTGGGACAATAATATTGCATGGAGATGTTTGATCATCTGAAATGGGAACACGTTGATCACAACAGTTTAATAATAGAACATTTGTGTAATTATCCGGTGTAAAGTTTAGGAATTGGGTATGGGAAAAAAATTAAACATGTCCTAAATCGAAAACCATTCGAGGTATTTGTATTTTATACCTTATTTATATATTTAACATTTTTGAAGGCAAAGGATCTAGGATATTTTTAATTACGTTGGCAAACTGCGGTCATTCATTTGACCCCAGATTGCCAACGTACGCAAAGAGTACATTATGGTTCTTATTGGACTCTTGACGGTAATCAAATTGACATCTCATAATTGAAACCCATTGGGTCGTATAAACGTCCTTTCACGTAATTGGTTGATATTCAATCCATCAACCAATCAAATGGCGCGAACTGTTTCATACGTGTGATTTTTAGCTAGGTGATTCTACTGCTTGGTATAAACAGTGTTTCCAGATAGCAGATTTTAAATTTTCCCAGATGAAAAATATTTTTCCACAAAGTTATTTTTAATAATACGTACATTAATTTACGCCCATTGCTCAGACGGGTATGTAGGACTTAAAATAGCCATTCGCTATAATCCCAACCCTTTTAGGTAGGGCTTGGTTTCAGAACTTAGTTAATATAATAAATAAATTTATTTTGCATACCAAAACACTACATAACACAACAGATGCAACTATAAAAATAAAAACTTTAAACAAGACATGCAGTGCAACAGTAGCAAAAATGTCTCCATCTCAGCATGTGTTACGACACGGTGGGCGAGCCGTAACGCCGATTTTCAGACAGAGGCTCACAAAGGAGGGAAGCTGTCAAGAAAAATTTGCTCTAAAAGATCCACGTGTAGTTAGTTTTTTTTTCTTTGCTTCGATCTGGACTAGAATCCAATGCATAGAATATAAGATTAAAATTAAATAAATATATAAAAAATAGATATCACGCTTGTAAAAGATACATTAAATCATACATTATTATTTTTTACACACTACATAGATACGGCAACCTTAGATCTGCAATTTTTGCATAGCCAGCAGGTGCCGACCAAACTTACATTTAAAAGTAAACCTAGTTTTGGCTTGCCTTACTGGCGGTGGAGATTATTCCAACATTTGGTTGCCAGATATCGGAAACTGCCTCGGAAAGCAGCAGTTCTATGCTGAGGGATTTTTAGCTTCCACAATGCACCTCGAGTGTTGTATTGAGAGCCTGAGTGTGCCCAAACTAATTTGTTTTTTAGGTACTTAGGTGCATCATTATCGATTACGCCGTATAAAAGACCTGCAAAATGCAATCTACTACGAGCCTCCATTTTCAATAAATTAGCGCTGTTGAGAAAAGGGGTAATGTGGCTTCTGTAAGGCACAGCGAAGCAGAATCTCGCACAAGCATTCTGTACACGTTGCAATACCTTTCTTGTACGCTCCAACAGACACAGCCCAAACACGGGGAGACAGTAGTTCAGCTTTGATAGAACAAGTGATTCGCACAGTCGTATACGCAATTGTTCATCCAGATTTTGGCGTATTCTATACAAAACTTTGGTCCTAAAAAATCAACTTTTCGCTAACTCAGCCACATGCTCCTCGAAACGTAGCCCCGCATCCAATTTCACACCTAAGTTTCGCGCAGACCATACCCTCTCAATTCTCTGCCGCCCAATCTCCACACTGGGATTCAGTTTTTCTACCCCTAGGATTTGCTTCTGTGAACCCAAAATTAAAAACTTTGATTTGTGTGGATTAAGTACCAACCCATTGAAATCCGCCCAAGAATGAACCCTGTCTAAATCCTCGTTAAATCTTTCTACTGCTACCAGTGCATTCTTAGGACTGAATGACAGGTAAATTTGTATATCGTCTGCGTACATATGATATCGACAATGATGCATGCTGCCCACAACATCACTACTGTACAAAACGAATAGGATTGGACCCAAAATCGACCCCTGTGGCACACCCCTATGAACCTCACTTCGCTCTGATAGCCGCGTGCTACAGCTCTGCCTTAATTCTACCCGTTGTGTACGATTTTCCAGGTAGCTGGAAAACCATGCTACAGTTTCCCTTGAAAAACCATAATACGACAATTTAGATAGAAGCAAGGGTATATTAATACAGTCAAAAGCACGCGTAAAGTCAAGCAAAGCAAGGATTGTAGCTTTCCCTTCGTCTTGAGCAGCCAAAACATCTACCACATCGATAAGAGCTGTTGTTGTTCCGTGACCCTTTCTGAAACCCGACTGGTGAATAGGAAGAATATTATTACTCTCCACAAAAGCACTAACCTGGCTCTGCACTGCCTTCTCCAGTACCTTAGATAAGCATGGTAAAATGCTAATGGGTCTTAAATCCTTTAGATGTTCTGGATCAGAAACTTTGGGTAGTGGTATAACTTTGGCCGCCTTCCAAGCATCAGGAAAAGTGTGACTAAGAATAGAGCGGTTTACGATGTGGGTTATAAACGGTAACGTATGCGTAAGCCCCTTTGCATTGGATTTCAACTTTAGAATAAATCTCGCTACTTCTTCCGTCGAGACAGGTTTCAGATCAAAAGTGGCATCACTGTGTCGATTGAATTCGAAGTACGTGAGTTGACTTATTGTAGCACAATCCCTTCCAGGTATGTTTAAAAAATGCCTGTTGAGATTGTCCGGATCATCAAAGAAATGGGGCAACTCTTCCACTTTCCTACCATTATTATTTATCAAACCCATATTCCGCAAATTCTTCCATAGTACTTTGGGGTTATTAATTTTGTTATTTATACTAGTTCTAAAGAAGGCCCTTTTTTCGTTCGCTACAGCTTTGGCAACAAGGGATTTAAGTTCTTTGTACTGAATTTTATTTGCCTCGGTACCTTTCTTTCTAAACTTAGCCAGAGCTGAATTACGAAGACCATAGTATAACCAAGTCCCTGTCATGTTCTGATTGCAGCGTCATTAGTATATAACGCGGCCTTTCTAACTTCTTGTTTGCTTTGGATACCCTTCTTATAATAGCAGTATCAGATATTGTGACATTAAGCTCCCTGCTCAGATATTGTGACATTAAGCTCCCTGCTCAGATTTTTCATCATCGATATCAGATTTTCGTGTGGCTTTTCAGGCACAGATTGAATTTCAATGTTATGACTCCGCGATATTCTTTCTATGGTTTCAAGCTTTTGCCCGAGTTTTGCAACACCCATTTGTAGAACCAATTTTTCCGCCTCTAATGAATTTATGCGATTTATAGCCGTGTGAAGTTCCTTCTTCATGTCCGTCTGTTCCTCTAATAAAAACTCAACAGTATGTGTAATTTCCTTTTTGAACGAATCCAATGCAGAGCTCACCTCCCTCTTGACAATTGATTTTAAATCTTGTATTATGCTTTTCTTCATTTTTTTTTTTTTTTTTTTTATATATTTGGTTTACAAAACTGGATATACAATTTTTGCCATCCGTAAAACGTTTAACTAAAATAGATACACGTAATTGTAATTCCTTCTAGGTGTAAACACAGCATGCATTTTTGAAAAATTAACACTGCGATTAATCAAAAGAAAAAAGAAAAAGAAAAAAACTATGTCCCCAACAATTAAAAAGAAAGGAAAAACAATTTCTTAAAAGACAATGATCAAACAGCCGTTTGCTGTTTACATAACAATGATTTCAAATTACATTTAATTGAGGCATTAGAACCAGAAAACAAGTCAATATTAGCGGGACAGTGTTACAACTAGCTGCCATGCGATAGAGTGGTGAATGCTGTCCAAGGTTTGTCTTGCACCCAGGCAAGGAGAAAGTCTTTCTGTTGTGTAGGCGGCTGCTCATACGTGGCACACAAAAAGAAAATCTTTCAAGGATATTCGATGAATCCATCAGACCGTGCAGCAACTTAAAGGCGAAAACAATATCCAACACTTTTCTACGGGTATGAAGTGGTTCCATTTTGTAATGTGAGAGACGCTCATTATAGGAATTCAGAGCTCGGCATTTGTTGTCGGAGAAAGCCAGATGGTACAAAAAGCGTTTTTGGACACATTCAATTCTATCGGAGTGTACTTGATATGAGGGATTCCAAATAACACTGCAGTAGTCCAGAATGCTGCGAATCATGGTGTTGTATATTTTCACATTCAAATAAGGTTGCCTAAACAGTTTCATCTGACGGTTAACAAAGCCAGTAAGACGTGATGTTTGAGATATTATGTGATCTGTGTGGTGGCGAAAACTAACTGATCTATCAATTAAAACCCCCAAGTCACGAATAACCTCCACCTCTTTAAGTTTACAATTTCCAATTTTGTAAGAGGTGTTGTAAGTTGTTTTTTTTCTAGTGAGCCTTAGAAAGAAACATTTGTCAGGGTTTAGGAACATGCCATTCATTTCGCACCACTCAGAGACATTATCTATGTCGTTCTGCAATATGATTGCATCTTGTGCACCAGTAACAGACCGGTACACTTTGAGGTCATCAGCGAACATTTTGAATTTACTTTGGATGTGACCGCAGAGGTCATTTATGAAGATTAAAAAGAAGAGGGGGCCCAAATGGGAGCCCTGGGGCACCCCTGAGGGTACAGGAGATGTTTCCGAAGTAAAACCATGAATGGCTACCAACTGCGATCTATTAAGTAGGTAGGATTCACACCATCTTAAGAGAGAACCATGAATTCCAACGCCAGCAAGCTTCCTCATCAACAGAGTGTGATTCACTAGGTCGAATGCTTTGCGGAAGTCGGTATATATTGCATGAACCTCTTTCTGTTTGTCTAGAGCTTCTGAGACATCACTAACATATTCTACCAAGTTAGTGGAGGTAGATCTACGTGGGAGGAATCCATGTTGATTAGGGTTTATATGATTTTGAACAAACCGTAACATCTGCCTATAAACAATCGACTCTAGTATTTTACCGCTTATTGAGAGAATAGAGATAGGGCGGTAATTTTGTACGTTGTTTAAATCTCCAGATTTGTGAATAGAAGTCAAGTGGGCCAATTTCCATTCCGTTGGAAATATTCCTGTATCTAGTGAGCGCGTGTAAAGTAACGTCAAGGGCTTGCATAAAGTTTTCGCGCAACTTTTGAGGAAAATAGGAGGTAGTTGATCTGGCCCTGGTCCCTTACTGCAGTCTAGTCCCTGTAAAGCACTAAGAACATCTGATTCCGTTACTATTGATTTTGACATTACGTGTTGAGTGGCCTGTGCACCATTCGTCGCTTCCGGCATTTGTAATTTGGAAACACTTTTATAAACAGTCTGAAAGTAAGTGGAAAAGAGATTTACAATCTGTTGTCCACCCCTAGCAACACTGCCCCAGAAACACATTTCGTCAGGTATAGTTACACTATTGGCCCTTTTCTCGTTAACGAAACTCCAGAAATATTTGGGATTTGTTTGCAAATTAACACTGGCTTGCTTTTTAAAAGTATTATAACACTCCTTTATCATTACATCACAGCGCTTACGCAAGAGCTCAAACGTGATTCTGTCTATAGGATTTCCATACTTCTTGAACTTATTATGATATTTGTTTTTCTCCTTAAGTGCCTTTATTAACGGTAGACTAAACCAAACTGGATATTTAGAATCCTTTTTGAACTGAGTAGGCGTGTATTTACGTATAATTGGCATTATTGTGCAATAAAATAACTCCAACATCTCATCAACACCGTTTGAATAGCTCCAGGCAGAAGGCCAATTGATTTTAGATAGCTCGTTGTTTATAGCCTCATAGTCACTCTTATAGAAATTCAAAACTTTAATTTTTTTCGGCTTGATTGTATTACGTGTAGAATTTTTGAGTTCTATTTCAATACCTGGATGATGAGGGTCTATTGGGAGAACAGAAAGGTCGGCTTCAGTTACGGTCACATTTGTAGGTTTGTCGCAGAATATTAAATCCAAGACTCTACCATTTACATTAGGAATGAAATTACATTGATGTAAGTTATTAAATGACATTGCATCAATGAAAGCATGTTCTGTGTTACTGAGCGATGCTACCGCAGATAAATTAAGGGGGTCTGCGCCACCGGACCAATTTAGACGGGGAAAATTGAAATCCCCTACTACCAATACCTGAGAGGTGCCGGTCATCTTATTTTGAATGACATCAGTTGTGTTATTTACAAAAGACTCAATGCAATCGAGTTTGACTGGGGGAGGTACGTACACAGCACAAATATTCACATAACTAGTGTTACCAATCTTTAGTGACAGCCATACATCCTCACAAGGGGGCTCCCACTTTAATCTACGAATGGCTTTATGCTCTTTTAGGACAGCTATCATTACACCACCTCCCTCCCTCTTAGTAGACGAAGTTGAAGATCTATCACGTCTGAATATGTTGTAACGCTGATCAAGTAGTTCATAATCAAAGACGGTGTTGTTTAACCAAGTCTCGGTTAAGACAAGGACATCATACTTACGGTTCAAAACTGAGGTGTAAAGATCATCTGTCTTAGTTCTAAGGCCTCGTACATTTTGGTAATAAATTTTAAACTTGAATGTAACGATTAATATTAAAAGTCATGCCAATAAAAATAAAAATTAAATCTAAAGAGAGTTCAAGACCGCCTCACTAGTAATCCAGTTGATTTTTGATTTGGCATCCTTCCGCATAAAAATGCGTCCATTTCGCACCCACACAAATTGGTATTGCCTTTCTTTGCCAACACTCCTTGCTGCTGCATGCAATTTTTTATTCTCTGGGGAAAGATGTTCAACGACGAATACAGGTTGCTTTTCACCAGCTAGCCTGAGATGAGATGTGTTAAGTTTTTCACCTTCATGTGATTTGTTAAATTTTTTCACTGCTGCTAGGACTTCATCTCGGACCCGAGGATTCACAAACTTGACCACAATGCTGCGGGGCCGGTCAGATTCTAAACTCAATTTTGGAATTCTATGAAAGTTCACTATGTCGTTCTCAGACAAATCAACTTCAATAGTTTCTAACAGATGTTTAGTCATATTTAATAAGTTTTCGTTTTTGTGCTCCGGCACACACTGGATTTCAAGGTTGCACGCGCGTGATTGAAGATCTAATAATGTAAGCTTACTTCTTATGTCCGTCAATTCTTCAGATATTTTCTTGTTTTCTTCACGCAAGTCATTAACCTCTCGAGAGTTATCACGAACAACTTCAGTGAGCTCGTCATATTGGGAGCTCAAAAATACAACACTTGATTTAAGTTCATCGATTGTCTTGTTAACGGTTTTAATCTCCAACGTTAATGCAGCTCTGAACTCCGATATAATAGTTTTTGCTGTTTCCTTTAGTTTCACATCTATGTAGGTCTTGAGTTCCTCCATAATTACTTCGTTGCTATCATGAGGTTGAGGAGCACTTTTTGGTGACGCCGCTGACGGTGACGATTCAGATTGTTGTGATCTTATTGGAGTATTTGTGTTATCGCCGCGCTTTTCTAATGCTTTGCAGTCAGGACACTTCCAATTGTTACTTTTTTGTTGCTTAAGTTCTTTCGCATAGGCAGCTGGCGATATTCCCAAACACAAAAAATGATATTTACTATCGCAATGTGAACAAGACTTCAAATCAGTAGCCCTAAGCACCCTTTGACATGCTTTACATTTCATTTTACTTGCCCAGAAATGTATGTTCAACACAAAAAGTTTTGCAAGTGCGGGATTCGAACTTTAACTCTCTTGTATTTCACCTGAGTACAGCTATGATTCCAAAGGGCTACCGTTCGCTTATCTATTCACTGCGAAACTATGGCTCTGTTTGGCAGAAACGTTAGTGTTTATTGTGCGGGAGTGTAACCGTAGACAGCTTTTTACCGTTTACCGCCACTTTTGATAATATTTCTGTTCACCGGTACCAATTACTGATAACAACACGATGATTTTTGTCGAAATTGCACCAATTTTCTCAATATTTTGCGTTATTTTTTTGTACACTGTTCACAAACAACTACACCAATAATATTTGCGGTTTCTTTTCAAGAATTTTTAGGATAAAGACACAGTTTTTGATTTTCAAATACGGAGCGATTAAGAATACGTGCTTGCGTTAAAAAATGTTGACTCACTTGTCATTTCGTTTAACTTAACATCCAGTAATGCACCGAATTCCATATATGTTATAGTAGACTGATTATTTATTGGCGGCACTGCCAGTCTGCGTTCTGTCATAGCCATCGCAAAAGGATTCGTCACATGACATCATCGTGTCATTCAAGGCCAGGGCCCTTCGAACAGGTGTACTGTCATCTTCAAATTGTATTTGAAGTCTATTTCTCTCATTCTCGTGAGATGCTGCATGATGAACGGCGAGCTCTGTTTCAGCCGTAAGTGCTATAAATCAGTAATTTCCTCCTCATTATTTATTTACCATGAATCGGGGAAAAAACACATGTGGGAACACTAAGTGAATTTGTGACGTCATGAGTTCGCAATATTTAAAAATTAATAAAAAATTAACTACCGGCTATATATCAACGAAATATTCAAATTAGTTATCTAAAATAGTAAAAGGTACTTATAAAAAACATAAAAAAAATTTGTTCCCATACCCAATTCAAAGAACGTTCCAAGTGTTTTATTAAACTGCCTAATGATGAGGCCCAAACTAGGTAGTAGACGCAAACTAAATAAGTAGAAGTAGCTTCGATGTATAACAATATTATATGATATAGTGTTGCTGGTTACACTGTGTAGGTACAACCCCCGTCACGTAAATAATACTATATGCGACAGTAGATGGTGTGGTTCTGCGCACAGGTATGTACAGTAAAATTTTTTTTATACGTCACGATATATCCTTGTGTTACGAGGTACCAGACAGGGATTTAAGGCAGGGGCGTCTCCCAGCACACTCAGACTCAAGTCAATTTAGAAAATATCGTTTCCTTATTGACCCGACCGAGAACCGAACCCGGGACACATCGGAAATCGAGGCGAGAAACCGTGCTACAGCGCACTACGCCAATCGTGTCGTCAATGAAGAGGAAGTTTATACCACCAATTTGGTCGAACATTCGGTCACTGGTCCTTGCCAGCGTTCTCTTTAGATGACGGGTAATACATAATGGTAGGAGAATGATTTGGTGTTCACCTGGGCATGGCGCACATCTCGCAGGCGTCGTTGTGCGCGGCGTTGTGGAACGTGCACAGCTGGCACGTCCACACGCTGCCGCCGCCGCTGCCGCCCCCGCCGCCGCCGCCGCTGCAACAGCACATTACACTCATCAGACGATGTCAACTCCACTAATCTCCACGGTATTTAATTTAAAATCAGAAAACCAGTTGACTAGCTGCGCGGACCCACTACCTACAACCTGCCTTCTGGCTTAACTGACTTAAAGTACGTTGAATTTCATTCGAGGCCGGGAGTAGACCGATAGACACAGTACAGTACCAGGTGGTACTGGTGGTCGCAGCATAGGTATGCTGCTTAATAAATGTGAACTCAAGTGAACATACATTTCAATTTCTTAGACATATATTGACTCGACCTCAAGACGATGATGATATAGAAAGGGGACGGAGGGAAATATGCGATTAAGTTTAAGCCCGCAACTTATTGTCTGAGCGCTAAGTTCACTTAGCCGACCTATTCATACAGTCCAATCAGCGGTTTTAGCACTGACTATTCTAAAGTGCAACAGTTACTAGCAGAAACCGTAAATAAACCACCAAGATTTTTGTGGAAACTAGCGCGAGTAATAATGTTATTACCAACGTCAAGTCAAACCCACTTTTAGTCCAATCGGACGGCAGGTCATGCTTTGAAAAACCGATCAGCTTCAGTGCGCTCGGTACAATGAGAACGATAGAGCTGGTAGGTAAAGATTGTCGAGCAAAATGCACGAACGAACAAGAGAGGAGAGAGAGATGCGTGACCTTCTGCCGGGCTCCTCCCCGTGGTCGGCATCAGCCCGCGCCAGCTGCTCCAGCGTGGCGGGCCCCGGGCTCTGGCGCCAGGCGTCGCAGGCGGCGGCGTCGCGCGCCAGCACCGCGCTCAGCAGCGGCGCCAGCGACTCCGCGCTCAGCGGCAGCGCCTCGTCGGTGGCGCTCACCTTCTGCCGGGCTCCTCCCCGTGGTCGGCATCAGCCCGCGCCAGCTGCTCCAGCGTGGCGGGCCCCGGGCTCTGGCGCCAGGCGTCGCAGGCGGCGGCGTCGCGCGCCAGCACCGCGCTCAGCAGCGGCGCCAGCGACTCCGCGCTCAGCGGCAGCGCCTCGTCGGTGGCACTCACCTTCTGCCGGGCTCCTCCCCGTGGTCGGCATCAGCCCGCGCCAGCTGCTCCAGCGTGGCGGGCCCCGGGCTCTGGCGCCAGGCGTCGCAGGCGGCGGCGTCGCGCGCCAGCACCGCGCTCAGCAGCGGCGCCAGCGACTCCGCGCTCAGCGGCAGCGCCTCGTCGGTGGCACTCACCTTCTGCCGGGCTCCTCCCCGTGGTCGGCATCAGCCCGCGCCAGCTGCTCCAGCGTGGCGGGCCCCGGGCTCTGGCGCCAGGCGTCGAAGGCGGCGGCGTCGCGCGCCAGCACCGCGCTCAGCAACGGCGCCAGCGACTCCGCGCTCAGCGGCAGCGCCTCGTCGGTGGCACTCACCTTCTGCCGGGCTCCTCCCCGTGGTCGGCATCAGCCCGCGCCAGCTGCTCCAGCGTGGCGGGCCCCGGGCTCTGGCGCCAGGCGTCGCAGGCGGCGGCGTCGCGCGCCAGCACCGCGCTCAGCAGCGGCGCCAGCGACTCCGCGCTCAGCGGCAGCGCCTCGTTGGTGGCGAGGTACAGCAGCACGTGCAGGTCCGACATCGCGTCCAGGAACGACGGCGCCGCCGCGATGTGCGCGTGCAGCGCCGCCGGGGTCTGCAGCTGGCCCTGGATCAATATCAGTGGCAGATATTAAGGTGCTCTTTCAAAAAATGTTAAGGAAATGCTGGAGTATACAAATCAAAACATCTTCCATAGTCAGAACGGAAATCTCGTTTCACCGGAACCTGAGATAATTCAGTAAAATCCAGCTTATTATCATATAGATAGATTATATATACTCAGAACTAAGGCCGAGATATGAATAAATGATAATAAATATAAATAAATATGCGCCAGACAACACACCACTCGTCATGGTCTCGGAGTAGGGATAATTATCCTTGTACAAGGTACCTGACAAGGAATTAAGCCAGGGCCTCTCACAGCACACACATCCCCGTGCCAATTTAGATAAGATCATTTCCTGAATTGACTCGACCAGAAGTCGAACCCGATCTATAGAGCGTGTGTGCTTATCTTATTTTTATACAAACATGCGCAAGCGGTGCACCTCCCTGGTGTGCAGGGTGCGGGGCAGCCCGAATAGCATTCTGCGCGCGTTCGCCGATCGGTTTGACTGCCAGTACGTGTATCACTGTAACATGGTACCAACATGTGCGGGACAATATGGACATCTCCATCCATCAAATGGATGGATGGTCAAGCGATGACTTAGAGGTTACCTATGGTCTACCTCAAGGTAGTATTAACGGCCAACCCTATTCTTGGTCTACATAAACGGTCTATGTAACCTTAAACTCACGAACGGAAACATTCTCACTTTTGCGGACGACACATCCCTTTTCTTTACCGGGGATAGCTGGGAAGAGGTATATGCCAGAGCCCAACAGGGGCTGACCACTGTTACCGATTGGCTTCAAAATAATATACTAACATTAAACACCTCCAAAACCAAATATATTACTTTTGCCCACTAATTACACAAACTGCCTCCATGTTTGTTTGTGTTGTTCACTCATGCTCTTCAGCAACCTCCAATTGTACTTGTCCCACGCTAGAAAGGGTTGAGAAAATAAAACATCTCGGGATTACCTTGGACCATACTCTCTCCTTCAAACCCCATGTCCAGCTTCTCACTCCTCGGCTTCGCAAGCTCATCTATATTTTCAAGACCTTAAGATACGCAGCTAGCAGAGGAACTGTCAAAATGGTCTATTTTGCCCTCTGCCAATCAATTTTGGACTACTGCATCACCTCCTGGGGCAGTACAGCGAAAACTAACCTAATCCAGTTGGAGAGGGCACAGCGAGCGGTCCTGGAGGTTGGTGCAGGCTTTCCTTTTCGTTTCCCAATAATCGCTCTCTACAAGAATTGGGATGTTCTCACGGTCAGACAGTCTTTCCTCCTCCATACAGCCCTTATGCAACATTCCCTCATGGCCTATCACCCGAGTCTAAACAAAGGAAAGCGCAGACGGGGCAAAGTGTGTCAAACTCAATATAACAAAAAAAAAACCCTACCTAGATCCAGCTGCAAGAGAACCATTACCGAATGGCTGAAAACTCTGGACTATGACAATACCGAATCTCTATTGCGCCCAATAACCTTATCCAAGACTACTCCAACACTACTATCCTTATTACGGGCCAAGACTACTGCAACAGACACAGAAGGCAATACAACGCGTACAAAATGCCTGCATGAGGTTCCGTTTTAATATACCCAAGAGAGCGCACATCAGCCCATATTTGAATGACAAAAATATTTTGAATATGGGAAATAGGAGACAATTACATCTGGCAACGACCCTTCGAAAAGTTTTTGAAAGTGGGAAACCAGGTTACCTCTACGAAAAGTTTGTATGGGCCAAACATAACCGCTCAAAACCCCTTAGAAGTCATAGAGAGACATTACTTGCAATACCTCAACACAAAACAAGTTTTTATAGAGGAGGTTTTAAATTTGCTGCCACGAAAGTGTGGAATGACCTTCCGCCGCCCTTGCGAGATCCTATGCGTCCCTTAAAATTTAAACAAGCAGTACGATCTCATCTCATAGAATCGCAGAAACAATCACAGAATCCAAGAAATGGTCATAGTAAACCTCCTCTTCTGCTAAAATAATCAATGACGGACGATTTTGATCATATAATTTACATAATTCTTTTTTTTTTTTCTTTTCTTCCACAACATACTACTTATTACACATAATATTATATTTACATCCTGTTCGTTCCACCTAACATATTTTTCCTCCATTGCCGACCTGCCATAAGGGCCAGTCTGAAAACCAGCGCTGGGCCTCCGTGCCAAGCATACGCTGAGACTGGTACCTATTGCCGAACCAGCTTTTTAATGACTTTCTTTTTTTTCTCTGTTCATTTTTATATTTTGTAACTTGTAGTCATTTATAAATTTTCCGTTCTGTGTTTTAAATTTGGCAATAAAAACTTTTTATTTTTATTTTTTATCTAATTATTAACAAAAAATTCAAATAATTTAATTAACCTACCTTATTTACCTATACATATTACTCAAGATTAATATATTATAATACCTACAATTACACACGTTACACGCTCAACTAGTTAGTTAGTTATAATATATCTAATTTATTATACAGTAATTCAATAATTAAACCTCATTTATTATTTTCAACTATAATATTATGTAATTCTAGAAATTGTTCCCTTTTAATGTTATTTATTTTTTAGTTATTTAATTGAGTAGTCTCTCTCCCGCAGTACACCTCAGCGGAGTTCTACCCAATGTTTTTGCATGCGCCCTCTTGGGGAGTGGAGCACTGGTGACCTGTATTACGGGTTTTCTAAAAAACCTATCTCAGGCACCAGTCTCTCACATACAAGTTGTCGTAATATAGGACTAGTTTTAGTATACTCCATGTAACAACTTTGTAATTCCTCCATGTACAACTATTATTATTATGATTGTTTCTCTTATGAGACTCGAAGTTTTAGAAAGGACTTCGGTTAATATGATATTCACGGGCCGGGGCCAAGTGAGTATCATTTCTAATCCTGTCATTATGAATTTTGATCGGTTTGTTGGAACTTGCGGGTGAGTCGGCAAGTATTCAGGTCAGGATATAAGCTTTTTGAAGTTTAACAAACACATCCTCACGAAGGTCCAATGCTCGTAGTGACGGCAGTAGCTGGATTGGTATTACCCCGGTCGAAAATAGTACAATCGGGACTATAGTAACTTTACTTAGTTGCCACATTCTTGTTATTTCATCTTTTAACTCTATATACTTGGTCAACTTTTCAACGTTTGTTTTATTGACGTTATGGCGTCAAGTGAACGGTTTTCTTAATTTTGTTTATCAAAGTGATGTCAGGTCTATTGAAGTGAATAGTTTTATCAGTTAGTATTGCCCTATCATAATAAAGTTTATGTGTGGTGTTCTCTAGCACGCTATCCGATTTGTATTTGTAATAAGGAGTATCTGGATAATAATAATAATAAGATACACTCCACACACGAAGAACCCAACACACAATTAGTACATTTTCTAGACACTCTAAAACAAAAACTTGTGATTGTTTCCAGTCGCCTTAAAAGATACAAAGCATGTACACTCAGGAAGACACAAAACCTACAGTTCACACATAATGAAAAACTATTCTATCGTGGAATGAAATCTGCAAGCACGAATGCACAGGCAAGTAATGGTAGTAGATCAGACAACAGCCCAGACCCAGAGACAATACGCCAATTTTGGGCCAACATATGGGAGAATCCCGTTGATCACAACATGCAAGCATCATGGATCAAAGATGAAACAGAAAGATATTCTAAAAATCCTCAAATGCAATACGAAGCTATTCCAATAGAAGTGTTTCAAAAAGTTATACAAAATCTACATAGCTGGAAAGCTGCAGGTTCTGATCATATACACAATTACTGGTATAAAAAGCTTAGTACTATTCACCCTTACCTATACAACCACTTAAATTCATTTATTAAACACCCAGAAACAATACCAGCATATATCACAGCAGGTACAACGTACATGATTCCTAAGGACCGCAATGACATCATGAACCCAGCCAAATATCGACCGATAACGTGTCTACAGACAATATACAAAATAATTAGCAGCTGCATCTCTGATCTAATATACAGACATATTAACGAACACGGAATCTTAGCAGAAGAACAAAAAGGATGCAGAAAGCTAAGCCAAGGATGCAAGGAACAGCTGACGATTGATTCGATAATTTTAAAACAAGTTCGTAAAACAAAATCTGACCTTTTTACTATGTATATAGATTACCAAAAGGCCTACGACTCTGTTCCTCACACCTGGTTATTAAAAGTTTTAGAGATTTACAAAATACACCCGGTAATAACTTCATTCTTGGAGACTACTATGAAAACCTGGACTACACGACTCAGACTCCCAACATCTACTGAAACAATAGAAACCGACGAAATTAAAATCCAGCGTGGTATTTTTCAGGGTGATGCATTAAGCCCCTTGTGGTTCTGTATTGCCCTGAATCCGTTGTCAAACACTCTCAATGAAACATTAAAAGGAATACTACTAACACGAGACCCGACAAATAATAACAGCCACACAGACGCAGAAAAAACTATATTTAATCATCTGCTCTACATGGATGACATCAAACTTTATTCATCAGACGAAAACGACCTAATACAATTAGCTAATCTCACTGAAATTTTCTCCAACGACATTAATATGCGCTTTGGCATAGACAAGTGTAAGATAAATTCTATTAAGGCTCAGCAAAATTATCAGCATAACTACACTCTAGAATCAGGCGAAAAAATAGACTCATTGGACGAAAAATCAACCTATAAATACTTAGGATACATACAATCACAACAAATACGCCATTCAGAAATTAAAGACCACTTAAAACAACAATTTAAACATAGACTGAACTCAATATTCAAAACACAACTAAACGCATGAAATACAGTGAAAGCAATTAACACCTTCGCGATACCCATTCTAACTTATTCGTTCGGCATAATTAACTGGAATAAAGGGGATCTTAAAGCTCTTCAACGTATTAATAATACAACGATGACTAAATTCCGCAAGCACCATCCACGATCTTGTGTGCAAAGACTGACTCTACCACGGAAAGAAGGCGGCAGAGGCCTCATTGATATAGTAAATTTACACAACAAGCAGGTTACTACACTTCGACAGTACTTTCATGAAAAATCTGATTATTACCACATTCATAAAGCTGTAGTTGCCATGGATTCTAAATTTACACCTCTAAACCTTCAGGACCGCAATACACAAAAATCGGCTACATTAACTGACCATAAAACCAAAATTGCACAGTGAAACGCAAAATCCCTACATGGTAGACATCTTCAAGATTTAAACCTACCTAACGTCGACAAGGCAGCGTCGAACGCATGGCTTAATCGAGGGGAGGGGGGGGGGGGGGGGGGTTAGGGGAGTTCGGGACTGCAATATCAATCAGAAACAGCATTTCTGATTGATATTGCAGTCCCGAACACCCATAACGTCCAGAACAGTATTGCGGAAAAACTGTCTAAGTATACTGACCTGAAAGAAGAAATAACCCGAATTTGGAAACTTCGAAAGGTCACCATAATACCCATAGTTTTGTCCACTACAGGCATAATCCCTAAACAAATTCATCAGTCCTTAATTATGTTATCACTGCCGGCTAGTTTATACATATTAATGCAAAAAGCGGTAATCTTGAACACATGCAGAATAGTGAGAAAGTTTTTGCAGAATGACATCACCTAACAACACACACCCTATCCCACTAACTTCGCTTCATATAAACGCTACATACAATTAAAAGTTTATATCATGTAACATATTTTATAAACATGGATTTTATATCATGTAACATATTTTATAAACATGGATTGCACTTGGCTTAGGCCCGTGTAACTCATTAAACCAGCTTTCTATTCTGAGAAATATTTCTAAAAAAATATAAATAATAATAATAATAAAAACGTTTATTCTCACCATAGTTTTACAATTTTAAATTTACAATAATATAACACACACTATAAAAAAACAAAGTACAATGTGGGTAGTTTTAAAGTTAAATACTACGGTATGGTCACAGTATAGTTAAACCTGCACAGTGAAGTAAACTATGGCGGGCTAATACCTGAATTAGGTAAAACCTGTAGCTCAGGTTATTAACCCTCCACCCTTTAAGGGGGTCATGCAAAATAGTTTTAACCTGTATTTAAACATTGAAATGATATGAAACTGCACTTAATATAGGAAACAAAGCAAAGATAAGATGAAGTTATTTGAAAAGCATAATACGTAATTAGCGGAAAGTATGACCAATAATTGAATTTACACTTTACATCCGTAAAAAAATGAGTGAAATTATTTTATTAGTATAATTATTATTCAGATTAGTGATGACAGAATAATTAAGCATTTTAAGTTGAATTTAGAATCGGATTATATTTTCAGTCGCCTGGTAGTTTAATGAAGTCAGGTATTTTTCAAGCGAGGATTTTAACGAAGTTCTATTCATATTAACAATGATTTCCCTATCGTTAAAATACCTATAGAGAAACGGCCCTGTGTAAGTGGTTTGTCGTCTTGCAAATGCTGATTTAAGTGAGGGTACGGGAGTGCGTATACGTCTTTTGTGTTGAGGAAGGGTCGAAGGATCCAATGCTTTATGGTACCGAAGGATTGCGTTGTAGATGAAAATTTGCCTAACTGTTAACAAATTGGATTCTTCATATAGTTTTTCAGTTGGGTATCTCCATGGTTTTTTAAACATGACCTTAGTGACAGCCCTTTGTGCTCTTTCAAGCTCCAATATATGACTGGTCGCTGCACCACCCCAGATCGGTATGCAGGATCGGTAGGATATGAGAGATTGGCAGAGTGCCAAGTACACATTAGTTAGAAGTTCCGAGTCGGCTGAATCTCTCAAATTTTTAAATATATGGAGCAGCTTACGCAGTCTTTTGCTCAATGCTGATATATGCGGGGCCCATTTTAAGTGTTCGTCCAACACCACACCCAAGTATTTATGGGTACAAGTTCTGAATAAGTCAATACAATTGCATATAGTGGTTGAGTCACTGCCAACAGTGCATCGCGACGTGTGTGCTTTAATGCCAAAATTGGTTGGTATATTTGTTGCGTTGGAGATTTTGAAGCAAATGTATTTCGTTTTTGGGACGTTTAGCGTAAGTAGGTTGTCAAGCCATTTCATAACCTTTTTGAGACCCGCTTCGGCTGATCTCTGAACGTCTGGCCATGTGTTACCACGAAAAATTAAGGCTGTGTCGTCGGCAAAGGCAAGCGTACTGCCACAGTCTAGCTTAATGTTACACAAGTTGATAGCATACACTAGAAAAAGTGTAGGGCCAAGTGTGCTCCCCTGCGGGACACCATAGCTAATAGGTAGGTCCGTGCTAAAACTATCCCTCACCTTAACGAATTGGCTTCGGTTAGTCAGATAGTTGCGAAACCAGTCCAAGGCAATGCCTCGTACTCCCAGTTCCTCCAATTTGAACAGGAGCAGTGGAATGGAAACGGTGTCAAATGCTTTCTTTAGGTCTAGAAAAACGGCCAAGCATCTTTCACCACACTCCAGTGACTTAGTCACTTTGTCAGTGAGGCTTGCAATGGCATCTTCAGTATTGCGACCAGTTCGAAACCCGTATTGATTCTGGGCAAGAAGTCCTTTTCCTTCTAGGAAGCTAGTTAAACGAGAGTTGACTACTTTTTCAATTATTTTGCTTATTGAGCTCAGAAGCGATATAGGCCTATAATTTGACACCTCTTCCACTCCACCACCCTTGTAAACCGGAACGACTACAGCTTTTTTGAAGACAGCGGGGAAGATTCCCGTTGAGAAGCTCAGGTTACAGACATGTGCTATCATGGAACACAAGATTTAGTGTGAATTTTCAAGAATCTTGGTGGGAATGCGATCAATGCCGGGTGCACTATGAGTCTTAAGGCTTAGGATAATCTTATCAATTTCCATATGATCAGTAGGATGCATAAACATTGAATCAACACTACGATTTCTAGAATCTCTTTTTAATAGCTGTGACTCGTCAATTCCACTCTTGGCCATAACGTTGGACGCTAGTTCTTTACCGATAGATGTAAAGTAGTTGTTAACTAGGTCCAGCGATTTGTCTGGTAAAGGCAGGAGTTCCAGCAGCGCAGTGGCATGAGTGGCAGCTCTTTCACGGTGTTCCATGTTCCCTTACTATTTTTGTAATTTTGCCTAAATTTATTTTTGTAATATTCGACTTTTTGGTGTTTTGCTATTTGATTACAAGTGTTACGATACTTTATAAATGTCTCCCTCAAAAGATTGTCATTGGGGTTTTTTCTTACCACCATTTGCAAACGATCTCTCTTTATGAAGCATTTGACAAGACCCACCGTGATCCACGGTTTAAGAGGCCTATTCTTTTTGGTGAATGTTATTGTGTCAGAACAAAGAGCTATCAGCTCTTGAAGAGTCTCAATTAATGTTGTTGCGGCTACTTCTGGGTCTTTTATTTCTAGGAAGGAATTCTAATCTCTGTCTTTTATTGAGTCCACAAGCGATTGGTAGTGGATTTTAGTCCTGGTTATGGAGTTTTGAGTGGCAGAGGTTGCGGCTAGTGAACTAGATATCGTTAAAAATAATGGATAATGGTCTGTAATGTCAGTCACTAATACGTAGCTTTGAAAAGAACCTACAAGCTTACACATGAGATGGTCAAGACAAGTGCGCCCATGCGTCGGGGTATCAACAGAAACTTGAAATCCATGCGAGCCAACTAATTCCAGGTAATCCCTAGCAAATGCATTTTGGGTGTCTAAAGTATTTATATTTATGTCGCCTGTAAGTACTACATTACGTGACTTGTTTGTAGTAAGATATGTATCCAATGAATCAAGAAAAGGAGTCGGGTTTTTAAAACAGAAGGGTCGGTAAATTCACAAAAGAGTCATGTTGCCTACTTTGGCTTCGAGACAATTTGCTTCTTGTAGGTCTATTTCTTGAACCGAGACCTTAATATCGTCCTTAATAAACATGATAACACCATCATTTTGGTTAAATGATCTTTTACTGAAGTAGAGGTTGAAACCGTCAATAGAGGGCGGAACTGAATTTTCATCGCACCAGCATTCTGAAAGTATGATAGCATGAACTGGCGTATTCAGTCTCGTGATGTAGATTAAAAGATTATCCAAGTTTTTATTTATGCTCCCGATGTTTAGCGATATAAGGTTAAACTGATTGTAACGTTTGGAGCTTAGTCTGTTGGTGTCAATAACAAGGTCTTTTGGGTCGTTGACGACTTTACAGGTAGTTGAGCAAGTAACGTCAATATCATCAAATAGTTGTGTACTATTCATGTCGGTGATTAGTAGTAAGAAGGTTAGTATAGTGAAATAGCAGATAGTTTGGATAGGAAAATTTTAAACTGTCATCTTTAGTTCTTTGTTCTGAATTACTGTAGATAGGCTTGAGTGGCATGGAATTGTGTTTGAATGTATTTGTGTAATTAATAAAAATAACGAAAGTGAAGTAAATATTGTGAGTAAAGACTGTAGTGCTAAGGGCATGATCGTTTCTAAATATAAGAGCGTTATTTCCGATCTCCGAAAACTTACATAATATGTTCCCGCTGCATTTGTACATTGAAAAGTGTTTGTAGTCTACGACTAGCCAATTATTTTTTAACAGCTGAAGTTGGTCCTCACTTCTCACTAAGATATAATAATAATAATAATAATAAATAATCTTTATTGCACAAACAAATACTTACAGCACGTAAAAACAAAAAAGTAAATATTAAAGTACAATTCAGGGTATAGGATATATAGGGTTCTCCTTGTATTTTCCGCAGGTAAACGAGGCCGTTGGAGGTCCAACAGTACTCGTAGCCCATAGTCTTGCGGAACTCCCGAGCAACGAAGTACAATCGTGACGCTAGAGGCGTCAGATGCTCCGAGATGTATATTTCTGCCTTTGGTCCGCCTATGCCCAGATGCGATGAATTAAGTTGCTCGCTCTTAAATCGTTTTGAGTCCATGTTGTTTTTTTGCCGCAGCTAGGAGGTTAACCTTCGTAAGGGTTGATGAGAATTCGGCAACTATGGTCGTGTTGGTCTGGTCTCCTTTGGATGGCAATCGAAAGACGTCACGCAGCTCGGCCGGACCCAATGCAATACCAAGTGTTGAAGTTAATCCCCTTATCATCTCAAAGAGTTGATCTTTGGTTTCAATTTTCTGTCTGGGGACGTTTCTGATCTGGATGCTAGTCTTGCGACTTGCTCTCTCCAACGTATCACACTTAGCATCTAATTTAGTAATTTGTAGTGCAAGTACTTTACGCTCTTCTTCCAGTCGGTCTATAGAAAGCTGCACATCAGTTACTTTGGTCGAGACAAATCCTATAGATTCCTCGATTTCTCGCGTTTTGGTGAGGGTGGTATTTGTTTGGGATATCATCTCGGTTAGTTGTTTTTCTAACACTTCCAAGCGTGAATTCTGCTGTGATTGGAAAATACTCAAGAAACTGGAAAGTTCTTCTCGGATTATACTTCGCAGGTCCGTGGTCGCAACCGTTGTGTCCTCTGCAACTCTTCGACGTTTACTATCACGTTGAGTCACATGTACAGTCTCTTCCGACGTGGTGTACAAGGCCACCTTGTCCACATCAGACTCAGACATACTGTGAGGTTTGTTAAGTGATGGTGGTGGTGAACGTCGCAGGTTAGGCATGTTATAGAGTTCACTCACTTACTTTACTGCTACACTGTGGCAAGCTCGCAAAATGACGTAGTGATCGGGGCTCGCGCTGCGTCACCGGTGTTCGTGGATGTAGCTCGTAAACTGTTGTTGTCTTTGTCGTCGCGGTGCCGGTCACTTCTCGCACGTTCTGGGCGCCTGGTACTTGGCGTGAGATTTTAAGACCGAATCTTTTGCAATAAAAATAAAAATTGTACAGGTTTCACGTCTGATCGCTTTCGCGGTCCAGAGGGGAGAGGATCGGATCGGTTATAAGTTTGTATTTATTAGCAAGTAACTGGTGAATGACATTGGCTACTTGATCATGGCGATGTTTATAGTCGGTCTGAGCTATTGTCTTGCACGCCTCCTCCTGTTATGTGTTGTATTGTCTCGGAGGCACTATAACATCGTCGACAGATGTCAACGATAGACTGCTTCATGATATGTTTTTGATAGCTTTTTCTCGTTTCTATCACCTGGTCTTGAATGGCCAAAAGAAAACCCTCAGTTTCGGGAAACAGCTCACCGCGCCTCAACCACTCATTTGATGCCTTTTTGTCAATATTGACTTGGTTTAGATCCTGGTAGTGTCTTCCGTTTCATCTGTTTGGTTTTCATTTTTTTGTGTATTGTTGTCATTTAAGTTTAACGGCGTGTATCTGAGGTCATTTTGTACTATTGCACGATGTATAAAGTACATGTTTGTGTTTTGAAATGGAAGTATTTTCGTAAATTAGTTATTTATTATTATTATTATTTTTATCCTGTTTTAGATTGTGTACCTACTACAACTACTTGTCATTAAAAATTTTATGGCATTTTATTATGTATGTATTAATTTGTAACTGGTGTTCTTTGTTGACTTTTGAATAAATGAATGAATTAATTAAACTTTTATTAGACTTTGAACAGCTGTTTCTATCTATATCAGTTACTTTTTATCGATGTCAAATTACTTTTGTCTTAGTTAAACATCAACTTAGGTATTCGTTGATAGTAATTATAACAAAACTCAATAAGTAAGATAATAATTAAAGTGATAAGTCAGTGCTTAGCTAAGTAACGGCTATAGATCTCGGCCTAAGTGGTATTTCAGTCACAAGTTCAACCTTAAAATCATGGAATTCAAGGCAAGACAAGTAAAAGCTTTATTATGATACGAGTAAAGCTAGTTGTATAACTCTATATTAATGGACTCCCATTAATTGAAAAGATAAACTGGTCCCTAACACAAAGACATAATGTGTGGAGTGGCTAGTACGATTAAGAGGCTAAGTTGAGCCTCATCTGGCAACACCGAATCGCACTTTACGTTGCCGAACGCCTCAACGATTCCGCCGCATGCACTCGCACTCCTGGTCATTCTCGCTCTTGTAAATTACGCTTAGGATAGCATAGGAAAATGCGGTGTTGCCAGATGGTAGTTGAACCCTAACTGACCTGCAGCGAGCGATGCGCCGGTGGGAAGGTGGCGTGCGGGCAGAAGGTGGGCGGCGTGACGCCGGCCGCCACGCCGCACGGCACGTCCACCAGCAGGTACGCCACGGGCACGCGCTTCGCCGACACGCCCACTTCGTTGCCGTACTCGTCTTTCTCCTGCAAACAAAAAATGGGCGATGCACAATTTTGAAAATATATATATATAACTTTATATACCGCTATAACTTTTACACGTAAGACTAAGCCCATCAAATTTGACTATTCCTTGAGTGGTAGCATTGTCAGGAGAGTGACCGAGGTGAGGCATTTGGGCGTATTTGTTGATTCAAAACTTTCCTTTAGTATGCATATTGATGTCATTACTGCTAGAGCCTTCCGCATGTTGGGATTCGTTATGAGAACTGGTAGGGATTTTAATGACTGTACGACTTTAATCATCTTATATTATGCTTTTGTTCGTTCTATCTTGGAATATGCGTCAGCAGTCTGGAGCCCTCAATATTCTAAATACATAAATGCTATAGAAGCTATTCAGAATAAATTCATTAAATACCTCAACTAAAGGATGAGTATGGGGAGGAATGGCTTCAGCCAAAACGTCGTTCCGTTGTCGAAACGTCGTGTTGAAAGAGATCAGGTCTTTTTATTCAAACTTTTAGCTAATTTGATAGACTCTCCATATCTTTGGGGAAATATATCTTTCCGATGCCCCCGGATAAATGCTAGATTCGGGCCTTTTCCATGTGCCTTTAGTAAAGACTAATTATGCTCGCAATACATTTTTGTTTCGTGCTTGTCGAAGTTATAATACTATTTTCCAAGGTGTAGACTTATTTAATGTTTCGTTCTATGGATTCAAAAAACAAATTAAAGATATTTGTGTTCCATCATAGCTTTCAGTTTAGCATGTAACTGATAGTCTTAATTTTATGTTGTTATTCTCAGATATATATATATATTTTAATTTATAGTTAGTAAGTTCCAGTTTGCTCACATTATGTTAAATAATACCAGTGGAAACTTTATTGGTTTAACTTAGATATTTATGTTAAGTTTGTTCTGTTAAATAACAACTGTCTGTTTCCCAAATAAATAAAATAAAATATTTAAAATTAAATATTTTGAGGAATAGCATTACTGATCATCAATCTTCAGTGATTTAATTTTAGTTTAGTTATGTTTTTTCGAGATATTTAAGAAAAAGCTCCGTTCATTATTTGACCTTTGTTGCGTCCCAAATTCGCTATTTGATTATACAGCATGTTTAGAATGATTTACTAAAATGTATGTGAATATACTATCACGAAGCGTCAGTCGACCATAGTACAGACGCGCATACTGCAGTACTTTGGCCATATCTCCAGACGGGACAACAATTCCATAGAACGGTTAGTTGTGCAAGGGAAAGTAGAGGGCACCAGACCGCGCGGCAGATCACCTATGCGCTGGACGGATCAAATAAAATCCGCAGTGGGAAACCGTCTGTCAGACTGCGCCAGACAGTCTGCAAACAGAGACAAATGGCGGGAGATCGTGAAGAAAGCTGTGTCCGCCTCTAACACTAATGTGGACGCCTCAACGTGACCACGACCGCTCTGCCAAGAGCGAAAACACAGAGAAGAGAAGAAGAAGAATATACTATAAAGCTATTTAGGTTTGACCTTGGATTAATAAAACAGCCGGAAACAGTGTTGGGCCATAATCCCGCTAAATCTACTTGAAAAACAATCAGTGCTCAATATGAAGTTATTGTGGTATGACACTTTGTCTCATTATTTGAATAGGATGAGAGTAGTAGTAGAGGTCATTCGCAACAAGCTGGCTCTAGCCAATCCGGGTCAAAAATAAGAACCACCAAAGCTCATCATTTCCACGGTCGTTATTGTTTTTTTCTGCCCGCCACAGAACAGTATCATTTTCATAAAACGAATTAACTACTGACTTTACTAGGTGATAATCGAATCCACCGAATTCCCCTGTGTACCCACACAAAAGAAGAGTACAGATAATTAAATACAGATTGCATCTTCTGTTAACAAAGTCCTTATACATTATTTATTCACCAATTCCCATAACTTGCATGTAATGTAACCAAACGTAGCATCTGGAATTGCGTGTCGCGACCTCGACCTCGCGCTAATTAGATACAGCGCTCATCCCCGCACTCGCTTAGCAGCCGTATTTACAAACGTTTGCAATAGCATACTCAAATACAACACGATTAGGTGGCTCCCTATCTTCATAGTTGCTTCCAATCACAAAGTTAAAATAGTAAGCAGAATCTATTCATAAACTACACTATTAATGATATCTATGTTCGTTAAAAAAGATGCAGATAACATTATGGATATGGTCTTTTGGTGTGGGCCCCTAAAATGCTACTTTAACGTCATTACAATATTAAAAATCACTAAATGGACATAAAAGTCGACAAGTTGCATATCAATTTTTAAATAATTTGAAGTTAATATTGCTGATTAATATCTTTGGGAATATGTATATTCCGCTCGACATTAAGGACTGAAATTTGTTTTTTTTTTCTAGTTTTCCTACCTTTAGAAAACAAGCATTGGAAAATGCTGTAATCAAAATAAGCTCTAACTGATATTTATTTTTACACCATTACCAAGATCAAGATTTACATGCCATATGATCCGGAAGAAGCGATCCCTTTGATCCATTAAGTCTGTCCGCGCATGTTCGCGTCAGCTGTCAACAGGCTTGTGTTGTAAACACGCGCGGCGGTGCGTGGCGCGGCGACCGGCGCGATCGATACGCCACTGCCTCGGAGATAACAGACATTGCGTTTGCATAGGACATGTTTTGCGAGGGTTGTCCAAACGTAGCAAATTGTTATTATTTTTGTCCTTAGAAAATATTTAGTAGCCGTTGCTTCCTTTCTCGTTATATTAAATAATAGCTTTACATTTATTTATAGTAGGTAGTTATTTATAATAGTTCACTTATTGAACAGATTATGACAATATCTAATGATGATGATGATGATTGTACACCACACCCAGCCAGGATGTTAGCCTGATCCGGTCCAACCGACAAACCAGGGGACGCGATTTTGTAAGGAGGGACACGCTCTGGGATGGGAGAGGAAGGCCGACTAGCCGCAACCGGCCGACCACAACCAGCCGAGTATGCACCCTGTGAACCAGTATTGGAAAGTAGGAGCAGAGGTTATTTTCTTGAGGATGAGCGTTGATGAGTTGGTGGGCAGTCTTGCCTTCGTGGTTAGTCTTGGACGGTGTTTTTGATGGCCGCTGGTTTCTGTTTATGATGAGGCGACTGCATGTCCGTTGAAGATTTTTGTTACTCCTATCGGGACCAATGATAATGAGATATCTGGTAGGTGTAGTCGACGGTAGCTTGCTTCTTTTATTTGATATTCGTACTTAATAACTGTCTAAAATAAAATACTCTCTTTTTTGCAGTTTATTCCTGACTTTGTGTTACTTTATTTAAGCACTTAAGACACATATTACACTTCCACTACAACCGCAGACTACACTTGTGATGATGTAATTTAATTGTTTTTATTCAAATTCAATTATACTCGCTGTATTAAGTGACACACACAGTTTTAATATAAACACACACAAACCGTATCACTATTTCACAAAACATTTTCTAATAGATAAAAAAAAGATGGAAAAGATGAGCATTTTCTTTTCATATGGTTGGTCCTCTGATCTGCCCATTAATCGAGATGTTAATATGGAACTCATTATGACAATATCTAAAGATAGAAAAACTGGAAAAAAACTATTTCGGACCTTGATGATCTCGAGCGGGAATCGAACCCGCGTCTTTCACAATCCGGGTGACTGCTCTAAACCACTGAGCTACCGAAACCTCAAGCTAACGGACGAATCTTTCCAGTATATGCATACGTTGCAAGCCACCGTTAGTCCATCAATGTTTCAAGGCAAGTAAGTACCTTTAAACTTTAGACGCGCAGGTTCGATTCCCGCTTGAGATCATCAAGGTTTAGATATGAAAAACAAGCATTGTAAAATGTTAAAACAATCAAAGTTATAGATTAAACGAAAGTCGAAAAAAATTGATGTAAAGTATTCCTTCCTGTAGCTTCCATAATTATGTTACTGGGATTATCCCGTTTAATTTTGTTAAAAAAATATATGACAATGTTTGTTTAATCTTATCACATAAAATATCTATTGATGATTCTTTTGACAAACAATTTGGTTGATTTGCTGTCTACTGTAATAACCAGAGTTTTAATTCAGCCGATAAGAACAACTTTAATTCAGTTGGCGTAATGTTTTCATAGAAAATAATTAGTCAAAAGCACTTCCATAAATTAAGGCCAAGAATTCATGACACAAAAGCAGCTTGCCTGGTATTTAGGGAAAATGTGTAATTATTTCGCGCCTGACAGCCCTACGCTCGCCGTTAACCGCGCGCAATCAATTAATAGTGGTTTTCAGGCCCAGGCCGCCTGCCTTGACGTCCGCCCGCTGTTATCACTGGCTTGTCAATCCGCCCGCGCGCGGCACCGGCGCGAAGTCGCCGCAGACCGGGCCAAGAAAACGCATAACACTTGTAGAGGCGGCTTTAGAGTATTTACGGCTTACGATTGGTTCGGAAAAAGTGAAGTCTCTAAACTGAAAATCTTCCTGGAGGAATTTGTCGCGTCTGCCCATTGAAAGTATTTATAAAAACAAGCTATAGATTATTCATCGTTGATTTAGCGGAGACGGTAAAATTTCCAGACGCTAATTAAGCCTGCATGGATCGGATCTGCTAATATAAGCAAACATAATAGTTTATAGTTAGCTGCAGCTGTGTTTATAATATTCTGCTACGATACTTCATTAATAATGATGTATGTTATAAATCATATTAAAGAGAAATAAGAGAATGAGGGAAGCAACCAATATTGCAAGACATACGTTTACGAAGAAAACTTACGCTAGTAATATTTCCACGCCGAGACGAGGTCACAGCGTCGGGAAGTAATCTGTTGATCGACCGCCGCGAAGTGCGTCGCGGAAGCGAGAAACAACATGGCGAGTGTACACAAAACGTAAAATGATGTGGCACAGAGAGTTTTCGTAATTTAAGTTAGTGCCCCGCACACAATCCGGGCCCGGCTAACCCACGGCGCGAACGACGATGTGATCCGAAGACGCGGAGAGCGACCGCACACCCCGAAGCGAAGTCAGGAAAGCGACAGATGCTCGCCACCGCCCCGTGACCGTCACCGGCCCCATGGCGACCTCCCCGCTCGGCGAGATCGAGGAGCTCACGCTCTGCCCGCGCTGCCGGCGCCCCTTCGACGAGGCCGAGCGCCCGCCCAAGCTGCTCGCGTGCAAGCACCACTTCTGCCTCGCCTGCGCCCGCACCGCGCTCGGCCGCGGCCGCGAGGTGTACTGCGCACACTGCTGGAAGCGCACCGAGCTGCCCGACGGCCGCGCCGACCGCCTGCCGACCCACGGGCCCGTGCTGGCGCTCACCCGCCGCCTCGCCGCGCCTGAGCCTGCGGCTGACGCGCCCGTCTGCAGCGTGCACGCGCTGCCCACGCTGTGGTGCTGCACGTGCAGCGTGCGCGCTTGCCGGGCCTGCGCCGACCACGCCACGCACTCGCACGCGCTGCGCCCGCCGGACGAGGCGCGGGCGCTGCTGGCACGCGACCGCCGCGACCTCCTGGCCGACCTGCAGCGCCTCTCGGCGCGCCAGCGGGACTTCCAGCTGCGGGCGCTCGACGCTGCCACCGCGCTCAAGCTGCGCCTCGAGGCCGAGCTGGCGGCGCCCCCGCCGCTATCCGTCGCCGCACCTCCTACCTCATTATCGGCGGCGGCCGCAGAGCGCGATAGACTGCGAGCGAGGCTGGCCGAGGCGGCTCTGCGTTGCCGGCTCGACGACCTAGTGCGCGGAGCGAACTCGCCGCTGGACCTCGACCTGGTCCGCCGGGCGCTCTCGATCACGCCGGGGGACTCGCCGCCTCTCCCGGCGGAACGGCGGGACCCCGTGCTGTTCCTCGCCAACTACTGCACGGCGCAGCTGTATGCGCGACATTGGCCGGCGCGGCGCATCGAGGAGCCGGACGACTGCGAGACGGACCCGAGCGTGTCCCCGGCGTCGCCGGCGCTCGGGCCGGCTTCCGCGGTGGGCTCGCCGCTGCTGCGCGCGCCCGGCGCCTACCCTCTCTTCTACTTCGAGCTGGAGGTGAACAGCGCCCCGTTCGGGCGCATCGTGATCGAAGTGCGCGACGACGCGGCGCCGCGGATGGCGCGCAACTTCTCCGCGCTCGCGACGGGCGAGCTCGGCGTCGGGTACCGCGGCTGCAGCGTGTTCCAGTGCTGGGAGAACGAGAGCGTGATCACGGGCGACTTCGAGCTGAACAACGGGCGCGGCGGGCGCTCCGCCTTCGAGGAGAGCTACTTCATGCCGGACGACACCAAGATCATGGCGGTGCGTGGCACGGTGGGCATGAGGCGCTCGCAGAAGCGGCACGACAACCTGGGGCTGGTGGGCTCGCAGTTCCGCATCGTGCTGCGCGAAATGCGCGGCTTCACGGCCATCTTCGCGTTCGTGGTGGAGGGGCTGGAGCTGGTGGACCGGCTCGCGCGCGCGGGCGACATCGCCGGCAAGCCGCACAGCACCATCCTCATCTCGAGCTGCGGCAAGCTCAACTAGCTGTCCCCGCTGTGGGTACCTCCGATCTCTCGCGACCAGTTTACCTTATTCTTCTACTCCGTCGGACCAACCGTTCTATCTTTTCGCGTGCGGTTCGCAACTCGATATATTTTTGTACGTGTAGACGAAATTTTGATGTAGGTATTTACGCGACTTTTAGGAAGTTTTGTCGGCTCGAGCTTGCGTAGTTTGGTTGACGTGCGTCCGCGGCTACAGGGAAGCTCTCGTCGTTTCGTCCCTAGAGTTTATCTCGCGTCGTTCTGTTACTGTGTTAGCGTTAGAGGCCTAGTTGCGGTATACTTATAAATGGATATATATTTTTGTTATTGGAGCGCGGTAGCGGGCGCGGCGATTTTCTCGGCTGAAACTCTGGTCTGTCGGCGGTCGCGCCTCGATGACGGATGTAGGTGATAAAGTTAATTACTAAACGTTTCGATTATATAGGTGTCAATATGAATGTTGAATATTATAGAGGATTTATCATATGAGTATTATTTGAAGAGCGGCCTAGCGACGGAGGCCGCTCTGCGCTCTCGGCGTTTTAGCGAAATTTGTTCGGTATATCGACGTTATTTAAGATGATATATTATATATTTACAAACAAGTGATACCTCTAGGGAAGCGGAAGTTAGAAATTATATCACGAATTAATCTATTACATTTTTCTGGAAGTTTTACAAGACTGTGATGTAAGGTAGGGGTAGGTAGGGGGTAGAGGGACCCGGGCTGTTGCCGGGTCCGTTGAAGCTCGGACTTTATTTTTTTATGTATCAGATTTATCGGCGCCTGGCCGGTGTCGTCTCGCTTCTGGCTAGTTAAGCGCGCCCTGTCTGCGCATGTTGTATTCGTGTTGACTATATTCATATTATACTGTAGTGCGTTTTATTTCTCGGTAATAGTCTATGTGGGTGTGTGGGTGTGGACCGCCTTGTTGATGTTACGTGTACGCGCGTTAAGTACACATGTGCGAAGCGAATTCATGATCAATAAATTATTGTATGAACCAGCAATAAGAGTGTTTTATTCACCAACCTAGATATACCTTTCTTTATTTATTATAGTCACTTACCAAACAAATCATGACAAAATGACAGGTTTTAAAAAAAGCTATTCAGAAAGAGTAGTGCAGGAAATAAAATCACGAAATGCTTGTAGGAATGCACAAATGTGAAGTATAATAGGTACACAAAGCCTTTCTCCATTGTACTGGACTATTTTTTTCAATATAGCCTATATCACTCCTGAATAGTTAAGCTTTTTACTAGTAAAAAAAATCTACGATCGGATCAGTAGTTTCGGAGCCTATTCAATACAAACAAACAATCAAATCTTTCCTCTTTATAATATTAGTATAGACAAAATAGCACTAGCTGCAAATCTTGACTTTTAGTACCTTCAAGTCGCAGGACCTCAACTGCACCAGCAAGCATTTCAGTTGTAAATGGCAACTCAAACGGAAATTTCCTAGGAAATAAGGGAGCATTGTAGCGTAGGCTACGACGTTCTACTCGTACGTAGAGACTACGTTCTTCTCATAGCTACGACTTGATAGCAATCAGCTCGAAACCTGTGTAATCCTAGTCAAAACACTGAATCTGTGGCGGAACCTTGACAGTTATAGGTGGCAGGCCTCTCTCACTGCATGTACTTGCGCGCGATAATTACCTTCCAGCCGCCGGGTATTCCATTACTCATTTGGCAGTTAGTTGTCAACAGCCGCGTAGAGCACTTGTACGCGAATTTTGCTGCTAAACTGACGCGATGACGTACTGTAAGTTCCTACTGACTACTGACATATAATTCGAAAGAGGTGACCCTGGCAATATATTATTATGTCTGTCACATGACAGCACGCATTTAGGATTAAGAGAATGGTAATTTTTCCATAGATGTGATTTGTCTGTTAAGTTCAAAGTTCAAAGTCTTTATTGCACCAAGTTGTTACGTAGTAGCTACTAAGTAATCTGTGGTAGTAGTCACTTATCATAGCGTTGGTTTTGTCATATAATCGCACAACACAGATTTGTTGTTTGTATAAGTATTCATATGTAAATTTTCAGTTTAATAATAATAATAATAATTTCCTTTTATACAAGTCAGGTAGTACCTCGGAAGTAAAAAACTATAGACCCATCACGTGTTTACCTACCATCTACGAGCTCCTTACGTCCATTCTAGCAAAAAAAATTAACTCGCATATCGTTGCGAACAATGTTTTGGCCCCTGCTCAGAATGGATGTAGGGTTAGGTCCCGAGGTACTAAAGAACTCCTCCTCATAGACACGACTATTTGCCAACAAGTCCGGCGGAATCGGAAAGCTCTTTCAACTGCCTGGACTGACTATAAGAAGGCCTATGATTCGGTGCCCCATTCATGGCTTAGGAGGATCTTAGAGCTGTAAAAATTGATACAACTTTGAGATCTTTCTTGAGCACATGTATGGGGCAGTAGATCACAGTCCTTCGTCAACCAGGTGGTGGAAATGGCTCCCCTGATCCGCAGGACTTCAGAAGGATAGAGCGGGGTATTTTCCAGGGCGATAATTTGAGTCCTTTGTGGTTTTGTTTAGCTTGGAATCCTCTTAGTACCTTACTAAAGGATTCAAAGCTAGGCTATCGGCCTAAAGGGGGGGTGAGTTCATCTCTCATTTGTTGTACATGGATTACCTGAAGCACCAAGCCCCCAGGTATTGATGGAACTGTTAAAAATCACTAAGATTTTTAGCAATGCCATCAAGATGGAGTTTGGTGTAGACAAGTGTGCGGTCATGCATGTACAAGAAGGGAGGGTTGTAGATTCACCGAATTTACAGCTCTCTGAGACGATGACACTCAGATCCCTCTCTGAAGCCGAAACCTACAAATATATTGGTATGTCAGAGTCATTGGGTCAGTAGAAGACGTCAGGCAATCGGTGAAGGAGCGCTTCTTTAGTCGCCTCACAAAGGTACTTAAGAGTTCCTTGTCAGGTGCCAATAAGGTGCGCGCCTTCAATGGTTGGGTGATGCCTTTATTGGTATACTCCTTTGGCATACTAAGATGGACTCAAACCGAGCTGGACGCCCTGGATGTACGGGTTCGAAAATTGCTCACAACATTTCGCATGTTACACCTACGCTCGTCTGTCATGAGACTATATCAGCAACGAGTGTGGGATACAACGCGATGTTGTGGCAGTTGATAAGGGCCTCACGCCGCTTTCCTTGGCGAATGAGAACAGGCGTCAACCACCAGTACTCACCACCGACGACCGCAAGGAAATATGGAGGAACATGGAGCTGCATGTTAGGTTCTATCGGGCTTTAACAGGGCCCGATGTGGACCTCTCCGCATCGGTAAACTGGCTACGCTTCGGGGACCTCTTTGGGGAAACCGAGGGTTTTGTCTGTGCAATTGCTGATGAAGTTATCAAGGTGAATAAATACCGGAAATACATCATGAAGGACGGTACGGTCGACATTTTTCGGGCATGCCGCCGTCCTGGCGAGTCTATTCGCCATGTTATATCCGGTTGTTCTCACCTTGCTAACAGAGAGTAATTGCACAGGCACAACCTAGTAGCCAGGATCATTCAACAGCAACTTGCTCTTCGGTATGGCCTTGTCGAGTCGAAGGTACCGTACTATAAGTACGCTTGAGCTTTGTGTGGAGTGAAAACAAATCTATGAGGAAAACAACAAATATATATATATATATATATATAAATACTTCAATCAATCAAGATTATATACCTACAAATACATACATAATAAATTTATATATCTGTATATACAAAAAATGCATACATAATACAATAAACATACATATACCATACACATATACAAAGATTTATTATGGCAAGGACGTCGCAGCACAGTAGACACCAAAATAACCATGAGGAGCAGGTCACAGTGAGAGGAAATACGCTTTGACACGGGATTTAAATGTAGGAAGGAATTAACATTGCTTGATAGGCAAAGGCAAGGAATTCCACAGGCGTATGGATTAGATAGTGAAGGAATTCCAGTAATAACTTGAGGAATGTGGGGTGAAAGTTAAAAGGAGTTTTCGGTTCGAGCGTATAACGTCGCTCCTGGCAGATTGCTGAAATTTCAACAACTCTTTGATATAGATTGATATAGATTGGCTAAGGCAAAATGATAAATAATCTAAGCTTACAATCAAAATGAAACTTAAGAAATATTTCCTCAGTAAACTAGAAGAGATAAATACATAAATAAATATATAAAATACATAATAGATATCCCCACAGGACTAAGCAACTTGTTTGTGGGTACTCCTTTGTGCTCACACTTATCTCATAATTTATTATTTTTCAATGTTAATAAGAGATAAAGTTTTGTAAGTAGCACATATTATATATAACTAATTAAGTTAAGATTGCAATCTATTCGCCAACAAACTGCAGAACAGTTTGAAGAAGATTATTGTAGTTTATTATTTGTAAGCAAGTTGGAAAATAAATGAAAATTGGAAATTTAGTTAAATCTAGGAAAACAAATATATCCTATTAAAAAAATGTCACATCCAAAGACGCCAAATGGGATATCGTATCTATACCCGACGTCGTGATCGTGAACGTACAATACAAGTGATTGATTTAAAGGGAATACCCTACTCAAAGCGGCAGCGGCCGGCGAAGCGCCCAAAAACATGCTTGTTTCTAATAAATTTATGCTAGACTATTGTGCTTCGGACCTTGTGCATTTTTATAGTTATTTTGCTTTTTAAGTTAATGCGTTTTAATACACATGCCACACAAGTTTAGGCTACTTTTCGAGAGTTTGCCACTCAATATGAAACTCGTGACGATTAGAAACTCAGAAATATGGAACATGACAATTAACATTATGCTTAGGATTAGTTAGCCTTTATGAAGACTTAGTAAAAATCGGTAGATCGTCGTTCAAAATTTCAGCAGTATTTCAGTAAACTTAGGCCAATTTCAGAAGATCTAAATTGAATAAACAACTTTAAAGTTATTAGCTTTCAGAATCGTAAAGTTACACAGCAAAGTCGTTGTTTCGCCACGCACGCACTGTTTTTCCGTCTGACACCCGGCGGGAAAACCTTTATGTGTGTGGTAGGCTCATTAGTCTACTACTCTGTATGATTCATTCGATTATTTCCCATCACTACCAATTGACTATGGTTGTCATAATAGCAATATGATCTCCTTGAACAACAAAAAAGTAAACACCGGCAGGTAAAGCCCAGCCACTTTTGATGAATTAAAAAATATAGATTTTCTTTTCTTATTTTCAAAACAGAAGTTATTTGTACGCAAAATATCTATGCCTGAAAAAATGTACTACTGACTAAGCAAGTAAATCTAGACTTGAAAGGAACATTAGGGGTTAATGCTCCTCCGTATTCTACGGTTGTTTGGCGGTGTGACGAGTTCAGTTTAAATATAAATATGCGCCAGACAACACACCACTTGTCATGGTCTCGAAGTAAGGATAAATATCCCTGGTTACGAGGTACCAGACAGGGAAATAAGCCAGGGGCGTCTCCCAGCACACCCAGACCCGAGCCAATTTAGAAAAAGTCATTTTTCTGTATTGACCCGTCCGGGAATCGAACCCGGGACACCACGGAAGCCAAGGCGAGAAACCGTGCTACAGCACACTGCGCTAATCGTGTCGTCAAGTTTAAAGAACTTAATTCTCATAAAAAAGACATACATGCCACTTATATAAGAACTACATTACATTGTACAGTCACACGTTGTGTATTTAAATATTACAGCATTAAAGAACATAAAATTAAAAAAGAAATAGCGAAACAAAGCTACTTATTCGTGTGATCCTGAAATGGAACAACAGTCCATGACTTGGAAGAGGCCGTCATCTCCAACGCCTAAAAAGTTTATGGCAAATTCATCCGCCGGTAAGATTATAGGCTGAGTGCAATAAAACTTTGACTTTGACTTTGGCTCTCTTTTCTAGGACAGCCAGGGGGTGCTAATGATTGAAAAACTCATTCATGGAGCCACTAGTACGGGGCCCTTATACGCAGAACAATTAAAAAGCTGCGTCAAGAAATACGCGAAAATCGCGGCGGCAAACTTGCCAAAGTTGTGTTGTTTCACCAAGATAACGCTCTCGCACCCAAGTTCCGAGTTGTGATGACTGCTATCCAAGATGCTGGATTTAAATTGACGGAACATCCTCCATACTCACCTGACCTTGCGCCTAGTGATTTCTACCTGTTCTCGCGGTTAAAAGAACAACTTAGAGGTCACAAATATGGCAATGATGAGGAAGTTATTACCGCCGTACATGATTTTTTAAGCGATCAAGATTTTTTTCAAGAAGGTATCTTAGTATTAGAATCTTAGTATCGAAAAATAAAATAACAATAAATAATATATTACTGCTTCATACTCATTATCACTTTTCATTGAACACCCCTAGTACTAGGTAGGGTTAAAATATCTCCAAATCGTCCTGTAAAAGCACACTCTTTGAGGTAAAGTTTTCTTTATAAATTGTAAGGTTTTGCGTTCAAGCAGTATAACAGTGAGTCAGTAGACCACTGACCTTGTAGTAGACATCGGGCACGTATTGCGCGGCGGAGGAGTCGCGGATGTAGCCGAGCTCGGGCGCGTCGCGCGTGGGCAGCAGCACGCCATCGCGCACGAGCGCCGCGCACTGCCCCGACACCTGGTACCCCTCCATGTGCACTTGGTTGCTGCTGTCGCCTGCAACGTGACACAAGTCAGTCCAGAGTTCTGAGCATGCGAGCACGAAGCGCTAGCTAGTACCTAAGTTATTTTATTCATAATGCCGGTAAAGATGACTTCACTCGACCTGATGAAAAGCGGTAATATCTAGATATAAGACCGACAAGCACAGTAATGCAAAGCTATCACTAAGCTGGCCATTCTCATCTGGAAGGCCTGCAAAAATGCCTTTTTCACGCCCGCTTTAAGGCCTTGAGACTATAAAAACAAGTTCCACGTCTGGATAGTACGACAAAGAAACGAACGAACGAACCTTTTCGTGCGGGTCAACAAAGCTGGATTTTATGTTGATGACGCCGTAAACCAGCACGCGTGGTACGGGAGTAGAAGAAGGGTGAGGATGGAACAATTTAGAACCACTCGTCAGAACATTCCCCATAGTAGAAGCGACAGAGAACACTCAACCTAGAAATGTCTCTTGGCAATCGGAGAGGGTCAAGGGTCATGGGTTTCTGAAAATACGGATAGCACGCCGCTGCAACCTGTAGACAACTTCGAGAAAGTACTTGGCAGAACCGTCCCACACTGATGAGAGCAGTATTCCACACACGAGCTTTTGACGAACTTGAGCCTTTTACAAAAGAAAAGAGCTGCTCCGGCGTGAAGAATCGTCTCATTCTTTTCAGGATTCCAATTTCACGGGATGCTGTTTTAATAACACTTTTAATGTGGAGAGACTTAACCTGAAGAGTGGGATAGGAAAGAAATGGTGACGCTTTGGCCGTGAAAGCACACGACTTGTGTTTTCTGTGCGTTGAACTCGACAAGGTTACATGCACCCCAATTCTGAAATGCAGTCCAACACTCCGCCGAGCTCAACGACAAGACTTCGCCTCCTATAATCAATGTTGGTCTGCTTTGCCCCAGGGCGCTCGTCATAACGCGAGGACCGTGCTCCACATAGCAATGAATATTCCCAAGTGATAACGTGTAGTTGATATGCAGAAGAAACAACGTCGGCAGACAAGACGGAGCCCTACGGCACTCCGGCGTTTATCTGGAGTAAGCGCGATTCACGTTTTTTTTTTATCTATTTAGGAGCAAACAAGCTGGAAGGTCACCTGATGGAAAGTGATCACCTCCGCCTATGGACCGCATATGGATTTGTATTTAGCAGACTCTACATTTAAAAGTTAGTGAATATTATTTTGTAATGTTATTGATTTTTTTAATAATGTTACTAATTTTAAAAATATGTTTATAATTCAAAAGTTTTAAAACAATGTCAGCCCTCTACTATTGCTGTGCCCTTGCGGGGCGTCACATGTAAACCTTAGTTACTTTATTAATACCACCTTAACATTTTGTAATGTGACTTGCAAATAAATAAATAAAATAAATAAATGGACAACTGCAACACCAGAGGTGTCACCGATGCGTTGCTTGTCTTTTAAATGGGAATACGCTCTCTTCTTGAAGGCTCCGATGTCATATTACACACACATGGTCTAGGGATATTTCAATTAAACCTAAATAACTAAAATTCTATTAACTTTTTGTTAAGACATCTACACATTGAAATAAACCTTGTTTAAAAGCCTATCCATTCTGATAAATAAACTGTTAGATCAAGTTAAATTTAAAAAAAACTTAGAAGAAAAGGAAAAACTCAAGACGTTATTTAAATCTTAACTTTATTTTTGAAACATCAAAACCTAAACAAAACAACTATTTTTTTTATGAAAATTGTTGAAAACTTAAAATTGATAATCCGTGGATCCACCTAAGACTATCCCTGACACATCTGCAGCGGTTCTGCATACTCAAAACAAGTGTGTCAATATCCTGTTGTGGAATACTGTCCCAAGTCCTGCTAAGATGCAAGAAAAGCTGGTTTTCATGCACAATATCTTCAGGGAAATTCCTAAGAGCTCTTCTCAGAAGCATATCCCAGGCATACTCAATAGGATTTAAGTCAGGGGATTGTGCAGGCCAGTCTAAAGCTTGGATATCATGCTGTTGTAACCAACTTGTAACGATACGCGCTGTATGTGGACGGGCATTGTCGTGCATTAGCTGGAAATTTTGTCCCATTTGCAGTCTGTGGGGCAAGATTACAGGCTCTAGCACCGCATTTCGGTATTTTAGAGCAGTCATATTCAAAGATAAAAACTAGAAAAAATCGACCTGGTCCTGGGACTCAAGCGGGATTCGAACCCGCGACCTTTCACAATCCGGGTGACTGCTCTTCCAACTGAGCTACCGAAGCCGTTAACAGACCTGGCGAATTTATCTAGTGTATTTCTACGTTGTAAGCCAACGTTGTTTCATCAATGTTATAGGCAAGCGCCTTTAACATCCGAAATAAATATTTTTGCAAATATTTAACTTTCGATTAAGATGAAACTAGCTATTGGAGCTCTGTAGCATTGTTTAATGCTAAAAAATAAAAATTCACTTAGCAGTCATATTGCCTTGTATCCAAACGAGGTCCGTTCTACCGCCGAGACGAATTCCTGCCCAAACCATAATCGTGCCACCTTGATCTGCATGAACTTGTTGTGGGTGCTGCAGTCGATTCCAACGTCCAGGTTCTCTCCAAACGCGTACTCTTCGCGAATCAGGATGAAATCGAAACCTGGATTTATCAGTGAAAAGCACAAGTGACCATTGAGAATGGTTCCAGTTTTCGTGTGCAATAGCCCATTGTAATCTTCTTCCTCGATTGCCTCTCCTTAGCGCTGGTACCCGAAGTGGCCTACGAGCACGTAGGTTGACTTCATGCAGTAGTCTTCTCAAAGTTTGACCGCTTACTAGCAAAACATACTCTCTCTGTAGCCTTAACCAATTGCATCGCCGTTACATTTGGTTGACTTCGTTCGACTATGAATCGGTCCTGTACATGTGTTGTAATGCGTTGAGGTCCTCGGTGGCGTTCCACCACTTCCCCCGTGACACGATAACGTGACCAAAGCCTGGATAAAACGCTCTGACTGGTCCTCATGGCTTCAGAAACCGCAATTTGGGTAGCGCCAGCTTGAATCATGCCCACTGCTCTTAACATTTCGTTCCTGGTCAAGTGTCTACGTGGCATGATTGAATGAACACCGGAGATGCGTTTGACAAAGATTTATAGAAATTTACGGAGTTTACGGAGTTTTAATCAAGTTAGAAGTTCGTGAAGATTTACTTCTTTGGAAGAAATTCAATGAATGCGAATTTCATCTCAAAACAAAACTTTGATATACAAATTTGAATTTAAAAAAGGAACTTAATTATGTTTGTTTATAATCTGTCATTCATAGTTTTTTGTAAGGCCAGTACTTTTTAGGTTATTTAAAAAAGTTTTATATATCCCTAGACCATGTTGTTGTGTGTACTTTGGAAATACCGACGCAGGAAGATTTATTTTGCGCTATAGCTGTAGGATAAGTAAATTTTTATTTTTCGCACTTAAGAATGCACATTCAACACATAGATAGAAACTAGAAAAAATCGTCCTGATCCAAAAACTTAAGCAGGATTCGAACCCGCAACCTTCCACAATACAATATTTGGTGCACGATCACTAAAAATACGTGATTTTACGAAATACGTGAAAAAATATCTTCTTAAATTCTGGAATAGTCCATTATTGCTTAAAAAATTGGCCATGTGAGAGCACCTTTAGCGATAGTAGTACTTACCAGTGACGCAAACAGTGACGAACTTGGAGCCGAAGTAGCCGCTGGAGGCGTGGCGGCACGCGCTGGGGTGCAGGTTCTGGTAGTGGCCGGCCGTCACGCATTCTTGAGCCGACAAAAAATGCGTGTCTACGCCCCTAAAACAAAACACTATGTTACTACTTGGATCACCGCTAAGGTACTTTTAGAAACGAAAGTAAGTAAACAGTTTGAGTACCACGCCACATTTAACATTGTTTTTTTAAAACGGACAGTTAATTTAGAAGCTTTTAAATTACCTACTTAGTTTTTTTTCATAACAGTTCATGATCACAGCGGCGCAATTGAACCAAAAATGAACTGTCACTGTAATAATAAAACAGACAGATGTCTCAAATTTCAATAGAGAATGTTATTGACATTTTCTATAAAAATTTGTACTTGTACTCATCATCATCTAATTTGTAATAAATATTTTTGTATGTCTACTATCTAACATACATAGCACAAGCTTTGATTAGTTTTAGCTTGGGTCCTGATGATTTTGCTTTTCCATTGTTATTGAAGATTTGAGTGACGTTTTTGTATGATGTGTTTCAGGATGACATAATCCAAGTTCACTTATATTGAGTCAGTAAAAACAATATGTACAGGTAAAGCGTTGTCAACTATGGATGACGTTTCTGTATTCTGAAGTACCTAGGCTGTAGAAAGCAAACTGAGTCAAAGGCGGTAACATTGTTTTTGGGTGGAAGCATAATGAGTTTACCTGATGTGCTGGACGCTGCCGCTGTTGGTGTCTAGGGGCAGCAGGTCGGTGAACAGCCAGCCGACGCGGCGCAGACGCAGCCGCCGCGCTAGCTCCTCAGCTGCGGCTGCTCGTCGTCCGGCAGCACTCACCTGATGTGCTGGACGCTGCCGCTGTTGGTGTCTAGGGGCAGCAGGTCGGTGAACAGCCAGCCGACGCGGCGCAGAGGCAGCCGCCGCGTCAGCCCCTCAGCTGCGGCTGCTCGCCGTCCGGCAGCACCCACCTGATGTGCTGGACGCTGCCGCTGTTGGTGTCTAGGGGCAGCAGGTCGGTGAACAGCCAGCCGACGCGGCGCAGATGCAGCCGCCGCGCCAGCTCCTCAGCTGCGGCTGCTCGGCGTCCGGCAGCACTCACCTGATGTGCTGGACGCTGCCGCTGTTGGTGTCTAGGGGCAGCAGGTCGGTGAACAGCCAGCCGACGCGGCGCAGATGCAGCCGCCGCGCCAGCTCCTCAGCTGCGGCTGCTCGGCGTCCGGCAGCACTCACCTGATGTGCTGGACGCTGCCGCTGTTGGTTTCTAGGGGCAGCAGGTCTGTGAACAGCCAGCCGACGCGGCGCAGACGCAGCCGCCGCGCCAGCTCGTCCAGTACGGGCTGCTTGGGGTCTGGGAGAAGCGTCACGCTGTCGCGGGAACCGGTCTGCGGCGGCTCGTAAATCGCGGCCACTCGCGCGCGGATACCTAAGCAAAATAAAGGTATGGATTCAGGACCACATCGCTTTAGTGAAATAGGACACAGGCACAACACTACATTGCGTTACAATCGGGATAATGCAACACTAGCTGCACCTGCGATTTTACTATTTTGATGCTTCGATTCTGGTTAGGTGGTGGTTAGGTTCTGATTATGGGATCCATGACAAAGTAACGGAACTCTTCAATTCTTAGGAGCAATTGGACGATACTTTTTCGATATGTTTAAGAACTATTCACTGAAAATCAAGAAATAAACAAAAATTTTAACAAAAATAAAACCAACTTCAAAAAAAACTATTCCAAAACAAAGCACTAAAAAGTAAAGAAATAATTGCGTATTCATCTAAAACTTATACGATAATATAATGTAGGTACAATTATTGTTATTGTTGGTGTCGGTGTCAGCCAAGGAAACACTACAGTATACGGTCTAGCAATATACCTACCTATAGGGCAAAAAGTGACTAAGAGCAACGTTTTGTATCTCCTGCGTTACAATTTTTTTTTTAAATCGAGAATTTTCTGATTTAGACATTTATTAACACTTAAAATAAAAGTTATATTGAGTTGAATATCCACTGCGTTACTTTGGACATATTTTAACACTTAAATCCGAAATAAATCGCAAAAGGTAACAATCAGCGTCAAACAATATAAACATTAGGATGTGGTATACTTTAATTCAGTTAATTATAAACATATTATCGATAAAGAAAAATCATTTCTTAAGTAATGTACTTCAAACTTAAAAATAACCAAGGGACATTTTGGTAACGCAAGAGAACAAACATGGTAACGCCTGATAAAGTAAGCAATTAGTTTGCCTTCTTTCTCCGGGTTTAACAATTTTTTTAATACAATTAGTGAAATGGCATCTTTGGAATCTGCGTCGTGTTGATGATTCATAAATTTCTTATTTTGTAGCACCCCAATGCTCCGTCAGCGCCTTCCCGAGAGGAGAGATTGTTTGTTCTGAAGCACCACACTCGCATTGCGGTCCGTCTAAGCCTATGTAACTACACTTGCAAAGATTACTCCTGCATCGACCCGCTTGCGTTCGAGTCAGTTCAGTGACATCCATCCATGGGGGCCATGGCAGATCGCAACCAGCGGGAAGTTTTTCTCAGGGCAGTAGCAAATCAAGTGGTGGAGCATGGACCTCTTGCCACAGCTTGCGTCGGCCCTCACATGACGTGCCCACAGTAGCTGAGGTTCCTTGGAGGAAGCTATTTCGGCTTTTAAAGCGAGAATCACACGGAGTTGATACTAGAAGTTGGTGCCTGCTGTCCAACTCTTGCTTTTGTTTATCAACTACAGATGCAATTTGTCTCCTGACCTCGCGGTGTGTTGATCATTCCAAGTGGCTTGAGACAGCCTGTGATGGTTCTGCATGTCTGACGGTGAGGTTAGCCGAGAAAGAAGATTGTTCCGCGAGCATACTTTTTGCTTCACCCTAAGGCAATGGTTCCAGTATGTGAGCAACTTATCTTGGGTCACCCCTAAATAAGTCGGATCACAATGCCAGATTCGCCATGTGATACTTAATTTTCTTTTAAAAAGTAAAAAAAAGGTAAAGTGTTTAGCTTGGGTTTAGTCTGAGAACATTAGCTTTTACCAGGGCAGCTGTTAGTAACTTTACGGCTTATGGGAAGGTCGTGTTTTGGGCCGTGAGTGCACGGTCATCAGCATATAGAAATAAAAACCCTGTTGTTTTTCTGGGATTCAGGTCGGTCATTCGTGCAGATGTTGAATAAAATGGGTTCCAAGGCTTGACCCTGTGGAAGAACATTTTTTACATCTCCATCTACTCACTTTAGAATTCAGGGCAACTTGAAATCGTTGCGAAGCATTTCACTTAGGACATCAATAAAATTCTGGTCATCTAGCATTTCAACTGCTCTCGTGTTTTTTTTGCTGCGAAACCGTTCTTAATATGTTGTGTGTGTTTCAGTATTTGTCCTGTGCACGACTTTCCTAACAAAAATCCTGCCTGTTATGGAACAGGTTTTAAATCTATAATTGGGGTGAAACGGTTCAGAAGGAGCCTATTAAAAAAGTTTATATATGTTACAAGGCGTGATTTTCCAGGTTTGAAGAGGGCGGTAATCTTAAGACTTTCGCCACCACCTAACATCAGGACGTTTAATAATAACCCGACCTAATGTTTAATTAACAGTAGTATAGATGTTGTAGTTTAAACCTACTACGTTTGAAATTGATACCTTTAAGTGCATGTAACGCCAGAGAATGTAAGAGCAATTTCATATGAAGTAGTCTTACATTCTCTGGCGTTACTGGTTACGCAGTAGAAGATTTTTGGAATATACCCCATAACTGCATCTACATTAAATAAATATCTATTTTACGGCATAGACTTAACCTCAGATCAATATGGCTTCGATATTTAGTAATAACATTGAAAAGTAATAATATTTACCACGATTTTGGCGGTAACGCAGTACACCTAGAATAAACCCACGCGCACCACTCAAAGGCTCACGCCACTCTGATGACCAATCGGAGCGACGTTGACCGTGTCGAATAAAGAGTACAAAAGGCTAGACAGACACACGAGCTAGTGTTGGCGACGTGTATTGCCATCTTTGTCTAAATTTGTAATTATAGCGGTAACGCAGTGGATGTGATTTTTTAGTGTTAGGACCGAACAAATAAAAATATGTAAAAAATTATTAATTAAAAAATGGTGTGTTTGAACGGTTTAAATGAGTGTGATTGTTTTTATTTTTAAATGTGAAAATACTTGCTTGGAACTTATTAAAGTTATGTATAGAAGTATCATTAATGATACCATCAGAGACTAGGTTATTACTATGTATAGTATTTCTCCTCAACTGCGTTACTACGAAACTGACAAATAATAATAAAAATATACATTAATAATATAATATAATAGTGACAGACAACACACCACTTGTCATGGTCTCGAAGTAAGGATAAATATCCTTGTGTTACGAGGTACCAGGTATAGCCCCTAAAGACAGACTAACAGACACACAGACAGACGCACAGTACCGAAGAATTTAAAGAATAGCTCTCTAAAAGTAAGTACAAGCGTCTTAAGGCGAAGAAGAAAAGAGAGCTGGCGGAGCAGAACCACACCCAGACACCTCAAACACCATCGAGAGGGGGGGTAGGCGCTCGGGCTCCTAAGCTCAAAAGACAAGGGACAGACCCAGAAGAGCCGACACAGCAACGCCCACCTAACAGGCAGAACACCCGCGCCGAGGGATCGTCGCGACCCCATGTGGGCCAGACGGATCTCTCCATCATCATCGAGCGGGTGGATGGCGGCAGGATGGACGAGACCACAGCAGTGACGGTTCGGAAGAGGCTAGTGGCCATCATGACCAGCGCCGTGCGGGCTAAGGTCGGGGGGCGGTGCCTGTCGTTGGAGGCTTCGGGGTTGGTGGCAGAGGGATTTTTCCTTGTGACACCCAGCAACTGGCTGCTCGGATGCGACCTTAGCGGGCAAGGTGAAATGCCAGTGAGGGCTCGCAGACTAGAAAGCCAGCGCGTATCAATCTGGCTGCCGGGCAACCTCGGGGAGCCGGGCAGTGATCCGCTGGAGATGCTTCGTGGTCAGACCGATCACAGGGTTGAACTGAGGTTGCCTGAGTGGAACCTCATCTACAAGGAGACGTTGCTAACTGGCCAACGACTTGTGGTGGGGGTCCCTCAGGACGCCCTCAAGGACCACGTGATGCTGCACTACCAGTTTACCAAGGTGCAATCACGGCTTCTAAACCGCGACAAGACGACTCAGGGGGGAGCCCGTCGGTGGGATAAGCACCACTCAGCCTGGAGATTCAACAGGAATCCCCACTGAAGGATGCAGTAACAACCGTCGGGGCTCTATCCCAGAACACGCCGTACAGGACACAGAGGGGGGGGGGGTGCTTGCCGGCGGGGAGAGCAGCAGTCAGATCGGGAACCCCGCAGAAGGACCCCTAGACTACCGCACACCCAGCCGAATTGCCAGCCCCGAACCTCCCACACACCACACCACACCAACCCCTCTCACGACACCGCTCAGGGATCGCGCTCCCCCGCCAAGTGTGGCGCTTCTGCAACCGCCTTGGTACGGGGACCCGAAGACCGAAACGGAGTAGTCAAGAGGGGGTCACCAACACACCAAATACACACACACACACGACACACCCACTCACCACACATATGAACACACAGTAACACAACACAGAAACACAAACAAAAGATAAAAATAGTTCAACTCAACCTGCACCACTGCCGGGAAGCCATGTCGGAGCTGTGCCGATACGTGGTGGAGGAGAGCATAGATATCGCTCTACTGCAAGAGCCATAGGTCATAAACAGACGGGTGGCCGGGCTTGGCTCCCTGGGTGGAGACCTCATCTACCACAATGATGGTGAGTCCAACCCGAGAGCATGCATTTTCACGAGCAGTAGAGTAAGCACATTAGGACTAATCAAGGCAGACTGTTACAGAGATCTGGCAAGCGTCGAACTAACAATAACGAGCCTAAACAAGAACAAAGCAAGGGTGCTCCTCGTCTCTGCATATCTTCCCAGCGAGAGTGAGTTTGAGCCGCCAACAAGAGAAATGGACGATACCATCAAGAAGTACCAAGGTAAGAATATTCCTGTTATTCTAGGGTGCGACGCCAACGCACATCACGTGGTGTGGGGCAGCACGGACTGCAACAGGAAGGGGAAGCACTCCAAGAGTACATTAGCGCATCCGGTCTGGAGATATTAAACGTAGGTAACACACCAACGTTTGTCAACAGAGTGAGAAGTGAGGTGCTGGACATCACCATCGCATCAGAAACGATCAGCCGACAAACCAGAAACTGGAAGGTAGACGAGAATGAATCCATGTCAGATCACAGACGTATAACCTTCAGCATAGACTGCAGCATCGACAGGGTCCGAGTGAGAAATGCAAAAAAGACAGACTGGTCTACTTTCGAAAACTACATCAAACAGTGGACACCTGGAAATCACGACTTAGACAAGCACGAAATGGAGATAGAAAAAGAGGCGACAAGACTAGATGAGGCCCTCAGGGAAGTCTATCACAAAGCATGTCCGCTCAGAGAAATCAAACTAGGCAAGGGACAACCATGGTGGACCAAGTCACTAGAGAAGTCCAGAAAGAGGACCCGACGTGCTCTCAGGGTGGCCCTCAAAAAGGGTGACGAAGAGAGCTGGCGCAAGTACAAAGACGAGCGAAACAAATTCAAGGGCGAGAGCAGAAAAGAGTGCAGGAACAGCTGGAGCGCGTTCTGCGAAGGGATCGAAAAACACCCAGATGCCGCGAGGCTGGTCAAAACGCTATCCAAGGACAACACCTGCAAACTAGGAAGTATCAAGAAGGAGGAAGAACTGATAACTGACCCAAAAATGATACTGGAGACTATGATGGAAACTCATTTCTCAGACTGCGAGCACGACATAGACGAAGACATGCCAACCTTCCCAAACCCCACAGTGGTAAGGGCAGGCGAGGCCATCGCCATATCGGAAGAACAACTGGTATGGAGCATTTTCTCCTTCCAGCCATACAAGGCGGCAGGCCCGGATGAAATATTTCCAAAAATGCTGCAAGTAGCGTTAAAGTACATCAAGGAAGATCTCTTAAAACTGTTCAACAGCAGTATAAGAATGCAGTATATACCCAAGAAGTGGAGGGAAGTCAAAGTAGTTTTCCTACCGAAACCTGGCAAGGCCACATATCAGGAGGCGAAGGCCTTCAGATGTATTAGCCTATCCTCGTTTCTATTGCAGACAATGGAAAAGATCCTTGACAGAACTATCAGAGCCCAGATAGAGAACAGTGGATCCCCGCTACATCAGAACCAACATGCATACATGGAGGGTAAGTCCACAGAAACAGCTCTCCACAACCTAGTTACTAGAGTACAAAGGTCTCTGAGCAACAAGGAATACGCACTGGGCTGCTTCTTTGACGTAGAAGGGGCATTCGACAAGGCCAGCCCTAAGTCGATAGAAGCCACCTTAGACCGCGAAGGTATTCACAAAGACATATCAGGATGGGTGAAGAATATGCTTCAACAACGACTGATAAAGGTTGAGCTAGCAGGGGCTACACACACGGTCAGAGCGAGAAGAGGATACCCGCAAGGGGGATGCCTATCCCCTCTACTATGGTGCATTCTAATAGATGAACTAGTCAACGAGATAAACAAGATACACATATACACACAGGTGTACTCTGATGACAGGGTATTGCTAGTAACTGGAAAGGTCCTCAGCGTCATGTGCAACATCATGAAAGGACTGAAAGCGGCGCTATCATGGTGCAGAAGTAAGGGACTCAACCTCAATCCCGAAAAGACGAAACTAGTCCTATTCACCAATAAACGTAAAATTGGTAGAAAAGAAATAGTGCAGATAGACAACTCCGAACTATAAATGGTCAAGGAGATTAAATACCTAGGAGTCACGCTGGACAGCGAACTAACTTTTAAAGCACACATAAGCAACACCTGCGCTAAGGCCAAAATGGCCATGATACAATGTAAGAGAGCCATAGGACGCACATGGGGAATCAAACCGGCGACTGTACTATGGATATACAAAGCAATAATCCTGCCACGAATCCTTCACGGATCACTGGTATGGTGGCATAAGGCGGCACTAAGGATCAACAAACTAGAGCTAGACAAGGTCCAAAGACTAGTGGCACTGATGATCACAGGTGCAATGAGAATAACACCCACATCAGCGCTAGAGATCGTGCTCGGGCTGGATCCGCTTGACCTAGCGATAAAAGGAAGAGCGACCGAACAATGGTTCAAACTCAGGAGCACGAACCTCTGGATCGGTAACCACACGGACAAAGAGTATCTACGCATTGGTAGTCAAATCGAGAGCAACATGTCAATGATCTTTACCAACAACGACCTAACAAGGAAAGAAAAGATCTTTGACAAGAAATACAAAGTACATATACGACAAAGAGATGAATGGAACATAGACACAAGCGGAACAGTTTGCTACACAGATGGCTCCAGAATTGAGTCACTGAAGCTATCTGGCGCGGGTGTGCACATAAGGTGCGAGGATGGTACAGTGATAAACAGATCAATCTGCCTAGGCAGGTTCGCCAGCTTATTCCAAACAGAAATATACGCTATCATGGAATGCGCAGATATATGAGACAACCAGGACAGCGTCACCAAGGCCACTATCTACAGTGACAGCCAGGCAGCGCTGAAAGCGCTTAGCAAAGCAGAGACGACATCAGCAACTGTCAAAGAATGCAAAAAAAGCTCTAGGGAAACTCGCAAATTTGCATTTTGCATGGGTCCCTGGACACGAGGGGAATGTCGGCAACGAGGTAGCAGACGAACTAGCCAGGGGTGGTGCCGCTGAAGGCTTAGTGGGTCCGGAACCCAGGCTGCCAATAGCACACAACATCACCAAGGAAGTAATCAAAAGGTTAACCACAGCAGCAACAAATAGACGATGGAAGGCTGCAACAGGTATGCGACAGTCTAAAATGTTTATCAGCGGAATGAACACGAAGAAGACAGGTCAACTACTGAAGCTGAATCTTTAGTCTTTAAAACTGACAGAAATAAAAACCTTTTTGATGATGTTAATGACGCACTTTCAAAGGTTTTACAATGGTTCACAGTAAATAATCTACAGCTTAATGCAAAAAAGACTAAATGTATTAATTTTAAGTTGCCTGATGTTAAAGATAACCCCATTAGTCTAAAAATTGATGGTAATACTATGAAGCTTGTAGATACAACAGTTTTTCTTGGAATCATACTAGATTCAAAACTGCAATGAAACCCTCATATAACAGCTCTCTCAGGCAGACTTAGTTCGGCTGCATTTGCAGTGAGAAAAATTAGGTTATTAACAGATGTTGATACTGCACGTTCAGTTTATTTTAGTTATTTCCATAGTGTAATGTCTTACGGCATTGTACTTTGGGGTCAAGCTGGACACACAAACGTATACGGATATACAAACCATTTTTATCCTCCAGAAGCGATGATTGAATCTATGTAGATTCAAAAATCACATCAAAACAGCTTTATTAAAAAAGGGCTAAGGGCTACTACGAAAGACTACCATATACATAAAAATGCCTGGGTATAAGCGCTCTGCTCGATGCGGGATTAAATAGCTCTATTGTAGCAGATGTTTTATTGTAATAGTTAATAGGTACCTAGTATGTACTGACTAACAATTAGTATTAAACAAAAACACTTAGTATATTTTGCTGTAAATTTGACGATTTGAAAGTACTGATACAGTCTATTTGAATAAAGTTATTTGAGTTTGAGTTTGAATGGGTGAAATGGCCCATAACAAGCGGACCGATCACCCGGCCCACTGCCAGCGTCCCCAGTTGAAATAATAATAATAATAATAATAACGTTATTTCCGGTTGTTCTCACCTTGCTAACGGAGAGTACTTGCACAGACACAACCTAGTAGCCAGGATCATCCACCAGCAACTTGCTCTTCGATATGGCCTTGTCGAGTCGGAGGTACCGTACTATAAGTACGCACCGGCACCAGTTCTCGAAAATAGTCGTGCATTGCTCTATTGGGATCGCTCTATCATCACGGACAGGACTATTGTAGCCAATAAGCCTGATATCGTGCTGGTATACCGATCCGAACGCCAGGCAGTGCTCGTCGACATCACCATTCCCCATGACGATAACCTCGTAAAAGCTGAGAAGGACAAACTCAGCAAGTACCTTGACTTGGCTCACGAGGTGACCGCCATGTGGAATGTTGATTCGACGATCATTGTCCCGATAGTCGTGTCGGCAAACGGCTTAATAGCGAAGAGCCTCGACCAACACCTCGAGAGGCTCTCGCTCAGCGGTTGGATCAAGGGTCAGATGCAGAAGGCGGTACTCCTGGACACGGCTCGCATCGTCAGGAGGTTCCTCTCTCTGCAGCCCTAACCACCGGTAGTCTGGGCCTTGCCTGCCCTGCTGCCGGCGGCACCCTAGGTTAAGGTTTTTATCGTATTTTTATAAATCATTGTTTTATAACTTTAATTTAAGCTTAGGTTTTATAATTGTGATTATGTATTTTGTTTTTATAATTATAATTCTTAAGTTGTTTCATTGTTGTAAATCTTTGTTTTTATAAGAATACTGTACAAATTTTATACCTAAGTTTTATGCTAAATAAAGAGAATAATAATACGAGGTACCAGACAGGGAAACGAGCCAGGGGCGTCTCCCAGCACACCCCGACCCGAGCCATTTTAGAAAAGATCGTTTCATGAATTGACCCGACCGGGAATCGAACCCGGGACACCACACTGCGCCAATCGTGTCGACAAAATAATAAGATATTGAGAACAGTATGGGAATAACAAGCTCTAACTTTTTTTTTAACTTTTGTTTTTAATATTATCAGTCAAGAGGAGACGTGATGGGAGTGGCTTAAAAGTTGATTCACTCTTATATTGACGAGAACTTTGCACCCATGTGGGGTATAAGTGCTATTACAGGTTTGATGATATCACTTGAAATCGTAAAATAAAATAATTTGTAACAAAAACATACCTACCGACTTCAAAAGTAAAAAATAAATTTATTTTATTTATTTTCGTATAACTTTGTGCGAAGTAGATTTATTTATCACATTTATTTATTTATTTCATTATTTGTTTATTCATTGCATAGTCACATAGATATAAAGGTTTTACAGTATTTTCACAAAAGTACATGTGACGCCCCGCAAGGGCATGGCAAATAGAGGGCATTTAATCGCCTCACATTAAATACACCGTCCGGGGTGTTAACAATATAAAATTAAAAACATAAAACATAGTCATTTGGACTCGATTTTGGTGTTTAATGAAAGATAATGAACCTTTCCTAACATCGTTTCATTTCAAAATACCTACAATATCGAAGTTAAAGTAAATTTTCTAATCAGAACTTTAATCCAATGCACTTTACAATACATATGCAAATCGATCAAATACTCATGCAAACTTGAATCGATTTATCGTAAGTATCGAGTACCGAGTCGTATGGGTACATCACTAGTTACGTCGTGAAGACAGATGTCAAAACGGGTATTTTTTTAATTTGTGCAGAGTTCAATTCATCTAACTAACTGAACACACTATCAATCAGTAATCGTCAAATATAAATACAAACATATAAAATGGTTTTTTTAATGCTCTCTTACTCTAGTAGTGCCCTGATCTTATTGAAAGTGATAAACAATAGTTACCGAGCGGCACGTCAGGATGCGGCTCGTAGCGGCCGTAGAGGAAGCCCACGCGCTGGTGGCCGCTGGCGCGCCAGTAGCCCAGGAAGCGCTCCACCAGCGCCGCGTGCTCCACCAGCACGTTGTCCACGTGCCGGTGGCGCTGGCGGTTCAGCGTCACGGCGCCGGGCTGGCACGCCGAGCAGATGCCGCGCGGCCAGGGCGGGTGCTCCGTGCAACCTGACCGCACACACACACACACACTGAGACACGTTCATAATACTATATTTTATATCGAAATAGAATAGAATAGAAAATAGAAAAACCGTCAATCTTTTAGTGCGTGCGCTGGCCTCACTGTTGTTTATACATGCATACAATGTACTACAAAAATATAGGTTTTTAGTATATCCATAAAAAGTCCGCGACACAATACATCTATCTTTTATAAAGAAGTAGCTATAAGGTATAAAAGTGTTAAAAAAATATGTAAATTAAAAGGTAGATTTTGGGAATTATTACTACACAAGCAAGCATATCAATCCTTATGATTAAAACTTAATTCATCATCAAGAGAATTTTACAGAGATAAATTTTGTCCTTCAAAACACATTAATTGAATTAATAAATTCATGAAATTAAAAATTACGCACGCAAAATTATTAAATTAAATAAAAGCGAAAGATCACGAAATTTCAGAAACTACAAGTGCTAGGAGCTTAGAATTTTGCATTGGGCTTCTTTTTAGGACTTAGGTGCTCAGTGACCTTAGAGGTCGAATTTCGCAAAAACCCGTCTTAGTGAGACTGGTTTTTGCGCAATTCGACCTCTGAGGGATTGTTTTTAGGGTTGTTTGTATGAAACTCCGTTATTCAAGTGCTAGGAGTCTCAAATTTTGCATAGGGGTTCTTTTTAGGACGTAGATGCTACCTAAAACGTGATTTTGTGAATAACAAGTATCGTAAGTTGGAAAAATCTCATGTCATAAAAATGAAGTTCACGCGGGCGAAGCCGCGGGCTGAAAGCTAGTACCAGATACACAAACACAACAAACACAAATGTTCATCACATGAATGTTTGCCATAGGTGGGAATCAAAGCCACCACCGCTGGCGCAAAAGGCCGGATCGTTATCATTTAGCCAACAGGCCATTCAACTTGCTGTTGGTATCTAATATTGATACACATAATGTTTGTTATTTTCTCATCTCATGACTTGAAAGTTCTCATGAAGTGGCTTATTAAGTAATTTTAAGAGCATACTTTTACTTGCGGAAGAAAAACTAAAACTATTAATGACTTTTTCATGAATATAAGAAAGGCAATAAATTACCTGGTTTGATTTTGCATGAGATCTCATCTAATGAAATGAACTTCCCAGACGTTATCTTGCGCAAGTATGAGTGAAAGGAGAGGTGCTTAATGTTGTGTTCCTTCAAGTAGCCCTCATCCCAGGGCTCGAGAGGTGAGCAATGCACACAGCAGCCCTTTGAGTTGTGTCTACATCTGTAAGAAAACAAGAACAACAAAATAGGTGTGGTGATCTCATTTCCTCCTATCTTTTATGACCTATATTGTATGACAGAAAATTTTCGGCCAGAGGGAAGGAGATGAAATCCAATTAAAAATGATCTACTCACAAATTTAAAAGTACTTGCTACAGGTCTATTTAAATGAAGATATTTTTGATTTGATTTGATTCAAATTTGAAGTGACCTTCAGTCAGAGTGGCTTTATACAAAGTGTTAAATGCTAAATGATTTCATATTACTCAGCATTGGCATATATAACATAGAATAACATAATATATATAGCAGAGAATAACATAGTACAATTAGATCAGAAATATAAGCCAATGAACTCCTTATCTAATTCAGCACTAATCATGAGCATTTCTTACAATTTGTCATCCCTTTGTCTCTGAATGGCTCCAGACTGGCTGTAGAGCTCTATATCCACATCATCCTCCTGGGGGGCTGCTGCACCAGGCACAGGGGTAGCTTTGCTGGGGGCACTTGCTCCAGAGTCTGTTGAGGGACCTGCCACCACTGGCTCACCAAACGGCTTGTTGTTCGCCTGCAAACATGTAGCATCAGCTTCAACAATACCAATAACTGAGGGTTGTTTCTTTTACTATATTCTACATTTTGGATATTAAAGCAGAATATTAGATCAGCAAAGATGTTTTTCTAACCTGAAATAACACATACATGAAAATGTATGCAATCTTGATGGCCTGAGCATATTGACTATTGATGTAAATTTGCTGAGCTAGGCCGACAATTCACATCTTGTTAACCAGCAGAACTTTTGTTATCAGATAAAAGGCCAGTATTTGATGATGTAAAATTTGGAGAATACAGATAAAACAGTAGGATTTGTTTTAAATACAAGTACAAGCTTTCCAGTAGAGAGTACCTCAGCACTTGTAGAAGGTTGATCAAAGAGCACTGCTCCATTGACAGGGCTCAGGTAGAGCATATCCCCATGACGGAGGCCGTAGTCACGTAGCTGTCGCGATTTGCTTGAAGATATCTCCTCCTTGCGTTGGCGATCCTTGTGCAGCGCGAATCCGAAGGTGCTCAGGTGCAGGGCCTCGTAGACGCGCTCGTACAGCTGCGCCGTCACGTCCGACTCCAGCAGCTCCACACGCGCCGTTCCCTCCGACGACTGCACGCGCAGCGTCTACGGCAAACACAAAACTTAACGACTGCACCAACCATCGAAATTGTCGAGTCATCCTATGTAATCATCATTTTTAAGAAACTTCGAGAATAGTCAACTATTAGGACGTTACCTAAAGACTTGAAACTCTAAAGAAAGCGATGCAATAACCAAGAAAATGTTTAAAAAAAGGTTTACTAAAATCATGATAGGAAGCGATATTCGACAACCAAATTTAGGGGTTGTTGATGCTCTCATATGACTTAAACTATTTTCACCGATTAGGTTATATCCTTTATCGTACGTAAGTTTAAACACTTTACCAATTTCTTTGAGCTTGACATTTTTATTTAAACTAAAATAACTGCACAATAGCAACAGCACAACACTGACATAACAATCGTGACATGACAAATGACATGACATACAAATTGACTCAGACATTTTTATTTTTTTTATCTGAATACTGATGATGAAGAATTATACAGCCAACAGAAAAAAACATAACCTGCCTGCCCCCCGATTCCAGAACAAAGTTTTCGACCGATTCGGTTATTTTCTTTTATTTTTAAGTCATTTTTAAGTATGGGTAGTTTTAATATTATTAAGTTTATGAAAACTATAGGCCTTTGGCTTCAACATAGATACATATAAAAATATAGAGGTCATTTCAGAAATAATAGTAAATTATACACCAAGGGGATAAAGCACTGTTTTATGTCACGGGCGCTACATTGAGCGAGGGAATTAAGATTGAGTCCTGAGTGCAGTGAGGGATTGAAGGGCCCAAGAAAAAAACAGTTTTATCCTGGTGGTGTATACTCTACTTTTCTCACTTTATGCGAGACAATAAAAAACCAGGCTTAGTAGATAGTGTTTAATACAGCATATTAAAAGTGCAAATTGATATTGGAGACATTATTGACAATGCCTATGGCATCTAATTTAATAGCTTCTTGAGTCAAAATACTTTCATCACTCGACATTTTTTATTTTTTCTTTGAAATATTTATAGAATCTTCTAAAGCTAGTAGTACTACTAGCTACGGCTATAGCAACTTCTTTCAGCTGGCGTGGCCTACTCGATTTGACAAACAAATGAAGTTCGTCTCAGTGCGAATCTAGTGGGCCACGGCCTCGGTCTTCGAAAATCGAGTTGGCCGCGCCCGCTGAGGACACATTCTGTTTAGTGAAATTAGACTTTATGCACATAGCAATAAGAATTATGAAAGTGAAAATCACATTATTGACCAGCGGGTTATAATAGAACATTATAACCCGGCTAAAGCCAAGAGATATAATTTCTTGCTTTCGGTAAGGTTTACATGACATATAATTCGGCATTGTCGAGCATGTGGTGTGAAAAATAAATTTACCGAATCAGTCAATAACTTCGTTCTGAATCGGGGGGCTGAAGTGTCAACATGATAAGCTACCTTAGAGCAGTCTAAATGCTTTAAGTAAGCTACTGACTTGCCTTCTACTATTTTGTTAAACAACGTAAACAACGATATAATGTTACCTAAAATTTTGTAAGCAATTTTTTATACAAAACAAAAAACAATCCTAATAAGCTAAAATAAATTAAGGTAAAACCCCTCTCTGCCCCTGGATCTTTTTTTATTATTGTTGTAATTTGGTAAATTTATAATCTTATTCATACTTATTAGCGTTTTGGTTGAACGCCACAAAGGTTGTTATTTTTCCTTTTTAAAATGTCTTAATGTCTGTCTTTTACAATGCTTGTCAAAAGTGTGTGCTCTATAAAATAATAAAAGATTTTCTCAAAGTTAATTTCTGTATTTATACTAATAATTTCAACATGGTAGCAGAGCGTAGTTCGCGAAAAGGGAAACTCATTGTGATAAATAAAATATAAAGTGATATGAAGATTGAAAAATACGATTAAGATTTGAGGAGAAAGTGACAAGCGCAACGAAAAATGTTATTGTAAAAATACGAGAATTTATACTAATGAAACGTTATTATTCTCAGAATGGCTAAACAAACAAAAATAGAAGACATTGTTATTCCTATATTTGATGGTGCAAACTATTCAAGCTGGAAATTAAGGTTGGTGACTTTGTTGGAATACAAAGAATGCAACGAGGCCGCCATTGGTACGAAGCCTGACAGATATGAAAATACTGACGCGGAATGGCAAAAGATGGATTTAAAAGCGAGAACTATAATAATGAGTACAATTTCAGATAAACAACTAGAATATATCAGTGAATGCAAAACAGCATATGAAATGATTAAGAAGTTTGATAAAATGTATTTGACACAGTCTACAGCTATGCAGATAATATGCAGAGGAAAAATTGAAGAAATCAGACTAACCAATTACAGTACCGTAGAAGAGTTTTTCGTTGATTTTGAAAAAACAATAAATGAGTTTAAATCGGCTGGAGGAAAAATAGATGAATCTGAGAAGTTAAGATATTTGCTGAGAGCACTACCACCCAGCTATAGTTATATTGGAGATTTTCTTGATGTTATTCCAGAAGAACAAAGAACAGTAGATTATGTACGTTCTAAAATAAAAGAGAAAAATATGACCACTAGTGACTTTGACAAGAAAAACAATATGAGTACATTTGCAACCAAAACTATTGCACAGTGTTTTATCTGTGGAAAGACTGGCCATCTCAAGAAGGATTGCTGGCATGGGCAGAAATATAATCATGGGCAACGAAGTCTACAAGGAAGATTCCAATATAGTCATGGTCAGCGAGGACAACAGAGAGGTAACAACAGAGGTGGATTCTACAGTGGCCATACTGGAGGCAGAGGTCAAGGTCATTACAGAGGTCAAAACCATTTTAGAAGTCAAGGTAATTTTAAAAGTCAAGATGTATCCAGAGGACCAGGTCATTTCAGAGGGAATGATTATTCCAGAGGTCAAGGTCAATCCAGTGGTGAGTCTTCAAATAACTTTCCATCTGAGTCATGGGCAACTCAAGTATGTAATCCGGAAATAAATCAGGTATCGGGATGTATTGAAAGGGAAGAATGTAATAATAGCAATGAAATTCATTGGCTTTTAGATAGTGGTTGTACTGATCACATAATAAATAACGATGCATATTTCTATAATTATATAGATTTGAAAAGTCCTGTCGATGTGAAACTGCCAGATGGTAAAATGTTAAAAGCTACTAAAGTAGGTACTGTCAAAATTTATTTCAAGAACTACTATAATGAAAAACATGTGGATTTAAAAAATGTTTATTTTGTCGATGGTATTAGGCAAAATTTGTTAAGTTTTTCAAAGATAACTAAAACTTGCACTATTGTAGCTAAAAATGAAAATGCTAAAATTTATAATGAGGCTAGAGAATTAATAGTTGTTGCTGCGAAAATAAACAATTTGTATTGTATAAAAAGTTTTGTATCGAAAAATGAAATGTATGCACATTTAGTAAAATTAACTCAGAAAGAGAAATGGCATAGGGCACTCGGTCATGTGAATTTCCAGTATTTAAATAAATTAATAAACAATAAATTAGTAGATGGTTTGCCTGATAAAATTGAAAACACGGAAATGAAATGTTCAAATTGTATCAAAAGCAAAATGACCAATGTTCCTTTTGAAAATAATAGAACAAGGACTACTGAGATTTTAGAATTAATTCATACTGATTTGAACGGTCCACATAATACCACTGGCTACGGGGGTGAAAAATATTTTTTGACATTTATCGATGACTATAGTAAGTGCACAAGGATATTTTGTATTAAAAGCAAAGCTGAAGTTGCTAGTTGTTTCATAGAATTTGTAAATTTAGTAGAAAATAAATTCAACAAAAGAGTAAAAAAAATCCAGTGTGACAATGGCAAAGAATATTTAAATAAGGAAATTTACAACTTCATAAGGCAAAAGGGTATAGAGCTATTACCATGTCCACCTTATGTTCATGAATTGAATGGAGTAGCGGAACGGTATAATAGATCTGCTATGGATATAGGTAGGTGCTTAATGAGAGAAGCTAACATTCACAGAAGGTATTGCCTGAAGTAGTAAAAACACACAGCATATTTAAAAAATCGAACAATTGCAAATACCCTAGACCACAAAACTCCATATGAGATATTTTTCGGAATAAAACCAAATGTAGAACACTTAAAAATTTATGGAAGTAGAGTCTTTGTCAGGGTTCCTGAAGTTTTAAGAAAAAGTAAATGGGACGATAAAGCACAAGAAGGAGTTTTAGTTGGTTATAATGAAAATAGTTATCGAGTTTTATTAAATAATAGAATTATTAATGCTAGGCATGTACAGGTAGTCGAAGAAAACACTGAATTGATTTGTCTTGAAAAACTAGATAATCAGAAAGATAAAGATTTAGAGATAGAGCAAACTCCTAACGAAATAGTTAAAACTGATTACGAAAACGATAAAAATGATATAGATACAGATGAGACTAATCCGAATAGTACATTGAAAGAACCTGTAAATGATGACAATTCAAATGATGATAGAGAAAAAGAGGTAGTAGATGTGTTGCAAAAAAGAAAGAGAACTCCAGTTTCTAGATATGGTAACCCAGTTTCACATTTTATATATATTAACCATATTGATGCAAATGTACCAAATACATTCGAGGAGGCGATGAACTCCGATGATCACAAACAATGGCAAATGGCAATGGACTCAGAAATTAGTAGCTTGAATGAAAATAATACTTGGAAAATTGTTGAAAGGCCGAAAGATAAAAAAGTCATTGATGTAAAGTGGGTGTTTAGAAGGAAAAGTAATAATGTTTATAAAGCTAGACTAGTTGCGAGAGGATTCCAGCAAAATGATTTTACTGAAAATGCTTATTCACCTGTAGGTAAAATGCAAACTTTGAAAATTTTATTGTCATACAGTTGTAAAAACAATTTATTTGTAGAACAGATGGATGTAGTGACAGCTTTTTTAAATGGTTATGTGAAGTCAGAAGTATATGTTAATCAACCGGAAGGTTATGAAACTGGTGACAGTAAAGTTTATGAATTGCACAAAGCTCTCTATGGTCTCAAAGAAAGCCCCAGAGTATGGTATGATTGTTTCGATGAGTCTATAAAAAATTTAAATTTTGTTAGAAGTAACTATGATTACTGTCTGTATGTAAATAGAGCAAGCAAAGATCCAATATACACATTAATATTTGTTGATGACCTTCTGATTTGTTGTAAAGATAAAAGTAAATTAGATGAGGTAAAAACTAGTTTAATGAAAAGATTCGCAATGAAAGATTTGGGAAAAATTAAAAGCTACATTGGCATAGACATTGATTATAGTGATGATAGAAATAAAATGACTCTAAATCAAACAAAATATATTGAATCTTTGGCTGCAAAATATGATCTGGAAAATGCTAAGTTGTATGATACTCCAATGGAAACCAATTTAAAATTAGAACACGCTAAAGAAGTAGATGAAAGTATTAAGTACAGAAATATAATAGGTGAATTATTATATATAAGTACAGGCACAAGGCCAGATGTAGCGTACAGCGTTAATTATTTAAGTAGGTACCAAAGTTGTTATAACAAAACACATTACAAATATGCAATGAGAGTCTTAAAATATTTGTACAAGACTAAGGATTTAAAGTTAACATACTATGACAATTTAAATACTGAAATATTAGATTGTATGGTGGATTCTGACTATGCAGGAGATAATGTCGATAGAAAATCTACAACGGGATTTATTATTAGATTTTTTGGAAACCTAATTTTTTGGAAAACACGTAAACAAAATACAGTTACTAAATGTTCAACTTTTGCTGAGTATATCGCTATGTCTGAAGCAGTAACAGAAGTACTTTTTATTAGAAACTTGCTAAGTGAATCATTTGATGTAAAGTTTTGTGAACCAACAAAATTGTATGAAGATAACTCAGGTGCAATTGCAATTGCTAAATACGGTAACTTTACAAAAAATTCAAAGCACATCGAAGTTCAGTATCATTTAAATAAATGAAAACTACGAGAAGAAAATAATTGATATTGTAAAAATTGATACAAAATTCAACTTGGCAGACATGTTAACCAAAAGTCTAGATAGGTCAAAATTATTGAACAAACGGTTAGAGGTAGGATTAATTTAGCTTAAAGATTAGTTTATTGATGTTGTTTATGTAGAAGTAAAAGGTTATAAGATTATAAATTTAAGGAGGTGTGTTGTAATTTGGTAAATTTATAATCTTATTCATACTTATTAGCGTTTTGGTTGAACGCCACAAAGGTTGTTATTTTTCCTTTTTAAAATGTCTTAATGTCTGTCTTTTACAATGCTTGTCAAAAGTGTGTGCTCTATAAAATAATAAAAGATTTTCTCAAAGTTAATTTCTGTATTTATTCTAATAATTTCAACAATTATAATCGACAGTCATTCATTTGCGCTATGCTATATTCCATTGTGTTTTCCATTTCATTTAATAAGGCTTCGGTCCGATTTGCGCAAAAAGCACTTTGAGCGTGGTTTTGAGAGATGATGCGACCATTGCAAATGACGTCAAATCCATTTAATCAATCTTGAATCCATCCATTCAATTTGGACCAAACAAAAGTGCTAAGTAAGTGTGCCAAAAGTACTTTTGGCGTAAATCGGACCACAGCCTATAGTACTTTTAGAACTTTTTCGTAACCTAACCAACATAGGCTTTTTTGTCTGATGTCTGTTATTAAATTAATTAAATTTCTGTGAAGTAAGTTTCTATGAATTACATAGCCGTTGAAATAATATTTTTTGACATACAAATATATGAACTGAATATTCTATGAAGTAAATAGTCGTTGAAACAATATTATTCGAATTGAAAATATTTGAACCGAATATTATAGGTAACATTTTCAGTGAACTGAAACTGTGAACCAGGAATCACCGATCTTATTTTCCACGCCGAAGAAGATTTTGTAACTTACTTACAAGTTTATCCTAAGTATTAAGTACTACATAAGACTTTTCTTAAAAAAATATTTTACGTTTCTTTTGTATTTGACATTTCTTCTATGAATTTGACATAACGCTTACACTGCTATATAACACCTTGGAGGAGAGGCACCGTAAGTTCAAGATGGCAGAGTTGGTGACGTCATTTGTGACGTCGCACCATCTGTCAAAATCGCGCTCAAAGTGCTTTCAGCGCAAATCGGATGCTTTTAGGCGTGCTAAAGCGCAATATACACTGGGCCCGCTGAGCCACCGACTTATGTCGGCAACTTTTTGTCGCCTGGCTAGTCGGTGGCTTCACTCATTGCAAGGTTTGCAAGTATAATTTATTTATTTATTCAAAATCCTTAACATCTATCATTACAGGCAAAACCTAATGCGATAGTGTGGCTATTTACATGGTACCTTATTGACTAAATTCCTAAATAACATAACATGCTATATATAACACTATCCTTGCGAGTTCACTCAGATTGCCCGAAAATACATCAATCCGCTCGTGAACTTTGTTCACCAAGCGGATCGTTTGCACAAGCGGTGTTTTACTGTATAAATTGGTCCTGGCCACGGGCACCGCCAGCAGTGGCGGGCGACGCCGCCTCCACACGTAACGGTCCGGCACGCTCAGCTGCAGGTGGCGCAGGACTCCCGGGTTGCACGCGGCGCCTCGCAGGAGCTTCAGCACGTACGTGGCCAGTGCGAACTGCCTTCTCACTCTGAGCTGGTTATAACCAACCATTCCGAGTACGAACAAGGTGGGGTACATCAAGGGGTAAAACGGATATACCCCATACAGCTTAAAATATAAATGCCGAGTGTATTTAATAATAATAATATAATAATAAAGTGAAATTTATTTCCTCTTCACAAAAGCCAAATATACAAATGTATCAACTAAACCTAAAGATAAGAACATGAGCCACCTTTGTGAGAGACTGGTGTCCATACTAGGGTAATCCCTGTGTGACGGATTGTCAGGCTCCCACCCTCTCAATTTCGGTTACAATATATAAAAATATTAAAATCACTAGTTTAATGTAAATGAAAAACAAAACATGAAAAATTAAGAAGTATATAACTACATAATAAAGATAAAGTGGCATGCATACATGCATGCGTGTGTCGTGTGTTAGCGTGTGTGCATGAGTGTTTGTGCGTGTGTAAGTGTGTGTGTGTATATCTGTATGTAAGCGTGCGTGTGTGCGTGAGTTTGAGGTATGCGTGTGATTATATATTTAGAGGTAAGTGCCATTTATTTACTCTTAGGATACAACTGCTAAACTGCTATTCTCTGTGGTATTGTAGTCTCTGCCTAGCAACCATTGCAGGACTCGCTGTTTGCATGCATAAATAGGGAGGGAATAGAAAAGTAGTATTTTATTTAACTTGTTATAAAGAAACCCGCCTAAAAAAGTGAAAAATTTGTGGGAGAATTGTGTCCTCAGTGACTTGCCAGGACAGACCTTTGCTTTTCTTCTTTTGTTCACGATACCGGGGTCATATTGCAGTAGAGAGTGTTTATGCAGTATAGTATGCAAAATAAAAAGTTGGCGAACTGTTAAAACGTTACATCGTTTATACAGCTCATCAGTAGGGTATAAGAAGGGTAGGCCGTTACCAACCTTCAAGACAGCCCACTGCGCTCTTTCAAGTTGTAACAATGTCGTTTTCGGTGCTCCACCCCAAGACGTGATGCAATACGTCATTATTGAATGACATAACGCAAAGTACACCATTCTCAAAACCCTGTCATCAGCCGCACGCAAGTTCTTGAACGTCAGAAAATTTTGTCGGTGGCTTGAGATGAGGAACTAGCCCCTTACTACAGCTCGAGTGTCGCCTTGCTGGGCAACTGAGCGGCATACGCAAGCTGCCAACATGTCGGCGGGCAACAAGCACAGGCGCATTATGCTGATTCTTTTCATATAGGCCACCGGGTTGTGTCAACGGGCTGTGTCGGCGCGGCGGCCGGCGCGGGCTCAGTGTGTACTTCGCTTAATAGTACTTTCAGCGTTTAACGGACCGCAGCCTAGTTGGCTGCTTATACATTCATATGTTGGCTGTCATTTTCTCGAAAGAAGTAAAAAGTCACATTTGATTTTGATTTTCGTCGAAAAAGCGCGGGAAGCTTCAGAGTGAAAGGCGCCTAAAATTTAACAAATTTTGTAAAAAATTAACTAATCGTAGAATTTGTACATCTTTTCTTGTAAATATTTCTTAATCTTAATAGTTATTAGTGCTTCAGTTAGTGAAGTTTAGTTTCGGAGATGGGCGGAGGTAAGAAGCGGAAAAAAGACCCCCCTGACCCGGACGGATCATCGCCGACAAGAAAGTCGTCATCAGACTCCTCGGATGAAGAAGATAACAGCCGGAAATATGAAGTTTTTAAGGTTCCAGGGTACTCTCGGAAGTATCCTGACAATTGTAAAAAGTCGGAATATATTGTTTTTCTTTCCCATAAAGACGAGCAGAAATTTTTCAGTGACAAAGATAGACTTGCTATATCACATGCCATACGCAAATATTGCGTCACTGGTATCCTGCATTTAAGATCGATTAATAAATTCAAAATAGGCATCACTTTCGATTTGTCGAATAATGCTAATGTGTTTCTCCAAAATAAAAAGTTGCTAGAAGAGTTGGCCTTAAAGGCCACAATACCAGCTAATGATACTGAGGTGACTGGGGTTCTTACCTCAGTCCCAACTGAATTATCCAACAAAATAATTTTTGCATTGATTGGCAGTTCTAGGAATGTGATACAGGTGAGACGTTTCATGGTTTCATGCGTCGAGTGCGAAGTGAGGGTGGTGCGGTCACCTTTCAGCCCACTCAGACCGTCGCCGTGACCTTCGCATCGACTGAGTTACCCCAATATGTATACCTCGACTCCTGGAGGCACGAGGTAAGCGTGTACGTGCCGCCAGTTAAACAATGTCTTCATTGTCTAAAGTTCGGGCACATTGCAAAATTTTGTAAAAATGCTGAAGTCTGCTCCATATGCTCCGAGAACCACAGCTTTAAGACGTGCAAGGTAGACCCTAATAATGCGAAATGCTGCAATTGTGGTGGCAATCATATTGCCATTTCGAATATATGCCCCCAGAAAAAGATAAAAATAGAAGAAAGTAAAATAAAGTCAAAAGCCATTCAATATTCTGAACTGTTTAACGAAAATTCATTCCCACAACTTACAATGAGAAACATTGAAAATCAGTTAAAAAATTTGACTAAATCTGACTTTTTCATGAACACATTAACAAACGCGATTACCAAAATTGTTTTAAACCAAAAGGATAACCCCATTAATTCTGCATCAATAAAAGAAATTCTCCAGCAGACCTTCCGTAACAGCTCTTCTTCTCCCAATAATGGAACTTAATATTATGCAGTGGAATGCTCAAAGCATTCTAAGTAACAAGATTTTATTGAGTCATTTTCTTCATGATCACAGTATTCACATTGCAATAATCTCTGAAACTTGGCTAACTCCTATTAAAACTTTTAATTTGAAAGGATATAATGTTGAAAGAAATGATATTGGCAACAATCATAATGGTGTAGCTATTTTAATTCATAACAGCATAAATTATAAAAAAATATACACATATTCTGATAGTTCCCTTCAAAACATTTGTGTTAGAATTATTGTAAATAATAAAGAAATAAGTATTGTAAGTTTTTATTGTCCAACTAATTGTAGTCCATCTTTTGATAAACATAAATTTGAAAATTTAATTAAAGCAGTGCCTGAACCTATGATATTTGCTGGAGACTTCAATGCCCATCACACATCCTGGGGATGTCATTCTGTTAATCCTAGAGGTCGAGATATCATGGAAATTGTTGATGGTAACAACTTGGTTTTACTGAACAGTGGCGAAATGACAACAGTTGGTTCTTTAACATGGCGTCCAAATGCATTAGATCTATCGTTAGTTTCTTCATCATGGGCTCTTTCTTGTGATTGGTCTGTACACAATGATCCACTCGGCAGTTATCATCTTTTTGTTTGTTTTTGTAAATAATTTTGTAAATAATTTTCTTGAAAATAATAATGTACATTTGCCCATCTGCCCTAATTTTAAAATGGTAGATTGGAAAATGTATGAACAAAATGCGGATTTGGAATTGTCTAATTTTCAGGTACAAAACTATTCTCCACTGGAAGCCTATAGTTTGTTTTTTGAAAGGTTACATTTTGCTATCGTAAAGTCTCTTCCGTATTGTCATTCGCCCATTTCACCTTCTACATATACTTCTGTTAATAATTCGCATCATAGGAAGTTAAACAAAACCCCTCCTCTCCCCTGGTTGAATAAAAAATGTTCTGAAGCAGTTCAGAATTCTAAGTCTGCTTACATTCAATTTAAAAATAATCCTTCAGATGATTCGTATGTAGAGTTTAAAAGATTGCAAGCTCTCAAAAAACTTATTTTGAAGACTGAAAGATCAAAAAGCTGGATTGAATTGTGCAACTCCTTTAACAGATGTACTCCTTTGTCCAGAATCTGGAATTACATGCGCAGGTTCAACAAAACTTTTTCTCGCAACAATAGTGATGATAGTTGGGTTCAAGATTTTTTACTAAAATATACTCCAGACTATGTAAATAATAGATCCAATGTATCCCCTGTCAGTGAAGCAAATATTATAAATAACTTTTTAACTAAACCTTTTTCAATGCCAGAGTTGAAGTCTGCAGTTTTTTCGAGAAAGGATAGTGCTTTTGGTCTGGATGGTGTTCCATATATTATGTTAAAAAAGCTCAGTGAATCAGGGTTTAATATTTTTCTAAAAGTTTTAAATAATTTATGGCTTAGTAATGAAATACCTCACACATGGAAGGAGGATTGTTTGGTTCCCATATTGAAACCAGAAAAAAATAGGGCAGATGCAAATTCTTATCGGCCTGTTGCACTAACATCTTGTGTTGGAAAGATCTTTGAGCAATTATTAAAACAAAGGCTAGAGTTTTATGTGGAACAAAATAACATTTTACCTGCTAATCAGTATGGCTTTCGAAGAGGAATGTCAGCTCGTGAAAGCATATGTCAGCTACAGCTTGATATTCAAAATAGCTTAAATAATAGAGATGTTTTAATGTCCGTATTCTTTGATGTTGCTGGAGCTTTTAATAGTGTCAACGTCGATGTTCTTTGTTCTGAATTGCTTTCCATTGGAATTCCAAATAAAATAGTTTACTTTGTTCATGAATTCTTGATTGAGAGGCAAGTTTATGTAAAGTTTAATGGCAAATTACACGGTCCAAGATTTGCTTCTGTTGGAGTTTGTCAAGGAGGAATTCTCTCTCCCTTGATTTTCATCTTGTATATAAGACGTTTAAATCTGATTTTGGGTTCAGAAGTAAAAAATCTTCAATTTGCTGATGATTTGGTTGTTTATGCATCTGGAAAAAATATTGCTAATATCACAAATAGTCTCAATAAGTCTTTAGAAGGGTTGCATACTTATTTCTCTTATTTGAATCTTGACATAAATGCGCTAAAATCCAAGTTAGTTGTTTTTGGTAAAATTGGTAATTATATTTCTAATGTGTTCTACAATAAAGATTCTATCCCTTTTTCTTATGAAGCCAAGTTTTTAGGTGTCACATTTACACAAAACTTATCTTGGAAAAAATATGTTGAATTAATAAGCTCAAGAGCTAATAGAGCTTTTAATATCTTGAAATCATTGTGTAGAACATCCTGGGGAGCTGATCCTAAAATATTGTTACTTTTATACAAATCTTTGATACGGAGTCATTTTGAATATGGTTTTCTTTGTTTTGCTGGTGATAGTAAGTTGGTAGATATCTTGGACAAAATACAAAATAAAAGCTTGAGAATTATTACTGGAGCATTTAAAAGTACCCCAATCAATGCCATGCAAGTTGAGTGTAAACTTCCTCCTTTAAGTATTAGATTTTCTTATTTGAGAGAAAAATTTTTGTTGAATCTGTATAGCAAAAACAATAATCACTTGTTTTTAAACTTGCAAAATTCTCCTGCACATTCCAACCGTTATTCTCTTTATCTACTTCAGGGCTTTGCTCAATACATCAATTTTCTTGAAACTCTTCAAATCCATAGATCATCGCTTCTTCCATGTTATCAAGGAGACTTTGACAGTAAATTTCCTGAAATAATCATCATTATTGATCACAATTTATCCACTAAAGAAAAAGTCTGCAGTAAATTTTCTGAATTTTCGAATTATAGATTTTTATATACGGATGGGTCCAAAACTGAATCAGCAGTCTCATTTGCTTTTTTCGATAGGCTATTAAATTCAGGTATTGGTTATAAAATAAATTCAAAAACAAGTATATTCACAGCCGAGGCTGTGGCTATACTTGCAGCTTTAAAACATATAAAACATAAAAATCAAGGGTCATGTGAATGGGTTATAGTTAGTGATAGTATGAGTGTTCTTGAAAATCTCAAAAATAATAAATTTAATGCTAATACTAATTACCTTATTTCATTAATTAAAGAATCTTGGCTAGATTTGTTCAAAGTTCATAATATTAAGGTTGTATTTATGTGGGTTCCTTCACATATAGGAGTGCTAGGTAATGAAAGGGCTGACTTTCTAGCAAGAACCATAACCAATTCTTCCACAATTGTTCCTGATTCTAGTGCCTGTCTTAATATTTCTGTTTACCTTGTACAGATATTGTATCAATTTTGAAGGAAAGGTCTACTGATAACTGGAAAAGATATTGGAATCACACAGTTCAAATAGAAAACAGAGGTTTGTGGTATGCCACATACAATGTTCCCATCGGAGCCATGCCCTGGTTTTGCAAACACAATTTGCCATTCATCAACAGGAAATTTTATACAACAATTTTAAGGCTTCGTTTTGGACACTGTCGTCTAAATTTTCATCTCTTCCGTTTAAAAATGGTGCCAAGTTCCCACTGTGACCATTGTCACTTACAAGTTGAACAAACTATTTCTCACATTTTCTTTGACTGCTCATCCTTTGGCATTCAGCGCCTTGTGCTGATGGATGAGTTAATCGATATTTATGGTAGTCACGATTTGGTACCGCGCTCCATCCAGGATCTTCTTGTAAACAGTTCGACGTTCATCAGTTTATTTAAATTTATTTTAGGTACAGTTGGTCAAATTTAATTTGGTACTTTGAAGTATTGTTTTGTTTATATTGTAATTAGTAATGTGTTGTATATATTGTAGATACCAGAATGTGTTCTTTAACTTGGTTTTTTCCAGCAAATTTTAATAATTTCGCTTGTATTTATTGAAAATTGAATTTAGCAGAGAATGATGTGTTTGTTCATTTGTTGACATGATTTCTATAAAATAAGACAGTGACATTGACATTTTCCTTAATGACGTAAGACGTCTGGAAACAGGATCTGAAAGGATGTAACGATTTATCAGGATTGATTCAAAAAACAAATAGAAATGGAATTTTGATACATAGTATATCATGCATTTAATGAATGAAACTAATGAATTTAACATGGATTTTACATACTGAAGAAGTTATCTGATATAATTCACAAAGAAAAAGAAACTGATGACGAGGCAGCATGGTCTCAGACCTTAGCCTGTTCCAAGAGGAACGAAAAAAAAAATAAAAAAAAAAAATTGATTTTCGTCAAGTCAGTCCGCGGTCCGTCAGTCAGCTGGAATAAATAAACAAATATCTATTTTTATAAATTCTATTTAGGACCAACTTTATAAATATCTGCAGTACATCGCGTCGGAAAGAATAAAGTAACCAAGTATTTAATAATCTGTGACTGTCTCATAAATTAAAGTGGTAAGTTTTTGATGTTTTTTTAAAGATGATGCAAGTCCACCCTCAAAAGTTTAAAAAAAAATATATTTCTTAGCTAATGATTGATTTAGTGTGAGACAGAATACTGCAAAACGCCGATATGTGTGCCTCTGCGGCGGTGGTTCACAAGTGATGCCTTATAAATAGTGTTAGTGTCGAGAGCGCGCCGGCTGCAGTCGGCGGTGGCCAGGTCGCGCAGGTGTCCGCTGCACCAACGAGCCGCGAAACGCGCACATTGCTCTACTCTTTTTACTCGAGAAATTACACATAACTAGTCCGAAATATTCAATTTGTCTACAAAAAGTTTGGAAGAAAGTCTGTAAATTTTAAAGCAAAACAATTTTTGAGTGCAGTGATATAATTGCATAACTAGTTTCCTGACAGTATTTATAAAGGTAAAGCTTCTGGTTTCTTGAATAAGCTATACCCATATTAACTGTTGGCAATTTAGTTAATATCTTATGTTTAGTTTAATAAGGTAAGTTCAAACTTTAAGTGTATACACATGGAACCATTGAAAGAAGAAAGTGTGCTCCGCTACTGGCTTTGCACCTTAATCTAAATTGCTATCCTATTTGTAATAAATATTTCTTTATGCGTCACAGTAGGGTTTGTACTCGGGTAGTCCCGAAAGAACTAGGAAAACCTGGGTTTTTTTGAGAGCTTAAGAACTGGGTCTATAAAATTCAAGAACCGGGGTTTCATTACTTTTGGGTTGCATAGTTATCTAAAAAATCTTGTTATAGGTATTACACATGAATCATCACAAGAACGAAGTTGAGAACATAGAGAACTTAAAGAAATCAGACCGGCAACTAATGACTTGCTTAACATAAAGTCCTAAGTCCTCGAGATGGCGCAGAGGGCTATTAATGAACATTATAGTTGAACTTTTCAGAAGTAGACTTTTTTGAGTTACCATATTTTTATTTAGGCTATCTCTGAGACAAAAAAAGTTTTTTAAAGAAACATTTTGAAGACCAGTTGTTTTACTTTTGAAGAAGATTTTAGTATAAAAGAATAATCAAAATATTGTTTTTTTGGGAACCGAAGAAACGAAAAAAACGGGGGCTCTCAGTTCTTATGACCACCAGAACTGAAAAACCCGGTTCCTCAAGCCAGAACCGATTCTGCATTCCCTACTTCACAGTCACATCACAGTAGTAGAAACTAGTAATTTTTTTGTTCCTCAACCAATGCGATAGACATTTATTTGAAAAATTTAAAAAATACTAAAAAAAACATTACTATTAATAGAATGTTAAAGCCACTTTTCTTGTTTCACCTAGGTCTAGTAATTCTGTTCAAATGTAGCACATTTTGTTCCATGACAGCCATTGATTTGAGCTATCTCATGAAATTGTTTCATCATCAAATGATCATTTCTCATGAAATGATTTCACATTGTATCTGAATTTATTCCCTGCATATTATTTTGGTGTAGTTGACTGAACCATGGCTTCCGAAGAGGGTACTTCTGTGGAGCTGTACATCTATGACCTCACCAATGGCATGGCATCTCTACTCTCATCTTCTATTATTGGTAAGTTTTATAAACTTTGTAAAAATATAAGTATACTTCATTAATGCCTGGTCACCTCATTATTAGTCATCATTCCCTTATCATTTCTATCAGGTAAAAAAATACTCGTACTTACTCAAAATGATTATTTATTTTTAATAACCTATTAGTAAACCAAACACCGCTATTTGCAATAGAACCTTGTTTGTGAGATAATAAACGTTAAACCAGTGCCTAAAAAGGAAAGCCGTGCTGATCCTAATTATTACAGACCTATCTCAGTTTCTTCCATACTCTGCAAGAATATGGAACATATACTAAACAACCGACTCCTGGCATACTTAGAAGATGCCAGTACGGGATCCGCCGCGGAAGGTCCACTGGGGATCTTCTAGCGTATGCCACTCACACGTGGAGTGAGGCATCGTTAAGCACGGGGAAGCCTTGGCGGTGTCGCTCGATATATCCAAGGCCTTTGATAGGGTTTGGCACGGCAGCCTAATAAACAAGCTTCCATCATTTGGTATTCCGTATCAAGTGCAAGGGCCACTAAGGAGGAGATCCGGACGTGTCGAGAGGATCTTGTAAAGCGCATGAATCTGGCCCTAGAGGCTGTGTCCGACTGGGGCGATGCAAATCTGGTCAAGTTTAATGCAGCCAAAACGCAGGCGAGTTTGTTCTCGGCGAAACGGAGCCCTTTTGATGGCTCCACCTTTGCAGGATGTCTCTCTTCCTGTGGCCGACCACATCCAGCTGCTTGGTATTGAGCTGTCGGCAAGCCTCAACTTCGGCGACTACATTGAATCCTCTGCAAAAACTGCTGCCAAAAAGCTTGGCATCCTATCCAAGGTTAGGCGGTATTTCACATCGGCGCAGCTCCAGTTATATAAAGCGCAAATCCGGCCATATATGGAGTGCTGCTGCCACCTCTGGGGTGGATCCGCTAAATACCAGCTTGCTGCTCTGGACTCGGTGGAGTCACGCGTTGTTTGGCTCATTAATGATCCGGCTCTCTCTGCCGGGCTGCGGGATCTAGAACACCGGCGCAGCGTTGCTAGCCTGTTGGTGTTTTACATGTTTTATTTCGGGGAGTGTGCGAGAGATCTGCATGGGTAGGTTCCGCCATCTCCTTTCCACCATCGGAGCACAAGGCGCACATTAGCCTTCCACCCGCACGTTGTGGATATTCCAGCCATTCGCACAAAACGTTTTGCGGACTCCCTTCATAATGCGAACAGTAAAGGAGTGGAACTCGCTGCCCGCGCATGTGTTTCCGAACCAATACAATCTGGGTGGGTCTCTTCAAGACAAGAGTGAATCGGCATTTACTAGGCAAACATGTACCGTCATAGATGGCATCGTCACTTACCATAAGGTGCGATTACGATCAAATGACTCGACTAGTACTATAAAAAAATAATAAGCAGTTAACAGCATTTATTTATTTCTATTGAATAAATAAATTTTAGGAATTAAATTTATATAGTTTCATTTTCAATTTTGTTTCAAGTGTAACAATACAAACAAACATACAAACAAACATGTGTACAATCAGATATGTACATCATCATTCTGACTACAAACAATAGTGAATGACCCAACCTGTGCAGTTCAGCCCTCATTCAATGCTTGACTTAGCGAAGCCTATTGGCATTGGATGCAACTTTATCTACAAGATATAGTAATAAAGCATCCAATGAAAAATTTGCTTAAGCTTGGCTAGGTCAAAATAGAAGAATGAAATGTGGTTAATGTTTTCAATAATTTAGTCTTTAATCTAATAGAACCTGGCTAAGGGTTACAAACATCAAGTACAGCCTTATACCTCCCACTGCTGGTCACAGGACTCACCTGAACTACTAGACAAACTGCTTAGCATGCCTTCCGAAGCTAAAGATGCCCGAAACATGGTCACCCATCCCCTATTAATAATTCACCTACATGCTGTTATTGCCATTACACGTTTGACTACCTTCCTTTGATAAGCATACATCTATAAATTTATTTGTGTTTTTATTAGCAAAATTGCTCCCGAGTTCAGAAAAAGCTATGTTTAATTAGTAAACTACTGTAAAACTTAGTTATTTTAACTATCTCCATGTCATCATTATTGATCGCATCTCTAATTTTTGTGCCGTGCTGGTGGCGGCACTTTAAAAGAATACTTTCCACAGCCCCATATCTTCCCATGGGTGTCGTAAGAGGCGACTAAGGGTTTCTTCCAGCAGACCATCTGCTCTTCAGGTGGGAGACTTATGTCGGCCGGTTGTTGTTACCACCATGCAGTTGTGTAAAACCCGCCAAGTGATTCTGACCTATCTCGGTCAGGTCGCGTTCCGGGATCAGCACTGCACTAACCGGTGCCAGGGGGACTGTGATCGTGGCAATTGTTGGACCGGTGGGGGCCCTATCGGCGGTATTGTGTGTGTAGTGTGTATCGGCCCGCCGGCCAGGGAGACCCGTAGAAACGGTGGTGCCGCTGGCCGCCCGCGGCATAGTACAGGGGCCCAAAAGGGGTTAACCACCTCTGGAGGCTGCCCCACCAGGTCGCGCATAATCTCGGGGTGGCTCGTCGTGCCGGGTGGTGCCCGGTTCCGGTGGGGCCCGGCGACCACACCCGAGGGGGTACGGGGGCCCTTCCGTCCGGCGGACCGGCCTACACTATTCCACGCGATTAATACCAATGCAGGGCACCACGCTTTGTCTTTCATTGCCACGATCACAGTCGTCCTTTCACGCCCCTCCCATCCTCCAACTTCTATGGCAGTCAGAAGCACGAAAAAACGGCCTACAGCGGCATCCCCATCCCCCACCAACACGCTGTTTGAGGTGGAGTTCGCTAACATCCGCGGACTCCATGCAAACCTCAACGCCGTCCATCAACACCTTGAGACGGCGAGGCCTGCGATGCTCTTTTTGACGGAAACACAGATAGGCCGCCCTGCCGATACGTCATACCTGCACTACCCCGGCTATGTGCTGGAAGAGTCCTTCCAACCTAAAGCCGGTGTATGTCTATTCGTCAGGGCGGACGTCTGCTGTAGCCGTCTTCGCTGCCTAGAAGACCCATCCTTCTCCACTCTCTGGGTGCACGTTGACCTGGGCTCCACAAGCCGGGTCTATGCGTGCATATACCGCTCCCGCAAAGGCGACGCCGAGACAACTCGACTCTTCGAGCATCTGAGTCAGGCCGCAGACAACGCTCAGGCGCAGTTCCCAAATGCCGAAATGGTGTTTTTGGGAGACTTCAATGCCCACCATGAGTCCTGGTTAGGCTCATCAAAAACAGACCATGCAGGCCGAACTGCCCATGCGTTTGCTCTCACGCAAGACCTGACGCAACTGGTACACCAGCCCACCCGGGTACCAGATATTGTCGGTCATACACCCTCCTTATTGGACCTGCTGCTGACGAGTCACCCAGCCGGGTATAAAGTATCGCTTGGTGCTCCATTGGGCTCCTCCGATCACTGTCTGGTTGGCGCTACAGTGCCTTGTGCAGCTCCCCCACAACCTGTGGAGGTGACGCGGCGGTTATGGCACTACTCGTCGGCAGATTGGGACGGATTGCGAGAGTATTTTGCCTCCGTCCCTTGGCGGCAGTGCTGCTTTGGAGAAAAGGATGCTTCAGAGAGTGCATCTGCTATCGCTGACGAGATCAGTACCGGAATGGAATACTACATTCCTTTTACTGATGTCGTCAGTGCTAGCAAAACTGGTCCCTGGTTCAATCGCGAGTGTGCCGCAGCTGTTGAACAAAAACAGGCGGCGTACCGTGCTTGGTCTAGGGCCCAGGCACTTAATGATCATTCAAACCTTGCCTCCCTGAAAGCAGCCTTTAATAAAGCCACCAAGGCCACGAAGAGGGCTTATATTAGAGCAGACGCCCAGCGAATTGCACGTGTTGGCCAAGAACTCATCACGCACCCTACGGGTAGCCGCTCCTACTGACGACTGGCTAAACACGTGCAATCTAACTTCTGCGTGCCTTCGCTGCCCCCACTGAGATTCCCTGATGGATCGTTGGCTCATCAGCCGCAAGAGAAAGCCGATTTACTGGCTAACCTCTTTGCCGCAAACTCTTGCATCGATGACTGCGGTGCTGCGCCGCCTGATATTCCACATTGCGGCTCCACAATGCCTGATATTCGTATCAGGCAGTGTGATGTACGTGCCGAACTGCAGTCACTCGATGTCAGGAAAGCCAGTGGCCCTGATGGAATTCCAGCTGTGGTGCTGAAGAAATGTGCAGCGGAGTTGTCTCCAGTGTTCACTAGCCTGTATCGCCTCTCCTACAATTCGGGTCTTGTGCCGCTGTCTTGGAGGGAGGCGAACGTTCAACCAGTTCCCAAAAAAGGGGACCGGTCTGACCCTGCCAATTACCGTCCAATAGCCGTAACCTCAGTTTTAGCTAAAGTGTTTGAGCGGATCATAAACACGCAGCTCATCCGCTACCTAGAGGATCACTCTCTCATTCACGACCGTCAGTACGGCTTCCGACCAAAACGGTCTACGGGTGATCTTCTAGCGTACGTAACACACATCTGGGGGGAGGCTATGGACAAGCATGGGGAATCTTTGGCCGTCAGCCTTGACATTGCCAAAGCTTTCGACCGTGTATGGCATCGTTCGCTTCTTTCCAAGCTTCCGGCATATGGTCTGCCACCTCGCCTATGCGACTGGGTTGCCGGATTTCTGGAGGGACGTAGAATTCGTGTCCTTTGCGATGGTCAAAAATCACGCTTTCTCCAGATTAATGCCGGAGTGCCGCAGGGCTCCGTCTTGTCGCCGACGTTGTTTCTTCTGCATATCAATGACATGTTATCTCTTGGTAATATTCATTGCTATGCGGATGATAGCACGGTCCACGCGCGATATTTCGAGCGCCCTGGGGCAAAGCAGACTGGCATCGAGGAGAAGAGGCGAAGTCTTGTTGTTGAGCTTGACGGAGTGTTGGACCGCATTTCAGAATGGGGTGCATGCAATCTTGTCGAGTTCAATGCCAAGAAAACGCAGGTGTGTGCATTCACAGCAAAGCGTCGCCTTTCCTTTCCCATCCCACTCTTCAGAGCACCCCACTAACAATTAAGGATAGCCTAAACATCCTTGGCATGGATGTTCGTAGCAACCTAAACCAGCGGGACTACATTGAGAGCGTCATTAGAACTGCATCCCGTAAACTCGGAGTCCTGAACAGAGTGAGACGATTCTTCACGCCTGAGCAGCTCTGTCTCTTGTATAAGACACAAGTTCGCTCGTGTGTGGAATACTGCTCTCATCTCTGGGACGGTTCCGCTAAGTACCTACTCGAAGCTCTTGACAGGTTGCAGCGGCGTGCTATCCGTATTATTGGAAACCCAGAGGCAACTTTGACCCTTGAGCCTCTCCAATTGCGTAGAGACATTGCCAGGCTAAGTGTTCTCTATCGCTTCTACAATGGGGAATGCTCTGACGAGTTATTCCAGCTTATCCCACCCTCACCTTTCCACTCCCGTGCCACGCGTGCTGGACTACGGCGTCACCCACACACAATTCAACATTTGTTGGCCCGAACTAAAAGGTTCGGTGACTCGTTTCTTTGTCGTACCATCCAGACGTGGAACGCTCTTCCAGCACATGTGTTTCCTTCCTCTTATAGTCCCGGGTTCTTCAAGCGGGGCGTGAAAAGGCATTTCTGCAGGCCTTCAAGGTGAGGATGGCCAGCCCAGTGATTCGTTTGAATGACATGGCTTGTCAACCTCATATCTGGAACTCACGACCGCTTTCCATCAGGTGGAGTGAGGTCATCTTGACGGGCAATATAAAAAAAAAAAAAAATCAACGCAATCCCCTACTCCCCGTAGGGGGCCCCCTTTTTTAAATAAATAAATAAATACTAGTATGTATTAAAAAGAGGAAAGATTTAATTGCTTGTTTGTATTGCGTAGGCTCCAAAACTACTGGACCGATTTCAAATTTTTTTTTATTAATATGAAGCTACATTTTCAGGGAGTGGCATAGGCTATATTTTATTATGATTGAACAAAACGCGCAGGGAAAAATAGTAGTATATGTAAATCAAGTCAGAGAAACGCGGGCGAGATGTGCTGCTTTACCGACGCCGCGACGTGCAATTACTTTTGACAGAACAAAGTCTGTCGAGGCAGCTAGTTTAGGTTAAAACAAAGTTAACAAAGTTGATAGTGGTGGGGTGGTAGTGTCTATGAGCCTATTCAAGTGGTAAACATATCGGCGAAACGCCTTAGTCGAGTAGATACCGTCAGCTTAATGTCAACGCGATCTGTTTAAAAAATTGTCCCTCTCAAGTATCTATTATGACGCCGAGGCAGCGATGTCCGACAGCACTCTCACCCCCTGGTAAAAACAAATCCAAAAGGGGTCGAAGGCTAATTTCAGGCTACCCAGAGTAAGGGTCACCAACAAATAGTGTTTTAAGCTGTATGTACGATACGGTAACGCTGCTAGGTGCGCGAAATTTGGGCGACCTAGTTTCGGCGCGATTGACAGACGACTGGTCTCACCACCAGATCTGTTTCAAGGACTGTTTTGTTGTTCTACTTACAGATCTTTAAATACAAATCCCATTAACAATCAGTCAAAATTACTTTACAAATTTATTTGAATTTGTTGTTTAGTAAAATACTTTAGATTATTGGCGGTGTCCAGGGCAGCAGTTTTTATGGAGGATGTATGTTTGTCGATGTTAAAATATGTGTGGAATTATTGCAGGGCGTCAGATAGAGGGCGTGTGGCACACATCTATAGTGGCGTACGAGCGCGAGTTCTTCTACGGCGGCGGCGGTATCACCAGCTGCGCACCGGTAAGTCTCCATCATTGTCAGCTCACACTGGCCGGGAAAGCTGGGTTCACATAGATCTATTTACTACGCACGGCATGCAGTGCCGAATACTGACTACGTGAGGCTCTTAGCAATCCACGCTCGTGAGCTACCCTATCCTAAACTATACTGAACTAGTAGCAGCCTTTTTGGTACTTTTCTGATACTCCCAAGACGTGATGCCTTAAGAAATAGCTTAATCTGCTTATGGGCTAATCTGGTCCTAGACCGTAGTGGGCGGTTTTGCAAGTGAAGCAACTCCTTAAGCTACAAAATCGACCCATTAACCCGTCAGTGCCTCCTTGAACATACTACAGTATGTAATCGGAAACCGGATCGGATACCTAATCGGATATTGCTTAAAACGTATTGTCAATATGCTCTACGCTAAAGTTGATGAGGACTTTGCATTGTTTTTCTAGTAATTATCAATTATTTATTCTTTGAATTATTATGAAAACATTTTGAATTTCCTAATTCCTTGTTGACATTATTTGATTTTACATTGAAACTCAAGGGCTTTCGTAACGATAAAAGCTATTCATTGGTCGTAAACATCTCGTAAAAACTGAGAGAAAGATGCTTTAATGACGCTCAAAATAAAAAGTAGTTCCGAAATAGTTAAACCTACCTACAATTATTTATGAACAATGCCATCTTTTTCTGTCTACTATTTACAGCAAAAGTTTGCTCAGTTTGGGTTCACCTAGCGATGTCCCAATGTTTTTCGTTTATTTTGTGCCTCTAAATGTGGCATGTACCTATAAACTATTGGTTTTATCAATCCTCCATGCGATTTTATTGTATAAATAGATTCATTGTGTCTTGAAATGGACTACAAAAAAAGCAGAAACGAGTTTAGTTACAAAAAAAAATTGATACGACATACATTATTGGAATTTGGGTTTGTTTTCGTAGGTTTTACTTACCTACGAAAACATACCCAAAGGAGATCACTTCAGGCTCCATACATTTTTGGGCCTTTTCTGAAAGTGCCGGCAAATGTAAATAAAAAGTACGTATAGATAGAACTAGTCACACGAAGCAATAGCTATTATGAAACAAAGGGTGTAGGGTTGCCACAAGCCAAGTTATACGAGTTCAATAAAAATCAATTTTCATACATTTATTGATTTTTGAAAGTGCTGGGAATCATAAAAAATGATACATATTGCTAGTAATGATTTGAAGCATTTTTACAGTAGCGCAAAGATAATCAGCGAATTAAAAAACCGTACTTTTCCCAATTAAACGAAAAAATACCTTACTCGGTATAATAATACCCGAATTCTTTTTGAAACGTGCTGGCCAACAAAAAAAAATGGTACGTTTAGTTAGAACTAGTCATTAAGAGTAATAATTATTACTGTATAAAAGTTGTAGGGTTGCCCCAAGTCAAGTTATGCATGTTCAAAGACTCGTCATATTGATACATAAAAGTATAAATTAAAGTAAAAATGCTTCAGAACATTACTTACAGCAAAATCTATCAATATTTTGCGTTTCCCAGCACTTTCAAAAATCAATAGTGTATGAAAATGACGAGTTTTTGAACTCGTATAACAAACTCACCACTGAGGATGCACAAGACCGCGCGAAGTGGGCCAAGAAAATAAGAAAGGCGGACCCTGGGACCCCACACACCAGTGTGGGTTCACAACCGGGATAGACCGCACGGTTGATGATGATGACAACATGGTTTGTGGCACTCCTACGACTTTTGTGCCATAATAACTATGGCTCCGTATGACTAGTTCTAACTAAATGTACCATTTTTTTTGTTGGCCGGCACTTTGAGAAAAGTCCTAAAAAAATGTTCTCCTTTTGTACTCCAATATATACTTGATTATTTTGTAGGTACACAGTACTTTAGAGTGACTAAACGCAGCAGGATAACAAGCATCGCCTTGTTTTGCGTGGTGTCCCGGGTTCCATTCCTGTGGGGTCAATTAGACGAACTTTCTTTTAATTGGTTTGAGTCTGGGTGTGCTGGTCGGCACCCTTGGCTTAAATTCTTTTCTAGTACCTCGTATAACACAGGGATATTTATCCTTACTTGTGTGTTGTCTGCCGCATATTTATTTATTTATTTAATCAAAATAACACACGACAGAAGGCAGTCGCAAGATGGGCACGCAGGCGCAGGAGGCGGTTTGGTTGTATCCCAAATAACATTGATTGTATCAGCTCCACCGCGGCTCCGAGCCCACAGAAATAGTTAAAAACAAGTAACGGACCATTTATTAGTATAGGCCTAAAATAAAAACTAGGTTTCAAACCACTTTTCGGAACGTTAAAATCTCCTTTTATATTTTGATTCAATTTTGGTGTACCTATACTTAGTTTACAAAATTATTTCCATGCCCTACTGCGACAATTTGATGTAAATATATTCCTAATTGATTGCAAGTCCCGTAGATTATGCTCCGCACGGGTTCCTCTTCTGCGCGCCAGTGTCATATTTCCATCCTAGTGAGCTAACGTTTGGCAGCGCACGCGCCGGCCCTCGCCAGCTGAAGGGCTTTAATCATATCAGAATGTCACTTACGCCTTGAGAACGTCATACATAACCCTATGGATAATGAACTTATATCTGATGGTCAAAATAACAAATAATGTTCAGTCAAACAACAACAAGTACAGACTATGGCTATTACACACTAACTAAAGCCATTATAGGTTCTTCTCCTCGCGTTGGCTAACTCTCCTCTCGGGATAGCGGTGGCGGAGCCTTAAGCTGGTACAATAAAGGGAATTTATGGATCATCGTCACCACGAAGAAGATAAGACTCTCATCTCCCCTTAAATTTCTATACCTAAACTTATCTTTAAATAGCATGTGAGTGATTATTGAGATGCAAGCAATAGTAGAAAAAACATTTTTTTCATCAAAATTACATTACCCGAAATTTTAGATTCATTTTGCATTTCAATGAACGATTGGTCCAACCTGGCTACTTAACGTGCCTAATATCGGCAACATCCGCCCACATGATGAATCTTATGGCTGATTATAAAGATACGAACAATGTTGGCAGAAAACACATGTATCGGGTAAAACCGTGACCACGTTATTAAAGTCACCACTCACGAATCGTAATATTAGACTCGTATTGAGTCGTATTAATACATTTCATAACTTGCGACGCATAGTTCGCGCGTTCCTGTTATTTTGGTCTTCTTACGCTAATCATTCGACATATCACGTGTCCAGCGGAGAAAGGATTCCTGAAAGGCCCGCAGTCTCCAACCCAACTATTAAAAAAGTGGGAAGTGGCAGGCCACGTTAGTGTGGTGCCGTTTGTACGTCGTCGGATTGTAAATACAGTCTATTTGCGTCGGCGTCGGGCGCCAAAGTGACAATAACTGAATACAATAAAAACTTCACCTGTGCCGCGATTCCTCGTTCTGATATATCCGCGCAGCAGCCGCTGCATCTGCCGTCCATGACGCAAACCACGCGTCAACAGCGCACTCCATCAGTTGACTCTCCATTTTAGGTTACTGAACCTACCACAATAATACGAAAAAAACAATTTAATTTTATCTTGTCTTCAGTCTTGTTCACGGAGACAGTATCGGATGTTATTGCCAGATTAAAGGTACAAAATTTCGCGGAATTACGTTGTAGCGTAAACAGACGATCAAACCGTGCGTAGGCGCGTCCCACTGCGGCGCCAGATTCACCTACATGTTAACCAGGAACATTTGTGTTCCATTCTCTGGTATTTCCCGAATTAGCACCGACATAGACATTATAATTTTCGATCTAACTGGAAAGATTTAGTGTAGAATATTTTTATTAAGAAACAGGGAACAGAAGTGGAAAAATGATAGGCCATATATTATGCGGGATGACGCCTTTTTGAAAACCTTCATAGTAGGGAAGATAGAAGGGAGCAACGGACGAGGATGGCCAAGGCGGAATTGCATCAAACAAGTAAAGGAAAAGGCATCTTGTAACGAGCTGAAGTTGTTGGCAGAGTCCCGAAAGCAAAAGCGGTTGCTCCGCCGCGCCGACTAGAGCTTAGCCCTTTTATGCTCATATTGTGACCGTTGTTGCAGTGCCGACTGCCTTTAGCACTGACGGTCTTGAGCACCGGGTAAACATTCATGTTAACATTTGTATTTGTTCTGCGTCTTGGTGCTGATGAGCATGCATTTAGAAATATTGTATACCCTGTCCATCGGTTTATTTCCTTTTTGACAGTTCAAAATTAGTAACGCCCTCACACGTTCACGTTACTGATCGATTTGAAATAATAATTTCAGAATAACTTGCAATCGATTTAATTCATCGAAATTTTTTCATTTTAAATATTCATATATATTTTTGTTAGAAATATAAAATAAAATATATGAATAATAAAAAATTACAATTAAAATATTTATCCATATTATATCGTACATCACTGCCGCGGCCCACAAGTGCAACATAGCCGTCCTAGGCCGTTTACAATTTGTTTCCTTTGTTTATATAACTTTACTGAAACAATCTTACTTCTTACTTAATATTATAAATGCGAAAGTTTGTGAGGATAAAGGTATGTATGTATGTGTGTGTGTATGTTTGTTACCCCTTTACGCTAAAACTACTGAACGGATTTAGATGAATCTTTACAGTTACACAGTTTATACACCAGAATAACACATAGGCTACAATTTATAAAGATTATATGTATACATGTTACAGAAATTAAGTTCACGCGAGCGAAGCCGCGGGCGGAAGTAGGTACTTACATAAAGTCATTTTTTTTTTCATATGATCGTTTTATCTTATTTATAGACCTGTTTTATAATCTGTGTTGGTTTGTTATGCACAGGGCACTTTACTAAGTGGGCGTTTCTGTAGTAAGTAGTACATTATTCTGAAATAATAAATGGTATAATTGAAAGGCGTGAGCTGATAAAAAAAATATAAACGGATGGACATAGTATAGTATGTTTAATGTTTCTTAGTGTCTGACCTGACACCCTTCATGGCTCTCCTTAGTTTTGAGTGATATGATCTTGGTGTAAGATGTCCCCGATATTTATTCACTTCTTAGATTGAATTAAAAAGAGATGTCTTTTTGATTTAATCTAAGATTTACTTCTTAAACTTACTTACAAATTACGGAAATGGGGAATGATGTCGCTTTAAATAAAAATATAAAATTAAATCTCCCTGATGTAGATAGGTAATAGGTACATTTAAAAGCTATAACATGCAAATATGGTCGTATCGATCGTTTGTGGCACTAAAAATATAGACGGCGTCGTACTCTAAGAACACCAAATAATATGCTGAATAAATTAGCCAAATTATCTAAGATATCGGTAATCTAAGGCTAATGGAGTTCCCTCGGAAAATGGAAGATGAAAGTGCCTTTCCGAGTTTTTTCATTGTTATAAGGAATGTCTTTTTAAAATGGATATAGCGAATGATATCTCTTAAGGATTTGTAACATATCAATTGTTAACAGAGAGTACAAACCGTAGTTACATAATTTGTTGCATCTTCACATGTTAAAATGTATAAGGCGAGTCAATGCATCCGCTGAGTGACACTCTGGACGCAATATATTTCAGAACTCTCGAAATACGCGCGTATTTCTCGCGTTTCAATATTCCTATCTCGCTCGCACTGATCGAACAGCGCGTAGGAGATACTGCCGTCTTTTGCGCACGCGACTATACCGGATGCACATTTAGCACACGGCAAATAGAATCCTCGAGTTGTTGAGGTAACTACGAAGTTACTTCAAAAAGAAGAGAAACGATTCTCAGATTGTCAGCGCCTGAGACTGAAACAAACCATTATTGTCATCGTTATATGTATCAGATGAGATCATAATTTTAAATAACATTAAACAATCAGTTGGCTTCCTTTGCATAAATAAATTACTTGTTTTAAATATTTACAAGCTACAAGAAATTAGGAGAACGATAAACTATTTTTAACGCGCTTGCGATGTGTGCCTGTTGTTCTGTTATACCCTATCAAATCTTTTCTCGTAATTAACACACCTATGTAAAATTACCAACTAACACAGAACAGCTACAAGCGCCGGTTGAGACGCAAAAAATTACTGATTTGATTCAACCGACTGGTGGCCACCTTAGATTAAATTAAATAACTAAAGATACGGCACGTCCTTAAAAATTGTCAACTGAAAACACGGGGATGATGCACAACTACTCGTACATGCACGCACCGCACTCTCACACCGCTGTGATTCTATTTATCGTTGTACGATGTTGAAGAACAGAGACAAACCTATTTGATTTGACCATAGCGTAAGCGAGACAAGCGTGCGTCAAAGTAAAGTCTTGTCAATCGTATATTGTGACTGGGTGAAATTAGGCGACGGGGACCTGATTGAAGCGGTCTACGCGCTAGAGGCGAGTCACCTATCTTCCGCTATTTTGGTTTAATCTAAGGTGGCCACTGTCTGTCTACATCAGTTCAAGAAAAACTAGGATGTTATTTTTTCTGAACTATTTGTCTTAATGGTTTAGTTCAGTATGTCTACCATGAGTTTACAACAATGACAGTCGCTATAGTCCGCGACCGCGTTGATGTTTTTGTATGGGATTTCGGTACAGCGCCCCTAGTGATTTAAACTGGAACCAAAAATGGAATTCGAAGTTTCTGAACGCAACGATATTCGTTTTCGTGACGGAAACTCATGACTAACATACAGTGAAGACAAATTTGTTAATTCTAAACAGAGTCCGACGAGTGAAGAATGGCAACAGGTACTTCAAGTTAATAGTTATTTCTTTTCTGTGTACAGGGAGGCACCCAGCTGGGCCCCCCGCACCAGGTGGAGAAGCTTGGCGAGACTTTCGTGCCCTTCGAGGTCTTCGCCGAGTACATGCAGGGGCTCGCCACCACCTCATACACGTAAGTACTTGTTGTACACAAATGTTGGTAAACACGGTTTCCAACGATACTCCTACGGGTATATACTGAAAGAAAATAAATATTACTACCAGAGAACTACCAGAGGTATATTTTAACTAAATACGCGAAAATTGTTGCTAAAAATTACGATTTTCCACGTCATCTTGACAGTTTATAGTGAATGAATACCCATATGGTTGACTTCCCAGCAATCCGCACCCAACGGTTTGCTGGGTCTTTTCTGGTCCGCACCGCTAAGGTGTGGAATGCTCTCCCTGCGTCTGTGTTTCCGGATACTTACAACCTTGGTGTCTTCAAGAGTGAATAGGCATTTTCTGGGTAAGCGTGTAGGTACCACTATCGGCCTCGTCATCGCTTACCACCAGGCGAGACTGAGGCCAAGCGCAAACCCATTTTTAAATAATAAAAAGAAGAAAATCAAAGTTAGCCGCATACCCTGACAATCAAAAATCATTTCAATCAGCATCACCTGACTGCAATTCGAGCTACCTCGATTTTCTTTAGAAGTAGATCTAGCAAGCTTTTAGAGATTTTTCCGAACATTCTTGAAGTTATAAAAAACATATTGTATTTACATTTCCAAAATCTCTTATGAAACTGCCAAGGATGTGTATAATAATGGAGTCTCGAAATACTGTTTTTAAACTTAATCTCACTATTTATTTTCCAGGCCGTCAGCCTACCGCCTACTGGAGCACAACTGCAACCACTTCAGCGACGAGGTGGCGCAGTTCCTGTGCGGCGCGCACGTGCCCAAGCACATCGTCAACCAGCAGGACAACCTGCTCACGCCGCCGCAGCGCCTCGCCGTGCAGGCGCTGCTCGACAACCTCGTGCCGCACTCTACGCAGGTGAGCCGTAGAGCACCGGCAACCAGCTGCCAACCTGCTGACACCGCGACAACCTGGTGCCGCGCTCCACGCAGGTGGGCCGTAGAGCACCGGCAACCAGCTGCCAACCTGCTGACACCGCGACAACCTGGTGCCGCGCTCCACGCAGGTGGGCCGTAGAGCACCGGCAACCAGCTGCCAACCTGCTGACACCGCGACAACCTGGTGCCGCGCTCCACGCAGGTGGGCCGTAGAGCACCGGCAACCAGCTGCCAACCTGCTGACACCGCGATAACCTGGTGCCGCGCTCCACGCAGGTGGGCCGTAGAGCACCGGCAACCAGCTGGCAACCTGCTGACACCGCGACAACCTGGTGCCGCGCTCCACGCAGGTAGGCCGTAGAGCACCGGCAACCAGCTGGCAACCTGCTGACACCGCGACAACCTGGTGCCGCGCTCCACGCAGGTGAGCCGTAGAGCACCGGCAACCAGCTGCCAACCTGCTGACACCGCGACAACCTGGTGCCGCGCTCCACGCAGGTGGGCCGTAGAGCACCGGCAACCAGCTGCCAACCTGCTGACACCGCGACAACCTGGTGCCGCGCTCCACGCAGGTGGGCCGTAGAGCACCGGCAACCAGCTGCCAACCTGCTGACACCGCGACAACCTGGTGCCGCGCTCCACGCAGGTGGGCCGTAGAGCACCGGCAACCAGCTGGCAACCTGCTGACACCGCGACAACCTGGTGCCGCGCTCCACGCAGGTGAGCCGTAGAGCACCGGCAACCAGCTGCCAACCTGCTGACACCGCGACAACCTGGTGCCGCGCTCCACGCAGGTGGGCCGTAGAGCACCGGCAACCAGCTGCCAACCTGCTGACACCGCGACAACCTGGTGCCGCGCTCCACGCAGGTGGGCCGTAGAGCACCGGCAACCAGCTGCCAACCTGCTGACACCGCGATAACCTGGTGCCGCGCTCCACGCAGGTGGGCCGTAGAGCACCGGCAACCAGCTGGCAACCTGCTGACACCGCGACAACCTGGTGCCGCGCTCCACGCAGGTAGGCCGTAGAGCACCGGCAACCAGCTGGCAACCTGCTGACACCGCGACAACCTGGTGCCGCGCTCCACGCAGGTGAGCCGTAGAGCACCGGCAACCAGCTGCCAACCTGCTGACACCGCGACAACCTGGTGCCGCGCTCCACGCAGGTGGGCCGTAGAGCACCGGCAACCAGCTGCCAACCTGCTGACACCGCGACAACCTGGTGCCGCGCTCCACGCAGGTGGGCCGTAGAGCACCGGCAACCAGCCGGCAACCTGCTGACACCGCTACAAGCTCGTGCCGCGCTCCACGCAGGTGAGCCGTAGAGCACCGGCAACCAGCCGGCAACCTGCTGACGCCGTGATAACCTCGTGCCACGCTCCACGCAGGTAAGCTGTAGAGCACCGGCAACCTGCTGACGCCGCGACAACCTCACGCAGGTGAGCCTGGAGCACCGGCAACCAGCAGGCAACCTGCTGATGCCGCCAACCAACCAACCTACAATCTCGTTCACTTAATAATGCGGGGTTATCTCAAGAGCGGTGAATCGAATACGTTGCATTTTTGTAAGATTTTCGTGATTATTTTATTGAATTGAAATAAAACTTAAATTTTTCGTTATAAAAACACATTGAATTTTCCAAAATTAGGTAGTCGCCAATTATTTGCTAAATTAAATAAAAAAATCTTTTTTTTTGATAATTGTTAAGAAACTTAAAAATTCACTGTACCTACATAGTTAAAGTTATAATTATAAAATTAAAAGGTGCAGACAATAATAGAGAGATAATTTATGATTAAATTTGAATTCAGCTAAATAATCACGAAAATCTTCAAAAAATGTCACGCGTACGATCTACCCCCAGCAAACGCTTTTTGAACAAAATAAAAATAAAAGGGATGTTTTAGTTCATTCAAGTAAGAGCTTTTCATTTCCGCTCGGTCATGTACACAATTAATACGGGCTTCATGTGCATGTTATCATCATCTGTAATACGTTCCTGCCCGACATAGCCCTCACCCATAGACTTACAAAGGATTTGGACATAGGATAAAGGTCGGAGAATATCAGTGGTTGCAGGTTGCGTTCACTGATATTCTGCGACCTTTATCACCAACCCCATCTCATCCGACCCGTTGTGTTTGCAATCATTATGTTTTCCATTCTGAAACTTTTTTGCCTTAGCGGTGTCCGCCTTTTCGTTATGTCTACTACGAAAGTTGTCTACAACAATTTTTATGTCATTTTAAGTTCCATTTCTATTCACTAGAGGCGCTGTGCCGCAATTCCATACCAAAACGTCTACACTGACGCCGGCGACTGTCTTCGGTATAACTCATGACAGTTCTTCGCGAAAAAATGTTTGGGAAGAGTGATCAATTGGATTATGAACATCAGAAACAACAAATGTGTAAGGAAGAACATTTTCGGAGTTCCAACTATCGGAGTTAAAAATGTAGGTGAACTTGGTCGCACCCGTTCTTCCCCTTATGGGCGGACAACCACTTCAACCTACTCGAACCCGGGGTAGTTAGGTCTTCTTCTATTTCTGATCCGACCCCATAGCGAAGTTATTAGTAGTTATAATTATTTTCATTTGCGCATTTTTTAATCATTTAGCAACAAAAATAGATAGATAGCATAGAGTGAACTAAACTTGAAAAATAACGTTTTTGTTGATGTGTGGGTACAACCAATCAACAACATCTTAATCATTCACCGTCTTAAATGTAATGGTATAACCTCGGTGGTGGTTTTCAGAGCGACGACGCTCGCGGCGGCCCGAGCGGCGGCCCGAGCGGCGGCGCGCGCGCTCCCTCTGACGGCCCCCACTAGAATAACTATTCCACTTTGTGAGTTGTACAGTGACTTAAATAGATGTCGTGACTCCCTATGTTCTCGCATGTGACATGATGGGAATTGGTAGTTTAGTGGCAGTTTTGTAGTTATACATAGTTTTGACTACACTTTCTACACACACTTTATTGCACACAAATGATATGGATTTAAAGATAAAATATATATACATTGTACAATAAGTTAAGTTGTTGAAGCGCTTCGCCTGGTAATCTATACTAATATTATAAAGAGGAAAGATTTGTTCGTTTGTATTGAATAGGCTCCTAAACTAATGGACCGATTATAAAAATTCTCAGGCTAGGCTATATTTTTTTAATTATAAGCTGTATTTTGACGGGAAAGACAGTCTACGCGGGCGAAGTCGCTGACGGACAGCTAGTTATTGATATTGATACCTTGAGGGAAATGATGTTGTATCACAGTAGGTGATGTGAGAAAATGAAAATTTGTTTATTTAATCAACTTGTATTTTAATGCTTTAGATAGACTTAGCATACAAAAAGTACGACTGTAAAACTGCTTTTTTTTTAACTTTAAATTTAAAAAAAAATCAGCTACTTGTTTGCCATATAATTTTCCTAATGGTGTAAATAGTTACCCGGCACACCAAATGTATAGTACGAGTATGTCGTATTTCGTTCCTCCACACACTGTTTATCGTGTTATGCCCCACCAGGCTAGTAAACATTACGCCGACGGGTTCAACAAACAATGCCCTCGTGACCAGAAAGGCTACATTTCATTAGCGCGAGATGCAAACCCGCGCATGTGGCTTGCGTGCTATGGCAAGGCCGCGTGCTGAGTGTCAGTGTTTGTTGCAGTCCGTGTACGCCAACGGCGTGCGCCACAGCCGCCAGGACAGCCCCGAGTACCTCACGCTCAACACACAGATTGAGGAAGCCAGGTGGGTTCAGTGTGCCGTCAATCATCGACATTTATTATTAAAACTATACCCTGTCCATTCGTGCAACAATTAAACAATTAATCATGAAGTCATAGACACTATTTTGATTATCTTTAATTAATAAATTTAGAAACACAATACATTGACCGATTTATCTTATTTCAAGACCGGTTTAAAATCTTCGGTTGTTTTTTATGCACAGGGCACTTTACAAAGTGGGCATTACCATACCAGTCAATGAAGTACGAAATTACTGTAGTAAATGATTCAGAAAGAGTACGAAATTATTCCGAAAAAAACGATAATTCATAGGCGTGAGTCGTGAGCTGTCAAAAAGAGAACAAACTTATTAACAAGGTATAGGCCTAGCTAGGCTGCCAGCACTTAGACTTCCTAGAGCGCGGCCACATTGCCCTGTTGCATTGTGTCGTCTCAGCGCATAAACGCACTGCAGGCCACGCATGCGGTGCTTTGTTGAATTGAAACCATAGACATACGCCACAAGGCACACCTTGTAGCGCGGCTTGCGATGGTTGTGTCCTGACTTTTTTAAATTGGTACTTCGTAACACAGATATTTATCCTTATAATCGGAACAATGACAATTCGTGTCTTGTCTGGCGAATTAGTAAAGTAATTAACTATCTACTGCCCCCCTTGTGATCAAGGCGAGAACGAAGTGCTATTGCAGCGACATCTATGCTATGTTTTCTTCTTTCTTGTTCTTTGAGTTTTATGGAAATACGCTATATCCGCGAATTGTGATAGGTTTGATAACATTGTTATCTGAAGCTGTTGTTTCTGTGCTTTTTAGCGTGTATTTTGCGTCAATTGATCTGAAGAACTCCTCCTTATGCCTCCTTCTTCATTTTGCCAAAGAACTACACGATCAGGACTTCAGTATTATAAATTTTCCATTATTCCTAATACGAACGTAGAAATTAAGTTACTAATTTCTTGTCTTCAATCAAACATTTAGAATCTGTTTTGAACACTCTTATGGCCGCAAGGATGAAGGCGGCTAGTGTGACTTTATCCCGGTTGTTTTCACGTTTGGATTATTTATGACATTGGATGGTATGTGACCATCCGTTGAACTTTATTCACAAAGTGTCTTCACCTATACCGGGTGATTATCAAATAACTTCCGAAAACGATATGGCATTAATCTCACTAAGTGATGTAGAAACTATCTGAGCGAAAATGAAAGGATAGTGTAGTGTGTGTAGGGTCGCTCATACATTGCGGCCTTAGAACCAACAATCATGAAAAATAACTCTCAGGGTTCATAAATACATACGCGTACACTTTAGTGTCAAAACGTAGTTTACGGACGAACACTTCTGAGAACTCGTCACTTATCAAAAAATTAAAAAAAAATGAGGTTTTATTTACGTGTGTGGGTCACTAGAAAAGTCCAGAAAGAGGACCCGACGCGCTCTCAGGGTGGCCCTCAAAAAGGGTGACGAAGAGAGCTGGCGCAAGTACAAAGACGAGCGAAACGAGTTCAAGGGCGAGAGCAGAAAAGAGTGCAGGAACAGCTGAAGCGTGTTCTGCGAAGGGATCGAAAAACACCCAGATGCCGCGAGGCTGGTCAAAACGCTATCCAAACACAACACCTGCAAACTAGGAAGTATCAAGAAGGGGAAAGAACTGATAACTGACCCAAAAACGATACTGGAGACTATGATGGAAACTCATTTCCCAGACTGCGAGCACGACATAGACGAAGACATGCCAACCTCCCCAAACCCCACGGTGGTAAGGGCAGGCGAGGCCATCGCCATATCGGAAGAACAACTGGTATGGACATTTTCTCCTTCCAGCCATATAAGGCGGCAGGCCCGGATGAAATATTTCCAAAAATGCTGCAAGTAGCGTTAAAGTACATCAAGGAAGATCTCTTAAAACTGTTCAACAGCAGTATAAGAATGCAGTATATACCCAAGAAGTGGAGGGAAGTCAAGGTAGTTTTCCTACCGAAACCTGGCAAGGCCACATATCATTAGGCGAAGGCCTTCAGATGTATTAGCCTATCCTCGTTTCCATTGAAGACAATGGAAAAGATCCTTGACAGAACTATCAGAGCCCAGATAGAGAACAGTGGATCCCCGCTACATGAGAACCAACATGCATACATGGAGGGTAAGTCCACAGAAACAGCTCTCCACAACCTAGTTACTAGAGTACAAAGGTCTCTGAGCAACAAGGAATTCGCACTGGGCTGCTTCTTCGACGTAGAAGGGGCATTCGACAAGGCCAGCTCTAAGTCGATAGAAGCCACCTTAGACCGCGAAGGCATTCACAAAGACATATCAGGATGGGTGAAGAATATGCTTCAACAACGACTGATAAAGGCTGAGCTAGCAGGGGCTACACACACGGTCAGAGCGAGAAGAGGATTCCCGCAAGGGGGATGCCTATCCCCTCTACTATGGTGCATTCTAATAGATGAACTAGTCAACGAGATAAACAAGATACACATATACACACAGGTGTACTCTGATGACGGGGTATTGCTAGTAACTGGAAAGGTCCTCAGCGTCATGTGCAACATCATGAAAAAAGGACTGAAAGCGGCGCTATCATGGTGCAGAAGTAAGGGACTCAACCTCAACCCCGAAAAGACGAAACTAGTCCTATTCACCAATAAACGTAAAATTGGTAGAAAAGAAATAGTGCAGATAGACCACTCCGAACTAGAAATGGTCAAGGAGATTAAATACCTAGGAGTCACGCTGGACAGCAAACTAACTTTTAAAGCACACATAAGCAACACCTACTGTAAGGCCAAAATGGCCATGATGCAATGTAAGAGAGCCATAGGACGCACATGGGGAATCGAACCGGCGACTGTACTATGGATATACAAAGCAATAATCTTGCCACTTATCCTTCACGGATCACTGGTATGGTGGTATAAGGCAGCACTAAGGACCAACAAACTAGAGCTAGACAAGGTCCAAAGACTAGGGCACTGATGATCACAGGTGCAATGAGAACAACACCCACATCAGCGCTAGAGATCGTGTTCGGGCTAGATTCGCTTGACCTAGCGATTAAAGGAAGAGCGACCGAACAATGGTTCAAACTTAGGAGCACGAACCTCCGGATCCGTAACCACACGGACAGAGGGCATCTACGCATTGATAGTGAAATCGAGAGCAACATGTCAATGATCTTTACCAACAACGACCTAAGAAGGAAAGAAAAGATCTTCGACAAGAAATACAAAGTACATATAGGACAAAGAGATGAATGGAACATAGACACAAGCGGAACAGTTTGCTACACAGATGGCTCCAGAATTGAGTCACTGAAGCTATCTGGCGCGGGTGTGCACATAAGGTGCGAGGATGGTACAGTGATAAACAGATCAATCTGCCTAGGCAGGTTCGCCAGCGTATTCCAAACAGAAATATACGCTATCATGGAATGCGCAGATATATTAGACAACCAGGACAGCGTCACCAAGGCCACTATCTACAGTGACAGCCAGGCAGCGCTGAAAGCGCTTAGCAAAGCAGAGACGACATCAGCAACTGTCAAAAAGAATGCAAAAAAGCTCTAGGGAAACTCGCAAACAAAATAGATGTAGTGATTGCATGGGTCCCTGGACACGAGGGGAATGTCGGCAACGAGTTAGCAGACGAACTAGCCAGGGGTGGTGCCGCTGAAGGCTTAGTGGGTCCGGAACACTAGCTCGCGCGTTATTACCATAGACTTTTTAATTTTGCAACAAAGACAAGAAACAAAAAAAAGCGAATATCTTCGTAAATAATACGCGAAAATTTAATTTAATAATTTACATTATTCTTTTATAATAAAAATAAGTTGGGGTTTTGCGCATTTAATTAACACGTTGTATAGTTACTACATCACTTACTGAGTATGCCATATCGTTATCGAAAGTTATTTGATAATCACCCGGTGTTAATACAAATGAATTGCCAAATGTGTTGCTATGCGCAAAACTCGAGAACGGCTCGCCCAATCGGTTTTTTTTTTTTTGTTCGGACAAAGAAGGTTCTTATTTATTTTCTCGTTCAAACCACTCGTCTTTTAATAACTTTTGACAGAACGAAGTCTGTCGGGGCAGCTAGTATTAAAAGTCTTGCAAGACACACATATCAAAAATAGTGAATGAGAAGATTAACTACTAATGGATAGATTAGGAAAAATATTAGAACATGAAATTGACCTGCGTAAATAAGAAATAAAATGAGCTATGCCGTTAGATACCCTAGTAGGGAAAACCGGGTAGCTTAGCGGTACAGGAGAGTGTTGTGCGCAGATGCGAGTGCGCGACGTGCGCGCTGCGGGCGTGCGTGCGCGGCGTGCGTGCGGTGGGCGCGGCGGCGCGCGCGGCGGCCGCGCTGCACGCCTTCCTGCGCCGGCGCCGCCCCGCGCGCGGCCTGGCCTCCTACCCTCACCACCCCCTGTGACGCCACAAGCCGAACCATGGACCACTTCTTACGCTCCGCTTCTACTGCTGCTAACAGAGAAGATAGAACACTCATTTTGCAATTTAGCTCACCGCTAGACAAGCGTAGTTATCATAAAATATATAAACACTGTAACATTCCATAAAATGCAATAAATATTGTAAAACACACCTCGTGCATTTTTATTTTTCGTTAAACATCCAATAAACAGAATTATAATTTTTACTTGAAAAACAATTCTTATTTTATAATACTATTTTTTATGCTAGACCGACTTTGATTTCAACTGATGGTAAGTGTTGAGGTAATAGATCGTCGATTTATCTGAAGTATGCCGTCTTTAAACGTCACTGTGCTTAGATGAGTGTAATGAGTTCTCTTGAAGTGAAAGGCAATAAGTTCTGAATACAAACTATTATTAATAAAAAAGGTCATATTCATCATTAGCAAGTAGACAAACATAAACATAGAATTCCTATACTTAACTTGTCGTTTCTAAAGACATTCAATTTGGTGTAATAACAAAATTTAATAACGTTCCTTTCTTCCAAATGTAGAGTACAGTCAGCAGAGCTAGAACAGCGGCGTAACACGCTCGCGGAGAAGGTCGCACGGAAAGAGAAAAAGAAAGAGAAGAAACGCAAGAAACTGCAGCAGCAGGCCGGCGGCGACGCAGACGGTAAGCGTGTGGACCGTCAGGCTGTGGTGACCATCGTCATTATCACAGCCACTAACACTTTTGTATTGACCCTAGCGACATCAGCAGTAACCATCATTTGATTAATAAAAGCGTAATTTGGGAAACCCAACTGCAAGATAACTAAATAGAGGTCGTAAGAGCTAAACAGCGCAACTATTTTTGGCGTTTGGCCTCAGTTTCGCCTGGTGGTAAGCGATGACGAGGCCGAAGGTGGTACACGTTTACCCAGAAAATGCCTATTCACGTTGGCCTTGAAGACACCAAGGTTGTTAGTATCCGGAAACACAGACACAGGGAGAGCGTTCCACTCCCTAGCGGTACGGGCCAGTAAAGATGCAGCAAACGTTGAGTGCGGATTGCTGGAAAGTCGACAACTTTGGGGTGGAAGCCTTCCCGGTGTCTTGTGGTCCGGTGGTAGAAAGTTGAGGGTGGTATTAGGTTGTGTAGTTCTTGCGCACACTCTCCGAAATCACTCTTATACAAAAGCGATAGGCAGGCGACTTTACGCCGATGCTCCGAACCCTAGAGTTGGAACGAAGTCTCATGTAGAAAACTACGCTAACTATACTATTTTCACTCTAAGATGATATGCCTGACAGTTGTCATTGATCCGTGTAACGCATACTATTTCAAACTAAATAAAAAGAAACTGGCAAAAGAAAATATTATAAACTATTAAGAAAACTATTGTCCTTTCGAATCTTATCAAGTAAATTATTGTTATTAGTCAACTGTTAATAAATAAAGTAAATGAAATTCAATTAATTTATCTTTACAGCGCCTGATGCGTAAAAAGGAACGCCATTCAATAGCGTATTGACACTACTGAATCGACAAAAAATCGATGGATAAGTGCTACCATTTTGTAATCACGTCAGTCGCATCAATACGAGTGCGTCTGCCCTGTGTGCTATTTTTTAACTATTATTTTCGAGATACCCCGTTTTATATAAAAATCGGTAAATCCGATTCCATTTTCTTTGCCAACTCGATTAAATTGCATTCATTACATCACTATAATTGACAATTAGTTATGAACTGTCAGGGATATCATCATACGGCGAAAGTAGTATAGAGAGCCTCGTCGCCTGAGGGTAAAGTGTTCAAATCCGGCCAGAACCACCTTTGTGTTCATTGTTAAATTTTGATTTGAAACATTTTAATTTTTCTTTCACCGCTTCGCGTAGCCCCTACGTAAATACCGACAGCAAAGCTTAAGGAGAGTATAGATTGTGCTAGTCAGTCATTTGGCGCTATAAGTGCGCAAAAATTTTGGCATATAAAATTAAGTAAGACAGTTTCTATAAAGGTCTAGGCTATAACAGCATATTAGTGGTCACAACAATTATAATATCTTCGAGTTCTCGGCAAATGCCGTTGACCTCTGCCGCAGAGGTCAATGCTTGCAATTGTGACGTGTCGGTCGCGTCTGTGATTGTTAGTTGCCCAGGAGCCAAGAAGCGCACAAAATGAGCTTAGCCGAAGAAACTGATTCTGATCTGCTTAATATTAGTGAATAGAATAGAATAGAATGTGTTTATTTAGCTTTAAATGTGGTACATTATTGATGACATTTTTCTTATACAGTTACACAGCACATTTAGCTAATTCACTTAGCATGCAAAATTATTTATTGTTTAGTGAAATATTATTAAGAACAATTTAGCACGTACATGTCAACATTATTATCTATATTAAAAACTTAGCCAAGCAGCATTATTCTAGAGTTAGCAAATAAGATTAGAATTAGTTACAGAGATAATTACATGTCAAGTTAGTCTACATTTTAAGATACAACTAGTCATTTTATCAGCTCTGATATGGAATAATAATTTTTATCTTTGAGCCATTTGCCGAGTGCCTTTTTGTATTTTATATATGGGAGACCCTTCATGTCGCTTGGTATGGCATTGTACATTTTTATGCACATCGCGTAGCATTGTCTCTGATACATTGTTGTTTGCGGCAAAATATCATAAACCAATCTATCACGGTTTCTCTTACTGCGGGGATATATCTCATGTGCCTTTTTGAACCGATAAAGATTTGCTCTAACAAAATTTCCTACCTCGTATGTGTACATGCACGGGAGAGGCATGATACCCAATTTTGTAAAGAGTGGCTTACATGACTCGAAAGGGGCCTTCCCGCATATCGCTCTTATGCACTTTTTTTGGGCGATGAATGCGTTATTAAAATTCGTTGAGTTTCCCCACAGCATCAGACCACATTTAAGAACAGAGTGCACATATCCATAGTACGCAGCCAGAACAGTTGCAGGTGCTGACGTTTGTCGTAATCTTTTGAGCACGTAGACAAACCGATCCAGTTTATTGGCGATGTACTCAATGTGAGATTTCCAATTTAGATTCTTGTCAATAATTATGCCAAGGATTTTTTTCTGATCAACCTCTTTTATAATATCATTATTAAAGTATATGTTCAAGCTATACTCTTTTGCGCAGTAATTCTGAAATTTAATAAAGTTAGTTTTGTCAAATTTACTTTTAAGTTGTTTTTAATTAGCCAGTCTATTACATGTTTACTATTACAGTGATTTCAAAAAAAAGAAATTATACCTCGAACTTAAAAGATTACCCTAACATTCGAAAGCAGTTAAAACTTTTGATTATTATTTGGTAATAGTGGATAGTTACGTTCTCTATTCAATACTATTTCTTAAACCTAGAACGACCGGTCTTTCTCTTATTTTCGACGAGTACAAATTCAATTCGAATTCATTTATTCAGACCTTCAATCAACAATAACACTAGATAAATCGTCGGGAAGAAAATCACAGCTCAAAAATGGCACCGACTGACTGTACTATCCTTTCACACTATGAATGAGACAAAAGCTGAGAAAAAAGTTTTTAGTTTAAATAATTTCAACCTAAATTAGGCCTTGTAGGTAAGAAATAAAACGCAGTTTTGATTATATGGACATTTATTTACGATTTTAATTTTCAAATTCGACCTCATTCTTTAAGCAATGAAGAAAAAAAATAAGTGACACAAAATGTGACTTTTGTCATATCGAATTTTTGACACTGTTTACTTTACTGCCCCGAACAGGGTATAATAATGACTAGTTAAACGACGATTAAAAATTAGGTACTTATTTAATTAAACAAATACAAAACAGTTAAAACTATACTTAACCAAACTTATTTAAGTTAATCATAAACCTAACTTGATTCTCTCTCCTTTCAAGACAACGTTCTAAGATTTAGGTACAATATTTATTGTATGTATCTTTAAATATATGTATTATAATTATGTATGTATAATCTGTATAATTTTTGTATAAGTATTTATTTTGTATTAACAGTATATTTTATTCCGGTTTTTACGAGACGCCGCCAACACAATTCCTGCTTTGCCCAGTGGTTGATTGGTAGAGAATGCCATTAGGCATTAAGTCCGCCAATTGTACTTTTCTTCGTGCAATAAAGAACAAATAAATAGAATAAACAAATAAATAAACATAGTTATTTTTTCTAAATCTATACTTAAATAGATGACATTATGTGACGAACATTTGAGTTTGTGGTGTGTCTATACACAACAAACACAAATGTTCTTCACATAAATGTTTGTCATGGGGTGGGATCGCACCCGCAACCTCTGGCCATAGATTGTGGGTAGCCGGGAAATCTATGAATAAAACTAACATTTTAAAATATGTAAAAAATGAATGAAGTATTTAGAAAATACTTCATAAAATTCACTGTTCTAAAGCATCCACCTCTATATATTAGCCAAACATGGGCCAAAATGTTAGCCCGTAGGTAGACTTACTTTAGGCTAGGTTTTTTTGATTTAAAGTTGGGTATTTCATTATTTATAATATAAAACAGCATTTTCTTATCGAAAGTATGATATTCCATCTGAAAATTTATTTTTCCGATGATTATTTCTACAGTTTTTGTAAGTAAACTCGGGCTGTGTGGCATGTCAGCACGTTGGCGAAGTCAAAAGTGAACTAAATAGAAATGAGTTCCTACTTTTGAAGTGGAACGTTATTTTCTCGGCCGTTTTTGACGCCCTGATCTAGTGTATTGTTGATCGAAGATTCAGACAATAAAATTACAAGTCCACTTTTGTTAGTAAAACAAGTAAAAGCAACAAGAGTGTTTCCTTAACGATATTCATTTACACCTGGCACCTGTACGAAGTCTGCCGTCGACCTATGCCGTCGATCGACGTCAGACGCCGTTCATATGTGAAAACGCTCAACTTAAATTTTGTTTTTGCAATAAAAATATATTGATAGCCCATAATTAGTACCATTCGCACGCCGTCCACGGAAGTCTGAAGAACAAAGGGCTTTTTATGGATTTCCTAAGCTTCTGGTTGCACAATAATCCGAATCCCAGGATTTTTCTTGCGGCCTATATATACTGGACGACTTTAGTTTTTGTACAAATTTTCAAAATTTTTAGGGTTCCGTACCTCGAAAGGAAAAACGGAACCTTTATTTATAGGATCACTTTGTTGTCCGTCCCTCCGTTTGTCTGTCTGTCAAGACCGTTTTTCTCAGGAACACGTGGAGGTATCAAGCTGTAATTTATATCAAATACTCAGGTCTACTGTCCCTTGGAGCTGTAAAAAAATCAAACTTCTAAGGCTCTAAGCCAACGAAATCAAAAGATACAGCCGTTTGTGAATCAAAACCTACAGGATACTTGCCTTGAACTCAGAATCTTGAAATTTGGGACGAAGCAACATATAGCACAGATAAAGGAAAAATTGCGAAAAGCGTAAATTTTTAGTTACATCATATTATATAATAAAAATAATTTTAATGAAAATACTCTCTATATAATGTAGATAGAGTCTATACAGAGGTTTGTACCGAAACCTCGGTGCGCGAGTCCGACTCGCACTTGTTTTTTACTTTTTTTTGATTGGGTTTTGTAAGTAAACAAAACCTTGGCTTCGTTTCTTTGCAAAACTCGCGTTATTTATTTGATAATTAATACAGAGATGGAGTAGCCTTAAATTGTATGTGGTTAAATTCAGTCAACGACATGCTCGTAATTTATCACAAACAAGATGATCACAAAACGCTATATAAACAGCTAATACAGTTATACGCGTATATCACCCCGGATACGAACTCTAGTGCAGACCAGGTTCTTGACCTCGTTGGCCCGCGTCGGGAAACCTAAAAAAAGAGCACTAGGAATTCGAACCGCGGCTCCTCCGCTAAGATGTGATTGACCGCACCTCTCCAAACTTGTTACTGCAAACACAGCGGCGCATCCTGAAGAGCGAGCCTCCAGGGGATGTTCTTGCAATCGCAACGTTCGTTAGGTTAGAAGGGAAAACACACGGTTCTGATTTTAAATATAAGTGTCGTGTGCGCGGGCGCCCTGGCGCGGTGCCAGGCGCGCGCGGGAACCCGGCATTCGCGCCGCGTCTCTCCCGGCGAGCACTCCCGCTGCACACCACCCTCACTCATCAGGTGCGTACAGCCACGAGTCCGTCTATCGTGCGACCCTCCCTTGATCTGTGAACCGAGGTACCGCGCTCGCGATCGGCCTAACACCTACTTGCGGCGGGTCTATTTACGTCCTGTGTCCGCTTCGAAGCACGATTCGCCGATAGGTTAATAGCGACAGGCAATTCCGCGTTCGCGATCCCCTCGTCCTTTAGTTTCAGCGCGGGCCGGAACCCGATACTTCGGCGCACCGTCTGTCGTAACGCGCGAGACGCAGCGGCTGCTGAGGTGACCGACTTATTGGTATAAATATTTGTTCCTGTGCGAGTTAACGAAAACGGGCACGCGGTTGCTTTTGTTCCACTTCAACTGCAAGGTTATTTTCGAAGTTAAAATCTTACCCATTAGTACAATCGTAAATCGATTTCGTGTACTTGCTGCTCGACATTTTGGTGATATAGCTTAATTGATGATGGATACCTTTAAAGATTAGTTTTTGGTAACGTGAACAACAACGGAAAAGTTCAACAATAAAATAAAGCAACACATCTCGTGTGGGACGACGCGAACTCGGATCCCGTACAGAATCGCGCGCGGGTTTAGTGATCTCATTAGATAAATAGATTAGTGAACTCGTGCCCAATATACTCGCATCGTAAACTAAAAAGAAGTGTCTTTGGCGTGTGATTCGCTAGATATAGAAGTTTAATTGATTGATTTTTGCTGTTAGCGCCGTCGTGATTTCATGTTGTTCGCAAAGGGATAACAAGCTCATCTAGTATTTTAATAACTTTCGGTGTTTGAAAAATATTTTAAAAACACACTGGTCTTGAGCTATATACAGCAACACAACAAACGTGCTTTTTATAAATGGTAGAAATAATGTTTCAAATGTTTTTGAACGTAGCTAACTTTAGTTTTTGTTTCCATTATTTTAGTAAAAAACACAGATATACAATAACGAATATAATAAAATGTACCTACACTTATTAAATTACATTGCCATTTTAATATTAATGTAATATTGTTTATAAACAGTTTATCAGGCAATTTTCCGTGACCTGAAAGACTCGTAAATGATTCATAATTGTTAAACGTATAGATGTGTGCAAATAGAGCTACACTATCTACGTCTAGCGGTAATCTGTGTTAAAACGTGAAATTATTGTGTAGATATTGCATTTTTTATACTATATCCGTTAACAACTTCATGGTAAGTGGTTTCAATGGAAGCTCATTGGAAAAACTTCGTCAGGCGGGAGCCCATTACACAATCACGTCCTAGGAAGCATCATCATATCTAAAACAAAACCAAACAGCCACGCTGTACAAGAGCGTGGTGGATGCAGAGTGTGCGGGCAAACTCCCTGACGAAGGCTAGCGGTTTGACTATGTGATATACAAAGTAAAAATGTGTTTCCAGTTGGCGATATGTCGGAAATGGTAGAGGCCCTGCCGCGCGAGGCGGAGGTGGCGCGCGCGGGCCCGTCGTCCGCCGCCGTCGCCGCCGCCGCGCTGCTGGACGAGCCGCGCGCCAAGCCGCGGGACCCGCCCATCGTCTACAGAGACATTGACGTGAGTACCTACTACTTATTCAGCTTCAGGGTGCGTTCCATAACGAGTGGAATGTCACTCTAAGGAGTGAACATCACTCGATTCACTAGGGTTCACATTAAAGCCGAGTAAAATCGCGAGTGACGGAGCTGTCACTTGACAGTTCTCTAGTTGTTTCAGAACGGGTTTTTAACGCTGACAAGTGCGAACTCTACCGGTTCCTGAGGCCCGACGACATTCACCTGACAGCTGTCTGACAAAGGTTTTGTTCGTTTTGTCTCTTTCTATCCGACGAGGGTGAAAATCACTGCGAAAAACGATTTGGAACGGGCCCTTATTGGTTAGAGAACTTGGCCCAATATCTCCGGTTTCTTGGTTCAGTTTACAAAGTAGGTATGTTTTAGATCTTTCGCACCAAGTTCGTTGGCCTTTTTTTTAATAACTGATGACTCTGCACGCCAGAGTAAGCGTTGGTCCCTGCTGGTATCGCTAGACGGCTAAAATAAAGCTAAGTAAGTTTTTTTTATGTACGTAAGACGGTGGACACTTTTGTAATATTGAAATTGTATTGTACTGAACACGCTGGAGTTTTAAAAATGAATAAACACAGCCATTTCGCATTTCGAGTGAATTTTGTGGAAGTAGTAATACACTTGGTTGAGTTGCCGCTACACCTGCATTTTAATTTCAACTGTTAGCAATTAATTTAGATGCAGCATCTCAGTAAACCGTAATAACTTGACTTCATTCACTTCTCTACTATATGAAATACCTACTGGTCTACTTCTGTAGACAACCAGAATTCAAGTCGCTGAAAAAACTTATGGCAGGTGTTGCCTTAAGGCCCGTATTCTAAAACAAAATCTGTACTTGAGTATAGATCTAAGTGACGTTTTTGTATGAACTGACGTTTTGAAATCTCTACTCAAGTACAGATCAGTGCTTGAGTACGATTCTAGAATACGGGCCTTAGAATACTTTAATAAGTTAACCGATGTGATCGTTACACGTAATGTAACACAGCCTAGCTAGATGCACAAAATAGTAACACCAATATTGAAAGTATATTTTTTTATTAAAACTACTCTAACTAATCACTTTCAAGACTGGTAACGCTCCAACTCGTTTAGATGTATCTACCACCTGTATTTAATGATTGGGGCTAATCCGTTTGGCGAGGACGAGTAAACCGCAGCAACATTAGCCGTGTAGAAAGGGAGATTCTGATGGCAATGAATGCTTTTACGTGGGCGATCCGTCGCGGGAGAGCTGTGAGTAACGCTTCCCGAAATGTCTTAATGCGGCCGAACGCCAATTGAGGAACTTCACGGCATTATGTCCCGAACCGCAGGTGTTACGTATAAATATCTCGGTAAGATCTTCCAACTTTGGTGAATTTGTATTTTTATAAGATGTTGACGTCTTCGTATCAAAAATAAAAATAAATTTATATTTTTACTTGTCACTGCACCAATGTTTGCAAAATAGAAAAAAATACTTATACAATATGATAACAACATTGAACAGGTAAGTATTCAGCCTTCAATGTAAGCCCAACGAGGGCCCGGTCCAGTCTTAGGGTATATTTACATCGTAATTGTTGCATTCAAACATGTGCCTTTTAGCAATATTCTTATAGTTACAATAAAACAATTAAGTGTACTTCGTCTACTTGTTATTTTTGGGTGTCTGTCAAAGTGCAAACTGCATACAGAAGTAATCTTTGCTTACAGAAACGTGATTCAGTTCTGAATCAAATTAGGAATAGTGTAACATTCCAAGAGCATCCGTAGCACAATACTGATGTCTCGCCTAATTATTGCATGACAATAATTTACGTGGCGAGAAAACACAGAAATACGCTGTGACTCGCGCGGGCTGCGTGCTGGGTCATTAAGTATCATGTGCCGATGATAATATTCCAAATGCTCATAACAAGTCCAACCGCCCTCATAATAACTTTATTTCAACCTGTGCCTTTTTTCATAAAATATGCAATTGAGATATTAATTGCTAATATTGAGTCACCACTACCTTTTTTGCAAGCGTAGTTGTTAACCCATAATCCATTTTTATAGCGATGACCTGATTTCAAAGATGGAAGCCCTTGCCCAACTGTAGTCTTATTTTATCCTAATTAGCCATTGAGGTCCAATAGCTGGGCAAAGGACTCTCTTCCCTCTTCCACACAGTATAGTGTATGGATCAATTTACAGAAGTTAAGAGATACGAGTACACGTCTTCAGTCGATATAGTAGACATAATAGAAACAACAAAACAATTTACTGCATCTGGTTGCATCGACTGACGAGGTGTAATGCTTCATGTTATGCAAATCCATTAATTTATAACATCACTGAAAAGTTTACGAGCAATTTATGCAGGGCGGATATAAGGTCTTTCACAACAAATGCGAGACTTATTTTATGCATTGGATGATTCCAGCATTCTTGGGTTATGGGTGCTAGGTGTGACGTCACGAACGGCGCGTGAGTCACTCCGCGAGGTCACCGGCGATGCTGCATCTTCCAGAACGCCGGGAGTAAACACGCGACTGAATAAGCGTTTATTTGTAACTCGTGTCCGATGCCATCGACGTCTTGAGGCGTCATCCGTTCCGGAGAGAAGAACTGTAATGGTTTTGCGCTAATTATAAACATTATTTGTTTTCGTTGCATAAGTACTTCACTTTACAGCGGGTCTGCGACTGTTTACATGGTTTTTCCGCTGCATTTAATGTTTACAGTCCTGAATTTACTACTGGATTCCCAAAGGAGATTCAAAGTTAGGCTGTTATAAGGGATAACTAGACAAAGTATTCAGCAAATAAAAACTACGTACTACATTGCTAACACAGTTAGTCTGACTATTCAGTTTTTGAAGCGGCTTTACCAAGTTTTTTTACTCTGATAATTTACTCTGCTATTTGTCAATTTGAATACGACTACTGCGCTCGCAAATACGTAACTTTTTTGATATACGTATACAAATCAATATAAGTAAATAAAGTTATCTCGTTACTCACTGAGCGATTGGGTGACAACTCACAGCTGATACTATTGGACGGAGAAAGCTGAAAGGCATGTACCTAGGTTACTTGAGGAGTGTAAGAGAGCAGAGAGCACTAAGTGAAGTTTCCCGGAAATTCCCACAATAACGATAAAAACGGTACGGACATATGGGGGCAAAACCTAGTGTGAAATAATATACGATCAATAGTTTTTTATTTTGGTGCAGGGATCACACGAGTTCGAGCAGCTGTCCAAAGCGCTGGAGAGCGTGGAGCTGACGCCGGAGGAGAAGCAGAGCGCGGAGGAGCTGCAGCAGTACCTGGTGCACGGCGAGGGCAGCTGGGTGCTCGGCGACGAGTTCCTAGCATTCGTCGGTTAGTTGATCATCTCTAACAACCAAATAAAAAAATATTTTAGCCACCACACATTGCCGGCTTCAGCGCGGCTTCATATGAAAATAATCTCTAATGTTTTCACATAACTTTTCTTTGACGTTGAAAAAACTTTATCAGTTTTTTTATTCTAAGCTTCTAAGCAACAAATTTCATTTTACAAAACCATGAAGATTGTTAACATCAAACTTGCTTTGTTTCCATCTATAGAGTCACAAAGTATCGGATTAGTCCACACGGTTCTTAGGCGCTTCCTAATACGTACTTACTACCTTACGTAATTCCTGCGATCCCTTTTAGAGTTGATCTCTATGCTGCATACTCGCTTTTCGTCATAACTGACTGTTCAATGGTTACTTGATCTTTCTCGGAAAGAAGTTATACGTTGCATATGTTAAGTAGGTTATACGAGTACACACTCATATAACCTACTCAATAGTTGACAACCCCAATTTGATAGTGCCGCAAACAAGACTGCTAATGTAGTCTTGATGCAATTGAATGAAAATAATTGGGTATGGGATAAAAATCAAACATGTCCTAAATCGAAAACCATTTCGAGGTATATGCATTTTATACTTTATTTAAATATTTAACATTTTTAAAGGCAAATGATCTAGGATATTTTTAATTAAATACGTTTGCAAACTGGGGTCATTCATTTGACCCCAGATTGCCAACGTACGCAAAGCTAGGTGATTCTACTGCATGGTATTAATGGTGTTTCCAGATAGCAGATTTTAAATTCCCCCAGATGAAAACTATTTTTCCACCAAGGTATTTTTAATAATACGTACGATAATTTGCCCAGACAGGTAGGTAGGACTTAAAATAGCCATTCGCTATAATCCCAACCCTCAGGTAGGGTTGGTGTCAGAACTTGGCAAAATAAATTGTATCTGAAGTCTACATTTGAATTATTTTTCTCTGAGATACCTTTTATTACTACCAGTAAACTAAATTCTAGTTCACTGCTAGCTAGTTATCTCCTCACATCAAGTGTTGATGAGTGCGCCACTGATTTTTGCTTTGATCATAATATATCTCCTCATACCATCCTCAAATCGTTTATAGAACTTAACATAAAAACCGGAGGATTTATGGGGTATTTCTGTTGATATACTTAAATCAGTCATAGATACCATCTCCCCTAGTTTAGCGTTGCTTTCTAATAACTGTAGACAAGGGTCAGTTCTCTAGTTTAATGAAATTTAGTAAAGTCATACCCCTTTATAAGTCAGGAGAGAAAAGTGACCCATCCAATTATATACCTATTTCTATTCTACCAGCTATAAGTAACATTTTTGAAGAGATAATATTGAATCAATTACTCTCTCACTTTGCTTTGAATAAATTATTACATAGTAATCAATTTGGATTCACTAAAAATAGGAATACAACCGATGCAGGTGTTGTGCTCATCAAACACATATTTGATGCGTGGGAAGGCAAGCAAGATGCAATAGGAGTTTTTTGTGATTTGTCAAAAGCATTTGACTGCGTAGATCATGAAATCCTACTGATTAAGCTGAGACATTACGGTGTTTCAAATATTTCACTTAGCCTTATAGAATCTTATCTATCTTATATATCTTGTTTTTGATCTATATAAATGACCTGCCTTATTTTGTCAAAGACCTATGTGGGATTGTATTATTTGCTACATATGACACTTCACTGATTTTTAACGTAGATAGAAGTAAAAAAGTACTTGACGACGTAAATAATACTCTCTCTAAGGTACTGCATTGGTTCACGAGAAACAATTTACTGCTTACTGCTAAGAAGACTGAATGTATCAATATTTTCTATGCCCAATGTAAGACAGGTCGATACCATTATAAACATGAATAACGAGCCATTAGAGATTGCGAATTCCACTGTATTTCTAGGAATTACTCTCGATTCCAAGTGACAGTGGGATCCGCATATTTCTACTCAGGCAGGAAGACTTAGTTCGGCAGCTTATGCTGTTAGAAAAATAAGGCTCCTGACTGATATCGCAACAGCTGTGTACTCTCAATTTATTTATGATAATGTAGTATATGTCCGTAAAAAGTTGCATCTCTTTAAGAAAAACAGTGATGTTCATAAACTCAATACCAGAAATAAAAATAAGCTCGTAACTCCCAGTCTAAGACTGCATAAGGTAGGGAAATCATTTGTTGGTCAATGTGTAAAATACTTTAATAAGATTCTGCAAACTCTTGTTGAACTGCCTCTTCACCAGTTTAAGTCACAAATTAAAGCTAAGTTCATGAAGCGAGGTTATTATAGTGTTGAGGATTGCTTAAATGATAAGAATTCGTGGTCAGCTTAGGTATAATCTGCTCCTCTGCACACTTTTTTGTTATGACTTTACTCTGTTAATTTAATTCCTGTGTATAAAAACAAGATTAAAAAGAGTAACCATCGAGTTTCTTGCCGGAATCTTCTCGATCGGAAACAACCTTCGAACCGGTGGTAGAGTCACATGATGTTTAATTATGATATTAACTATCAAAATATTATTTTATGTAAGTTTATTTTTATTCAGTATATTTTTGCTATTATTTTTTTTTGTATTTGACTTGTCATAAGTACTTTTAATAAATCTATATGAATAAAGATATTTTTTACTTTTTTACTTTTACTTTACTTTACTTTACTGCTCATATTCTCGTGAGATGCTGCATGATGAACGGCGAGCTCTGTTTCAGCCGTAAGTGCTGTGAATCAGTAATTTTCTTCTTATTATTTATTTACCACGAATCGGGGAAAAACACTTAAGGTGAATTTGTGACGTCATGAGTTCGCAATGTTTAAAAATTAATAAAAAATTAACTACCGGCAAGATCAGCAAAACAAAATAAAAATTTAAGTTCTAATTATTTGTTATTTAGAGAATACGGTGTATTAAACAAAATAAATTTATGGTTTTTAACAATACGTGACAAAAAATATCCATGAGGGTGTGATTAGGTATCGAGATTAGGTTCTATTTAAGTTATAGTTTTAGTTAAATATAGGAAAGAATATATCCAACTAAAAAAATGTCCCATCCGAAGACGCCACATGGGATATCGTATCTATACCCATCGTCGTGGTCGTGAACGTACAATGCAAGGGATTGATTTGAAGGGAATACCCTACTCAAAGCGCACATAAACATGCTTGTTTGTAATACATTTATGCCTGATCGATATTGTCTTTTGACTATTGTGCTTCGGACCTTGTGCATTTTTATAGTTATTCTGATTTTGAGTTAATGCGTTTTAATACACATGCCAAACAAGTTTAGGCTACTTTTCGAAAGTATGCCACTCAATATGAAACTCGTGACAATTAGGAAATCAGAAATATGGAACATGATATTATGACAATTAACATTATGCTTAGGATTAGTTAGCCTTTATGACTTTAGACTTAGTAAAAATCGGAAGATTGTCGTTCAAAATCAGTATTTCAGTAAACTAAGGCCAATTTCGGGAGATCTACTGAATTGAATCAACAACTTTAAAGTTATTAGCTTCCATACTCGTAAAGTTACCGGGCAAAGTCGTCGTTTCGCCACACACGCACAGTTCAGTCCGTCTGACACCCGGCGGGGAAACCTTTACGTGTATGGTAGGCTAATGAATCTGTATGATTCATTCGATGATTTACCATCACTACGAATTGGCTATGGTTGTCAATACGCCATGTTTGTTACTTAATAAGACATGTAAGAATGAACAGAAATGTTTGTATATGTATGTTGAGATTTTGTACGTACCAATATCCCCAGGCCGGCTCCTAAACGACATCAGCCTGAGCGCGGACGTGCGCGTGGCGACGCTGCGCTGCCTGGCGGCGTGCGCGCTGCGCGAGGACGTGTCGCTGCTGCTGCACCAGGACCGGCGCCACCACGCGCTGCTCAGCTACGCGCACCGCATCGACGCGCAGGAGGCGCGGGAGCAGCGGGCGCTGGCGCTGTTCGTGAGTACTCAATAGATTACGTCAACAGGGTATTTGCTGATGTGATATTGTGAAACCTCTGAAAAATAGGAACATTAGTAAAAAAAATCCTAATGTCCCAAAACCCTCCGAAATATAAATATTTAAAAATCATAATAATGGACTTGGCCTAAACGCTTGCTATGAACTGCCGCTAGCAAGTGACGTCATTTGCTATCTATTTTTTTTATTTGTTCGGCAGCTTTAATAAATTTTGCGTTTATTAATATTGTCTTATTAACAAAAGTTGCTATAAATTGTGTAGATTATGAAATGATTTAGCTTTTTTTTATTTACTTTACACTTTCATAATTGATTTGCCTAACCAAGTTTTATGGCTCATAAAAATAATTGTTAAACTAAAACTATTGTGTAACTAAAAATTTTTATAGGACCCATTTTCACTGTATTTTTAGATATTATTAAATTATTTGTAGAATCCGATGATGATGTTTCGTTTCAATCAATTATGTGAAGACTGCGCCGTTACTCTCTGCAGTGCCCGCTGGAGATCCTTAGTGTGGGCAGTGAGGGCAGTGAGGGCTCCCGCCCGCATAAACGCTGTTCCCCTGGTGCTTCTGGGCGAGAGCCAGCACCTATCCTTGTATTTTGTCAGGCCCCGGCGTCACAAGTCTCACCTAACATAAACAATAGTAGCTTTTTAAACTAAACTTTACTTTGAAAACACTTTAGTAAAATGAAACGTACGATTTTTAAACAATATAAAAATATTGTGAAATTCATTGAATTATATTCCTGTAAAATATTTTTCAGTCAAGTGAATAGTCGTTGAAACAATTTCGAAATGAAAATATAAGAAGCAATAATATGAAACATTTTCTGTGAAACAAAATTCTATGAAATTTCTGCCTACGAAACAAGGGAACACCTACAAAAGGATATGTTCTCACCACTGGAATGAATGAAACTTGGTTTGCAATGCAGATGTGCAACCTGTTCGAGAACGTGTCGTCGTCGGAGTGGCTGCTGTACATCAGCGAGTGGGAAGCCAACGCACAAGTGCTCTCCAACATACGCGTCACCACTAAGGTACGTTCTGCCATATCACTTCTAAATCAGTAAACTATGTAGGTATCATTTGTCTATTCACGAAAGTTTTGTTCATATATATTTTGGCTTAAAGAAATTCAATGTTACTCATAGTAAAATACTGAAATATTTAACCATTCGACCGATACAGAAACAGGCTACATAATGACACGAATATTTGCTGAAAAATATTCATAGAACTACTCAGTATTCTGTTAAGTAAGTTTTAGGTCCTTTTTTGCAGAGCCGTTAATACTTGCTGTTCTTGTCACTACTTTAACGACACGATTGAACGACGTAGTGTCCCGGGTTCGATTCCCTGTCAAGTCAAATTAGGAAACGATCTTTTCTAAATTGGCTCGGGTCGGGGTGTGATGGAGGAGGTCTCTGGCTTATATCTTGTCTGGTATGGAGATCATGACAAGTGGTGTGTTCAGTTGTCTGGCGCATATTATATTATTATACTCCGTTCAATAGAAAATAATTGGCAATAATACAGGCTTCAGTCTTCATAGTCCTTCTTCGTTGAAGGTCCAACCCCACCAAACGGCCCGCATCGCGTCACATAGAAACGGATTTTACAATCTTGAAACGAAATTAAATCTTGTATACAGTGTTTAAAGTCTCATTGCCAAGTCACGCTAAGCAGCTTGACTACGGGCGCGTGCGTCGACGGGTGAACACAGACGGCGAAAAGCTGCTGTGCGTGATAATATAGACTTTTGACTATTGGTAATATAGACTTTAAACCCTGTACACAAGATTTGATTTCGTGCAAAGATTGTAAAATCCGTTCCTATGCGACGCGATGCGGGCGTTTGGCGGGGTTGAACCCTTAGTCCTGAAGACTATAGCATGTCGTTGTGCAGGTGTGCGTGCACAGCTGCCTCAGCGAGGACACGGAGCTGCGCGAGACGGGCACCGCGCTCATGTACAACATCGCCACCAAGGAGGTAAAGACCGTGGTCAGTATTGCCCTTCGGCTTCCTTACTCTTCTCACAGATCACAGGCTCTATATCAGCAGTTAGCACCCACGGAAACGTTGCGCCTTTACTCTGCTTTACAGCGGCCGACACTTATTATACGCACTTAAGGACCCCTTGGCGCATGCCTTACGCAGCTTCTTCGCCACATTCTTGGTGATTTTTCACACGGAACAGCGTTCGCTAGGGGCGGATTGGTGACCTCATGGAACATTTTTGTGATAATTTCGTTGAATTCATATCAAGGTTTTTTTTCTCTGCTATGTTTTGCACAGTTATATAATGATAACTCTTTAAGTATTTACCCTAAATATTCACGATTCTCTGCACTTAATGGGTGTACAAATTGTTTTTTTTTGGGTTCTATGAATTGGTGAATATCTATTATTTTACGTTTCGACATATTACTGAGTAATATCCAACACATAGCCAAGGAATTATAGTACATTTATTTGAATTTGATAGAATAATCACAAAAATCTTGCAAAAATGCGACGATGCTTATCCTCGTCTATCACACGCTCTTAAGCTGGTGCACGATCTTCCCGAGGGCGAAAGACGTGATAATTACTTCCAAATTACGAAAATGTATACGTATATTTGACCGTGGATTATGACGCGGCCGTCTAGAATATTCTTATTTCAAGAAGGTGACAGTGAAACAAACAAGCTTACAAATGTATCAATGGATTTTCCGTAAAGTTTCGGCATTTCGCTCGTATTTCTTCGAATAAATCATCACTTGATAAACGTTGTCTTATGTGCGCTAGATTATGTTGTAAATCATTCTGTATGTTGTAAGAGGCATCAACTTTGTTTGTGTACGTGTGCATATAGTTTTTATTACAGCCTTACCTTATAACTGGAGATAAGATCTCGGTCTCGGTAGCTGTCTGAAGCGTCAGGCTGTCAACATTTCTTATTTTTGATTCGCCATTGAACAAGTGTATTCTCTATTTAGTCCTTCTTCTACAAAAGTCGTATGATTTTGTTTGTGGTATAGGGATCGTTTCACAGCATGAATATACAGGCGGTTCTCTCGACCTCTTGAAAGAATGAATATAACCACCACAAAATAACCACCACCAAATAAGTCCAGTATACCACTAAATAAGTCTGGTATCAGTGTTTTCGAAGTAGCTCTTTGTTTCTGTTATGGTTTGCTAATTAGAAGGTGTTCTCGCCACGTTTATACAGGGTTACTTTATAAACACCATCCAAAATTTTCCCAGACATTAGGCTTCAATCGAAGACAGCTTTTTTAAAAAGAAGGGGAGGGCTATCTGTCTTTTACATTATTATATTTTTTTCGAACAGATTATTCGGGCGGGGTGGTTCAAAATTAAATTAAAAGTCGAAATTAAATTTGAAATTCTGAATAAAGCGCAGGCGGGGAGCTGAGAGGCTACGAGCACGCCGCCACTCACGCCGCGCAGTATCGACGAAACTAGTGATTTCTTTATAGGTACCTTTTAGTACTGAAGGTTGTCAAACAGAAAAATACGTATTTTGCCATTTTCAACATAGATTCTCATATTTCAATTTGAATGGTGTTTATAAAGTAGCCCTGTTTAATGGTCGTCAATTCCTCTGAAATGCCATCTTTTTTATGCTATCTGTCACCACTTTCTTGCAGTATTTGGGTCTTATGCATTATTCTTGAATGTTTATCGAGCTGTAAATATCAATGCTTATGTTATTTATTGATAGTTTCCTTGTATAACTTGTATTATTCCTGTTGTTTACTAAACGCATGTTTGTATGTAAAATATTTTATTAATATTTTGATTTAATGAGTAGGTATTACATGACACCCGATATTATTTATTTTTGATTTTGTTTAATATTTTATTTACATTATTTTTTGTATGAACACATTTTACTGGTAAAATTACAAGGCAAGACACCTATATTGTTTTAATTAGGACGACCAGTGACATTAGTTTGATTTGGTTTGTTGGTCTTAATTAGCTTTGTTTGGCCTTTTTAAATATTGTAAAGGGGTATTTTTTTTATTGTTTGTGAAAATTGTGGAACCCCTCATTGTCTCTCACTTTAGAACTAGAGCAATGCATGGGAACAAAGCAGACCAAAGTGTTAAGAAAACAGATAGAGGAGAATGTATTCAAGGTCGAGATTATGGAAGTTTTACTTAATATGGTATTTCACAATGTCCTTATAGGTAGTCTCTCACCTGGAGCATTTTTCGGTAATATAACTTTTCAGATGAAATGATGAGCATTACAGAACTGCCTCCCTGACTTGACAAACATTCGCCTGTAATGTACATTTATTACATTACAATACTGCCTTACAAAACTTCAGGGAAGTGTATCAAAATATAAGACATTGTATCATCAAGTTGCGCACTGTAATGCTCGGTGCTTTTCCCTCACCAACGTAATGCTCGAATTTGTAACATTATAGTTCACGCACTGTAATGCTCGGTTCTCCTCCCTCACTGATGTAGTGCTCGACACTGTAACATTACATTACAGGAGAATGCTCCAGGTGAGGGAGCGCCTTTTTAAGAGCAAGAGGTAATCCGCAGTATAGTGTAGGTAGTGGCGAGCGAAGTTATTAAGCAAAGACATGGGTGTGATGTAATACCATCTGAGCAGCATGAGAGAACACTTGTGTGAGAGCTAGACTCGTGGTGCAGCAGAGCGCGTGTGTTGTTGCAGCGGCTGAGCGCCGGCCGCGCGCTGCGGGGGCTGCTGCCGCAGGGGGCCAAGTCCAAGGTACCGCACGCCGACACGCCGACGACCCCCCGGCGGATCGTGCCCTCCAAAAACTGCAAGCGGAGCTGGGCGGATACGTTGCTCTTGCCTATTCAACGACCCAACCCACAAAAGTTTATTTTTCATGAATCTTGAATATACTCGTAACTAATAGGAACTCAATCCAACACTTTAATTCGTGCTTTTGAGCTATAGAAATTGTGTGTCAAAATATGTCAAAGAAGAAAAGAGCAGGTCAAGACAAGGTAATTTAAAGCATATCAACTAATGGGCACATTAAATGCGTGGTACAGGTTATAATTGCCATTCGATTGAACTGGACATCAGAGGCTATGCCGCATTAAGTAAGTAAGTAAGTAAGTAAAAAAACATTTATTCATTTAAGCTTGTATAAAGCACTTATGACATGTCAAAAAAAGTATACAGAAATAATAATAATAAACGTAAATAAAATAGTACAATATTAGTACACATCGTGAATATACATAATGTGAATCTACCACCGGTTCGGACGTTGCTTCTTATCGAGAAGACTCCGGCAAGAAACTCGATAGTTACTCTTTTCAACTTTGTTTGTTTTACAAAAAATAAATTCAGAGTACAGTCAATGCGAGTAGAAAAAAGAACACAATATTGAGCAGAGGAGCAGATTATTCCTACTATGACCACAAACTTTTGTCGTTCAAGTAATCCTCTACATTATAATAACCTTGTTTCATTAACTTTGCTTTAATTGCAGACTTAAACTTGTGAAGAGGTAGATCAACAAGACTGAGGTATTTTGTTAAAGTATTTTACAGATTGACCCACAAATGAGTTTCCCACCTTGTGTAGCCTAAGACTGGGAGTTTTCAATTTGTTTTTATTTCTGGTATTATGTTTATGAGTGTCACTGTTTTTTTTGAACAGATGCAAGTTTTTGCGCACATACATTATGTTATCTAAAATATACTGAGCATGCACAGTTAAAATATCGATCTTCTTAAATACTTCCCTAAGCGAGTCGCGTGGTCTAAGTTTGTAAATGGAGCGGATGGCTCTTTTTTGAAGTACAAAAATGGTGTTCAAGTCTGCAGCTGAACCCCACAACAGTAGACCATACGACATAACACTATGAAAGTAGCTAAAATATACTAGTCTTGCTGTTTCAATATCAGTCAAGAGTCGTATTTTTCTAACAGCACAAGCAGCGGAACTGAGTCTCCCTGCCAGGGCCGTTATATGCGGACCCCATTGCAACTTAGAATCTAAAGTTATTCCTAAAAATACAGTAGAATTTGTTAATTCTAATGGCTCGTCATTCATAGTTACAATAGTATCAACCTGACTCACATTGGGCATAGAGAATTTGATGCACTTTGTTTTTTTTGCATTAAGTAATAAATTATTACTAGTGAACCAACATAGTACTTTTGAGAGAGTATTATTTACATCGTCAAATGCTTGCTTACCTCTGTCGACTTTAAAAATCAACGAGGTATCGTCAGCAAATAATACTATCTCACAAATATCTTTGACATAGGTAGGAAGATCATTTATATAAATAAGAAAAAGCAAAGGTCCTAATATAGATCCCTGGGGCACTCCCATACGTATGGTGGCACCGGAAGATGCAGTTCCGTTGATACTAACTTTTTGAGTTCTATCTGTAAGATAGGATTGTATTAATTGAGATGAGATACCTGAAACACCGTAATGTCTTAGCTTAATCAGTAATATTTCATGATCCACGCAATCAAATGCTTTTGAAAGGTCACAAAATATTCCTACTGCATCTTGCTTGTTTTCCCAAGCATCAAATATGTGTTTGATAAGTGCTACACCTGCATCAGTTGTGCTCTTGTGTTTAGTAAAACCAAATTGTTTCTCATGTAGTAAGTTATTTAAATCAAAGTGTGAAAGCAGCTGGTTCAATATAATTTTTTCAAAGATTTTACTGAGAGCTGGTAGTATAGAAATGGGTCTATAATTAGATGGGTCACTTTTGCTACCAGATTTAAAAAGCGGGATGACCTTACTAAATTTCATCAAGTTGGGAAACTGACCTTGGTCTATGCAATTATTAAAAAGTTTAGCTAAGTGGGGTGATATCGTATTAATGATTGATTTGAGTAGATTAATCGAAATACCCCACAAATCTTCTGTATTTTTCATATTAAGTTCCTTAAATACCTTGAGGATGTCATGAGAATCAACATGATCAAAGCAGAACTGATTTGTGCACCCATCAACACTAGATGTTAGCAGGGACTCAGCTATATGTGGACTAGAATTTAACGTGCTTGTAGTTACAATAGGTATATTAGAAAAAAAAGTTTCAAATGTATTTGCTATTTCAATCTCAGACTCAATAACATTATTTTGAATTTTGAGAGAGAATGAGTGATCGCGAGGTTTAGATTTACAGGTTTCTTTATTAATTATGTTCCAAGTGGCTTTGATTTTATTTTTAGCCAGTTTTATTTTGTCTCTCAAAAAAATGGACTTTGCAATATGACATGATTTCTTGAATGTTTTTGAATATAATTTAACATGCTCAACTAGTTTTTGACAGTTTGAGTTAGCTTTTAATCCATATAATTCGTATAATTTATTTCTACTTTTATGGATGCCTGGAGTGGCCCAATCACTAAATTTAAACTTAAAATTATCAACAGTTACTTTCTTCTTAGGAAAAATATGGTTATGTTCATGCAATATTATCTCAAAGAGATGCCTATACTGATCATCTATGTTATGATGACCTTGGGGCAGTAGGTTAGAAATATTTTTATTTATATTCGTTTGAAACTTTTTTACTCGACTCTTGGTAACTGGTCTATAACTAATATCCACTGATTGAGAGACATGACGGTGCTCAAATTTGGTCAATAGACCACAGTGATCTGATTTCAAACAGTTTATAATTGATTTCTCAATAGAGATATTTTCACAAAAAATATTGTCTAAGCAGGTGGCTGTTAACTCGGTGATCCTGGTTGGTTGATCAAAAAGATTAAGTAAATCAAATGATTTAAAAAGATTTAAAAATCTTACAGAGGTCTGAGAAGAATCTAAAATGTTAACATTAAAATCCCCACATACAACCACCTTCTTGTTTGATTTACAAACCTTTTTCAGTACTTCTTCCATGGTCTCTTCGAACTGACAATAATCAGCAGAAGGGGGTCTATACACACACACAATAATAATCTGCTCTAACTCTGCGCATGCAAGTTCAATAGTTCGCTCAATTGAGAGTGCTACTATGTCTTTACGCTCTCTAGATTTAAACTTATTGTGAATTAATATCAGTGACCCACCGCGAATAGAGGAACTTCTCAAGAACGAACTAATGATACTATAATTATCAATGCTAATCATGCATTCATTTTTTTTCAGCCAGTGTTCAGTTAAACATAAGACATGTATATCCATACAGTCTAAAAATAAACCTACTTCTAATTCTTTGCCAGAGAAGCCTTGCATGTTTTGATGCACAAAGTTTATAAAATTATTTTGGGGCTTCTCTTTTGTCAACAATGTGCAAGAGTTTACCTCTATTGTCTCTGAATCTAATTTAAATTATTTGGAACAAGTTCCAAAGTCTGTGGTACAATGGTATCATTCTGCTCAATAAAAGCAGAGCGTTTAGCCAAATAATTGGCTGAAATGTTAAAAAAATAAGATAGCGACATAGCTATCTGTCGTTTATAATAATTAGATAAATGAAATCTACCTTTTGTCAGGTACATATTATTATTAATAATAGGATTAATGTCAATGAGATTTATTAAATTATTTGAAAATGTCACAGTATCAAATGTCAAATTGATTCTATGTCTTTTTTCATTTTCTGCTTGTGACAGACCCCTACTGTAAGGCAATGTGAACATCACAATTTTACTGACATTAACTAATGAACATAAAGTATTGCAATGTATTTTCATTTGGTTCTTGTTCACAGTACCTCTGTTTGCAATTAAAATAATAAGGGTTGAATTGGGGCTGAAACTATATTCAGCAATTTTCTGAATGATATCACAGTATGAGGCACCCGGTGAACAGTGATTTATAACTGACTTTCCAAAACTATTATACAAAATGTGGCCTATACTTTTTCCAATGTCGTCACTAAACATTACAATGTTACAACCTGGATTTTTATCAGTGTTACTGACAGGGCAGGTATCAGAGATGGAAATGTTGGTGGCTGATTGTGAAGTAAGGGTGTTAAGAAGAGAGGAATCACATTCTGACTGAATAACAGTATGGCCATCATTACTGCTGGAAACTGAGTCCGGGTTGCACAAGAGTTTGGTCAGGGCCAAAATATGCTCCTCATTTTCTTTTTTGGTGATTGTGTATCTGTCAGTTAAACGCCTCAGATTTTCTTTAAGACTACATATTTCTGCTTGTAATACTTTCACTTCATTGTCATATTGACTTAAATTATTGTCTATCATTATAGAATAGACATCCAGTTCATCACCTAATCGTCGGCGTTCCTGAATATATTTTGCATTTTTATACATCATTTTCTGGTTTTTTATCAGTTTCTGAGTTTTCTTAATAAATTTGCTTATCCTAACATATTTTCTAAATTTGTTCTTGCTGCACCTTGCAACACCCTCTGGAGCAGTGGAATTCATCAAATTATTACTAGCCAAATCAATAGCCACAGTAGGGATTGAAGAATGTGCAACAGAAACCAGGCTGGGCACACTAAGAACTAACTCATCGAACAAACTTTGGTTTTGGGTGTCAACTGTGTGTAGTTTTTCAGTCTCCATGGAAGATATCAGGTGGTGGGCCTCTTGTAGCTCTTGTTCAAGCATGGTAATGCGTTTGAGGCTTTGCACATATTCATCGCTGCAGTCACTGAACCCATCTACTATTATTTGTAACCTATCCCGCTCATTTAATACTAATAAATACCTTTCATGCATCTCAGCCATGTCTTTTTTTAACAAAGCGTTCCTACTTAACGCCTCCAACAATTCCCTCTCATTGTCTTCTCTTTCAAAATGCAATTGTTTAACCAACTCTTTGGATGCCTTCAATTCCTGCAAAGTCAGCTCCAGCTGGCGAGATGAGGCTGCGCGGGTCATCATGGTTAAATTGACAAAGTATAAATCCAACAAACAACGTAGAATACCAAAGTGTTGTTTAAACAATCAAGAGGTTGTGTAGCTCAAGAGTATTTTTGTATTCTAACCTCTTCGCGTTTCTGACAAACAGAGTCAGACAATTCGAATATTTCACTACTCAGGTATAATATAAGGTCGTAGAATGAAATGTATGAATGTTACTAAACAAACAATACAATACCTTTTCCAAGAGAAAACAATGATTCACAAATATTTGAACGGTCAACTGACACGCACTGTCGGCACCGATAAATCACCAAGTTTAAACTTATTTCACAAAAAAAACACTAAATAACACGTAATTAACACTAATTATTGTTTACGACGACTTATTGGGCCATAAATTAGTTATTTACAGGTTTAAATCAAATTAAAATACGGGACAAGTCAAGATCAGCTGTTAGCCGTAGTGTTGCCACAGCAAAAAAAAGTTCATTCAAACACCAGTGGTCCCCAGATTAATTTATCTCACGGTGATTAGCCACTGCACCTGTATAGGACACAATGGAGTCTTATTAGGGAAGATGGGGGATAATCATCACAAATTATGAGTCTGCAATAAGCTTGTGTTGTGTATTACTAATATAATAAGGGGGAAAGAGTCAGTGAAGTCCTGGTTCAGAAACCTGTCGATGTCAAACTTACGAGTCATCAAAATGACGACCGTTCTAAAATCACTATAGTCTAATACGTTTTGTACTATTGAATAGTTTTTTTTTTTTTCGTATGACGATGAACGAGAACATTCTGTCCTACATTTACAACTTTTATTTATTTGGGTGTTTTTAAAGTGTGAACGTTTTTAAATGATCAATTTACTACCATTAATGGTGTTATTTGTCCCAGATATTTATTTAATTCTTTATCAATAATATATTAGTTAAAAAGGTTGTCATTTTAAAAATAAATCAGAAAGTTTGTTAGTGGCCCATGAAACATCGCGTGATCCTGGTTGCCTAGCAACGGTATCTAATCATTGCCTGTTCTATCGTATCGGGGGGCACGGCAGTGACCCCGCCAAAACGACCGCGAAGCAAATTCAGCCGTACCATCCTTTACTGGAACCATTTCGCCGCATTTTCAGGCCCCTATTTGAGAACCTCTGGAAAAGACCAGAACGCAGAAATTTTCGTCATCCAGTAAGCTATAATCACATACTTAAAATCTAAAATTTCAAGTCTGTAGGTCATTTAGTTCCGAAGTTAAGCGAAAGCAAAGTTTCGCATTTATGACACTCACTCATGATCATCAAAATAGAACTAGTACTTCCCATAAACTCAAGAGAGCTGAAATTTGGTACAGAGTTAGGGTTTAATGGCCACATAAAGGGAAAACTATAAAAACTAGGATAGGGATAGAACGGGATAGACCGCACGGATGATGATGATGATGATGTACCCTTCAACGGCCAAGTCACACAACATTAACTTTAATAATAAAGAAATCGCAGTAAGGAACCTTAGACTTGGCACGACTTTGTCTAGATTTCATTACTTTTTAGAGATAAACAAGCAGCTCCATCGAGACTTGGCCTGTTTTTTTCAGAATGTTTTTGGTGGGATTATGTTTACTTGTCTAGGTCCTTTGATGTTATATTATAGGTGACAGTATCATATGCAATTAGGTGATATAAAAGTAATTAATTGAGGCTTGTTTGCAACAGATTACCCTGACTGACGTACGATTTGAGATGACGTTTGTTTGTCGGCTCGCTTCACACGCGAATGTAGTATGAACGTCCACACTGTACTTCATAATATTTACAACGGAAAAAACACCAGAAATTATTTAAGCCAATAATCTCTCTTGGAGTGTGCACGATAGGTGTTCACTGTTTATCAACATGGACATACTTAAATATTATAAATGTGCATGATTCCTGTCTGTGTGTTATTTTATGCAATGTTTACATCATATGAATATGAGTAAAAGCGTTGACAATGTTGACATCCTTTGTAACCAGTGATGGTCCTGTTGTCACTTCATAACAAATTAACTATTAGTTAAATGTGAATGGCAATTGTTTAACTGCCACGTTTGACACAGAATATGAATAACGGATTGAATTAAAAGCACACGACAAAGATAGCTATTATTTTGTTAAGTTAGTTATATAAACAAAATGGTGCTTAGTCATTAGTGGAAATATAGAGTTGCTATACTTACACTAATGTTTCCTGCAGTGATGTTCTGTGGGTGTTCCCGTCTGCGAGCGCCCTTCGGTACTCTACAATATTTGCTCATGCGCCCTACGCAAGGCCAAGCCTTGCACTTCTGCGTATCAGATAGTTAATTAATGACAATGATGCTCAAGTAGAGTGATAATGAAGACAACAAATATACAAGTTTAACATATCAACTAAAAAACATCTGTAACTCACATAAAATTCAAAAGTTTTTCACTTCCTTTCATCTGTATCAAATTAGAAATACTTACTTGTTACATTGGCACAGTTTTCTCTGCTTAAGTCACTATACTAAATATCATTCGGTTGTCTACCTACCTACTATATAATATTTGCATTGCTAAGCTCTTTGAAAAGTTAGTATATGGACCCCTCTATGATCATCTGAGCAGCTCCATATCCGATAGACAGCACGGATTCGTTAGAAAAAGGTCTACTCTAAGCAATCTTTTGGAGTTTAAAAACTATTTATTTCATGTGTTTGCTTCTGGAGGGCAAGTTGATGCTGTCTATTTTGATTTCAGCAAAGCATTCGATCAGGTTGATCACTCTCTGCTCTGTCATAAGCTTTCCTATTACGGTGTTTATGGTTGTCTGTTGAGATGGATTATATCTTACTTGAGTAATAGAACTCAACTAATTACTGTAAAGGGTTACACTTCCTCTCTCATATCTGTACCTTCCGGAGTTCCACAGGGCTCACATCTTGGGCCACTTCTATTTGTAATTTTTATAAACGATTTGGTTGATCGTCTGACATGTCCATCTCTCCTCTATGCCGACGATTTAAAAATTTACACGGATATCAGTGATATGACACAAAGCACTGCGCTTCAAAATGATCTGAAGATTATTTCTGACTGGTGTTCTTATAACAAAATGAATATTAACGCAAGCAAAAGCTGTGTCATTCTTTCACCAGGAAAAAGAACAGAGTAGTTCAGCAGTATTTTATTCAGGACAAGATACTAGGCAGAAAGAAGATTGTTAAGGATTTGGGTGTTTTATTTGATGATCAATTAACCGTCAGGCCTCATTATGATCATATTCTGAAAAAGAGTTACAAACTATTGGGTTTTGTAATGCGAACAACCAAGGCTTTTCGAAAGCCCCGTAGTATCTTGTGCCTATATTTTAGCTTGGTTAGAAATGTTTTAGTTAGAGTATTGTTGTCCGATTCGGTCCCCATATTATGGTGTCCATATCGACAGCATCGAGAGAGTGCCAAGGAAGTGCTTAAGGTTTATTTCACGTAAATTCAATTATGGACGTTCGCTCAGAGACTACAGGGAGAGGCTTTTAAAGTTTGACCTGATACCTTTGCAGACTCGTAAAAGATATGACTTGCTTTGTCTTCACAAGATAGTGCATTCAGCTAATGATGCCCCGGATTCGCTTTCTTCCCTCAACTTTAATACTCGGTATAGATCGCGTCACCCGAACATTTTTGCAAGTGTATAAGAACAACACCTCCTTTTTCAATCCCATGGTCAGAATGTGCAGAACGTACAATGATGTCGTCCGTAGTGGCGGATGCGTGGATGTACTCGTATTCAATAACAGATTTTCCCAGTACAAAAGAGCAGTATCTGAATTTCTTAAAAACGAGCAGTCCTCGACTGTACACAAATAATGTATGATATTAAGAACACCCATTGTATATAAAAATTATAGTCAGTAATTAAATTCGTTTAACCCTCGTTGTAGATGTAAAGTTAAATCATGATGTGTATGCTATTTAAGGATTACGGTCTAGTTATGATAAGTTGATATATATTCTTGGTTGTGTTATGGCTATGATCTGTTTGGATACCTAATATAAATAAATACATTAATTAATTTCATCGATGTTAGCCTGTGTGGCAGAAAAAGTAACAAAGTATTCTAGACAGAGGTGTAGAGTACTTTACAGCAGCATCGTTCGCGGTTTTTGCTATTGATACTATCATTCCTCCAGCTGTATTTGGACTGCACTTCTAGCTAGATGCAAATCCACGGTAAACTACAGCTAATATAACACTATGCAGTATTGTGTTTATACTGGTGAGTAAGGCAGCCAGACTTCGTCGAGGAACTGCCGTGTGATCAACTAGGGGTATTTGGGTTAACATTTGTTCCTCGTACTGACTAAACAAATTTCCGGTTACACACAAAGCGCATATAATACCTCCGGTTTCCAGAAGCAGCTTTTGGCCCCCGACTTTGTATGAAGAAAACGAATTACGTTACTATCAAATCTAGAGTAATCTTTTCAATTCTTATATGCAAACATTTGTAACCCACAGTAGGCAGCTTGTTGACTAGGTAAATTACAAGTAAACAATATTTTTCTTACTTATCAAGTCCTATAAAATGATCCCATTTGTTGTTTGTGCTTTTTAGGTTTTGTTCCTATATTTGCACTTGTCGACCGTGTCACTTCTTATCAAATATGATTTCGGCATAGACGAAATGAGATAATGGTGATTACTCAGTAATTCACGAAAACCACGTCTCTCTTTGACTGGTAACAGACTGACACGTGATTGTTTACAACTTCTTGAGTCTATTCGTGTAAATTAGTGAGATCAGGAAGTTCTCAGAGTATGAAACAAACAAATAATTGGTAGTTCCGTTCTTAGTTAAATATTACTTGAAGTATAGCTAGGCTGAATAATTTGGTGCTAGCTCGATGTTTCCAGATGTTTTGCTAAGTTATCAAAATCAATTATGATGACTTGATTTCAATGATGAAAGCCAAGCAGTGGGATAGAGTTTGTCTAACCAGAAATGACGCGCCCCACTTCTGTTTCATTGTGACCATATTGAAAAAATATTATATGACGCCAATACCCGTCCATTGTAGCGATGACTTATGATTTCAATGATGGAGTCCTTTGCCTAGCAGTGGGGCAGTGTATAGGCTGATTGCTTAACTTTTCTTCGCTTTATGTGTGCGTGAATGTGGTGGAGGGGTGCGTCATTTCAGGGGGGCTAGCCAAGAGCCACACGCCGCGACGATTTCTACAATAGAAATCGCCGTGGCGTGTTGCTCTTGGCTATCCCCCCAGATCAGACAAGCTTTAGTATTTTATAGCATCATTTATTTATTTTTCAAAGAATTATGTTATTCATTATGTGACCACGCCGCTAGTCTTAGCTACGTCATCGTAGTCAGAACCGTGTCGAGTGATATGGGTGGGTATGCGCAGGTGTTCGACGAGGTGAGCATAGAGCTGGCGATGGCACTGCTGCAGCTGCTGAGCGTGGCGCCGGCGGAGGAGCACCTGTTCCGCGCGTGCGCTGCGCTCGCGCGCCTCGCCGCGCACTCGCACGACGTGCCGCAGCTCGTCGCCGTCGTGGGGCCCGACCCCGCCACCTACAGGTGCGTACCCGCCGCCTACAGGTGCGTAGCAGCCTCCCACAGGTGCGTACCCGCCGCCTACAGGTGCGTAGCAGCCTCCCACAGGTGCGTACCCGCCGCCTACAGGTGCGTAGCAGCCTCCCACGGGTGCGTACCCGCCGCCTACAGGAGCACTTCGCGCCCGTGCAGCCCAAGCGCGCTGGGGATATGCCCTGAGAGGAACGGAACTTGATGGGCGACAAGCGTCGCTGTCATATCGCACTGAGTTTTGTACTGTCTGATGGTAAGCGGTCGCGGGTGCCAGTCAAACTTCTTGTTAAGTCGGTTTACTTATACCCAGGCCACTTGTCCTTTAGGCACTTTGCGCACGTGCCCAGGGCCCCGCGATCCGCGTTGTTAATACCTCTGGGCACTCTGTAGGCACATCCCTGGATATAATAAGAGCAATGACGTAGTGTCACTGACCACTGACTAATCGATAACAATGAGTTAACTTTCATAATTAAATGCGATAAAAATCCTTGTTCAACCAAATACAACGTGTGATACTACGTGCAATGGTACCTACTATATCCAAGTAAATGATGGAGAAAACGTTTGAATACAAAGCAAATAAGTATTAGTAAAGTATAACGAATTTAGGAAAAGCGGTCACCTTATTATTTTGTAACCTACTTTTCCCAAGATTACGAATATGTGTTATTTGCATCTGGCTTTGTGCGCTACGATTGCAATACATCACATGCAAGTTACTTTCCATTGCAAATGGCTTAAAATACATTTGCAGCTGTCATTTACTGCATAAACAATAAAATATAATTATTGTTTACGTTTAAATCAATTCATTTTGCAATAAAGTTAATAAAATGTAATTGATGTGTTGAATGAATGTATTATGTATCAAATCAATGAGTTATACAGTGCTGCACATGTAGCTCCTCACTATACAGGGTGGCTTATAACGAGTGTCAACGCTGACGTGAAGATGCCTCGTTGCCACATGTTTGTTTACACTGTATGTACAAAACCAGCACTTTTATACGTCTAATAATAACGCTAACAACACTGATATATTTCAGACAAATATTTTTTTGAACTTGACACCTTAGGCTCGTTTTGTTTTGGATAATAAAATCATAGCAAGACGTTTCTAAGCAAAGATTGACAGATTATGTAACTATCTCGGAAAGCCTTACTCATTGAGCCCAAGCCAAGCAGAGCCACAACTGGGTTTATGGGACCCTCAAATGGTAATCCATACATCAAACAAACACAAAATATGTTCTTTACTAAAATATTTGGTCATGGCGGGCATTTAGCCCACAACTTCAAACGCTATTGAGAGAACCTTTACCCTAACCCATTGTGTCAACGGGCAAACTCCATACTCCCCAGGTGGCTATTGAACTGTATGCCGATTATCGAAAATGTGTTTTATGGGGATTAATTCCTTGTGTTTTTCCTCAGAGGAACGAGTCCGCGCGTGGACGAGCAGATAGACCTAATAATGAAGAAGATCAAGTAAACATCGCGCGTTCTCTCTGGCGCCTGTCTGCTGCCGCTGAACCTTTTTATCTTTAGAATTAATTACTAATCATATTAAATCTTGTTACCATTTTGATTATTTACGTGTAAAATATGTCATAGTTTACGTATTAGAGATACTTAATGGAGATTTAGTTAGATGCTTTGATTTCCGTGTTGTTAATCTTGGATAGTATTTATACAATTATTGTAAACTTTTTGATAGCAACAGTCAGAATTTACTAAAAGTATTAAGCTAGGACGTAAAAAAGATTAAATTCAAATAAAGTTGGAAAGTACCTTGAACAGTAAAAAAATTAAGCACAAATTAATTCTCGTGCTGTCAATTTAATTTTAAATTCAAATTAAATGACGGTTAGGATACCTACTGCCGATATATTTTATTGTTATGAGAACTTCAAATGTTAAAAACATTATGTAATAAATTTTAAGCTTAGGTTTTATTTGTGGGTTTTGCAATATTTAGGAAACGGTTAAGTTGTACAGATTAGTGGACACTGGACAGGCGTCGCGCAGGGCAGGGCGCGGCGGTGAGCGGGCTTAGTTATGTTAACAGAAAATAATCTTACACTGTATATTGAAAAAAAAAATATAGTGAGATGAAATTAAATTTGAAGTAATAATGGTGCTTCTAATATCAGCTTAACCAATGCATTATTTTGTTCCTTCAGATACAAAAATGTCGTTTATGGAATGCCATACTCCTATCATTTATTGCTCTTCGTAGTCACACAAGATCTTAAATATAAAAATGTCGATAGTGAAAAGGTTTCAATGGCGTCGTTTAAGGGAAAAAGCTGGTGGTCTAGTATGCGGTTGTCCGCTACCCGCCCGCTCGCCCGCTTGCGCTCCCGCTCGCCCGCTCGCCTGTGGCCGACGTGGAGCATCTCCTTGTAAATAGGCGGTCCCGAGGTGCCGCGTGGTCGCGACTAGCGTAAGTACCTGAACTATAGGCCTTGTATTATAGTCACGTCTGTAGTTTAAATATTTTATGTATTTCTATTGTATCGGGCTGTAAAAGTTATATATTTATTACTTTCAGTTGCCGGCACTAACACGTGGTGACTGGTGCATTTACATTGTAATTTAGAAATGAAAGTGGACGAATGTATTGCAATAAAATTGTTGTATACTGATTTTATTGTATCATTTCTTTAGTTTTAGTGATTATTTGTACCATCAGAAAAATAATAAGTATGACCTACTCGGTATATAATGTAGAAAGTGAAGGCTGGCATCTTTGAACTAACTTTTGTTTTCAGGGCTTCATTCAAAATGAGGTGTTGCAGTTGTACATGGATCACACGCATGTCGTCAGACACGCAAGTGGTCAGATACGCATATCCAGTAACAAATGTAGAAGTATGATTTGCATCAGGAAATACGAATATAATAGAAAAACGGTCCGAAATTTTTGTACAATTCTCTAATTAAATTCTGTATTTTCACTAACTCTATATCATCTATTTGGTATGCCATTGATTTTCCTTGTTTAAAGAGAAAGTCACCTGGTATTGAAACCTGAAAGTTGTAGGTGAGTGAATCTTCAAAAAAATATGAATGTAAGTAATTGCATTTTCTGGCACTGAGCACAGTCTGGCTATCGCGATGCTTTCCTTAGCAATATATTTGAATGGCAATTTGTTTTCGACAATAGTAGATTGTTACACAAGGTGAGAAAGTTACCTTTTCAATGCACGAGATGGTTTGGCGCGCGAGCGTAGCGAGAGCGCTAATAGTTCGAGGGCATTGAAAAGGTCTTTCTTCCGAGGTAAACACTCTGCTTTTCATTACGAATATAAGGAAAGTAAATAAAAATCAGATACATAAGTTCAACCAAATAAACTTCTCACTCGATTTACGAAACAGCTGAATGAAGTTCGAATAGTTGCAATCCCGCCTTTTTTTATCTGTGGAATTCAACCATTATTTTTTAATATTTGTAAAAAAGCATACTTAGACAATGATGACGACATGATTGGCGTAGTGCGCTGTAGCATGGTTTTTCGCCTCGATTTCCGTAGTGTCCCGGGTTCGATTCCCGGTCGGGTCAATTCAGGAAATGATCTTTTCTGAATTGACTCGGGGTCTGGGTGTGCTGGGAGACGCCCCTGGCTTATTTCCTTGTGTGGTACCTCGTACCACTCGTACCTCGTACACAGGGATATTAATCCCTACTTCGAGACCAATCCAAGAAGTGTGTTGTCTGGCGCTTATTTATTATTTATGATGGAATTCCCCCGCCTCATTTTATTTAAAGATTTTTTTTTTCATTTCTAACGTAAATGCTTAGCTGAAATTTATTCAATTAAATACTAATTAAGTGAAACGTACATTAATGAGTATACTCCTGCTTCGATTGTCTAAATATTCATTTGAAATCAAGATTAAGAAATTTCAAATACAGCTGAATAGAATACATTGACTTGCCGCAAAAGGGTTATTTACTTTCAGCCCTAGGGCTGAAAAAAACTTTACAGCCCTAGGGCTGAAAGTGAAGCTTTCAACCCTATGCTCAGGCAACTTCAAGCGTACTTTCCGTGTATGAGTAATGAAAAAAAAATTACAGAATAAAATAAAAACACACAGAAGCAGACAAAAGCAAAAGCGTCGAACATAGGGCCAATGATTTGGAACATCGTCAATCAATTGGCCTGGATACTTACACTTTTTAGCTCATAGTAAACAAGATTTACCCAGAAACGAGCACAAGACAATCAAAATAATAAACCTATTTGCCAAGTGCTGCTGACCAATAAACAAGCTCGGTACAACATTGTTGTGTACTTACTTGATTGATTAACGCCTAAAAGGCTTCTCTGGACGCTGTAGGCTGAATTGCCTACATCTTACTAGCTGCATAATACTCGTACCTATGTATATTATGTTATTATTTTTTCCCGCCTTCTAAAAACTTATCAGAAATAAAGGGTTGCATAGAAAAATTATTTTTTTGAAAGGAATAAAAACCGTATTCAACCTTCGTTAATCTACGTTAAGGCGGCTTCTCACAGTGCCTTTTACGGTACCTACATACTATGCCGGTGCCGGTGGTGTGAATACCTATGTGACATCCCTGAGATCTGCTTTTATTTTGCACCTTAAGATAACAAAGAAACTAAAAAGGCATCACTCGCCCGAACTTTTAAACACGCGTAAAATCAAAAAGCGCTGTCACACCGTCGAAAGGCCCCTTAATAGTGCTAATTTAATCTTATGACCAAATAAATGATCGAACTATCCAATGAATATAATATTATCAACACGTCATTTACTCAATCTTATGGAAAAGGTAACGAACTAAAATTTAAGAATTTAGGAGAGATTTATAATCCTGTTAAGAAGACCATGTGTGAAACCCCCCTGAATATTTGTGTACAGTGTATTTATGTATTCATATTATTATAGCATTCAAGTCTATTATTAATATTTTTTTTCTTGTAGTTAGAGGTACTTGTTACAGGTCTATTTAAATAAAGATTTTTTTTTTTTGTTTGTTTGAATAGTGCTAATTTAATCAAATGGCCAAATATGATCGAACTATTCAATGAATAGAATATTATCAACTCATCATTCACTCATAAGACACACATGATACACATGATAAGGAAAAGGCAACGAACTGAAATTCAAGAATTTAGGAGAGACCATGTGTAAAACACCTGGGGCCATCAAACAATATAAATATAACAATCTCTTATAACCAGCCGTTAAATTCCTAAACTGAGCGTAGCAAGCAATTTCGTAATATGTAGGTACTTTCATTTCCTGCCAGTGAGCAGCTTCCTGTCACTAGCGCATCTTTTAGGCTGACGAAATTGCTCGTAGCCGTCAGTTTAGAAAATTAACTTGGCTGGCTATAAGACATTGTAATATGGCCCCTAGAGCCACCTACAACCAAAAACCCCAACCTTATGTAGGAAACATAAAGCGTTGCATATTCAGATGCCTCAAGGTAGCTAATAATTAAATATAATATTATGTTTTCCTACTTGAACTTAAACAACTTAAGTCCTTAATATTATGCTACATTTGGCAGGTTTGCTTTCTTCTGATTTTTCTATTTTTTTATAGCTGGTTAATTGCTGGTTCTAGAAATAAATTAACTAGGTACTATTTATGGTCTATATTTACCAATTCAGTTTTCTAATTTTCTTTTGCCCTTTTATTAAAAATAAGAAGAGTTCATTCTACTCACTCAATAGTTTACTATTGGACTATAGAACTTATGAGGTGCTATTAATACAGTAGCATTTCTGAGCTATAAGGAGCAATTGTTTGGTTATCATCTACTCTATAGCCTATGTTTGTTAGCCACAAGATCTTAATGACGCGCAGATAATGGGCGAAATAAAGTCACCGCTAAGGACGCCCGCGCCAGTCGGAAGACAAGCCTCGCGCGAGGCGCTGTGCCATCGATAGGCAGAAGAATTACAGGATTAGCTTATCATTCTGCTGCTACTCTGTATAAAGAGCCCTGCTGTGTGCCACCCCCTACTAGTCGCCTACCGCGTTTGTTACTTCGCTCACCCGGCGTTAAAGTCGCAATCCTGAGTAAGGACTTCCTTTAAAAACTGAGTGAAGTGAATCTGACTTTAATAATATTTAGGTAGAGTTTCTGACTGCCGGTTTGAAGTACCTATACCAACTTTTTAATAAGTGCAACATGGAGACAGAAATTGATATTCCGTTGTACAAGAACCCCAAAAACGAGAACAGATGGACGCACCTTCTAAAGAAACGGGTGCCTATCCTGAGCTGGGCGCCGCAGTACACGCGGCTGGGGGCGCTCGGCGACCTGGTGGCCGGCGTCACGCTCGGCCTGACGTTGGTGCCGCAGAGCATCGCTTACGCCAACCTGGCTGAGCTGCCGGTGCAGTATGGGCTGTACTCCGCGTTCATGGGTAAGCAGTTCAAGTTAAACTGGTCCTTGAGCGTCCAAAATGAAGTAGGTATAAAGCTATCTTGATTGATGAAAGTTTATTGATCATAATGCATCGCGTCTGACATTAATGCTATTTAAACGCACGGCTATCTACGTGGAGACACTTCCTGGTAATCTTAATGAGTCTACAATAACGATTATGCAAAACTATTACTTCAAGGAATTAGTTAATAATGATATATTTTACTCGCCTACCCGATGGTATGCGTTTGTATGCGTACTTTTTTGAGGCTGACTCTGGGCGGGCAAATTGACCCTCTAGAGCTAGTTTAAGCATCCATACTTCTGCACATGCTATATTAAGTAGAGGGCACATGGGACTACCTAGAATGCTTCCCTGAATAAATAGATAAACATTATACAGAATTCGACCTAAGTAGTATTTCATTTCTGTAACTCATCATAATTTTGTCATATGTTCCCATTCAATTCAGAGATTCTTATCGCCATAGAGTAGTCACGAAACTTCTTAAGTTTCTACTAGTAAAGACAAATAAAAACTAAAGTTGTAAAAATGTTATCATAATGTAGTTATTAGTGTTGCCGGTTGCGTTACCTGAGTCGATCCCACACTTTAATTTTCAACCAGCTAAATTATATTTTCTTACGAGTAAAACCCTAGAGCCCCACAACGACGCCAAGTTTCCAAAAACTACACAAAATGATTCTTAGGTCCCGGTGGAACCGCAGTTTTGGTTGAATTCTTACTTTTGTAGAAGAAGAACAATGAAATACAAAGTGTATTTTGACTTCCAGGAACAATCCTATACGTGTTCCTGGGCACAGTGAAGGAGGTTTCGATCGGTCCCACCTCGCTCATGGCGCTGCTGACGCTGCAGACGTGCCGCGGGCTGCCCATCGAGTACGTCATCCTGCTGACCTTCCTTTCAGGATGTGTGGTGCTGATCATGGGGTTGTTGCGGCTCGGTAGGTGGCGATAATATGAGATCTAGATAAGAAAAAATACCAATTTAAGTATATTGAGAAACGATTGACGACACGATTGGCGTAGTGTGCTGTAGCACGGTTTCTCGCCTCGATTTTCCATAGTGTCCCGGGTTCGATTCCCGGACGGGTCAATTCAGGAAACGATCTTTTCTGAATTGACTCGGGTCTGGGTGTGCTGGGAGACGCCCCTAGCTTATTTCCTTGTGTGGTACCTCGTAACACAGGGATTTAATAATCCCTACTTCGAGACCATTCAGTCGGTTCGGTCCACAAGAGGTGTGTAAAAAATAATAATTGAGAAACGTTTTTGCAAATTTTTTATGTTTGTAATCAAAATACACTTAATGTGGTCGTCACATATAAGTTTGTGTACTATGGGCAGCTGTTCAACTTTTCCATAGTTAATACCTAATTTTGATTTTATGGAGTACCTGCTTAAGCGTTTGCAAATTGATATTAAAGATCAGCAATAGTTAGGAACAATAGAACTGTTATGATAATTCTGCAGTATCAATAAAAACATGTTGTGTTATATCCAGGATTTCTGGTGGAGCTGATATCAGTATCAGTAACCAGTGGCTTCACAACAGCGACGGCGATCATCATCGTGGTGTCCCAGTTGAAAGGCGTTCTGGGGCTATCATTCACGGCCGAGTCGGTGATCGACAACCTGCGGCAGATCGGCGAACGCTGGCACCAGGTGCGCGGGGGCGACTGCGCGCTCGCCGCCGTCTGCTGCACTGTGCTGCTGGTACTGAGGGTGAGTGCTGCTGATGTCAGAGATAGATAAGATGAAGTAACTTGTATAGAGTAGCATGCAGTAGCATGATCGCGCGCATCTCTCGCACTTCGACCCGTGCGACCATGACGGTTTGTTGGGTGATGGGTGGTTGGTGGGTTAGTCCGTCCGAAGTGAGTGCATCAGTTATTCAGACGAGCTGGGTGATAACTTGGTGGTTGGGGGGTTAGTCCGTCCGAAGTGAGTACATTAGTTATTCAGACGAGCTGGGTGATAAGTGATGAGCATGTTTAAAACCTCCGATGACACCAGTGCTGAGAGCTGATAGCGGGCCGTACAGACAGACTTAGGTGCAACATACCGGATGTTTTTTTTACCGTAACTAAGGTAAATTAGATGGTATACTCAATAGGTGATGAAAAAACTATGTATAAGTGAAATTTGATTTTTATTTGAAGGATTAAAAAACAAATGTTTTTTTAATCCTTCAAAGTTATCGGCTTATTGGACTCGAATCTGATAGCAGATTAAATATTTTTTCTAAACATCTAAGATTTAGTAGATAACCTGGCCATAAGTAGAACAGGAAGACTTTGGGCTAATTATTTGTTACTTTTCCTATTTGAACTATACTCGAACTAATGTTTAATTAGTTGTAATTTTAACTTTTATCTTGGTATTCTGCGTCAGCATGTTTTATTATCAATTTTATTGACAGTTCAATGTAAAACGTTCCATATTAAGAACCTAATTCATTCAGCGTATCTTGATGTTTTTTAAAATAAGGGTGAATCGAGCTACGCATTCTTAATTGCTGATTAACTTTTAGTATCTGCATTCATTTAAATTACCTTCCCATTAAAATTATACAAAAACCTGATAACGTGTGTAAATAAAATTAAATGTTCAAAGACAGATAGTTAAAAAAAAAATTACAGGTCTCGTGCCTCAAACGACCTTCGGGCAATGCACTTATAAAGGACAATCTTTAAATTTTAACTAAAGAGCGCGCCGCCCGCGATTGCGTAGACAAAGGGACCTTCCTGCTTAGGCCGTAAGAGATAGAGAGTGTTGTTTCTTTTTCAAATGTAGCCCAATTCAATACTCAAAGGATTTTTTGTTTTTTTTCTATATCGGTCTTAGTTTTTGGGATACAAGGGATCTAATGCCAAAAGACTGAAAATTTGCGAAAATTTTTGATATTTTCGCAAATAAAAAAAAAGTAATTGATTTGAAAAAAAAATAGCCCCAGACCATGAAAGTCACTTATTCATTTTATTTGATCATTGATGTGCCTGAGTACGAAGGAGCTGATTTTTAGGATACGTTAATATAATGAAGTGAAATTGAGCTCGCGCATGATAGAAGCCTTAGGCCTCATTTACGGAGACGCGGGCCGCGCTGTAAATGAGACCTAAGCCGGTCACCTCGAACACTTACCTACATTGCATTTTATTTAAATGGGGATAAACAAAACTATGAACTATAATTAGTATACAGATAGATAAAGATGTTACCTCGATTGATCGAAATTTATAACAAAATTCCAGAAATGTTAAAACCACTAAGACTTCCATTATTTCATATTAATTTCTTCTTTGGCTCTTAGATAAGAATTTTTACAGTGTTAGAGAGTTACTTAACTGATCAAAAAATGTACATGCCATATGATTAGCGAAATATGTGATAATCTACGACTTTAACCATGTAACCTTTATGTACCGTGTTTCAAGTAAATAAATAATGATTATGATTAAAGATGTCACATCTCAGTCTTATCTGTGTAGGTAATTTATGTCACTTGGCTAAACAAAAGCCGGGAGAAGGTAATATTTTATTACTTTATCTATAAGTAACAAGCTAATATAATTAGTTCAGCGTGGCAGGTCTACTCCTATGTGAACAGTTTTACTTAGGACATAGATAAAATAATTATACGCGATCAATACGCGTAGTGCGTTGTAGCACGGTTTCTCGCCTTGACTTACGTAGTGTTCCGGACTCGATTCCCGGTCGAGTCAATTCAGGAAACGATATTTTCTAAATTGGCTCGTGTCTGGGTATGCCGGAAGAAGCCACTGGCTTGAACTCCTTGATTATGATACCTCGTAACACAGGGATATTTAACCCTACTTCGAGACCATGGACAGGGGTGTGGTTGTCATCTAATACAATGAAACGATTGGGGTAGTGCGCTACATCGCGCTTTCCTGCCTTGACTCGCGTGGTGTCCTGGGTTTGATTCCCGGAATTCGAGGTTTGAAGATCACAGCGTAATCAAATTTCTGAATTATATCTCACATAGGTCTCTTAAAACTCTCAATATCTTGCAGAAACTGAAGGACGTGAAGGTGCAGGACAAGAGCCTGGGCAAGGCTCTCTGGCTGGTCTCCATCGGGCGCAACGCACTGGTCGTGCTGGCGGCCTCCGTGTTCGCGTACTGCACCTACGACCCTGATCACTTACTAGTCAAGCTATCAGGTGGGATACCAGCTTTATAGTGCTAAGGCTGCTGCCACTTCTTAAACATATTAGCTCAGTACCAGTTGGTCGCTTTGTTAGGTGAAATCAAGTGCGCTCTGTTCTCACTGTCAAAATATATGAAAACGAATACGGGTGGAAAGGTGTCTGTTCATATCTTGAATGCATTTCGGAAATAATGCAAGTGAACTGTGCTGTTTAGTTCCACATATAATGCTTATGTCATCAGTTCATAATGTTCATATGACAGAGACGCAGTTCGTAGGGATAATTTTATATAGATTGATTTAATTTGAATATGCAGGTCGCGTGGAGCCGGGTTTCCCGACAGTCTCGCTGCCGCCGTTCAGCGTGCAAGTCGGCAACGAGACAGTGGCCTTCCCGGAGATGGTGAAGCGGCTCGGGCCCACGCTCATCATGATGCCCATCGTTATGGTGATCGCGAACATCGCCATTGCTAAGGCCTTCAGTTAGTATACCGTTTATTAGACAGTATGTGAAAATAAACAAGCGCATTCACAAGGCAGTAAGATCACCATGGCGTATTTCTGAATTCCATGTGGCTATTTCTTTTTTAATTTTCAATCTGTTGCGCATTTTGGGTGGACTTGTGTGCGCAGTAGCGCCATCTGCTGAGAGAGAGAGAGAGAGAGAGAGAGTGGTAAAAAACATTTTGATTGCTCCTTTATTTTATTTTCATTTATTTTCCGTATCTTTTTATAAACAAATAAGCCAGTGTATTCGCCGGGTAGCTACTTGGTTGATTTTAAAACATTTACAATGGAAAATCTTTATAGATAAAAAATGAAACGGTTTATGCCGCCAGGGAAAAAGTGGTAAAAGTAATCATTAATGTCTCCCCAGCGGCTGGAAAGCACGTGGACGCGACGCAGGAGATGGTGACCCTGGGGCTGGTGAACTGCGCCGGCGCCTTCTTCCGCGCGATGCCGACGTGCGGCGCCTTCACGCGCTCCGCCGTGGCGCACTCCTCGGGCGTGGTCTCGCCAGCTGCTGGGCTGTACTCGGGTGAGTACTCGTAATATACGAGTGGCATGCCAAAAGAAATTAGATACTTACTCAAAAATTATAAAATTAATTCTTCATTACAAGTATCGATCTTTTCGAAGTATTCACCTTGAGCACGTAGGTATATACTTTTCCATACGTTTGAACCAATTGGAAAATACCTGTGAACACTCTTCTTCAGACACCTCAGAAATCTCGAAATTATGGGCAGCCGGTGCATCTTATTTGCTTTCAAACCTCTTGCCCTTCAGTTTTTCTTTCATTTTTGGAAAAAGGTAAAAAAGGTAACAAGGCGCTAGGTCAGGAAAATATGGTGGGTGAGGAAGGAATTGACACTTGACAATTTTTTTGAGTAGAAAAAGTCAAGTGTTCTGGCGGAAGTTTGCGGGGCCGCATTGTCGTGGTGCCAGAGAAGGTGCCGGATTCCTGACTTCGGTCGCTTGTCACACGAAGCGGATATGACTGTTGGAGCACAAACTGTCACGCCACTCAGAGTTCTCCGTTCTTTGATCCTCTAGCACTACAACGTTTTCTTTTAGCAAAATGACGCGTTTTGCAGAAAAACGAGGCGACCATTTGTTTCTGTGTGCTTGGTGCACGGCGACATTTCGTTGGAGTTGGTTCATCTTCAAAACACCATACAGTCGATTGTCGCTTTGTTTCGGGATCATAGTTATATAGCCATGTTTCGTCACCAGTCAGTATTATCATACACGTTTTTTTCTCGCCACCGTCGAATTTATCTATCATGAACAGGCACCAATCCACCAGACTCTGCTCATCGGTAAGTTTGTGCGGCACCCACCTCGAACAACGTTTACGGAGAGAAAGGTGGTCGTGAATTATGGCTTGCATTGCTGCTGATCCAATTCCCAGTTCTCGCTCCAGCTCTACATACGTAATTCGTCGGTTTTCGCAAATAAGTTTTTCGACTGCACGAACGATTTCTTGTGTGACTGGGGGCCGACTTGTCTTCGCTTAATCTTCAAGACATCCCCTCTTTTGAATTTAGCGAACCAATTAAATACTGTTGTTCGTGAATAAGCAGAGTAACCAAAAGTTCAAAACATTCTTAAGGCTTTAAACCTTTTTTAAAGTCATAATAAATCATAGCGCGAAAATCACTTCGACTGAGCCTAGGTATTATATCCTCTTTGAACTGAGCTCCATTGCTGCAAGCGAATTCCCGCCAGATTTTCGGAAAAACGATGCTCATTCAAATGAAAAAGAATAAAAAAATTGTGTTCTGTTTTCAAATATATCAATAAACCACCAGCCTCTAAGATGGTGCCAATCAGTGTCAATCAAATGAGTAAAAATTATCTAACTTCTTTTGGCATGCCCCTCGTATGTTGCTGCTACAGACATCTTTTGTGTTTTTTCCTTATTTCAATTCTAACATACCTTCACAACTATATCCCAAACGAGATAGTCAGTGGCAAGTGACCTTTGCTGTCATGGTGAACGGGGAACACTCAGAAGCCCACTTTTAACCAATGATATTGGAACCCAACGTGGTAGGGTTGGTGGTGAGCCTTCCGCCGTTATTCGGGTTGATTTGGTTATATAACGATGTTTTCCTTCAGCAGAGCAGAGAGTTAGTCGGAAACTTAACAATAAACACAAAGTTTTTGGTTCTGGCCAGATTTGAACTCGTACACACGATCCAAGATCCGAGTCCGGGTGCTTACTGCTTAACCCCTAGGCCACGACGCTCCATTTATTCAGAAACCATTTCACAACACTTTAGGATCACTTAAAAACAGTAACGTACCTATTTATAAATTATTCGATTTTATATAATACCATAACCGTTACCAGTATGTGGCAATTGAGAATACTGACTTCGAGACAGGTAAAGTTACACACATTAGATCTGATGCAATTCATGTAACTGGCTCTATTCCGCAAGGTAGCGTTCCGGGATGTATTTTGTTTCTGATGTATATAAACAATCTCCCGAATATACTGGAAAATCGATGTGTACTTTCTGCCGATGACATTTCTGTTTTGATCTCCTGCTCCTATTACAGAATTGAGCACTAAACTGAATTCTACTTTCGATAAAATAATAAACTGGCTAGAACCACTTATTGCAACTAAATCTGAGTAAAACAAAAATCATCCAGTTTAAACCCCACCCAAAGGCTGCCACCACCAAACTGAAAACGGCTAGTTCTGCTACTCTATTAGGAATAGTTTAGATTAGATTAGATTATTTATTTCTTATTACAAAGATACACATTAAATTACATTTGTTTATGGTCAATTAATGGATTTTCACAATAAGATCGTCAAAAATAATAAAATAGAATAAAATGAAAACAAAATAACGCAAAAAATCAAATTAAATACAAAAAGTCACAAAATAAAAAAATAAAAAATGTCAAGGCTCAAAATCACAAAATAGAATATTAAAATTTATATAAAAATAGATGTCGTCAATATTAAGTCAAGAGAGGAATAAACAATGTCAAGTAAAAATTACACGAAATTATAAACAAACAATTTACAAATAATATAATAAGTCACTACGCTACAGTGAAATCCTTTTTCAAGAATTCCACTGTAGAATAAAACGGATTATTCAATAAAAGGCTCTTTAATAGACATTGATATACATCTGACATGGCAACAGTACCTATATACAGATAATTACAAATAAAATGTCCTCTTTCATTTATGCACTCCAACACGTTAAACGTGTAACAGATTTTGGGACTGCCCTTACGGCCTACTATGCATATGCTTATTCAATATTTTCATAAGGTGTCATTTTGTGGTGTTGCGAATTGGATAGGTTATTCATACTACTTACAGAAGAAATGCATAAGAATACTGACGAACATAGAACAAACGGAATCATGTAGGCCGCACTTTATAAAAAAACTAATATTGACTCTAGTTTCTATATTCATCTTAGAGTCATGTTAAGTCAGAAAACATCCAGAAATCTACATTCGATCAACATAAATATGACATCATAAAAACATTGACCTCAATAACTGAGTGGCTTAACAGAAATAATCTTAGAATTAATTTACAGAAGACACATTTAATGAATTTTAATAATTTTAAAAATCAATTAATTGACATTTATTTTAATGGAGAAACTTTGCGGAACGCGGATAGTGCGACTTTTTTGAGCTTAACTTTGGATCCAAAATTAAGTTGGAAGGGTCAAATAGAGAAAATTTGTACCAAAGTAAATGGATTTGCCTTTGCTCTATTTAAGTTATCGAAGGTTGCAAATGTAAGTACGGCTATTATTGCTTATTACGCGTATGTAGAGTCGGTTCTGAGATATGGTTTATTAATCTGGGGCAATGGAACTAACATAATAAAACTATTCATAGCCCAAAAACGGTGTATTAGAGCCATATGCAATATAGCACCTGATGTATCCTGTCTGTCGTACTTTAAGTCGCTTCAAATACTGCCACTGCCATGCCTTTACATAATAGAAGTAAGTGTTTTTGTCAAAAGGAATATTCACAAGTTCGTACAAGCGAAGGACGTATACCAAAGAACAACTCGAAATCGTCATAGACTGGTGCTAGAGATAGTCCCAAAAACGAGAAGATACCAAAACAATTGCTATGCTATGTGCGGCACTATATATAACAAAATACCAAATCGCATTAAGGAACTCCCATATAATAGTTTTAAAACATCTTTGCGTAGGTGGTTGTTGGATATGACATTTTACTCACTCAATGATTTTTTGAAATATAAAGAATTGTAAAAGTTTGATGTGGTTGATACAGGATTTTGATGTTTAGCCTGTAATTTAGTAAATAATATTTAATTTTTATAGATAAATGAATTAATACTATTTAAATAATAAATGCCATCGATTTAGTTATCAGATGCGTATCTGAGCACTGATTAAGTTACTGTGAATTATTTTTAAATTATTATTGTTTGCATGCTATACAATTGTAGTTAGGTAGGCTAATGCACTTCTCATCATTTATATCACTCAATGTACTGTACCCTACCTAATGGCAAATAAAATATTTGTATTTGTATTTGAAACATCCAGATTCCGAGCATCCATGTAAACCAACCACGCACGACAATACGCATACACACATTACACACAAGCACACCTTCACTCACACTGCACGTTAGCTTGCGATATTCAATTTAATTTGTGTCTCTCATTTGTAACTTGATAAATTACCTTCGTTTAATTTGTTAATATTTTAGGTAACAAAGTATGTTTCTTTTATTGGCTTATGTTCAAGTAATGTTATTGTCTATTTCGTTGTATAAAAGCTGTTGAAACATTGTTGAATTCAAATAAATAAAATAAATAAATAAATTATACTCACTTGTAAATAGCATCAAAAGAAATAATCGGTATTTAAATAAGCTTCATGTCCCATTCACCAAAATGGCACTAGTAGCGTCTAGCCCTCACATCATGACAATAAAAATTTACAATCACATACCTGACTATTTCAAAGACCTGAAAGCTAAAAAAAGCTATGCAATTTAATAAACAACTAAAGTTACTATTAATTGAAAAATGTTACTATAACTTGACAGAATTTTTTAATTATAGATTTGGATAAGTTTTTTTGTATTTATATTTAATATGACGACTACGGGAGAGTACTTTGACGATGATTATTTTCTTTTTTTCTTTTTTATGATGTCTAATTTTAATTATTTTAAATATACGATGTATGTAAATTTATGTAATTATTTTAAGATTAAACTAGTTAAATATTCAAAATCGTAAATGTTATTCGAATTGTGTCAAAACCCTCTACGCTGACTTGCTATACCCTTGAAGGGCGTCACATGTATACCTGAATAATTCTTATAACATCTCGTAAAGGTAATGTGATTTGCAATAAATAAATACTTAAACATATAACACTATTGAAAAATAAACTAGTTCTTGCTGAATTATTTATTAGTCAAAAATATGACGTTACATTAATATAACTTTTGGCTTTCAGGTATCATCACGCTGCTCGCTCTCGTTTTCATGACGAAGTATTTCTTCTTCATCCCTAAAGCCTGTCTTTCATCGGTACTCATTTGCGCTGTTATTTTTATGGTGAGTCACCTTAATATAAATACTAATTTAATATTGAGTTAGTTTAGTTTCAGCCTAATGTTTGAAGACCTCATTTTGCTTAATAAAAAATACTGTAGGTATTCGAACACACATTACTTTAATCGTGACCTACGCTATTTGATAATAGTTATCCATTACTTACCATGGTAATTCACAGTCATCATTATAACTCACAGTCCTAAACATGCAAAAATATACATGTCTTCCCACATGGATGTCCTGAATGGCTGTATAAGAGTGGCCGGCATTGCTGAAATCCCTATATTTGGTCAGTCATTCTTGACCATTTTATTTCTCAATTCAACGTTTTCCTTGTCCTAGGTGGATTACAGCACAGTAATCCGTCTCTGGAAGCAAAGCAAGAGCGAGCTGGTGGTGCTGGCCGTGACGTTCCTGGTGAGCGTGGCGGCGACCGTGGAGCTGGGCGTGGCGGCGGGCGTGGCGGCCGACCTGGCGTTGCTGATCTACAGCATCATGCATGCCCAGGTGCATGCCAGCGTGCTCAAGGTATGGAGAGCTGGTGGTGCTGTTGGTGACGCTCCTGGTGAGCGTGGCGGCGACCGTGGAGCTGGGCGTGGCGGCGGGCGTGGCGGCCGACCTGGCGCTGCTGATCTACAGCATCATGCATGCCCAGGTGCATGCCAGCGTGCTCAAGGTATGGAGAGCTGGTGGTGCTGTTGGTGACGCTCCTGGTGAGCGTGGCGGCGACCGTGGAGCTGGGCGTGGCGGCCGACCTGGCGCTGCTGCTCTACAGCATCATACATGCCCAGGTGCATGCCAGTGTGCTCAAGGTATGGAGAGCTGGTGGTGCTGTTGGGGACGCTTCTGGTGAGCGTGGCGGCGACCGTGGAGCTGGGCGTGGCGGCGGGCGTGGTGGCCGACCTGGCGCTGCTGATCTACAGCATCATACATGCCCAGGTGCATGCCAGCGTGCTCAAGGTATGGAGAGCTGGTGGTGCTATTGGTGACGCTCCTGGTGAGCGTGGCGGCGACCGTGGAGCTGGGCGCGGCGGCGGGCGTGGCGGCCGACCTGGCGCTGCTGATCTACAGCATCATGCATTCCCAGGTGCATGCCAGCGTGCTCAAGGTATGGAGAGCTGGTGGTGCTGTTGGTGACGCTCCTGGTGAGCGTGGTGGCGACCGTGGAGCTGGGCGTGGCGGCCGACCTGGCGCTGCTGCTCTACAGCATCATACATGCCCAGGTGCATGCCAGTGTGCTCAAGGTATGGAGCTGGTGGTGCTGTTGGGGACGCTTCTGGTGAGCGTGGCGGCGACCGTGGAGCTGGGCGTGGCGGCGGGCGTGGTGGCCGACCTGGCGCTGCTGATCTACAGCATCATACATGCCCAGGTGCATGCCAGCGTGCTCAAGGTATGGAGAGCTGGTGGTGCTGTTGGTGACGCTCCTAGTGAGCGTGGCGGCGACCGTGGAGCTGGGCGTGGCGGCTGAGCTGGCGCTGCTGCTCTACAGCATCATGCATTCCCAGGTGCATGCCAGCGTGCTCAAGGTATGGAGAGCTGGTGGTGCTGTTGGTGACGCTCCTGGTGAGCGTGGTGGCGACCGTGGAGCTGGGCGTGGTGGCCGACCTGGCGCTGCTGCTCTACAGCATCATACATGCCCAGGTGCATGCCAGTGTGCTCAAGGTATGGAGAGCTGGTGATGCTGTTGGGGACGCTTCTGGTGAGCGTGGTGGCGACCATGGATCTGAGCGTGGCGGCCGACCTGGCGCTGCTGCTATACAACATCATGCATGCCCAGGTGCATGCCAGCGTGCTCAAGGTATGGAGAGCTAGTGGTACAGTTGGTGACGCTCCTGTTGAGCGTGGCGCGACCGTGGAGCTGTTCGTGGAATTGAAATGAAATGGTTTGCCAGTAAATAATACCTAATTGTTCGCTTGTATTGCACACCGAAAATGCTTGGTGTTTTCAGTAAGCTGTTCAATATAAATTTTACAGACGGAGCACGGTGAAGCGGTCCGCCTGCAGCCGACAGTAGGCCTCGTGTACGCGAATGTGGAGCGCGCCGTGTCGTGCGGAGTGCGCGCGGCTGCGGGGCGAGCGCCCGCGCCGCTGCTGCTCGACTGCGGCCAGCTGCAGCTGCTGGACGTCGCCGCTGAGCAGGTACAAACCCACCACCTCCCATGACCCTACCGACCGTCTTGGTCATACGGGCCGAAACGCGAGAGATGCGCGCGGAACTTGCTACTGCTGGGCAGCGTGCACTCAGCCGCGCGTAATGGTCGACTATCTACAAGTTCAATCTCTAATCCTTTGTTCCTTTGCCAACTCTCCCCCTTCTGGGGCATGACATATGCAGTAACGCCTTCAGCGTCGGGGCATCACTGCTTCACAAATCTTCCTTCTCCATAGAGCTACTCCTGAGCTCATGATGCTGAGCAGGTACAGTGCGGTAACCGCACGTGCGTGGCCCGCGCGCGGCTGCGGGGCGAGTGCCCGCGCCGCTGAGCAGATACAGTGTGGTAACCGCATGTGCGGGACGCGCGCGGTTGCGGGGTGAGCGCCCCGCACGTGCGTAACGCTCGTCCAGTCCAGTCCACTGCTGGACATAGACCTCCCCCATAGAACGCCACAGCGAGCGGCTTTGGGCTCATTGCATTCAGTTGCAGGAAGCTGCAACTTGCACCAAGTCATCGGTCCACCGGGTGGGTCCACCTACGCTGCGTCTTCCAATTCGTGGTCGCCATTCGAGGACCCTTACTACCCAGCGGTTATCAGTCCTGCGGGCAATGTGACCCGCCCATTGCCACTTCTGCTAGGTTATCCGAAGAATTATGTCAGTCACTTTGGTTCTTTTGCGGATATCCTCATTTCGAATCTTATCACGCAAAGAGACACCCATGGCTCTTTCCATAGTGCGCTGTGTAACCCTGAGTTCATATAATAGGCCAACTGTAAGGGACCATGTCGCAGCACCCTAAGTCATCACTGGCAACATGCACTGCTCGAAGACTTTAGTCTTCAGGCTCTGTGGGATATGAGACGTGAAAATGTCGCGAAGTTTCCCGAACGCTGCTCAACCGAGTTGAATTCGTCGTGCCACCTCTTTATCGAAGTTGGACCTACCTAGACGGATGGTTTGTCCCAGGTAAACATACTCGTCCACCACTTCGAAGGTACCATTCCCAGCTACTGGGATTGGTGTGACATGAACGTTCGACATGACTTTCGTCTTGCCTTTGTTCATTTGGAGATCCCATCAGTTGGGATACTCTACAGAGGTTGCCGAGCATAGTGCCGAGGTCATCAAGCGACTCCGCCAGTATGACTATGTCGTCGGCAAAACGAAGGCGAGTGATTAAGTCGCCATTAATGTTGATGCCAAGTCTGTTCCAGTCCTAGAGCTTGAAAATATCTTCCAGAGCGTGAGTGAAGAGCTTTGGAGAGATAATTTCCTGCCCTGTCTCCAACCTCGCTGCAATCTTGCTTGACAAAATTTTTTTTTTCTTTATTAAACTAATAAATGTAGCACTCAAATGGTAAATTTAAAATAAAATGCATTTTCATGAGTAACAAAACATCTAGCAGTGTCCGGCTCGAAGGACCTGGAGACATAGTACAATATTGCAAAGGCAGCGAAATAGGCAATTGCAGGTCGAGTATGAGTTTGAAGGCCGAGCCGCAGGCGAGGACTTCAATGATACGAGACAGGCAATTGCCATTTCGGCCGAGGCATATATAGTGCTTTTCTTAAAAAAATGCAAGGAAATAAAAAGGGCCTTTTACATAATAAATTTAATTAATATTATTAACAAAATAACAACTCCGCTTTACCGCCAATTTGTTTTTTTTTATTTTACAATTTGTGCCGAAAGGTAAACGCATCTGTGGCTATACAGCCACGAGAACGCAATGTGTACAATAGATGAAAGAGTTCTAAATTCAAACAGCACACCGTTTCATACAACATTGCCGGCGCGCTCTTCGTTTGAAATTCAAAGAACGCGCCGGGAAGTGATTTTGGGTTTTCAGTCTACGTAAATATGATACTTCGCGTGTTCTTTATTCAAAAGTAATGACAATATTTCCGAGCATGTTTAAGAAAAATGGAGGTGCCCGTGGCTAAGTGACGGCAGCGGATCGGCAACGATCCGATGTTAAGCAACGCCAGACAGGTCGGGTTATGGATGGGTGACCATCCCGACCGAAATTAAGTGATGCGTTTTTCGGGCATCTCCGTGCTTCGGAAGGCACGTTAAACAGTTGGTCCCGGCTGACGTCGCAAGATATCAGTCGTGAAGCCTAGTCAGAGGCTTAAAAAGGCGGCTTGATAACATCTGACGGTAAGGTTTATCACTGGCCTTACATTCACCTCTCCAACAATCCGCACTGAGCCCGCGTGTTGGAGTATGGCTTGTACCACCTCATAGTTGAGGTGAGGCCTGTGCCCAGCAGTGGGACGTATAAGGCTGTATTTGTTGTTGTTGTTAAGAAAAATAATTATATGATCGTGCCCATTGCCTTCAACAGGCACTGGAAGGCCTGTCCAAAAAGCTTCAAAGCAGCAACCAGCAGCTGATCCCGTACAACGCGTCCGGCACACTCGCGCGCCGCCTCGCGCCGCTGGCGCTGGAGTCGCGGGCGCTGCGCGCGGGCTCGGCGGCGGCGGCGCTGCGGGCCGCGGGCGCGCGCGCCGAGCCGCCCGAGAGCGCCGCGCTGCTGCTCGACGCTGCGGACCCGAAGGCGTAGAGGTCATGTTTCCACAGGAACGGAGGCTTTTTTCACTGATCGAGGTGTGCAAGTGAAGTACTAAGGCCGTAGCCTAGCGCAACACGGTACTATCGCTTGAACAAGTTTTTACAATGTATTGAAATTACATTATGTCAGCGATTTGAGCGTATAGCTTTTGGCTACGGTATCAGGCCATCTCTCTCACGCCTCCCTGTCCTCCCATGGTCTTCAGTAGTTACTTTAAATTTTAGGGTGAAGTGAAACCTCACATCGATATAAGTCACTGCAGGTTGTACACTGTTTTATAAAAAATCGATTCATAGAATTTCGTTTCACATAAATTGTTTCTCATATTATCATTTAATATCAATACGCAGAATAGTTACTTCAAAGAAATTTAAATCATAGATTTTTGTTACAAATAAAATTCATTCTAGGATTAAGTATTCATATCATAGAATATCAACTCATGTTTATTGCTCATAATGTTTGGCTTTCGTATAAACATTAAAAGGAAAGTATTCTCAAGAACATTTTTTTTCCATTTAAGTTCAATCGCCAAACATTGGTTTCTAGCTATCGCCGGCCGCTGCCACGGCACGCTCGCTCGGCTCGTGCGACGTGGTCACAGTTCTAACCTAACCTAACCAACAAAGGCTTTTTGAACTAATGTCTGTTATTAAATTAATTAAATTTCTGTGAAGTTAGATTTATGAAGTAAAAAGTCTTTGAAATAATAATATTCTATGAAGTACATAGTCGTTGAAACAATAATATTTGAAATGAAAATATTTGAACCGAATATTCTGTGAAATGAATGGTCGTTGAAACAATAATATTCGAAATAAAATATTTGAACCGAATATTCTATGAAACATTTTCAGTGAACCAAAATTATATGGAAATCACCGTCGCTGCAATTTCAAATAAGGACCAAAGATAATAATAATAATAAATAATAAATATTCTTTATTGCACATCAAAAAAAAAATAACAATGAAGGTTTGTATTACACGAAATAGTAAGATGACACAATTAGAAAACGAAACAAATAAATGTATTGAATCCACTTTAGGAATAATGTTAGGGTAGTAAAATGTATGTGGCAGATCAAAATGTGGAGAAAAACAGTCTCTTAAATGTTAATGTCTAAAATACTCGTAGTTTTCGATTAGGATGAACCATAGATTTCTATGGGATGAACAAATAAAAGCAGGTAGAATTATTTACCTAATAAATTACCTTATCTCTGGGATTCTTGTCTTAAGGGCTATGGCACAAGAAATTTTAAGAAAATTAATATTAATATTAATTTTAATTTTTTTAAGATCTTGTACTACACTGTGAAATGCAATAAAGAATTGAGTATTGAGTATTAAATATCAAAAACAAGTGCAAATCTTAAAAGCATTCAAAAATCTTGATGTTTTTGTTCTTTTGAATGAGGATTAGATTTCTACCCAAAATTCATAATTTTTAACTTTCAGGCACCTATCCTTCACCTATCTTTCTTTCTTTGCCCTCGCCTTATCCCGTTACGCGGGGTCGGCTTTCTTGATCTTGAGGCGCCATTTGCTTCGTTGGTAAGCGTCGTCAACTGATAGGCCGCACCTCTTCATGTCCCTTTGGACATTTGTCATCCAGGTAGTCTGCGGCCTACCTCTCCCTCTCTTTTTGGTATCTATGGAAAGGCACGTCTTCACGACGTGATCGTCGGGTCTTCGCATTACATGCCCAAACCATCTTAGCCTGTATTCAGTAACTTTATCAGCAATAGGTGCGATCCCGAAACTACCACGGACATTTTCGTTTCGGACCCTACCTCTAAGCGTCACACCACCAGCCCAGCGAAGCATACGCATTTCTGTGGTGTGTAGTTTTTGCTCGTGGCTTTTCTTTGTGGCCCATGTTTCGCTACCGTAAAGTAGAGCGGGTCTAACCGCTGTTTTGTAGACCTTACCCTTAATTCTTATGGGCATTTTGGGATCGCATAAGACTCCTGACAGTGTGCGCCATTTATTCCACCCAGACGTCGACCAGGTGCACTATGTCAGCGGTTATTGTGCCGTCTTCTGCAAGGACCGATCCTAGGTACTTGAATTCGCTGACTCTCGGCAGGATTTCACCATCTAGTTTTAAAACTGTATTGGTTAGTCTGGAGTCAGCGGGGTTAAAGCTGCACACCATGTGTTGTCTGACTGATGCGTAATCCATTCAGTTCGAATGATCTCCTCCATTGCTCCAAATTTGCTTGTACATCAGTTATACTGTCCGAGATAAGTGCTACGTCATCCGCGTTTAAAATGTTCCATGGCAGAGGCTTTGTGATATTGAATAACAGGGGGCTCAACGCACTGCCCTGGTGAACTCCCACTTTTATATCAAAACTCTCTGATAGGCCAGCTGGACATCGGACACATGTTTGAACATTGCTATACATGTCCTATATGAGGCTAATGTAATGTTCAGAGACGTTTTGAGAGTTTTACTAACGCCTGTTGTAAACCCAAAACAAGTTTAAAAGAGTAACTGCTGAGTTTCTCGCCGGGTCTTCTCAGCAAGAAACAACTCCGACGCGGTGGTAGAGTCGCATTATGTCTGTATACTGTTTATTTACATATCCATATTATTATGGTATTTATGTCTATGATTTAGTATATTTTGCTGTAAATTTGACAATTTGAAAGTACTGATACAGTCTATTTGAATGAAGTTATTTGAGTTTGAGTTTGAGTTTAATGCTTGCCATTATTATGATTGTCCTGGGTTCACCGTCAAAGGCCTTTTCCGGATCAATAAACACCATCCAAAGATTTTGCTTATTTTCCCGAGCCTTCTCCAGCACCAGTCTGATTGCGTGAATGGCGTCGGTAGTTCCTTTCCCAGATGTAAAACCAAACTGATTTTCAGTTAGACTGATTATGTGCTGCAGGCGTTCACTTAAGACTCGCTCCTAGATCTTAAGCGTGTGTGATGTAAGTTCAATACCACGGAAATTTGCACATTCACGGACATCTCCTTTATTCTTGTAGAATGGGACCAAAATACTTTTTCGCCATGCATCTGGCATTATTTCCGTGTCTAGGATTTTATTGAATAGCTCAGTCAGCCATACTGCTCCGTCCGTTTTCAGGAATTTCCAGAGCTCAGCCGGTATGTTATCGGGGCCCATTCCTTTGTGGCTTTTCATTTTGGAAATCGCTTTTTCAGGCACACCTATAGGTAATTAAATTGTAATTTAGATTTAAGCTTTCAAGTTGTTTGTAAATATAGTTATAGGTGCTTAGTGGTTATGTGCAGGCATACATTTTTCAAATATACACACATCAAAAGTGTCTAGGGATCAACATATATTTTTGCAATAACTTTTCTCTTGATTGATATTAATTAAAATTTTCTTTAAGGATTCATCAAATAAAGTGTTTTCGTTTGTCTACAGTAACGATAAACCAAGTCACCTTTGCATTAATAAAGAAATTTGCCATTTTCCTAATAAAGGGATTTTTGACATTTGAACCACTAACATTAAAGTTCGAAAAAAAGACTGAAATAACAGTTTTCTTTAAAATTTTATTGGGTTACTTAAACAATTAATAATCTGTGTTTCTACCGCGAACACTAACAACACAAGAACATCGGTTTGGCATACTCAAAATGAGTTCATCCAAATCAAGCTGTGGAATGGCCGCCCATGTTCGTTGCAACAACAAAAAAAGGTCTTCTTGCGACTGGATACCCTCCATATTCGGCAGAGCTCTTCTCTGTAGCATATCCCATGCATGCTCAATCGGGTTCAAGTCTGGCGACTGAGCAGGCCAGGGCAGGACATTGATGTTAGCTGCGGCGAGAGTCTGTCTTACAACTCTTGCGGTGTGCGGTCGTGCATTATCATGCATTAACTGAAATAAGGGACCGATTTGCACTTGTAGAGGAACGATGACGTCTGATACAATCGTCTAAGCATAAATTTGAGCGTTGAGGTTGCCTCTGATCCAAATCAACTCAGTTCTTCCGCCGATCCAAATACCCGCCCATACCATGATGGTTCCACCACTATAAGGATGGACTTCCTGGCAGGATTTTAATCGCTGTTGGCGTCCAGGGGTTCTCCAGTGTCGTATACGTCTTGTATCCGGTCTCATACCAAAACGAGACTCATCAAAAAAGCACACGAAACGCCATTGTTCTTCTGCCCAATTTCTGTGTTCAAGAGCCCATTGATATCGAATCCTACGATTGTGCATTGCTATAGGTACCCTTAGCGGTCTTCGGGAACGTCATCGTTCCTCTACAAGTGCAAATCGGTCCCTTATTTCAGTTAATGCATGATAATGCACGACCGCACACCGCAAGAGTTTTAAGACAGACTCTCGCCGCAGCTAACATCAATGTCCTGCCCTGGCCTGCTCAGTCGCCAGACTTGAACCCGATTGAGCGTGCATGGGATATGCTACAGAGAAGAGCTCTGCCGAATATGGAGGGTATCCAGTCGCAAGAAGACCTTTTTTTGTTGTTGCAACGAACATGGGCGGCCATTCCACAGCTTGATTTGGATGAACTCATTTTGAGTATGCCAAACCGATGTTCTTGTGTTGTTAGTGTTCGCGGTAGAAACACGGATTATTAGTTGTTTAAGTTACCCAATAAAATTTTAAAGAAAACTGTTATTTCAGTCTTTTTTTCGAACTTTAATGTTAGTGGTTCAAATGTCAAAAATCCCTTTATTAGGAAAATGGCAAATTTCTTTATTAATGCAAAGGTGACTTGGTTTATCGTTACTGTAGACAAACGAAAACACTTTATTTGATGAATCCTTAAAGAAAATTTTAATTAATATCAATCAGGAGAAAAGTTATTGCAAAAATATATGTTGATCCCTAGACACTTTTGATGTGTGTATTTTGTAAATTAAAAGTATTACAGCGTATCCGGGTTAAAATCTGACATTTTAACTGCACAATAAACCATGTTTTTACCTACTTTTAAGTTTCTTGAATGTAAAACCGTTTGAATGTAAAATTGTGTTTATTGAAAATAAATAATTTTGTATTGTATTTTGTATTTATTTTGTTTCATTTCCGAAAATTAAGCTCAATTTGTTGAATACTTTGAAGCGCCATCTATTGAAAACGATTTGAACTTGTAAACAATCGTAAGACGCCAAACCATGCCAAACAGACTCAATTGTTCATTCCAATCATTACATTTCTAAAAGTTGCCAGAACTGTTCTAGTACCCAGCAGTTGGTTTATCTGTCCTTCCCCCTGGTTTACAAAGTTATCGACCGATTCGGTAAATTTATTTTATTTTTAATAATTTTGTCACAAACGTAGATTTCATGTTATTTAGTTTATAACAACTTAAGGCCTTTGGCTTTGACATATACAAATATTGATAGCTACGGTTAAGCGGATCATTTACTATAATTAAAACAAAACCGAATCGGTAATTTTGTTTTATTTATAGTAAATTAACCGCCATCCAACGATAGAATGATTTCTTTTGTTTAGTACGACACAGGATAGTAAGTTCATAAAATTAGAATCCGATATCCTGGTTGTACTTTCCGTAATCAATGATGTGTCGATGGTTGATAATTTTACTCCAAAAATTGGATGATTAAAATGACACATACATTTATAATCTATCTTGAATCAAAAAAGTGACGTGAGAACTTTTTGCCGACGGCAAATGAGCAACTATAATTGTTGCAATATAATAAAGGTTATAATAGATGTTAAAATTATCGCTTGTCAAACCACTCCACAAAAAAGGAGACAAACTTGAGCCTAACAATTATGGGCCAATAACATTAGTCCCTGTTCTATCTAAAATCTTTGAAAAGGCGTATCTAAGCCGAGTAAATGATTTTTTGTCCAAATACCATATTTTACACCCACAACAATATGGTTTTCGAAAAGGTAGCTCAACGACACTTGCATGTTTCGACTTTTTGAAAATTGTTACTGACAGCTTAAATAATAGTGTACCTCTTGTGTCTATATTTCTGGACATGAGTAAGGCTTTTGTTTTTGTTAATCATTCTCAACTTTTAAACAAATTACATATTTATGGTACTAGGGGTAGAGCACTGGATTGGGTGGCGAGTTATTTAGAAAACAGACAGCAATATATAGAGATATGTAAAACTGTTATAACACAAAATACTCTCGCGACACACACCTTTCGGTCTGACCTAAAAACTAACAAAACAGGTGTTCCGCAGGGAAGTGTACTCGGTCCTCTTCTCTTTTTATTGTATATTAATGACCTCCCACAAGCCAGCAGGCACGAGTCCATTATCTTTGCGGACGATACTACTTTAATAATCAAATGCGATGATCGGGAAAATGTTGAAAAAGAGGTAAATGATACTTTTAAAAATGTAATTAAATGGATGGAGAGTAATAACTTGAAAATTAATGTTAATAAGTGTAAGCAAATTCAATTTCTATCTTATACCTCTCATCCTCTACCGCTTCAAATTAAAAATGAAAATAACACAGTAGACTCGGTTAATGATCATAAATTCCTAGGCATTACTATTGACAAGCATATAAATTGGAAAGGACATGTAGAGCAAGTGTGTAATAAGCTTAACCGATTTGTTTTAGCATTGCGAAAACTGAGACAAACAGTCTCTGTAGAGGCGGCTCTGACAGCTTATCACGGCTATGTTTCATCCGTTTTGAGTTATGGGTTAATATTATGGGGAAACTCAGTAAACGCTGATCAGGCTTTTAAAATCCAAAAAAAGTGTATAAGAGCCATCTGCAACGCGAAATTTGACGACAGCTGTAAACCGCTGTTCAAAAAACATGCGATTCTACCTCTGCCGTCGCTGTACATTATGGAAGTCTGTTTGTTTGTATTCTCCAATCCACTATTTTGGAAAACACGAGCTGAAATAAATAGTATGCAAACTAGAGCTAGAATTATGAACAAATTGTATCATCCTACTTGCCATAAACGAATATATAAGATAAATGTTTATAATATGTGTATTGTGCTGTTCAATTATTTACCAGACGACTTCAGATTAATTCATGACATAAATACATTTAAATCAAAGCTGACTAAATGGTTATTACATCACAGCTTTTACACTGTTAAAGAATTTCTTGAATTTAAAGATAAAATATTATAAATTAAATCTTCCTTAATATTAATAATTGTTATTGTAATAAGTATATTTGCACGCTGGTATTAGGCTGAATGCATTGGACTCATTCTATCACTATCACCTGATGTATTTACTGTATTCTTGCAAATAAAACATTTGATTTGATTTGATTTGAATATTCAAACGCCAAGTTTCATTCCAATTTGTCGTGTATAGTTATTCTAAATGGTGCTTAACATTTTAAATAAGCGTATTTTGTAAAAGCAAAGCTCAAAGTTGCACAATTTATACAAATTCATACATTAGCCGATTGAAAACAGTCCATATAACATTTCTTGCAATAAAATGACAATGGCTCTGAATAATTTTAACCATCTTACGAAACCACATTCAAAAACCTCAATTTGTCTGCTTGTAGGTGTATTTTAGGGACTACAATTCCATTTGATTTAAATAACCTATATTTGTACATAGTATTTGTAAGAAACACTGTTTTTATTCATTCTTTTTAAAACGCGTATAAATAAGTACGTAGCTTAAGTACCAATAGAGCATGAAGTGGGTTGGGAAATAAAAGTATAAACGCGGCAACACTAAAAAGACCGAATGAAGTTTTGTAGTAGGGCGCGCAGCCGGTCGTTGACATGAGACAGCAGACACCATTCATTTTTCGATTTTCGATCAATCATTCGCGCAGTTTTGCGGATGACGGCATGTCGCCGTATTAGTTTTTATACCAAAGAACTCTATGAAACATGGAATTCTTGACTTAAAAGTTTTAAACATTAAGTGAAGGCAGATGCTTTAGTGGTAGATTTATCATAAAATACGATCCATCTTTTGATTTCATTCGGGTTTCAGTGTTGTCGATATCGACCTCATTCGCAAGACGTGTTTATGTTTAGCTTTTGTTTTGCAAACAAATAGTTTACCTACCTTCGAATCATAAATAGTGAGTGAGTGCACCGAGTCTGGTGTGATAGGGAGTCGGTCAAGTTCGTAATGTGGTTGGTGGTTTGAGGGGTGAAGTTACTGGTGCGGTCAGTGGCAAGATGTTTAGGCGGTTGGCTTTGGTAGCTTGCCTGGTGTGCGCGGCGGGGTCGGGCGCGGCCGGGGAGTCCTTCCTGAACAACATCAGCCGGAACCTGCGCTCGGAGATGTCGGGCGTGATGGAGATGGCGAACGTGAGCTACTCGACGCCGGTGGTGAACACGACGTACGTGGCGAGCGTTGAGTTCGACATGCGAGCGATGGGCAGCCTCTACAACTCGACACATCTCGTCATCGACTTCATTGCTAACAAGCAGGCCTACCCTGAAGGTGAGCTTATTTGCTTTTTTCTAACTTACACATTAACAGAAAAGCTGCAGGTGTGGTCAAATCTCAGCAAGTGCTCTTCAGAAGTATCTGGTCTAAAATTTCTCAAAATGGTGATTCTGATCTTTTAATGTTAGGTCAAGATTATGATGAATCTCTCGCATTTTTAGGATATTTTGCACTTACTCTGCCCATATTTACAAGGAAAGACAAGCAAATAATATTGTTCCAACTATCTCTAAAGGCATTCACAATTCAAAAGCAATAAGATTTATTTTGGAAACCATTCAACCTCACGGGGAGTAGTCTTCGAGTATTTGTGATCGAAGGGAGTAAATCATATGTATCTATACCTAGTGATTGACCATGTCCTACGAGATAAAGAATGTGCTAGATAATTACTTAGTTCAATATTTGTTCTACCGAAACAAATGTAATTCGTAATTTGTTAAATTTCGGTTTCTTAGAAAAACTGCTTTAACTACAAGTGTTGGCCAGTGATGTTTTGACATTTAAATCATCACTTTTGTATAGAAATCAAAATCACAAACATTAAATGTCAAATTATGTACTTAGATGACTCTATTACTAACAATGATCTATAAGATGTCACATGTGGATAGGTAAAGGAGTATTTTATATGACAATGCTAGAGATGGCTCTCCTAAAGTTAATAATTCATACCTAAATTATCATCTCATCACAGAGATTCAACTTTCCAGTACCTATCTCGAATAACTAAAGCAGAACAGATGGAACCTCCTGTTATTGACTAATATTTCACCCTGCACTGTCTGAAGTGTGTTGTTGGATCACTTGACATTTCATATTTCCATACAATAGGCCTCGCACAATGGTGCTGCAGCTTTTGCTATAAACAGCCCGTAACAATGCACTTCGCTGTAACAATACCTAAATGGAATCTGCACAGTTCACACTGAACACAAGATGATAGTTACTGATTTACGGGATTGACTAAATAACATTGTTCTCAAATTACAGCAATGTTCATCAACAATAAATTTGTAAACTTTTGTGATCACTTTCTCTATGTTCTTTTTTATATTTTTCTACAGTCAAGAAAGTTTACGGACAAGTATGTGGATTTTAATAGCTACAAATTCACTTTTTTATTGTTCTACCAAAATTATCTGTATTTACAACAATCACTACTTAATATAATTTGATCTTGTTTATTATGTACCTAGTTTACTAGTTTTCCAAAGTTGTCATTATTTTATATTTGGTTTTTGCGACCTTCAATCAAACCTTGCTATTAAATGTTAAAAAGATATGCCTTGTTGAACAAACTAACATATAAATACTCTGTCATGCATGAGTCATGAGACAATCAAAAGAAATATATGATAATAAGAGTACTCACACCCTTATTATGCTCGATTTTTCATCTTCTTCTTTAAGCTACCATTAGGTCTAATATATTATATAAAATTTTCTTTATCTAACAATTTTCAGAAATGAAATATAAAAAAAGTCCGATCATCCAACATTCCAAGAATAAATCTTCATGTATATTTTTTCTTGTTTTGTTTTTAAGTGGCATTGAGAACAAACAAGTGGGTATTATTTCTGTACATCCGTCGCGATGCACCGCCACCGCGCCACCGCTTCTGTCATTCTCTCCTATAATTATTTTTTTAACTTACCGTCAAACCTATATTGCGCTTGCTCTCTTGTTGACTTTGAAATTGTTTTATCTACTTTGATGAAACCTATTCATAACTAATGCAATTACGATTGACTAGTACAAACAACAGTTGTATGTAATTTTTTGATTGTTTTATGTAGAAGCTTATACAGCTTTATTCCATTATACGTTCCAACTTGCTTGTGAATGTGCTTATTTTTATTATCTCACAGTAGAAATAATTAATACTTACACCTAGTGCAACTTAATTAATCTGCTCTCATGGTGTTGTAATTCAGCTAATGTGGGAACATACTAGTAATTAATACGATGCGGCGCAGTGAGTGAGCAACTATGATGTGATGAGATTGGTAACAAACCTACCTACCCCTGTACGTACACTGCCATGCGCGAGCGCACGCGTGTCGCCTCGCTCGCCGGTTGTCGACCTGCGCAGGTCCGCCCTGCGGTTAGGGCTGGCGTGCACGTGCGTATCACATAACATAACGCTTCTGAGGGCTGATACAGAAGCTTTTCTCGACTGGTAATTGAACTGACTGTAAATTTAGTCCTTCCTTAACCCTTTTTTTAAATGGCCCACGGAAATAGTTTGTTTGTTCATCCTAGGATAGGTAGATTCTGATCCAGAAGGCTGAACGAATAGATAGTTGCCTGTCAAATCAGTGATTCTGATGCCTAACATTCTACTGTCAGAACTGGACCAAATTAAAATGGGACCACACGGACAGCATCAGCTTTCAAATAAAAAAAGAATTATCAAAATCGGTTGGCGTAGTATCGAGTTATTTGTCCATTTGTCGCGCATTTTGTCTATCTAGATTTAAGACATATGGATTTCCCATGGATGCCACTGTCAGAACTACACCAAATTAAAATGGGACCACATGGGCTGCATCAGCTTTCAAATAAAAAAAGAATTATCGAAATCGGTTCGCGTAATATTGAGTTATTCGTCCATTTATCGCGCATTTTGTCTATCAAGATTTAAGACTAATATGGTTTTCTCATGGATGCCACTGTCAGAACTAGACCAAATTAAAGTGGGACCATTCGGGAAGCACCAGCTTTCAAATAAAAAAAAAATGATCAAAATCGGTTCCCCCAGTCGAAAGTTATGAGGTAACAAACATAAAAAAAAAACATACAGTCGAATTGAGAACCTCCTCCTTTTTCTGAAGTCAGTTGAAAACCATGCAAAATGGGTGTTATGTCAGCAGCATGAGGTAACCATGAAACAAGGTGATCTTGTGTGTACTATGTTTTAAACTCAACGTATTATACGTGTTGATGACATAAAGAAGGTTCCACAACCGCTTTAGACCATCAAATACAAGTAGGTACCTATATCCTCATTCTTCAACAGACGTTTATGCAAGCAGCCGCGTGAACAGTTGCAGAAACGAATTAAAGCGTAAAACACAGTAGCTAGACATCAGCCAATTATACTCAGATACAACAGGAGTTTCTACGTAAATTTAAAAAGGGCTCAGTATCAGCCCTAAGGCCTGATCCCACAGATATCGCCTCGGCCGACGCTCTACTTCTTATTGTTCCTCCATTGTGCCGGCTACTTCTGTCCTGCGGGTTGCGGGCGACACGAGACCGCTTCATTGTTCCGCTAAAGATAAGCCATCTTGGCGCTTCCGACGCTTGTCTGCTTTTGAGATGCGTTCGAAAAAAGAACCATCACGCTTCATATGAAAGTACTGAAAGGTTGCTTTATTTAATTAAGGCTGATGATGAACTTCTTTATGAAAATTACGTAATTTCTTCCCAACGAAATGAATACCCTGTTGTACTCTGATGAGTAGCTAACTATATCTCTACAACTACTCTCTGTACATAGTAGTGTTTACTTTTTATACCTGTTTGACAATTCTCCACGTCTCCTAGTCCCTCCAGTTGGATCTTACTAAGCGTTTTCAAGCGAAACTATTTGATACCCTTAGCGTATTTGTGATGGTGTTACAAAAAGGCTTCACTTGCGTGCGGCTTATCGCCAACAAATCCCTTTGTACAGTCAATTATGGCTCAAGCGTAACTGAAGAGGTACGACTTTTTTTAAGTTCAGTTCAATTTAGGTAATTAATTTGGGAATCACAGGTGGAACAGATTTTAAAATTATACATAGCTTTTGTTTCAATGTTTTCCGCTCTGAAGCGTAGAAAATGTAACATTAATTGTAGGTGAGTGAGGGCAGAATATTAGTTCGTCAGCATTTATTTACAACGGTTTATAATATAACGGTTAATAAACTTCTTATAGTATTTTCACTATAAGATGATATGCCTGACAGCTCTCATTGTTCCGTGTCACGCATACTATTAAAATAAATAAAAAGAAACTGGCAAAAGAAAATTTAATAAACTATTGTAAAACTATTGTCGTTTCGAAATGTATCAAGTTAGTTATTGTTGTAATTATTAACTGTTAATAAATGAAGTAAATGAAATCAAATAAATATATCTTTACAGCGCCTGATGTCTGAAAAGGAACGCCATTCAATAGTGTATTGACACTACTGAATCGACAAAAAATCGACGAATACACGTCATTCACGTCAGATACATAAACAAATAAACTTTATGGTGAATTATAGGTATATCAATAATGTTCAGATCATACATATTTAAGAGTCTCACTGTGTTCCGCCTCACAGGCATACAATACAATGGTAATCATCTTATTCCGAATGTCCAAATTTATTACAAAGTACCTAGTCAATTAATAAAAAAAAGAAATTAGATACCTAAATCAGTACGAGTGCGTCTGCCTTGTATGCGGTTTGTGTTTGCGTTATGTCTGAGTTGCGTATTTGTTCGTTTTGACTTTTATTGCTGTTTTTGTTGAGTTTTCTTGTTAAGTTTTTCGTTTTGTTGTTTTTGTTTGGTACGTACAATGCCGAAAAAAACATGTCAATATGTAACCGGTGAAAATTGGAGAAAGGTCGTTAAAAAAACCCGCCAAACCATAATAGAGGACTGGGACAAATACATCCACATTGACCGAATAAGAGACCAGCAAATAATAATAACAGTAGAATACGATTCCGATTCTGATATCAGTTCACAAGAATCAGTATCAGTAAGTTATTAATATAGTTTAACTATTATTTTCGTAAGACCGCGTTTTATTCTATAACTTATTATGAGTTATTAGCCATAACGTATCATTGAGAGTATCATTAAGAATTCATTTAAAAATTCAAAATCGGTAAATCCGATTCCATTTCCTTTGCCAACTCATCCGATATTTTGACACCATCGATTACATTTCATTCGTTGCATCACTAAAATTGTCAATTATGAACTGTCAGGGATATCATCATACGACGAAAATAGTATATTAAGATGCGTCAGCGTTATCTTATCTGTTCAGTCGCATTTTCTGTTTCATTCAGCTACGATCTCGTAGTCAGGGATTTAATATCGCTATTATATGCCTAACTTTTTTTATTTTATTATTGACTAGGTAGTCATTTGACCACAATCGCACCTGGTGGTGAGTGATGATGTGGTCTATGATGGTACATGGCCGCCCAGTAAATATTTTGTCTTGTGTAACTAGACTAAAAGTTGACTTTTGGCAACTGTGTGCGGACTGCAAAACACGACGTTCAGTTCATGCGCGATAACGGTGCGCACGCGGTGACTCACCTGACAAGTTCGCCACTTGCATTATAAGTCAGCTGTGACCTTTCTTCATAAGAATGAGCTTGGATATTACTAATACATGGAAATATATTGCTTTAATATCTAATGAAACGCTGCTTAGGATTGAAGGTTGAGATCTTGAGACCCAGTCCGTGCCCTCAATGAATTAGAAACTACTGACTGGACTTAAAAACTACTGAACCGATTTTAAAAATTCTTACACCAATATGTAGCTACGTTAGCAGTGAGTGACCTAGGCTGTTTTTTTATTTAGGCTATATTTTTCTGGTGAACCTGCTGACGGACATCTAGTTCTAAAGATAAACTTGAGAGAAAATGGAGTTAGAGGTAAATGCGAACGGGAAAATAGTGCTTATCTGCAAGACGACCGACGCATCGTTTTCCTGCGTTCAGCTTTGATATCTTCTAGTAAAACCCACAAAGTTACTCATTAGTGTTTAATTAGTACCCTTTATATTAATGGCAAACGGATGTGTCATCAATTTTATTGACCTATAAGGCCAACGGGCAGTTAAGTTCTGTTAATTTATTTTCAATTTGAAGAAAAGTGATGCGATATCATTATCTATGTTAAAAATGTAACTGAGTCATCGGTCTTTTGCGCTAATGTGTTGCATACTTACATAATCGCATAGGTGAAGTTATATTAATTGTCGGTCAATGAACTATTATGTTTTTGACTTCATTCAAAAAATTATTCTATAGGTCACAAAATGTAGTATGGTCCTGAATGGTTCCGGACACACCTCTTGTAACAAGTGTCCAGCTGCGGTAACACATTTATCAAACTGAACCATTTTTTGATACAAAGTTCAATGCATGTTATACCAATGAAGAGGATTTTATAAGTAATAAGAAGGTCCCTAACGATTTAACTCTCGATTGCACAAGATGTAAGTAGCGCCGTCATGTCATCTTAGGATTGTCTTACGTATAATAAAATAGAATGAGACTGTTGCATCAACTGTCAGTTAAGGCATTGCCTTAAGTCTGGTGCAATTGAGGTTAGGTAAGTCGTATACTTAATTAATTCGCTAAAATCGTGAAGTCATGTCGAATGCCTGAATAGGCCGCTCCAAAATATATGACGCAAGGTTTATGCAGTGGTTAACCACATGATAAGAAAATACCCTAATAGTTGCACTATCTAACAACAACATCGTGGTTCATCTCCAATTTTCCATTCAAATTACATGGTGCAACTCACCCATACTGGTCGACTACGGTGGTCCGACAAACAGCGCGTCTCGCGTCGCGTGTCGAATGAAACGGACGCAATCGTTAAATATTCAAAGGAATCATTCAAACGCATCTGTTACTAGTCCTGAGGGTGACGGTCATATGGAGCAATACATCACGCAGTATTACACTTTTTTAAGTTAAATATTTTGATTCTAAACGCCAAAAAACCTGGTTAAAATACAGGTACTCGTATCAAGTATTTTATAAGCCCACCCGGGCGATGCCGCTCGCAGAAAGCTAATACTTAAATAAGTAGTATCACCTAGACCCAGGACAAACACGAAATATGTTTGTCACATGAACGTTACATACATAGAACAGGGCAGGACCGTCAGATTGCGTGATTCACTGGCGCACTGAACTAACTCGCTAGCAACCTGGGTATTACGCGCTGGTGTGAGGTCCACAGAGTCAAGCTAGAACTATGTATTTATGAACAAAAAAAAATACAAATACCATCACTTTTCAGAAAGTTGATAATGTCAAGTTCATAGATTAGACTATCTCTGGATTTTAAATCAATTCCCGTAATAAACCTATATGTTATTATTATCACTTCTAAATCGGCAAGTGTATTATTACTTGCCGATTTCAGAAGCTGCATTGGGTGACTCGTAACTATTAAATAAGAGACATGTGATCGATCAAGTGTTCTTTCTTATCACTGTAAAAATGAAGAACTGATATTATATTTTTACTCACCTTGTATTGATACATAGAATTACAATTTCATTCATAAACATTACCTACTAACTTTGTGTTATTTTCTTATTCCCCGCGAACGAAGATCACAGGGTTATGTCAGTCCTAGCATGCCCTAGACTATTTGTTCATTGTCATCTCGAATAGAAACAGCTAACATCACCGACGTACGTGCCATGCACGCGGCCAAAATACTGGTGCTAATAAAATTGAGAGTGCATAATGTTGTTCCCTCAAGAGTTGCATTTTGTATACCAGAGCTACTTTCTAAGGTGAGGTTTCATGCAGTTGCGTCATCGCGTGCATTTGATGATGAGTGCGCATCTTGTGTGTCTGCCGACTATGCGTTTACACCACACCTCTCGTCAGTAAAGCTTTGGTACCAAGAAGAAAGTGCACAATGGGCTCACTGTGTCAAATTGTTAAAAGACCCGGAAGATAATTAGTTCAAGAGTTCAATTATTCACCCAAACACCTGGTCAAATTTCATGATTATTCCGGCTTGTGTATCTGTAAAAAAATAAAAATCTTTGAAAGGGAAACTTATAATATTATACAAATATCGTTATACCTCTGTTTACAAATTATAACAATGAATATCTGGTACAAATTACATCGAGATCATCTGACTCCGGCGCAAAAAGCAGGATCGCTCCCATTGCGCCAACAGGCCAACTCATGGGTGATGAATGAATAATAATCCGTTCCTCCCGCTTCCTCATATATATGATTTATAATAGGCATCGTTTATGCAAGTGTGCTACGTATCTCAGACACAGTTTCAACTAGACCACTAGGTCAGCCGCTGTCTAAGTTCAGAAAAATGTTTATAAACATATTGATTTGTATAACCAAATGACCGTGGCTTTACCATTTTCGATAAGCCTGAGTCACGCAGTTTTGTCTTTGTGTCGTGATGAGTGTGCACCGACCGCTGCGCCTGCGCTGACATCATCGGTAGACGCTGTGTGCGGTATCTGCCGAGTGCGCACTCCACTTTCTCAGCTGCAGTCAGCAGGGTTTTGGTGCCAAGGTTATAAATCGTTATAATGTTACATGTATTGTCATGTATGAGTAAGCAGAAGTAGAGAATCTGAACCTTCCAAGGCATTTCGTCCTCCTAGTCTTTAGTAAAGTACACTCACATTGTGCCGAGCTAGGGTGACCGCTTGCTTTCAGGTGTTGCAAATAATTCGGCAAGCATGCCTTACTTTCCAAGAAATAATAGTAGAAGATCGGACGGGAAGAGGCAGAGAAGGAATTTTAACACGAGTGAGAAAAAAAGGGGGAGGGGCTACAAGAAGTAATTAACAGGCTGATAGATTCTAGACAGGAATGGCGATTGCTTTTACGACTAGAGCAGCTCTCTTGAATTTAATGACGATGACTCATTGAGTACTAACTACCAAGCTTATTCAACGTCTTTTAAAGTCAAGTACTAGTATGCTCCATCTTTAAACAGATCATAGTTTCGGTTCAGCGCCGTATTTGTTTAGAATAAATAACGGAAGCTACAGCAGACTCGGACACTCCACTTTCACGCCGGCCAGTCAGCTAAACTTCTATGCCAAGGTCACGCGTAATGTTCGCGTTGTGTAACGGACATTGAGCTGAATGAAGCTATTTTTCTTTCCTAGGCCACATGTTTTTTGTTTGCCGACTTCTAAACTGGTTTTGCGACTGGCCGTTACCGCCCGCTGTGAACTATCCATTTGGCTCGCTGGTGATTAGATTCAATTGAAATGGATCCAGTTTGGTACGATTTTCGCATCATAATGTGGCGGCATTTGGTGGAGGCGCTGCGCTGGGACCTCTTTGTTACGGGCACGGCGCTTGACTGCTAGGTTCTCGTTTGTTGCTTAGCTTATAAGCATTTTTTAAGTTGTCTTATTTCGATATTACGTTATAATTTATTAGTCAACTCGAGACTATCTCTTGCTGATGTCCTTATACAGTCTTTGAATTGTCATTCGTCAGTAATATTTGCGTTTTCAGTTACCCAAAAACACCTTCTGACTGAGGTATGTGTTAAAATTTTGGGCTGGTTTATGACGAACCGTTGCATTAGTCATAGGAAACTGACTTGCCGGACCGGAGGGTTGCCTTTTGCAAACGCAATTATGATTCGTTCAGCGCTGTTGTTTTTTATTATCATCAGCGGCTACACGCCTACTGACAATTGGGCCTAATAAGGTAAATTGGTATCTAGGTCAATCATTCATCTTCTATACTTAAATAAAATTCAGCTTTATTGAATGTATTTCTTATCTGTCTTTCAATTTAGGATTTTCGTCACATGAATGGATCAGTGAAATAAAAAACAATAACTGTACAATAAGCGTAGGTAGGCGGTTGACTTGCAAACAGTAAATGATCGTATCGAAAGAGTTCTCTATACTCAAGTATACTCAATAAAAGCAGTATTGCGGGAGTGTAGCAGACGAGCAGTGCAAACTTGTTCTAGTATGTGAACCGACAGGCCCGGCGGAAAAGGATGTCTTTAATCTACATTGGAGAATTGCTACACTCCTGATGGATGTGAATTGTTAGTTAATCTGAGAGCCACATAGGCGGTAAAAGCTTGGCAACTTTTTTGCATAGTGTGCAATGTGTATTCGCCGAAAGTAAACTTATCACACGTCATGAGTATCATCTTAGTCCTGACTCCTGATGGTGATAGTCACCAATAGTATTATATGACTTGTGCATTGCCGACCCTTGAATCTTATCAAATCTAGTTTTGTATCGGTTTTAATGTAGTTCTTAACCTGAGTTTTCGGCAGCTTGGTCGGCCCATGGAATGTGTATGAACTATTAAAAAATCGTTACGCCAAGACTATTGTAAGTCGGGCGGTTACAGTCAGTAAATACATATATTCAACATAATTATATTTTAGGTAAAACATGCCGGTTCCGTCTTCCGGTTTAGTTTTTGTGTGCATTATTATAAGACTCAAGACTCGTTGCTAGATAAGTTACGGCAGTCAATTGGTTTAATTGCAATGCAATTCTAAAAAAATAAATGCTTGGTTCATTATAACACTGATACTGTAAATAAGTATAGTGATTAGAGTTAATTCATTGACTAAATATAATTAATAGATGTTGTTTACAACACGTTATTATTAGATAAATTTGTTAAATTGAGTTATTTTTTTTTCGAATGTTAATTAGTTAAGAATTATACCCTGAGCAACATTGAAATTACACAATTTGCATAATATGAGTTGTAATGTGAGTTTAAAGTTTTGGTCGTACCTACAGTTAACGTAAATAGTTATATTCGAATAATGATTAAGGTCATCGGTAGAGGAGAGTCAGTTGAACCGTTGTTGGGCAGAAAAAATTCTGTAACCCCTTTAGTGTGTGCTTAGTTTGTGGTCGGTGAAAAAATGTTTCAAGGATATTTGTTGCCCATAATGAGCTCTTAGAAGTATTTTAAATACCAAACATTGTTGAATCCACGTGTCGGTCGGTGTGTAAGGTAAACATCCGACGGCTGCAGGGAGTCGGCCTATGCACTCGAACCTTGACTGCATTCACGTCGGTGGTTAAACAACGCACGCTGTTTGTACAGCTGGTGCAAGGAAACTCATTAACACCACTTTTTACTGACAGGTCGTATGCTTGGCCTCCGCCTCGCTTGGTGGTTAGCTAACATTCAAGGTACGAAACGAATCATAACAAAATAAAAATGCAAGTTGATACTAACGCATGATCACATAATAAAATACTTTAGTAATTAACCTAACCATCTGTGCCGTGATACCATGGAAATACTTTCATTATTAGAATCAAGTTATTGCTGCTATCATTGGTGGAATCGATTATGTTATGATATTAATATTCCACTTCGTCACTTACATTATGTCCTCTCATAATCCTAAAAATGTTCTCTTGTGTTCTGCAAATCTAAAACAACAAAGGTACCACAAATCCAATCACAACCCCTAACCATATCGAATCGTTTTTAAAAGTTTAATTACATTTCGGAATATTGAAGCAGTAACTAATTGTGAAATAACGTCATAATGTAAATTAAACATATTTTTTGAAACCAAGCAAGCTCTAAGCTAAATATTCATTTATCGAATCCACACTGGTACACCGTCAGATACCTTGGCCAATAGATTTACCACAATAATAAAATACATCAATTCAGGTGTTTTTGTGCCAGTGACATCGGGTCAACATGTCCAAGCCACATCGAATGGTACCTGATTCAGAACACGCGTGGTGGCTGTCGGCTGAGCTCTGATTCATGATTTATTGTCTTAATACAAACGTGAGGTCTGGGTGCTTTTAGCTTTTTGTAACATTAGGTACTTACGGTTTAATGTACCGTAGTTTATGACTATCATAAAAACATTCTCGACTTCTGTAACGTGTTAACTACTGGTTTGATAACTATTAAATCTGTATTCTATTTAAACATGTCACGCATAAATTATTTTATTAATCAGATCAGCTCCTGATTCGTCTTGCGGGTCGACCGATTCGGTTAAATTCATATATGGTTACTTCTAGTTTAACTCTTCAGTATTTGCAGACTGACCAAAAAAAATCATTCATGTGACGAACATATTTGTGTCTGGTGATAAAATATAAGGCTCGTAGGCTTACACGTTGTACTTTACCAGTAAAGATAACGCTTCTTAAAGCCTTCTGTCAGTCTTTCTACACGTGAAGCCTATGGATTAGCTTTACGCGGCGGACGTACAGTGACCTACGCGTGCAATACAACGATGCGTTCATTCGTTCATTCTGGTGGGGCTGCCGCGATATTGCAGCGCGTCTGGGATGTCTGCAGATGCGCAGGTTGATGGCTTTGCCGCCATCATCCGCAAGCGGTGCGCCTCCCTGCTTGCGCGGAGTCGCGGCAGCCCTAACAGGCTTCTGAGCGTATTTGCAAGCCGGTGGGACTCTCCTCTCCTAGCAAGGTGGATGCTAGTTCACACAGATTATTTATTCATAAATAATATTATGGAACTGTATTTTCTTGTGTAATGTACTAACAAATAGGTATAAGAATAATTATTTTATTACTAACATGAGTCATAATTGTAACTCGAAATAAATTATTTGATTTGATTTGATAAATTTCACCCATCCGTTTCATTCCATCTGCGAAGTTTCGGGATCTGTTAATCAGATCATGGTGTAAACGGTCTTATATATTTATATAAGGTGTGAAAAAGCCGGCAATTATAAGGCCAGCAAAAAGTAACTAACTCACCCGGGTTGATAGTTAGGTGATCAATCATTCAACTAAGTTTCATAATGAATTGCTCCAGCACATTCCTGTTAGCTATTGTTTATGGCGCGGGGTCGCTGGCCGCGCGCTATCGCTCGGAAGCGTCGCGCACTGCGCGTTGCGTGCGCGTGCACTCGCTGTTTGAGTTCGGAGGCTGAATCAACAAGGACCGTCTACCGTCACCTCCGTCTTGCGGGATGCGCACCGTTACGGCCACAATGTCTTGACTTGACAGGCAACTGTATTAAGCTCATTTACTTCATGTAAATTATCAAATGTGAGTTCAGAGTTCTCGATGAGATCAACTTTACAGAATTAGTTCTGGAAAGTTTGTTTGTTGTACTTACGAGTATGTTTAGGAATTCCTAACGGAGTAAATAATATGCGTCTTATTGATTATATTCTTTGAAATGGTATGTTATACCAATACTATGCAATAAATCATCTCCAGTTAAGTCAACGGCTTTTCAGAAAATGGATTAGGTTTTCCCTCAGATTTATTTTTTTCTTGTGATTGATGAATATGTCGACTTTAATGTGAGAATTTAACAAACCTGGATCGAGCCTCATTATCATTGCCGACCGCTGCCAATGCCGTATGCAGGAGAGCGTTGCGACATTGTTTCGGCGAATGCGGAACCACAGATATAACGGAACTAAGACTGAAGTTATCATACTGGTGTTAGTTCTCATCATCGTTAAAATCTGCTGGTGATCAATCGTTGGCCGATACAATTGCTCCTAAGAGAAATATAATGAACAAGCTGCCCCGACAGACTTCGTTCTGTCAAATTTTTGACAGCTGGTGTCCATTATCTTATCTCTCTATTATTTTTCACTGAATTTTTTGTTCAATCATAATAAAATATATCACTCCTGAATAGCTTAGCTTTAGCTTTCTGTTAGTGAAATAATTTTCACGATTGGATCATTCGGATCAGTAGTTTCGGAGACTATTCAATACAAACAAATAATCAAATCTTTTTTCTTTATAATATTAGTATAGATTATTCATTGCTAAGATTTGCTTGGATTTCGCGCGATAGTCACTTCAACGACTTCTCCCCTAGTTTGTCGGTCGGTAGGAATAGGCCTACTATTTTTAGTTACAGAAAAAATATGTTTCCGTTGACTTAGCAAATATGCAATTTAGAAACTTATCCCACTAAATTTGGATTGAAAAATAAAATGTTTTAAACTTGGTAGTTTTCTAATTCACATTCATGAATTATTTCGTCGACCCAACTGCAACCTTGAAAGTGAGGAATTGTTTCATCGAGAAATGCTTTAACTTTCCTTAGTATTCTTTGCGAAAATTATAGTTTTTATCTTTCTATATCCCTTTTCCGTGTGGAATTTACAAGAATTTTGATGAAATTTTGCACAATTTACCAGGGTAGCATAATTGCGTGACGGTGTTTGTCTGCGCTTGCGATCGCGTTCGACGGACGCGCTGATAAGATAACGTCACGTAACTGTAGTTGTTACACAGATGCGCTTCGCGTCACGAAGGCCGCTCCCCGCGCCCGCATGCCCCTCCTCGCCAACCTTGTCACTGATAACAATGACTGCTATCCACTCATGATCGCCTAGTACTTTTTCAGTGGAAACGCCGTGGAAACCGTTTTTCAGTGTGACGTCAGCAGTATCGCTCGCGCGAGCTACAACGGTATTTGTTGAATTATTGTATCAAGTTCTCGCCTTCCTGTACAGGGCGCATTGCGTGTGGGAGGTTATTTATGTCAATAATGCGCACTGGCTCATTGCCAACGTCCAGCTGAAAGTACCTAGTTTTCTTCCTTTTATAATGTTTTCATTAAATTAAACTGTAATAAAGTGGTTTGCCCCAAATTAATCTAAATTGATCTACGACATTGGGTTGCGAAACGGTTCATCGCACTGGCATCGCATAAAGAAGAATGTAAACATTTGCAATCGGCATTCACGTGTTTCTATTTAAAGTTTCTAGGTTAGTTTTTCACGGAACAATGCCTCGGAGCTTTTGTGTTTCTTGCGCTACAGGAATCTTTGATCATTCCGTTGCTGTTGGAAAAATAAGCAAATAGTGGCCGAACAGGCTGATGGTTGCCAAATAAGTGTGCCCATTTGAATGAAGGGGGGGTGTCGTGGTGTCCTAAATCCTGGATCTGGGTCGCACCTGCACTGCGGCCCTCTCGACCTGTTTCGTAATCGGTGCATTGCGTTGGTGCGCGTCGCCTAGCGCCTGGCGTCGCTCTTCAACAAACAATAAATTGCAGCCGGCTCATGGCAGCCTGGTAGCGCGTCTGCAAAATCGGTCATTTCAAGAGCAAAATGGTATATAAATCTATCATGAAATAGAATAATGAAACATTACGTGTTCTGGTGATACAAACAATATAATTACTTACCAACATTATCATTTATTTTTCAGAGTTTATTTACCTACAAGTTTTTTTTCATTTGAAAGCAAACAATTGTGAGTTTTAAGAAAGTAGTATATACAATTATTATCTTATCTTATAAAGTATATGATTTATTTATTTATTTATTTATTTATTTATTATCAACACTATGATGTTGGTAAACAGTTTAAAAATATATCGGGAGTAAAAATAAGTAACATAAAAATAATTTAATGAAATAACCGTTCGTATAAATAGGGACGTGCAATGTGCTGGCTGACGAATACCTGTAGATAAATAAATCGTCAACAGAACTGCTCCTAAATGTAATGAGGATGAAATTAATTCAAACATAACGCTGCTGAAATAAGTCTATAGAAACTCCACGCACCCGTCAGTGTACCTTCTCAGTATGGGTGTCGACAGCGAGTGATGATCACTAACGGATCCATTTTGCGAATGCTGGAACGAGTAGGGGGAACGACAAGGTCATATCAATTGCTCCTGCGTCGCGGTGAGTCGTCGGTTCGAGCAGCATCCATGCTGGTTGTACAGGACATGCGATGTACTAACTAGGTAGGTTACCAACTGCTCTGCTATCTATTATATAAAAATAAGTCGGGTTTTCCGTCCTGACGCTATAACTCCAGAACGCACGAACCGATTTCCACGGTTTTGCATTCGTTGGAAAGGTCTCGGGCTCCGTGAGGTTTATAGCAAAGAAAATTCAGGAAAAATTTCAACAGAAAAGCGGGAAAGAAAAATGAAGTTCACGCGGGCGAAGCCGCGGGCGGAAAGCTAGTTGATAATAAAATAATCAACTGACATTACTATTGGGATATGTAAATATCCGTGATGGCTGATAATAATCAACAAAGCTATTGCTAGAGATATTATGATTTGCTTTTGAATAAAATTTGAAAAGTATTATCGGACATTTTATAGACAATGTGCAAGTCCTAAAGCTGAGAGGTTTGAGAGTGGCAGGATTGACCTCTACTCCACTTAATGAAAAACCACAGTTAAATAAACACTGCGTACGCAGTGTTGTGTTCCAGCTAGTGAGTGAAGTAGCCAAAGCTCACCGGTGAGCTGTCATATGGTTCGCGGGGACCTCACGAACACAGTGTTCGCTTTGCTGAGAACAAAAAACTTCCTTACAACTTCCTTTGGCGACAAAACGTGGCCAATAATAACTCTGGTTTCGCATCTGATATCCAAAGGCTGCGGTTAACCGTTCTCTCAAGCTTGCTTGCCACGGAAGTTGCTTAAAATAGCGAGAAAAAGTCACAAACAAAAGTATAATCACTCAAATGCTTAGAGCATGCTCTAAGCTCAAATGTTACACTTAGGATGTGTAATTTGGACTAATTCGCAATGACAATGTATAATAGCTTGCACACTGACACCAGACCCCTGTCGAGTTACCTCACTATTATAAATACAATCAGAGATCATTGTATTTGATCGTGATTGTACAATCTTTGTGCAATCCTTTGCCTGTTATTGTGAAGAAATTACTGTTGACTTAATACTACTCATGTGCCTTTCTTTTGCTCTGTTCCATCAGCGGAATAGGTTTCAGTGGCCTTACAGAACAGGCTTATAAAATGCAAGTTTAGTAGTCCTATTCCTGTAAATCATACCCTTCGTGAGCTGAGGTGATGAATTTATAGAATATCCCACTACTGTTACATCTGCTTCAGCCTTACTTTCACACCAATGGAGGTGACGGTTTAAATTATCTCCTAAGGACTATAACATAGATATTTTGATCGCAATAACCAATAACGACTGCCTTTGTCCAACGCTGGGAAGTGAGTACTTAAGCTAATTTAGTTTTAGAGGTCGATGAGCTTGAGTGCCTCCACCGCCATTGTCTTGCTTTACCTCTGCCGTGCGCTGGCGCATGCGTGCGCGTCGCGTGCTCGGACTGCTCGGGCTAATATGGTAATTATTGCGTTACCTCGCACTCAGTACGGTACAATTCACCAAATCAAAAGTCACGCAATGCGATCCATTGCAACAATAATGTAGATACTTATATATTTTAATTAATACTTGTAATTCATCCTAACATGGTTTAAGAAAAAAATCTTTCAAGATCATTTTATGTCAATATGTTTTCTCCTTTTAACATATTTTAACGAGGGAGAAAGGAGTGGTCATAAGATTTGGGTTCAAATTAACTTTGCAATTGTTTTTCCCCTCTTTTTCCTTAATAATATCTGGCTTTTAATCATTCATAATGTTAAGCTATGAATTTAATAATTCTGCATCGACCTCACCACTGAGAAGGAAGTATTTCGGCAACTTTATTGCTTTTCAAGTCTAAATTGTTGCATGCTGCATGCAGAAATGTCATTGTTGTCGAAAGTGCTGTTATACGATCCGAACATGCATTTGTACATTGGAAATAACACCGGATGTTTTCCGTTCCAGGAATCACTTTGATTGTATTTTTGACTCCGTTCATTCAAACTTAGTTAGCATGATATTCAATCAATCAACATTTTGATTGCAAAGGATAGTGCCCATACATTGCTGCCTATGAACCAACAGTCATGAAAAATACCTCTTAGGGTTCATAAATACATACACTTTAGTGTCATAACGTAGTTTATGGACGGACACCTCTAAGAACTCGTTAAATATCAGAAAACTGAAAAAAAATAAGGTTATATTTAATAATATAATGCGAAGTTTGTTAGACTAATGTTCTTCAATCACATATTTTGTTGATCTGCCACTTCTGCCAGTACCATAGAACCACTAGCTGAGCCACAATTCACACAAAATGTTGATTCCATTGCTATGCTCCTAAATCCGTAATTATTGCTGAGTTAGCTATGTGCAGGTTAGGTTATGTGCAAGTCTTTAAACGGTTAAATCTAAAAGGAGGTAGGTCACTACAGAGAGCCGTCCACGCCCGTTTTTTATGCCGAGTCATAAGAACAAAATTATTATTACAAAAACAATAACACAGCATTGCAAATTGAAAGCGAAAAATACAAGACAGGTGCCAGTATTTTTTTTGCGTTGAAGTGTCAAGTCAACCAAACGTCTTTTGGTTTCGCGCATAGCTGATTTAAGCCAATGTATAATCTGTTGATTTGATTAAACATCTACCTACCACATTGACAGTAATGTATTGTTACTCAATTTTGAGAATTTATTAAGAGCCTTTAATAAGTTCTCAACTACATTTCCTTGCACTTAAAAGGTTTCTTTCAATCTAATAAGTGAATTATGACAAATGTCAAATGTTTGTTGGTTCATAGGCCAACTTGGGCACTGTACTTTACAAGTTCACTTATTACAAGTAAAACAAGAACATTACTCCCAACTTCAAGCTTAACATGTGATAAAGCTACTTATCTAATATCTACATCCCGGCTCCTGTAATAAAGCTTGTACGCAAATGTGCAACTACGTGACTTGTCATAAAATGCATCGACCTGTGGCTCTTAGAGCGACCCGAGGGCGCGGCGAGCACGGGGCGAGCACGGTCCACCGCCGCAAACACGCTGGCAGCGCCCGCGCAGCTGTGGCTCAACTGGGTCGCTCACTTGCACAACACAGCGACAACACTTCTAATAATAACGCACTCACTATGCCATTTTATGACTATATTCAAAACAACGAATTAAGTTATCTTTGAACTATCTATAACCAGCTGGAAACTTGCGAGATGAATTTCTTGTCTGTTTAAAGTAGTAGTACCTTAGTGTGATGTTCTTTGTTTTAAGAAGAGTCCTAATTCCGTGACCTTTTTCCGTTTTTCGTCAGAGTGTGACGATACGAGTAATATTGTTGATTTATTAGCTACACAGGTGGAGTTTATAGGTTTTGAATATTAAGAAGTGATTATCTTTTTATTAACCAAAACGTTTTAAGTTATACTTAAACCTTTGAAGCTGAGGGTTTTCTGAATTATAAAATATGTTTATTTATTGCTAAATATAATTGCAAAGTGACGCCCTGCTCGAGCATAAAAGGTAATGATACAAGATGCAACGTAAACCGGACTAAATGGACATCTGAGTCCGATAGCCGGTAATGCAGATTATTGCATTCATCGCCTACGTAGCTTTTACCTGTAGAAGATCATATAAAAACCTTTAATGATAGAAATAAACTGAAAATGGCAATAAAGTTAGTTTAACAGCCAAGGTTAAATGACTAATAAAAAAGTTTATTCGTGGTTATATTTTTTAATTTACCGGAACTTAAGGACTATGGATATTGTACTCGTATCCATAGGCTGCGTTCGGTACCACATACCGCACGATACAATAATTACATTGAAAGAACTGTGCAACTTAATGGTACAACGACAACGAAGATTCAATCTCGCTGATGTAAGTATAATTCTTAAAAATCGTATGATCCTTCTAATTGTTCATACCACTAGTTCCAATTCCAACCACCTGGTCTTTCAGCTGCTGGCCCGATGATTTGCCAAACCGGAAGCCATGGGTGTCAGAATTTAAGTGGCACACGATTTAGACAACACTGAACAGCTAGTCAATGTAGGTTAATGCAGGAACCAAACTTGAGGTAATGTACCGTAGTTCCAATCATGTTAACATGAGATTTACTCATGACGCTTGACCTGTTTTACTCCTGTAAGTGTTAAAGTGCAGTTCGCCTCCGCTTGTTGTTAGACCATCATCAAGGCAACGGGGGCAGCCATCTGTCGCCGGGCAATTTGGTTCATTGGGTTACAGTTAAATCTAACTACAGTTACGACTTACGCCATGCCGTCCGTTAGCGTTGTGCCAGTCTCCACAATGACTCAAGATAACCTGAACCTAGTTTCAAGCGAATGAGAGCTTTGCTGTCGGTTATTGAGGTTCAGTTTTGAGTGCAGCGAGCCTTCGGAGTTGGCTCGTGGCAAAAAAGTAACAGGCTCGTTGCTAGGCACCCGGATAAGCTGGGCGACCAAAAAGGAAGGTCTATCTCGTGAACATTTTTGTTGAATGAGTAACTGCGACAAATTTTGTTTGTTTGTATTATCATGGGTGGCTTGGTCATTTTAACTCATATAGTTACACCCTCGTCAATAACAAATGTAATTTCATACTTTGCTGTGACACACCCAGTACAGATTGCGATGCGAGACGATACGGCTGCTTTTTACGATAATTGATAAAATAAGCGGATTTCCTAAAATAATGCTATGTAAGTACAACTAAAGTATACTAAATATAGCTACGAAAGATGAAAGATATTACAAGATGTTTGTTGCCTCCTAATAGTCCTTATTCCCCACCCCCTCTTTAAACGAAGACATACCTACGTTATATTGCAGAAAGGTTAGCTCAGTTTTCTGTTGAGGTACGATTCGGTGTCCCTTATACTAAAGTAGGTAGTTACTCCGAACATGAATGATAATAGTCATGTAGGTGTGCTTATGCTTAAGCGCCTTTCACAGAGTGGGCGACCCTCCCGTCCCTAAGCCGCCGCGTGCTGAACCTAGCTCGTACAAAGGTACCTACAGCAGCCCACCCTTTCACTAGCTCTCTGTTTTTATTGCAAACTTCAATAACGCAGAAAAACAGAGGGGAATGTCGTATCGATTCTGCCGCCTTTTACCATTCTTTATTTTTATTTCAAGGCAGCGTTTGTATTTTGTCCCTTTTATAGGAATCAAGCTTTTTTTTGAGGTAAGGTCAGCTAACACAAGTTTCATTAAATTTGATCAGTTCATCACACAAACTAAAGCACACACAAAACAATGCTGAATAATTAGAATAATATAGAGTTCTCTCTTTTTAAAGTCGCTATTCACAGGCTAGCGTTTCTAATCAATTTTTCATTAAAAGCCATATAACAATTATTAATAATTTGGTCTTATGTCTAAAAAACAACCAAAACTTCTCAAACTATTACATAAGAATACATGGTACACAAATAATAATAAAGCTATACGTCTTAACCTTCATTCAATACAAAATAACAGCGGCTTCGCAAGTGAGAAAGTGTAATTAAATAACAACATTATTTGACCTTGGTTACACAAATACCGTCTGCGGAGATATCAATCGAAAAATTCACCCGTACTGATATCTCCCGTATGGTCTAGTGGCTAGGATACCTGGCTTTCACCCAGGAGGCTCGGGTTCGATTCCCGGTACGGGAAAGTATCTTTTTGTATTCGTTTCGTAAGATTTTATTTATTTTTGTATTATTATTTTCATTAGATTGTTATTGTATTTAGTTGTTGATCAAATAATTGATAGTTTTTCTAACTATTGTATAATTTTAATTTATATTTCTCATGTGATGAATGAATGTCTCGATTTATATAAAATAATGTATTTTAAATGTTAGTTTAATAATGTATTTATGCATCTCCTGTTACTGTACTTTTTCCATAAATAAATTTCAATGCAACGTTATGATATAATGATTTGTCAATTACTTTGAAGAAGCGTCACGAGAAACAATCATTTTAATGTGAACGCTGATAACGTTATCGTGTAGCAAGAATATAAACAAACAATCCCAGATATTACGTTAAATACTTTCAAATAATCCTATCGTTGTATTTGGCGGAAGTGATTATGGCGTTGTTTCGCGGAAACGGATCTTGAAACAATGAAATATAATAAAAAATAGCACTCTTTTCAGCTCTGTCCTGTCTGTTGGGGTCCTTATTCACGGCAGCAGTGTTCGGTTTTAAGAGCTTCCTTTCGCACCGCAAGCTAGTTTTCCTTATCATACTTTTCAGATTCTCGACCACCCGATGTCTGTAACGTCAGCTCATGATCTTACAGTTATTCATTTCGAAGGCAGAATAACGTTTCCGAGACCAATTAAGGGGAGGTGGTTCACAAAACACGTTTTTAGAAATCATTTTTGAAGTAGTAACCAGTAAACTTCGCGGAATCCTTCATAATGCGAAGTGCAAAGGAGTGGAACTCGCTGCCCGCGCATGTGTTTCCGAACCAATACAATCTGGGTCTCTTCAAGACAAGAGTGAATAGGCATTCACTGGACATGTACCATCATAGATCGCATCGTCACTTACCATCAGGTGCGATTGCGATCAAATGTCTGTCTAGTCCTATATAAAAAAAAGTAAAATTAAAATCTAATAAATTTACTGATATTGTTGAGGAGATAATAGTCTGGGAATTCATCCGGTGGAAATATGATTTGATAAAGTTGGCTCGATAGAATAAATTCACAAAGTCACCTCTTTTCGTGACATTTTGTCTTCTATTTTTGGTTTTGTTCCTAAAATAATTGATCTGATAATATGGGTCCTTTACCAAAACAAAGTTTAAAGATAACTGGAGGGGTTTCATACGATGGTTTTTTATTACATCTATTAATTTTTTCATCGATTATTTTAGTGATTTTCGGTCCGCGTGGCGCTCACCAGTTCCCTCCTGGAAATGTTGTGCAGAACCACCTTGCCTTAAAGCTGGCATAATAAGTTTTATTGAAGTTCAAGAAACAGAGTCTCCTGACATTTTTATGCTTTTAAGGAGGTTCCGGCAACTAGTTATTATTTTATGATGAGAGACTAAACAATTTGTAACGATTGGAATACGGCAAGCAAATAATGGAATGGCAATGTGCATTAGATCATTGTACTAAGTTTGTATGGTTGCTCGTATGCATTGTGGGCGCCTATGACCTTTATGTAGCTGACACACCCGGCTCACCTGCCAATGCCGACTGCAAGTTTTTTATTTGACACATTCAGTTTATCATTCATACACGTAAGTGACTATGAGTACCTATTTATAGTTAAAAACTGTAACATACTCGGAATACATACATCTTATCTAGTTATAGCATTATTAAACAGCTTGACATTGATAAAGATACAAAGATCGTAAAAAATAGCTGTTGCAGGAGCAAGGTACATATACACATAGGTATTACCTGTGTGTTGTGTAGCTTTGGTCCCAGGTAGGTTTCCATTCCATTGTGTTATGGATGGACGCCAGAAACAACAAAGTTATCAAAAAAGCTTAACCCTAGGATAATTATGTATAATTCCCATAGTGCGGCTTTATCAACAACTGCTACACCAGCTAAACTCCACGATACTCGACCTCCGGAATCGCGAGCCCGATAGCACAGGAGACGTTGCGTGGGAAGTCTGCCGTACTCTCCTCCCCCTAAACCCTCTTGGTTTCTGGTGGTATTCCCGGAACACAGGCACGAAGCCCTCCGGGCCTCCCTCCATATCATGACCGTGGGCCGCTGACCCTGCGGGCTTGGGGCGGACAATTCTCATCACACGAGCGTCGGCGTCGGTGACATTTTCCGCTCGCCTTCGCTCCCTGATTAATCCCATCCCGTGTCGTTGACTATAACAGTATTACAATCTATTACGCGGTACGCTGCTCCACCTTCGCCTACTCGCTCATGCCTCTTTGCACACGTAATTATTATGTCTATAGGGAATCGCATAATCTTATCTTCATGCGGAGCAAGAATCCGTTACAGATGACGAACTCTCATCAAGAGTTTAGGCTTTAAGAAGGTACGGGAAATATGGTTTTGAAATAGACATTTTATCTTATTTGTCTTGTTTGTTGTTGTGTGGTATAATCGATAACTTGTTGTTGCGACTGCTATCCAAAGAGCTTTACGAGCTTTTTGAAACACAGAAAATCATTGAATGTAGTTTTCGTTACAATTATCACCACGCCTACTGCCAGTGCCCTAAACCGGGAATTCGAATGCTTGTTTACAGGGCAGCTGATTAAAAATGAACCAAATGATAAAAAAAGATATTTGAAAAATTGTCTGAATTGCTTTCACTTCGTCCAATGAATGGTGGAAAGCGAAATACCAAACGAAGCGTAACTAAACAATATCGCTTTAATAGATAACTCCACAAAACTGTGAAAGTGAAAACGTGGTATTTTCGACTGTAGGCCTGCGCCACTGAACAATGTAGAAAGCGGTGTCTGTGACACTGTGCCGAGACTGACACATGGGTAGTAAGTTAGGCGGTTTTTTACTTATTGCTATGTCTCCGACCTCGGCGTGTGAACGCGAGCGACGTCCCATGTATGGGCGTGGTGTGCGCACGCAACTCTCGGTGTCGCGAGACACGCCGATGCCAAGCCTGCGACATCCTATGCCAATGTCAGTATAGCTCATAACCGGCATGTGTAGAATGACTGAAAAAACGATAGGTGCGAACTTATTTCACACTATGACCATTTTCGGGTTGAATTGTTTGTTCTACTTATTGTTTTTTTAATACAGCTCATTTTACGATCAAATAATGTTGACGATATATTGATTACTTAATTTATCTCTTTTCTACCTATCGTTTTTTTGTTAATACAGGCTAAGGGGTCTTTAATTTATTATTCCATTATTTTTAGTGTTTTTAATTATTCGTTGCACAATATACTTCAAATGGTAAAGAGTCTAATATACTTTCATAAAAGTATAATAAGCATGACTGTTGCTGCATCTTTATGAGTACTTTGCTGTTATGATTAGATAAAAGAAAAAGGGTATTCCCCACCAAAGAGAACTATGTGCCGCTGGAAAACAAATCTTTACACACAATCTTTTGACAATGAAGCCGGGATGAGACTCATGATAGCGTTTATTTAAATCGATCTTAATGTTAATGAAAATTTGTAGCACCAGCCATTCATGTAGTGTGATCATAGTGAAATTCTTACTGCCGATGAATTTCGTCAGTCCTTCGTTAATTCGATAAGAATAGTCATATCTAGATTGAATACATCTTAAATCCTAGATACTACACGTGAATTAATTAATAGGTAATCATTTGTTATTTATAGCATTACTCACAGCTCGTTTGACAGGGATGGCTTTCTCGCACGAAAGTGAACCGGGCCAAACCCGCGAATGAGTTTCCTATGCGGGCCTTCGGAAATTATCCACGCTCTTACACACGCAGGTAACCTGGCTTCTACCTAGAAAGTAATAGCTGCGGTAACCTAGACTTTCCACATTACCTACAGCTGGTAGTTTACGATTTGGCATGGATTTCCCAAAGACAAACTAGGTTAGGTATTAGGTTAACTGTAAGTGCATGATTTGACGACACGGTTGGCGCAGTGTGCTGTGGCACGGTTTCTCGCCCTGACTTGCGTGGTGTCCCGGGTGCGATTCCCGTTCGGGTCAATTCAAGAAACGATCTTTTCTGAACTGAGAGGTCTGGGTGTGCTGGGAGACGCCCCTGGCTTAATTCCTTGTCTAGTACCTCGTAACACGTGGATATTTATCCCTACTTCAAGACCATGACAAGTGGTGGTGGTGTGGACTGGCGCATATTTATCTTATACTTATATTTATTTATGATTAATAGGTGCCTTGCCATTGAATTGAAATTCTCTATATCTAGCAGTCCATCATCATCATCAAAAAAACCTATGCCTAACTTGCGTGATAATTTGATCGGATGCATTATTGAATTTGCTTTATATGTACATAATATACTTACTAGACTCTTCGATCGTAAAAGTTGGTTGTTATGCAAATATTTTCCCCTTACCCCACATAATAACCAGGTGCAATGAAGTGTAAATAAACATTCGCAAGGTTACCTCCGAATCGACCGCGTCCAGTACCCTCATCCCTCCAGCTAGAAGTAATGACTCGTCCCTTTCGACCCACTGGCTTTCGTACACCAGGACGAAGGAATAATAAGGTTCTGTTTGTGTTTCGCAATATGATAATACAAAAAAAAATAACTTCGACTATCACTTATCAAACAGTTTTAAACCAGACAAACACAATTAAAAAAATAAGGTGACCTTCAGTTATTGAGAACAGATGTGTAAGTATTTGGTTAAGGACAATTAAGTCAGTTGCAGTATATAAAAGCTTATTGTATCAGATATTCAAATGCTGACCAATTGAAATCTTTTGCAATCAAGATAGTTATTTGATAATGAAATGGGGAAACCTGTAAATTTTCAGTTATACTTTATAAGACTATGCCTTTCATGAATTATGCTTTCTAAGACTATGTCAAACAAAATAATGCGTTTTAAGGTATGCTTAATAAAATTATGGCAAACAATAATATGGATTGGTCTTTATGATTATAAGCCTTTTAACAATTCTTCGTTATTATGTTCATGCGTTTGATAAAATCCATTATGGTTTTTGATTAATATGCCAAATGATGTATGCCAATAGAAATAATGGTAATAAAGGTTATGCGTTTCAATGTGTCACCTTTCGAATATTTAGATCAGGGAAAATTAGGAATAATAACGCTTTACGAGTTGGGTTTTTGTACACAGGGTGTGTAGTGAGAGGCTGAAACAATGCAGATCGGTGCACATCCTCGGTTAGACGAGTGCGGACTATGACCTAGTTCCCACGCAAGGCAAGGACTTCAAAGCGTCCTAAGGTGCTCCAAATTTTTAGCAGAACAATTAAGAAGGTTTTTCTTACGCCACATTGTCTCGTATATTAACCGTACCTTTTTGCCATTCTCAAAAGTTGAATCCTTATACATATCGCAATTTCATACACATACTTCTTCCACTGTCAGGAATCCGTTCATAGTAAATGAATGACAGTTATAGTACGGTCACGGTAATGTACGGTTCATGAAAGATGACCACTGCGCAGAAGGCATTATTTAGGTTCCTTTGGAGGTGTGGTGTGAGGCGTGAGCGGAATGCATCAAGACGCCACGCCGTTGGTTTTATATGTATATTAGTGCCATATTATTTTGTCTCAAGTCTTTACTTCATACAGACGACCGCCATTTGTGGTCATCTTTCGTGAACCGATCTATACTAAAGTGCCTGACCCATCAACTTGCAATAAATCTCAATGCTGACAAAATATCCTGTTCCAAAGAAGTTATGAAATATTACACACCCCCGACTTAAGGAGTTCAATCCGCCCTCGGGTGCTTTAGTCTCTTGATTTACGACTAAAATGGGGTGGTTTAGCAAGAGATTGTTGACACAAAAGATACACACCATCCGGCGGCGACATGTGATGTTGTGACCTTGTGAATTCGGGGCTCTTATCGCCACTGATAACTAAAGTTGATACATCCCAATCATACGTAGCCGCTGCTAAATTAGTACACAGATAAAATCGTATAAGCAGCTGTTCTGACGGTACAGCATCAATTCGTGGAGCTGACTTATTACTACATTAAGCATTTCAAACTCAAACTCAAATATCTTTATTTAAATAGACTTAATCAGTACTTTTAAATAGTCAAAAAATATACTAAATAATAGACATAAATACTATAATAATATGAATAAATAAACAGTATACAAAGATAATGCGACTCTACCACCGCGTCGGAGAAGTTGATTCTTACTGAGAAGACCCGGCGAGAAACTCAGTAGTTACTCTTTTAAACTTGTTGTGGTTTTACAATGCGAGTTAGTAGAGGACAATTTGTTTGTTGATTAAAAAAAATGCTTAAATTTAACATTAAAAAATTAAAAAGAACAACCTAACAAGTACAAAAACTTTTACATTTTTGTCCCGAGTTGTAGTGTACGTACGACTGCGCGTGATCAACTCTAATCTACCAAAATAAAATTTGTAAATAGGTATTGAAACCGCATCGAAACACATAATGTGGTTATATTATAAATTACTCGGAAATTACACATGTAAAGTAAAGTAAAGTAAAAAAATCTTTATTCATAGACTTATAAAAGGTACCTACTTACTTATAGCAAAAATATATAAACAAAAATAAACTTACTTAAAATAATACTATGATAGTAAATATCATAATTAAACATAATGTGACTCTACCACCGCTTCGGAGGTTGTTTCCGATCGAGGCAAGAAATTCGATGGTTACTTTTTTCAATCTGGTTTTTATACACAAATTTGAATTGACAGAGTAGTCATAACAAAAAGTGTGCAGAGGAGCAGATTATACCTAAGATGACCACAAATTCTTATCATTTAAAAAATTCTCTACATTCTATTATCCTCGCTTCATTAACTTGCTTTAATTTGTGACTTAAGCATGGTTTTACTAAACCAAACAACGTATTTGAATTTTGAAATCACCTATTACAAAGTTCCACAACTTCGGTATAAACCATAAACATTTATTTGATCCACTTGTTGTACAAAGATCTTAAAGACGAATATGTAGTTTCAAACAAGAACCCTGTAAGGGCACTACAAATATAATTATACATTTCATTTTTACATATCAATTTATTTTATTACTAAGCATTAAAACCTTTACCTTAATAAATTAAAATTGAATAATAAAAATATTATTTTTAATCCTGCCACTGCCATACAAATTAGAATAATAAGATATTGCCTTATTTCTAACTAATTTTCCCTATCAAAGAACTCCTGCAATGAGTAAAAACATTTCTGAGCCAGGTATTTAGTAAGTTCTTTTTTAAATACGTTGGTATTTGTAAATAGGCGACAACAACATAGTCTAAATTAAGTTGTTATATGTTTGCTGCAGCTTTAATCGTATAATGTTTTGAATTGTGATTTTGATAAAATTTTAATAAACTTTTTATTTTATTTTCAGGTAATGTACAAAAAACTGGTTTGCTTCGAAGTAATGAGGTGAGTGAGTACCCAGATGTTTTCGGAACATTGGGGCTACTGACTTTACTGACTTAGTAATAATATGAAACTAAAATTATAAATGCGTGTTTAATGGTTTGTTTGTTGTTGTTAAGAAAATAAATATCCTTTTTAAATAAATTTGATTTCTCGAGAGACGATGTCGTAAATAATGCCTTATTATTTTTGTGCCGCTAAGTTAATTTAAAAAATCAGTTCGATTACCCACAACTAATTAACGATCAGTTCCGCTTCTTTACTAGCCGCGTTGCTTCGTGGTTTCATCACCGATGCGATGGGCTGACAATGAAATAAAAAAAATTGAAAATAGTAAAACATTTATTAACTTTAAGGACAATAGTTAATGTTACTTGATCACCACAAACAACAACCAGCACACCGTCTAAAACATTGCTCGCCCGGGAGAATAATTATATTAAGATCGATGTCGACGGCTATGAATTTTGTATGAGCCATAGCTTGAAGTTTCGACGGTACTATTTTGTTCTGCCTCGCCCGGGAACTTATCGATTTTAACTGTCTCCTCTTTCTTTTATGATCGCTATTTGATTCATTGACAGTGAATACCAAATCTCAAAATATGCTATTGAAATTTTGGTGCTTTTAGTGGTATCGGTCTAAGTAATGCATGCTAGAATCTTTATCAATAACAACGATGTAGTTACCTTGATACAGCATAGTTATTCGTACTTAAAATCACATTCAAAAGAACACAAAATGACGTAAAATACATATTGAACAGCAAAGAGCTGCTGAAATCGCTTCAATCTTGCTATCTATTGGAGTTTCGAACGACGTTGCTCGACTCAAGAGAATTTAAAGCAAGTTAACAAGCGTCGCAAAAGAGCTGCGACGCAGATAGGTAGATCTACCGAGCACACCGAGAGCGTTTGACACGACTCTTGAGGCTCGAGCGCGAGTCGAGCGAGAATATCGGCCGTGTCGAGCATCGCTTGAGGATCGAGTTTATTGGCTTGTTTATTCCGAGTTACATTATTTTTTTTGTTTATGATATTATTATTTCTCTTCTTCCTTGAAGCTATAAAAAAATGCATCTGTTAGATTTTGTACTTAAGTAGGTACTATTTTGATTTGAGTACTCATGAATCATGATGCTCCTGGCAGTTTTGATTAAGCGATTTTCACTTTGGGGGAGGCCTATGCCCAGCAGTGGGCGTCGTTCGGCTGAAATGATGATGATGATGATGATTTTCACTTCCTTTTTTTAATTTTCAATTGCGTCTACTTTTAATGAAATCCTGTCCGGTTCCGCCCGCCGACACCATGTGCAGCCAGACAACGCGGAGATAATGCGCCGTGCCGTACCTTTTCCTGCTGAGAATTGCTTTGTTCAAAGGAGGTACCTAGGCAATCAGCTGACGCGAAGGGAGACATTTGTGCCCATCCCATGTTGGTGGCTATTAGTAGAGCTGTTATATTCATAGTTGACTACTTCCTTTTCTCCTCACCTTTGGTCGTCTATATTGCCTGTCTTTGACAAAAATCTCTGCAGGTATTGATTGAACGGTAAATTGGGCGATTTCTGTCATTTTTCAATCGCCCGGTAATATTCACGCAAGAGGTATTTGATAGATAATAAATAGTCTAACAGGCTGCTAAAAGGTGGGTATTGTTGTGTCAGCTGATATTTGACTGATGAATATTATACAATGGATACAAATTGTGTCCTCCGACACATAATTCGATGAGTAAATGTAAGTAAATTGCTACAAAAACTCTTACAAAGAACTTGTATTGTGTCTTGATTTATTAGTTTGGTTTGATTTGAATGTAGATACCTACAATTTGACAAACTGTTTGTTGTATTTGGGCAGTTTTTGGATGTTACTAACTATTTATTGAAGTATGGTTATTTATCACTTTCCCGTGAAGCTAGTTCTGGGTCGAATGGGTATGTGTATTGATGTAATAAAATATTTGATTTATTGATTTAGACAGAAAATGTCTTGAAACTTTAAGCCTGCAATATAAGAGGCGTATTAAGTGGTGTAGATTCACATTTATTAGTGCATTTATTAAGTATTTCCTCGTAAGATAGACCAATGCATGCGGGTAATTGGTTTTGTATCTATACACTCGTAGCCTTGAGCTACGTCAAAAATAAGAACCTGGTCAGAGCGATCGCATTAGGCTCTGTATTTCTTTGAGAACAAATTGCCCTATTGTTGTAACCATAAAGTAGAAGATTTTAATTAAAATAACGATACAAATTGACAGGAACACTAGAGAAAAAGATAGTGAAATAATGATGTTGACCCTAAAAGGCGATGAACTGTGGTAAACTGGCCGCAGGGAAAGCGGATAGTTACGCCATGTGACACACTGCCAATTAGTTTGATTGGAAGACCGAATTGATGAGGTATTCGTCGCCTACACAATGTATAGTTGTTTGTTGATTGGAAGCTTGTATTTATGATTTGTTGTTGATGCTACCAATTTGGCTATCTGTGAGCAGTTACTGTTAGATCGATGAGAAAAATCCAGATTTAACTGAAGTAGTTGTATAAATATAACTTTACGGCGCTGTAACGCCATTTCATAGTCTTCTAGAGATGACTGCAGTTGTTTGCCTCTGAAAGGACAGTGTCCAAGTTGGCCTATGAACCAACAAACATTTGACATTTATCATAATTCTGGACATGATTTAAGACATAATTATCACTTATTAGATTGTCACGGACACTTCTGATTTTTGATATCAAAATTAAAAATACTGAAAAGATTTATCGTACGGAAACACTTTTAATACCATTTATGCTGCGTTCGTCTGTGCCCTTTGTTGTTTAGCCATCGCAACAATATTTTAATTTACTTTGTATTGACAAAACAAACCTTGTTTGTGCAAGAAAATGTAGTTGTGAATTTACTAAAGGCTCTTGAAAATGAGTAACAATACATTACTGTCAATGCGATAGATGTTTATTCAACTTTTCATTTTAAATCATATTATACATTGGCTTAAATCAGCTTTGTACGAAGCCAAAAAAAAGAAGTTAATGACGTTTGGTTGACTTGACACTTCAACGCAAAAAAAATACCAGCATCTGTCTAGTGTCTTGTATTTTTCGCTTTCAATTTGCAATGCTGTGTTATTGTTTTTATATTAATAATTTCATTTTTACGACTCGGCTTAAAATACGGACGTTGATGGCTCTCTGTAGTGACCTACCTGCTTTTAGATAAAACCGTTTAAAGACTTTGTAACCTGCACATAGCTAACTCAGCAATAATTACGGATTTACGATCATCGCAATGGCATCAACATTTAGTGTGAATTGTGGCTCAGCTAGTAGTTCCTTGGTACTGGCAGAAGTGGCAGATCAACAAAATATGTGCTTGAAGAACATTAGTCCCACTCACGTAAATAAAACTTCGCATTATATTATTAAATATAACCTCCACATTTTTCAGTTTTTTGATATTTAACGAGTTTTCAGAAGTGTCCGTCCATAAACTACGTTTTGACACTAAAGTGTATGTATTTATGAACCCTAAGAGGTATTTTTCATGACTGTTGGTTCATAGGCGGCAATGTATGGGCGAATGTACACTATCCTTTACTCTATGGTTATTTAGATAATATGGGATTAATCTCAACTACAAAAGCCTCATTTCTGGTAATAAAGGCGTCGAAAAAGAGGAATACTGGCTGAAAAGCAAATCTCAGTTTGATATCTCTGAATTGTATGTAAAGAAACAAAGCTTGTTTGCTTGCATTGTTCTTCTGAATCACACCACGAACGTCTTTGGTTTTTTTGCAATAGTTTCGTTTAGATAGTAGAGTGCTAAAATAGCTTGCGAAGCTCATTTGGCGCCGGCTACAGCGCGTGTAAGTGAGAGGTCCCTCGGCATCGCGAAAGCGGGCACGGCTGGGCTCGCGCCGGCCCGCGCCGCCGTCTGCGGCTCGCATTGTGCCCTATCGATCCGTGCAGCGGCCGGTGTTGCCATCGACGCCAGCTGCACTGGTGGCATACATTAATGGTGACTTTTGAAGATGTTTCAAAGTATATTTCAACAGTAAGAATTAAGCAGTACCTTTTATCATCGTGTACGAGTTGTGCTTACTCTTGATTCAGTCAGTCAGTTAATTAGGTAGGTAGGCGAAAATGAATCCCAAACGGAAACGTAACTTAGCCAGTGAAAAAAAAAAATAATGTCATTCAAATGAAAACACTCAAATGACGACATTTTGGTTGCAGTCTGCATAGTATACTTTTGCAAATTTTGAACCTGTTTTGTGTGTGCAGCCTTATCTGTGCTATTACACTCCACCATTTTTGAGATTCAGTAACATGATAAGTAATCATGTTACTGAATCTCCAAAATGGTGGAGTTGTATTTTTTATTATCCTTCCCAATTATCAGGGCGTCATCCTACCGCGTCGTCCGCGTCATGTCAACATTTTATAGCTCTATTTTTTGATATGTTTCAGAATTTAATTTAACGATAAAAAAAAAACACGTCATACTCAAAATGCCTTCAGATATTAAATTGCAGTTAAATCTATTAGGGATTGGTATCACTGCCACCCCGAACACTACCCCACCGCCTGCGCCCGCTCGCGCATCCCCCGCCCCCGCACAGATCCCGACACCTCCAGCAACAGGCTACATTGCTATTTTGGCTGGCCGAGGGCAATGACCCCGACAAGCCTTCGCAGTTCGCACGTAACAATGTGTAATCATCAACCAGAGTATACAAATTAGAACAATGGCCTAAGAATATTACAGGAAAACATCAATGTCTTGACGCACTCGTTGCCCTCAGAAAGCGTCTCAGAAATTCGCCTTCTTCAATATCTCCCGTATGGTCTAGTGGCTAGGATACCTGGCTTTCACCCAGGAGGCTCGGGTTCGATTCCCGGTACGGGAAAATCTTTTGTAATTTTTTTCAGCATTTATTTTAGGAAATCTCATAATTCGTGAAAAATAACAAAAACTTTGAGTTACATACGAGTATTAATGACGTTTATTGTACTTTGTACAAGATAAGGTTAAAATTAAATTTGCAAAAGAGTCAAGCTACGTTATTTTGATACCGCTTTTAGAAGAGGGGTCTCAGTCAGAGTCACGTGCCTAATGACCCTCAACCCCCTCCAGACCTGATAGGCCATCTGACCCAAGTGAGAAGGACACCCACCAGAGCACTCTGTATTTGAGAGGTGAACTCGAGGACACTCTAACTTTGGCAGAACAATACTAGAATATTATCCGAGCATGTACACTCGACGCGGTCGTCTCCTGACTCAGTTTTATTTCTGAGAAGCCTGCCTCGTAGGTAAACACGGTTTTACGAAAGCCATTGTTATGGTTATTTGTATATTGCCTCATTTATATGTATTTAACAAACCTGACCAGCTCCCTGCCTGCGATGAAACTGGTCGCAGTCGCAGTTCACATTACTCATTTATTTATTCAAGAATCCGTAGTCAAAAACCCAGTCGGTAAAAAGTAAAAATAGCACGAGAACTTGGGCAATAACGTTTTGTCACTGAAATTGTACAGGTTTTTATTATTTTTAGTTACATTATTCAATGCTTTTTACTTGTCTGCGCTTTAATGATGGCAGTTGTGATAATTAAAAATATGTTAAGATATTAACAAATGAAAATCGAGCTTTTCTTTCTCTCTGGGAAATTCTCACATTGAAAATGAACTTAGCAGCAGAGCTTGTTACTATGTGTATAAGATCAATACTAGCTACACGTAAACGGCGTGTTTGGCTATCTGCTGTCGGAAACTCAGATATTTGAAGTAGTTCACGATTATTACTTATCCGGTCTAGATATCTTAGATTTGTACAAGTAACATTTGAATCGGTCAGCGTGTACGAAACCGGATCAAGGCGAGTCTTGATTAGGGCAACAAAGCAAGCCTGATTATTCATTTAGCCAAAAAGGCGCTGTGGCCGGCTCACACGGTGTCAGTGTTGTGAGAATGCTTCTGAAGTTTTCACACGGTGTGGATGGAGTTATAATATCGTTAGTGGCCTTCTGTTACGTATTACGTATATGTAAATATGTAAAGTGATAACGCTACTTCCTTTAATTAGCTACCAGTGTTAATGCGATAAAATCTGTGAAATCATCACAAAAGGTTTTGTTCTTTTGACTTCCATCGTTTCAAAAGTCGTTCTCACGATCATCGGTCGGACTATCGAATAGTTAATGATTGTGAAAGGCGCAATCTGTCTTATTATATAATTTTTATTGCCCTGATTAGAACTCCTTACGCCTACCAAACTTATCATAGGTAATTAAAAAAAACAATTTGACGAAAAAACTATTATATGAAGTTAGGATATCACTTCACTTGGATATAATACGGGTCATGGAAATATCGATCTATTTTCATGATTGCCTCATCTGCAGTCATTAGGAACCTTGACAGAAAGAATTATCACCAAAATATTATATTTAATTTACATCTTCACCAAATTACTTCAAACACTAACTAGAAAGGGCTTAACAAATTGCACAAAGATCACAATGTTCGATTATTATGACAGCACAATTTATTGTATGTACGTCTTTCGCACGAATTTTTTGTGCATTTAAAATGTATGAAATCAGTATTTTCTTCGCATTTTAGGCCCTAAACCCTACCTATGAAGAAAATTCCAAACTAACCAAACTGTGAACTATGAAGAAAATTCCAGTTTTAGGAAAACTAACAAAGTTAAAACGAATAACATTTAACAACCACAGTACAGGCAGAAAAACTTCCAGAAAATTCAATGGAAATTTTTATTACTTAATAGTTTTACCGAAACAGCAAATATTTAGTGACGGGAAAGGACAGTAGCGTCACAGAATAATAGTAGCGTACGGCACACATTGTGACGGGCACCAGAGCGCAGCGCACGCGCACGGCCAAGGCCTCGCTGATTGGATCTGCGTTTACCTCACGAGTAATCATTGTTACGTTCGCGTTGTGTACTTGCAGCGTAACAATTGAGTGCGATGAGATAGAGCGAACTGTGAACGCGAATCACTATGGCACAGCAAATAAACTCAACTCATTCGGCAATGACGCCATTAAATTATCAAAAATAGTATTTTAGTGAGTAGTGTAAATTAAACTTACATTACAATTTTACAATTTAGCTGGGTAATAATAAGGTATGAGTAAGTAGTGTGGGTACTTTATTTACACATTTTATTTATATACTAGCTGTCCCTCAGCGGCAACGCCCGCGTACACTTGTCTTTCTCGTCAAAATATAGCCTAAAGAAGGGCGGCGAAACTCGCCTCCATATTTTACAAAAACGTTACCAAACGGAAACATGTTAAATAAATAGAGTTAAATTTGTTGAATTTATTTCCATATAATCAGGATTTTTTAAAGAAGGCAGGTCAAAGATAAATTATTCCCGATTTCAATGAAACAAAACTTTTCTGTAGTGCAACAAAAAGTGCAAAAACTAAACGGTTTTATTTCCTGTGAGAGTATTCCAATCTACGCAGAAGTTTTCAATCATGGAATTAATTTTATTTTCAATTTGTGTTATGGTAAGTTATATTTTAACTGTCTTGACCTATTTTAATTAAATAAATACACTATAATGAAAATTTTAAAGCCACATAATTGTATTTTGAATGTATTCAAGTGTAAAGTGAAAAAACAAACTGACAAAGAGGCTGTATGGTAATATACTTCTTTGCCTTTTGCCCATTGTTGTCATCAATGTCAATATTGTCAATGTCAAACGAATCACTCACATTACGTTACGTTTAATTTTTATTATTTTATTGTTTGTAACAGTTTTTTTTCGTTTTCAACAAATAATCAAACTGTAAGAGAAAGTAGAATCCCTCCAGAATTACCTGCACCACCTGTTGCAGAAAAACATAATCAAATTGAAACCCAGCAAGCAAATAATAAAGCAAACACTCAAATAGCTCTTAGAACAACAAGAAGAGCAGCTGCCTTTGCTGGCCGTTGCTTGTTTCCAGAGTGTGATGATCGGGAAAAACTTCATGTACCTGAGTCTATACACAGAAGGGTAATACTTAGTAGACTTTAAGTAGTACAAGGGAGTGAAGCCATTTTAGGATATCATTGTTATTGTGCTGCTGGAAATCATACAGTTGGGTGTTGCTCGCACATAATGCCCATTTAATGGTACATGGGGTACGCTTGTCATCCGGATCATTTCGGAGCTCCTGCTGCATTCTTGAACCACTTGTAAATTATTTAAATAAATGTACATAAATAAGTTAATATGATTTTCATTTCAAAGCTTACATAGCAGTAAAACTTAAATAAGCCTCATACTGAGCTTAACGAACTTAATATAAGTACACCAGAAATGTACTTCTTTTGTTCTTTTTTTTTATATTGCCCGTCAAGATGACCTCACTCCACCTGGTGGAAAGCGGTCGTGAGGTCCAGATATGAGGTTGACAAGCCCAGTCATTCTTTGTCTTGTTCTATAGTTTTGTGATGATGTGATAAGGGCAACGGGTGACAGATCGCTCGTGCCGCGCACCGATGCGGCACGAGCTATACGCGTATTAGAAGAAGCACGCGGCCGTACTAACAAACTCGCAGTGCGCCTTTGCATGGGATGAGGATGTGGTGGATGAGGCCCATCGAGGGTTCTCATTGCACGTATCATGTAGCGCTGTTGACTGAACAAGCTCGTTCGTACACCCGCGACGGGACCCGTCGCAAAGACGTGGGCCCGTCTGGGAGGGCGCGGAGTCCGCCTTCCCACGACGGTCATCCGCGCAATACTCCGGAACGGAACACTTTGCATGAAACCGTGCCTAGTCGGACAAAATGCGAATATTGTACGTTGCATTGTAGTGGAACATGTATCCATTCTGACTGATGTGTAAGCATCAGTATCATTTTAATAATTAAAAAATGATTAAAAACCAGCGATTTAAAATATAACCTCACTACATTCGCCTTATAGCTTTAATATCTTTTTAACCCCAGCTTTAAGAGAGTTAAAACAATTAACTTTTTTGTTAGTCTAGCGTAGTTCTAAAAACATCTACCGATTTCTTTTATGTACGTGGCCCGTAAGTATGGGTCTGAAATTACACGGAAGTTCGCCGTCCTTCTTTAAAGAAAAACATAAACAAACATGTCACTCCCTGATAATGTAACTCTTTATATTGGTAAAAGAATTTTTAAAATCGGTCCAGTAGTTACTATTCAATACAAACAAACAAATCTCTCCCCTTTATAATATTAGTAAAGACGTCCAGTGGATTTCCACATTAGTTTTTGACATTTCACTATTCGTATCTAATAGATCCGAAAAGTTATATCTTTGTTATCTGCCTGCAACACGTGCAAACCACTAAGATTGATTTGGTTTTATTATTTTTCAATTCTGTAAATAATAGTTAAAATAGCGAAAAGGAAGTCTTAGTTCAATATTAAAACATTTTTTAAGCACAAAAAAAGAGATTGGGCTCGTCCGGGATTTGAACCCGGGACCTCTCGCACCCTAAGCGAAAATCATACCCCTAGACCAACGAGCCGGTTGAACGTATAGTCGAAATTATGTACTCGGAGCAACGGCGGCGCGCGCGAACGCCTGCTGTTACGTCACGCGCCGATAACATGTGCGTTCACTCACACCACTCTCAAACACACTTTCGAAGTTTCGACACACGTCGTCTGTCGCACACACCCGTAAAGGGCTTACAATTTTTTTACTATAATATTTTTCGCCTAGAACGACTCCTAATACAATTTTTTCACGCGAACGATATAACGTAAATTTAAAGTGGCAACTCGTGGTAGACGTAGGACTGATAGTGATATCTTTCGTGATTATATTTATACATTATAAAATAGAACTAGCTTTCCACCAGGGTGGACAGCTTTCCCCGTTAACATATAGCTTAAAACATAACCTATTTTACTCGCTGGGAATGTAGCTTTATATTGGTAAAATAATATTGGAAATATCGGTCCAGTAGCTTTTGAAAATATGTACACAATGGAATTCGTATTTTACTGTAAGTAATATATAAACGGATTCCACTGTATAATATGTAAGTACAAAAATACAAATCTTACCTCATTATAATGTTGTTTAGGATACCTGTCTATAATCTGTTTGTGTATATGTACCTACTTACACAAACAGTACATGGCTGTAAGTAATATTATAAATAAACTACGCTAGACTACTACACAAATGGTGTACACAGTTGAAAAAAGATTTGATATTCTCTTTAGGCCAAATCAGCAGTCTGTTTTTTTTATTAATATTTCTTTCAGATATTTCATAGTCATTTCGACAACCTAAATACCCGGTGGGGATAGCAGTTTGTTTTAAAAAAAACCTTTTTAAAAAAAAACTTTTTTTAAATAAATACATTTGAAAGGAAGAAGTTTATTTACTTCTTTCTTACAAAAGTACATACTTATTTATAATTAATAACAACTTAAGACATGAATAACTATGCATCTGTTCCGCTATAAGTGGAGCACAACGGCAATTGATCAAATTGAACAGTTAGCGCTGCCGGAGAGACAACCAATTGGCCTAAGCGGGGCAGCGCCTTATCTGCGCGCACGCAGCTTGTTATCGACTTTATTCCTCTTCCGATATGGCACATTTTAGCATAGCTGTTAAAAGTTGTAGAATTAGTTCGCGAGAATGAGATGCAATTGCAGAGACGGTCCGAGATAACCGCGCTCAGAAACTGTACTTACATTGAATGATCAGTGCTCGAGTTACATTTAAATTAGTCTATATAAGGATTACACATTGGTGTTCAGACAGGATATAAAGTAATAGCTTACTATTGGACAGGGCATAGGCCTGGGTATATTGCAATAAACTCGGTGCTACCCATTACGAATATTGCTTCATTACTTTTACGTAACGCTTACAAACCCACACAAGTTGACAGAATAACCGAGCTAAGGTTTTTCGAAATTAAAACCTTACCACACCGAATTGATTGTATTGCAAAACCGAATAGGTTGGATTCAGGTTTAAAAAATCGTGATTTCTAAGGGGTTTACTAGGTTATTTTTCATTGGACGAGTATAAAACGCCATACTTTAGGATCTTTCTATATATTTTTTTTATTATTTTTTATATTCACCTAGACAGTCATTTGATCGCAAGCCCACCTGATGGTAAGTGACGATGCGATCTATGATGGTTCATACAGGTCTGCCTAGCCAACTCCAATGTGCATATTTTAACAAACTAATTAATATTTTTACGTATTTCTGTGTAGTGCTACACTAACTTGCCTTGTCTCACTTATGTTACTGAAGTAGGAAGGAAAAATAGGGTGATGAAAACCTAGGACAGCTTACACTGCGATCAGCTCACTCCAAACTAAGCTGGCCTGTACAATTGGCGAATCAGAGACATATTTTTGAATCATACTTCATTGAAAATCATCCATCAGCCATCCAAACAAAACCTGATGTTCGTGACATTAGGTAAGGATCAATAGGCGACCTTTATAGGCCGGAGTTCACCCACTGCCCACGGGCCAGTAACAATACAGAACAATCAACCCAGACACACAATCGACCTTCCCCAATTCGCCAACAATAGCTACTAGTTAGAATTTGTCATCCGGAGTATTTCAAAACCTACTTTCTTTCTGAAAAGTATGGCAAGCATCTCTCGCTGTTATGAGAAGCCGGCAAACATCCGCGCGAGGCCGACCGGTCCGGCCGGACCTGCCCTTCTGTCCGGCGCCCAAACAATGTCTCCGAGACCGGAAATTGGTTAATTGGACGCTGGTTTACTACTTTCCCTTGTTGCAAATTGAAGTCGAATGCTGGTTTCTCGAAAATGCTCAGTATGCCTACCATGAGTTACCGTCACGGTCACATAAAAGGCGATCGTTGCGTTTAGAAATTCATATGCCATTTTTGGGTCCATTTTAAATCTCTATTGGCGCTGTACCGAAGTCCCATACAAAAACGTGAACGCGGTTTAATCATAACGATCATACATTTTTAATGCTTCATGTGGTTAAGAAGTTTTTTATACAAACTAACCTGTCTGTGGTGTAAACTCATGGTAGACTAGACATACATAACATTGAAACCATTGCCCCCTCTAACTTAATTAATCATGCTGTGTACACACTTTTTGGATTATTGTCTAGCCTATCGTGTACAAAATATTATATAAAGCCATGTAACGATGGTAATCTGTCTGTGTACCTATTCTAAATAAATAAATAAATAAATAAATAAATAACTAACTTAAGCGCGAATTAAGTAAAAACTTGAATTTTGCTGTTTATCTACTCAAACAGCGATATGATTTGATTCGGTTTGAATAACATTTTTTGTTAACTTAAACGTTTTACTTCAGGCGTAAACTTAAATATTCAGTTAGCGGTTTTTTAAACTTCATTTAACATTCCATCTACAAAGATGACTTCGTGTAGACCATACTTCTGAGTATATACTAAGAAAATTTTAACAATAACATGTTGATATATATTAGAATCATGTAAATTTGTCAAAACTCACATGTATTTATACTCACCAAACACTTCTATAAAACGCAATGACAGGTATAAAAACCAACTACATCTTCCCTCAGGTAAAACTCTCCAATTGGTAAGATCAGGCCCCCACTGGATATCCATATACGTATATATAACCATATCCCGAACTTCATCAAAGATATAGATAAGCCTAAAACAAGTCTGATATAAAAGATTACTAATTTCGGAGCCGCTAACGTCAACGTCAAAAAATTGCTACAAACGATCGTTGCATCGTTTGTTTACTCAGATTCTACTGACCGTTTTGAAGTGTCTTATGGCGTTTGGGGCATCTTTCAATCCACTTGAAAAATTAACTAAAATAAATTCATACATGTATTAAAAACTAATTTTGTAGTCAATTACTTGCGTTGCAATCAATTTCCTAAATATTGGCCAGCATTATGGGCACCATCAAACGATGATTGATGATGCCGTTCCTCGCTGACCTAGCTCCGGCGCTGGTTCCGAGAACATCAATTAGTCCTGGCAATTACTTATATTAATAGGGCCTTCGCCTATAAATTAGGCCACTCGGACTTAGATTGATTACTTCCTTCGATATCAAAACATAGTTCATGTAGCCATTATGTATAAATTATACTGTACAAAGGAACCTAGGCATATTATGACGACTTTTAAAGACAACTCTTTTGAAGTTCTCTTAAATAAGACAAAAAATGAAAGTTTTACCATGCTGTTATAGTTATGTAACTGCCAGAGACAATTTAAGGAGACCTAAAAATCGCGGCAGTCAGTTATTATTTTCAAACTTTTAACATTGATGAAATAGGAGGTAAAATTATGAATAGGATTCCCATTGCCCTGCTTTTGACTTTCCAAACGTGAGACAGAAAGTTAAATTATCGATGAATCACCATGTCCGTAGCTCACAATTGTTTCTCTTTTCCAGGAATCGTATCAATATCCGATGGGCAGGTAGAGCTGGCGTCGGCGCGCGAGGAGTGGCGCGTGCTGGCGGCGCACTACGCCGGCCCGGCCACCATTATCATCTTGGCCGCTCTGCTGGCAGCTGCCTTGCCGCTTGCTGGGTATAACTTAAATATAATTGACGACCTACCTATTGGGGAACCTACAGTCCCAGGTTCGATTCCCGGTCGGGTCAATTCAGGAATCCTAAATTGGCTCAAGTCTGGGTCTGCTGGGAGACGCCCCTTGCTTAGATCCTTCTCTGGTAACTCGCAACACAAGAAAATTATTCGTCTCTCCGCGACCATGTACGAGTACATTGGTGTGTGTTGTATGGCGTATATTTATAACTGATTTAACGACCACCTGAATATACTTAACCACTACCACTACCTGCGGGATGGACCGTTAGTCTTGGCAAGCCACGTTAGAAGCCTGCTTCGTAATTGACTCTATTTTGATTAATTGCTGGTCAAAATTGTAGATACTAGAAAAAAATACTTGATCCTAGAATTGTATTATTTCATAGGTCGTTTTCAGTTATTTAGGATTTACTTACGTCGCAGATTTCTTCTTGCCATTCTTTCCATATCTTTACCTAAGTGAAAGCAGTTTCACTGTGTTGCAGATTGTTCTGGTGCTGTTGCTACTGGTGCCGCGTGGGACGACGGAGGCGCGCCTTCGACCGGAAGTATGACTCCTGCCTCAAGGGCCTGCTCGCCATCATCCTCATCTCGCTCCTCACACTCTTCCTGTAAGTTGAGCTTAAATGTGATACCTTCAGATAACCATGTTTGCAGTGATAGCACTAAAAGTTATAGAACGTTGTGATATAGCTTTGCTGTCGAGCTCTTTAAAATGGCGTGGAGAAAGACGACACTTCAAAACAAGTTCTGGACCGTGCGCGAGAACGCGAGGTGGTCTCAACTTTTCGTAGCAGAGCACTACCCCGTCACTTCGGCACTGATACTCTACTATATGATCACCAGTTTCCTTGTGAAAGCATAGTACTAAAATGCAGCCAATCTGATGCTTATGTTTGGTCTCACAGGTTCGGCGTGGTATGCGCCTTCGCGACCGACTCCCAAGTGGAGAGCGGCTCGGCCGAGGCGCCGGCGTCGCTGCGCGCTGGGCTCCGCGACGCGCGCAGCTACCTGAACGCGACGCAGGCGCACGCGCGCTGGCTGCTCGTCAACAACTACCAGGAGCTGGAGAAGAAGCTGAACGCGCTGCTTGCTAGTGAGTAGTAGTAGTCTTTTTGTGAGATGTGCGAGGAATGAAGTCGAAACCTCGAGAGCAAAGCGTCTTTTCCACTCCCAACATCGTCCCTCAAATTGCTACAGACTTTTATGCTTGCCCTAATTAATACAGCTGCTAGCTAAGATGTATGCCTGATTCACAGCTACAGGATTCCATTTCCAGATCTTACAGTTCACAGTAATGTATTATAAAAATTATATTGCTTTGCCCTACCAGGGTTACATGTTTTGGGAAACAACAACAAAGTAACAACTTTGTAACCACAACCACTTGCAATAAATCTTTGAATCTTTTACATCAAAAATTGGAACAAAACAAATTGGAAATTAATACGATTCATGCCATTTTGCGGTAAACTGTAAACTATTTGTTTTTTAATTTATCGAAGTAAGTATTTGAATGATTCACAAGTTTCTGCATGAAATAAATAAAATGATATTTAGTGAGTTTGTTGTCATGTCAATCTCGCTTCGATAAGTTTAAAAATACAGGAACAAACATACCAGCCTGCCACTTTATTCCCCAGTGAAAATATTTTGGAATGGATTTGGGAGCTTTTTCCCAGCTAAAGGACTGTATAATTATTGATTGTCTGGGGACAGTTACTAAAATGATTAGACATCTTACACCAAGATCATCTACAAAGCTTGTACTGCTGTCCAGGTACGGGCATGACGGTGTCGGTGCAGCTGGGCGAGTTCTCCCGCGCGGTGTCGGTGACGACGCTCAACACGATGGTGCAGCGCCTGGACGCCGTGCAGCGCGACCTGCGCGCCGTGCGCCGCCTCACGCTCACGCTGCGCGACCGCGCCGACCAGCTCAACTCAGGTATTGGGATGATCATTAGCCTTTGGAATTTGGCCTCATAGAACGCCACAGTGAGCGGCTTTGGGCCGTACGCATACAACGGCTTCCTGCAACCTGCTGTAAGTTATCGGTCCATCGGGTATAAGGCTTACACACGGTGCGTTTTCCAATAGGTGGTCGCCACTCTATAACCTTTACTACTCAACAGTCATCAGTTCTGCGAGCGATGTGGCCTGCCCGTTGCATCTTCAACTTGAAGTGAAGATCATAACGACATAACCTATGAAACGGGGTTACTCGATTTCTTTACTCCTAAATGTCCATACGTCCTCCTTGTGAGTGGGCGTCCCACGCTACCTTTTCCTTGAAATAGTCACCAATCTGAACTTTTCTGCTCCAACATCACAGACTATTTGTGAATAAAAATCGTATAGATTAGATTAGCGGGTATATCAGTGGTTAATAAAATGCTTAAGCCTTGATCCGATATCCACTCTGGATTTGTATCACAAGTGTCAATCAGTAGATAACGTATTCATCAAGATTAGGACGTTTGCTTGAAAGCTAGATATTTTGAGATCGCTTTCTGTCATTTGTATAGAAGTGAAAGTGGTTTTGTATGCTATTCTAGGAAGTTTTTTAATTGCTAAGTTGAGCAACCTTGGCGCGTTTATTGCTTAGATGGGTGATCAATAATGTGTGCTTAGCTTTCACATTTTCAGCTGAGATTCTCCCTTCATATCCCAAGCTTATTGTTCCAATTGCTTTTTTTTAACTCGACACTCTGGTCTGTTCAATCACCTATCTTGATTAAGCAGGCTTGGTTAACCTATAGTTGATGATAATATTTGAACTGAACTGGAAGTTTTTGTCTGACAGTGGTTGGATCCGTAATGATGACTAATAAATCAAATACAATCAGTTTATTTGTAAACACCTAGGTGGAAAAATACACGGTGTATTAGATAGATAATGTTTAGCCATTAGTTGGCATACAAAGTTTAGTTTTATCGAAATTATATAATAATAATACAATAAAGTGTAATATGTGCGTTTGTACAGGTCTACGTAAGGTGAAGGGCCAGCTGCTGCAGACCCTCGCGCAGTGCGAGCAGCCGCCGTGCGTGCGCCTCACCGAGAAGTACAAGATCGGCCAGCTCGACACCGAGATACAGTACAACCAGGTGAGGCATACAGCTTTATGTTCTCTTTTTCCTTTATTTATTTACTGTGGACTGTACTTATCATTTTTTTTTAGATTCCATAACATATTATAATCAGCACCACACGTGAAATGTTAAATGCTAACGTTCAAGATCGTAATTCATAAATCGATGACCGAATCGATACCTAATAGTAAAATATTTAGTGTAGAAACAAATCCTTGATAGTTTGTAAAACGTAAACGTGAAAAACGTACTTTGGAGAAATTATGAACAGATTAATAGGTCTTTAAGGACTGTGTACGAGAATACCCTTGATGAGAGTTGTGATACGTACGATCGAAACACATAAATGTCTACCCTTACTAGACTTTTATAAACTGAACCCGAAATTAGGGCATATTCACTATGTAAGGATTCTCCTTCTCTACTTTCTCTTCACTATTGGTTAACCGCCGTAAAGTCGACCCTCCTGATGGTCCGCGGGACGCGGGGCGGGGGGTAGCACGGATACACACGGCATTACGCCGCGGCGAGATATCTCAACACAATGATTGAAAAAATCTCCATGTTGTTCAACAAAATAAAACAAAGAAAATCATGATTACATTCGAATCAAAAGAAATAGCATTTTTGTGTTACCTATTTCCTAATACGATATTTTAGAAAAGAGGCATCTTGTCAAATCACAATAATTTGGCACGAATTCACACTTTTTCTGATCTTTCAGGGTTTTTTAAATTAGAATGTACGTCATTTTATTAATAGCATATTTTATTAATGATCTACATATTTCTAAACATGGCATGAGATCTGCTTAAGGATTCGTCTAACTCACTCCTTTCATTTCATGCTCTCTTGGATAGATGCTTGACAAATATTTTCCAACTGTAAGTATTATTTCTTCTTTTCATTGTAACTGCTATTTTCTATATTATTTACTTGTTATTTTAATGAAGTGTTCTTGGATATTTGCAAATCAACTTAACACACATATACGTAATCGAAGCGTAGGATCACATGTTATTTACCTTTTTTTATGATTGAATATTGTTGATGCATAACCTATGTTGTGCAACATGTTTTGTTAGTCAGTCTACTCTGGACGTACCTTGACACCAAAAGTACGTGACCTTCAAATTTGCGCTTATTTTGTTTAACACGAATGTTTGTCCCATTTACTTTTAGATCTTCAATTATTAAATCGAATCAGTGGGATTGATTGACATTAGCTTGCATGTGTAATATCCACCCGTTAATGCTCGATTTCACTAGCATTTGTTCAGCCACTAGTCAGTTAAATTGACTAGGTTAACTGTTACAATGAATCATCAAGATGTCTCGCCCAAAATGCAATGTGATTACGATGTCCACTCGAGGCCGCGTTTGCTTGGCATACTTAAATGTTGCTTCAATATGTCCAGATGCCGGACGTGTCAGAGCTTCTGAACAACGTGACGGCGCTGCTGGACAGCCGCATCAAGGAGGAGGTGGCGGACGGGCAGCGCGTTTTCAAGGACATCCAGCGCGGCATCCGGCGCTCCGTCGAGGAGTCCATACCGAACGTGCAGAACGAGCTGGCCAGTACAGGTAACGATCGCGTCACGTTAAAAAAACAAATATATGTATAAGAAAAACATCTTTAATATGTGTATTGTGTTGTCAGCCATCTGAATACATATTTCACAGGGGCCCATTTCCACATTTCCTCCTCCATGGTTTATATTACTGCTGAGTTCTTACTGTGTTTTTTACTTAGTGCATTTAAACTATCGATTGTTTTAGGCCGTCGCTTGGCAAGCGTGGCGGACGAGATCACGGCCATGGCCGGCAACGCCAGCCAGCGTCTGAAGCAGCAGGAGAGCCTCGCCGACGAGCTGCAGCGCCTGCACCAGCGCCTGGGGCCCTACCGCCGCTACCTGGGCCTGGCTGCCGCTGCCGCCTTGCTGACGGTACGCTCCACACACATGTAGCCTGTACCTGTGAGGAGCAGCAGCAGCAGGAGAGCCTGGCCTCGGAGCTGCAGCGCCTGCACCAGCGCCTGGGGCCCTACCGCCGCTACCTGGGCCTGGCTGCCGCTGCCGCCTTGCTGACGGTACGCTCCACACACATGTAGCCTGTACCTGTGAGGAGCAGCAGCAGCAGGAGAGCCTGGCCTCGGAGCTGCAGCGCCTGCACCAGCGCCTGGGGCCCTACCGCCGCTACCTGGGCCTGGCTGCCGCTGCCGCCTTGCTGACGGTACGCTCCACACACATGTAGCCTGTACCTGTGAGGAGCAGCAGCAGCAGGAGAGCCTGGCCTCGGAGCTGCAGCGCCTGCACCAGCGCCTGGGGCCCTACCGCCGCTACCTGGGCCTGGCTGCCGCTGCCGCCTTGCTGACGGTACGCTCCACACACATGTAGCCTGTACCTGTGAGGAGCAGCAGCAGCAGGAGAGCCTGGCCTCGGAGCTGCAGCGCCTGCACCAGCGCCTGGGGCCCTACCGCCGCTACCTGGGCCTGGCTGCCGCTGCCGCCTTGCTGACGGTACGCTCCACACACATGTAGCCTGTACCTGTGAGGAGCAGCAGCAGCAGGAGAGCCTGGCCTCGGAGCTGCAGCGCCTGCACCAGCGCCTGGGGCCCTACCGCCGCTACCTGGGCCTGGCTGCCGCTGCCGCCTTGCTGACGGTACGCTCCACACACATGTAGCCTGTACCTGTGAGGAGCAGCAGCAGCAGGAGAGCCTGGCCTCGGAGCTGCAGCGCCTGCACCAGCGCCTGGGGCCCTACCGCCGCTACCTGGGCCTGGCTGCCGCTGCCGCCTTGCTGACGGTACGCTCCACACACATGTAGCCTGTACCTGTGAGGAGCAGCAGCAGCAGGAGAGCCTGGCCTCGGAGCTGCAGCGCCTGCACCAGCGCCTGGGGCCCTACCGCCGCTACCTGGGCCTGGCTGCCGCTGCCGCCTTGCTGACGGTACGCTCCACACACATGTAGCCTGTACCTGTGAGGAGCAGCAGCAGCAGGAGAGCCTGGCCTCGGAGCTGCAGCGCCTGCACCAGCGCCTGGGGCCCTACCGCCGCTACCTGGGCCTGGCTGCCGCTGCCGCCTTGCTGACGGTACGCTCCACACACATGTAGCCTGTACCTGTGAGGAGCAGCAGCAGCAGGAGAGCCTGGCCTCGGAGCTGCAGCGCCTGCACCAGCGCCTGGGGCCCTACCGCCGCTACCTGGGCCTGGCTGCCGCTGCCGCCTTGCTGACGGTACGCTCCACACACATGTAGCCTGTACCTGTGAGGAGCAGCAGCAGTAGGAGAACCTGGCCTCGGAGCTGCAGCGCCTGCACCAGCGCCTGGGGCCCTACCGCCGCTACCTGGGCCTGGCTGCCGCTGCCGCCTTGCTGACGGTACGCTCCACACACATGTAGCCTGTACCTGTGAGGAGCAGCAGCAGCAGGAGAGCCTGGCCTCGGAGCTGCAGCGCCTGCACCAGCGCCTGGGGCCCTACCGCCGCTACCTGGGCCTGGCTGCCGCTGCCGCCTTGCTGACGGTACGCTCCACACACATGTAGCCTGTACCTGTGAGGAGCAGCAGCAGGAGAACCTGGCCTCGGAGCTGCAGCGCCTGCACCAGCGCCTGGGGCCCTACCGCCGCTACCTGGGCCTGGCTGCCGCTGCCGCCTTGCTGACGGTACGCTCCACACACATGTAGCCTGTACCTGTGAGGAGCAGCAGCAGCAGGAGAACCTGGCCTCGGAGCTGCAGCGCCTGCACCAGCGCCTGGGGCCCTACCGCCGCTACCTGGGCCTGGCTGCCGCTGCCGCCTTGCTGACGGTACGCTCCACACACATGTAGCCTGTACCTGTGAGGAGCAGCAGCAGCAGGAGAACCTGGCCTCGGAGCTGCAGCGCCTGCACCAGCGCCTGGGGCCCTACCGCCGCTACCTGGGCCTGGCTGCCGCTGCCGCCTTGCTGACGGTACGCTCCACACACATGTAGCCTGTACCTGTGAGGAGCAGCAGCAGCAGGAGAACCTGGCCTCGGAGCTGCAGCGCCTGCACCAGCGCCTGGGGCCCTACCGCCGCTACCTGGGCCTGGCTGCCGCTGCCGCCTTGCTGACGGTACGCTCCACACACATGTAGCCTGTACCTGTGAGGAGCAGCAGCAGCAGGAGAACCTGGCCTCGGAGCTGCAGCGCCTGCACCAGCGCCTGGGGCCCTACCGCCGCTACCTGGGCCTGGCTGCCGCTGCCGCCTTGCTGACGGTACGCTCCACACACATGTAGCCTGTACCTGTGAGGAGCAGCAGCAGCAGGAGAACCTGGCCTCGGAGCTGCAGCGCCTGCACCAGCGCCTGGGGCCCTACCGCCGCTACCTGGGCCTGGCTGCCGCTGCCGCCTTGCTGACGGTACGCTCCACACACATGTAGCCTGTACCTGTGAGGAGCAGCAGCAGCAGGAGAACCTGGCCTCGGAGCTGCAGCGCCTGCACCAGCGCCTGGGGCCCGCCCTACCGCCGCTACCTGGGCCTGGCTGCCGCTGCCGCCTTGCTGACGGTACGCTCCACACACATGTAGCCTGTACCTGTGAGGAGCAGCAGCAGCAGGAGAACCTGGCCTCGGAGCTGCAGCGCCTGCACCAGCGCCTGGGGCCCTACCGCCGCTACCTGGGCCTGGCTGCCGCAGCCGCCTTGCTCGCATATCATGCAAGCATATAAAGACTAAAAAAGTCCGATTCACGTTCGGGTTTTCTACAAATGGATCGCCTTGCGTTTTTCTTTTAGTTATAGATCTTTAGTACGGCACTCCGCAGCAGCACTGTTCCTGAGCCTGGCTGAATAAATATAAATCGAGTGGTGATAATAAACTCGCACCACGTTTTTTAATGTGCACGACGTAGTTAAGGAAACAATACAAATCAAATGAGGAAAAATTTGTAAAATTCAATAATGTAACACAATAAATTATTTAAAATGGTTTGTTAAAGTTAATTTTGCAGGAAGATGAATACTCTTTTCAACCGACTTCAAAAAAAGAAGGAGGTTCTCAATTCGACTGTATGTTTTTTTAATTTTTTTATGTAAGTTACCTCATAACTTCCGACTGGGTGAACCGATTTTGATCAATTTTTTATTTGAACCGAATGGTCCTATTTTAATTTGGTCTAGTTCTGACAGTGGCATTCATGAGGAAACCATATAAGTCTCAAATCTAGATAGACAAAATGCGCGACAAATGGACGACAAATGGATGAATAACTCAATATCACGCCAGCCGATTTTAATAATTCTTTTTTTATTTGAAAGCTGATGCTGCCTGTGTGGTCCCATTTTAATTTGGTCCAGTTCTGACAGTGGCATCCATGGGAAATCCATATAGGTCTTAAATCTAGATAAACCATACTACGTTTACCAGTTAACCAATTCTATTGTTATGAGGCTAAAACCTATTGAAATGAGCTTAGCTGAAATAAAAATGACATGTTTTTACTCCAAACTTTAAAAATCATTCCATTGCATGGCTACGAAGATCATGAGCGGTTTCAGACTAGCGTTTTATACGCACGTGTAAGCCCGTTTCAGGAAGCGCATATAGGCACGTACAGGCGCGCCTTTTGCCAATATTATGTACTGTTGTAATTATTTTCTTTTTAGTTGTAAGTACAATAAATTATATTTATCTTGTCTTTGTCCTATTCATTATTTTTACGCCTCGGCAAGGCGAAACTGTTACCATATTTGTTTTTCTGACCATCTACTGTACTGTACCCTGTAACCTGTGTTTTACAAAAAGCGTTTGATTGACTCATTGAAGTTACTCATAATCTTTTCTTTTAATTTCAATAATGTTGAGAACATAAGCGCTTCCTGTTTTTTCCAAATACCATAGCCTTATTGATTATTCTTAGTAACAGCCTGGGCAATTAGAAGTTCTGTTGCTGTGTTACAGATCACATGCCTGATGGCAATGGGGCTGATGTGCGGCGTGTGCGGCAAGCGGCCCGACGTGTACGGCGCGAGCGACTGCTGCAACAAGGGCGCCGGATCTTCCTGTCTGCTCTGGTAGGCTCATTTGGTCTTTCACCAACTTATAATCACTGATATTCGGTACCGACTCAAGTATAGATCGAAACGTTTGTGAGCGACCGATCGACCAGCGGAAGATGTTGGCGGAAGAATTACACGAACATACATTGAAATGTAACAACTTTTACGGATTTCACTTGCAGAATTTATATTTTTTACATTTTCTAACGACGTTTCGACACCTTTACAGCAGTCGTGGTCACGGGTTCATTCCCGGGAATATTCCTATCCATGCAGAAAGAACTAAGCGTATCTCGAAGTCTCGCAGTATTGTGTTGCTTCCTAGACTTTTTGAGTTTAAGAACCGGATCCCAAGCAGGTGGTTGATTCCAAATGGCTTCCCGTAGCATTCTAGGAATATACCGGTTCTCCCCAGCGAGGGCCGAGGACCTGGGGCCTTATCAAACCCGATAAAATAACTGGGTTTATCAAGGGCATGTTCAAAGACTGCTGACTAATTACTTCTACGATTGTTAGTTTGGGCTGCCTGGTATCTTCGTGTTCAATATTATTATGATATGTGTAATGCAATTTTTGTGTGATGTGTTTTTTGCAGAGTTAATATTTCTAATTTGTCTCTATCATGTTGCGTATGCGGTAACGCCACGACTGGAGTAATAAATGAATGATGTGTTCTGCCGCAGCGGCATGGGCGTGATGTTCGTGGTGGGCGGCGGCGTGGCGGCCGCGCTGCTGCTGTACTTCGCGGCCGGACTCGCCGCGCAGCGCTTCGTCTGCGACCCGCTCACGTGAGTGATCATTGTGCCTTTGCCAGCTCGTCCAGGCTTTAGCGTGTGAGCGGAGAACACTTATAACGCAGCTTAAGGTCACGTCACAAATTACTTAATAGTTACTATGTAACAGATAAATCACTTCATAAAATTTACAATTTCGTCATTTGGAAATGCGTGTTATCCTGTGACAGGCATATATTGCCAGGGCCACCTCTTTCGATATAGAGGTCAGTATTTAGTACTTACAGTACGTCATTGCGTCAGTTCAACTGCAAAATTCGCGTACAAATGCTCTACGCGGCTGTTTATAACTACCAAATGGGGCTTGGAAGACCCAGCGGCTGGTAGGTGATTATCGCGCCTAAGTATATGAAGTGACAGAGGGCTGTTCATGTGCCAATGGGCGGCCAATATTATAGCACGGACCTGGACTTTAAGGACGTTACTGAAAAACGGCATTCGTATGCTCAGCAACCCGGCACATTTGCTGAAAAGGCGAATCATAGCAAGGGTAATATTTTGATGTGTTCTGAGATTGTAGGAAAGCATGCCACTGTTGCTTATCTCACAATGATACTGTTATTTAAAAGTAAATTATAAGGTCAACGTTGTTGGCGATAATTAATGATGACTTCTTTTATCACTTATTATTTTTACCTTATAAACACTTATCATGTTATATTGCAAAGTCCATTTTTCTGCGGGACAAAATAAAACAGGCTAAAAATAAAATCAAAGCCACTTGGAACATAATTAATAAAGAAACCTGTGAATCTAAACCTTGCGATCACTCATTCTCTCTCAAAATTCAGAATAATGTTATTGAGTCTGAGATTGAAATAGCAAATACATTTGAAACTTTTTTTTCTAATATACCTATTGTAACTGCAAGCACGTTAAATTCTAGTCCACATATAGCTGAGTCCCTGCTAACATCTAGTGTTGATGGGTGCACAAATCAGTTCTGCTTTGATTATGTTGATTCTCATGATATCCTCAAGGTATTTAAGGAAGTTAATATGAAAAATACCGAAGATTTGTGGGGTATTTCGATTAATCTACTCAAATCAATCATTAATACAATATCACCCCACTTAGCTAAACTTTTTAATAATTGCATAGACCAAGGTCAGTTTCCCAACTTAATGAAATTTAGTAAGGTCATCCCGCTTTTTGAATCTGGTAGCAAAAGTGACCCATCTAATTATAGACCCATTTCTATACTACCAGCTCTCAGTAAAATCTTTGATAAAATTATAATGAACCAGCTGCTTTCACACTTTGATTTAAATAACTTACTACATGAGAAACAATTTAGTTTTACTAAACACAAGAGCACAACTGATGCAGGTGTAGTACTTATCAAACACATATTTGATGTTTGGGAAAACAAGCAAGATGCAGTAGGAATATTTTGTGATCTTTCAAAAGCATTTGATTGCGTGGATCATGAAATATTACTGATTAAGCTAAGACATTACGGTGTTTCAGGTATCTCATCTCAATTAATACAATCCTAACTTACAGATAGAACTCAAAAAGTTAGTATCAACGGAACTGCATCTTCCGGTGCCACCATACGTATGGGAGTGCCCTAGGGATCTATATTAGGACCTTTGCTTTTTCTTATTTATATAAATGATCTTCCTACGTATGTCAAAGATATTTGTGAGATAGTATTATTTGATACCTCGTTGATTTTTAAAGTCGACAGAGGTAAGCAAGCATTTGACGATGTAAATAATACTCTCTCAAAAGTACTTTATTGGTTCACTAGTAATAATTTATTACTTAATGCAAAAAAAACAAAGTGCATCAAATTCTCTATGCCTAATGTGAGACAGGTTGATACTATTGTAACTATGGGGAGCCCTACTTGGGAGTGAAAAAAAGTCAACGAAAATAGGATCCCTCCATATAATATTTACACAAAATTATTTACAAAGAAACAGAACAAAAGATCGCGTGAAAAATTAGGAGCGAAACCGGGCGTGCATTCGCGGTGCTAACTAGGAACGGACTGCTGGCTGCTGATGGTGTCGGCCGGCGTCAGCGGGCCGCGGTTGCGCGCGCAACCGCTTTCGACGCGCGCAGACGGCTCCCATATTGAAATGGTACCGCCGCACTGCGCAACGCGGTAAAGCATGAGAGGTTTTGCCTCTCTAGTCCCACGCCCGGCCTTGCTCGTACAACCAAAATATGTATCTAAAAAAATAAGAATAAAAATAAATAAAGTTTATGAAAACACACGAGTGACGCCACACTACCCCCCTGCTGAGACCGAGGCTACCGAGGTTGAAAGTAGTCAGGAAACCGGACCGTCCTTCCAGCCCTCGTCTTTGTAGTGGCGTCGCGAGGTACCGCTGATGGTGGAACTTCTTCGGTGTCATCTTTGGTGACATAAGCTGGCTTGACCCTGTCTATTGATACCGTGGTCTCTTTGTTTCTGACAGCCAGCTTTATCGTCTTCTCCGTTCGGGCCAACACTTTGTAAGGCCCCGTGTATGGCGGCTCAAGGGAACGCCTAGAAGCGTCTTGCCGGAGATAGACGTACTCTGCTGTGGCCAGATCCTTTGGCACGTAAAATGTTTCTTTGTTGTGTCGCGCCGCTGGTTTAGGTGTTAGGTTGGCCATGTGAGATCGCAGCCGCGATGTGAAACTCGACGGGTCGTGCAGAACGTTAGCGGCAGGAGCGAAGAATTCCCCAGGGAGGTGGAGTGGCTCCCCGTACATCTCTGCCGCTGATGCCTCTATGTCTTCCTTCCAAGCGCTGCGGATACCCAATAGCACCAGAGGAAGAACCTCCGCCCAGCTTGGGGTGGCGTGACACATGATGGCTGCCTTCAGTTGTCGATGGAAACGTTCCACCATGCCATTGCAGGCAGGATGATATGCCGTTGTTGGACGGTGCTGCGTACCGAGGATGGATGTCATCGAGTGGAACAGCTCACACTCAAACTGCCTGCCGCGGTCGGTGGTGATTTTTTCAGGGCAGCCAAAGCGGGACACCCAGCCAGCGATGAAGGCCTGGGCGCATGTCTCAGCAGCGATGTCAGCCAGTGGAAACGCCTCGGGCCACCGGGTGAAGCGGTCGATGACGGTGAGGAGGTATCTGTAACCATTGGAATATGGTAACGGTCCGACAATGTCCATATGAATATGAGCGAAACGATATGATGGAATGGGAAATGAAGAGATAGGTGAATGAGTATGTCTAGCTACTTTGCTTGCTTGGCAATCTGTGCATTCTCTAGCCCAAATGCGGCAGTCTCTCTTTATCCCAGGCCAGACAAATCGTTTTGAGACTAACTCCACTGACGCCTTCACCCCAGGATGGCTCAACGCGTGAAGAGCATCAAATGCAGGCTTCCGAAATCTGAGAGTCAGGTACGGTCGTGGATGTTTAGATATGTCACATACAACCTCTGTGCTGGAACCAGGAATCTTGACCTTCCGTAAAACCAATGCTGTTGATCCCTGCAGTATGAGGTCTCGCAGCTCACGGTCAGCGCTCTGGGCTTTGGCTAGGTCTTCGTAGCTGATTGGTGGTGAGATAGCCTCGATCCTGGAGAAGGCGTCCGCTACCACGTTGTCTGGGCCTGTAATGTAGCGAATATCAGTTGTGAATTGACCTATGTAGTCCAAGTAACGAAATTGTCTGGGTGAACAGTTGTCACGATTGTGGTTGAAAACAAATGACAGCGGTTTGTGGTCAGTGTATACCGTGAACGTTCTAGCTTCGACCATGTGTCTAAAGTGCCGTATGGCCTCGTAAATAGCCAGAAGCTCCCTATCGTACGGACTGTACTTCTTCTGTGCAGATGTTAGGCGTTTGGAAAAGAATGCCAGCGGCTTCCAACTGTTGCTGACGCGTTGCTGCAGCGATGCCCCTATGGACGTATCTGAAGCATCAGTGTGAATCGCCAGCTCCGCATCTGGCTCGGGATGAGCTAACAGCGCCGCTTCTGCTAGACTTGCCTTACAGCCATTAAAAGCCTTTAACATGTCTGGTGTTAAAGTAATATTTTCGCTACCTTTCGTCTTAGGTCCGGATAGGAGCACGTTCAGTGGACCTTGGATTTGCGCTGCATCGGGGACGAACCGACGATAAAAATTGTACATTCCAAGAAAACGACGTAACTCCTTGACGGTTTTGGGTACTGGAAAATCCTGTAAAGCCTTCACCTTTTCTGTCACCGGATGGACACCGTCAGGTGTTTCACCGATCGCTCGACACCTGCAGGTCTAGTAATGTCAGGATACTCACGCAACAGCTGGTGATACCTGCAGTCTCCCCTAACCATCTTGACCGAAGCTACATCCACTGTCGACTGCTGTGCTGATTGGGCTGCTGCGGTGAGCGTAGTTAGCCCGTCGATCAAGCGGTGGTTCCTCAAATCTACAAGCAAATTATAAAATTTAAGAAAGTCAGCTCCAATGATCGGTTTGGTAACGTCTGCAACCACAAATCGCCATCTGAAGTCGCGCCGTAGACCTAGATCGAGCCGTAGATGTGCCCAGCCATAAGTGTGGATGCAAGATCCGTTGGCCGCGAAAAGCTCGTAGTCAGTCTTCTCACGCCGCTGCTGGAGTGCTGACCGCGGATATACACAGAGATCGGAGCCAGTGTCTACGAGAAATTGCATTTTTGTCACTCGGTCAATGACAAACAAACGGCCTGTTGATAAGGGACAGTCGCTAGCCGCTAATCCCGACCTCCCTGGTGGTTTTCCGTCTTGAAACTACACGGCTGCTGACATTTTCTAGCTTTTTCGCCAAACATGTAGTGATAGAAGCAGAGCTTGTGGTCTGAGCGGTATTCCCGCGATCTCGAGCGACTGCGTGAAGGGTTTCGATACTGAGAGCGTCCCGGCAGATTATTCCCCGTAGCGAGTGCTGCCATCTGCTGACGTAGCAAACTGACTTCCTCCACGAGATCTCCGTAAGATGGCAGCGCGCCAGCCGACGAAGAGCTCGTAGCCGGCGACATCGACGCGACACGCGGCACAGGCGGGACAATCTCGAACACCTTATCTGCGAGATCAGCCAACTTGCTAAGTGATAGGTTGGCTTGGGACGCCATTATGGCCTGTACATTCTGCGGCAACCTACTAGACCACAGTGATTGCAGAAAATCTGTAGGCACGGCTGGACCAGCAAGGCTCTCCAGATGTCGCAAAAATTGCGAAGGCCTGCGGTCACCTAGCTCTTCATCTGCTAGCAACTGCTTGATACGCCTTTCCTTTGATGCGGACAATCGACGTACAAGCTCCGACTTCAGTGCGTTGTACTTGTCTTCTGCCGGCGGGTTGGTGATAATATCTTTGACCTCGCGGGCGTATGGCAGGTCCAAATTTGATACCAAAAAGCTAAATTTTGTCTCATCTGTGGTTACTCGGGATAGTAAAAATTGATGCTCCAACTGCGCAAACCATAGGGCCGGGTCCTCGGGCCAAAACGGAGGTACGCGTACTCCCACGCGCTGCACTTCCATTTTCTCTCCAACAGCATTTGCAGTCTGCTCGTCCATTGTTTTTTCTTGCTGCGTTTTTCTTTTGTTCCGCCAAACGTTTTTCTAGAACAATCGATGGGCGACGCGCGTGTATGTATCGCGTACTTTATTGTCCAACGTTCGCGTGCTTCTAAACTTGGGGTCACCAGTTATGGGGAGCCCTACTTGGGAGTGAAAAAAAGTCAACGAAAATAGGATCCCTCCATATAATATTTACAAAGAAACAGAACAAAAGATCGCGTGAAAAATTAGGAGCGAAACCGGGCGTGCATTCGCGGTGCTAACTAGGAACGGACTGCTGGCTGCTGATGGTGTCGGCCGGCGTCAGCGGGCCGCGGTTGCGCGCGCAACCGCTTTCGACGCGCGCAGACGGCTCCCATATTGAAATGGTACCGCCGCACTGCGCAACGCGGTAAAGCGTGAGAGGTTTTGCCTCTCTAGTCCCACGCCCGGCCTTGCTCGTACAACCAAAATATGTATCTAAAAAAATAAGAATAAAAATAAATAAAGTTTATGAAAACACACGAGTGACGCCACATAACTATGAATGACGAGCCATTAGAATTAACAAATTCTACTGTATTTTTAGGAATAACTTTAGATTCTAAGTTACAATGAGGTCCGCATATAACGGCCCTGGCCGGGAGACTCAGTTCCGCTGCTTGTGCTGTTAGAAAAATAAGACTCTTGACTGATATTGAAACAGCAAGACTAGTATATTTTAGCTACTTTCATAGTGTTATGTCGTATGGTCTACTGTTGTGGGGTTCAGCTGCAGACTTGAACACCATTTTTCTACTTCAAAAAAGAGCCATCCGCTCCATTTACAAACTTAGACCACGCGACTCGCTTAGGGAAGTTTTTAAGAAGATCGATATTTTAACTGTGCATGCTCAGTATATTTTAGATAACATAATGTATGTGCGCAAAAACTTGCATCTGTTCGAAAAAAACAGTGATACTCATAAACATAATACCAGAAATAAAAACAAATTGAAAATTCCCAGTCTTAGGCTACACAAGGTGGGAAACTCATTTGTGGGTCAATCTGTAAAATACTTTAACAAAATACCTCAAAGTCTTGTTGATCTACCTCTTCACATGTTTAAGTCTGCAATTAAAGCAAAGTTAATGAAACAAGGTTATTATAATGTAGAGGATTACTTGAATGACAAAAGTTTGTGGTCATAGTAGGAATAATCTGCTCCTCTGCTCAATGTTGTGTTCTTTTTTCTACTCTCATTGACTGTACTCTGATTTTATTTTTTGTAAAACAAACAAAGTTCAAAAGAGTAACTATCGAGTTTCTTGCCGGAGTCTTCTCGATAAGAAGCAACGTTCGAACCGGTGGTAGATTCACATTATGTACTAATATTGTACTATTTTATTTACGTTCAGTATTATTATTTCTATATACTTTATTTGACATGTCATAAGTGCTTTGTACAAGCTTAAATGAATAAATGATTTTTTACTTTACTTTACTTAAACAAATATTTTCAGTTGACAAGAAAACGTCGTTCAATAAATAAACAACAATCATAGTTAAAAATATATGGAAATAATGCACACTTACGGATTCTACTCGCAATTTTATTTTAAAGTTTAAAATCCACTTTCAATTACTTGTTTTTATTATAATGTGAAGTTTATTTAAATGAAATAAAAAGTTTAAAAAAAGTGAATAATTGAAGTTTTTTGTTTGTTCGCTAGCGCTTTTAATAGAACACGTTTCGTTACGAAAGGCACTTCACATGTTAATAAATAAAATCAGAGTAAATTCTCGATATATGTAAGCAAACGTACATTGCTCGCAATATAACATTTACTCTGGTGTCTCAGAGAGCCGCGCGACAACCGCCTGTTCGCGGACGTGGACCGCTTCGTGGACCTGGAGAAGGCGCTGTTCAACGAGCGCCGCGACCAGGACTTCAACATGAGCGCCGTGCTCGTCGCCTGCCATCAGAACAAGACTATCTACAAGGTAACCATTATCAGAAGAGGTTACCTTGCTTAATAAGTAACCTTATGACCGCACGAAACTCAATTTTCTCTATGGTGAGAATTATTTTCCAGATCGACAGGTTTGATGACCTGTATTTCAGTAAATTATCGCCTGATTTTAATGAAAATTCGTATGAATACCCTTGATGAATGTCCAAACTAGTGTAGCTTAAAAAAAGTAACCTTTCTCCCCACCATAACAATCGCCTTTCGGCCGATTACAGGCCGGTAAAAATGTACAAAACAGTTACGAGGTAAAATAAGACTTATTCTCTAATGTTTTCTACAGGTCCTGCAGCTGCACCGGTTGTACGACTTGGACGCTCTAGTCCTAGAGGCCAAACGCGAAATGGAAGCCCGCACCCTGGCGCTGCGGCCGCTGTACCCGGCCAAGGCGCCCGTCACCATCCTGCGCGACTCCGCCAAGCGCAAGCTGCAGCAGCTGGCCGAGACCGGACTGTCTGACTTCGACTTCGACCGGATCCTGCACGCGGTCAGTATTGTGTCTGCAGCTCTAGTGCTGGAGGCCAAGCGCGGATGGAAGCCCGCATCCTGGCGCTGCGGCCGCTGTACCCGGCCAAGGCGCCCGTCACCATCCTGCGCGACTCCGCCAAGCGCAAGCTGCAGCAGCTGGCCGAGACCGGACTGTCTGACTTCGACTTCGACCGGATCCTGCACGCGGTCAGTATTGTGTCTGCAGCTCTAGTGCTGGAGGCCAAGCGCGGATGGAAGCCCGCATCCTGGCGCTGCGGCCGCTGTACCCGGCCAAGGCGCCCGTCACCATCCTGCGCGACTCCGCCAAGCGCAAGCTGCAGCAGCTGGCCGAGACCGGACTGTCTGACTTCGACTTCGACCGGATCCTGCACGCGGTCAGTATTGTGTCTGCAGCTCTAGTGCTGGAGGCCAAGCGCGGATGGAAGCCCGCATCCTGGCGCTGCGGCCGCTGTACCCGGCCAAGGCGCCCGTCACCATCCTGCGCGACTCCGCCAAGCGCAAGCTGCAGCAGCTGGCCGAGACCGGACTGTCTGACTTCGACTTCGACCGGATCCTGCACGCGGTCAGTATTGTGTCTGCAGCTCTAGTGCTGGAGGCCAAGCGCGGATGGAAGCCCGCATCCTGGCGCTGCGGCCGCTGTACCCGGCCAAGGCGCCCGTCACCATCCTGCGCGACTCCGCCAAGCGCAAGCTGCAGCAGCTGACCGAGACCGGACTGTCTGACTTCGACTTCGACCGGATCCTGCACGCGGTCAGTATTGTGTCTGCAGCTCTAGTGCTGGAGGCCAAGCGCGGATGGAAGCCCGCATCCTGGCGCTGCGGCCGCTGTACCCGGCCAAGGCGCCCGTCACCATCCTGCGCGACTCCGCCAAGCGCAAGCTGCAGCAGCTGGCCGAGACCGGACTGTCTGACTTCGACTTCGACCGGATCCTGCACGCGGTCAGTATTGTGTCTGCAGCTCTAGTGCTGGAGGCCAAGCGCGGATGGAAGCCCGCATCATGGCGCTGCGGCCGCTGTACCCGGCCAAGGCGCCCGTCACCATCCTGCGCGACTCCGCCAAGCGCAAGCTGCAGCAGCTGGCCGAGACCGGACTGTCTGACTTCGACTTCGACCGGATCCTGCACGCGGTCAGTATTGTGTCTGCAGCTCTAGTGCTGGAGGCCAAGCGCGGATGGAAGCCCGCATCCTGGCGCTGCGGCCGCTGTACCCGGCCAAGGCGCCCGTCACCATCCTGCGCGACTCCGCCAAGCGCAAGCTGCAGCAGCTGGCCGAGACCGGACTGTCTGACTTCGACTTCGACCGGATCCTGCACGCGGTCAGTATTGTGTCTGCAGCTCTAGTGCTGGAGGCCAAGCGCGGATGGAAGCCCGCATCCTGGCGCTGCGGCCGCTGTACCCGGCCAAGGCGCCCGTCACCATCCTGCGCGACTCCGCCAAGCGCAAGCTGCAGCAGCTGGCCGAGACCGGACTGTCTGACTTCGACTTCGACCGGATCCTGCACGCGGTCAGTATTGTGTCTGCAGCTCTAGTGCTGGAGGCCAAGCGCGGATGGAAGCCCGCATCCTGGCGCTGCGGCCGCTGTACCCGGCCAAGGCGCCCGTCACCATCCTGCGCGATTCCGCCAAGCGCAAGCTGCAGCAGCTGGCCGAGACCGGACTGTCTGACTTCGACTTCGACCGGATCCTGCACGCGGTCAGTATTGTGTCTGCAGCTCTAGTGCTGGAGGCCAAGCGCGGATGGAAGCCCGCATCCTGGCGCTGCGGCCGCTGTACCCGGCCAAGGCGCCCGTCACCATCCTGCGCGACTCCGCCAAGCGCAAGCTGCAGCAGCTGGCCGAGACCGGACTGTCTGACTTCGACTTCGACCGGATCCTGCACGCGGTCAGTATTGTGTCTGCAGCTCTAGTGCTGGAGGCCAAGCGCGGATGGAAGCCCGCATCCTGGCGCTGCGGCCGCTGTACCCGGCCAAGGCGCCCGTCACCATCCTGCGCGACTCCGCCAAGCGCAAGTTGCAGCAGCTGGCCGAGACCGGACTGTCTGACTTCGACTTCGACCGGATCCTGCACGCGGTCAGTATTGTGTCTGCAGCTCTAGTGCTGGAGGCCAAGCGCGGATGGAAGCCCGCATCCTGGCGCTGCGGCCGCTGTACCCGGCCAAGGCGCCCGTCACCATCCTGCGCGACTCCGCCAAGCGCAAGCTGCAGCAGCTGGCCGAGACCGGACTGTCTGACTTCGACTTCGACCGGATCCTGCACGCGGTCAGTATTGTGTCTGCAGCTCTAGTGCTGGAGGCCAAGCGCGGATGGAAGCCCGCATCCTGGCGCTGCGGCCGCTGTACCCGGCCAAGGCGCCCGTCACCATCCTGCGCGACTCCGCCAAGCGCAAGCTGCAGCAGCTGACCGAGACCGGACTGTCTGACTTCGACTTCGACCGGATCCTGCACGCGGTCAGTATTGTGTCTGCAGCTCTAGTGCTGGAGGCCAAGCGCGGATGGAAGCCCGCATCCTGGCGCTGCGGCCGCTGTACCCGGCCAAGGCGCCCGTCACCATCCTGCGCGACTCCGCCAAGCGCAAGCTGCAGCAGCTGGCCGAGACCGGACTGTCTGACTTCGACTTCGACCGGATCCTGCACGCGGTCAGTATTGTGTCTGCAGCTCTAGTGCTGGAGGCCAAGCGCGGATGGAAGCCCGCATCCTGGCGCTGCGGCCGCTGTACCCGGCCAAGGCGCCCGTCACCATCCTGCGCGACTCCGCCAAGCGCAAGCTGCAGCAGCTGGCCGAGACCGGACTGTCTGACTTCGACTTCGACCGGATCCTGCACGCGGTCAGTATTGTGTCTGCAGCTCTAGTGCTGGAGGCCAAGCGCGGATGGAAGCCCGCATCCTGGCGCTGCGGCCGCTGTACCCGGCCAAGGCGCCCGTCACCATCCTGCGCGACTCCGCCAAGCGCAAGCTGCAGCAGCTGGCCGAGACCGGACTGTCTGACTTCGACTTCGACCGGATCCTGCACGCTGTCATATGATTTTGCCATATCTAAAGATAAAAAAACTGGAAAACCTCGGAGGTTTCGGTAGCTCAGTGGTTTAGAGCAGTCACCCGAATTGTGAAGGACGCGGGTTCTATTCCCGCTCGAGATCGAATCAAGGTACCGAATTTTCCCAGTTTTTCTATCTTTAGAAATGAAAAACAAGCATTGATTGTTGAGATTGTGCCACTTACAAATTTGGACTAAACACTAACTGGACTCCCGGCCCAGAAGCTAGGTCTACTGCGACGCTCGATCGGCCACAGTTCGGCCTTCGACCACGCTAAACTTACACTTCTGGATTGACCGTGCCGTCCTAAACAATCTCATTTTTTTACGTGGGATTGGACTTATTGCAAAAGAGTCGAAGAGAGGGATTGGGATTGGCCGCTCCGGGCGCCGCCCCACGCGGGCGCCTCATGAATGTTACTTGAGTGATTTGTTTTGGGTAATGCCTAGTGCGGACGTCAGCTTTCGGCTTAGCGCAGTTATTGAAGGTCGATTTCTAACGCCGTGCCATCTGTCTTTAGCTCACTTCCGTCAAATCCGAACGCTTTTCAGCGCGCTAAAATGACTGCAGATTAGATAATGTATGTTTGTAGTTTTGTTTTTATCTCACTTTGAGTTTCCGTCAGTGATAAATCAAATAATCAATGTATCCTTTCGTTTGCAGTTGGAGACGAACATGACCTCCCTGTCCCTGGACACTCTCTCGGCGCAGCTGAGCAGCACCGCCGCGGCTCTGGAGGAGCGCAGCGGCTACAGCCTGGTGGCGCCGGCTCTGCGGCGCTCGGCCGCGGACCTGTCCAGCCTGCACGACACCCAAGTGCTGCCGATGCTGAACGATACGCATGAGCTCAGCGTGAGTAGCAATACCATTTTTACTGTTGAATAATAGCCCCACTTTTGGTAAACAGATAAGCACAATACACATTCGATAGCGCCTCCATGAAACTGTTTGTTGCCCGTCGAAATGTATTGTTTGTTGCCCGTCGCAATGTATTGTTTGTTGCCCGTCGCAATGTATTGTTTGTTTCCCGTCGCAATGTATTGTTTGTTGCCCGTCGCAATGTATTGTTTGTTGCCCGTCGCAATGTATTGTTTGTTTCCCGTCGCAATGTATTGTTTGTTGCCCGTCGCAATGTATTGTTTATTTCCCGTCGCAATGTATTGTTTGTTGCCCGTCGCAATGTATTGTTTGTTTCCCGTCGCAATGTATTGTTTGTTGCCCGTCGCAATGTGTATTTGATAAACTAAATGTTTTTTCATTAATGTAAAAAATAACTACATTACATTCAACTTAGTTAACAAAAACTTGCTCAATTATGTCATTGCTTCGAAGTTCGAACACATCGCGCGTGATGAAGTCCTTTCAAGGATCACCTTACCCTTCCCTCGTAAAATGGATTAATCAAGCAATCCATACTACTTAAGGCGATTTTAGCCGCCAACTAGCGCCACCAATTGATTTATTTTATGCTTGAAGTGGCCACTTCTAGAAAAAACGCGATCTGAAACTAAAAACACACATTCGTGGACGTGGATGTGGACAGACATTCAATATTTAAAAGCAGTATTTTTTCAGATATTCATTATTCAGATTGTAAAACAATGTCTAATTTGGTAGTTATAAAACAAATCTATTGGCGGCGCTAGTTAGCGGCTAAACTCGCCTTAAGATGAACACTCACTTATACATACCCTCATCAACTCGCAGATGACGGCGACGAAGTTGCGCGACGGGCTGCGCTTCAACCACACGTCGCTGAAGGAAGCTATTTCCTACCTGCTGTATGAAACGTCCCAGGCAGAACACTACCTCAATACTCAGGGGCCGGAGCTGGTGCAGAATGTATGTATTTAACTTTCAAATAGCAATTAAGTAACAATTGTTTTCGTTTTATGCTATTTTAGTACGCAATATTAATATAAAAATTTGCTTAAAGTTAGAGATTGGGTCCGAGGCCTTTTTCTGGGCCTTTTTTAAAAATGCCGGCCAACAAAACAAAGTGGAACGTATAGTTAGGGCTAGTCATATGGAGTAATAGTTATTATGTCACAAAAGTCGTAGGGTTGCCACAAGCCAAGTTATACCAGTTTAAAAATTCGTTATTTTCATACATTTATTGATTTTCGAAAGTGTGTGGAAACATAAAATAATGAAATTAAAAATTAAATGAATTAAATAATGAATATTCCTTGATATCAGATCATTAGATCTGAAGCATTTTTACTTAAGCGCAAAATATGTCAGCTAATTGGAAATCCGTCATTTTCACAAATATGCAAAAAAAACCATACTCTGCATGAATTATAATCGTTTTTTTTACTGAAAGTGCCGGCCGACCAAAAAAAAAATTTGTATAGTTAGAACTAGCAATACGGAGCAATAGTTATTATGACACAATAGTCGTAGGGTTGCCACAAGCCAAGTTATACTAGTTCAAAGATTTGCTATTTTCATTGACATAGGGTTCCGATTCTAATCGATTTTCACAGCAGAAACGATTATGTTTATCTTGAATAACTGAACTTGTCATTTTTTTACTGCTATAACGTGTTGTATTTTTTTAAAGATTACTTCTGAAAAACCTTTTATCAAGCTCATTTTATTCCAGGACCAATAATAAACCACTTTATAGTATTCTTGCATAGTAAAAGGAGAAGGAAGTAAGCCGACTTGGGCCCCGAGCGAGAAATAATAGCCTAAATACGCAGGGCTGTTGCATGTCGTTTATTCAATCGTCAAAAATGTTGCGTCAATCTCTGAAGTACTCTGAACAATCTATTGACGAACGAACATCAGCTGAAATTAACAGCAACTCATCTATCATACAACATTTCTCCTTTGAATTTCTTTATTGAGTTTTCACTTAATTTTTATAAACTATTACATTTTCTGCCCAAGATGTTTAGCTACTGACGTGATTAAAATCAAGTGCTTGAGTTTTTGTCTTTTCATGAATATAAATATATTTTAACTATGTTATATTATATTACTATATTTATATGTTAACTAGCAAATTTTAATTTACATTTATTTCTCTATTACCTCTAATGAAATCGATAGCAAAATCGATTGCTGAAATTTATATTACTATATTCATATACCGCCTTTACACCGTTTTCAAGTGGATGAGCATCGCCTTCACTAAAACGCCATTTTGACGTGAGAGTTATTGTAAAAGAAGTGACACGCTGGGTTTTCATAAAAACGGAGGAACTTACGTTGTCTAGTAAAATACATTTCTGTGGAATTAATATATTGACACCTTTATTTAACTGCCGTTTATCACTAGAAAATCGTTGGTAAAACAACAGTGATGTCAGATTTTTGCATTACTTATCCTTTTGAAACTAAACGCTTCACTTAATAAAAGGTCCGTTTTGACAGTTTATGCCCATGAAGTTCTCTATTTTTTACCGATTGAAATGTTCTGAAGATAATTACATTTTTCATTGATGGGTAATGCTCACTCGGCGAAGTGCTGTGCAAAACGATTTTTTATTATTTTCCACACTATAAATAATCGGTTAAGGAAAACAATAAATCGATTAAGTTTTTATTAAGCTGACTCGTACTCGTCCGGTTTTATTTATTTAAATACTATACTGCTTTCGCCGTATGATGATATCCCTGACAGTTCTTAATTGTCAATTATAGTGATGTAAGGAATGGAATTTATTCTAGTTGGCAAAGGAAATAGAATCGGATTTACCTATTTTTAATTTTTAAATAAATTATATATAAACGGGTTATGGCTAATAAGTTATAGAGTAAAACGCGGTATTTCGAAAATAATAGTTAAAAAATAGCACACAAGGCAGACGAACTTTTTTTTTTGTGCCGTGCCGGTGGCGGCACTTTAAAAGAATACTTTCCACAGCCCCATATCTTCCCATGGGTGTCGTAAGAGGCGACTAAGGGTTTCTTCCAGCATACCATCTGCTCTTCAGGTGGGAGACTTATGTCGGCCGGTTGTTGTTACCACCATGCAGTTGTGTAAAACCCGCCAAGTGATTCTGACCTATCTCGGTCAGGTCGCGTTCCGGGATCAGCACTGCACTAACCGCTGCCAGGGGGACTATGATCGTGGCAATTGTTGGACCAGTGGGAGCCCTAGCGGCGGTATTGTGTGTGTAGTGTGTATCGGCCCGCCGGCCAGGGAGACCCGTAGAAACGGTGGTGCCGCTGGCCGCCCGCGGCATAGTACAGGGGCCCAAAAGGGGTTAACCACCTCTGGAGGCTGCCCCACCAGGTCGCGCATAATCTCGGGGTGGCTCGTCGTGCCGGGTGGTGCCCGGTTCCGGTGGGGCCCGGCGACCACACCCCAGGGGGTACGGGGGCCCTTCTGTCCAGCGGACCGGCCTACACTATTCCACGCGATTAATACCAATGCAGGGCACCACGCTTTGTCTTTCATTGCCTCGATCACAGTCGTCCTTTCACGCCCCTCCAATCCTCCAACTTCTATGGCAGTCAGAAGCACGAAAAAACGGCCTACAGCGGCATCCCCATCCCCCACCAACACGCTGTTTGAGGTGGAGTTCGCTAACATCCGCGGACTCCATGCAAACCTCAACGCCGTCCATCAACACCTTGAGACGGCGAGGCCTGCGATGCTTTTTTTTTGACGGAAACACAGATAGGCCGCCCTGCCGATACGTCATACCTGCACTACCCCGGCTATGTGCTGGAAGAGTCCTTCCAACCTAAAGCCGGTGTATGTCTATTCGTCAGGGCGGACGTCTGCTGTAGCCGTCTCCGCTGCCTAGAAGACCCATCCTTCTCCACCCTCTGGGTGCACGTTGACCTGGGCTCCCCAAGCCGGGTCTATGCGTGCATATACCGCTCCCACAAAGGCGACGCCGAGACAACTCGACTCTTCGAGCATCTGAGTCAGGCCGCAGACAACGCTCAGGCGCAGTTCCCAAATGCCGAAATGGTGTTTTTGGGAGACTTCAATGCCCACCATGAGTCCTGGTTAGGCTCATCAAAAACAGACCATGCAGGCCGAACTGCCCATGCGTTTGCTCTCACGCAAGACCTGACGCAACTGGTACACCAGCCCACCCGGGTAGCAGATATTGTCGGTCATACTCCCTCCTTATTGGACCTTCTGCTGACGAGTCACCCAGCCGGGTATAAAGTGTCGGTTGGTGCTCCATTGGGCTCCTCCGATCACTGTCTGGTTGGCGCTACAGTGCCTTGTGCAGCTCCCCCACAACCTGCGGAGGTGACGCGGCGGTTATGGCACTACTCGTCGGCAGATTGGGACGGATTGCGAGAGTATTTTGCCTCCGTCCCTTGGCGGCAGTGCTGCTTTGGAGAAAGGGATGCTTCAGAGAGTACATCTGCTATCGCTGACGAGATCAGTAACGGAATGGAATACTACATTCCTTTTACTGATGTCGTCAGTGCTAGCAAAACTGGTCCCTGGTTCAATCGCGAGTGTGCCGCAGCTGTTGAATAAAAACAGGCGGCGTACCGTGCTTGGTCTAGGGCCCAGGCACTCAATGATCATTCAAACCTTGCCTCCCTGAAAGCAGCCTTTAATAAAGCCACCAAGGCCACGAAGAGGGCTTACATTAGAGCAGACGCCCAGCGAATTGAACGTGTTGGCCAAGAACTCATCACGCACCCTACGGGTAGCCGCTCCTACTGGCGACTGGCTAAACACGTGCAATCTAACTTCTGCGTGCCTTCGTTGCCCCCACTGAGATTCCCTGATGGATCGTTGGCTCATCAGCCGCAAGAGAAAGCCGATTTACTGGCTAACCTCTTTGCCGCAAACTCTTGCATCGATGACTGCGGTGCTGCGCCGCCTGATATTCCACATTGCGGCTCCACAATGCCTGATATTCGTATCAGGCAGTGTGATGTTCGTGCCGAACTGCAGTCACTCGATGTCAGGAAAGCCAGTGGCCCTGATGGAATTCCAGCTGTGGTGCTGAAGAAATGTGCAGCGGAGTTGTCTCCAGTGTTCACTAGCCTGTATCGCCTCTCCTACAATTCGGGTCTTGTGCCGCTGTCTTGGAGGGAGGCGAACGTTCAACCAGTTCCCAAAAAAGGGGACCGGTCTGACCCTGCCAATTACCGTCCAATAGCCGTAACCTCAGTTTTAGCTAAAGTGTTTGAGCGGATCATAAACACGCAGCTCATCCGCTACCTAGAGGATCACTCTCTCATTCACGACTGTCGTACGGCTTCCGACCAAAACGGTCTACGGGTGATCTTCTAGCGTACGTAACACACATCTGGGGGGAGGCTATGGACAAGCATGGGGAATCTTTGGCCGTCAGCCTTGACATTGCCAAAGCTTTCGACCGTGTATGGCATCGTTCGCTTCTTTCCAAGCTTCCGGCATATGGTCTGCCACCTCGCCTATGCGACTGGGTCGCCGGATTTCTGGAGGGACGTAGAATTCGTGTCCTTTGCGATGGTCAAAAATCACGCTTTCTCCAGATTAATGCCGGAGTGCCGCAGGGCTCCCGTCTTGTCGCCGACGTTGTTTCTTCTGCATGTCAATGACATGTTATCTCTTGTAATATTCATTGCTATGCGGATGATAGCACGGTCCACGCGCGATATTTCGAGCGCCCTGGGGCAAAGCAGACTGACATCGAGGAGAAGAGGCGAAGTCTTGTTGTAGAGCTTGACGGAGTGTTGGACCGCATTTCAGAATGGGGTGCATGCAATCTTGTCGAGTTCAATGCCAAGAAAACGCAGGTGTGTGCATTCACAGCAAAGGCGTCGCCTTTCCTTTCCCATCCCACTCTTCAGAGCACCCCGCTACCGATTAAGGATAGCCTAAACATCCTTGGCATGGATGTTCGTAGCAACCTAAACCAGCGGGACTACATTGAGAGCGTCATTAGAACTGCATTCCGTAAACTCGGAGTCCTGAACAGAGTGAGACGATTCTTCACGCCTGAGCAGCTCTGTCTCTTGTATAAGACACAAGTTCGCTCGTGTGTGGAATACTGCTCTCATCTCTGGGACGGTTCCGCTAAGTACCTACTCGAAGCTCTTGACAGGTTGCAGCGGCGTGCTATCCGTATTATTGGAAACCCAGAGGCAACTTTGACCCTTGAGCCTCTCCAATTGCGTAGAGACATTGCCAGGCTAAGTGTTCCCTATCGCTTCTACAATGGGGAATGCTCTGATGAGTTATTCCAGCTTATCCCACCCTCACCTTTCCACTCCCGTACCACGCGTGCTGGACTACGGCGTCACCCACACACAATTCAACATTTGTTGGCCCGAACTAAAAGGTTCGGTGACTCGTTTCTTTGTCGTACCATCCAGACGTGGAACGCTCTTCCAGCACATGTGTTTCCTTCCTCTTATAGTCCCGGGTTCTTCAAGCGGGGCGTGAAAAGGCATTTCTGCAGGCCTTCAAGGTGAGGATGGCCAGCACAGTGATTCGTTTGAATGACTGGGCTTGTCAACCTCATATCTGGACCTCACGACCGCTTTCCATCAGGTGGAGTGAGGTCATCTTGACGGGCAATATAAAAAAAAAAAAGAACTCTTACTGATGCGAATGTCGTGTTTACAAAATGGTCGCTCCTATTCATCGATTTTTTGTCAATTCAGTAGTGTCAATACACTATTGAATGGCGTTCCTTTTCTTTTTTTCATTTATTATTTTACTTCATTTATTAACAGTCAATAATAATCACAATAATTTACTTGATAAGATTCGAAAGAACAATAGTTTTTTAATAGTTTAGAACATTTTCTTTCGCCAGTTTCTTTTTATTTAATTTGAAATAGTATGCGTGACACGAAACAATAAGAGCTGTCAGGCATATCATCTTACAGTGAAAAAAGCATAGTGTTAGACCAATTAATTATCAACTGAGGGAGGTTTAGTGAATGATGCCTTGCTCGCATTTGAGTCTAAAAGTACAAAAGAATATCACGAAGAAATGGACGCAAATAAATTCACAGAGTGGTTCACTAACTTGTTAACAAAACTTCGCGAACAATGCATAATCATTGTGGACAATGCATCATTACCACTCGGTTCAAATAGATGAAGCACTTACCCAAGCAAACAAAAAGGATAATATAGTGGCATGGCTACAAGGACAAGGCGTTGAAGCTGACACGAAATTGTTAACAGCTGAATTGCTGCAACTGGTAAAAGAATATAAACCTGCGAAACTAAAATATATGAGTTGGCACTTCAGCATGGACACAAAGTGACAAGAACCCCGCCGTACTATTTCAGTACAATGCTATGGAGTTAATTTGGGCTCGAGTGAAAGGATACTCAGCACGCCACAATACAAAGGCGCCATTCTCCACTAAGAAAATGATGACATTGTTGAATGAAGCTTGTGTCAAAATTAATAAAGAAGACTGGGCAAAAGTGGTAGAAAAAACTCGTAAAATAATAAAGGAGGGAAGACTAGACAGAGACGTCAATATTGACAATATAATTGAAAATGAAATAATTACGTAAAATACGGGTTTGTTTAATTGTCAGTCGAGCTATCGTCAGATAGCTCGACTGACAATTTTGGCTCATCATCTGAATAAAATGATTGACTGAAGTTTCACTGTTTTTTGTTTTTTTTGTGATTGAGTGAATGATTGTAACAAAAATATTGAATGAAAGGAAATTGACCTTTCGTAACATTGTATCATTTCAAAATACCTACAATATCAAAGTTAAAGTAAATTTTCTAATCAGAACATTAATCCAATGCACTTTACAATACATATTCAAATCGATCAAATACTCATGCAATCTTGAATCGATTTATCGTGAGTATCGAGTACCGAGTCGTATGGGTACATCACTAGTTACGCTGTGAAGATTATTATTTTGTGAAGATTTTAGGTCTATGTATCTTCTAATCTACTTTCTGGTAGAAAGTCAGTAAGCGCGCCTTTTGTACTCACGCGTTATTTGGTTAAATATGGGCGTAGAATTCTTCTAGGGGTGAATGGGCATATTAGCGGTAGACCACGCCCAACAAGCCAGAAAATTGATGCTATCGTGTACTGTAACTAACGAAAAGCTGTCGATATGTCAATTTCTAAGCAGCATTTTAGCTGCGCTACAGCTCGGTCAAAGCATTTTACCTAATTGACGGTCACTTTTGTCCTCAGATAACCCGCGAGTTCGCGTCCGTAGTGTCCACTCTGGTGGGCTTATACCTGGAGCGGCTGGTGTATGCGGCCTCATCCTCGGTGGGCGCGTGCGGGCCGCTGTCGCACGCCTACAACGCCACGCGCGACGCCGTCTGCCGCAAGATACTCATGCCCACGGTATGCTGAGCACTAACTGCCACAGATAGCTGGCTCAGTGGTGAGCACTGTGCCTGGCGCGGCTGCTGTATGCGGCCTCATCCTCGGTGGGCGCGTGCGGGCCGCTGTCGCACGCCTACAACGCCACGCGCGACGCCGTCTGCCGCAAGATACTCATGCCCACGGTATGCTGAGCACTAACTGCCACAGATAGCTGGCTCAGTGGTGAGCACTGTGCCTGGCGCGGCTGCTGTATGCGGCCTCATCCTCGGTGGGCGCGTGCGGGCCGCTGTCGCACGCCTACAACGCCACGCGCGACGCCGTCTGCCGCAAGATACTCATGCCCACGGTATGCTGAGCACTAACTGCCACAGATAGCTGGCTCAGTGGTGAGCACTGTGCCTGGCGCGGCTGCTGTATGCGGCCTCATCCTCGGTGGGCGCGTGCGGGCCGCTGTCGCACGCCTACAACGCCACGCGCGACGCCGTCTGCCGCAAGATACTCATGCCCACGGTATGCTGAGCACTAACTGCCACAGATAGCTGGCTCAGTGGTGAGCACTGTGCACCTGGCGCGGCCTTTTCCTTTTCGAAGCTGAACACTAGGCTTTATAACTAGATAGATCGATAAATATATATTAAAGTAGGCTAAGTAATTGAGTCATCATCATCATCCGTGCGGTCTATCCCGGTTGTGAACCCACACTGGTGTGTAGGGTCCCAGGGTCCGCCTTTCTTATTTTCTTGGCCCACTTCGCGCGGTCTTGTGCATCCTCAGTGGTGAGTTTGTTGGCACGCATGTCACCCTTAACGACGACGAGCCACCGCTTCTTGGGACGACCTCTTCTACCGGTACCTGGCGGGGGCGGCATGGCCAGACATTTGTTGCCCACGTAGTTTGCCGATATCCGTGAGACATGACCATACCAACGAAGGCGGCACTCCTGCAGCTTGCCTGCGATGTCACGAACACGAAGGCTGCCACGGATGTGGGTGTTACGCACGCGATCTTTGCGTGAGACTCCACACATCCACCGCAGCATCTTCATTTCCGTGACGCGCAGCTCCTGCTTGTGTCGCTCTAGTAACGGCCATGGTTCACTGCCATATAAAAGGACAGGTCTAATGATGGTTTTATAGACCTGCCCCTTCAGCTTGATCGGCATTTTGGGGTCACAAATGACACCAGTCACCTCACGCCATTTGCCCCAAGCCGCGGAAATTCGGGCTTTGACGTCGCTATCGATGTCCCCGGACGCGCTTAACACAGTTCCCAGGTATTTGACACGGTCCGTGCGCTCGGCCACGTCATCGCCTATGCGGACGGACTGGGGATCTGTGGTGTTGCAGGCCATGTACTCCGTCTTCGCCACATTAAGTTTCAGCCCGCCGTTTTCAAGTGAATTTTTCCACTTATTCATCCGTTGTACCAGCCGTCCCCTATCCGAATCTGCTAGCGCAATATCATCAGCATACATAAGCAACCAGGGTGGTTGCTCGTGGTGATCTCGGATGTTGTTTGACAGAACGTCTAATATTACGCTGAACAGAAACGGGCTAAGCACGGAGCCTTGGTGTACTCTAACGGTGATAGGGAAGGGAAGCGTGTCCTAACTATTGAACTGGAATCGTGGTACATGTCCCGGACAACGTCAATAAGGACCTCAGGGACGGGCCTGGACCGCAGCGTCCAGCCGATCATCTCACGAGGGACACAGTCGAAGGCCTTCTGCATATCTAAGAAAAAGAGATGCAGAGGTGTATTCTTCAGTCTGTATCCCTCCATGAGCGTTCTTAAGGCAGATACGGGGTCCATGGTCCCGCAACCCTGTCGAAACCCATACTGACACTCCGAGATTGTACATTCCTGTCGAATCCGAGAGTCCAGAAGGCGCTTGAGGAGCTTCATGGTGTGGGACATAACCTTTATGCCGCGATAATTGCTGCACTCCTGCACCGAGCCCTTGCCTTTGAAGACCGGCATGATAATGCTCAGTCTCCATTAGTCAGTTATCTTCCTGGTGAGGAGAATGCGGTTGAAAAGGTGGGTAAGTAATGCCCACACCACGAGAACCCATCGATTTCCTAGCTTCGATAGGCTTCGATCCATCTAAGTAGTTCAGTAAGTATTATTTATTGCAAATTAGAAAAAAAAATACAGTCGAATTGAGAACCTCCTCCTTTTATTTCATAAATAACATAAATTTAACGAAAAATGTCGTACAATTTGGGAAGCTTTAAAATTAAATCGTGCTATCGATATTTCTGTCTTTTTGAATCGTACTACAAATATTACAATGCGAGTGAGTTATAAACGGACTATGTTTCTAAAAACCATATCATACAGGACCAAATCTTTTAAAAAAGGTGATTTTGTTATTAACGCGTTTTCATCAATTCGGAACGAACTTTGAACTGCGAACAGTTTTTGTGAAGTATTCCTGTTGGCGTCCGCAGAACGGCTACTGGATCTCGCTGGCGTGGTGCGTGCTGCTGTTCGTGCCGGTGATGCTGGCGGCGCAGCGCCTGGCGCGCCTGTACCTGCACGTGGACCCCTACCCCGGGCCGCTCGTGGAGGCGTGAGTACTGCCGACACACGACACCACACTAGTGACACGACGCTACACGGGCCCAGGCGAGACCAACCAACACGACACTATACAGGGTGTCCCAAAAAGTATTGATAAACGGAAGCCCAGTGATAGAACACCACTACCTGAATCACCCTTATGTATGTTCCGCGATTTTTGATAGTTTTCGAGTTTTGATCTTTTCAAAAATTTCTGGGTTGAGTCACTTTTTTGATCACTGTGGCACGAATTATCGAGATACATACCCAGTTTTTCTTTCAACGTTAGCTTGAGTGATGCTCTATCACTGGGATTCCGCCTATTACTACTTTTTGGGACAGCCTGTATATCAAGACTCGATATTTCAGTGCATACCATAATTTCTATTTATTTTCGCTGACTTGACGTGTGCTATACCCGTCCCGGTACAATACTTTTCAAAGTTTTCGGCATGGAAAGCTGGAGTATCGGTTACTCTTGTTTAGAGCCTCACACTTTTCAATGGAACTCATTTTCTCACCAAAAATACACAAGAGGTATTATATATCTTATGTATGTATTGAATTTTTTAAGTATGTTTATCAGTCTCTGACACCCATAGTACAAACTTTGCTTGGTTTGGGGTCAGATGATCTAGGTGTAAATGATCCCAGATATTTATTTATAAAAAAGCTGTCAAATCTAAAACAAAAATTATCTCATTGGTCACAAATTATGGCAAAGAACTTAAATGAACAGATAACGATTACGAATTAAATATCAAAAAACTTTCATCAAGAAGAAGAATCTACATGCTAATTCAAGCTTAGAATCTACATGCTAAGTCAAGCCTTAATCTCTGATTAAATAACAACATATCTGAAGCGTTTCACCGCCACTAACATGTTAACATTTTTTATTATTCAATTAGAAAAAAATATCGATGTGTCCAAAACATTAACACATCTTATTGAACATTTTATTTGCCAAATAAATCTTTCATTCCACACACTAAACATTTACACAAACTTTTCATAATACTATATCCGTGTTGACATACAAAAATGATTGAATCTGACTGTTTCGTCCATCTCCATTACTTTGTGACGCACGCGCACCTTATGATTTCATGATTTGGGCTTCAATTATTTTTATATGGCACCATGTTCTTAGATTTAGGAGTTCCACAAATGTCCAATATTGTGATTTCTTAGTGGTTCTGCATTGCATAAAAAGCTTTAAATGAATGATCTTATCATATTGGTAGATTTGTGGAACCATCATTGAAACATGTTACTGTCAGCGCCTCTATGGTTACAAACCTGTTTGTAATCGCAAAGGCGCCCGTGATTGAGTTAGGAGATCATTCATTCATCATCGTCATCGAATTGTTTGCAGTCGAGCATTTTGCACGTAACCGTATCATTCGTCATGAGACTTATACAAAATAATATCATTTGCACCGACATCGATGATCCGCATACGGTGACCCGCGAAACGTCCTCGGTTTGAATTCATGGTCATTAAGATCTTCAAATGTTCATGATATTTTATTAGAAATTATTGGATGTGCCAAGTTCGGGTTGCAGTGAGAGATGCGAATGACTTCGCCACGCCATCGCGGTTTTGCGAGCCACCTAGAGCGGCCTTAATGTTGCTCGAATTTGCCGTAGATTGCACTGACTTGATTCCATACAAACTGACATTTACGTGCTCGCAAAACGCGATGGTGAAGTCATTCGCATCACTCACTGCAACGCGCACTAGACACTGATGTTGATTTGGATTGTAAGCCGCCGTTAATAATTTTGATTAAATACCAAAAAAATACCATTTAAACCAAACGTGGGTCATCATAAGTACTAAAATTAATTCACCCACTGCAAACAGTTCAAGTGTTTTCTGATTTATTTTGTTATTAATTTGTTTATTTCCACTAATTTGTTTAGTTCCGGTTGTTTATTTGTGCTGTGTTAACTTTCCGTTGTCCCAGTTGTCGATGTATTGGGTTTGTTCGCACCCGTGTACTCTGAACCCATGTACCGCTGCGTAGGTCCCTTAATATACCGTTCCACTGTATGGAACGCACCACTCCCAACTACCTGAGAGACTGGGATTAACACTATAGTTGTAAATACATCACGCGTTATTATAACAGTATTCCAGTTCACATGCCGACTGTGAACATTGTATAAACTAATACTGAGTTATAATACCATTTTGGTCTGAGTTATTTGATCGCAAGAATAGTATAAACATAAAAGTTGAAATTTAATTAGGTAGAGAGTTTTAAAGTAAAATATGCAGATAGTTTATACAATGTTACTGACTTGTATGTTTTTATTTGAGCGCTTCAATCAAAGGTTGGTTTCTTTTTATAAACTTCGCTGTCGTCCCGCTCTCTCTCGCGAATGTCGTCTCTGTTGTTGTAGCTTGTTGTCGGAGCTCTCGTGCGAGGCTCGTGGTTGAAGAGCACACTGCGTTGATAGTGTTACACAATTGTACTAATTATTTAGAATAAACGTCCCTCAGACTGCATTTGACCAAAAAAGACAAGAAGTTTCCAAATACACAAAAAATGGAGGATAATAAATAAATCACTGGTGTGGTACACTTGTGTGAAAAAGACAGGAAACATACTGTAAAGGCCTGTGAAGCCAGTTTTAGTCGGAAGTTCAGCAGTTTTTATAAATTATAATTTCCGTCTTCAAAGATTAGAGGCTAGGCTTAGTAATAAAATATTTAATTTCTTAATTTGAAACCTATTTTGTAGGAGGCAGTTTCGGGACAAATCAGGCTTTTAATTTTACTTGTTTTTTCAGTTATTTTTTCATTCACCACCATCATTTGAGGAAGACATTCAATTCGTATGCGATAAATTCGTAACATTAAATGATTGGGGAGTCGTATCGTATCGTGTTTTCGGTTATGGTTAGTAATAGTTACTGGGGTAATCGTGATAGTAACCGGGAATGTTGTTGGCAGCGAGTATGAGCCGATGTGGCAGGCGCGCGGTTGGTGGCGATGACCCTACGCCTCATCCGGTAACACACATACAATATACATTATATTCGTAACAGTCATAAGCACCGCTCATAGACCGATATACGATATACTTAGATATGTTGGGAAAATTAAAATGGGAACGTTTTTCAATCATTCAGAGCAGGACGAAATAAAACCGCTTGTTCTACGAAGACTCAGGTCGTGCTAAATCAAATAACTTGAACGAACATGACTAAACCATGGTGAAAATATAAATGAATAAAGATGTCTTTATTTACGTGTCTGCCCAAGTCGATTATGAATAAAAATCGTTTATTCATGATAAGAAACGTTTATGAACGAAAGTAAATAAATATAAAGATATTGGTTCAAAAGTGTATCTGTCGGTGAGTAGTGCCGTCTCGCTCGTGGCGTTGCTCTTCGACCGCGCAGCGCTTGCACGCTCCTGTGCGCCTCCAGCTCGTTCATTGGACATTCCGCCTTGTTTCATCGCCTATAGACAGTGATTTGCATTGCGTTATTTTAAGCTTTGGAACCGCAGACCTGGATTGCACTAGATGACGTGAGTTAAGAAATTTGGGGAAACTTCTCACATGACAGGGGTGTCAAATAGCGGAGAAATTAGCTGCTACAAACGCTGCTTCGCTTAGTCCTCGTTTATGGATATTGGCAGCGGCTGTCAACCGAAATACAGAAAAATTATAAATTGTGTTGTATTTGATCTGTAAGAACTCGTCAAGAAATGTAAGCCGAGATAGAGCAAACGTTTCCTTTTATCACAAAATAACTTCACTCTTAGATTGTTGCTAATTTATTTTAAAATAATTATTTTATGTTTGATGTGGTTTTACTATAAAAAAATAATAACTCACTGTGAACTGGATAAATCCTAATACATTGCCGATTTCAGTCACCTAGTTGTATGACCAGTTTCTCCAAACACGCAATGACAATACAACCGTCTATAGTTTTACTTGTCGCTCATCGTAGGGGTACGGTTACTTATGTCATTTTTTCGTCAAATAAAGCAAATAGTGACTACAAAACATTGGGTTTCGATTCTAATTTTTCGATATTCACAACAGAAACGATTATTGTTCATCTTAGAATACTTAACGATGAGTTTTGTATTTTAGTGAAGATTACTTCTTAAAAACCTTTGCACAAGCTTATTTCATTCCAAGGCCAATAATAACAATCAAACAACTTTGAAGTATTCTTGTTAGCAAAAGAAAAATATCAGATTTTTATGCCTATCACAGTGATATTTCCTAAAACTTTACTGAAATGAACTTCAAAGAACGAACATCAAATAAAATTAAAAGCAACACATGTATCATACAACAACGATTAAATTACATTCTTACTTTACATTTCTTTATTGAGTTCTCAATAATTTTTTATGAATTATTAAATTTTCGTCTGGTCCAGACGTGAAGCTAGTAGCTACTGACGTGATTAAAATCAAGTGCTTGAGTACCTTCGTCTTTTCATGAATCAAAATAGGAATAAATAGCAAATTTTACTTTTAACATTTCTCTATTACCTCTAATGAAATCGATAGATAAAATTCATATGACTTGACTCATATACCGGTTTCAAGCGGATGAGCATCGCCTTCACTAAAACGCCATTTTGACGTGACAGTGAGTGTCAGAGAAGTGGCACGCTGGGTTTTCATGCAAACGAAGAGACTTACGTTGTCTAGTACCATACAGGTCTGTGCTTGGAACTGTTTCATCATTAGTCTGGAGTTCTGGGTTTGTTGAAGTCATGCAATGGCTAAAGCTGATATTATCAGTCAGTAGTCTCCTTTTTATGTTCTTAGCGAAGCTAAACAACAGTGATGTCTCTTTTGCAATAAAAGTGAGTGCAGAAACAATACCGAGGAGGCGGGTTTGGCATTGCCCATGAAGTCATTATTTAAAAAAACACTTTGGATGAATGCGTCAACACAACCAGCGCAGAATTCTCGGTTGCTTTTGATGTAGTAACTTTGTTGTGAATTTCTTTCTCAAAAAATATTTCTTAATATATTGGAACATACTTAAAACCGAATTTCCAATGGACGTCGTCGGTGGTAGGTGCTAACTGTCGTGTCAGTGTCTCCCCGTAGCTAGTAGGCCGCATGTTGCTTGCCCCAGACTTGCTGTACCGTCCCCCTGCCGAGTAAACCATTCTCTTGTAGACTAGCGGGTGCCTTTCATTAGCTCTCTTCTTTTACTAATATTTTAAATGACAAGGAAACCCAAAAGATACTACAACACAGAAACCCTTTTTTACTAAAGATTAATCTCGGATACTTAAATTTAACTTAATATTTTTACTCAAGGACTGTATTATTTCAGGGTATAGGGTAGAAAATATGCTGATTTGAATAGTCGTTGTAAAATGGTATTTGAAAACTTGGGAACTTATGGGGCACCCATTTCATGTTATGGTACAATCGCCGCCGCTGGATATACCGCAACTACCTACAGTAGCGCACCTAGTGCCTCGTGTAAATACCCTTTCCCTTCTTTTAGTTCGGTTAACATTTTTTTAATTTCATCATCAATTCATTCTACATAATATACTGTAATATATAATACATAGCTTATATTTTTACTTTCATGTGGTAGTTCTAAGTTAAAATGAAAGATATTTTAAGCGTTTTTGGAGGCAGTGATACTATAGGTGTTTTCATAATCTCGTTTAAGTAATTTGAGTAGATATTTTTCTTCTACTGTTATTGTATGATTACATTTTCTCATTTAGTATTTGAAACTGGTAATCAACAACAATTCGCCTCATATTTTTTTAAATATGTCCAGCATCGTAGGTAGTCTCAGGTTGATGTCGATATGTCATTAGGATATTCCGTGTCCTGAATCCTAGTCCATTGTTCATGTTGAGAAGGGGCCTCGGGACGACATTACACACTACCCTTATTTCCCTAATCCTCGATTATCTTGTCATAAATGTTAAATAAGGTGTTATCGGCGATCCGGGAGTGTGTGATGTGTTTGCGTTATGCGCAGTCGTCGGTCGTAGCGACTGACTGACCGTCTGTTGTCTGTTGCAGCGAGTATTTGTATGACGCGTACGCGGACCGCGATAACGTACCCCTTGCCAAGTAAGTGCCCCCAGGACACCTGGACACCTCTAGCACCCTGCCACCCTGCCCACTCCGCTCGTGCATGTGCTTCAAATTAATCAAATAGCTCAGTGTTCTCGCAGCCTTATTCCGCCGTCAGCCAATCGATGCGCAGCGGCGCGTTTGTGCGTCATAAGGTTGCGTGTACACTTCGTGCATGACATGCTTTCAGTCACCTTATTATTAGTTGCGGATGAGGTTGCATACATATATTGTTTTAAGTATCTACGAATAAAAGTTGACATAGAAAGTATTGTGTAAAATAATCAATAAACATCTCAACGGGGACAGGAAAAAGCATGTTAAAGGCATGTTTGTGAGTCGACTCTCACTATCCGAGTGCATGCCTAACAACCGGTATCCCGCATGCGGACCCTTAGCGCTACTTACGTTCATTTTGTTATTTTAGTTTCTTTCGTTGATGTTATTTTGAGGTAGGGACATTCATAGATAGGTTGGCGTTCGTGACGAGCGCCGGGGTGTCAGCACGTACGAGCAGTTTTAAAACTTTAAGTTTGCACGTTTCTTGTAGTGAATCTATTATACCGACTAAGCCAGTGCATTTATGCCATTCTTCTTAAAGTATGGTAAAATTCGGCTACCCATGTGTTCCCCGTCGTCTTTTAAATCTAAACTAGTAGTACTTAATTAGTTTAGTAATTAAAACTGTAAGAAACGTGCAACAACGGCTCGTCAGCAAACTTACGCCTCGGTATCGTCACAAATGTGTCAAACTGTTGACGGGTGGACTCTAGCGGGTCGAAGCGCAGCACGCTCGACATCGAGGGCAAGATCGCGGAGTGGCGCGGGCGCAGCGCCCCGTCCGCGCCGCTAGCGTCGCCGGGGGCCGGGGCCGGGGCCGGGGCCGGGGCCGGGGGCGGGGGCGGGGGCGCGCCGCACTCGCGCACGCTGCTGGTGGCGGAGGGCGGCGAGGTGGTGTGCCAGCTGGTGCCGCCCGCGCTCATCGACGACCTCAAGACGAGACTCGACGCCAAGGACGAGGACAATGAGTCCGGCATTCACGAGTCTGAGTAACTGAATTACATATGTGCGATTTCGCAGTTTTACATTAATTCTTTTGAGGCCAAACATTATTGAAATTGACAAAACGTACTTACTAGTAGAATAATTATTTAGTTAATGTTTTAATCGTGATCGATTGTGTTAAAGTATGAATTTAATTTTGAGTGAAGGATTTCTTTTAAAATTAATTGGGATTCGTGAAACGAATCTAGTAGGTTTACAAAAGTCAAATAAACAGAATTTGTCTATTTTAACTTATGGTTAGTTTGAATAACGTTTCTCTCAATTAGTAACATTATTTACACTATAGTATATGTACTCAACAGTTACTAATTCACTTGATAGGATATGAATAATGACACGCTTCGCGCTGATTACATACGTCCGTTCCTAAACCCAGCCGCTTGTGCCTCGCCATAGTAATTACCTTTGGATTTATTAGTGGACATTAATAATAATTGTCATACAAATAACTAAAAGATTAGACCGAGAATCATACCGCCTAAAACTTATAAACAAGCTATATGTATTTTAAATGAAATTCTTGGTATAATGTTTATCAATGTGTCTTCCTTTAACGCAATATCAATAGCTTTTTAGTTTTGGTTCAAAACTGCAGTTTCTGATACTAAAATTTCATATTGAGTAGCCAATGTTAGTCTGGGTGTCTCCTATGTATAATAAGTATGTATTTACAAAAGAAAATGTATTTAAGTATGTTTATCCGTTGTCTAGTATCCCATAACACAAGCTTTAATTAGCTTACTTTGGGGCTAGATGGCGCTGTGTGGAATAATGTCCAGGGATATTTATTTATTTTATTTAAAGCTTATGGTTATGAACCTGTACACTAAACGCAACGCTGGTACAACTCTGATCTCAATTGTATATACAAATATTATACATGATATCTATCCATACTGTAGTCATTTTACACTCATATTGGTAGCGTTTGGAGCCGTTTAAAATATTTCGATAAAAACGTACTGTACTAGCTTCTAAGATTTTGACCGTTTATTGATGGAGAGCTTGAAATGACTGATTTGATAAACGAAGTCCAAATTTTGTGCTTTTGTCTGATATAACGAAATGTAGCTAGGTCAAACAAATAATTGTAGTTATGAATATTGAATTTTGTCTAAGTACCTACAATTTTGTGTATTCGAGCAAGTTGTTAAATTATTACCAGATATTAGTTTGTACGTCTCCTCGCCAAATTGAATTCCAGAATTTACAGATCCGAATTTAATCTGGAGGGACATAGGTCCATGGACCCCTGACTCGATTTTGCATTTATATGCATTTAATTGGCAACCGCTAAATATACTCGTAAATGGTGCATGTCTCAAGCAAGACTGAATTAAGCAAGAATTACTTGTGCGATCAGACCACAGCATCACTTCCTTTTCAACTGCATTTCTTCGACCTTAAAATTAACAAACATTATCGTATCGAAGTATCGAAAGGATACGAATCAGTATATGTAAATGATTTGCATTTAAGATAATAAAATACACAATCCATGTATCTCATTAACGTATTTAATCTTAAGTGCACTGAAGCGAATTGATATAGGTAGGTAACTTGAACTATTTCTATAGCTTATGAATAAAAAAATGTATTATTTAAACAAAGCAATGCAAACTGCTCATAAGGTGGGACACAAATACTATCATTCATATCAATAGTGCTCATTACGTGTAAATATTAGGTAAGGCATTCGATGTGTACCGTTTTCAATCGAATTTGAATATAACCCTCTTAACTTTCTTCAACGTTTAATGTTGTGGTTTTGTGTACTCATAGCAGTAATCGACTTAATGTCTCAAGTTTATACCTACATTGTATGGTAACAATTTTTAGAATAAGACGGCACTCGGACCACCATTTAATTTTGGGATTGTATTTTAGTGTCAGTAGATGTTCTTATTTGGAATCTGGTTCCGTGGTATTATATAAACTTCACAGCATTACAACTATTAGTGTTTGTTGTGTGTCTGGGTGTTATTGTCTATTTAAGTATGTATTTAGAAATATTAAAGTATGCTTATCAGTTTCTGACGCCCATAGTACAAGCTCTGCTTAGTTTGGGGTCAGATGTTCTTGGTGTAAATTGTCCCAGATAATTATAATTATCAGTACTAACGAATCAGGACTGGTGGTTTTCGTTATTTCTTTAAAAAAACTTAACATATAAACATTCTTGACTTCCAGGACATTGTCTATAAATGTTGTTTCTTTGTATGTTTGTGCTGTGGACTTAACGAGTAACTAATCTAAGTTAATTAATGTGTAATTCTAAGTATCGTGTAGTTATTGTGACTGAGTTACTCGGGCTCGTGTCTCGCCGGCGCCTGCGCATCGGGGCTACTGGTAACATAACATAAGGCACGTTGCGTTAGACCCACCTTTTATATCTATTTTAAATGTATCGTAGATTGTTTCACAAAAGCTGATGCAGAGAAATCTATTGTGTAGACTATAAATATATTTTTGCCCATCAATGTGTGCAAATATCTATTTTTTTTATGGGTCTATCATTAGAAGCATAACCTTTTGTGAAAAGGCCTACCCAAAAAATTGTACTACCATTAACTATTAGACAGAACAGAATTATTTTAAACAACGCATGTATGTTAGGGTCCTATGCGTCTGTTGTCTCATAGACCTCATGTGCTTGTCACCCATCTGTCATTGTCTCTCATGGACATGTTTACTAAAGGTTGATTTGGAACGTAATACATTAAGAACATTTAACCACTCTCTCTAATAAGTAACTGCAATGCGCTTACTAACAAAATATTTCCCTCGCTTTAATTGTAAAAGGCTTTCATTTAATTTTGTTGTTTATGTGTTTCTCGATTGCTACCTGATCTGACTTTAGGTAAAAACTATCAATTTGGACGTTGATGCTGCTGAAAATAATAATTACATGTTACAAATATTTCATACAAATTAAGGTCAGATCATGTAAATATCATTTTCAATGAACTATTTACAGTCTTTCATAGTGTCATCAAAAATACAAAACGTCATTGTTTCAGTCGTATGTAATTTGCGAATCAGCTCATCAATTAAAAATAGCCATTGTTATAAATCAGCTGATAAAATAGTAGTTACTTAGCCAGCCAAATATCTGGATGTGAATCATGCTCATTTAAGTAGACTAACTATCTCACACAGTTGACTCACGTGGGAGCTGTCTGTCGTATTATTTGAGAAAAGTTTTGCGGATGTTATGTTATAACTTCGCTTTTCGTTCTATGTAACAAAATAACTAATCTTTTGCAGATTTTTATATAAATCGACTGTAGATAGAATATTGAAAAACACCAGAGTGTGACAAAACCCTTTGACAAGTTCAGTTAGCGAATTGGCACCCTCGTAGCATCTTCTTGACAGATCTCATCATTCTTTTTTGTTACTTCGCTGACTGTACCTGTCTAGACCTCCAGACGTGTTAACGCGTGATTGAATGTTACAGCGCCTACAAGGCAGAGAAGCGGGCGGGGCGCGGGCCCCGGCCCCGCAGCGAGGGGTCGGAGGGCCGCGGCGCCGGGGGCCCCGGGGGCGCCGGGGGGGCCGGGCCCGCGGGGGTTGCGGGGCCCGCGCTGGCGCCGCCTCTCGACGCACACCACGCGCGCAGATATAATGATATGGCGCCAAAGTGAGTACACATGGCATTTTAGACAGTTTATTTGTAATCTTACTCCAATGAGCACGTTATTCTGCGTTTAGGTGTGCAATCGTGAATAATTTTCCATTTCAATCAATATTCTACTAACTGCACTATTCGTGCACTTTTCTCTTATTTCTTATTATTGCAATAATTTACTAGTAATAAAAAAAGTCTTATTTATCTATTCATAATTATCAAAATCCTACCAAAGCCCATTGCACTAAATTTGGTAAACCCTTAATTGACAGATTCTTGCTATTTTGGTAACGTTTTATAAAGATATCAGACTCTTACATCACTCAGTCAGTTTTAGATGCTTTAGTTTGGTGTTAATGAGCATTAGGCCCGATTTTTAAATTCTTAGTTTAATCCTAAGATAGCTAACTGAAGTATAAAATTAACTGGCTGTTTATCAAGCGAATAGATATTTTCAAGTTTTCAATCGTCTTGCATCCAAATAATAGCTATCTATCGTATGTCTATGTACTTAACTTTAACTGTCTTAACTTCACACGGATTATCCACAAGCAAGATGCACTTATACAGTCATTGCAATGTTTGAATGAAACAAGACAAAAGTTGATGATTGACGAATTGACACTGACGTATAAGAAATACAACCTCAGCTTTTTTTGTTGTCTAAAGTTGTGGTAAAAAGTTTGTGATTATAATAACACTCCAAAACTCCTTAACAAAATGAAAATAATTTCAAATGACACACCACATAACCTCAAAATGTCAAATAAAATGCATAGATAAATCATATCCAGCCCCTCAAGAAGCAGGTAACTTTATTCCTCAGTTAGCGGCTTTATTCAACAGATAACATCTATCTGACCATTAAAAATTAAAAATCTTGTTAACCTTCGAATAAACTTTATTCTACAGATAAATTTCATTATCTGAGGATTGAAAAATCGGCCCTTAGAGTCATAAATTAAAAGATATCTATTAAAATATATAAAATATGTTTATTATTCCTTGAATACTAACAATACAGGCTCCGTCAGGTTTATACGATGGATTTTGTATTATTTTCACTAAAAATAAAATAAAATGAAAATTGAATGCACCAACACAACTCAAATCGTAGGGTTATCGTTTTCACCACATCATATCCATTAGAAAATCAATATCTCTTACGCATACGCTATCAATAACATGCGCAAACGCACGATAGCGGTGTGTTGTGGTGAACGGTTGGGTTGGTGGTGAGCGTGAGGTGTGTTGCAGGCACTGGGAAGAAGGCCCTCCCCGCTACCACGGCCCTACTGAGTACGAGCGACCCCCACCCTACTACTATCCCGGACCAAAGTGAGTAGCCATCACTTTAGGTGATCTGTGTCGTAGGACCATATTACAGAATGTTATTTAAGTTACGACGTGTCCTTGAGAAAAAAATAGCAACGTTCATCTATTTATTGAACTAATTTACAAGAGTAATAAATTATCTGTCTACGTTATTTTTGATATAAGATGTGATATGACAGTATCTGTCATTGAAGTCGAATCCCTAACTTTTTAGGTTCGGCGCTTGAAGTTGAATATGCTCAAACAATGTACAATATTAATATGTAACCTATCAAAGTCTGGGCTTTTGAGTGTTCCGTTTACGACGGCAACAGTCAAAATGCCTCCTCTGACTAGCACAATTGTTCGTTTAAATTATTGAAGTGCCTGGCCCGTCCACAGCATGCCGCGGGCGCAGCGCCGGCGGTCCACCTACGACTATTATTACTAACGGCCAGTGTCGCAAGAGGTTCGCAACGTTGAGTTTACAATAGCGGGCATTGCACTGGGACCTCACAGACACCTGATGCTTGTCAATGTCATTATTTCACACAGGGTGTCCTACGTGCGTGTGTGAAAGGAAAATTGCTGAGATCAATATTTAACAATTTGTGAACGCTTTTATATACATTTTTTTCTAAATTAACTGATTTTATAATTTAAAAACAAAAGGTTGGACCTTAGTAAAGAACCAGTAAAGTATAAAAAAATATTGCTTGTTCTACTGTTTATTATTGTTGTATTCATTACCAGATTCAAACAAGATTTGAAATACATTGTTTCATTCAATTTAAAAAATAGGTTATATTAACATTACTTCAAGATATATTTCCCCTTCGTGCGGCGCGCGTTTAGGACACACTGTATGCGTACAGCAGATCATATCGATTCACAATTTTATTATTGTCATTGTTGCTTTTTAGGTTGTTCTTTATTCGTTATTTAACATCAAGAGTAACTTCTCAATTTTCGGACATGCCCTAATTTAAATGAAAAATGGTCCTTAGCCAATAAATATCATAATAAGCAATATTTAAAATAACAAATAGAATTTTGTGTGGGAAGTTACAGTCAAGGTCCCTCAATGACACATATTTATTTTTGAAAAGAATTATTAAAAATCAGTAATATTATTTTGCATATAATGAGGACTGTGAGACACAATATTTTGCTCCGGACCCACACGCGGGTTCAATCTTCACCTGTTTCTAAACACTTTATGTTGTGACTTTCGCTTTATATGTTTTGATTACCATTTACATTTCCTAGGTAAAACTTATTTTGAATAACTGTAAACGATTTTTCTTCATTATTGATATAATTTCCTTCATAACACTCTCATCAAACTCAATCTTTACTTTTGAGCTTCTAGTCAAAAAGGGAACATGTTATTTTCTTTCATGTTATCTAAATATTGTCCTATGTTTCAGTGATAGACAGTAAATTGGCGCTCACGGAACTGGACGAAGACTTGCTGAAGTATTGAGGCGCCATACGACCTGCCGCACAACGTGCAACACGCTACGTGCTTTTGCTAACGAGCAACACACCATCACACGTTTGAAGCACACGAAATATGTAATAGACGAGGAAGATGTTGTAACGTATTATATCACAAATAGAGTATTTTTCCATAATTAATAACGATAGATTAAAAAACGCCATTACTTAGGGTGCGTTCTCAATGTCAGTGATTGAAAATAATGGTATGAAGTTTGCGCCGCAATGAAGGATTCAGGATTGAAAATTAGGATATAGAATAATTAAAGTCCTACTTTTTCCTGTCTATAGTGATAGTGAACGAAAGTGCAAGACTCGTTGTAATTTTATATGAATGTGACATTTGCAGTTCTCTCAAATCCTTAAAAAATTAAGATTTGAAATAGCTGTGAGTGCGTGGAGCGTAGGATATGTCGTAGATGAGAGACTCGGTACGTCTGAAGAATATTGTGGTGGCAATTGATTGAATGGTGTCTAGGAGTAATATTCACACAAACTTAGTAGTTTCGATGTAAATAAGTTAAGGTTGATCGTAAGAGGCATCAGTCACAGTAACTGCCATATTTCGACTGTCCAATTTTTTTTAACTGTTCACTAGTTTCGGTCCGTACACTACGGCTCAAAGTTATTATCTTAGTGAGTATCGACCGCGCTCGGTCGCGTTGGCTTTAAATATTTTTTCAGAATTTAATACTTTTATTAAACGTTTGTTGATCTAGCGGGATGCGATTGCCGCACAAAACTTATCGATTTCAAAATCTGAGAGATTCGATTTATGTTAGCGTAATTTAGTAAAGTAATTAAGTGTAGTTATCCGTCTTTTTCATCCGCCCGCGCGTCCTTTCTTCCACTTGTATATCGTGTTAGGGCGGAGCGGAAGGGCGGTGAAGGGTTGGGGGAGGGTTCAGCGGCACGTCGACGATTTTGCATTTATATTCAATTTTGGTGCGGCGCCATGTGCCAAACGAACCACGCGCTTTGACGGGTATACTGCAATCCGACTAATCAAAAGCTAGGTTAATGAATCGTAAGATCTCATGGCTTTGACTTTGAATCATTCAGTTTCTGGGCCAAATCAAACACATCACACATTTTTCTGGCTTTAAAATAGAAGACTTAAGTTTTGTCCCAACATTGTTGCAACTAGCGTTGGTTTGTGGTGTACCCTCAAAGACAAACGATTTGTCCACTGACTGAATTAGGACATGTCTAGAATGAAATTGTAATCAATAAATAAATATTAACCACTCAGTGGAGATAGGAAAGTCAGTGGGCGCGACGCGAGCGCAAGCGTGAGTGCTGCTATGTACCTATCAATGAAATACTCTCTCTATGTTTAACGAGATACGAAGCATTCACATTTGCACGGACGTCAAGTCTCTCGCCTAGTGTGATTATCCAATTATTTTATATTGTTTACTCGGGTGCGAGGTGAAGAGTGCAAATTTTAGTTTATTTAATATATAATGTGTCATATTGTAATCGTTAGGTAGGACTATTTTGTATAATTGGTGGGTGTAATGCCAAATAATCGCATCGTACGTACGGAACCGCGGGCGGGGCGCGGGGCGCGGGGCGGGGAAACTCCTATCTACTAACACTTTACTCTAATTGATCTCTGGCACTGTAACAAACTTTAGCATTTACTAGTGTATTCTCCCGCCCAATGCTATTTTGCAGTACTTGGAACGAACATAAACATGCTTCAACTTAGCTTCGTCAATAATCCTGAAGAGATGATATTGTGACATGATATAAATTAATGACACAACCTGTCAATTCATTAGGATCTCTTTAATTTAGCATTTTATTATGAAACTTTTAGATAAGTGACTTTTTATGCACTTTTTTCCACACAAAGCTAGAAACTAGAAAACCTCGACCTCATTCTAGGATCCTGATTCCGGGTCCAGCTTGAGTCGCTTGGATCAGGTCGAATTTTTCTAGTTTCTATCTTTGAATGGAAACTTTACCATGATTGAATGTTTAATCTTGAATTATCTTGACATTTTTAACAGTTTTTTTTAATGTGAACCAACCATGTGTTAATTGTGTTTGTTCCGAGTTGCGCGCGCCCCGTCTCATCTCCCAGTGGGTTCGCTTCCGTCTTTTGCACATCCGGCCCCCTCCCGCGCGGTCAGCGCGTGTGAGCCACAGGGACGTATACTGTACACACTGCTCACTTTTCATTAGTTTAAACATTAAACAAACATTTTCGGTTGTAAGATGAAGACTAAGAGGGAAAGATATACCATTGACATTCTAGTGTAGCGACATCTATTGTCATCCAACTAGGTTACGGTGAGCTACTAACAGCTAAGCACAAGTAATGTCTATTATTGAAATTATTCAAGCTTAGCAATAGACTTGAAGTTAAATATGTCATGAATTCCCCTACACTGTCCGAATTACCTGGTGTCAAATTACTCCATCTGCCAATCATTTATACTTATAGTCATCGTCTAATGAAGCTGACGTTTGACAGACTTCCAAAATATAGCTCTGAGCGCAATGAAATAAGGTTTCCTTTTTTTAGTTTGACTTTTCAACTTTAGTTACTATCGCTAAGAACGAGATTTTTGCGCACTGACACGTCTCCCAATGCCGTATCTTTTTCTCTTTCTTCCATCTAAAGTGGAATTTATCCACTGCTCAACGTTCCGAGATTTTTATAGTTAATAATGGTGCTAAAGTCGCATCAAGTAGCGTTTAGTTTGACATTTTAGTGTCGACGGGCGCGTCTTGTTCAGTTATGTTCATGTGTGCATCGGCGGCTGGATTAGCATGAACCATTCACATCAAGCGCCGTTTACAATTGGTAAAGTAAATTCAAGCGTGTTTAGTTGCGTTTAAGATACCTTTTAAGGAAATGTTCAACAACAGGGGCCCGATTCTGCCATTTAAATGCTAATGGAATCGTAATTGAATTGCATGATTTTGACGTTTGGTCCATACTAAAACTGACAAAATTACGCCATTCAATTACGATTCCACTGGCGTTTAAATAGTAGAATCAGGCGCCAGATCGAAAAACAAAAGTTTCATGCGTGGCGTATGTCATAAATTGGTGTTGATACCTAACTGTAAAGATTTAAAATTCCCTTAGCCAATTGTAAATCGCCTTACCATTCCCGCGTTTGATATGATTTTTACACACATTGTACTGACACATTGACTTCCAAAGAATTGTCAATGAATTAATTGTTATTTACCTACTTTTCTACTTTCAACAATGTTTTTTCATGAATTACATTTTTATATCAAGTCCTTTCTGAAAAACTTTGTTACAGTTTTACAGCAGGTAGGTACCATTAATGTGTTTCGTGATTCAAAGAACCTCAAATGACCTTGTTTCAGAAATAGTCGATCGTTTCAAATGAAATAAAAAAATATATGTAGGGCTACTTCAGCTGCCGATCCCCCCGGGGCAGTGCGCGTCACTGATAGTCTTAGTGAATGTATCTCTATTGTAATTCCATTATCTGTGTAACGGTAGTGAGAGCGTCGGTGTGGAGGCTGCCATCCGCATTCGAGTGTGACGACGATTGTAAACTAAATACATTTATTATCTCCATGACTTGTTTTAATAACCAAATCACCCAAATCTTACCCAAAACAAAGTTCGTTATTCCGTTGAATTATGGAAAATGTTATATCAGAGTCCCATACAAAAAGTCAAACCCACAGGTCAAACCATTCCGTAACATGCAGTCTAAGCAGTCATGCATGTGGACCGAGACCACACTACTTCTACAAGGTAAATAGTTGGTTATAATCATAAACTGTAAGTTAGGGAAACCGAAACCAAATGAAAATACATATTAGCAATTAATTATCAACGTTTAATTTATCTGGAATGTCCATTAACAACCTCTCTACACTACTCTAGCTAAAATAAGCTAACTTACAAAAGAAAGCTAATAAATACATCGCGGATACGTATGTACATGTACTAATAAATACTGTGTGTATGTATGTCACTTGGGAACTACGTGGAGATCTCGACCACCCTTCTTCTGTCTGATCCTGAAAACGGAAATTGTTAAAGTTAAGTTATGCGAGCTAGTTTGTACAGAAGAGTGTTTTAATAGTAGGTAAACGAGCATTTTAGTCCATTTTACATTATCTTATATAGCAGTAACTTCTTCATCATTTATTTGACGAACACTTCAACAAAGTTAATGTGAAATGTAGGTATATTCACGTCATCATTATCAGAAGTCAGTCAGTGCATGATGAAACATTTGAACTCTAGCGTCCGGCCAGAGCGAATGTTGCCAGCGGTGATGACAATGAACTGGCTGTGGACAAGTGCGGCAGCATCTACCATAAGTTTACACCGCTGATGGTTTCTAACGAATGTGGTGATGTTTTAGTATGGGATTTCAGTATCTAGATTCTAGTGAGTAGTAATGGGATTAACAACGGCATACAAGTTAAGTATCGTAGTGTACATGAGGCAAACTCATGACAGAGGTAGGTTGTGAGCATGACCGTCTAGCCCAATCGGGGCCCTGGGCACATTAGGATGATAGGGACCTTCTATTCTTGGTGTAACTTGTTTTTATGTTCTAAAAAGTAAAAAAAACAGATTTTAGGGGCCCTGGGCAGGTGCCCACAATGCCAAAAGGGAAATAGGAGTCTGGTAGTTAGTAATGGTCTTGTAAGTTTTATTTGATCACACCTTCGTGTGTCCGTCCACGCCAGAATGCTTCTCGCGCACAAGATGTTGGGTCTGGGGGCTAGCACTAACCATTGACAGCTATATAATCGTATTGTCTAAATAACGTATTAAAACTGGTAAATTATGTTGGCATATCAGATAAATTAAAATGAATTGAAATTTTTTAACATGTCGACTTAATTTGGTCGGTTATTATAACGTAGGTGAACGTTAAGTAGCTGCCAGGGTTCATGCTAGTCCTACTGAGTGCCGAGTGCGAGGTGCAGTTAGAGATGCGAATGACTTCACCATCGCGTTTTGCGAACACGTAAAGGCCTGCGCAGACGACGGACTTCAGTCCGCGGCGGAGAAAAAAGTCCGCTCCGCAAATAAAAAGTCCGCTTCACGAATAAAATGTCTGCCGCGGCTTTGGCACGGACTCGGCGCACACGGAGTGCGTTCAGTTTGTTGTTCGAGAGTAATTAAATATTCTGAGATTACGTTGTGTTGTAATTTACATGAAGTTTGTACATGTTTGTACATGTTGTTTGTACAAACATGTACTTAGGGGTTTTTAGTTTGTTACGATTTTTGAATATGTAACTCTCATTTACATTTCTATTTGTACACGTTTGTCTATCCATAACAATTTTAATTGAGTTTTCCTGTCGCCATGGTCTGCTGGAAGAAATCTCTTTCTAGAGATAAGCTAACCTGTACTTTTGTACTCCTTATTGTTTTCTCTGTAATTTGTCTCTGTGTGTACGAAATAATAAATAAATAGGTTTAAGAGTTAAAGAGGAGAGGTTTCAAAAGAGAATACTTACTGGGTTCATCCCTTTAGGTCGAATCGACTATTAACTTGACTGCTCATAGTTCGTAGTTCTATTTTAATACAGTTTGTAAGGGATCAATTTTGACCGAGAAAAAGTACGTCGCGGATAATCCTTCGTCTGCGCAGACATCAAATGTCAATTTATATGGCATCGAGTCAGCGCCACCTAGCGGCAAATGCGGGCAACATTAACATACAGATCAGTCCTACCTGCTAGGCCTGCGTGAGCTTGTCCCGGTCGCGCTGCGCCTGCAGCAGCAGCCGGTCCAGCTCCTCCCGCGTCTGCGCGTGCAGGAAGGCGCGCGGGCGCACGCCGCGGAACACGCCCGCGATGGACGGCTTCACGTTGTAGAAGATTATGGTCTGCCCGCGCGCGTGGAAGTCCTCGATTAGGGACTTTATGCCCTGGGAATTAAGTATTTGTTGGTAAATAAACGTGTTATAAAAAATATATTAAACTAAGGCTATAGTAGTTGTTTGGACTGGCCTATTGGCGCAATTGCAGGCTTTGGCGCCGGAAGTTCGTGGGTACAATCCCCCCACTATCAAATTTTTTGTAATGCCATGACAAACACCTTTGTAACGAACATTTGGGTTTGCTATGTATACCTATTGAATTATGGTTATTCATCTCTGAAACCTATAGTAGGTACAAGCTCTGCATAGTTAGGGATCAGATCAGATAATCTTGATTTAATTTGTCCCAGATATTTACGAGAATTAAAGTTTGATACAAAGTAGGTACTAAAAATTGGACATAAAAGTACTAGAGCTGCAACTAGATAATAGACAATATCATCAAAAGCTGCTTTTAAATCGCTGAAGCGATCACTGAAGCTTCAAAGGCCTTCGCCGCCGACGGCTTGAGCGCGCACTCACCCGCGCGGCGGTGAAGTCGGCGGCCTGCACGTGCGCGGCGTCCAGCACGAGCGGCGCGGGGCGCGCGTCGGCCGCCTTGCGCAGCGCGCGCCGCACGAACTCCGCCGACGGGAACGCCAGCGCGCGGTCCACCGTCGCCACCGAGTGCTCGATGCCGTCGCGCGACTTCGAATAAAACAAAATTTTGTTATTATGAATAAGGAAGAAAGGTTAAAGGTCCCTATTAGTCCGAGATGGCTCAATGTGAAGTGCAAGCAGGCTCGTCTTTCCCTTTTAGGCACGTGCCTAAGGCTCCACGGTCCTGGGGGCCCCAATTGCGTAGATACGAGGTGCATTCAATAAGTACCTAGCCTCATCGCCAGAGGGCGCTGTAGTTTCAAAAGAGTTTTACCATAGTGTAGCACATTCTTTTTTAACTCTTTTTTCAAATTTTCAATCCAATCCCTTCATTTGTTTTAATTTGACAACTTATGGAAGCGAACGTGTCGATCGGTTTTACAAAAATGGAAAAAGAGCAATATCGTTCGGTGATTCGATTCCTATTTTTGGAAGGGAAAACGCGCATCGAAATCAAAGAGCGCTTGGATGCTGTGTACGGTGACTCTTCTCCATCGATGGCCACCGTCAAGAATTGGTTCAACGAGTTTGCACGTGGCCGTAAGTCGGTTTTTGATGAACCACGTCCAGGTGCACCGAAAACAGCTGTTACGGAGGAAAACATTAAAAAAATCCATGATCTCGTATTGGCAGATCGCCGATTGAAGGTTCGGGAGCTAGCTGAGACTGTAGCCATTTCAGAAGGAACAGTGCATCATATTCTTCACGAGGAACTCGGCATGAGAAAGCTGTCGGCGCGATGGGTGCCGCGTTTACTCACACCGGAAAACAAGCGCAACCGTGAGACCACATCGGAGACGTGTTTGGCGCTGTTTAAGCGGAATCCAGCGGAGTTTTTGCGTCGTTTTGTGACCGTCGATGAAACCTGGATCCACTGGTACACACCAGAGACCAAGGAGCAATCAAAACAATGGATCCAGACCGGGGAACGTGCTCCAAAGAAGGCGAAAACTGTAAAATCGGCCGGAAAAGTTATGGCCACCGTTTTCTGGGATTCACAAGGTGTGATGTACATCGATTACCTCGAGAAGGGTAAAACAATTACAGGGCTTTACTATGCCGTTTTATTGGGCCGATTCGACGCCGAATTAAAGAAAAAACGACCCCATCTGGCGAAGAAAAAGGTGCTGTTTCACCACGACAACGCACCGGTTCACACGTCTGCCGTTGCCATGGCCAAATTGGTCGAATTACGCTACGAATTGCTGCCCCATCCACCGTATTCTCCAGATTTGGCCCCTTGTGACTTCTTTGTTGGCTTCATCACTCTTCAGGGAACTTAATTAGCGACCAAACAGTCAGAAACCGCTTGCATGAAGTGAACCTTCATTCCCGAAGACCGCTAAGGGTACCACCTATAGCAATGCACAATCGTAGGATTCGATATCAAAGGGCTCTTGAACACAGAAATTGGGCAGAAGAACAATGGCGTTTCGTGTGCTTTTCTGATGAGTCTCGTTTTGGTATGAGACCGGATACAAGACGTATACGACACTGTAGAACCCCTGGACGCCAACAGCGATTAAAATCCTGCCAGGAAGTCCATCCTTATAGTGGTGGAACCATCATGGTATGGGCGGGTATTTGGATCGGCGGAAGAACTGAGTTGATTTGGATCAGAGGCAACCTCAACGCTCAAATTTATGCTGAGACGATTGTATCAGACGTCATCGTTCCTCTACAAGTGCAAATCGGTCCCTTATTTCAGTTAATGCATGATAATGCACGACCGCACACCGCAAGAGTTGTAAGACAGACTCTCGCCGCAGCTAACACCAATGTCCTGCCCTGGCCTGCTCAGTCGCCAGACTTGAACCCGATTGAGCATGCATGGGATATGCTACAGAGAAGAGCTCTGCCGAATATGGAGGGTATCCAGTCGCAAGAAGACCTTTTTTTGTTGTTGCAACGAACATGGGCGGCCATTCCACAGCGTGATTTGGATGAACTCATTTTGAGTATGCCAAACCGATGTTCTTGTGTTGTTAGTGTTCGCGGTAGAAACACGGATTATTAATTGTTTAAGTTACCCAATAAAATTTAACTAAAGAAAACTGTTATTTCAGTCTTTTTTTCGAACTTTAATGTTAGTGGTTCAAATGTCAAAAATCCCTTTATTAGGAAAATGCCAAATTTCTTTATTAATGCAAAGGTGACTTGGTTTATCGTTACTGTAGACAAACGAAAACACTTTATTTGATGAATCCTTAAAGAAAATTTTAATTAATATCAATCCGGAGAAAAGTTATTGCAAAAATATATGTTGATCCCTAGACACTTTTGATGTGTGTAGTAGCCATCCACACTAAAAGGTTCGGTGACTCGTTCCTTTGTCGTACCATCCAGACGTGGAATGCTCTTACAGCGCATGAGTTTCCTTCCTCTTATAGTCCCGGGGTCATCAAGCGGGGCGTGAAAAGGCATGCCTTCAAGGTGAAGATGTCCAGCCCAGTGATCCGTTTAAATGATTGGGTTTGTTAGCCTCATATCTGGACCTAACGACCACTTTCCATCAGGTGGAGTGAGTTCTTAAAAACAGTTTTTAAGATTCTAGAACATGAGAACTAGGCTAACTAAGAGAAGAAGTACCCATTTATCCTAATGTGCCTAGGGCCATAAATAGGAGACGCTCCTGATGTGCTAGCACGCAATGCGGAATGCGCCCATCTTTAGCGTGTGATTTACAAGCGACGTCATTGGTTTCTAAGAATCCGACACGCTGCAACTCTGCGCTAGAATTTTGATGCCACTTAAGTAGTTCTTCTGCTTGCGATTGCAGTTGGTGGTCTGCTACCCATTTCTGACATGGACAAGGCATTCCAAACAAGCTCTCTAGCTGGTTGAAGTGAAATTAATTTAGCAAATATTTTTCGGCAATTTACCAAATATTTTTCTCTCTGCAGACTCTTCTTATCTATAAGCTCATAATTTGCATGTTTTAATTCGATTACTAAGAATCGCTGATGGTAGTCACTGCATTCCTTCGGATGAGGAAGCAGAGAGAAAAGACTTGTTTTGTTCGACAATGTTGATGGACGGTCTAGTCTAGCTGCAAGTTCTAGGTGTCTGGTGACTAAATATCTCCCGAAGTTTCAAGCGACACACATACACACTACAGGGATTTTCAATCGAAAACCGTATACGCACCATACCTACGGAATAAAAACAAGAAGGGTTATGACAGTTTGAGTAACTCACGACAGCGGCGGTGACCTTGACGGAGGGCCTGGCGGAGGCGTAGAGCAGGAACATGAGGTTGACGGCGATGCCGCACACGATGCCAAGCTCCAGCCGCGTCAGCAGGCACGCGCCGAACGTCACCACCGCCGGGATTATGTCCAGCTCTGGAACATAGGTCAAGATATTACTTACTGGAACAGACCGGAGCTATCGCGGAAGCGAATAGAGATTTGTAACAAATTCAGAGAATTGTGAATCCACAGCTTTACAATTCTCTTAGCTTAATGATTTGTTGGTTGACGCTACCCAGAAAGAGGCCGATAGTTTTGTGCCTTGGCAGGTCAAAGCCTCCATAATTGAAATCAAGTTTACGCTAGAATTAATGGGTATGGCTTGATAGCTTAATTAATACCAAATGAGAGGGTTGGCAGACTATATTCCGAGAAAGCCACAGACTTGGCCCAACCTGAGATTTGGACCCAGGTTGTACTCAGGATTTCGCGCCGAGCTTTGTTTCCCATCTACCACGGAAGTATCGTAGAATTAGAATTTCATTTTAATAAATTGGTAAGAAAACTATTTGAAAAAATCATTCGTTTATGAAAGTTTGAATCATTTCTTTAGATACAAGGATGCAAACATAAGACCCATCTTGATAAGGTATTGTAAAGCTTGACCTGCTGCCTTTCGTACATGAACGACTAACATATATTGGCACAGAGGATAAAATCTCACTCTTAGTTCTCCAGATAGGCTTGAAGACATGAAGCTCCATCATGAAGACCACCGCAGCGATGATCACCGCTGCCAGCGACGCCTTGGGGATGTAGAAGAAGTATGGCGTGAAGTACTGTAACAAATAAGGTTATCTGAATAAGACACCTAGTAGCAAGGAGTCTAGCTAGGTCCCCCTAGAAGGTCATAGCAGACCACATGTCATGAAATCATGAGGAGTGTTGGTTGGGTGTACCTACAGACCATTGTTTGAGCATTTTCAGAGTTAGGATTTCTCGCAGCATAAAATGTTCGATGGAAACTCTTCCTAGAGATGACATTGGTCGAGTAAGGAGTACTATTACTTATTGAGTAGTCGAGGTGCTATTGTTTGCAGTAGACATACTGCCGACATGTGGTTGGCCGCGCGGCTGTGTTACCTGCAGCGAGGCGAGCACGAGCGCGCCGGTGTAGAGGCCGCCCGCGGTGGAGGCGACGCCGGACGCGTGGTTGACCGCGCCGCGGGAGAGCGCGCCCGACACCGGCATGGAGTCCACCAGGGATGACGCGATGTTGCACACGCCCAGCGCCAGCATCTCTTGGGTCGCGTCCACGTGCTTCCCTTCGGCTGTAACGGGATGACATTCCATTGTAGTCACAAATTATTATGTTGCAAGGACACTACGCAACATTTTTTCGGAACGATGAAGAAATATGGAACCAGCAGCCGGGTTATCAAATGACACGTATTGTGTTCCAGTTCTTTGTCTATGAACGGAAAATTCATTTTTCATTAAGGTCAAGCTTGTTAGAAAAACAACATAAAATTCGACGGCTGCTTACTAAGAAACCGAGAAAGCTAATACGATGCACTGCAAGTTGCGCCACTTGAGCTCCAATGGACATTATTTCCTATAGATAAAAATAGTTATTTTAGGACGAGAATACTTACAGAAAACTTTAGCTAAAGCGATGTTCTCCAGGATGGAGAGCAGCGGTACCACGAATATGGCAGAACCAAGGGTTGACGTCATCTCCACGAACGTGTAGGTGTGGTTGCCCACGGTTGCTGAAAACGGCGGCGGCGACAGCTTTGGCAACCCTGGCTTCACCTCACCTTTGACACAAGAGTTAAAGTTGAGTTGCTGAATCAAATCAAACAATGAAATTAATGTTTAGAATTGCTTTTATATAGGTAGATATTTTAACCACAAGGAGTTTTTGAGTTGTTTTTAGGTTTTTGGAAAATAGCATGTGTCATCGATCCCTGATCTGCACGTCTACCATGAGTTGCCACTTTGAATTTACGTTATCGTTCGCGTAAAATATATGAATTGGGATTTTGTACAGCGCCTCTGTTGAGTCGGAATGGAACTAAAATACGGTACCATAACGTAACAGTAGCATCTTATTCCCATTTTTAGTTTCATTTTAACTCAACAGAGGCGCTGTGCGAAATCCTAATTCAAATACACATTTTACGCGAACGATAACGTAAATTTAAAGTGGCTACCTATGGTAGACGTACTGATCCCCAATCGACATTTAACAAAGATTGTATTCAATCGATATTAGGTAAAGATAGTATTCAGCCAGTTTTAATAATGGCTTTGCCAGTGGGAGACGGAAGTAATTTTATCGGTTCGATCTGAGCTGAGTTCAGAAAATTACAAAGCTAGAAGAACTAAAGCATCAAATAACATCGATGGTGCCTCACCAGTAAGCACGAAAGGTGTCTTCCGCTGCGTGTCGAAGTAGTAAGCCAAGGCAGCGCAGACCAGCACCACCAGGATGTTCCTCGTAGTGGAGAGGAACCACAGCGCCTGGGCCGTGAAGCTGCGGAGACGTGATCCTCCAGAAGACAGATCGGATCCACTCACTTTTATGTCTTTTACTTTCTGCAAAAGACAAATAAAAATCGAACCAATGCTCACGATTCTTTCATCGTTCTTACTTCGCCTTACCCTTGGAGTGCCTTGAAATCAGTGATACTTACCTAAGCATTTATTTATTACATTGAGTTGCCATTTGCGTTACCGGGAGTATGAAATGGAGTTGTATATTTCTCGCTGTAAGGAGAGACTAAAAAGGGCATTTAATGGGGTGTGTGTGCATGCATAGGTATGCAAGTCTTAAGTAGCAGTTAAAATACTGTGCCGCCGCTGTATTGAGTAGGTAAGTACAGCAGACCTTTCCTCTGAGGTCATTGTGGTAATGTCACTAACGCTCTATTATGAGCCCGTTAAGTTCCAAAGAGAAGTTTCTTGGCTATAAGAGGGACGGGATAGTCAGTTGAAATAACCTTTAACTTTTGTAGGTAATTCACGGGGACTTCCACATTTAAAAAAAGGGATGACGCATTATTGAATAATTTCCACCAACACAATCAGCAGATAACAACAGAATTCCACTGCCCCATTGACAGCATTACACGGTACGCAAACACAATCAAGCAACATGCGATTAAATTACAGCCAAGTAACGAGGCATAATGAGGCGCTGCTGCAGCCGGATGCACGGTGCATAATGCAGTAGATACACATCTAAACGATCGTGGACACGGAACAAATTAAGGGCCTTATTACAGAAATGTACTTAAGTGCCGGTCTAGTCTAGAAAAACATTGAAAACGTCTTCACTCATATCTGATTTTACAACGAACAAACAAATACAGCCGAGCACCTGTAAGCTAAATTATTTTCGAATCTAATTCAAACGAGAGGACTCGTTGCGGATTGTTGGAGAGATAAATATAAAGCCGGTAATAAACCTTATTGTCAGGTATTACCCTTAATCTTACTACTAGGCTTAGTAAGTAAATAAGTTATTAACTAAGAATACACTGAGAAAAAAAAATGGTAAAAACATTGTCTGGACGGAGTATTCGGCTTGCAAGCAGGCGTGAAAATTAATCAATACAGTTAGGAGTTTAGCATTCGGTATCCACATTCATATAACATACACACATACACACACATTCAAATACCTTATAAAAACTGGGTACGTAATATAATACCGAAGATCAACGACTTTACGACTTAACGACTGGTATCTTGCAACGTCAGCAAGGACCAATTGCTGCTGCCGTCCGAAGCACGGAGATTATCTACATCTCTGAATTTCGGTCGAAGTTAAAAGTAAAAGTAAAAAATATCTTAATTCATATAGACCTATAAAATGTACTTATGACAAGTCAAAAAAAAAATAACAGCAAAAATATACTTAATAAAAAATAAACTTACATAAAATAATACTATGATAGTAAATAATATCATAATTAAAAATATATGACTCTACCACCGGTTCGGAGGTTGTTTCCGATCGAGAAGACTCCGGCAAGAAACTCGATGGTTACTCTTTTCAATCTTGTTTTTATACACAAAAATTAAATTGACAGAGTAAAGTCATCACAAAAAATGTGCAGACGAGCAGATTATACCTAAGATTACCACAAATTCTTATCATTTAAGAAATCCTCTACACTATAAGTCGTCAGCCATCCCTTTACCTCACCTGCCTGGCGTTGTTAAACATCGGATCGTTGTTGACCTGCTGTCGTCACTTACCGCGGCACCTCTTCCTGATCCTAACATAATAAAATTGTAAAGGTAGGTATCCTAACCCTGAGCAGCAGCAGCACGACGATGCAGGTGATGCCCATCACGGCGTCCCAGAGCCGCGTCTCGCCAATGTGCTCGTACATGCCCGTCCACACCTGCAGGCCACAACTTGATGGTTAAGGATGTCCAACTTTGACTACAAAAGACCGAGATAAATGATTTGGCCCTTTTTCAGTTAGGTACTACCTTTCGGTACCGCAATTTATCATCATAAACTGGGCTATTACTTAATTTTTTTAGGGTTGTGAAATATATCAACTGTCTATGCCGATCTAATTTAGGTACCTATACGAGCTAAGGCTGTGATATTGACCATTGGTTCAGTGTATTATGTTTGTCTTCGTTGTCATTTAGGAAAGATGTCTGCAGAAGCTTAGTCGGACCATCTTCTTGAGGTCGGATCGATTATTTATGAAATAACATAGATGAGTTTTGATGTCACAATCACTTAGTAAAATTCCAAGAGGCGTCCAATTATGAGGCTTGTGAAAAATGCACATAATTAAGACATAAAATAAGCAAAAACTACTTTCGTGACTTAAACAATCATATAAATCATTTTTGTAAATAATCAGATGTAGAATCGTTGCATAGGACCTACGTCGCGTGATGTTGGCATTGTGGTCGCACAAATTAGTCGAAGGGCCACTGCAACTTCGGACTGTAGCTTACATTAAACTGAGTTATCGGTGCCTTTGGCTCAATGAAGAACGGTGTTTTACTCCAAAATAAACTAATAGATGGAAAGTTGTGTGTTGGAATCTAAATATAGTTTTAAATCTCTCGACTTTGATGTAACCACTGTTTTAATAATAATGTTTTTCAATTAAAAAGTAAAAATAAACCAGACCGTCGATAAATTTGATAACCTTCAAGAAAAAATATTTTGTTAGGTCCTACCATTAAAATTTTTAAGAGAAAAAAGCCACACAGAATAAAGTATCTAACTTGAAGTTTTACCAGCTCATAGGCTAATTATTCAGACTAGCCTGTGAACAACAAGACTTCTGCGACTGTCTGTAAGTGCAAACGTTCGAAGGCCGATGGAAAGTGTGCCAAGCAGCAAAAACTTTAAATTATGCCAACAAAAAATATTCAAACAAGATCAGGCTGACAAAGTAATTACCTGTCCGTTTGGTGAATTTGAGTGTGACATGTAATTGCAATTAACAAAAAATGTTACATGGAAAGCACGCCGAGCGCATGTAAAAATCAATGACTTATACAAAAAAAAAACAATCATATTCCTTAGCGGACCTCTCTTTCATCATCGCATATAAATAGTTTCTGAATACATTGTAGGTTTGTAGATAACCTTTGAGGAGGCCTTTACCCAGAGAGGGACCGAAAAAGAAGAAGAAAAGTTATACAGAATTAATTAATAATGCAATTCATATTGTAATTTTTTTCGGAATAGAAAGGCTTATTTTTAATTATTTATTTATTTAAAAGATGTGTGCCCAAAAGTTTTAAGAAAGGTAAGGTCCAGCCAACAGCCGAAGCGGATGTGTAAGACAGCTGGAGCGTTATGTATGACAGAAAAGGTTGCTGGAGGAAGCGGACGCGTGAAGCTTGAGGATAGGCTTCTATGGTGGCACAGGGGCGGACTTACTTTCAGCTGTGGACCATCATCATATGACGACGAGATGTTGAACAACAATTGTTGACTCATAATCGTCAGCCATATGATGATATGGCTGACGATTATGAGTCAAAAATTGTTGTTCATCTAAGTTTGTGATGTGCGTTTATTATATTATCAGCTGGGTCTACTCATTTTTCAGTTAAGAAAACAAGCTTACTTTGATATGAGTGAGTACCTATTCCAAAATAGTTATTAATTTTATTCAGTGTTGATCCTGGCTTGCTATTTTAATTTCATCAGAACCATTCAATTCCCACGATGAACAACTTTGAATTTGGTGATAACCATTTTTTGTAATTATACGCAGCGCTATACGTACGCGTTTACTAAATTAAAAAGCGTTTACAATATTATATATTTTTTTATTAATTCCGTACTATAGCTGTTTCCTAGATCCTTTTTTGTGCAGTTTATTTTGAGTGTACCTACGATAAGCATTTAGCAAATCATAAAAATAAAAATTTCCAAACCAGTATGTTCAATCAAATGAACACTGGTGTTTTTAAATAGGTACATCCCAAGAACCTACTTTTAATTTAATTTTTGATGTCAACTCTACAGTTTCTATTGTTTTATCCATGCTTCTATGCTCCAATCTCTAAGTTGCTTAAAGATAATTGTGCTACATAGCAAGCTGTGAAATAACTGAACTTTAAAATACAGGTCCTCTTAAATACCTATTTGGAATCCGGCCGTAGCAAACAATCATGATCGCCTGACGGTAAGCGGTGCCTAAGGCCACCTACGACACGACAGGTAACCCCCGCGCTTTGCTGACCCCCTAAAAACCTTTTCGAACCCCTGTTAGTGAACTCCGTGCTAGCATAGTACCTACTCGTATAACTCATAGGGAAAACTTCGACTAATTCCAAAATTTCATTACTCAGTGCTCCAAAAGCCGATCAAACATTTATCAACATGGCACCTGCCTGAAGGAACTTCCCTCCAGGGAAGCTGAGGCCGAGGATGTCCTTGACCTGCGTGGTGGCGATGATGATGGCGGCTGCTGACGTGAAGCCCACCGACACGGGCCCGCTGATGAAGTCGATCAGGAAACCTGCCAGAAGAAGGGATAAAGTAATTAAGTTGTAAGTACCTACTTGTAAGCCTATTGCCGATCAGGTCACGTAAAATGAACTCTAAGCGACGGTGGAAAAGATGGTTCTGCGTACCTACGGGTATTGTATTAATTGTATTAACAACACCTTGCGTTGGATTTCTGGCGGATTAGATTTTGGTTATTTCAGAATGTTTGTTATTGGTTTAAAATTTTAAATAATCAAAGGATCACAACTTTTAGAGAATAATTGTGATCCTTTGATTGCATTTTTGATTGAGCATTGAGCACCATGAAGGAATGTGAGAGGGTCAGATTAAGGCGGACGATTGTGCCTCGTGCGTAGCAGCATTTAAGTCATCTCATCCCTTGCATCAAGAGGCGAGTCATTTTAAGAGGTCTTTCCAAGAAAACATGAGTAGTGTAGTTAAATGTACCTGTCTCGTGAACTTACTTATTCATGTTTCGACTATTAAGCCTCAGACCCTGCTCCGCCTGCTGACTTCCTGCTCATTTTCCACTTCATATCTAGTTAGAGCCTACAATTATCGCGCAGCACTCGTACATTACGCCACTGCATGCTGATCAGAGATGACATGATAAGCGAATTCATTTCCTGTGTGTTTACTGTAGATCTACTATTTTAATTCATCATTCGTTCAGTTAATGAACGCTGAACAAACTGAGCTACATTTACGATATCAATATCCGAATGGGTGGCAGCAATTTTGTGCTCCGTAATCTATCGGAAGGCATGATCCTCCTCTGGACGCAAGATTGCATCCTATAAAACCTGTACGTCCACCACGAGCTGCAACTTTAAATTTACTTTATCGTTCGCATAAAATTTTGTATTGGGATTTGACATGACATAACATAACAATGTCAAATTCCGATAAAAAAATTACAGTGGTAGACGTTACAGTATTGGGTTCTAGTATACCTAGTCCAAGTTTGACAAACCGATGACAAAACTTATAGACGACAAAAAGCATACTGAAGTAAGTCAAACAACTCTCTTTTTGCGTCTTTCCTTTATCCACAGAAGAACGGCAGTAAGTCAATCTTGTACGAGTCAAGCCCGTTGGGGGCCAAATAGAAATCCTGGATTCGTCACTCTTTTACAGCACGATGGACGGCTATTGAGGCAGAAGATGGCAGAAGGCTTCATAGACCACCTCCTACCTCATTTCGGAGATCCATGTAGCTGACACATGGTCTGCAGTCGATATCATACTAATGATGATTATGAAAGTTTACTTTATTTTGAATATCTACATAAAAAAATACAAGAATGAATAAAACATAGGTAAGCTGACTCAACGGTGAGAGTAATAAAACAAAAGCCAACATGCGCAGACGCAATGTGTAAGCATCGCTGCGTGCGCGACAATAGAGCTGAAGAAACATTACGAAATGGAATAACATTGTAAAATAAACACTTAAGTAGGTATTTCAAATATTTCTTTGCGCGCGCGCCGGTAGCTGGGAATATGGATTACGTTCGTCTACTTGAACTTAACTGTGACGCGAAAAAGTTAAATTCTTAGTTAATTGTTGTATTTTTTGAAAACGTAACTTTAACTGTGTGGTATTTGAAAAACTCTTAAAAACATATGAATTTTTATTTTTAGCATTAACAATGCGTTATTATCTACACAAAGAAGGAAACTAGAAAAATTCGATCTGATCCTGGGACTCAAGCGGATCCCACAACAGCTATGTAATACGCGTAAGAGAGAATGGATGGGCATAATCAACCCTTTGATAGTCTTGTAAGGATGACCGATATCATAATTTGGAACTAACCAATAAGAATCTTAAGAATAACACAAAAAAATATGAATTGTTTTCGTGTAAGTAACATAAAATAGAACTATGCTATCGTATTAGAGCAGTTATGAAAAAAAAAACACAAAAGCAATAAATCCACCTGGAATGAATTCAATAATGGTATGACGTGTGATGACTAAATTGTCTTTTGTACGCATTGTTGCAAACAGACGCAGCGTCGCGACGCAGGAAACAACCGGCATTGAAAAGGGCAACAACAGCTGATTTTGCACGCACAGTGCAGGCTTTTATTAATACGGGAAATTTCCATGAAATCAGTGAATTGAAGTCATCTTCACCATAAAAATCATCTCTCCTCAACTACCGGGCCTTTCTTGTATTCTGTCCCTGTGACCTCTTTTTCAGGTATTCTGTCCCTCTTGCGTCCCACGTTGCGGGTTCTAAATAGGCCCACTTTCAGAACCTTTTTGTCCCAAAATTTGTCAGTTCGCGCTATGCGATTGCACATAAGATAATCATCTCACTTGTTGGTGTACATTTGTGACTTTAGTTCTTTTGAGTATTTTCTTTCTGTTGATTACGTTGTTAATGGATGGATACCGAGAATAACCATTTTCATAGCTTGATAGGTGACTTTCAGCTCTTTTGAAGCCTATTCTATTTAGATTGAGGTTGCCATCAGTAATATGTTAAAAACTGAATGTCCTTAAATGGAAATCCTAACTTAGGGCAAAGTGATTATCAAGAAGTAGAAGCATTCGTGTAGGTAACCGTTTAGCGGGTAAGCGCTGAGCACGCTTACCCTTGCTCCCTTGCCACACTTACGAGATTTGATGATATCTAGTCAGCAAAGTGTAAAAATATACTACAGTATTATAATATCCCCCTGCTACCTGGGCAAAGGCCTCCATATAAGCGTTATTATTAAACATCCTTTAGGTACCTATAGATAATTTATATCTTTTAGTTTTTTTTTGTTTTTTGTCGTACAAAAGAACAGCGATAGGTCAATAACCGATTAAGATTTTCGTTCCCGATTCATAACGATATCCTTTATTACTTTGACCTTATTGCACATTTGAATCAACGTGGGTGCAAATTGTACTCGAAGACAGTTGCCAAGCAATTTCAACGACGCCACGGAACACTAAATATTAATAAAATACGTTATCTCATACGAGGATAGTCAACCAAAGCTATAGTTTATCTGGAAGGATTTTCTGCAATAGGTATTTATATTTTCTCTCCCTTATAATTAAACGTTTTGTTTTACCATTTATTTCATTTAACCACTTCAGTTCGATTCTAGCCGTCCAGTTCCTAAATCTGACAACAGTGATGTAAATAATTTACCTAGCTGCAGTATCCCCATCAGCAGCTCCACACACCCTGACAGGAATGCCAGCAGCACTGCGAACTCTGGCCCCAGCCCGTGCAGGTTCTCCCTCGTCAGGATGGCGGCGATGGCCGTGGGGCCGATGGCGGAGTCCTTCACGGAGCCGAAAACCGTGTAGACGAAGCATGCCATGAAGGAGGAGTATAGGCCGTACTGTGGGGGCAGGCCTGCGACCCCGGCGTAGGCGATGGCTTGCGGGATCACTGTGAGGCCGACTGTGATGCCTGGAACAAAAAGAATAGGTAAAACATCCACATCACATATCTGAATGACCTATTACAAGCAGTGAACCCAATTTTGTCTGGCTTTTAGTCGGGTCTCAATGTACGGGAGCCAATGCATATGTGATTAAAACAAAATTAAAAGCAAAAGTGTTTAAGATCAAGAAGAACTAGTCTCAGTATTAAAACACGTTTCGTTTCGCGCCACGAACTTACTGCGTTTTCCAGCCCTTTTATGTTTTACTTTTTTGAAATAGAAATAGAAATAGAAATAGAAAAACATTTATTAACTTTAAGGACATCGTTACATTTATAAAGTAAACACAAAAGAAGTAGGCATTAACAACAAAACATATAGGTAACAGGAAAAAAAAGATCATACCATCAGACAGCGGTGTCCCGATGCCCAAAAAGACAAATGGACCTCACTCAGCATATAGCCTGGGCTTTATGGGCCCAGGCGCTGATTTTCAGTAGGCCCAGACTGAGATGACGCACGGACATTTGTGGCGGACATACGTGTGTGCATATACATATAAGTATCATAAATACTATAGTATAGATAAAAATAAATGGTGAGTGATTCAATATATTGTGTAGTGTAATAATTGTAATACAATACATAGACAATAGATACGGTACCGAATGTGTAGTGTGACTGTGTGTGTGTGTGTGTTGGTACAGCACAATACAGGTGGTGCTGCAACTGGAAATTAATAACAATAATCTGCCGCAGGTGGGTAGTTTGACTGTGCAGAGCGGCGCTTGGGCCCGCTGATGTAATAACTCAATCTCGACTAACTCACGCTTAAAATTAGTTCCTAAATGATTGCATTGGTGCTTCGTGATCATGCCATAATTGATATAAGTAATAGTCAAAGTAGAAAAATAGGTACAATAATAACAAACAATAACCATTAACAAATTGTATTTGGAAAATTATTTCGACATTAAAAAGGTAATAAAAGAAAATAAATAAAAAATATAGGTCGCATGTCAAGGAGCATTAAAGTGTTGTGAACGGCTAATTACGGGTAAGACCCTTGTATCCTTATTATATGCATTGAATGTATAAATTAATTAATTATTGCCACAAAGTTACATAGCATCTTCAATTTCAGGATACCGATGTAAAATACCGTACCTATATCCTACGTGTATCTAGGTACAGACAACAGCGACAGAACCGGCAGTCGACACTCATCACCTCCACCAGATCCGTGGAGTTTTCCCTACTCCCCCAGATCGCTTGCCTGGCTTGAACCCACTGGTAATTTTTATTTATAATGATACACTTGCAACTGTTTTTGTGCATCTATTAAACTCATCCTGATTTTATTTTTAAATGAACCTAATGTTTCCAGACAGCGCAAAGGTGGTGGAAGATCGTTCCAACACTTGGAGGCAGCGAACCTGAAGCTCCCCCGGAACGCAACAGTGCGGTGGTGGTTTTTATACTGTCATTTAATTTTCTTCCCTTCTTTACATTAACACAATACGTTGACTTTTATTTTGGAAACCTGAATGTATCCTGCACAAGTAGTATAAAAGTTAGCCTATCAGTTGGCCGACTGCTAAGCAAAAGCCACCAGCATGGGATAGAGATGGGATTGTGATTTGACACCGGGACTTCTGGAGTTTCGGCCACGAAGGCGGTTTGTGTGATTAAAACATATTTAACCCCTGTTTGGGGGTCGGAACGGCGTTGAAGTATGTTCAAGCCACGCCTGCTTACTGGCTTACTCCCAGATATTTATTTACCATGGTTTTAAATTAATCATATTACTTAATCATATTAAAGTAGAAAACCAGACCAGTAAGAAATTTGTAAGGTGTCGTAATAAGTAATTATTTTAATAATCGCAATTGTGAAGTTATCATGTTATTAAATTTAAAAAATATATTCTTAGTTCTTACAATAGAGTCAGAGTTAAATTTAGTTTCTTAGATGCTAAAAATATATTACTTACTTAGTAAATTCCTAATTAGATCCGCATTGTATTTGATCCGTGTACAATAGGCTGGATTAGCATTTTTATTGTTACATCTAGTATGAAACAATACAACTATTAAAATAAATTGACAACTTACTTACTCAAGAAATAATTCTTAGAATAAAAACGAAAATTGCAGAGGATTTGATTAAAAATATATTTCAATCAGAAAACAAAAGTCAGATACAGAAGTTTTAAAACGCTCATGGATTATTCACTACTGCGCAAATTTTGAAAACAAATTATTTTGTAGTAAGGTCAAGATGAATATGGTCAAATTTTACAGTATTAGCTGGCTTTAAAGTGCTTAGTATTTAAAATTAGAAATGCTTAGATACTCATAAATTATTAAACGAAAAAATATTTAAAAGGTTTGATGATTGTATAATTGTCCAGCAGAAGGTTTCCCAGATGCCTTCGAGATTTTGTCTCAAATGGCTGATGTTCTAATTAAAAGTGGTTATTGTTTTGTTAATAAAGGAGAGTATCCACGTCACTCCTAAGCTATTTCCGTGTAAGCAACAAAAAGCTATCTCCGACCCGGATACAAACGATTTGATTCATCTTCCGCTGCGGAACTGACACAAAAACTTAGTGCAATTGCTAAGTTTCACAGCACAGCATTTGAGGGTGCTATGATGAAACGCAGCTAAAATAGCAACTAAATAGTCACAAAGCACAACAATAGCTTTTGGCGTCGGTTTTGAGTGGTGTGACTGAGTAAAAAAATTGTTTAAATAAATAAATATCTGGGACCATTTACACCAAGATCATCTGACCCCAAACTAAGCAGAGCTTGTACTATGGGCGTCAGAGACTGATAAACATATTTAAATATTTCTTAATACATATGTATGTAGATTTATGTATTTTTTTTGTATGTTTTTTCATGTGTGTATGTACATTTGTATATAGATAATAACACCCAGACACACAACAACCACTAATGTTCGTCACACAAATGTTTGTCATGGGTGGGGATCGAACCCACCACCTCCGGCGCTAAAGGCAGGATCGCTGCCATTGGGCCTACAGAAAACCCAAATATAAGTTATTCTGATCTAAGGATGGGTTTTTCAATAAAATATTAGGTTTTTTTATTGGCCAAACAGGCAGACATTAAAGAGAGTACATTCTGACATAATGTTAAGTGATGTAGCCGAAGAAGTTAACTAAGCTGCCATAACAAATAAATTCACTCTCTTCTTGATGAGTACCAAATGGTAATGCTTCGGGAACACTTGTGGCGGATTGGTTAAAATCGGATAACATACACATAATACCGGGGTTTAGTAACGATAATCCGACCATTCTTTTCATTTCGTAGATGTCAATACGAATTCTTTCATCGTACATCAAGTAATATTATAATGTATTTATGCATTGAGAGATAAATACAGCTAACATAATATAATCTAATCAAATGTTATTTATAAGAAAAAAAGAAGTGAGAAATGTCAACATAGTTTTTCTCATGGGCAGGAGACAATAGGGAGACGATGATGTGTTGCAGAATGTGGTGAACCAAGGAGAGTTAGTTTTTAGCTTACATGCAATACAATTGTTCACTTATCTGTAATAAGGTGTAATTTTAAGCAGAATTATTATTTCATCATTGACTTTTTTTGTAAAGGTAGTCGTGCGACTGAAATGTTTTTTCTTTTTTCGATTGAATGCAACAGCAAAACTCAAACTATTGTAAGTTAGTTTGAGATTGATGCGGTTGAATCTATGAGTCTAAATCTTTTGTTTTTATTATCTGCCAATCATTTATAAAGCGCAGACACTAAATGATTTTATTCTTTTTCCTCTACATTGTAGTGAGAGCGAACACCTTGAAAAAAAATTGTTCTAAGTCTAGTCTTGCTGGAAATTAAGATAGCAATAAAAAAGAACAATTGGAATTGGATTCCTAATTGCGTATTTTTCGACGCAAATTCCCTGACATTGGCGTTTATGACTGTTTTAGTAATTAATTAGCAACCACAAAAGAATTGTTTTCAGATTATTTATTTATTTTCAACTGATACTTTTCCTGTTGTGCAAGGTTTTTTGGGTGGCACGGGTCTCTACTCACGCAGAATCTTTACGATTGATTTATCTTTAGGTGCATTGACTGGATTTTGGCGCATTGGTAGGGTCGTATAATGACCCTTTACCGTGTTTGAAAGGTTATTTTGTGCAAAAATTAAAATACTGTAACGAAGTTTTTGAGTTGATTATTTGTAAATTTCAATCATAAATAAATACGATTGAAATGTTTTTTTTTTTTTATGTCACTCCCACCTCGATGTCGGCCCGCGGCGTCGACGCGTCCTCTGTCGGCCCGTACAGCAGCATATTATATAACATAAAATTTACAGAAAGGAGTTCTAACGTAATAAATTATGCATATTTTTATAAATTCCCGATTCCCAGCAACACCTGGGAATTTATTCTTTTCGCTCCCGGGTCCCGTAATCCCGAATCGTAAAAACCCCGGGAATTAAGAAACTCTATTGGGAACCCATAAGGGGTTTCGGGTTCAATTCCCACTCGGGAAAAACTTGTGGCAATAGTTCTGTGTCTGATATGCATTTGAATGGTCCTAAATATTTAACTGTTTTAATAATTCTTGATTTTAAACTAACGAACATTATTGTAGTCTCTTACATAAATTTCTTAAAAAAACTAGGTAGTCAAGATGGTCATAGTTTTGGTGATGTGAAACATCTAGAAGTTTACTGTGTGTATAAATATTTTTAATATGTTGAAGCTGTATTCGCCAACTACTTACTTCTTTACAATTCGAAGAAATTTAATTGAATACTTAATTAATGAGTCAAGAATCAAATAAAGACTTATTTGACTGACAGATTTTTTTGAGAAACTGTCTAGGCAGACAACATTGAAGTATAACTAGTTCATTGACCTTTTCCATCAATATTTCTATAAAAATCATGTTCGCTAAAAACACGGACTTTGACCTCCTCGCTACCTACGCCCGCGCATCGGACCGTGAAATAGGCATTTGTCGACAACAATGCTACAGCAACACCCAGATACACTACTGACAATTGCTGAAACTCATTGGTGCCTACTCGCGACTGCAAAAATACGAGAGACAGATATTACCTATTTCAGTCAGGTTCTTATGGAAACTTTCGACAAAAACAATTAGTCCCTTAGGAAGAATTAAATCGATGCTATGAGTACTCAACCTAGTTTTTTTTACAACATGGACTACAAGGGCACTTACTATTTTTACGGTTCAGCTTTAACAGTTAAGAATTTAAGGATGATTCAGTCATACATAAGACTTGCTGAACAGAAGCCTCTCCTTTACTTACTTCGAGTAGTGATCATCAGTTAATTATTTCATAAAATCAAAGGCAGATCACAGGTACAAAAGAGTAATAAACATACTTGGTTTAGAATTGTTTTCCATCTAAGTAAGTGAATGTTTTGTCTAGAACGTACTGAAATTTTGATAAAGCGTGAGCAAACTCACTCCTAATCAACATTTAATTAAATCGCACTGAAGCGTTTCACGCTAAACAATGCGTATTTGCAGTTGAAGGATGGATTTCAACATCTCAACCTACGTACTCGTATAGCAAAATTTGACGAAAATCATGAATGCCCTTTTGAGTACCGTTTTCTTTGGAACAAAGGTGGCTTTAAACTTAGAGCTTGCTACCCGAAAGTGAGACGGTGATAGTCATACCAACCCACCTGCAATGACGTCAGCTATCCCGCTCCTCAGCGAGTACTTAGGTAGCCAGCCCAGGATGGGCACCCTGCGCACCAGCATCTTGGTGGAGCAGCAGGCCCGCGCGCGCCTCGCGACGTCTCTTCGCCAGCCGCCGCCGCTGGTCTCGCTGATACTCTTGCTCGGGAACTCGCCTCCTGGGTAAACCCCATTTGTGTCTGTCAAAAAGAAAATAAGTTTGTTGAACTTCCGTTACTGACTGACTGACTGACAGATAACGCACAGCGGAAACTACTGAGCGTAGAAAGCTGAAATATGACATGTAGATTACTTGGGGAGTGTAGCACAAAGCTAATACCAAGATCAGTTTTCCCTAGAGCTTGTACTTGTTACGTTGGACACTGATGACAAACCACCCATTCACCATATTCTCGTACAGTTCAGTTTCAAAGATGCTTCTTTCATGGGACATCTGAATTGTGGAAAGAGCACTCTGCTGAGGCTTTACAATAAGCTAGCTATATTATGGAATACTGGAAACCACGTGCTTGTTTGTCACGATACAAATGTTTGTCCTAGGTGGAGATAGAGCCCTCGATCTTCAAGTAACATAATATATCATAGGGGGCGAAATGTAGATACAGTAATACCATAGATTACATATACTCGTAAGTTAGCACATATGGATATCTGAATAATCTGAAAAGATTAACTAACTTAATTAAAACCTTTATCTCCAAAAAAAATTAATTGCCTTAGTCCTAACCACAATAGTAATAAAATGGAAAAAAGATCTCCAAGAAAAAATGTTTAGATTTATGATAATGACCTAAGTGCAGAAGAATTTCAGTGTTCAAATGAATCCGCGTTCGTCATTAAAACATTTTTTGAGAACGTTTTTGACCAGGAAGCATTTATAAATTCTAGGCGATTACATGAAATCAACACAGAGGTGCCAGTTCTGAACCTGACGGCCTTGAGGTTTAAGCAATTAATATACAGGGTTACTCCTGGAAGTTAATAGATTCAGAAAAGTTTTATGTGAATTTGGCAGCATTGTTTTTTTCTTAAGGCTATGCGGTCGTGTTTGTTCTTTATGTCGGTGAGCACAGGAATTAGGTCCAATTATCAGTGAATTTTGAGTAGTTGAATTATTTATCTGGATTAATGCACCCAGTAGATTTAAGAGCTTTCAGAAGTATCATATGCTTTATATACCGGGTGATTATCAAAAGACTTACACAAACGATATGGCATTCTCAGTATGTAATGTAGTATCTATGTAAGTGTAAATTGTTTTCTTCAATTGACTTTAATGTGAAAGTTTTCATACAAAAATTACTGACTGATTTGTATTAAGACCCTTAGATGAAAGCTAATCAGATAACTTACTGAGTATGCCATATCGTTTTTGTAAGTCTTTTGATAATCACCCGGTAGAGCTTTAGTTTTCAGTAAAATGAAGGCGATTAGCGACAATCATCGTGACTACGACATAAAACAGGTGTGAGCTTTTCCTACGTGCATGGCTCACTTACTCGCATAAAAACAAAAAGTGCACTCAACTACGTATTTTCTGTTTTTTTTTAAATAAAAGTGACAACCCTAGCAGTCAGTTTTATCGGGAACTGTATTAATTAGCGAATTTAGTAAATCTCGCGAAAGCCTTGACCGACTGAGGAAAGGTTTCGAAACGATCAGTGACTCTACTTAGCGTTATTTTTATTATATATATTTTTTCATTTCTCAAAAGCGGGTTCAAATGGCAGTGGGCAGGACACATAGTATGAAGAATTGACGACTGTGGACGTAGAAAAGTTTGCAAACGCTGCATGTGGCAGGCAAGGCAAGGTATCTGGTGGACCTTATGCAGGTTGCAGGGTTTTGGACTTCTTAAAGGCTCGTATACATTAGGCAAAATTTGACGCGAAATATTGCACAAAATTGTTGCTCAACGTTGTTGAACAGCAACGCTGATCTTTTTAGCGACGTTGTCTATCCACTTAATGTTGCGCGCCAGCTGGCAACGTCACGCGTTGTTGTGCAATGTTGCCGGTCTTGTTGAGCGTTACGTGTGGCGCGTCAATTGTTTGTTGCCCAGTGGATATGAGGCTTAAATCTAAGAAGGAGGCTTGTTTCAGCAGTGGACATATTATAATGTTTGCGAATGATGAATTTGAAACATGATGGTGGGCGGGTGCCGCTGCCTATCAGAGTTAACATTTGCGAGTCGCTGACCCATTATTTTAAACTTTTGTCAAAAAACTTCGTAGTCACATAGACGTGATACGGTTGAGCTAAGGCTGTGCGGCGATTGATTAGGGACTGAAAGAAAAGACGTACGTAGAACGTACGTTTGATGCAGGTTTCAAATCGTTTCAAATCAAACGTACGTACCTACCTTATACCGAATATAAAAGACTAATATCTATTATGTTGTTACGGGCAGTGTTGCATTGTAGCTGGATGACAGTTACAAATCCATAACCAAACCCATTTTTTTTCTTTTCTATTATGTATTACTTTGATTATTTTAGCATTTTACAATGCTTGTTTTTCATATCAAAAAATAGAAAAATTGGAAAAATTCGATATCGGACCTTGATGATCTCGAGCGGGAATCGAACCCGCTACGGAACCTCATTCCCGCTCGAGATCATCAAGGTCCGAAATCGTTTTTTTCGGGCGTCGTGGAATAGTGGTAGCAAGCACTCAATTTCGGATCGCGGATCGTGTGGTCCCGAGTTCAAATCTGGCCAGAACTAAAATCTTTGTGTTCATTGTTTAATTTGCGACTCCCCGGTGATGGAAAACATCGATAAAAAACCAAATCAACCCGGATAGCGGCAGAAGGCTCACCACCTACCACGTTAAGATTATAATACCATTTGGTGAAAAGTGGGCTTCTGAGAGTTCCGTTCACCATGACGGCAACAGTCACTTGCCTCTGACTACCCCGTTTGGGATAAAGTCCTGATGGTATGTATGTATTTCTGTTTATTTCTATCTTTAGATATTCTATCACGGTTTTCTATAACGAGACTAGATATTATTGATTCATTTTATAAAGTGTTTTATTCCTGTATTTTTTAACACCAGTTCAGAGGTTATCACGTGAACAGCCGTCGGAATGCTGTGGTTCGTAATTAAAGTAATTGTCCTCTGTAATTGTGATCCATTTAGCTAAGTATGAAGCGATTAAGTTTCCCGATGGCAACAATAGAAATACTTAACACAAAATGAACACCAATCATCTACCTATGTAGCTTTGATTTGCACATAATAGTAAAATAAGATATAAGTGTTGAAAATTACAGCTGACTGAGGCAATATTGCTAGAGCGCGCCGCAGGCGAGGGCTACAAGAAAGCAGAGGCTGTAATTATCAAAGCGCACGTATGTCATACGACGTTTTTTAACATATTTGCGAGGAAATAAATAGAAATCGGACTTTTTTAAACGAATAAATCTTTAATCACTTGTTAAAGCAGTTATATTTTTTTTACTTGTTCACAAATTAACGATACGCGCGCATCAGCGCTTTTTTTAAGGCAAAGGCATAAAAAACAGCCAGTATTACTAATGCAGTATTTTTTTTTTGTGTTTTGTAACAGATAAATGGTTGTAATTTATTATCACATTTAATTCAATTAAAGGATTTAATGTTTATTTGTTACATTTTACCTTCCAAAGTTAATTTTATTCATAAAATATTGACCTCTTTTCTGACATAAAAACTTTTTGCTAAGATTTAAAAAAGTACCGTTCGTTTTAGACGGAGAACTTGATAAACCGTGTGTTTTACCTTATTATGAAAGAAAGAATTAAATTATTTACTAAGTATTTACATGTTACTAGCGGTCCTTCAGCGGCCCGCGTAGTCTTTACCGTCAATAGGCCAATTTAAAAAAATAGCCTATGTCACTACTTGATAATGTAACTATTTATGGTGAAATAATTTTTAAAAGGTCTAGTAGTTTTGGAGCCTATTCAAACAAACAAACAAATGTTTTCTCTTTATAATTTATTATTATAGATTTTGATTGCACAAAATTGTTACGGAGTGCTAAGAAATTCGCTTATTATATTATTTTCTAAAGAGAATAAGCCAAATTTTGTAAAAACATTAATGTGATTTTACATGCCAGCTTCTGGTGGTAATACTTTCTCCTTAAGGGCTTGTATGCATATGGAATCCCTGCTGGAGTCAAGTACGCCAGAGCAAGGAGATTACGTAATTTGAGCGCAAATTCGCTATCATTGCCATACCTTGAAGACAGACCGCTCTCCTGTATTTTTCGCCACAAAGACTGTCCCAAGTGGAAAAAGCAACCTTTATTGATTGCATCGGGGAATTCAATTTTAGTAGAGTTTAACGCCGCTAGTTCGAAATCCGTTATATGTATTATATTGCGGATCCAGTGACATATTCGATTGAAGGGCATATCGCTTCAGCTTTCGAAAAAAATAAATGTAACATTCACAAATAGCGCTATTCTTCGACATTCGTCCTCACCAATGAAGCGGTGTTACCAATATCGTGCATCAAAACTGTTGAGCTCATGATTTGTCGATCTTATGAGTCTTCGAGGAAACGTTTTCGAGCATTTGATATTCGATCAAAGGGCATTCGATTTCAAGTAGGGAACCCAGCGTTCCTACGCCGGTGGTAGGTAGTCACGTTTATTTAAGTACTGTTTATGTATCTAGGTAGATTTAAATTATTATTATTGCCATGGCCATTATTAAGTATAAATGATTTCGGTTAATGTTAATTTGACCATTGAAAAGTGCTTATAATAATAAATTGATTGAATTTAATTGATGGTTTAATAACTAATAAATAATTGTAAGTTCACTAATTTAACAATGCATGCCGTGGCAGCCTTTAAGTAAGGTGACACTTAGCTTCAAGTTTGCAATGTAATATCTTAATAGTATGTAGGAATTAGTGTTTATATTGTTAGTTGTCCTATCTAAATAGAAAAAAAAGGTCTTTTCAAACATAGATATTTTGACTTTAACTGCTAAACCTCCGCGATGATTTGGTGTTTAAGAAATGGGCTAAGGAGAAAAGTCTTACGTTCATTTGGTCTGTTCATGCAGTACCTACTATGTAAAGTAAAGATGTGGTTGATGATGGTACACGTCTGCTTAGTAGGTAAATGTCTGTGCAATTTTGTCTCGCTCGGAGGTGCCCAAGTTGAAGCAATTTGGGTAGTTTCTTTTTATAATTGACTAATTCTGTTAGCCGCTGATGGGTTTCACAGCTTTACTGGACACAAAAGTGAGCAGAGACTCTGAACCCAGCGATTTGGGTAGTGCAGAGTGGAATTTCCGGATTCATTTGGTCAAGCACGACCGTAACAAAAGTTTTGGTGCTCAAATATAGATTAGTCGCCAGTTTGATCACAAAACATGGTGTTATGACGTAATAAGTATATTTTTTGGTGGAAACAGCTGTCAAGGCAGAAGATGGTGAATATCTGTTTTTGATGTTAGTATTGAGTTCATCAACACGCGGTGATGGCCTAACGGTGATCTTGGTGACGAGGATAAAAACAAACCTGACCTACTCCGCCATTACCATAAAGAAAGTGATGTCAAACTACTCGGCGCGCGCCTGCGCACAAACTAATTAGCTAGGGATGCCTCGACTGTAGCTAACATAATATTAATAGATATTTCTCAATAAAAAACAATTAATACACTAACTATACAAGCTTATATTTTAATCAGTACAAAGATTTTTATATTTGAGAGGTGATCCATGTTTTTTTGTTTGTTTGGCACCTAAGCTGAGACGTTCGCTATGCTATATGAAACTTAATACCACGTCATAGCCATTTAACCAAAAGAAAGACGTAAAGGAGTACATTATACAATAAATCAACATTTGTAAGGTCAAAAGAAAATGAACAACGACTAGAGAATCTCTAGAGATATGTCTGACACCAGATATGGTTCACATTACATTATTATGTACTCGAATTATATTTAGTGTTAAGATCTCTTTATCATAATCTAGGTATCTATTTTGTGGTTAAATTGTTAACGATTTAAAAGAACTAATTGAGCAATGGTTTGATTGTTTTTTTTTTTTGAATTTTAAATAATGCCAAATGAATAAATTAACACGTGTTTTTTTTCCACGGATTCGAGAATAAAGTCAAATGCATTTTAAACAAAAGCAGTGCCACTGATATTTAGTTTTAAAATATAGCCTATATTACTCGGTGATATTTAATCTAGCGACTAGCTTTAAATTGGCGAAAACAATTTACATCCGACGAAAAAATACACTATCAAATCACAAAAATCCACTTTATATTTTTTTATCGTGTAAATAAAAACCGTCACACGACACAATTGGCGTAGTGTGCTGTAGCACGGTTTCTCGCCTCGACTTCCGTAGTGTCCCGGGTTCGATTCCCGGTCGGGTCAATTCAGGAAACGATCTTTTCTGAATTGACTCGGGTCTGGGTGTGCTAGGAGACGCCCCTAGCTTATTTCCTTGTGTGGTACCTCGTAACACAGAGATATAATAATCCCTACTTCGAGACCATTACAAGAGGTGTGTTGTCTGGCGCATATTTATATATTAGACGACCGACTTGGTGTAATGGTTAAGAAGTTGGCTACTACACCAGAGGTCGCGGGTTCGATCCCCGCACAGTACAAACATTTGTGTGCATGAACATGTCTGTTTGTACTGGTATGGGTGTCTCCTATGTATAATAAGTATGTATTTACAAAAGAAAATGTATTTAAGTATGTTTATCCGTTGTCTAGTATCCCATAACACAAGCTTTAATTAGCTTACTTTGGGGCTAGATGGCGCTGTGTGGAATAATGTCCAGGGATATTTATTATTTTATTATTATTATTTATTTATTAAAAAAAAAACACAAGACTGAGCATCCCTAAACTAACCGCGCAGGCACGAGCGCAAGCAAATGAACGCTCGCGCAGGGCCGCTTTCCTCGGAGAAAGGAGATTTATGGTGTCAGGTGTTTGTAATCCTAATTACATCTTTAACTAGAGGAAATTAACATTGTCGCTCTAAACCAGTCATCCAATAACTAAATTCCTTCTAACTGATGTAGGTGAAAACGGTCAATGATGAACTGAGAAGTATTTCTGTTTGATTGAAATAATATATGTTTTTCTTACCAACATCTGCGGCCCTACTTTGGACAGATTTTCATTGGATAAGCGTTGAAGAAATGTCTAACATGAATTGAACCTTATTTTGAAACAATAAGGTTAAAAAAATGAGATTCAAGAGTTAGGCCCCTGGAATGAAGGAATTAGGTCAGCAATGAACTTATAGCTGCGAATGATGATGAAACAACAATCGCAATTAAATAAGAAACTATATTTCTAAAATCCATCCATTTGAATTATTTTTGAATAAGTATAGATTTTATTTTTTCTGGATTTTTAAGTCCTATTTAATGCTTTCTAGTCGCAATTGTTAGAAATAAAATAAAACCGATAACCTTTTTTTGTATTTCTCGCAATCTCATTGCAATTACATTGTTCATTTGTTACAAGTGGCGCAGCAAGTCATGCTGGAAACCTACACCATCAATAGCTGGTTGTCAGCTGTCATCCGACACGTCACGGCGACTGATGTGGCGCGCGCACGTGCGTGTCAACGCCGGCGCACGCCTTGCCTGGCCGCCGGCGTGACGTCACTGATTCTAACTGCCGGTTAAATACGTTTTCGTTCGGCTATTATCGGTAATTGTATGTATTTATTTTAATGTTTTTCGTAGTATTTTAATTGATTCAATATTACTTTTTCCCGAAATAAAGCTGTACGAAACGCACACATACTACACTCAATCACTGAAACTACAAAATCCAAAAACAATATCATGGCTCATATGTCGTATGTGCTAGACACAATAGTATATACAATTTATAAATAAAAATGGACGTAAAAAAAACATTCAAATGAGACATGATAATCAGTATTTAACGGAAACAAATGAGGTTTTTTTTCTTGGCATTCTTTTAGATGTTAAGTGCACATGGGAAAAGCATAATATTATGCAAGCTAAGCAATGAAATAAATTCATACGCTTATGCCCTGTAGAGGCTTGGAAAAACTGCCAGCAGAGCAGTAGCTCTTCAAGCTTATCACGGAAACGTTAGCTCGATTCTGCGTTGTTATGGCATAGTGCTGTGGGTAACTCGTGTCATATAAATAAACTATTTATTGCACAAAAATCGTGCGTTAGGGCCATTTATGTTGTGGATAGTTTGGTCTCGTGCAGACCTTTGTTTACGGAGCTCAAAATCTTAACCGTTCCTTGTTTATATATATATATATATGAGGTGTGCATTTTGTCAAACACACACCGAGCTGTAGACGACCGAATAAACTAGTTCTGCCAATAATGAAAACGACAATGTGTTCTAGGAACAGACTACAAATATAATATACTATAATAAATTACTAATGGACTTAAAGAATCTATCATTAATTCAATTGACGACACGATTGGCGTAGTGTGCTGTAGCACGGTTTCTCGCCTCGATTTCCGTAGTGTCCCGGGTTCGATTCCCGGTCGGGTCAATTCAGGAAACGATCTTTTCTGAATTGACTCGGGTCTGGGTGTGCTGGGAGACACCCCTAGCTTATTTCCTTGTGTGGTACCTCGTAACACAGGGATTTAATGAATGTGTCTCGTTTACTTTTATTTTTTCTCTAACAACTAAAATGTACCTCATTCTTGTAAAAAAATAAAATACAATTTACCACCGGACGGTGCATCGACAGACCCGGTGGACATGAGCTTGAATTTGGACTTGTTCAATGTTTATATTAGTGAAAATACTCCATTTCAGTATAAGTATGAGTGTTTCAAAAGTATATATAATGTTAGGAATCGACTATATTATAATACAAACAATGACCTTTTGATTTTTTATGATTAAGCTATAAACTGAGTGTAGCAGCATGACTTGTTTCTTTGTTCAAAAGCCTATATATGTAATCAAATACATTTAAAAATACATGTTTTCTTTTCCTACAATTCTAATAGAAGAAAGTATGACTTAACATTTTTGGAAGTCTCAGTATAAGCAGATTAGTCACATTCTAATTTACTTCAAAATGAAACAAAACGTCACGGCTCACAGCCAATTGAAGGTCCGGCCTGTGTCAAGAGAAGAATGGTGATTCATTTGACAGACAAATGTACATTTTCACGAGCGCGACATTGGGAGGGGTAATCACTCGGCTTCCATTGTTACCTCATTGATTGAAGAGTATGCTTTTGTGCTTGAATTGTTTCAGAGATATTAGAGGGCATGTTCTTGGCCAAGGTCTTCAGAATTCAGCTATGCTGTGATTAATCCTTGACATTAGCACATCCTTCTCCAGAGCATTGTTCCATGGTACTAGTATTGTTTGTAGGTACATTTGACTGATGGAGATAGAGAACTTACGACTGACAGTAATTTTCTTCTGTCTTTCGTGAAAAATGGAATGAGTATGACTTTTCTTAAGACTGCGAAGACACAGGGCAGTCATTCATAATGAGGACCATTGTGTTTGTGATCAGTACGTCTACCACGAGCTGCTACATTAAATTTACATTACTGATCGATCTTTATATGACCTAGATATCTTGGCCGCGAGTGTGATGAAGTTGGTTTTTAATTTAGGAAAGAATAAATCAACATTAATTCTATCTAGGTATACATATTAATAACTAGCCTGGCTCTCCTCACATTTGCGGTCAATCTCTATAAATTGCATTCTAAATATTTCATACTTTTTCAACATCGAAAAATATTTGTACGTTGCCTTGTTTCTTGAGACGTAGTTGTTCCACTGGCTACCCTGACATTCGAACCGGAACCCAGCAAATGTTGTTGTATATAAAGATGCATAGATACTGAGATCGAAAATAAAACAAATCACGTCGAAAGAAGAAAAAGGTGAGAAGTTTCTAAGACAACAAAAATGAACGGTTGAAATGTAAAATGAAACACAACAAGTTTAAAAGAGTAACTACTGAGTTTCTCGACGGGTCTTCTCAGTAAGAATCAATATCTCCGACGCGGTGGTAGAGTCGCATTATATTTGTATACTGTTTATTTATATATTCATATTATTATAGTATTTATGTTTATTATTTAGTATATTTTTTGACTATTTAAAAGTACTGATTAAGTCTATATTAATAAAGATATTTGAGTTTGAGTTCGAGTTTGAATGTCGGACTTACGACGAGAAGAGGGATTTTGTGTTTTCTTCCCTGGTGAGAGAAGATGTAATCTTAGAATAAAAGTACATGCTTTAGATTCTCGACTTGTACTTTGCATTGTAGAGAAACGGACACAGGAAGGTAGGGGCAGATTTAAACCGTTTGCATCCAGTACAAAACTGATACTGGTTTCAATTGGATTGATTGCGTCGATGTTGTACATCAAAATTATACGTATCTACTAATGTGTCGTCTTTATGCTCTAAGGTCTGGAACTGCTGAGTATTTCAAGAAATCTCTCGCAGAACTTGGTTTGCAATTAATTAACTATCTTCCTTGTACAGAGTTGTGTAGGAAGGTACTCGTTTGTGCTGAGATGTAAAGTAGACCCGTGTCTCCTCATTATATTCCGTGTTTTTTTTCCTTTTTCGGATAACTCATACATAGCTTGCCATGAAAATGCCATCCTAGAAAGACTAAATTATTCTACAGAAACATAAGAAGATGTACAGATTTTTTTAAAGTTAGGGCATCGAAACGATTTTACGTGTGAAAACTCTTTTGTTTAGCTTAGCCTACTCGTATAAGAACAACTACTTTTGTCGGAAACGAACACCACACTTGCGTCAATTATTGAATGACATTTACTTAAATAGCTTGAGTCAAAGCAGTTTAAACAAATGGTCGTTCGTTTGAGTAAACAGCGTGAGCTGTGACTGTACACTGAAACATCGACAAAGCACAGTGTTACGTGTAATGTTTCAAACCACATTTGTCTTTGTTCACGGAAACAGTCGAGCAGCGGAATGTTCCGTCCGGTCGCGGGACGAATGTTTAAAAAACTAGCGATGGTTCCGAACTCATGAGGTACCTACTTCATTTGTAAAAATATTGTTATGTTTTACTGTTTGATTACTGTAAAGTAATTAATATATATGACAAAATAAAATATTGCCTTCTTAGAGAATTTAATAATCCTGATTATATAGAGAAATATGTAAGGCCTGCTTCTTTAAGAGTTTTATCGTACACTAACAAGTACCGCCTACCAAAAATAACGAATGTATATGGCTCAAAGGCACTCAACTATGTAATACCTAAATACTTAAATGAAATACCAGCTAATTTACAGTGTATGTATCTGAATTCAACTAATTACAAAGGTCAATACAAAAGATTATATTTGTCAAATCCAAGTTTATGGGAACTTTGATGTGATTGTGTTAGATTATTATGCCTATCATCAATATGTATTGTAGAAGAACGTCTCACTCTTACAGGTAAACCTACAAGGTTTTTGTATGGGTATTGTAAGTCATCCATTGTGTATTTAAAATGTGTTGAATAATAAATAAATAAATAAAATAAATAAATAAAATAAAACTAACCAATTCACTTCCAAACAGAAAACAAAAGTAAGACAGTAGGATCAACTATAGGATCTTAGACTCAGCCCACAATTTGACCGGCATGCTGCAGAAAGAAATGACAGGGGAACCTTTTTAGAAATTCAAAATGGGTTTGCGTTTGGCTTCAGTCTCGCCTGGTTGTGGTAAGCGATGACGAGGCCGATGGTGGTACATGTTACCCAGAAAATGCCTATTCACTCTGGCCTTGAACATACTAAATTTGTAAGGATATCCGGAAATACAGACGCAGGGAGAGTGTTCCACTCCCTAGCGGTGCAGACCAGACATGAAGCAGCAAACCATTGGGTGCTGATTGTTGGAAAGTCAACCACATGGGGGTGGAAGCCCTCCCGGCGTCTAGTGGTCCGGTGTTAGAAATTAGAGGGTGGTTCTGTAGTTCCTGCGCACACTTTCCAAAATACACCTTATATGAAACCGATAGACAGGCGACTTTACGCCGATGCTCCAAACTCCGAAGTTTGGTTCCAACGAGCACATCATCGCCTATGAGACTCCTAAAATGCTTCGACTCAAAAAGTACTCCCTAAGGCTGTCTTTGCATTTCATACGAATACAAAATTTACCCAAGAATAATTAATAGTAAAGAAATCCCTTCTTTTCACTTTGGGTTTCTAAAAATAAATGAAACGAAAATTAGTAAATATGAAAAACCTAAGTAGGTATATCTTTTCACGTTCCGTTAATTGTACCGAATTTGACAGATAACTTTCTGCGTAAAATGTGTGAAACCTTTACTGTTATCCATGTTTTGAAAGGTTATACAAAAAAAGACGCCACCAGTGTTATGTATGTGTGCGTAAGGGCTGCGCCCGCTCGCGTCTTACTTCATAATAAAGCAGTGTGTTACCAACCACAGGTGTATTTACTCGTCCCCACGCTCCCATACTCAACAACCAGCAATTCACATGCATTATTGTTTCGATTGCGGATGGTAGAAGTTATCTTTGACAAGATAAATCATTAAAAATCAATGGCTTTTGAAATCATAAAATAAGAGGAATGCAACTAATATGCAGACAAAATCATAATTACATAACGTACCCAGTAATTGCAATTATACAAATAATTTGTTTATTACAAAAACAACACATGTAAAAAACTATGCTAACTCTGAGAAGGAAGCTCCACTCGGATGGCTACCTTGACCGCGCGATTAGACGTTGAAAAACTTAATTAGCCTTTCCAAACTGCTCAGGAAATTGAATGACGTAAAAAGTACGACATTCTACGATAGGTGTTAATAGATTTAGGACTGAAAATAAATATATTGAAGGCTTATAATCGAAGATGTCTGCGAGCAGGTAATATTAAGTATTCCATTTTGTATAAAACGCATAAAAATTGTACAACATATTGTAAAAAATTGCACTACATAAAAACTTTGTAAAAAATTGGATAGTTATGTAGTTATCAAATAAAAATAAGAAAAACACATTGTATTATAATAAGTTATTCTTATATACTCAAGTTATGAATGTAAAACAAAGATACGGAAGAGTAGAGTGTGCTCCCTCTGACACAGGTGCTACTGCACTTACTAGGAGGAGTCCACCCCTGATTGTTAAAACTGCCTTGTTACATGAATAAACATTAGTCATTTTCATTTTCATTGTCACATGGATTTTTTGACTGGCATCTGGAGCTTGATGGTTTTGCCTACTGTGGAGGGTACGGTCAAGAGTTCACTCTACACATAGGATGAGGCCAAAGGTTAGATTTACACATGTGACCTGCTTTACTGATTGTTCTATTTCTGTATGTTAATTTGTACATGTAAGCAAATTCTAAAAATCAGAATTCAGGCTCCACACAAAGATAGAATTGATTAGATCCGATGCATTGGTAAAGGCTAAATAAAATTCAGTAATTCGTCGGCCTCTGTTCTATTCAAGATTGATCTTGACATGCTTTCTAACCAAAACATAGTGCGGTACTTGTTTTTATTTTTATTTTGAATGTTTTTTTAGTGTTACCTAAGGTAGAGCGAAGGGGGATAATTCGGAAGTGATCAAACCTTAGAGCTGAGTTACCCTAGAGCGCTAGGTAAACTTTTTGAACATTAGTTGGGAAATACACCTAAGGCGCGTAATAGTTATTATTTAGCTACTATTCAAGTATAGACCGCGCTACCTTGGTCCAGAAACTACTGTTTGAATAAGAGAAATAATAAACTGAGCAACAAAAATACTGAAATGCGCCCCAGAATTAATATGTCGGCCACAAAACATTGATTTTAGAATACTTAGAGGCTCAGATGGTGTTTTTGGTGGTTAGGTTAGGTAAGTATGTCACTCCATTAAATACTATCCTCTAAATAATATAAAAAATATATCTCTGCATATAGGTCTGCATATAGATACACTCTACAAGCTGACCAAATCTTCACAAGTTGAGGAATTATCAAAAATTACGAAACTGCTACTTGCCTAGAACTTGTAATGATTATACGTTTCTGCAAAAGATTGCTCATTCTCAGGTGATTGTCAACTTTTGGTACGTTCAGACATTTGTCTAACAAATTGCTCATTTTGTTGTCTAGCTGCTTATAATAACCATATATTTATCCAGTCATTGCCAAATTGTACGCTTCCTACGTTTACAGACATTTGCTAAAAAAATGTAACACAATAATGACCTTTACACAATAATTTCTTTGCTATCACTGCGCGACGTGTGTTACATGGCTGTCAAATTGTCATACTAAATTCGCAATTCACAATAATGACAGTACTTCATTCCGCTTCGTGTATTCCATTGTGTGTTATATTCAGCACCTAAGTTAATAATTACAATGATTTCTACTTATTTCCTGGATTCTGTAACCTGTTATTTGATGAATTATACATTTTCAATGAGAAATCATTTTTGTCGTAACGAAAAAATCTACTTTAATGAGTTCTATTAATAGTTTCTGAAATATCATTTTATCGAGAATCGGCAGTTGTTTGTAGTGGTCTGAATTTTTAAACAGGATGTTTGGAAAGAAATAATGCTAAAAGTAACAATTTCACTTTAACATGAGTTAATAGAGCGATTCTATAAAATCCGAACTCGAAAACCCTCAGTTAATTAAACTTCTTTACGCATAACTTCTATAATTAAGTTCCATTAAACTCTTATAATGGTTTAATTTATTTTACAGAAACGTTCGTAAGTAAAGCGCCACGTAGCCAGTTTCACAGAATACGAAACTTGAATCTCACTGCGGATTTAGTGCGCGAGATTCGAAGTAAGTTTTTCATATTGCTCTACCTACAGCTAATTTCTAGTAGAAGTAAATAAAAGGTCCGTTTTTCTCTAGCGATTGAATAAATTCTGTGATAGTTTTTCTAGATAAAATGTTCTGTAAGTTTCCATAATAAAACGTGTCTACCGGACATTTGACATAATCGTACAGTTGAGAGGCGATAGCGATTTGAAGCAAACGAGCATGTTTGTGACGTCTCGGACGTGTCAGCGAAGCCGCCGCGGTTTTATGACGCTCCTTATCAGAAATAGGTATTGGAAGTGTTAACCATTCGTTGCATTTGAAGTCGTTCTTGTCCGATCTACACACGAAAATAAAACAGTTACCGATGTAAACAATATTTGCGACGTAAGGCCACGTTACTGGGAACTACTTAGTGTAGCACATCATTATCATGTGCACATACCATTTGGGTCTTTTCAACACAAGAGTTTTTTTTTTTTTTCATGATAGTTGGGTTTTTTTGCATGCTAGCAAAGCTCTCGTTTCACCTGGACCAAATTTTATTATTGTTACAATTTGATTGTTGTCAACTAACTAGTATTTAACAATAAATAATAAAACATAAGTATTCATTTTTCATATTACTCACCGCCGGTTGCGCCGGTCGTCGTGACAGTATTTTTGATTAGAGTTAAGAGTGATATTTTTTATTGTCGTCTCTTAAATGGATTGCGTTATCTATTCTGTACTGTTTGACTGTTTCCCATAAATTACCCTGAATACATTTTATGTATAGAAGCGTGTTCAGTAACCTGAGTGAATTCGAGTTCAAATTCGATTGATTCCACGAACTCGATTGATTACAGAATCCCTCTACTGCTACGATGAGCATTATGATTTGCTTCTTACATTATTCTTTCCACTTTACATTATTTTATAAACTGTACCTACTTAGGAGTACCTGAGCGTGCATCAATCCAGTCTAAGAATAATTTGTAGCCAAAATCACGAAGTCCACGCACACGTAAGTAAGTACTAATTACATCTCAGGTAAATTCTTGTAACTATAAATGAGTTATTTATGAACACGCAATGTTTCTATTTAACACATTAATGTCTATGTAATTATCTATAAAAACTAGTACAGTGTCTAAGGCATTAATAACCTTATTACAATTTATAAAAACTAAGTAAAACTTTCCTAAGTACGGCTTAGGTAGGTATATTTTAAAGGAGACTTCTAGGAAGATATTTCAAAAGTTAAATTGTATCTCGCGTAATGTTATAACGCGCAAACAGACTCATACAATTTTTCAAGATGTTGTTTTTCAGTTCAATTCAATGTACACATTTTACTCAAGCGAAACCCAATCTTTGAGTTAGCTGCTCGAAACAGTACCTAAATCTCAACTCATAGAATGATAGCTTAAGTCACACTCAGAACACAATTTTAACTGCTTGTTACATGTCCTTTTAATAATAAGGAACCGAAAGGCACTGTCCCCCCGGGAAGTGGCGCATTGCTCTAAGTACGTAATGCGCCGGAGTCGGTCACGTGACCGGCGCGAGCGCGGGTCTAGGTCTAGGTCTTGTGCACACAACATTGGTATGTCACTGACATTTGGATATTTTGACTAGCCTGTTGGCGCAAGGGCAGACCACAATTTAGAAAGAGCAACCTACTGAGTTTCTGGTCGGCTCTTCTCAGTGGAATTAGCGGAGCAGCCTGACCGCTATGGTGGAGTCACATGATTGTAGAAATATTTTATTGAGTATATACTTGTGATTGATTGACTATCCATATAAATAAAAAAGATTCCTAGAAATGTATGCGCATAACTTACTGAATTGGATATTTTTTTTGTCATAAGAGGGTTTTTGCTTTTTGCGTTTGGGGTAGATCGTAAACGTCGCATTTTTCTAAGGTTTTCGTGATTATTTATCTGAATTCGAATTAAAGATAAACTATCTCTCTATTATTAAATGCACTTCTCAATTTCATAATATTAACTCTGTACAGTAAATTTTTAAGTGTCATATCAATTTTTAAAAAAACGGTTTTTTCTTTAATTTAGTAAATAAATGGCGACTACCTAATTTTAGGCAATTCAATGTGTTTATATATAGTATTATGCACAAAATAATACAGCAAAAATTTAAGTTTGATTCAGTTCAATGAAATAATCACGAAAATCTTACAAGAATGCAACGTTTTCGATCCACCCCAGCTAACGCTCATAAGGACAGGTTTGTAAAAAAGATGGTCTATCGTTTAACGAAAGGAAACGGAACAGCCAAAATCAAGAAAGTCCACGCACACGAAGCTGCGGTCGGTTAACTAGTTTAATTACACTTATTTATATCCTGTGGTTGAATGATGAGATATTCAAAAGAACTGTTAATGAAAATGGTGTGCTTCAATGAAAATATTTCTGACTCTGCCTTTGACTTTGCAGAGACCTTACCGTCAGTGCCGAAGGTCGTGGGATCGCTTCCAAACCAGGATCTACCCTTTATGTCATGAACGTTCGTGTTGGTTGTGGGATCTGAGTGTTATGGTCACATTATAGGTGGTAGAGTCACAATATGTTTAATTATGATATTTCCTATCATAGTATTATTTTATGTAAGTTTATTTTTATTTTATTTTTGCTATAATTTTGTTTTGTATTTGACTTGTCATAAGTACCTACTTTGTCATAAATATCTTTATTCATATAATATTTTTTACTTTACTTTACTATTATTTATTTTATTTTGATAAATAAAATATAACCAACGACATTATATTATAATATTATAATTTTAGCACTAATCAACAATAAAGCTAATTATAAGTTTTCCATGACATTACAATAAATGTATAACTTAAAGCAGACAGTAGCATAAGGCGCAAACTTTTCAAATTATAATATATATCTATAAATCAACCAAGTTACTTAATATCTATTATGTATAAGTATTGCCTTGTACCTATACACCTTGCCATGCAAAACTTTAACTGATTTTGTTTACTTATTTAGATTTATAATACGTACTTTTTACTATTAATGTTTGAATATAACAACCTCCGCAGATTCGCACTCGGCGAACAACTAAAGGTTTCCCAACGTTTGTCCAAGTGTTTGTTACAACTTACAACTATCCTGCAATTATCTTGCAGCCATAATCTCACTAAAAATAAATCAAAAAAGTAAACTTTATTAGTCAGAAAAAAAAATAAGTTTACAATAATTTAAATGATTATGTTATCTTCTGACTAATTTCATTGGTAATTTCATATGCATTATCTATTTGAGTATATATTTAGAAATAAACTCAAACTCAAATAACTTTATTCAAATAGACTGTATCAGTACTTGCAAATCGTCAAATTTACAGCAAAATATAGTAAATAAAAGACATAAATACCATAATAATATGGATATATAAATACACAGTATAGAGACATAATGCGACTCTACCACCGCGGCGCAGTTGTTTCTTGCTGAGAAGACCCGGCGAGAAACTCAGCAGTTACTCTTTTAAACTTGTTTTGGGTTTACAACAGGCATTAGTAAAGTACAAACAGTGTGTCATTTTGATACAAATAAACTTAAAATACTCGTAATATAAAACAAAAGAAGAAAAAATAAGAATATATAACAAAAAGCCATTTAAAAAGAAAAATTGTTAGTCAGTACATACTAGGTAATAATAACAACACCAAAAGGGGGAAAAATGCCTTAAAAAATAAGACGTGTCGCAATTGAAAAAGAGTTGACAACGTAACAAGTAGCAACCTAATGCGATTTGGGCTCCAACAATATGGTTTCCAAACGTGTAGCCTTCCAGGGGCCTTATTAGATCGTCTTACAACTTGTCAAGTTCATCCTCAGAACTGAGCGTAGCGAGCGCTTTTCGTTACCAGCCAATCAGCGGTGACCTGGCACTGACACATCTTCTCGGCTGGATATGATATTTACTGACGAAATTGCTCGCCACCCCCTGTTAAGGGATTTGATTTACATTGTTATAAGACCCCAGTTGTTATTTAACGCTCTGTGACAACAAAGACCCTGCTTCGAAAAGAAACAGATGTTTTGCGACAACGTAATAACTTGGTTTACACACTTTCGATTTATGTATACCTGTCCTTTTATTTCCCATTAACTGAGGCATAATTACCATAATAAAGGTGACGCCTTCAATGCTAATTATAATGACAAAGTGCTAAATAATAACGTTCGTTGTACGTACATTGATTGTCGACAAGTGTATATATTACGGTAGCAAAAATTTAATTTATGTAGTAGATACAACCAACAAACGTAACACGACTGCTGAACCGCGCGTAGTACGGAACATTATTGCAAAGAGCGCTCAGCTTATGCTGGCTGGAACTCTAGAAGTGATTGACTGTACGTTTTGAAAGTGAGTCTGGAGTTCAGAAAAAATGTTGGGTTTTCAAATAGCGTGGTGCAAATGATAGAAAACACAGCTTAACGCTCACAATAGTGATGTAATGTTAGGGTCGGAAAGAGATGCTGCCGGTTCAGAGACGTCGTTTTAAAGATGATACAACGATAATGTATAGAAACGTTCTTCAAACATAAAATCCCTCAAATACCTAGCAACAAAATTGGGGAAAAGTAAGTATAATTTTCGTAAACCCAAAAAATATCAATTAAGAAAGATTGAGATATGTGCGGTTCTTGAGCAGTTTTCAAAATATACATTTAAGGTGTTTCGTTTTAACCGAAACCAAACGTTTCATTAAAATAATGTAATATACTCTCAAAGGACATTGGACGTCATAGAGCCTAGTATTTGGTACATCTGTCTGTATCTAAAGCGATTGAAAGATTTTTTTTCCAGTCCAAGTGTTCCTTAATTGATATAAGATTTGTGCTTTTCTAACAGGGGGGTCTTGCCGCGGTCGGTTGAACTAGCCCTCACTTGATTAAGGAATGTACTACGGTCCTCTCCTTATGTTTGGACACCATGAGCATGGAGCTTAGGAAGCTTTATCAGATCTATTTTAATACAATTAAAGAAAACTCACGATTATACGGCGATGCTGACTCGTGGCACGCCAGACAGGACTCCTTGCCGTCCAGTCTTAGGCTGGCCGGGTAGCTCCGCGGACACAACTTGCAGCCCCCATTGTACTTCTCGCACAGGCACACATTCTTCTCCAGCCCGTCCACCTTCAGCTCGTTCAGCCCGAACCTATCGCAATCCTCCTTCACCAAAGATGCTGCAAACTTTCCACTCTGTCGCAGAAACTCGCAAGAATGAGGACAGACGTGGCAAGACTTCGCTGCCTCCAGATTACGGTTAGACTCGGAGTTCGCATTGTCGTTCTGATTCGTATCCAATTCTGGTATCGGATAATGCTGCTCCTCTTTCCTGCTGTCCGTTGAACCGGTCATATAAGACGTCAAAGTCACTTCGGATCCAGACCGCGCCGCGTTATTTAGCTTGTATTTCGTCATAATTACACTTCTTAGGCTTATTTACGGTTAAGTTAAAAAACGGTTTTATATGTCGATGCTCGAGACATTTTTTTCCACATTACAACTAATATTATTACTTTTTGTAGGTAGAATAAAAAACACTTATCACTGGCTAACAATAAATAGTCAAGATCGAATTATCACAGAAATGGAATGCGTTCGAATTTTCAAATTTCGAATAGGCACTGGTCGTTGCACACGAAACGAGTTGCGGCTGCGGCGCTTGTATAGGAAATGGCGCGGAGCGGCGCTCTCCACAGAGCCTGAAAAAAAGTAATTGCAAATTAGGTCGTGTTCACACTTACTTCGTGAAGGCGTTTTTCAATTACATTTTTTTATTTAATTTCAGATTGCAAACTGGCCTTGCATTCTTGTTTGTTAATTTCTGTCTACGTAAAAGTGCGGATGATTTCAGTACCTATCGGATCGATACGTAGTTTTTTTTTTATATTGCCCGTTAAGATGACCTCACCCCACCTGATGGAAAGCGGTCGTGAGGTCCAAACATGAGGTTGACAAGCCCAGTCATTCAACGAATCACTGGGCTGGCCATCCTCACCTTGAAGGCCTGCAGAAATGCCTTTTCAGTTAAAAAGTAGCTTGTCTAGTTATCTTAAATATGATACAATGATAGAAACTAGCAAAATCCGACCTGATCCTAGGGGCTCGAACCCGCGTCTTCCACATTCCGGGTGGCTGCTCATCCAACTGAGCTATCGAGAAGACAGTGCCAATTTTTCTAGTTTCTATCTTTCTGGTAGAAAATAGGACATTGTTAAATGCAAAAAAAAAAACACTTGAAATATGATACATCTAAAATATGCACAATCTGAGTAGTTAATATTTTTTAGATTAAAATATCAATGTTTTATAAATGGGAAATACCTCTCCGGAAGAAGATTGAACGTAAAAACTTGGAGCCAAGGCAGGTGTTCGTTTAAAAGCAAAGGTGCAATGCCAAGGCACGTTGAAGTCTAACAGTTATATATTCATTGGTTTCAATATTGTTTGGCAAAGAACCACACGAGAAGGGGAGTTTTAAAATAGGGTGATCATCAGTAAATAGTGGGGCTCTATTGTCGACGTCGTGATAATAATTTTGCAAATATTAGCAGTGATTAGGGTCATGAACTGTAGGTATTTTGATTTTATATAGCAAGTTAGTGACTCTACACTAATTGAATTGAATACTATCATGACAAACTTAAAGAAACCAACAAATTATTCGACAGACGCAACATGTATACTGTTGGCGCAATGGTAGTGATCCTGGTCTTAGCTCCGAAAGTTGTCGGTTCGTAGCAGGGCAGACATTCGTGTGATGAACATTAATCTTTGTTATGTGTCTGGGTCTGTCTGAAAGAGAGGCCTTTGCCCAGCAGTGGAATCCTAACGGCTAATTTAGATTGGATTAGATTAGATGTGTTTGGGTATTTTAATCTATTTACGAAATATTTTTGTATGTTCATCAGTCCTTGATACCCAAAAATATTTTAGTACAATACAAGTTCTGCTTAGTTTGGGGTCAGATCATCTCGGTGTAAGGTGTTCCTAATGTTTTTTGCGAATGTCTAAGGGTGAAATGACTGGTACTTATTATGAGATTTTATGAGGAAAAGTTTTAATCAACTTGTTACGAAGAAAGTGTTTACCAAGCGCAGGTTTCATTAAATAATGTAAAAAGATACTGAGTACTGAATTTCATAACGATGTCAAATCAATGTGTTTACTAAACGTGACTTGCCTATATCTGGCTTTTTGTATAGTTACTTAGCGTTCACTATCCGTAGTTATGTCATGTAAGTAATTTATTGTGTGTTTATCAACTTTCACACGACTGCAGCACTAGAAAAGTATTTGTTTATTTATAGCGGTTATCAAAACAATGACAGTTAAATATATCAGTAGTTAAAATAAATATCTAAGATAGCTTCATCAGCATAGTATTATAGGTGCCAGAGATTGGTGAACATACTGAAATAGATATCACAAAACAGACACCAAATGTGTTGGGATTCGAACGTACTAACTGCGGCGCTTTGGGCAGAACACTACTCGTACCTATTGTGAAGCAAGTGAGAGAAAATAATGCAGTTAAGCATACTATTTCTCAAGACCAAAACATTGTGATATGGCGAAGAAATGCCTATTCTAGGGATTGTGTTGTGGAGGTTTCTTAAAATCTTAGTAAAAACTATGCTTAATTAAGGATCAGCAGAACTTGCAGTGAGATGTCCCAGATTTTTTAAATAACGTTGTGTATCCTTTCTTTTTACTTCGTTAAAAACTAGAACGCCATTCAACATCAGCTTTTTTGCGAGCCTTTCATACACAGTCAAGGCTGGTCGAAGGTCAGTTAGTCGTAGGGTTCGTTGAATGGGCCCTTCTGTTTGTTTTGGGTTCAAAAGATTTAACCCTAGGTGGCCTTCAATGTGGCTGTGTACAATAGTTAATTCATGTGCGGTGTCCATGGTCATTGGTAGGAATTTGGTACCGATTAGGTCTGACCCTAGCTGGGGGAACATATTTTTTGGTTGGCTATTTTTCCAACACACATATTGTTAAAATCGCCTAATCTAATCTTTATTTGTTCACTCGCTCGTTGTTGACCCTATATAAATCTTTTTTCAACACCTATCGCAAACACCATACTGAACAATATGTGTGCCCCAGAAACATCTTCACAAGCGATTACGTACGTGGTGTTCACCGCACCGTGTGGGTCTACTGAAAATGAGCCTACTGTCCAAGCCCAGGCTAATGCTGAGTGAGATCCTTTTAAGTATTCATCAAGACACCGCTGTCGGGTAGTATTTAAAAAAAGTTGTGAGCTTAGTACTTTTGTTTTTTTATAAATTGTATAAAGTGTGCTGTGCCTGTAGCACGGTTTCTCGCCTCGATTTCCGTAGTGTCCCGGGTATGATTCCCGGTCTGGGTCAATTCAGGAAACGATCTTTTCTGAATTGACTTGGGTCGGGTGGTGCTAGGAGATGCCCCTGGCTCAATTCCTTGTCTGGTACCTCGTAATATAGGGATCTTTATCCCTACTTCGAAACCACGACAAGTGGTGTGTTATCTGGCGCATATTTATTTATTTATTTATATTTTCATTGCTAAATCTCACGTAAATAGGTAGTAGTTAGTAGTGATTATACACACAACAACATGGTCTAGTGATATATAAAACTTTTCTTCCAAATAAGTAAATCTTCACGAACTTCTAACTTGATTAAAACTCCATGAATTTCTATAAATCTTTGTCAAACGCATCTCCGGTTTTTATTTAATCATGCCACGTAGACACTTGACCAGGAACAAAATGTTAAGAGTAGTGGGCATGATTCAAGCTGGCGCTACCCAAATTGCGGTTTCTGAAGCCATGAGGATCAGTCAGAGCGTTATATCCAGGCTTTGGTCACGTTATCGTGTCAAGGGGGAAGTTGTGGAACGGCACCGAAGACCTCAACGCATTACAACACATGTACAGGACCGATTCATGCTGCACGAAGTCAACCAAATGTAACGGCGATGCAATTGGTTCAAAGGCTACAGAGAGTATTTTTTTTTTTTATACTACGTCGGTGACAATCTAGCACGCGGACCGCCTGATGGTAAGCGGTTATCGCGGCCTATGGACGCGTGCAACACCAGGGGTATCACTCGCGCGTTGTCGACCCTGAAAGTATGGTTTGCTGGTAAGCGGTCAAACTTTGAGAAGACGACTGCATGAAGTCAACCTACGTGCTCGTAGGCCACTTCGGATACCAACGCTAAGGAGAGGCAATCGAGGAAGAAGGTTACAATGGGCTATTGCACACGGAAACTGGAACCATTTTCAATGGTCACTTGTGCTTTTCACTGTTGAATACAGGTTTGGATTTCATCCTGATTCGCGAAGAGTACGCGTTTGGAGATAACCTGGACGTTGGAATCGACTGCAGCACCCACAACAAGTTCATGCATATCAAGGTGGCACGATTATGGTTTGGGCAGGAATTCGTCTCGGCGGCAGAACGGACCTCGTTTGGATATAAAGCAATATGACTATTCTAAAATACCGAGATGAGGTGCTAGAGCCTGTAATCTTGCCCAACAGACCGCAAATGGGACTAAATTTCCAGCTAATGCACGACAATGCCCGTCCATCGGGCATACGACGCGTATCGTTATAAGTTGGTTACAACAGCATGATATCCAAGCTTTAGACTGGCCTGCACAATCCCCTGACTTAAATCCTATTGAGCATGCCTGGGATATGCTTCAGAGAAGAGCTCTTAGGAATTTTCTTGAAGATATTGTGCATGAAAACCAGCTTTTCTTGCATCGTAGCAGGACTTGGGACAGTATTCCACAACAGGATATTGACACCCTTGTTTTGAATATGCAGAACCGCTGCAGATGTGTCAGGAGAGTCTTAGGTGGATCCACGGATTATTAATTTTAAGTTTTCAACAATTTTTTAAAAAAAGTAGTTGTTTTGTTTAGGTTTTGATGTTTCAAAAATAAAGTTTAAAGTTTATAGGTTAAAGTTTGTCTGAGTTTTTCCTCTTCTGCTAATTTTTTTAAATTTAACTTTATCTAAAAGTTTATTTATCAGATTAGATAGGCTATTAAACAGGGTTTATTTTAATGTGTAGGTGTCTTAACAAAAGGTTAATAGAATTTTAGTAATTACAATTAAATTAATTAGTAGTAATTAATTTAATTGTAATAGGTTTAATTGAAATATCCCTAGACCATGTTGATGTGTGTATTTCTTTAATTCTCTCTTCGATACGACTACGAATACCGCCGCAAGTTTAAACCTGTCTAGCCCTGACCTTATAGACAAAGTCAGCCAATGCGCTGATTGAGCATCATACAATTTTACGCAACTAATTAATTAACACAATCTAAACAAAATAACAGTAAATCCAGCGGCTCTAGCACATATGTCACCGACTAGGCACACTAGCTTCGCTTGCCAAAAATATACAAGGTTGAATGTACGGAGGACAGGTCAACCTTTACAAACCATTGCAAAATGGGTCTTGTGTCAGCAGCAAAAGGTGCCCATGATGCCTGACGCTGTGTAGGTACACAAATTGCGTTGACATAGGTCTTTTCGTTTGTTTTTCCGCATTATCGTCTAATAACAAAGTAGGAAATAAAATAATTTTAGACGACTTGGTTTTAAGTGATTCAGTACAAATTGAAAAGTTTGTATTTTGTGTAAAAAAATTACCGTAGACGACCGGGGCGAAGTTGAAGTTTGACCACAAATTACGCGTTCGCGCGCGCCCCGGACAGACAAGAACGCTTAGAACAAACCGCCATTTTGATTATAGAGAACATTATAAAGACTGAATTTTGATCACGTACATAGACACTATAAGTTTTCAGGCAATACCGGTGAGAATCGGTCACGCAGCGGGTCGCACTCTCGCGAGTGTTTTTGTTTTTGTTGAACTTGGTATAATTTTCACATAATAAATTTTTTTTTGCCGGTTCCGTCAAGTAGGTTTAACCTACCTAATTCATTTAAAAAGTCAGAGGGAATATAGTAGTAACCCCAGGCGGTCAGGAATGTTTAGGAAAAAGGCACGAGCGAGAAGTTTGGTGGTTTGACTATAACCCGGAAGAAAATGAAAAAAAAAATGTTTATTCATGTAACAAGGCAGTTTTAACAATCAGGGGTGGACTCCTTCTAGTAAGTGCAGTAGCACCTGTGTCAGAGGGAGCACACTCTACTCTTCCGTATCTTTGTTTTACATTCATAACTTGAGTATATAAGAATAACTTATTATAATACAATGTGTTTTTCTTATTTATTTAATCTTTATTGCACAAAGAAAAGTACAATTGGCGGACTTAATGCCTAAAGACATTCTCTACCAGTCAACCACTAGGTGAAACAGAACTCTTTACGGCGGGGTTTTGTGAAACTAAGTCAGTAAAATAAAAGAAAACAACTTACTCATATAATATATTATATACCTAATTACATAAAATACAATATAGCAAATATATACATATAAATGTATAACTACAATACAATGGTATATACATATTTATATAAATACATAATAAGTACTCAAATGGTAAAGGAAACATTAACTCGGAATGCTATGCTTGATGATCTGACTAATCTGACCAATGATTAAATAGCACTAATTCAAACTAATTAGGGTGTTTGTAACAAAAGCTTGTGGATAGATTTTTTTATGGAGGACTCAATATTATTTATTTTTATTTTGTAACTACAAAACTATCCAGTTTTTACAATATTTCCCTGTAGTGCAATTATTTACAATATATTGTACCATTTTTTATGCGTTTTGTACGAAATGGAATACTTATATATCTTAATTAGTTTTAATTATATGTGTTGTACGATAATAAGCTTCACAGTGCGTGCGCGCGCGCGTGCGTGTGTGCGTATGTGTGGTTGTGGAAGAACATTGAACATACTTTATAGCCTGAGTTTCAAACATTATTTCACGCGGACAAAGTGGCGAGAGGTGAATATCATGTAGTGTCACCGTAACCACCCACTTGACATAGCGAATTTCCTGTGACGTGACCGTCGACAAAATTCCCGTCGCCACCTAGACCAGCGGTCACTAATAGCACCGCTTATCAGAAGCCTTGAACTTGTTCGGAAGCGCACAATTATCATATTGCCATCGAGACGAATTGCTTCGCCACTCCTAGATCGTTCTTCCACCGAATTATGATGATATAATAACGTATGATGCAAAAGTGCTATCTATTTATGGCTGTTATTAGCCTACACTCCTACAGGATAAGCAAGGCGATTCAGCGTGCACTTGACGCTGTTACTCACGTCTTGTTACTAATGTGTCCGAGACATTTTCTTTGCGGAATCTTTCCCGCAAAGTAAGCTAACATCTTATCTAACTTGATGCAATCCTGAGTATAGTTGTAAAAAACCTGTTAGCTACCGTTACTTAACCAAATTTATGGTTAACTACCGATAAAATGCGGTTAATTATGCGATTGCGACCGAGAAAAAGAGTACAGCTATTCAAGGTAAATAATGAACATCGGCATCGAAGATGACCGACCGAAACTAGGCAACTGGATGACAGCGCTATAGAAAAATAGCGAGACGGCTATGACATTGACATTTATTTGATTGCGAAAAAGTTAAAATTAGAAGTGCTTTTTAAAAACAATTTCTTTTTTAAAATTGTTTATGTAATGTTTTACGACTGTTTCCTAAATTCCGATGTTTTCCGATGCCCATTATTTATCTTGAAGTACTGTAAATAATCTGTCTTTTTATTGTTTTGTCAATTCCTAGGTGAAGCATCCTTCTTACGGAATTCCCATCGCACTGTGTGACTGGATCTCCGACTTCCTGAGGGAACAGTCAATAATAGTGCTGCCAGCGGTGGTATTTAACCGTAATAAGCATAAAATGCGGTTAATTAACCGTTAATAACGAAAAATGCACTTTTAACCGTTTGTTTAAAATCTTTATTAACCGGCTTTTATAATCCTGACACACATCCTGTGCTTTTCCCACCATCATTAATCCTTTCATACATGCTTGTCGGTTCAGAATACTCTTCAGCTGACCTTCCTTCTTCCTCTTCTTCTGAGAGCTTCTTGAAATTTAACAAGAAACATTCGCTTTGGTTTTCCTCTTTGTATCTACATGACCTAACGATCTAGAATGCTTATTTAACTTTTGTCCTGACAGGGTCACTACCTACCAAAGTCAAGGATCTTCAATGTAGTTGTCCTTGAATTTTTAATGTAATTCTTAGGTGTAAGTTTCGTTTATTAAGAATATTCATCTATCTCTCTATCTATTCCTATCAACACAAGGCCTTACCTATAGACAAGGAGCTGCTGTAGAAATGCCAAACTTACCATTCCCTACACATTCTTATACATAAGATACATATTAAGCACAAAACACATCGTCTTAGCAAAACCTTGTTTAATTTATTCAAGTCTTTATTTAGTCACAAATAAAATGATAAAACTATCTATCTTAGAATACGACAAGCTTTCCATCAATGAAATTTAGTCCTTATAGCTACAATTTGTGATGATATCGGAAACTCTCAATCTACACTAATGGTACAAGTTTTTTTACAAAATACAAATACAAAAAAATACAAAAATCTTTATTCATAACACAAGTCACTATTACAATGCTTAATAGGTCTCATTCTTATAAGTTTGGAAACCTGTATTAGGATGAGACCGCTCTTCGTAAAACAAATTAGCCATTACTATGACTTGTTCATTGTTACATGATTTTTAGTTTTTATTAGTTGTATAAGTTTTTATTATTAGTTCTACAAGTTCTTATTTTAAGTTCTATGAGTTATACTATTAGTTAAGTTAGTTTTATTATTAGTTCTATAACTTTTATTATTATCTAGTTCTAAGAGTAATTAGTTGGTCCTTAATTATTATTTTTTCATTCATAAAGTTTTATTTTATAAGTTATTAAACATTTAAAATATTTACCACACATATCCATTTAAGGTTTTAATAAGGAAAATTTTTCTCGTCTTTCATAGCTCACTTAAGACAAAAGCTGTTTTACTGGGTTTTACTGAAGCTGCTTCTTAGTTATCTTTATCATCTTACTTCTTACTATTCTTATTAACATATTATCAATGCGAAAGTTTGTGAGTATGTATGTATGTATGTATGTTGGTGACTCTTTCACGCCAAAACTACTGAACGAATTGAGATGAAACTTTACAGTAATACTGCTTAGACATTAGAAAAACACATAGTCTACAATTTATGAAGATGTTGTGTAATTTGGCCATAATATATAATGCTAGGTTCACGCGGGGAAGCCGCAAGCGAAAATATAACAAAATATATTCCTGAAAGTTAGGGCTGCATCCACTGGATCGACGAGCGTTATGCTACGACGTAGCCCAGATGGAGAGTATGTTGTAGCGGCCATAGCAAAAATATTTGAAGCGACTAAACTGTATGTAAACCAACTGTTTCAGTGTAAAACCAGGATAATAGCGAAATTAACCGCCAGTTTCTTTTATCCGGCGTTTCGCGATCTTCCTAGGAATTTCGCAAAATTATGGCTCTTCCTATTCCTACGACACATACAGGTATTATTTTTATTATTTAGATGCCCAACTACAAAGGGGAGAGAGTTTCTAATGAAAGTAGCTGGATTTTGAGGGTGCAAGCTTCTCAAAAATTTGCGAAGGTAGGTAGAATAGGTTCAGTAGTCGCTTACAGCACTTATTAAAACAGTTACTGAACTACTTTACCGTTTTAATCTAGAAAGTATCTACACTTCAACACTCTAAGCAAGTGAAGGTCAGCCACAAAACCTAGACAAAACCAGGTCGTGGTACAACCTACAATGCCAGCGAAAGAGCCGTCAAATGATACGCTACCGCTAATTTTTGTTCTTATACAATTGTAAAACGGCAGATAGCATCATAATTTGTGATCGGTCATCCAGTAACTGAAGAACCTATATCCTCAAAGAGAAATATCGCAAAAAATGATGATCTGACTTCTTTAATGGCAATAATATTATGGCCTTATTAATCCTAAGGCAGACGCAGTATATCGCATCAATTAATTAAAATTAGGAAATTGATATTGTATAATAAAAAAAAAAATGTTTTAAATGTAATATTTTTTATGATGTTAATGAATTGAATTTGAATTTTTTTTTATTTTTATTTTTTATTTTTTTTTGTTTACTTCATGACATTTTTTTTACTAACGTGTTTTACTAACAACCCTGGATCTAGTTATCTGAAAATAAATGATTTTAATTTAATTTAATAAGGTTTTCCAAAAATATTATTATGCCCGACCGTTTCTCCCAGCAAAGTCTTAAATTGAGGTCTGTGGCTCATACTGGGGCACCGTAAGATGAGGTCTGCGCAGGGCCGTCTTTAAACTGTTTGAGCGCTGGGCACATTAGGATTTCGGGGCCCTTGGTACTTTAGGTAGCGGAGCCTTTCTTTTAGTATTTGAAAATCTATGTTGCAAGATCCTTTTTGAGAAGCCTTTCTAGTTTTCGGCCCAGTATGAAAAAAATAATGCACGCTCTATAATTGAATATATAAGATAGAATGCCACTCAAATTTAACAATTTATTAATTTCTGTAAGTTATTGTCAACAATATTTACTTCCTTACATACTTACTTTTAAATAAACACCACACAATTATTCAAAAGACGTCAGTAAGCTATTCAATTTGTAGGTATGTATTATTAACAATTTGTAAATCAACTGTTAACAATGTGGTGCTTGGCTATTAGATGTCATTCTTGTAATGTACGATGTATAATGGCAATTATTTATTAATTATTATTATTAATTTAACGACACGATTGGCGTATGCGATTTCCGTTCGATTCCCGGTCGAGTCAATTCAGGAAAAGATCTTTTCTAATTGGCTCTGGTAAGGGTGTGCTGGGAGACGCCCCTGGCTTAATTCCTTGTCTGGTACCTCGTAGCACAAGGATATTTGTCCCTACTTCGAGACCATGATAAGTGGTGTTGTCTGGCGCATAGTTATTTATATGTTTATTTTATTTCTGACGTTTTGTCGCAATGAATAGAGATCTAGCGCACCTGCTGTTCTATGGGTTGTGGTGACACACCGCCCACGACCAGCAGCGCGACTCGTGCTTATTGCCAATCAGATACGTCAAGGCGGCTGAAAGTATCCTCAGCATTGTTAACCCTGGCGAGTCTGGATTCCCGGAGTCTTAACGTAGGGTATATTTAATATTTTTCCACTTAGTAGGAATAAATGCAATTCACGATCCCCATGTTCCGCTGCGTAGTACCATGATTTTCTTCACTCAAGGTGTGAGCCCATAGAAATCGTTAAAACTTCATTGCTTTGGCTTTTGCCGCGAAAATCAGATTGACAACGTCACAACCAACTGGTCCATCGCTGCTTCAGTACCTATATTGGCACTTGTTTTTTGTTCAATCAGTTCCGACCTCGAATGTTTTGCGACATGTTTTCAATTTGTTTTCAAACAATTTGCCACAGATACAATAAACTATGTTGTATGGGTCGTGTATGAGGCAGATGTGTTATCGAGGCTGTCCGTTGTTGCGTTGAGGTCGTTAATATTTGCAAAACATTGTTTAGTTCGATGAGGTTAAAGTATTCTGATTTGTTTAGATTCCACCTGCTTAGAATGATCTATATTTCCAGAAAACCTTCTTGAGAAACCTGTGGTTAAATCTTACTATCATCCACAGCCAACTATAGTCCACCGCTGGATAGTAGTAGAATCATCATAATGTAGGCCTCTGCAATTGATTCCTAGAGTACCAGTTTGTAGGCTGTCTGCATCCACTGAAACCTGTGACATCAGGTCTCTGGTGTCACACACACAGCGTGTCATCTACTGTTGCCTGGTTCCTACTGTCTGCTTGAGGTCACCTACAGTTCAATAGGTGAGCGAGTAGTTAGTCCACCATGAGTTTCCGTCACGTGAACGGCGATAGTTGGGTTCAGAAAGGATAATGCCCATTTGTGGTACAGGTTTGTCTCTGTTGAAACTGTGTTAATATTATTTTCTTTATTCTTAAGCCATTGTATACTTTGGAATTTATTTTTTGAACCAGGGATTTTTTATAAATCTTAAAAAGATATTAAATTGCATCCCCGGATCTCATTTTGGTTGTTACTAGATGTTGCCAATCAAGATCGCTATTTTTTCGGTAACTATAACAAATAAATTGTTCTTTAACACTGATTTTTAATCTTTGACTTTTGCTTCAATGCGGCGATACACATGCCTGTTAAATGGAACAGTAGCTCCCATGCTTGTTAATGGCGAGTGGAAGTAACCGGCGCAATGAGGATATATTTTTGGTTTGGTTTGTGTATTTTTCTGTGTTTTGAGGCTAGTACGTTTTCATTGAAAGCATTAAAACCCGGGTGTTGATTCCAAAAATAACAACGGCCTAATGTAGAGGGTAATTTTATATACCGTTTAAAATGACTTTGATGACTGTTTTGATGCAAATCTGTACCGTGCTTCATACATTGATGGGCATGATCCTTTGTGCGCTATTTTTGGTTCCATTTCGAATCACTAGAGGCGCTGTACCGAAGTCCCATACAAAACCGTCAACGCGGACGCTAGCTACTGTCATTGCTGTAAACTCATTGTCGGGATACAGGCGTCCACCAAATGACTGATGATTGGTTTAGTTGAAATGTAGACAAAAACGTTTGAGTCCTAGATCAGCAGAACGAAACTGTGAAGTTGTTTTGTCATCCATATCATTGTGAAATTTTAGCTTTATCAGACCATGGAAAATGGGTGACCAATCAATTTTATTGTTAGTTAAATTGGACACAGCTAGGGAAATTTGTTTAATAAATAAAGCTGGGTATTCTCCTTTAACGTAGCGAATTTGAAATGCTTGTAAAAAATAACTTTATGGACGACACGAGCAAGGAAAAAATTTGCGATAAGTCAGATTCTTCAAAGGCTAGAACAAGGTACTCGCTTAGACGTAGCATTCTCGCGTAACTGATACTGTATACTATTTAGTGAGTAGTACGCCTTACTCACAAGTCACCTCGTATTCGGCTACAGATCTTTCAATCAGAAGTGCAAACGTCTTTGTGCTGGTACAAAAAACACTGAAGATCTCAACTGTGTTAATAACATAGCATAGGCTTGATAAAGAGTCCACTCAATCGCAGGTCATAATATTATGGAGTTCGTAGTTCGTACCGTTCGGACATACTGATAGTTCATCGTTATCATCGAAAATCGGTACCTAATAGCAATAAGATGATCACCCACAGCTGATCATGGTCTTCCTGAGCTCGATCACGACTTTAAGGTGGTCTAGATTAGATTAGAAAGAGAGCGTTGTGTTTCAACTTATAAAAAATACGAAAAAAATACGTTTTTGTGGCCACCTGCTGATTTATTTTTGCGCCAGACAACACAGCTCTTACGATGGTCTCGAAGTAGGGATTAATATCCCTGTGTTACGAGGTGCCGCACAAGCAAAAGAGCCAGTGGCGTCTCCCAGCATAACCCGATCCGAGTCAATTCAGAAAAGATCGATTCCTAAATTCACCCGACCGGGAATCGAACTCGGGACACTACAGAAATCGAGGCGCGAAACCGTACTACAGCGCACTACGCTAATCGTGTCGTCAATTCGTTGATACTGATTTGTTCACCATCTGGACCTGCTTGAATTAAACACTACAATCGTAATGCCAGGGCTGCAGGGGCTGTTTGTGTAATACCTACGTATTCACATACACCTCTTGTAATACTTATTAATTAAATACCGGACTTAAGTGTATTAATGACTAACCATTATTATTTTTAGAATTGTATTAATGACTTGGTACAGGCTATTGTTTTATATTATGTAGCTTTGCTGTACTTGTTAGGTTGTTCTGTCTATTCATTAATGTTAGAATTTCAGCAGTTTTTTTTTCTCAACAAACAAATTGTACTCTACTAACTCGCATTGTAAAACCACAGCATGTTTAAAAGAGTAACTACTGAGTTTTTTGCCGGGTTTTCTCAGTAAGAAGCAACTTCTCCGACGCGGTAGAGTCGAATTATGTTTGTATAGATACTGTTTATTCATGTATTCATATTATTATAGTATTTATGTCTATTACCTACTTAGTATATTTTTTGACTATTTAAAAGTACTGATCTATTTAAATAAAGATATTTGAGTTTGAGTATGGTTAAACACTGAAAGAGTTCAGTGCAACGATTATAGGATAGTAGGACATTACTGCAGGCCCTCAAAAGACTAGGCGGCTAGAGACCAAGAGCACACGCTACTTTAGTTTCGACATGTCAAATTTAAAACGTATGGAACTGACATCAAATGTCATTTCGATTAGACGAGTGCTAATGTCATTCCCGTACGATATCCACATGTCGAAACGACATTAGCGTTGCTTTTGGCTAGGGCCTCAGAACTGACCCGGTTTCCAAACTGTCATCCAGGAAACAGTCGCGTCGCTGCTGACCGGCGCAGGAGTGTAGCAATAGCAAAGGTGTTATCTACCTGTACCATGAGTTTTAGGCGCTCACGATGGTCGCTAGGGTCTGTAGAAAAGCATTTGTATGGGGTTTGGGACAAGCGCCTCTGGTAATAGTAATGAAACTAAAAATGTCATACAAGTTGCCGTAAGTAACTATTAAATAAATAAATATCTAGGACAAATTACACCAAGATCATCTGACCCCAAACTAAGCAGAGCTTGTACTATGGGCGTCAGAGACTGATAAGCATACTTAAATATTTCAAAATACATACTTCAATAGATAATAACACCCAGACACACCACAAACACGATTGTTCGTCACACGAATGTTTGTCAAGGGTGGGGATAGAACCCACGCCCTCCGGGGCTAAAGGCAGGATCGCTGCCATTGCACCAACAGGCCAGTCATTGTATTGTAGTTAACGTGACGTAAGCTCATGGCAGGTGTTCTGAATGGGAGCAGAAGATCAGACTATAACCTTGCAGGACGAGAGCCTAGATAATTTGTCTTACGTGGTGGGGTATATATTTCTGGGACAGCCTTAGTAATTACCAGATGGTCAGTGGTTAGATGGTCCGATGGTGGTGGGGTTAGATGACCCCAAAGTAAACAGGTGTTTAAAATTGATACGACACTGGGACTGGGTCACTCGTCACATACAAATGATGAAACGCTTGTTTCGTTTTCTCTTCTACTGTATAACATATCTTTTTCTTTAATGTTATTTTAAGTCAAGAATTTAGGTTTAACGTATTAGAATGAGACCATCTGTACACTTAACTCGCAATAAATCTTTGAATCTTAGTTTGTGATATTTGCATGGAAGCATTGGAACCCAAATTAGTAGATAGCCAATTGTACTTTATTTGTATGTGCAATGAGGAATAAATAAATCAATCCGTAAATAGTAATAGGATTCTACGAATATGTATTGTTCGACGACACGATTGGCGTAGTGTGCTGTAGCACGGTTTCTCGCCTCGATTCCCGTAGTGTCCCGGGTTCGATTCCCGGTCGGGTCAATTCAGGAAACGATCTTTTCTGAATCGACTCGGGTCTGGGTGTGCTGGGAGACGCCCCTAGCTTATATTTCCTTGTGTGGTACTTCGTAACACAGGGATTTAATAATCCCTACTTCGAGACCATTACAAGAGGTGTGTTGTCTGGCGCATATTTATAATTATATTTATATTTATATTGTCAAAAATTGGCCATAATTTCCGCAAAATCATTAAAAATATCACCATAACAATAAATAGAAATCAAACCCGCCAAAATAATTTCTAATTACTTTCTCTAACTTACCAGCTGAGGCACACACTATTTCGTAAACGTTCAACCGCGCGAGTATCAAATGTGCGACCGTCGCTCAACCGGCCAGCCGTGCCGGGGTGCAGCGCGCGACTGACAGTACGTCGCTGGTTGACGGTTGGCGGTTGTTTTGGTTGTGATACCGGTGATCTGCATTCGATGCATACGTGGGTGGCGGATATAAGGGAGAAGCGGTAGCGGACACAGTGCAACCGTAGAATACGGAGGAGCATTAACCCCAAATGTTCCTTTTAAGTCTAGATTTACTTAATCAGTAGTATATTTTTTCAAGCAGAGATATTTTACTGCGGCGCGAATATCAATTTTATCCATTTTGCGTTTGCGTATCCACCACGCTCCGACAAGACGAAAACAAATTACTTGTATTTTAAAAATAAGCAAAGAAAATCCAACATATTTTTTTATTTTTTTATTAAATGTCTGGGCTTTAACTGCCAGTATTTACTTTTTTGTTGTTCAAGGAGTTTATATGCCATTATTACTTTTTATTAAACACCCCTCGTACAGAGAAAAACAATTTTTAAATTGGAAAATTTTCGGTAAACATAACTCAACTAGACCGGAACTACGTGCGCATTACATATATAATTAACAGTTTGAATGAGAAGCAAAACACTAGATGAAAATATGTCAATAATGCAGGCTATGAGGCGCTTTCATGACACCACTATCAAAAACAAGAAAGCTTACATCACAAAGACCCAGCCTCTAACAAAAAGCGCGCATACCTAAGAGGAAGCGATACGCTGAATCGCTAAATCCTCATCACTCACTGCCCACCGTTAGCCTTAAGGTGAAGGTGTAATGCAATTTGCGAGCGTTGCAGAATTGCACCTTACTGCCGTAACAACACACCGGTTAATATTCCGCTTCCATCCAGTTAATGGCGAAGTCAGAAGTTAGTCTAGATCTTTCAGGACCGTAATCGGTGGGTACTTAATTAAAGTAATTGATGAAGTAATTTACAAGGATTGGGTAACGATGAATCCGTGAATAAAGTCATAAATGTACGCGTCTTAATGTTACAAGATTTCACTTTAAGTTTCGAAGTCTTATAGTTTATTTATAAGATTGGCAAAACATAGCATTGTTGTATTTGGCATAGGTTGCAGGAGAATTTTATTATATTTTTATATTGTCTGTAGATGACCTCGATCCGCCTGATGGAAAGCGGCCGTTGGGGAGATAATGAGGTTAAAAAGCACAATAATGTGAAGCAACCACTGAACTGGTCAACCTCTATGAGTGATATTGTCAAGCGTCGATCACTTATACTGCAGCTTACAGCGATCAGCGAACAATATCTGAGATAGGTAATCGAACCCGGGACACTACGTTAGTCAAGGCAAGAAAACGTGCTACAGCGCACTACGCCAATCGTGGCGCCAATGGCCAATCAATGTTAAAGGTTCTTGCAATTGTTAAACACAAATTTGATTTGAATATACTCGTAACTACGGATTTATTTCGACTCGCACTTGACTCCATTTAAGAAAGAACATATGATTAACCATTTTGCTACCTATTTCTGCTAAGTTTAAGGTAAGGGTGAAGATATTGAACTTATGTTCTGATTTTTATAAGTCCGGAAGTGGCGTCTGCTCATCGTTTGAACGAGTGCGCTTCCGGTCAGAATAGGCACTAATTAAACTCCAAGTACGGACTTGGAATGAGGTTTTTGCGCTAGGAGTTAAATCACTTAGTGGGTGCTATTGGGAACACAACAAAAACATATTTATCTATTAGTACTAGTAGTAATTACTAGAGTAGGTAGTAAGAAAAGCTAATGAGGCGAAAATAGTGATTTTTTACTCTACTATTGAATTCTTGATTTATATGTAGTAGTACAAAAACTAAAATAAACTTGGCGTGAAAATTTTTCATTTCTTATGAATATTATTTTATTAAGTTAAAATATGGTCAGTTTTTCAGTTTTTCCTAAGCTTTTGTTATTCTACTTCGAGTATATAACCGCAAACTTACGCAGAGCTTGTAGATAGGTGTCACTGATTGACAAATTAGGTAGTAATTGAATATTTTTTTAAACTTCTTTAACTGTCTTCTAAAAAATAACCTCACGTCCGAGTATTGTTGAAATAACATCAACCTAAAGTCATTTCTACGGAATCCCAATACCCAATCACACCATTACACCCTTGTAACTGCATGGTAAGTTTATTTTAACAGCAATATCGACGAGTCCCGATTGTTTTTGCGGCAACCGGAAGCTACGAGGTCGCGTCACTTCCGTAAGGCGCCGTGAAATGGCGGCGGGACAAAATGGCGGATTGTGATGGCGTGGGTGCTGAGTCTGAGGCTGTGGCGAATTGGATACTGATGCTGTGATGTAATGCGCAGCCGTCGGATTACGGTTTAGATTTTTTTTTGCAGCAGCAAAGCACAAGGTAGTTACTAGGTCTAGAAAGCGGTGATGGTGGTCTATGAACGCGTGCCGACCGTTTAAAAACCTTTTCAAACCTTCCTTCAAGAACTCCATGCCATTAAATAGCTTAGTGAAAAAACCATTTAATCGGCAGGAAGCTAATTACCTCTTTGAAAGGAAGCATCTTTTTACGAGTGCAAGCAAAGCATCACTTTACGAGTGGATCCAGAGTGTGAGTATGAACTCTCTATGGATGGCGAGAGTTCCGGCGCGCGGCGGGCTGAGATACTCGTATACCTACTCAGCAATCAGCATATTTCTTACTATCGTTTAATATATATGGAATATTAATCAAATTCAAAAACATACCTATCATTTACTAAATTTTTTTAAGACCTATGATGCAAGAATTACAAAATTTTGAGAATAAAAAATTCTTCACGTATTTATTGTGACACATTCCTTGGCTATTTTTAAATAAATAAACAAATATCTGTCACGAACAACACCAAGACCATCTGACCCCAAACTAAGCCGAACTTTTCCTAAGGGTGTCAGAGACTCATAAACATTCATGAATAATTCTAAATACACACCTACGTACTTAAATAGATAATGACACCCAGACACACAACAAAAACAAAAATGTCCGTCATAAGAATGTTTTTCATAGGTTGAGATCGAGCCCACGACCTCCAGCACTAAAAAAGGTCAGTCTAGTTATGAAAGGTTTCTTTAGAGCGCGCTCTAACGAACGAAAACCTAGTGCAAACCCTAGCGACTGCTTTTGGTTTGGTAGAGAGAGGTTAGAACATTGGCTCTACATGAGATCTGATAACTTAGTTCTTGTTGGGTTTACGTTTAGTCGGCCACCAACTAACACGCAGCAAATGGCTAAGATCATATGATAACTACGAGTATGGTCGTTGGTTGGCTAGTATGTAGGCTATAATAATAACAAACTACGTTGCAGCTCAGTTAATGGATGGAACTAAGCAGCTCAGAAGAAGGTTGTAAGCACTCAATATAACCAAACCTTTTAAAGAACCAAACCTATGTACACTAAGAAGTTAGCAACAAAGGATTTAAAAAAGATAGCGTCATCTATCGCAACTTTAACGCACTAACAGATAGAGCGTGATCGTATGCTCAAACGTCACAATGTATATTGTAGAGATGATGTTAATTTCCGCTAGATGCCGTTGCTTACCCTTATGATGAAGACCCTTTTTAATTTTTTTTTGTATGTTGATGTTGCTTACTAGTAGCCAACCAAGCCACTAAATACTTACAAAAAAATAACAGACCATCTTATGATTTTGCAAATAAATTAGTTTCTAATCCAGGACATGTTTAACATAAAAGAGATGAGGCTAAATAGGTACTTGTATTTTCCAAAGAATTTGATGAGGTTGACAAAAAAAATGTTAGCTTAAATAGCTACCTACTAATTTGCATCACTGAGACAAATTCCTCAGTTCTGCAAGATGTATTGTAGATTTTCGCTTGGGGCTTTGCAATTTTTTAGCATGATTATGGTGTTAAAAATAATTCTAATAACGTGTAAAAAGGTTGAGCATTAATACTTAAGGGGCATAATATACTACTAGTATTGATAGATTTTAAAAGCAATGTCTGTAGGTTTCGGAATTTAGGAAAATTAGGTTAATTCAGTATAGTTTCAAAGTAGATTAAAGTTAAAGTTTGAGTCTAAACCATAGAGAACATTATGTCTAAACTATCGAGTGCTACCCCCTACACAGGTATAAATAATCCCCGGTCATAGAGTAAAAAGACTATAGAGACATGACAAGTAATTGACCTTGTACCTTTCCACACTGTTTTAGTCAGTCCCAGGCACTCAAAATTCGTAGGTATGAAATAAACTCATTTACAAACACTAGAAAACGATAAGTTACCGAAGTCAAACCGAAAAGGAGCCTTAAGGCTATTTGATAAGGTGTAGGCTTTTATTACTATTTCCTATCATCAAACTACACTAAACCATTTAAAATAACAATTACCTACTGTTGTTTTTGAAATAAGATTATTTTATTTCAGAATCAGAATATCAGAATATCATTTATTGTGAAGCACAGGTTAACAAAATGAAGGTGTTCTAAGGTACAATAGATCTGCTGCGTCCCACCTGACAAGGCATACAATAAGTTTCTTAATGCTAAAATTACTCATTGATACATACATACTTAATAATTCCTTATTTTTCTATGTAAAAAACTGTAATTTGTGTACAAACTAATAAATAAATAAATAAATAATAAATAAACATTCTCAATAATTCATTTTTCCCTTAGGAATTTTTCAACAGTATAATAACATGTCTCGCAACGCCTCGGGAATTTGTTGTAAATACGCGATGCATTGCAAAAGACGCTTTGATGAAGTAAAGTTGTTTTACTGGCTATCAAATATAATTTGTTTCTGTGACGTTCACGAGTCCTAAATCTGAACAAATTCAAGTTTGCTCTGACAAAGACAGTTTGAGTTCAGTTTTAGATGTGTTTTCACAATTTACTTTTTTCAAAGTGTGGTGTGATGTAAAGTATGCTACGAAAAACACATGGAGCGTGGTACCACTTTCCCTACCCATTTGCACTTTTGACGATAAATGAAGATTGTGTTAGTGACTGTGATTGTGAAGGAACCAGCAAATCTCGGGTTGCAAAGCTCTATGCAAACTGAACAGCAGCATCACGACCCTGGCTGCCAGAAACTCTCGCTCGCTCTCGCTGGAATGCACTTCGCGCGATTTGTTGAAGTCACTTGGTTGTAGGGGAGTTGTTGAAGTTCTCTGTTGCTCACATAGACAAACCTAGTTTTAACGTTGCACTAATAAAATTAATATTTGCATAGAAAAAGAAATGATTACTTTCAGTTTTAATATTTTTATAGTTTAATCTATACATAGTATGCATGCTCACCCTTTAGTATTAGTGCACATCTTTTATCCACGTTGTATAAATAGATCATTTTTTTTACTTTCAAATCGTCAAATTTGAAGTTAACCAAATAAAAAATTAACAAATAATAGTTGTAGATACACACTAATGATTTTTTAATAAACAGTATAAGTACAAACTCAAACTCTCGAACTCAAATAACTTTATTCAAATAGACTGCATCAGTACTTTCAAATCGTCAAATTTGCAGGAAAATATACTAAATAATAGACATTAATACCATAATAATATGGATATGTAAATAAACAGTATACAGACATAATGAGACTCAACCACCGCGTCGGAGTTGTCTGTTGTGTTGAGTTGAGTGTCTTACAGAGAGAAGACCCGGCGAGAAACTCAGCAGAGACTCTTTTAAACTTGTTTTGTGTTTACAACAGGCGTTAGTAAAGTACAAGCAGTGTGCCATTTTGATACAAATAAACCAAAAAGAATACAAAACAAAGAGAAAAAAAACAACCATAAAATAATATAAAACAGATGTAAAAAAAAACTATTAAAAAAAAATTGTTAGTCAGTACATACTAGGTACTTACCTATTAATATTAAAATTAAACATCTGTTACAATAGAGCTATTTAATCCCGCATCGAGCAGAGAGCTTACACCCAGGCACTTTCATCTATATGGCAGTCTTTTGTAGTATAATAGCTCTTTTTATATAGCTTGTTTGATGTAATTTTTAACCGACTTCAAAAAAAGGAGGAGGTTCGCAATTCGACTGTATGTTTTTTTTTATGTTTGTTACCTCATAACTTTCGACTGGGTGAACCGATTTTGATTATTCTTTTTTTATTTGAAAGCTGGTGCTTCCTAAATGATCCCATTTGAATTGGTCTAGTTCTGACGGTGGCATCCATGAGAAAACCATATAAGTCTTAGATCTAGATAGACAAAATGCGCGACGTATGGACGAATAACTTACGACGAACGAATTACGCCAACCGATTTTGATAATTCTTTTTTTATTTGAAAGCTGATGCTGCCCGTGTGTTCCCATTTTAATTTGGTCCAGTTCTAACAGTAGCATCGACTTCAACAATAACAATAATTGTACCTACATTATATTATCGTATAAGTTTTAGAAGAATACGCAATTATTTCTTTACTTTTTAGTGCTTTGTTTTGGAAGTTTTTTTTGAAGTTGCTTTTTTTTGTTAAAATTTTTATTTATTTGATCTATGTAAAGGTAACTTACAAATGGTTTTTGGAATTTTGTTGTAATAATGTATACCTTGTCCCTATGAAGGATCCTAAAACTTTTTATAACCTAAAGAGTGGAAGTGCAATTTTATCCTTATTCCTAGTATTTTTGCAACGTATGTCACTGTGTTTAGTATAGAGACCAATATTTTTTCTCACCAAAACAATGCAATTGTAAATATATTGTGACGCTACAGTGAGGATACCAATTTCCTTAAAAATCTCCCTAAGTGAAGCCCGTGCACAAAGCTTATAGATGGATCTGATCGCTCGCTTCTGGAGGATAAAGATGGTTTGTATATCCGCCGCTTGACCCCAAAGTACAATGCCGTAAGACATTACACTGTGGAAATAACTAAAATAAACTGAACGAGCAGTATCAACATCTGTTAATAAGCTATTTTTTCTCACTGCAAATGCAGCCGAACTAAGTCTGCCTGAGAGAGCTGTTATATGAGGGTTCCATTGCAGTTTTGAATCTAATGTGATTCCAAGAAAAACTGTAGTATCTACAAGTTTTATCGTATTACCATAAATTTTTAGACTAATGGGGTTATCTTTAACATTAGGCAACTTAAATACTGACTTATTGCGAATCTACTACTACATCTACTACTACCACGAAAAGAGCTGGCAGAGACTCAGCAGTTACTTCTTTAAAAATCTTCTGTCAAGGAGGGATTTTCACAGTAGTATTAGACCACAATCTCACCGGAGGCCTTATCTCCTTTGTAAAGTCATACAGTTCCCTGTGCGGTTTTACGCGAACTTGTACAGTAAACAGCAGAAGTAGGTTATATTTTAACGTACCAAAATTGATGATTATTCAAAACCCATTAAGTTTATTAAATTACTAAGAATATAAATGATATAGTTCATTCATTAATGGATATAAGTGCTCCATGCGATCATTTTTTTACGGAGTTTTCATTTATTAAAACAAATTGGAAGTTTGTTCAATCATCATTTACTTTTGCTGTTGACTGTACTTTTTCTCATTGTAAAACTCAATAGGAAATAAGTTGTACATAAAAAATTGTTCTAAAGTCCTTGCATCCAATACGTTAGTTATAAACCCCATCAAAGAACTTATTATGAAGTATCACACATAACCTTTCGTAACAGCCGAAATGCAATGTCACCCGCGGCGTCCGTGCGCCGGCTGCTAATCTGAGTGCGCGCGCGCCGACCGTGGCCGTCAAGGCAAGATTTAGTGCTGAATATGTATGACTGTTTCATGGGGCTGACTCATGTGTTAGGGACTTATTGGCAAAATTAGCAATAGTCGTTGATGACGACGTGGTTTTTGGCGACAGGGACTCCCACTTCGAAATGGTCTAACGCGTCTTGTTTATTAATATATGGAACCACCTTTTCATTCTGTTCATACTCGTAGTTAAGAGGAGCTAGAGTTAGGTGCAATGTTTAGAACATGCTATGGTTAGGATTTCATTTTAATTGTTTGGTATTCCAGTTACTAATTGTACCATCAAGTCTGTTGTCTCTGTAAGGGACAGTCTGACATTTAAACTGTGTAAGAACTCCTTAAGTCTGACGAGTCCCTAACTGTTGACCTCATAACTTAAAGTTCACACTGGCATGTGAATGATGAAAATTATGAAGATGTGGAGCGTTGTGGCTCAAGGGTCACTCCAGATTAGAACCCGTGTGATCCTGAGTTCAAATCTGGCCAGGACCATCTTTGTGTTGATTGTTGCGACTAACTCTCTTAAGTGGGCTTTTGAGTGTTCTACTTAACTTTACTCAAAATGACTCCTTTCGTCATCATTCGCGAAATTCAACGTCTGTCAGGAGTTCTTGATGTTTTTTATGTAGGCCTATAATATGTAGCCCACGAGTAAGTAATGCTGATCAAGAGGAATATCAAAAATCAATATCTCATATATGCAAGTGCAAAACTAGGATTATTATCTGTTTCATCAATATACATGTTTGCTTTTATGTGACTTAAATGATTGACCAAGCAGTACTCTCTAGCTGTATGACTAAAAATTCCATTAAGAAACCGCATCGAGTGCAACAGAATTGCAGTGAGTCAAGCGAGTGAACGGACGATTGCATTGTTCTTGATTCCCAGCAATCAGGACTAGACGTTAGAATCATCATATTATAAAGTACAAGTAAAGTATTGCTTTATTGAATATTTAGTCATCAGTGTGTAAAAATACAGTTACAGATAAGTTGCTTGCTCTTGACTATGAATATATGACAGATCGGCTTTAAATTTTTATTAGAATTATGTTTCTGTGAAAAATACAGTTTTACTGCTTTTTTACACGCTGAGCTTTTAAATTCTACGGATTGCGTCATTCTAATTGAAAGGAGTGGCTTACTCTATATGCCACCATGACCACATTTCACACCCATGTGCCTTCGCTGGTCACACTGATGGTAGACCTTCGTCTCTAGGCTGGAGCCAACATGCATGAAAATAAAATTATATGTTAATTACCACCTAATAGTTGAGGTGAGGCCTGTGCCCAGCAGTGGGACGTATAAGGCTGTATCTGAACAGTACAGTAAAAATTAAAAAGAAAACCTTAAAACAAATATAACTAAAAACTACTAAGAAAATTTGGCACCTGTGGTAAGGTACCCAAGATGCTGGCAGCACTCCCTCGTCGTATAAGAAGACTCACACGTTGTGCAAGGAATGTAGTAGGTTGTACTGTTTATTTTCATGGCAATTTATATATATTGATATAACAGGAAATATAATATAATAGATTTATAATTCTTATATTTATATAACAGGAAAAGTATAACAAAATCACTTAACACGTTACTAACGTTTTTTTTCATTGACTAGTAGAACCCGAATGTTATTGAAAAATGGAAAACCCAAGTTCGCTTAATTGGTATTTTCGAATCTTCGATGGTATAACTTCTCAATTTAAAAAAAGTTTTATATTTGGCATAAATTCCACTAGCCCACAGAACCATGGACAACATAATCGAAAGCCTGCATTTTGACCGGGATAAGCTACCACCGACAGTCCTCGCCATCTTCACGCTTAAATCTCTTAAACTACGCAACGGAAATAAATGCGGTTTTCATCAAAAGACAGAGTGTTTCAAGAGGAAGGTTTAAATTTATACTAGCCTGCTGTCCGTCAGTGGCTGCGCCCGCGTAGACTGTCTTTAATGACGAAATTTAGCCTAATTATTCTTCAGTTAATAATATATAATTATTAACTAAAGAAAAACACCGACAAAAAAACGTCAATAAGCGCTTACTACGCCTATGCACATGCTTGGCTCCAATATGGAGTCGTACTGTGGGGCAATAGTACCGAAATGATAGAATTATTCAAATTACAAAAAAGATGTCTCCGAATTATAGTCAACATAGACCAAATGACAAGTTGTAGACCGATCTTTGTGCGGGAAAATATACTAACTCTTGTGTCCATATATATTTTACAAATAGGTATATTCGTTAAAAAAAATATAAACTTGTTTCCAATTTATGAAAGACCTCAGAACTTGCGCCATCGTACAAAATTACCCTATGCTATGGCAATTAAAATTTATAACAAATTGCCAGAAAATATAAAAAAAGAGGATAAAATACCTACGTTCAAGAAAGAGCTAAGAAAGTTTCTAGTGCATAAATGTTATTATACTTTGCAAGAGTTTTTCAGCTAATACCTACTTTGATTTATTGTTCTTTGTAGTAATTGTGTTTTAGTGACATCCGTTTTTTATTTAATTGATGATAAAATTATGATATATAATGAATAATATAATTAATAACTTGCAATTTATAAATTCAATAACATAAATTAATTGTAATATTTTATTAATTTAGCATAGAAAAGATGTGATATTCGTAGTTGTTTAAGTAACATTATTAAGTAAGATATTTTTATTTTGCTGTGCCCTATCAGGGTCTATGTTTGAAACTTTTACAAACACCACCACCATGTATGTACAACATAGAAGTGCAATAAACATTTGAAACATTTGAAACACGAAAAAAAAAATTAAAAATAAATAAACTAATTAAATACCTATCTGGGACAATTCACACCAAGATCATCTGACCCCAAACTAAGCAGAGCTTGTATTATGGGCGTCAGAGGCTGATAAGCATACTTAAATATTTCTAAATACATACTTAAATAGATAATAACACCCAGACGCAAAACAAACAAAATGTTCGTCACATAAATGTGTGTCATGGGTGGGGATCGAACCCACGAAATATATAGAATGTCACTCCCTTAAAATGTAGCTATACATTGATGAAAGAATTGTCAAAATCGGTCAAGTAGTTTCGGAGCCTATTCAATACAAACAAACACATCTTTCGTATTTATTGGTATAGAAGAGAACAGCCTGATACCACTAGAAGTTCATATCTACATTGCACCCGTGTGAAGCCAGGTCAGTGGTCAAGCTAGGGCACACGCGCCTACGCATATAGTCGTGTAACCTTCATTTGAGCTTACTCAAATGACGCGCCCCTCCACCGCATTCATGCATGAATATAACATTTGAATATGGACGCCATAGTACATTAACATGCCACTGGTCGTTTAGAAACGGTTGGACTCGAACCTAGGAGCACGTGAAGTTTGTTCGCGAAAGTGCATTCGGCACATCTAAAAAAGTAGTGGGGCACGTCATTTCAAATTAGACCAGCTCTACTTGTCACAGGAACTTTTGTGAGGCTTTGTCTCTCTTCCGATTTTATATATCCATTAGGCAACATTTGCCGCGCGACATCTTGCACAAAATTGTGTTAGATTTGGAAATAATAAAACTTCCTTTTATCATACCATAATACCATTGGTAAAAAGTTGGCTTCTGAGTGTTCCGTTCACCATGACGGCAACAGTCACTTGCCTCTGACTACCCCGTTTGGGATGAAGTCGTGATGGTATGTTATGTTTTTTTTAATGTTGCTCAACGTTGTTGATCAGCAATGCGGACCTTTTTTGCAATTTTGTCCGATCTCGTTGAGACTATATACGTCAACTTGGGAACAGGTGCCACTTTCGGGAACGGCCTGCTCAGGTTCACTATGATTTGGGTACCGTAATGATTACTATATTGATGTTCGAACTGTATGACTCAGGTTACAAAGAAGGTAAAAATTTTAAGTGACTAACCTGAATTGTAAACCACCTTTTTTTTACAAGAGGAACTACTGAGTTTCTTGCCGTGGCTTCTCAGTGGAATCAGCCTTCTGACGCCGGTGGTAGAGTTACATTATATGTTTGTATAATATTTAGTACATAGATCTTATCAATTGTATGTATGTCTATAATATTATTAGCTAAAGTCATATGTCTTTGACGATTCGAAAGAACCTTAATTATGGTCTACTTGAATAAAGTTTTATTGATTTTGATTGTAGTGGGTATAGTTAAGGCTTTATGCTCTAGTTACCGCTTACCACTAGTCGTATATGCATGCCTATACTTACTTGATATACTAGTATGTAGAATTAGAAAAACTCCAGTATTCCAGACTGTATGTGGCCACAAACAGTTCGATAATGGGTCATATATGGGACTAATTAGTATTATCTCCACACCCGGCCTGTTTATGACGCAAGCGATATGTTCACCATAAACAACGGTGTTGATTGGGTTAATTATACTTAGAGGCAGTTTAGGGTTTTCAAATTATTGTGAAATTAACATAGAGCTTGTAGAATGGATTGCATCAAAACTTCAACTTCAGTGTGATTTTATTGTAACGGGGAAATCTTCAAAAAATTCTTAGAATAGGCCTATTAGGAAGCCCAGTGATCACTCAATGAGCTATGGAGAGTGGCCATGCTCGGTATTTCGAATCGTGGACTAAGTGAAAGCATCCATAGAAGACATTCTAAATGTTTAACGCCTGAATCAATCAAAGCTCAGCAGTCCTTACATGTATAATTGTCCCTTTCATTTCTATTGATATGTGACAGGGCAGCATCGATTTGAGGTGTCCTCAACTTTTGATTAGCGTTTGTGGATACGGGGGTAAGCATCCATGGTCTCTTTAAGTTAAGGCGTGATGATCCAGTGTAACAAGTGTTTCAGGATCTATTATTTCTAGGATCCATTGATGCTAAGCCTCTTTTAATTATGACTTGAATGAATAATGTTTTTACATTCCTTTCTTTATTCATTCGCAAAATAAATTATTTTAGTAAAGTGACAGCCCTCCAGTTTGGACGAGCACCGTATGTACGTTCCATTTTAGTTAATTAGGCAAAATATTGGTTTCAATATTTTCTAAGTTCTTGCGTTCTGTTATCGCTTGTGATAAGGCTCGATAAGGCTTTAATTATATAATAAATTCACATTTTTATGAAATTTATCAATTGGCTAGTAACTATTGACGTCCTGTTTAGCACAGTAGTTATGAGCACTAGTAGACACGCAAAAAGTCACGGATACGATTCCCGTTGTTTGATATAAAATTTATTATTTGTGCAAGGCATCGGTTTTGTCGGTATATCTGCTGTTTTTAGGTTACGAAAGTGTTTTGACGACTCGATTTTCGTAGTGTGCTGTAGCACGATTTCTCACCTTGGCATGCGTGCTGTCATGGGTTCGATTCCCAGTCAAGTCAATTCGGGAAACGATCTTGTCTAAATTGGCTCGGATCTGGGTGTGCTAGGAGACGCCGCTGGCTTAATTAACTGCCTGGTACCTCGTAAACTCGTAACACATGGATATTTATTCTTACTTCGAGACCATGAAAAGTGGTGTGTTGTCTGACGCATATTTATATAGTGGTAGTACACACTATTGGCTAGTTTTGTATTTTTTTTCTTCAGCATTGATGTCCATTTTGGTAGGGGAAATTAAATTTTAGTGGGTAGCTAAATAAAATAAATTTCAATGAGATAATAACTCATTCAATCAGATTAGGTTAGTGTAGTAAAAAAAAAGTGCGAGTCGGACTCGGGCACCGAGGGTTCCGTACAGACCTGAAGGTATATTTTTTTAAAATATTTTTATTATATGATGTAACCGAAGATTTACGGTTTTCGCAATTTTTCCTTTATCTATGCTATAAGACGTTGCTTCGTACAAAATTTCAAGATTCTGAGTTAACGGGAAGTAACATGTAGGTTTTGATTCCCTTGCGAGTGTCGAAAATTTGCGGAATTTTGCGGCATAAACGGCTGTATCTTTTGATTGCGTTGGCTTATAAAATTGTTTTTTTCGCAGCTTCAAGGGACAGTAGACTTGAGTATTTGGTAGAAATTTCAGCTAGATACCTCAACGCGTTCCTGAGAAAAAGGTTCTTGACAGACAGACAGACGGACGACAAAGTGATCCTATAAGGGTTCCGTTTTTTCCTTTTGAGGTAACGGAACCCTAAAAACCAACGTGATTAGTTTTCCTAGCACCAAAACCACGTTGTTCAATTTGTTACTAGAATTAATAACATGGTTATCACCTTGAAAAGAAGTTGTGAGATTTGAAATTACAGTTTCATTTAATTCCCAAAAATGTTACCAAAGATGTAAATTTCAACATTTTCAAAAATATTACTACTTATTCATGGTATTTACCCATAGTGCACACCCCGAAATTCAGTCAAAACCTGTTAAAGGCATAAAAATCGGAACGAGTGATCTTCAGGCCATGCTGATCAATTTGACGGGAGCACGTAGAACAAAAAGAGAGGAGTTATGGCGTCACAATTTTTTTCGTATGGGAAAAAGAAAATTTTGCTATAAAACCTATTGTGTGTGGTATCTAATGACCTTTCTTTAGATACCCACCACACACGATAGGTTTCAGAGCAAAATTAAGCCCTTGCTTACTGGGCCAATTCTAAAAATATATCACATCATTACATTTTAGTTATTTGTATTAAATTAAAATTAAAATAATTTTCAAAACGTACCAAGTTTGGGCTTCTCCAGATATGATCCGGTTGAATATTTTTTTGTAAAATATGCTTCAAATGGTACATAATATATGGGTTATATCTAACCCTATTTTTTTTTTTTTAAATATTAACATTTAGTATCTTTTTAAAAAATTTAAATTTTACCAAATGTGATAAAATCACGGTTGGTTGAAACATGTATATAAAGTTCAATTTTAGACACTGTGGCTTTAGCTTTAGCTTTTCATTATATCCATATTATTTAATTAATATTACCTTCTTTTTATAATGAAAAACTTTTAACTTTTCTGTGGAACCAACCAAAACATATTTACTAAATTGAAAAATTATAAAAAAACACTAAATGTAAATATTTTCAAAAAATGATTTTATTTTCATTTTTTCACATTACGTACCATTTGAAGTATATTTTACATAAAATGATTCAACCGTATCATATCTGGAGGAGCCCAAACATGGTATGTTTTAAAAATGATTTTTATTTTAAACACGATACGGTTTACGGATTACGGTTTTAGAACAAAAACAAGTTCCATACAAAAAAGAGATGACTCTATAACTCCTCTCCTTTTTATTTTTTTACTTGCTACGGGTCAAATTGATCCGTATGGCCTGAATATCAACTGTTCCAATTTTTAGCAGGTAAATTTAGCGTACCGCTAGCACTACCAGGCTTTTTATCCGATATCAGCTCGACGTTGAGCCTCCGGGACCCCATGTATGAACTAAACATAATAAATCTAGGTATTTTTTTTGATTTAAAATCGGTTTAAAATGCGTTTGCGTTTAGCTTCAGTCTCGCCTGCTGGTAAGCGGTGACGAGGTATAATGTAGCTCTTTACAACCGCGCACCTCTGCTTTTGTGCGGGTATTACGCTCTTTCCTCTCTGTTTTTTCTGTTTTTATTTGTTCTCTGTTTTATTTTGCCAGCGTTTCCTTTGTATGAATGAATCCTATGAAAAATCAAAGTTATCTACTACGTAAACACAGTTACCTACTTCCTCGACGAGAAAAATTCTCCAGTTCTTCCTTCCCCGTGACGTCTTGAGGAAAAAATGAATTTTACGCGTGTGAACTGCTATCAATTATACCTAAAATCAGTTATATACCTATACAATCGCTCATACTTGAAGAAATAAGCGCTAAAAGAAACAGTCGATGACCACTCCTGTACACCTGAGTTTACACCGATGCTCGCGTCTGATGTGCCGTTTTTGTATAGGATATCAGTACAGCACCTCTAGTGAATATTATTAGTACTAACGAACAAATTGTGGCAGTGTCCACCACCATCCCAACACATAGCACCTGCAGAACACCATGAGCAGCCCTTTTTTTATTAACGTGGGGAAATCCTCATGGATACCTCGCCGCCCGGGGGAACGACGAGGTTATGTCGGACTTCTACCGACTAAAACCCCACGGTACTCGACCTCAACACTTCAGCGGCGAGGCGGGGTCCCTAAAAAGTTTGACATGGTGAAGGCTCATGGGGGGGACACCATGAGCAGCCTGGGTTAACCTGGAAATCGCTGAACTAACTTCGTTCCCAGGTTGGCCGTAGTAAGGACAACATGGCCAAATGGGGGTTCACTGAAAAAGCAGACCAAAAAATGGTATTAGGATTTGACATGATATGACATGATAATATCAGATCCCAATTCAATTGTTTACGCGACTGATAACGTAAATTTAAAGTTGGAACTCCGTGGTAGACATACTGGAGTGTGACTGTGGTTGGAAACCCCAAACTATGGCTCAGATGCTTGAGTGCACACAGTGCTCAACCTCCTGCACTATCGAAGACCTGCACTTGGCGACCGGTGCTGCGCTGGATTTCGCCAGGTTTTGGTCGGGGTCCGTTTAGCCGTTTAGGAGAAGATAAAGTGCCAAACTTATGGTAAGGTACTGTCCTGCATTTGCCACTAAAACAGGTTAACATGTCGCTAAAGCGGGAAGCCTTATTGTAGTTTGGCGCCATTAACTGCTGAAAGCTACAACCTCGAACTAATTCTTGTATTCTTTTTATATACTAACTATGCTTAATTTTTTTATTTATGATGTTTTTGAAGTGGAAATTCCAAACTAAATAAGGTGGTTTAATAAAGCTCTCCAGTGTGACAGTCCTTCATAATTCAAATCTCCTTCAGGGCCGCTTGTCTAGGTCAAGTTTAGACCATCTTTTCAGTCTTGTTGAGCTGTGCGACCGAAGTAACTGACAAGCAAGGATGTTGTAATGTATTGAGGCAATTTTTATTGCAAAATGTCAAAAAAAAGGAAAATTTATTTACTTTCAATCAAATTCTAAAAGTTTTTTCTTAGTTTGTCACTCACAGAAGGTTCCAGATGAAATTCATTAGGTTTTAAGAACTGCCCGTGCAAGGTTGTTCCCCTACGTGCGCTGCTCCGTATTCACGGCCCGAACACACTGCCCTTGCGCACTCGGTCAAGTTTGCCACTTACGTCTGGCCATCATCGAGGGTCGCTGGCGTCGCATTTAAGTTCGGTGCAAGCATGACAACACGGCTGTCTAAGCTATTGTTTTACTGGGTATCAGCTCAATGCAAAGTGATTGAGTATGCACCAATTGCTGTCCATAGGTTAAAGAAATATTCGCAAGTATTCTGAAATTTATTATGAATGTACAAAAACTTCTATCATGTCACTGTACCTTTAAACGAAAGTCAACGAAAAGCTTATTATTATTTGGTTCAACTAAGATGAAAACGGCATTATCACATAAGATTTGTTTTATTTCAACTTTTATAACTGATGCCAAAGTCCCTCAAACCTCTTGTGCAACTTTGTATATTATTTAGTTTTGATAAACTGGCGTAACTTCCATAATGCAATTTTATTAAAGTGTTGGATGACAAACCTGAAATGGTTTGTTGCTATGTAAAATTAAGCAATTATCTTGAATGTTTCTGGAATTACGTTCATTGGTTGAAAATACAGTTACATTATGTTTGAGGAAAATGGATTGATATAGGTATAACCTACCTATTTGAAGTAGTTAAGTTAACCCTTTTTGTCTCTTATGGCTACAAATGTACCTAAGTTCAATTTGATTATATTTACTGATCCTTGCAACTGAACAATTAGTATCTACAGTAATCATTTATTCCCAGGAATTTTTAAGAGAGTATTATCATTATCACGGTATCATGCCCTGATTCTCAAAATCTTGAAGTTTAATTCTTGCAAAAAACACACTTTCGGCCACTTCAAAGAAAAGTTTTTCATCATCATGCTTTTACCAAAGCCAATACTTTTTTAAAGTCGTAAAAAAGTTTTAAACATTGTCACTTCCAACAAGGCAGGATTGTGATGAATGACTGCCTAGCTATAAGTGAATAATAGTAGTTTAGTAAGTTTCAAATATAAATAACACTAAACAAGTACCTAAAATTTTTTAAAATGAAAATTGATCCTTGGTTTTGTATCTCTCGTAAGAAAGATCAACGAGCTATGCCTGGCACTTTGCCTCGGGACCGAAACTGAAAAGTGTAAAAGTGTCAGAGTAAAGAGAGCACATAGCGCAAAGAAGTGACGGCTACTAGAGCATAAAAGTTCTAGGAATCACTAGAAAACTACCGGCCTAGTAGAGGTCGGATGTAGGTCACCTAAAACTGGCCACGAAATAGAGATTACCAGATCTTTATTCTGTGGAAGAAACCTGTGGCTGCGAGTGTGCATGGTAATGAGTTTCGATTTCATCTAAAAGATATTTCATAAAAATACTAAATATGTCGAAATTCGTAGTTAATAAAAAATGACGTAGTTTTTTACATCATGCACATTTTGGGGTTGATCCTTAATTTAGTCGTAACAATGGTGTCACTGATATGAGGTGTAGGTTTTAGCATGTTAACTTCATATATCGTGGGTTTATTCCAATTGTGCCTATTATTGGTATTTATTTATTGATTTAATAAAATTTAGAGTGTTAATAAACACCTGATGTCCATGCAGTCAATTGCTCAAGTGTTAGGCTGTTCTTCCACCAGAGATGCGCTTTGCAGCTATGCTGCGAGGATGTGCAAGCTAACTACGGAACTATAAGACCGTTTCCATTGATGCAATGCTATGTAACGGAGCGAGGAAAATTTACTACGAAGATGCGCCGCCGCAATGTAGCTGTGCCAGGAAGATGCGTAGATCCAGCTATGCGATGTATAGACAGTAGGGAAGGTACGCATAGCGCGCATTCATAGCACTCATCCATAGCATCCATGTGTGTCATGTCATGTGTCATTTTAAAACATAGCTTTGTAGAACCCGTGTAGTAGTGACAATCTTGGGAAAGCATAGCCTTAAGAAAACAGTTTCACAAATTCATTGGTTTGATATCCACCAATCAAATTCATTGGTCTTGGATTTGATTGGTGGATATCAAACGCATTCAGAGCAATGTAGCATAGCACATCTCTGGTGGAAGATCAGCCTAACACTGTTTTCTTAAGGCTATGCTTTCCCAAGATTGTCACTACTACTAAATTAAAAGATATTTTATCAAATAAAAAATTGTAAGAGTAGGTCAGTGTCTTTAACTAAGGCGACAACTTTTCCAAAACACGAAATAGCATAATTTCACCGATAAAAAAAACACAAAGAAGTACGTCGACGATTTTTTTGTTTTACTCTCAAATACAAATTATTATCATTTTGCACTTTAAAAAATTATTTATAGATAGGTCCTTGTATATTCTAGGTAGACAACTTTTAAAACTTTTTAATTTGTCTAATGTTATTTTATAATAAATTCATTACACGAAAACAGAAGGAAGCCGTGGCGTTATTCCGTTCGCGCAGAACTTATCAGTGGCCCACCGAATGCTCTATCGGACGGCGCGCTAAATCCCAGCCTTAAACCGTTTACTTATATTCACTCGTAGTATGCGACTTCGTAGCACAGAAAGCTTAGCTTAAACCGTTTATTTATATTCACTCGTAGCATGCGACTTCGTAGCACAGAAAGCTTAGCTTAAACCGTTTACTTATATTCACTCGTAGCATGCGACTTCGTAGCACAGAAAGCTTAGCTTAAATTGGAAGTACTACTCTCTAGCTTTGCTTGAACTAGTTTTATTCAAAAAAACAGAACCTAGCTTAGTGTGTGTTACGCTTGTGAGTGACGATATTGTCTGTCCTTTTCATTTTCTATCTAAAGCCTCCCAAGTTGTACTACTTATTAGACTATAGTGAAAGCAGCCCACTCCTTCCTGATACGCATGGTGAAAGTTTTACAGAAGCAAAGAAGCGTTTTCAAATAAAACTATGAATCGGAAATGAATTTTCCGTTAGTTAATTACGATTTGACATATATTTATAATAAAAATGTTTTATATATACAGCATTTTGTATCTTAGGTCAAGCTACATAATTACGACCACTCAATTATGCTACGAATGAGGAAAAAATACACAATGTAGTTTATAATATAAGCAAGAATTAGCGCGTGCCACGCCGATTGCTGACCGGCTGTCGAGTATTACCGATGGGTTTTTAGTTTTGTACTGTCAGTTGGTGGTTTTTACTGTTTGGTAACGTAAAGGATTAAATCAATAACTGATTTTTTGATTTATGTAGATTTATAATTAACTTCACAAAATTGGAGCATGCACAGTTTTTTTACAAAAACCGCTAACATAATTTTAGATCTGTGTTATTTATAATAACGATTTTCCGCTAACCCTCTTTATTTCATTAAAATTAGAGCATATTGTGCCCACATGTTAAGAGGGTTATTTATTAGTCTACATCTGTACTACTAATATTGTATTTTTTTCGGTCTATTTCTGACTGTAACTTGTTTTGTGAGCCTTGAAATAAATAAATAAATAAACATTAACTTCAAAATATCAAAAAAAGGCAATCAAAAATAAAAGGTCCCCAAATGTTTTTTTTATTATAACCTTATTTCATTTAGACACTAGTCCGCCGTTCGATTATAAGTTATATCGATAGAATGCACATCTTGTTTTTTTAGATTTCTTAGTTCTCAGGTAGAAAATTAGGTATATATTTTCATTTTGGAATATAAACATACAAGTACGACCCATTTTTGTACCATTTTTCAACTCATTATATTTCGGCTTAGAAATCCCCATCTCCTTTTAGACAATAGACGTCATAAATTGTCAACATACAGGTAGGTAATAAAAAAAAAGACCATAATTCGTCAAGGAATTTCTAGTCAGCATACCTGAACTTTCTGATACCATAACTTTTCCGTAAGTCCAGTAAATATTTCATTACTTTTCTTCAGTATTGAGAAGAGTTCTTCAAACATGCGATTCCCTTACTCATCATTATTTGCTGTCACCCTCAAACACGTGCGTGCACTCATGGCCTATTTCATCATATGTAGAAAGCCCAGGTGATTAACGGGGGATGCCCACCGACGGCCTTCGGCAGGACGAGGATAATGGCGACGATTCTCGGAAACTTTTGAGATGCCACCTGTTTGAGGAATACCCGCTGACTACGATGTTGTGGACCCTCAGTTTCACTAGATTGATGTTGAGATAGAGCTTAATCGTGAATGGGTCGTTATCGAAATGCTAAGCTTTGACGAATTCGTCGATAATGGTGGACCTTCCATCCACCCTTCATCATTCATCCAAAACCTTAGTCTAACTGATTTGCTGTTGAGCCACAGCTGGGGTGTTCAGTCACGTGCAATAATATGTATTTACACATTTTGGCTCTTAAATTAAATCAATCAATCAATCATTTAGTTGCAAGAATACTATTTTACAGTGAGGTCCTAATAGTATGGTATGTCGTTAGTATTCTGCCTGCAAGCAGACACGCAAATGTTTGTTAATTTATATTGTTAGTAAATTTATCAAAATGTCAAATATAAGAATAAACATTAAATTCACAATCACATTATTAAGACAATACATTTTTAAAGATCTTACAAAAGTCAATATTTTTTTTAATATTAATAAAACAATTACAAATAAACCAGTCACATAATTTATTTTTTAACAAATTATCTTTGAGTAATTTTATGTCATTTGGAAGAAAATTTTAAACATATATGCACATAATGTACACGTTTTTCCTATAAGTATATTTGTTTGTGGCTAGGTGCCTGATACAATAAGCTATCAAACTTTGCTCTTTTTGGCCTCGTATAAACTTCAATAAGTTTTGCGAAGTGGGTCGGATTATTTTGTACAAATAGGCACAGATCTCTTAAATATATACAAGGCAGAGGAAGAATTGTACATGCTTTAAATAAGGGTCTGCACGAATCGAGGAACCACGCCTTGTTGATAGCTCTCATGCACCCGGGAGGTTATACACTCTTTCCATTTCAACCGTGTTACCCCATAACAGATAAGGGACGCTACAAAGCCATTGGTATGCCATTAATGCGGCTTCCTTGGAGACGGTTTGTCTCAGTCTTTTAAGTGCAAAAGCGCAGTGATCGAGCTTCCCGCAGAGTTCATCCACGTGAGACCTCCAATTTAGGTGCTTGTCTATATTTATTCCCAAAAACTTAACTTGGTCAACCACCTCAACATTTTCGTTATTATAAATGACATTAAGTGCCACTGGATTTGCATTGTATGAATAAAATTTAACTACACATATTTTTTTTAATATTGCTGTTTAAATTATTTTGTTCCATCCAGTCAATTACATGAGACAAAGCTGTATTCACAGATTGTTGCATTTTCCTCGTTCACATTGTACTATTACTGTGGTTTCATCGGCAAAAAGTATGCACTTATTACAAGTGACCAAAGGTAGATCATTGATATATAATAAAAAGAGCAATGAGCCGATTATGCTACCCTGAGGAACACCGTTGTTATTCAGGAGTGGCGTGGATAGCGACTTTTCGTCTGGATAGCGACTGTCTTCTCTCAAAGACATAGGGTTCGAATATGGCTAAAAATTTATACACGTAACTATACCAAAGATACATCACAGTGAGCCTTGACTTCTCTTCTGGATCACAGAGTAGATCGAAGTTTAATTTGAAGCGATTTAGAATTATAAGAAACTAAGCAAAATAGTAAAAAGAGGTGTTTCTGAGGGATTTTAGCAAAAATGAGCGAGCGGAATTCTGCTGGTGACCATTAACATCTGTCTTGTATTTTTAGCTTTTAGCCTTCCGAAGTTTACGAATCTTCGTAATGTTGCATCGGAGTAGACCTGGATATGGAGAGGAGCCTTATGATGCGTAACAAGTAAAAATAAAAATGTAACACAACACAACATCACTAAGATTACTCTGGTCCCAGAGTAAGCTTTTGTCAGTGTTAATTTTATATACAAACTTTTGAGTCAGCGTAGGAATCAAACCGGCGCGATATAGTTCTTTGTGGTCTTATTTATTAACCTCATGTATTAAATATGACCCGCGTCAACACCACTACTTAACTAGTACTCTTTATTTATTTACCTGACCTCAATAAACAATAGCAAATAATGCGCATGTTGCTAAATACTTGCATTTTTATACACGATCGGATTTTATTATGTAATTTAATTACCTAATGCATATGAATGTGTCGCATAATGCACAGAAGTAATGAGCTATTATAATTCAAATCCTTTGAGAGTTAGCCTGTGTTAAATATATCTGCAGAAGGATACAAAGAGATTATGATGCCTTTATGCCTCACTCCACACTTGAACTTGTGAATCCGTGTCACCTTCGGTAACTGGTTTGATATTGTTCACTCCCTTCCAAAAGTTCCTTAAATAAGAATGTTATGATAAATTTTGATCAACTAGATTGTCAAAACAAGCCTTAAAAAGAAACTGCTGTTTCTTGCCGATTATTTTTACCACAACCCTTCGACACCGGTGGTATTCACATTTTAGACATGCATATTTTTCAAGCATTTTCCAGCCGCTTTAACATAACTTCGTTATTAGACGACCGCTGAGTAGAAGGACAGTTCTTCTTGGTAAAAAAACAACACTGGTGGTAGATTCAGATTATTATAAGTATAGTTTTTAAATAAGATATTAATTTGATTAATATTCGGATGATTGACAGGTCTACTTTTGTCGAATAGTCTTCAATATGCTACTTATATCTAACTATGCGAATACGTGGATGTGACGTAATGATTTCTTAACTAAAACAGACAGTATCCTTCACTAGTAACGTGTATAAAATTCAGCCTTATTATTTCTTAAACTTAATACCGGAAAGAACGGTTAAGTAGGTTCTTTTCCGAGGAAAACTTAAGCCTGAAGTGAATTTTTATATTCAATCAAAAACACTTAAAACGGTGTACCAAATGCACGTTCCATGTACTGGTCGCGGCGTGCGCGCAGGTAGCTGCCCAGTGACGTAAATTTGCTTTGACCTTGCGTAGGAGTTACTCAAAAAACAACCCGAAATAAGTTTTAATGCTGAGACAGCAAAGTTTTAATTTCAATAGGGATTCTGGGCTGCCACTGTTTCAGTGGCAGGGTCTCCAAAACTTGTTTTCCTTTAGGTTTTTTTTGCAAAATTTTTGTGTTTGCTATCAATGTCATTGTGATTGTGTTGGCTACTGGTTTCCGTCGGATGAAGCGGCAGGTCCTTTAGATAAAGCAAAACTAAAGTAAAGAGCCTATATACTATACTGTCCCAATTCTGGGCGAAAGCCTCCATCAATGATATCGAGTTATCGCTACAATTTATGGGTGTTCACTTGATTACCACGCTTTCCATGTTTCGAAACTATCGAAATTATATTTTTCCCGACCTGGCATTAGGGTCCCACCTCAGAATTTTAGGCCGGGTTCTATAAAAAGGACTTCACGAATGTTTTAATAGGAACACACAATGCTTTTTGAGATTCAGCTGTATTCACGCGTTTTTATAACATACCAACACAAAGATGGTTTTGGCCGAATTTGAACTTGGGACCATACGATCAGTGTGCACGGCCCCCTAGGCTACGACGCTCTCACTGTAAACCGAAGGATTTCCTGAAATTTGAACAGGAATGGGAAAAACGGGATTGGGCGTAGAAAGATGAAGTGGTGATGAAGCTCAGCAAGAGGTTTCTTGGGGAGTGAAGTGTAGTAGGGGAGCACTAAGAGAGGATTACCCAAAATTCTTACTGGAACGGGGAAAAGCAGATTTTACGTTTATCGTACGAAGTCGCAGGCAAAAGCTAGTATTAAAATAAGTTGTAAAATTAAGTAAACCATAACCCCGTTGAGTAATACTTGAAACCTGTTTGCCGCTGACCTTTGGACACGGCCTAAGTAGGCAGGCACTAAGAACCACGAAGCGCCGGCGACCTAACTTACGCGTTGGCAACCTTCGTTCTTCCAGTTTATCGTTCTACTAGCTTTTTGTTGTTGGTTTGCCTGTACTAAAAAAAAACACATCAAAGAGCCGAGATGCGTCTGTGTTTGTCACGCGATAACTCGTGCAATTTGTGAGAATTGGTGCGAGAAAAATCGAGAACAAACACTCGCTGTGAAAGTTAGGTATCGCTAAGATTAAATCTAGAATTTGTCTTACTTTAATCTTCCATTATTCTAAAACGGTTCATTTGAAAATATGATCTGTCAAATATTTATTCAAAATTGTAAAATAGAGTTTATGATAAAATAAACTTTCCTTCGGAAATTGAAACAAACCTACAGACAGAGTTGTAACTTTGCAATTATATGCTCGTATTAAGTACGTAATTCAAGTTATTCCCCCAGCTCAACGTAGTTCACAACATTCGTATCACGTCCGCATATCACGATGGTATCACTGCCAAGGTTCGCTTTTGAGTTTTTGCGCCGATCCAAGATGGCCGCGGGACCTTGAGTTTTACTGTTATTGCATTCATATACCTACATTAAGCTGAGATTTGTGTTTTTTGCTGTTTTCTGGGAATCATAAACGAAACAATATTATTTAACTAATAAATAAATTAAAACAGACTTCTTAAGACCAAAAACGGTTTTATTTTTATGTTAAAACAATTTTTATGTCAGTCACTGGTTGAAATTATACAGGAATTTACATAGTTACAATAACACTTAAAATTACAATAGTACCTTATTGCAACCATTAAGGCTTCAATTTGATTAAGTACTTGAGAACTTTTGAGAATCGCATTATATATAGTTATACCGGGTGATTATCAAATAACTTACAAAAACGATATTATGGCATACTCTGTAAGTGATAAGTAGTAACCATGTGTGTGAAAATTGTTTTTTTTAATCGACTTTGATTTTGAAGTTTTCATACAAAAAATAGTGACTGCTCGACTGATTTGTATAGTGACCTTGAAATTAAAGTTTATTTAATGAATTTCATTTACACTTAAATAGTATCTACATAACCTACTGAGTATGCCGTATTGTTTTGTAACTCTTTTGATAATCATCCGGTATAAAAGCTGTAGGTAATATATACAATGACTAAATATTTAATTCATAATACCTATGGATACCCTTATAAATTAAATTAAATTATTAATAAATTATTTCGAAATTCCTTCTTTTTTGAAGTTGATTCTAACATCTCAAAATGCTTGTCCTCATACATATGCATAAAGAATTGAGTACCTACCAGCCTGCTCAGATCTTAAAAACTTCTTTAGGTAAGTAATGCATTTTTTTGTTATTATCTTTTAATCTGCAATGCTAATTATATATCTGACAATGCGTCAAGCAAGACGCAGCGGAAGCTACCCTTTAGGTATAGCTCATATTCAATCCTTCGTAATTAGGTACTCTAAAACGACCCTTCCCTCTGAAGTGTTATCGATATCATATTAATACGTTGGGGAAAAAGTTTCTTCGCATTTTTTAAGAGAATTCAAAACATTTTTTAATATAGTTTATTCACATTTAACTAAAGTATGTAGGTGCCATTTCGTTCGATTACTTTTTGCCATCTCGTAGGTAGGTGCATGATCCCATTGCTATAGGAATTATGAGGCTTCTGATCAAAATACCGCGACATGTGGTTTTGGCAGTCCTCTCGTGATGTTAACCTAGCACTGCCGAAAGAATTCTGAAGAGACCGAATCAGGTGGAAATCTGAAGGTGCAAGGTCAGGACTATACGGCGGATGCATTAAGACCTCCCAGCCAAACTCTCTTAATTTTTGCTGAGTGGCTAAAGATGTGTGAGGTCTAGCGTTATCATGATGAAAAACCACTCCCTTTCTGTTGATTAATTCCGGCCGCTTTCTATCAACTTCTTGCTTTAATCTCATCAGTTCTTCGCAGTAGAGTTCAGAAGCGATGGTCCTGCCTGGTGGCAACAGCTCATAATGAATAATGCTCTTCCAATCCCACCACACACACAGCATCACCTTGTTGCGAGTTAACCCGGGTTTCGCCACAGTCTGTGAAGCCTGACCGGCCTTTGACCACGACCTTTTTCGCACGTTCTTTCGTACGTGATCCACTTTTCATCACCAGTTATCACCTTCTTCAAAAAGTGATTCGGTTTCATTACGTCGTAATAAAGAATCACAAATGAGTACATGGTTCATTAGGTTTCTTTCAGTGAGCTCGTGAGGTACCCAAATATCGAGCTTTTTTGTGTACCCAGTTTTTTTAAAATGCGCCAAAGCCTTTTATGTGGTCAATTCCCAGTTCTTCAGCTACGTCGTAACTACTAATATGCCGATCTTGCTCCACTTTTTCAAAAATGGCATCCATTTTATCCGTAATAGGGCGACCAGAGCGACGTGCATCTTTGACATTAAAATTTCCGGATTGCAAACGCTTAAATCATATAATGCTACTCTCACAGACACTGCACTAGGTCCATAAACATAGCAAATTTTTTTAGCGGCTTGCATTGCATTTTTACCTTTTTTGTAGTAAAATTTTAAAATGTATCGAATTTCTTCATTAGATTCACTCATCTTAGCTTACTTTGGGGCTACATGGCGCTGTGTGGAATAATGTCCAGGGATATTCATTTATTATTTATTATTTATCTTGACAGCAAGAAAAACAAATGAAAATCACACATTTTCCTAATTTGAATTTGGAATTATCTTCTTTCAAATTTAAACTTTTAATGATACCAAATCCAGCCAAATACAAATAGTATAGCCAAAGAGATTTTATTACAAGTTCATACATACTATATGCGGAAAGACTTTTTCCCCTAATATATGATATGATGTTGGCTAAGAACCATACACGTCAAATAGAAAAAACTTCTATTTTTTTCTGTATTGTGCAATAAAATCTAATTTAGATACGCGACGTCATATTGCATAATTATTAGTGACCCCCTCCAAAATATCTGGCTGCGACCGCGCCTGACCTGCAAGTGGTGCAGTGGTTTCTGCGCATGGGGTTGTTGCTAAGAAAACTTTAATAACACAATGCAGAAAACGAAATGAATGCACACCTGAAGAAGACGCTTGTTCCAACTTTTTTCCAAGTAATTCGCCACATTTAAAAGCATAATCTTTGCTTGATATTTCTTCAAGAAAAGCAAGTTTGTTTGAGTTAGGTGGTTATACTACGACAATAGGGGTTTTTATAACCAATTTTAAGCAGATTGCCTGTGGGGTATGATGATTTTATTTCTGCCCTAAAATAATGGTTCTGCCCTTGAAAACGAAAAATTTAAACCTCGAAAGGCACACGACAGCTATTTATTTATCTTCTATTTTTAACGACTGTTTACTATTTAAACAAATGTGTAAAAAAGCATAGCACGTGACAAGCGACATGAAACATTTCCATAACAAAAGACAATGTCACCTCTCCTTGACCCTGTACAGTCAGCCATCGCTCAAGCGTGATGCAGTGGACTTCGTACCGTCCTAGCGTAGTGTGCAAGATCGTAGCATTGAGGGTTCAGTTTATGCTGGTAGTGTTATGCTCTGGTGTGGGTGACTGTATAACATCTGATACGATTACATCTTAATTTAGTGTCATGAGTAACGTACAACCAGCATGGCAATGAAGCTTGTCAAGGATGAAAGTGTTTTTTAGTTTCTATAAGTTAATATAAAAATCTATAATAGGATAGCTACCTGTTGGCAATATAATTTTTAAGTAATAGGATTTGTGTTCAAGAGTCTACTAAGTTTTTGTCTTCTCTGATAGATAAAGCATGATTTTCTTTTGTCTCTTATTTTGTTTGAATTTTTTTATCATAATTGTCTTAGTTTATTTTTTGTTTCTTCCTATGAAATTTTAACTCATTTGTAATGGACTTTAACTTTATTCGATATTATTTACTATGTTTATTTATGTCCTAATTTGCGTACTTAACGGTCTAAATATAGCGATCGAATTTAAGCATTGCACATCTGTCACATATATTATAAAGAGGAAAGATTTTATTGTTTGTTTGTATTGAATAGGCTCCGTAACTACTGGTTTAAAAAAATCTATCTCCAATATAATGCTACATTATCAGCGAGTGACAAGGCTCTATATTTTTCCCTTTGAGGCTATATTTTAAAGGGAGTAATAGTGTACGCGGGTGAAGCCGCTGACGCACAGCTAGTAATATATAAAACCCATATTTACGCTAGTAAATGAATTGAATTAAAAAAAAAAACCTTGTTTTTTTAAAAGCGTGGTCACAGGTCGTACATCGTCTTCGGAACTTAACCCGGGCTAGTTTGTTGAAAAAATTAAAAAACAATGTTAGCAACAAAGACTACCATAAAAATAAAGTTTTTTTTTTGCACCCTGTATACCACACATATATTTTTGTTTTTTTTAGGTACCTACTTTGCTTTCTACTATTAATCTATTGTGGTTTAAAATTTATCAATGGCGATATACGAGCAAGTATAATATTGGAACTGCTGCATGCCTTGGTGAAAATGATTATAACGGGAAAAAATACTTATTCCATATTCGATTTTATTTCAGAATGGTATTTCCAGAGTTTATCTGCTTTGTTTAAATATGTAAGTAACAAAAAGCAGAATTTCCCCTTTAGGTGCCTAAACCTTTCTTCATTAATGAACGCGATAACCTGATTGGAATAATAAGTTGGTATGAAAACTTTCAGCTGTTAATTAATTACCTGTGCTTTCGGTTAAAAGCATTTTATTTTAATGCTCTAAGGTAAACCTATGACAAGGGCATAATAAAAACGCTCAAAAATCTTTAAAGGGGCAATTTAACACAGAGTTGACCGTTTCTTATGGATTTACTGAAAATGACCAATACTTAAGAAACACAGCGTACATGTTACACACACATACACGCTATGGGACTTTTAAGCTATTGTGCGAATGGGTTAGTGAAAAAAGCAGAAAGGGTATTTTTAAAGAACAAATAAACAATTGCTCATTCACAAATCATTATTATTTTTAAACCAAGTGTTTAGGAGCTGTAATCGCCATATATCTCGCCCGATTTTTTGTGCGAGCATAATGACCTAGGGTTGAAAACTTTAAGATCTAACTTTGCTAAAAAAGAAAAACTTTAAAGAGTTTTCCTAAGTATTCTGGTAAATCAACACCAAATCGTTCGTACTCCGTAAGCGCATGTAAACCATAAACCAACAAAATGTGCCAATAGTATTGTAAAAACTCACCTGATGATCTCTATAACAATTATTTATGCTTCAAAATCAATTATTTTTGATCAAACTTTACAACTTAGCCAATTAGAATGAAGGTCAAACTTTTTGAGAACTGCAGTGGGCGCCTCATAGCTGTGAATGCCAAAAAAAACATAAAAAGAGGGAAAAACTATCTCATTGTGACCGAGGTTCAAGTTAGTCTCTCTGTGTCCACGAATGGACCCTTTTTGGAAAAATATGTTATTTTCATATTTTTGTATTGATTTTGTTTTCTGTGTTCATATGTCATTATTTGACGTTGTAATGGTTGTAATAAAATTATTTGAACAACACGGACGGCTTTCTGGTTTATTTACATTCCTCTTAAATAAATCCCAGTAGGAAGCCCGTTGTTCAGTTACAAAGTTCCTTCGAGCCGGATCATAAAGTTCTGGCAGAAGATTTTTAAGTTTTCAGCTTTTTTTTTCCAGCTAAAAGTGAAATTAATTTCACCATTAATAGCGCAATAAATTCTTCACGTAAGTAAACCTTTTGTTGTGATGGTGAAAACTAGGCCTGAATAAATTGTTTTACAGGAAGTAAATTCAGTCCGAGCTTTACCTAAACTCGGGGCAGAGGTGAGAGATTTACACATATTTACCACCCGTGTGCGTAATTGTGTCGAAGTGGCAAATTTACTAGAGCATCACGACTACCTACGATCTCCTAAATTATTTAACACTCTCCTTGGTAAGCTCTCTCCACTTTCACGCACGCGGTGACTAGATTCCGCTGCTAGTCACAAGTGTAGAGGTCAGGCCAGAGTAGAGTTGCTATCGGATTTTCTTTCGCGTGAGGTAGACATCGTAATGAAGTTTGGGTTGCATGCCGAAGCCTCGACATCGACCTCCACACACCGTGACCATACTCACACTGCCTTGGAGTCGAAATTAAACTGTCTCTCCACATTCGCCGAAAATTCTAAAAATAAACCTGAAAATCATTGTTTACTTTGCAAGCTAAAACACCAGCTGTCACAATGTGAAAACTTCAAGTCGATGCCAGTTGATGAGAGGTGGCTTTTTGTCAAAGAAAATAAAATTTGTCATCGCTGCCTTCAAAAAGTTTCACATAATTTTAGGTTTTGCAACAAAAATAAGGCGGGCTGTGAAATACCAAATTGTCAACAAAAACATCACACGGTATTACATGATCCAAATCATAATAAAATCTCTATTGCGCAAATCAGTGAGGAAATTGACTCTCCCCCGACTACGTCCGATCAAAGTGTAGAAAAATCGGAACATATTGCTAGCAATTCTACCACTAGTTCAGTGGGTTTGGTTCGTCGTCCTTTATTAAAGGTAGTGGCTGTCACGGTTTCTGGGCCTACGGTAAGCGTCGACACGTTTACCCTGCTGGACGACGGATCAACAGCAACACTTATTGATGCTGACGTCGCTCAACGAATCGGAGCCGAGGGCCCTGAGGGACGTATCCACCTGCTGCACCTGCACCTGACTGCATCGGTGGCTTATCGAAAGACGGCTCCGTGCAGTACGTTGAATTCGAAATCAAGGGCCGCTCTACTTCTGATATCTTTACGATTACTCAGGCTCGCTCTATTAAAAAATTAGGTTTACAGAGTCAGTCAGTTTGTTGCGACGTTATCAGCTCCTATAAGTATTTGTCAGATTTAGTCGAGGAGTTATGCTATGTTAAAGCTAAACCAACGATCCTAATTGGCCTTGATAATTGGCATTTGATGGCTGCGTCGGTAACTAGGCAGGGTACGAGGTCTCAACCGGCCGCAATAAAGACTCCTTTAGGTTGGGTGCTGTTTGGCTTCACCAGCAGTAAAACGAAGCCTGTTCAGACGGCGTACAATGTATGCCTGCGGGATTATGACTCTCCGAGGCTTGAGCTCGAAACATTAATCAAAGACCAGTACAAATTAGATGCTATTGGTATTACTAAGCACGAGCCTCGTAGCGTTGATGATCAGCGTGCTCTCCAAATTTTAGAGCAAACCGCTCACCGCTTACCAGTCACTTTAAAGTTGGGTTATTATGGAAGGCTGATGTTACTCAGGTGCCAGATAGTTTTCTTTGCTGGTATTTACCACATTTCAGTGTGGTGAATCTGAACAAGTCGGCAAAACTACGTGTGGTTCTTGACGCCGCCGCGACAACGCAAGGAGTTTCCCTTAATTCGTTGCTGCTTCCGGGACCTGATCTATTACAGCCTCTTTTAGGAATCCTGATGCGTTTTAGGGAGGGAAAAATTGCTTTGGCCGCCGATATTAAAGAAATGTTTCCACAAGTCAAAATTAGGGATCAAGACCGCGACGCTCAACGCTTTCTGTGGCGTGATGACCCGGCAAGCTCACTTAAAACCTACAGCATGACCTCCATGATCTTTGGCGCTTGCCCGAGTCCTTCTACTGCTATATACATTGTAAATCGGAACGCATCAGAATTTCAAGATGAGTTCCCGGAGGCTGTACGGGCGATCGAGAACGACACGTACATGGACGATTTTATTAGTAGTTTTGGCTCCCGGGTGGAAGCGGCTCGATTGGCGGCCGAAATTGTTAAAACTCATGCCAAAGGCGGTTTTGACATGCGTGGTTGATATCAAATGACGCTACCGCACTCAGTTTACTGCCGAAGGAGTCGCTTACCAACCTCAGTAGCGTATATTTAGGTAGTTTGCCATCAGCCACCGCCACTCGAACGTTGGGTTTAATATGGCAGCCAAGTGAAGATCTCATTTTGGATTTTGGCTTCAATATTTTCCTGAAAGACCATTGACCTAATCATTTCACCAAACGAGAGGTTTTAGCTCAAGTCATGCGAGTTTACGACCCATTAGGTATCTTAGCGCCCATTGTAGTAAGGGGGCGAATTTTATTTCAAGATTTGTGGCGAAAAGGTTTGGATTGGGACGATAGGCTCTCAGAGGCAGACCAAATAGTTTGGCAGGAATGGTTTAAATTTTTGAATCCACCCTCCAGTTGCGAATCCGGCGGTGCTATAATATTAGCGAGTACAATTAGATCTTCACGAGTTCTGTGACGCCAGTGAACTGGCACACGTAGTCGTTGCTTATTGGAGATTTACACTCTCAAACGGTGATGTCAAACTCGCGCTCATAGCAAGCAAAGCACGTGTTTCTCCATTAAAAGCAGTGTCTATTCCGCGCTTGGAATTGCAGGGTGCCCTGATAGCCGCTCGCCTTGCTACAACCATTTGCTCAGCCCATCGTTTTAAGCCTTATCGTCGTTTTTTATGGTGTGATTCAATGGCTGTTCTGGGTTGGCTGCGAAGTGACGCCAGAATATACAAACCATTTATGGCACATCACATTGGTGAAATTTTAGAAAATAGCTTATTGAATGAATGGTGTTGGATTCCTGGCAATCGCAATGTAGCTGACGATGCGACCAGAGGCAAATGTAGTTCATTAGATCACTCAAGATGGCTGGTAGGCCCAAAGTTTCTGCTTTTACCTGCCACGGATTGGCCATTAGAGCCTCAAGGCGCCTCTTTATCTTCCGGCCAGGAAGAGCTGAAACCATGTCATCGCACTCTCGCCTCATCTACACCCAACACTGATCTCGTTCTCTCTATAAATACGCAACAGTTAGTGGATTCGTTTGGTACGGACAACTGCGAGAATCCATCACTTCATAGCTTCCATTTGTCGAAATTATCCCCGCAGTCATACCTTTCAAAACTTTTGGATAAGAGAGATACGAGTATTTTCGAATACAAAAACTGCGTGTTTTTCGCAGGCCACATCCGTCCCTGCCACTGCTCCTACGCCATTGGTTGCCGAAGACCTCATTCAAGCGGAAAGACAAATTTTTGGGTGGAGTCAGCTGAACGCTTTCAAAGAGGAGCTAACGTCTTTGTCACGCGGGAAGCTCATTTCAAAGAAAAGCCGCCTCGCCACCTTGTCACCTGTCATCGACGAAGATGGGCTTATCCACATGTCAGGAAGGATATCCTCGTCTACAGGGATACGGCCAATTATTTTAGACGGAAAAGAGCCAACTGCTTGTCTTCTGATCAGCCACTATCATGACAAATTCGCACACGCAAATACAGAGACGGTAATTAATGAACTGCGCCAGCGATACTAGATCTTGGGTATTAGAAACGCCGTCCGAGCAGTAGTACGAAAATGCTAAAAATGTAAGCTACTGAAAGCCCCGACGCTCCAACCACCGATGGCTGACTTACCAGATGCAAGACTCGGTCACCACCAGCGCCCTTTCACGTGCACCGGTCTGGACTACTTCGGGCCCTTACAATAAAAAGAAAATTATATAAACATCATAAATCAAATGCCATTCTATATCTGCAGCCTCACATTAAGCTGACTCATTCCAATATTCATTTATACATCACATGTTTTGCACAACACCTACTACAACAGCCTACGTTTGTAAATGGATAAGTCTGATTATATAAATCATGAATTGGACGTTACAAGTAATATAACTGCCACACACTGCACCATAGATAACTTAAATATTCAGTTACCTAATGACCCCCCTCAACTCTCCTTCGTAACACAAAACATACGAAGCGTACATAATTCGACAAATCTTGACGACCTTGAGATTAACTTAAATATGCTTAAACATGAAGTTGATATTATAATTCTAACCGAATGTCGAATTAATCCTGACAAACCTTTACCACAAAAACCCAACTATCTAACCTACCGTTCTACTGAAAAAACTAACCAAAATGATGGTGTTGTGGTCTTTATCAAACATCTTGTCAAACATACAAAAAATGATATTTCACTTTTAGGCGCTTCCTGTCTGGAAATTAGTACAAAATTTCTAAAAATTGTGTATATTTACCGTTCCCCATCTGCAACTAATCCAACTGATTTTATAAACTCGTTAGATGGCTATCTTACCTCAATACAATTGCAAAACAAAAACATTATAATAACAGGGGACATCAACATAAATATATTAAATGGCTATGGGAACGGTGGAACGTTCACAAACAATTACCTGGACATGCTTGCGTCTCATTGTTTACTGCCATCCCATACTTTAGACACTAGAATAAATAGTTGTTTGGACCACATTATTACCAATTTAAGCCCTATAAATTATACTGCTACTGTGGCAGTACTAGATACGACAATCACAGACCATAAAATGATAAGCATGTTTATTTACAACAAGGAAAAGGACTATATATCCAATAAAACAAAAACTATTACCAATTATGCAGACGCAATTAATACACTTAAAACTAAAATGTCTCCTGACCTTTTTACTATCCAAGACCCTGATATATTAACATCAAAGCTAATTACCATAATAACAGAATCAATTAAACAACACACTAAAATTGTAGCAATCCCAAATAGTAAAAGAATATTAAAACCGTGGATCACACCAGGAATATTAAAATGTATTAAAAATAGGAATAAATTACAACTACAACTAAAACTAGATATAACTAATGAAACTCTTAAAATCACATACCGCAGATACAGAAATTTTTGCAATAACTTGATTAAAAAACTAAAAATTAAATACGAGAAAGACCAACTAAATAAAGCTAAAACAAATAATAAAACTCTATGGAAATGTCTTAAAACTATAACAAACCTAAATAAACCCAAAACAAAAAATAAAGAACTTCTTTCTGTCAAGGAAAGTCCAAATGAATCCGCTAACTATATCAATGACCATTTCAAAAATGTAGGAACCTCTCTGGCACAACAAATTCAAGTTAGCAACCAAGCTGTAAAAGACTACCTCAACTTACTCCCATCTTGTCCACATTCAATTGGTATCATTGAACCAGAAATCTCTGAGATCAACTCAATAATAAGGAACTTAAAATCTGAATCAGCTGCTGGTTGGGATAACATACCCACAGTCTTCCTAAAAAATGCAATAACTGAACTATCCCCCCTTATTACTTATCTTAGTATATTGGTTTTTCAACAAGGCATATTCCCTCAACTTTTAAAACGTTCCATAATACACCCAGTATTCAAGGGGGGGAACAGAGACGACATCAACAATTACAGGCCAATATCGGTACTATCAGCTATCTCTAAAATACTAGAAAAATTAATAAATTCTCGTCTTCTTAACTATCTTGATACTTTCAATCTACTTTCTCAGCGTCAGTACGGTTTTCGTCATGGTCTAAGTACGGAAGATGCAATTTCGGATCTCACTAAACATATTACAAAACACATCGAAGAAAAAAAGAAAACGCTTTGTATTTTTCTGGACCTAAAAAAAGCCTTTGATGCTGTCTCTGTTCCCCTTCTGCTACACAAGGTGGAAAAAATGGGAATCAGGGGATCATTTTTAAAACTTATAACTAGCTATCTCTCTGACCGCTCACAACTTGTAAAACTTGATACTAATATCTACAGCGATATTACTTCTGCAAATAATTATGGAGTGCCACAAGGCAGCGTTCTCGGACCAACCTTATTTTTAATGTATATAAATGACCTCACAAACCTTAAATTGAGAAATGGCAGGATTATATCTTATGCCGATGATACGGCGTTACTCTTTGAGAATACTAGTTGGCAGACAGTTTTCGGAACAGCAGAAATGGGATTACATAAAGTAATAAACTGGCTAAATACAAACTTGCTCACCTTAAATATGAATAAAACAAACTACATACCATTTTCCATTAAAGACTCGACACAACCTCAAAGTAAATTCACCATAACTGCACATACTTGCACTTTAGGAACCAATTATAGTAGTTGTAACTGTCATATTATTGAAAGAGTCCATACTACTAAATATCTAGGAGTTACTTTAGATAAAAACTTGTCATGGTACCCGCATCTGTCTTTAGTTACAAATCGAGCCAGGAAATTAATTTGGTTATTCAGACACTTACGAAACATTGCTGATAAAAAACTAATAACTTATATCTATGCTGCCCTTGTTCAGTCTATTTTATTATATTGCATAATAATCTGGGGAGGTACCTATAAGACACGTTTTTTAAGTATTGAACGCGCTCAAAGAGGAATCCTAAAGATCATGTTAAAAAAGAAAAAAATATTTAGCACCTCTAAACTATACTGTGAAGCAAACGTTTTAACCGTGAGGCAATTATACATAATGCAATGTATACTTAAGGTTCATAAGCAAAATCCTATAGATCCAGTTATACTTAAAAAGAGAAATCCCTATTCTGTAATAAAACAAACATCTAACAGAACAATGTTTGCAAGACAACAATATTCTTCACAATCAATCGCCATCTACAATAAAGCAAACAGATTAAAAAAAATATACACCATGACCCTCAAACAGTGCAAAACAACTATTATGAATTGGCTAAAAGAGCTTAATTATGACCAAACTGAGCAACTTCTAGTGTAATGATATAAAAAAAAAAAAAAAAACTACATGTAAAATAGGAAGACAGCATAAATTATAAAAATAGGCGATATTTAGGCATCATACACAATATACGCGCACATAACACACACAACTGATACTTACACACACATACACTTACACACACACACACACACACACGTAAACCCACACACACACACGTAAACCCACACACACACACACACACACACACAATCACTAACTAGGCTATAAAATTTAAATATATTCATATGTTAAGATTAATACTTACCTTTGTTGTTTACATTTATATGAATCGAACGAAGGAGCGGGCTTCTCCTAATACAGGTTTTTATAAACTTAAAAGGAGATGCCCAACACTTGTAATAATGTACCATTTAAGCAATAAAGAACATTTTTGATTTTGATTTTTGATTTTGACAAGTAGCTGTCGGCAGGAGGCGGGAAAAAAGATAGGTTGCACTCTTCACCTGCATGGTAACCAGAGCTGTTCACCTGGATGTCGTGAACAGCCTATCTACGGATGCAGCAATTATGTGTCTTCGGCGCTTCATTGCATGTCGCGGAACACCCATATACCTATATTCTGACAACGGGACTTCCTTCGTGGGGGCCAACCGGCAGCTGGGACTGCTCTTTGATGGCGCTGTTGCGGATTTTGCGGCGGACAACAAAATTCCATGGCGATTTATACCTCCAGCAGCTCCCTTCATGTGCGGAGCCTGGGAGAGACTCGTTTGCAGCGTGAAAAGTGCGTTAAATGTGACCATGCGAGAGAGAGCCCCGAGAGAAGACATATTTGTAACTTTGTTGGCAGAAGCAGAGGCAATTGTAAATGCGCGCCCACTGACCCACGTCTCACCTGACGCCGATTACCCGGAAGCACTCACCCCGAACCATTTTTTGATCGGACAGTCATCGGGGCGTCCCTTTTTGTTGGGAGAACTGACTGACGCGGACCTTCAGGGTAGGAGCAGTTGGCGGAAGGCGCTAAGGCTAGCGGACATCTTTTGGCGACACTGGGTCTCGGAGTATCTCCCTACCCTGGCTCCACGTCGCGTACCGGGTACGAATGTCGCAGTCAAGGTTGGGGACCCGGTACTAATCGGTGATGGAAACCTACCGAGGGGAACCTGGCCACGGGGCGTGATTGCGGCATTGTATCCGGGTCGTGACGGTGTAGTCAGGGTGGTAGACATTCAAACCCAAGGAGGGGTCTAACGGCGGCCTTTGAGAAAGGTTGTTCCTTTGTAAAAAAGGGGAGAATGTCCACGAATGGACACTTTTTGGAAAAATAATTTATTTTTATATTTTTGTATTGATTTTGTTTTTTGTTTTTAAATGTCATTTTTTTGACGTTGTAATGGTTGTAATAAAATTATTTAAACAACACGGACGGCTTTCTGGTTTATTTACATTATCCTTAAATAGATCCCAGTAGGAAGCCCGTTGTTCAGTTACAAAGTGGCGCTAACTCTAGCGGACATCTTTTGGCGTCGCTGGGTCTCGGAGTATCTCCCTACCCTGGCTCGGAGGAACTTTGTAACTGAACAACGGGCTTCCTACTGGGATTTATTTACGGTTAATGTAAATAAACCAGAAAGCCGTCCGTGTTGTTCAAATAATTTTATTACAACCATTACAACGTCAAAAATATGACATTTAAAAACAGAAAACAAAATCAATACAAAAATATAAAAATAAATTATTTTTCCAATAAGTGTCCATTCGTGGACACTCTGGGATTCAGGTGGTGATCGTCCCTGGTATTTAAAATCTAAAAGTTTAATGCTACTATGCTACGTTGCTGTGAATGCGTTCGATATCCACCAATCACATTAATTGTACCACTAGTGGAAACGGGTTCTACTAACTTATGTTTTTAATATGACACAAATGGGTGCGTGCTGAGATGCGTGCTATGGAGGCCTGCTATGGATGCGTGCTGTGCGAGTCTTCACTACTGTCGATACATCGCATAGCTAGAGCTGCGCGATTTCCTTGCACGGGTGCCTTGCGGCAGCGCATCTTCGTAGCACATCTTACTCGCTCCGTTACATAGCATCAGTGGAAACGGTCTGAATGTTTCGGAGCTAAGCTTGCACATCCTTGTAGCAAAGCTGCATATCACATCCCCGGTGTAAAAGTAGCCATAAATTGTACACACGTTATTGTAGACACAGGGTAGATGATAAGTCACGCCAAGATGTCACGAGTCGTTTGCGCCAGCCCTGCAGGCGTTAAACTTGTTCAATAACGTTCGTCATAGCGCCTGTAAGATTACGCTTTTTACCTGCGAAGGCTGCCCCAACCTGTTTCTGTGTCAATTCGCAAAGGTTAGGACACTTCGAAGTATCTTTTCGAAAATGCAAAAGCTGTGTGTTTAAAAAATTAACACTGAAGAAGCAAAAACATACCAAAACGAATGGTGCGAGCGTATGTACCTTATTGTTTGGAAAATGTTTCGAAACATGAGGTATATAAGGGACTGACTGTAACATTAGGGAAATTGTCCATTATAACATGGATTTAGGCATTCCACGGGCCCTAGGTTCGGGACACCTGGTATAAGCAGGACACGGAATTCCTGGGAAAACAGAGACCCCTAATCACTAAAACCTGACGGCGGTGGTCTTCTTCGGCGCTGAAAGAAAGGGGCAAGGGATTCCCGAAACGGGACGCAACAAGGGACTGCAACCACCCAAAAAAATATATCTTATGGTTAATCAGGTATTTTCTTACAGGAGGCTGTCATTCTGAACATCGTCATTCCCAAAAACGATTGATGCCTTTTAAGATTGTAGTCTTGTGGCAGCGAATAATAGCAATGATTATGTAGTTGCTTTTATTATACCTAAATACCTTGACTGACCTGTAAGCTTATTCTTTCTATAACACAAATATCCAGGACACGCATTAATGTGATAAACATTTTTTTTGGTCTTTGTCTAGAAATAAAATAAAAACTTATTGTGTTTAGATATATTTTTTTACGTATTTAGAGAGCGTCGTCGCCTAGTGGTCAAGCACTCCAACTTGGATCGCGGATCGTGTCGTCCCGAATTCAAATCTGGCCAGAACCAAAATCTTTGTGTTCATTGTTTAATTTCCGACTAACTCTCCGGTGATGGAAAACATCGATAAAAAACTGAATCAACCCGGATAGCGGCCGAAGGCTCACCACCTACCACGTTGGGTTCTTATACATTGGTGAAAAGTGGGCTCCTGAATGTTCCATTCACCATGACGGCAACAGTCACTTGCCCTCTGACTACCCCGTTTGGGTTAAAGTCGGTGTATGTTTACATATTTATTTATTCCTTTCACCGTGACAGCAACAGTCATCTTGCCTCTGACTAACCCGATGAGTATAATATTATCGTGATGGTATGTATGTATGTATACATATACAGTTTAATGTCAGGGCAGATGATCTTGGTGTAGGATGTCCCAGATATTTTTTTGAATATTACAATAAATAAAGGATATCGCTTTAATTAATACAATAAATAAATGTTTATCTATCAATATTTTCCTTAGTAACGTACGCAGGCGCCTTGCAGGACTATACTAATTGCCCATCCTTGTTATTCTAATTAATTCTGTTGTTGCAATTAACTTGTACCACAGGCTAAGTCGCGAGCCAACCTACTTCCGTTTTCCTCCACGTGGCAAGCTTGGAAGCTGATCCATAAAGCTTATCAAGCACGTTTTAAGCACGGTTGGTTGTGAAGTTGGATGGAATCACTGGATTACTATATACTGGGGATATGCAATTATTGTAAAGTTTATTAAAATACAAACCTAACCCCCGTACCTATCCACAAACGATAATCAAAAGTTGAAGACACCTCAAATTTTATTGATGCTGCCCTAAGCTGTCACATGTCAATAGAAATGAAAGGGGCAGCTATACCTACATGTAGGGACTGCTCAGCTTTGATTGACGTTTGTGGATTGGGGCGCTGGACTTTTAAACCATATGACGTCCCACAAAACTGCACAACAGTTTGGCTGCCGGATCAGGGAGTTCACTTGCTTATTCTGACCATTAGAACTATTAACGTTAGTTAATTAAAGCCTAAACATGGCACACACGTGGCAGTTACATCCTACTTTCAAAGATACAAAGATTTATTGCACACATGTGGTTACTTCTGTCTCTTTCTGACATGTATGAGTAAAAGGAGTAGGAATACATTATTACTAAGGCAAAAGTGTGCTCAGAATGACGTCAAGCATTCTTTTTGTTGTCCCGTTGACAGCGCGCAGATGCTACTTAGGTCTTTGTATATTGAAGGTCTTTAGATAGATTGCTACTGTTGCATTTCTGTCGTCAGAATACCATTGGCGATTTGAATAATATTCAACCGGATTAAACATTAACGACAAATAAATCATTTTCAATCACACGATGCTGCTGCTCATCGCACCGCTAAGTATTTTTCTAAATTATAGAACGCCTATTTTCTTTAAAAACTTTTTATAAATTGAATGTATCAAATGCTGTCAGTATTTCACAGAACAATAAATAACACACGTCGTAGCTTCGTAATTCCATAATGAAGTCATATTGGATTCACAAACCACAAATGGTGTCAATTTGACGTCAGACCCTTCATTTGACGGTACTTTATGTCCAATTAACAATAAGTAGGTAAGTGGGACTTTAATTTCATTATTATTGCAAAAGGTGATCTTTTGTTTTTTTCTCTACCGACTGTTTATTTTTCTGGGAACTACTAGATCTTTCGTTGTGAAAAAAAGCACTGAATTCAGACCTGAAAAATTGGGTCTTTATTATATTTTTCAAGCAGTTGAACGTTCCTTTGGTAAATATTTAAAAGATGTATCCCCTTTTATGATATCAAAAAAGTAAAATAATTTCAAGCAAAAGTTACTTAAACCGTTACAGACGTAGGGCCTGCAGATTGTCACCAGTACGTCTACCAGGAGTTGCCACATTAGGCCTGTATTCTAGAATCGTACTCAAGCACTGATCTGAACTTGAGTAGAGATTTCAAAACGTCAGTTCATACAAAAACGTCACTCAGATCTAAACTCAAGTACAGATTTGGTTTCAGAATACGGGCCTAAATTTATGTTCGCGTAAAAAAAATGTATTGGGATTTGACATGACATTATGACATAACAACTTTTTTGGAGGCAAACAGAAAAGCTACAAAAAGCTTAATTAAGAACTAGGATGATTTAACGTATCCTCAGACAAAAGAACAAAATATTTCCAATGGATTTTGTAAGTTAAGGTCTATTAGGTCCCAAGCCAGTTAACAAATTCTGCAAAACTGAATAACAGAGAACTTAGACTTAAATTCGCGAATTTATACCTCTTTATCGCCAGAATTCGGATAAGTGCTGAAGAGACCACGTACATATATTATTATAAGAAAATTAGAATAAAATGAAATATGCGCTATTTGTATGTTTATGAGATTCTTATATCGCCCGCAGGAGCCGCAGGGTAAAATGTAGTTCAATGCTTACCTCCCTTCTAACAAACCAAAATACCGTACCATTGAACTATAAATAAACTCTATTGTTTCAAAACAACCTACCACTACGACTCACCGCTGAACTTCCCAAATGTTTATTTACTTTTAATTATTTGTCCGAGATCATGTCTCTTCGTCACGATGACGTCACGAAGGAAAACCTCTCTAAAATATAGTATGTTATGCAACACAGTTTCCTTATTATGCTCCGAATGTGGAGCTTAGGATTTCCTCGAGCGAATTGCTGTAGTGTGAGTAAGCAAGGTGCTGACATTAGAAATATTCCTAGCTAGGAGGAAGTTATAGCATATAACTATTGAGTGGAGAACTAACTAGGTATGTTAAACTAGACAATAAACTGACGAAATTTCAGGAAATTCAGCGCAAGCAAAACAACTTCTTCAATCATAATCAAGATGTAATCTGCACAAAAGTGCACATTGGTTTCGGTTGAGAGTCTCCCGCTCACCCACTTGACCGGTTATGCTGTGAAAGCCATCAGCGGCAAACAGCATACATTAGTCATTCAGAAAAAACTAACATAGTGCACATTGGTGAAGACTGTCTTTATTAAAATTCGCATCGTTAAAGTGCAAATTTAAAACAGAAATTACACTTGATTAATGAAATAAGATGTTTTGCACATGTCGATTGTGTCTGAGTGGCGCTCGAATAAAGCGTCGCATCGCACCATGCAGTAACGGACGTGGCAAAAAGTATATTCTTAACTTCTTCTTCTTTTCTGCAATCCTAGGTACTGCCAAATAATCATTAGTAAAAAGATTTATTTAATCATTAACTTTTCCATATTTAAATTTTATGAAGATACGAGAGAGAGAAAAAAGTGTACACGCCTCCATATGACGTCAAACACATAATATCCGAGATCAAAAACAACGTAATGCTCAAACCAGCCGGTCGGTATGTACAGGCCAAGGTTAGGGTGACTGGCCGGCATCAAGACTCAAAGGGTAAGGGCGAAGATTCTTCTGAAGATTTGACTTTGGTCTAGATCTGTCAGACATCATCATCATCATTGTGAAGGCATGTTTCATTCCTTAAAATGGTCGAGTGGAACGAAGGTTGACCGCATGTCAACTTGTGAGGTAAAATCTCATTAGCTTTAATTCACATGTTCTTTTAGGTACTGAAATACTGTATAACACATCGTCTGTCGACGTAGTAAGCACAATAGAAACAAAAATACAATTTAACTGCATCTGGTTGCATCGATATACGAGGGAATAATAACTCAGCTGCAGTTTAAACAGATTTTGTGAACCAAACTGTAAGACATTGTAACATAAATCTTTTTTGTTAATGAATAGTTTCTGAGTTTCTTGCCGGATCTTCTCAGTCAAGAAACAACAGCTTTACAACTCCGGTGGTTGAGTAACATAAAGTATTGTTTTTTGAAATATTCTTTGTTGTATTATTGTATTAAAATGTATAGTTAATATGTGGTTTATGCGAACAAAAGATGTTTTGTCATTGACGTCGAATCCATCTTTCCCATACTTCCGAAGGGGCTGGTTGCAGGCGGCCTGCACCTGTCAATCCTGTGATCTTCACCAGGTTCCTCAGGTCCGGTCCGCTTATAACAATAGGGTTTTCAAGGAAATAACGAATAGGCTACTTCTGGGGCATGGTCACTTCATCTGAGACTACTTTTTCTCTAAGGTAGATTGTGAACGAGTGAACCCATAGAATATTAAAAGATCATGTAAATCCTTTCAAAGACGCCATTTTATGGCTTATTTCTTACACCCATATTTTTTAACTAATTTTTTTATCATCCTTCATTGGTCTTTCTAGTTACCATTTAAATGAGTACCAACCACAATTTCAACTCAGTATATTTAAACTTGATATTTTTAAATACCTACATTTCCAAAACATGTTAAGTCACTAAGATATTGTAATACCTGGATAACCCAAGAAATTAAATGGTATTAACATGATTGCAATACCGGTTCTGGTTATGATTACCTTCGCCTTGAGTATTGTCGATGCATGTTGAGTGCATGATGATTTATATCTTAGTTTGATCGGTCAGCGGACTTTATTTTATTATTGTGGTAATTGGTGGTCGGGTCGGCAGTGTGTGGGTAGGCAGGGTGTATAGCAAGCAATGCTATAAGTATATTTATGGCAGTGCATAAAAGTTATGTCCCTATTAGATTATTTATTTAACGAAATACACAATAGGGTGGTGATTTGTTTTGAAACGTGGTCTCTATGGCAAACAAATGGCCCATCTAACGAACGAATTCTGAAAAGACCTCAGAATTGAGCAGCCCTTATATGTCTTTACTTCTACTGACATAATGATAGTGTCAATTTGGTGCGATACTAAACAAAGCAAAAAAATGTGCCTTTAAAATGTAACCAATAGGGTGCTCACTCACCTGGAGCATTTACCTGTAATGTAACGTGACAGAGTCGAGCATTACATCAGTGAGCGACGAGAACCGAACATTACAGAGCGCAAACTGTAATGTTCCAGATTTGAGCATTACGTTGGTGAGGGAAAAGCACCGGGTATTACAGTGCGCAGCTTGATGATACAATGTGTAATATTTTGATACGATTTTCCTGAAGTTTTGTACAAACTGTAATGTAATGCTCAAAATCGAAAGTAAAGTAAAGTAAAGTAAAAAATATCTTTATTCATATAGACTTATAAAAAGTACTTATGACATGTCATGTAACAAAAAAAAAATTTTAGCAAAAACATACTGAATAAAAATAAACTTACATAAAATAATACTATGATAGTTCATATCATAATTAAATATAATGTGACTCTACCACCGGTTCGGAGGTTGTTTCCGATCGAGAAGACTCCGGCAAGAAACTCGATGGTTACTCTTTTCAATCTTGTTTTTATACACAAAAATGGAATTGACAGAGTAAAGTCATAACAAAAAAGTGTGCAGAGGAGCAGATTATACCTAAGATGACCACAAATTCTTATCATTTAAGAAATCCTCAACCCTATAATAACCCCGCTTCATTAACTTAGCTTTAATTTGTGACTTGAACTTGTGAAGAGGCAGTTCAACAAGAGTTTGCGGAATCTTATTAAAATATTTTACACATTTACCAACAAATGATTTCCCTACCTTATGCAGTCTTAGACTGGGAGTTACGAGCTTATTTTTATTTCTGGTATTGAGTTTATGAACATCACTGTTTTTCTTGAAGAGATGCAAGTTTTTACGGACATATACTACATTATCATAAATAAATTGAGAGTACACAGTTAAAATATCTATCTCTTTGAATACTTCACGAAGCGAGTCGCGTGGTCTAAGGTTGTAAATGGAGCGGATGGCTCTTTTTTGAAGGAAAAAGATGGTGTTGAGATCCGCTGCCGAGCCCCACAACTGAAGACCATACGACATAACACTGTGAAAATAACTGAAGTACACTAATCTTGCTGTTGCGATATCAGTCAGGAGCCTTATTTTTCTAACAGCATAAGCTGCCGAACTGAGTCTTCCTGCCAGAGCAGAAATATGCGGACCCCACTGTAACTTGGAATCGAGAGTAATTCCTAAAAATACTGTGGAATTCGCAATCTCTAATGGCTCGTTATTCATGTTTATAATGGTATCGACCTGTCTTACATTGGGCATAGAAAATTTGATACATTTGGCCTTCTTAGCATTAAGCAGTAAATTGTTACTCGTAAACCAATGCAGTACCTTAGAAAGAGTATTATTTACGTCGTCAAGCGCTTTGTTACTTCTATCTACGTTAAAAATTAGAGAAGTGTCATCAGCAAATAAAACAATCCCACATAGGTCTTTGACAAAATAAGGCAGGTCATTTATATAGATTAAAAACAGCAGAGGACCCAATATTGATCCCTGGGGCACGCCCATACGTATGGTGGCACCGGAAGAGTTCGTACCATTGATACTCACTTTTTGTATTCTATCAGTGAGGTAAGATTCTATAAGGCTAAGTGAAATATTTGAAACACCGTAATGCCTCAGCTTAATCAGTAAGATTTCATGATCTACGCAGTCAAATGCTTTTGATAAATCACAAAAAACTAACTATTGCATGTTGCTCGCCTTCCCACGCATCAAATATGTGTTTGATGAGCGCAATCTAAAACTTAACGTTACAGGAGACCACCTTTATGAAATTAAAGTCAATTAAAAACGAATCTACTTAGTACGTACTTACTCGAAGCTCTCGTCAGGTTGCAGCGGCGTGCTATCCGTATATGTATAAGAAACCCAGAGGCAGCCATGGCCATTGCCCGTGAGCCTCTCCAATGGCGTAAAGACATTGCCAAGCTAAGTTTTCTCTACTGCTTTCACAACAAATGTTTTGACGTGTTATTCCAACTTATTCCATCCTCACCATTCCACTCCCGAACCACGCGTGTTGAATTACGGCGTCATCCACACACAGTCCCACATTTGTTGCCACGCACGAAAAAGTTCGGTGACTCGTTTCTTTGGCGTACCATCCAGACGTGGAACGCTCTTCGCGCATGTGTTTCTTTCCCGGGGTCTTCAAGCGGGGTGTGAAAAGGCATTTTTGCAGGTTTTCAATATGAGGATAGCCAGCTCAGTGAACGCTTTGCATTATTGTGCTTGTCAGCCTCATATTTGTACCTCACGACCGCTTTCCATCAGGTGGCGTGAGGTCATCTTGACGGGCAATATTTTTTTTTTAAATGCACGGAGTATCTAATTACAAATGAAAAAGAAAATTTACTATAATTTTAGGGTAACTACAAAAACTGTATTCCTGAGTCAAAAAAAGTAAGAATATTTTTAAAAATAACTATACTTAAATAAGTAACCTTCTCTCCTGAACGAACGTTGCTATACTATGGAGAAACACTAAAAACGTATGTACTTGCCAATTATTCAGTGCACATCCACAATGCGCAATCTGCTCTCCATTGGCTTGGCTCTGGTGCTTTCATAAATAACCCTGAGCTGACATCTGGTGAGAGAGATCCGGGTACATAGGGACTGTGGCAGTCGTTTTCAAAGAGGTAGGGCGGTGCAGATTCCCCAATTGAGCTACTGAATAGAACATGATAGTTTTATTATGTTGTGGTAACACTCATCTCATCATTCAACACCCAGGGTTTATCATTTTATTTTTAAAAATGTGTGGTTGGATCACGTGATTTTAATTTAAATTAAAAGTAAAATTTTCACAGTTTAGTTATTGTTCAACTATCTGAGGACACAATGGTCCTTCAAGCTGGATCATAAGGTATTTAATACAAATAACGCAATCGATTAAATACCTATTTGATGTCATTGGGTGAACCCAAAAATTAGATTTTTCAATTATATCATAAAACACCTTCTGAACGAATGCTTGGGCAATTAGAAAAACCGACCAATTACGCCAAATCACCTGAGTTCCCGCCCTGAGTAGTCGCGTGCCGCCGCGTTGGCCGCAAGGGCACGTAAAATTACGCTCTGATGCTGACTTTTTTGACAATTCCTTTACGGTGGCTAAGGCAAGCATGCAACAAATGATAAGCTGTTTTCACCGGTTATTAGAACGGATAACACCAAGGGGTATAGGTAAACCTATCAAATTGTAAAATAATGTACTTATAGATAGAAACTAGAAAAAATCGACCTGATCCTAGGGGCCCAAGCGGTTAACGGCCTCGGTAGCTCAGTTGGAAGTGCAGCCACCCGGATTGTAGACGGTCGCGAGTTCGTATCCCGCTTGAGTCCCTATGGACTCAATTGATCCTAGGATCAGGTCCAATTTTTCTAGTTTCTATCTTTGTGTAGAAAGTAGTGTCTTGGTTAATGTTAAAAATAAAAATTCACTCATTGTAAAATAATGTGCTAATAATAAGCTTAATTTGATACTTATAAGAAGTTGAAGAAGGGACTATGACTTTTAATGATACATTTAATTGTACAATGTATGCATTTTACGTATTTTCATATTTAGACCAACATTGTAACACTATTTTTAGATAATATGATATTTCTGTCATCAAAGCATAAGAAATTAAAATTGACATCATTATTCTCTAAGGATTTCATTCTGATCAAATACTCATATAAAATACTAGTTCTTTCATTAAAACGTGGCTGTTAAAAGCCAAAAGAAAACCATCCACTCAGCGCCATTTTACCTCCACCTCGCGGCATATCCCAGCGGTTTTTTCCGCGGCTTCCCCAACGCGCCCGCGCACGCGTCTAAGCGGCCAGTGAACTGAGATAACATTGTCATAGCTGCTTAGGTCAGTTATGGGATTTCGTATTGAATGCAGTATTAAGTATCTTTTAAGCGTTGAAGACCAGTCCCTCTACCTTAACTGCAGCGACTGGTATGCCACTTTTAGTTCAATTAATATTCTCTAGAGGCCTTGTACCGAAGAATCCTATACAAAAACGTCACGTCAGACGCTAGCGAGTAAGCTCATGGTAGGGATACATTAGGTGTATGGCAGGCGGCTCTGCACTAGGAAATACACTTTTAGGACCACTAAAACCGAGCTCATTCACCCCGAAACTGAAAAGAAGTGTTAGACACTTCTGCTCTATTAGATAATGATATTATTAGATAATGCAAATTAGTTACTAACATACCTACACATAAGCGAATGTTTTTCAAGGCTGATCCTACAAACGCAATGCAAAGCGTTTGAAGCTCAAATGCGATTCACCATTTACAATGATGAATATTAACGATACTGATGAGATTTAATTTTAACGTTTTTCTCACTTGATACTAAGCCATAGGCCTTTCCTATACGTGAAGATGACGAGACTAATTTGGGCCGATGATGCAATCCCGAAAGTACTCAACAGATAAACTATTACTTGTTAAGAATGTTAACAAGTAATAGTTTTTCTGTTAAATGCCCGAGTAAGTAATTATTTACTTTGGTAAATAGGCCTTCTCCCTATATTAGCACATTTGAGAAAGGTTATAATTTGTTCACGTTTGTTTCAGGTGGGATTAATTGATTGATATTCATAAATTATTAAATCTAAATATTCATTTTGTCTGAGGATTATTTTACCCAAGAAATAATTATCTTATCTATTTATACCTATGCATCTATTGAAAATTCATCGTTAGAAATGGGAAAGGATTGACTTTATGGATGCAATGTCACTGGAGTCATATCCAAGCATATTTCACCGAGTGCTGAACTCTGGATGGGAAATCCTGTACAGTCTAGAGTGAGGAGTGCATCGCCACGGGAATAGTCTGAACCGGATGGTTCATATTTGACAGTGTAGCAGACCAGCTCGCTCAGTTTTATTTCTCTCTCATGTGGTTCAAAATCCTTCTGCGTACTATATTTTTTACTTAAATATGAAATAATACTCACCACTCGAACCCTTAGTAATTCTCGAACAACACGACCTACCCTACCCTTCAAAATTGGTACTATGGTAATGATTTAGTTCTAGAAGAACTGTAGTAACTAGTTAGTATACCTAAACATATACCTAGTGAAAAGTGCGATTAATAATCTTTCTTAGGTTAATAATATGTACCAATTTAAAGGGAAGTTTTCTTTATTCTGAATACAACAGGTGTTTTAAGGAATTTTATATTGCAGTGGCGCCCTTCTCAGGGTGCTATTATTGCTTCTTCGAGGGTTTAGGAGTGAACAGTCAATAAAAGAAGCATCTACTTGATGCTGGCGTCCACTCCTTTAAGATCGCCCAACAGTAACTCCAGGCGGAGTATATACTCACACGCTGTTCGTTAGTTTTAAGTTTCTTTTATTAATAAGTAGATATTGGTTTTTCCGCTTTGTTGAGTTGTGTATTGCTGACGTCCACTCGTACACCTTTAATTATATTATTTAGTTTTTAATGTCTGCTTGTACTTTTGCTCACGGTATGTTCTGTGTTGTGCTTGTCCTTGTTTTGCTTTCCCCCACCGTATGTTAGCTTTTAATTTGTTACCTTTTTTGTATAGCGAAGTGTACTTACTCCTTAATGAGTAATACATTAATGTTTTAGGGTACGAATGATTTTTTTATTAAAGTGCAGTAGGGTTAATTGGTTGTGTACACAAGTAACAAAATTTCAAAGTGGTGCTATTGGGTTGCATATCACGCGCATAAAACCTTTTTTATTTTTTCTTTGGTTTAAGTTAAGTATTTAAAGATATTTTGTTACTACTATTTTATGCTACCTTATTTAAACATCATTTTGCTTTTGGGCTTAGAAGCTTATAACGTTTTTTATCTCTCTATAAATTTATGTAAAAAAGGACATTTTAGGCTTTATTTTCAAAACTAAATTTAATATTGTGATAAATATGAAATTTTATCATCTTTTCTTGCTTTTGTGCTTTAATAAATTAAGCATATAACTTAAATAATCTCAAAGTAAAAGTAGAATTATTTTCTGTTTCATTATTTAATTTCTTTTGTAAACATTACAGGTGTGTGCTGCTGACTTTCTTTGCTTTTCTGCTTCATGTTTTAAGAAGACATGTAACCTGTAACTTAGATTACAATTTTTCATGTTATTTTGCAGTAATGAATGTATTTCGCATTAATAATCAGCTGTTAAACATTCCTAAATGTATGTTTAATGCAAGTAGTTGTTATTTTGTTTTTTCTTTTCTTGAGTTTTTGTACAAAACAAATACTTACCATTAAGTTTCAGTTGTAAAATTTAGTGCTTAAAATCAAAAGGACATAGTTTTAATCATATAATTCATTGCTCCATGTAGTTACAAAAGATCTTGAATATAAAATAAAACAGTTCTCAACATGAACCCCGTAGGGGTTGCACTGCATTTTTTTTTTGTTGAATACATTCTAAAACAACAACTAGAATTAGGATAACATCGTATCGCACGATTAATAAAAAAATAAAACTTATCACTGTTATACTATTAATGTTATCTTACACATACCTTTAGTTTTTTTCCTTTTTTTAGAAATATTAAATATTAAGTTACAGTATTTTAAAACAAAAATAAAGACAGAAAGAATTACAATTTTACAATTTTAGTTCAAAATACTCCTCCATACTGTAAGGGGCTTTTTGACAGCAATAACTCCTTTAACCTTTTATAGAAAGTAGAGTTTCTGTTTCCATTTTTCAAACACGTAGGTAACTTATTGTAAACTTTGATGGCCATACAGTATGCACCATTTTGTACTAAATTCAATTTTGTGTTTGGTAGCGCTAATCTATTTCAGTGTCTTCAATTGCATGGCTGTAAATAATTTACTTTGGCTTGTGTGAACTACTGTGAACATTGCCCGGTTTTCCAGGATTAACTTGCTAAGTTCTAAAATATAAATTGAAGTTAAGGTTAGAATTCTTAAAGATATAAAATAGGGTTTACAGCTTTCAAGGTTGGATATGTTGGTTAAAATTCTAATGCATCTTTTTTGAAGTATGAAGAGCTGATGTGCTTCCGTGCTATTACCCCTTAAGATAACGCCGTAGCTAAGCCATGCATATGCGTAGCCTTAATATGCTGCCAAAGCTGTTTTAAGGTCGGTACATTTTTTTAGTTCGTAAAGTTCGTGTGTTCGTAAAGTTCATAGTGTACATAGGACACACTAAAAGTTTCCGGAATTGGCCACTTACATAATAGTATATTTTATATCGAGGGACTAAACGAAGCCATAATATACTAGAGTTGGTTTTACTCCTGAGCGTGCGAGGGAGTCAATGAAACCGAGGGTATATTAAGTTGGCGTTTAGTCTTGAGGTGCAAACTTTTCACTTTGAGTGCGAGAAAAATAGTCAATTTAGTACAAAAACATTTAAAACCGAACAGATTTACACTCGAAAAAAATTCTGAAATGTTAAGTGTAATTTGACAGCTCAGCAGAGCCTCGTTCGGCTTCAATCTGCTTTTGACGAAAAAGCACAATGCAAGACGACCATTTATAGCTGGTTTGCAGAATTCAAACGCGGTCGTGTCAATCTCCATGACGAAATCCGTGAAGGTCGCCCGTGCACCGCTGTGAATAACAAGAACATCGATGCTGTGCACCGTATGATTGAAACAGAAGGCATATGACCTACCATGAGATCCGGACATCTTTGGACATAGGCATGAGTCAAATACAGTCAATCCTACACGAACATTTGGGTGTGAGAAAGCTGTGTTCTCGATGGATCCCACACAATTTAACCGATGCTCAAAAAACGGACCGCATCATTTGGTGCCAGCCAGATACAACGAAGGGGCTTCAAATTGAGTGTGGGACATAGTAACAGGTGACGAAACATGGAATTACAGCTATGATCCCAAAATAAAGCAGAAATCAAGCGCATACTATAGAGATGAGCCGAAACCAACCAAAGTGGCGCGCGTGAAAAGTGCCTCGAAGCGGATGATTGCTTCTTTTTTTAATAAAACAGGACACCGTGGCTACTGTTGCTTTAGAAAATCGTCGTACACGACCATTTGTTTACCGGAAATGATTGGCAAGCTCTGTGAAAATAAAGGTATACGCTGTATCATCTTGCACCACGACAATGCAAGTCCCCGCACGGCCAGACAGACAAATGAGTTTTTGAAGGCGGAAAAAGTACAACTTATGAGTCATCCAGCATACAGTCCTGACCTAGCACCGTGTGATTTTTTTATGTTCCAAAAAATCAAGAACCAACTACACGATTAACGGTTTTCATCACCAGAAGAGGCCGTCGAAGAGTATGAAAAACACGTATCTGACGTCACCACAGAGGAGTGGCACAAATGTTTTCAATGGAATGCACAAAAATTAGTTCAATGAAAAAGTGCATTGACGCAAAGGGAGAATATTTTGAGAAACAAAAAATTCATTTTTGACCAATATAATATCTTTTTATCATTGATTCTGGAAACTTTTAGTGCGCCATAAGTAATTGTTGTGTATTAAATAATTTTCAACATTTAGTTGGAAAATTAGGTAAATTAGTTGACATTAAAACTTTGGATTAGAAAACAGCAAATAAACTAAAGTTATAATATATTTTTCGTATTTTTTTTATATTTGTTGCAACAGTTACCTAACTAATCATATTAATCATAGGTTGTACACTAAGTAGATTAACATAATTTGAATAAATGACTTATTGTCTAATAAATATTTTTCAACATTAAGTACGAAAATTAGGTAACTTCATTTAAATAATTTCTTGAAAACCCAAACTGCCCTGGGACCAGGCGAACCCAGATCAAGGCTAGCCTTATCCTGGCATGCGGGGCTCTGCTGGGACCGACAAATTATTTCCCTTGCTACTCGTGGGAACGCAATGAATCGTAACAAACCAATTCATGATGGCGGCGGTGTGGTTCGCAACCCATCACGTCTCGTTCCACACGGGAGCGAAAAGCTGCCCACGGAGAGCCGCTTCGCTACGTTGAATGTGAGAGGAGGAATGAGTGATAAAATAGATGAGGTATGTCAGTTGATGGGTGAAAGGCATATTGATGTTCTGTGTGTGAATGAGACTAAGCGGAAGGGGTGTGACATCTCGATCCATGAACCCTACACGGCGTACTGGTCTGGCGTGCCAGCCAATAACCGAGGTTGTCAAGGGGTAGGCCTTATTTTCTCCGCGCGAATGACTGAATGTGTAAGTGAGTATGAGTGCGTCAGCCCGAGACTTCTCTGGGTACGGCTAAAAGTTGGACTGACTCGAATTTTTATCCTTGGTGTATATGCACCGACAGATAAGAGTGCTAGTCGGTGTTCAAAAGCCCAAAAAGAAGTAGAGGAGTTTTGGGAGAGTATGAGAGAAACCCTACGCAAATGCAAGCAGAATGAACGAGTAATTATGTTAGGTGACTTTAATGGGTGGGTAGGTAGAAAACGAGAAGGATATGAAAGAGTTCTTGGCTTGTATGGTGACGATAGAGTGAATGAGAATGGGAAAAGTTTGTTAGAGATCTGCGTGGAGTGCAATCTATGTGTAACAAATACAATGTTTGAACACAAAAAGATTCACATGTATACAAGGGAAGAGGGTGTGTCGAGAAGTATGATTGACTTTGTGATAGTGGACGAACGACTGAGAAGGAATATTGTGGACACCCGAGCATACCGCGGGGCTGGTGTCGACACAGACCACTTCCTGGTGTTAACCCGAATAAGTGGTCTCTTCAATAGGTGGCGACACAGAGCTCCGGTGGGTACAGGTATTCTGGAACGAGTGAAAGTGGAGAAATTGCAAGAAAGGGATGTTGAAGACGAATATGTGAATGAGTTGCGTAAGAAGTTTGAAGATTCAGAAGAGGTGTGCGAGATTGAGGGGCTATGGGAGACTTTTAAGGAAGGATTAGTAAGTGTGGCTGTAAATATATGTGGAACTACAAGGAGAAGGAAAGGAAGCAAGAAGAAGAATGTATGGATGGACAAAAGTGTGCAGACAGCTGTAAATGAAAAGAAGAAAGCATGGGTAGACTGGTTAGCAATAAAAGCTAGTCAAAGAGTACACGAGGCAACGGATGGTGATGTGATGGAAGCTAAAACAAAATATAAAAGGTTGAAAGGTATAGTAAAGGAGGTAGTAAATAAAAAGAAAGAAGAACAAAAGGACGAATTTGACAGGAAGCTTACTGAAGACTTCCAGTCAAACATAAAGTTTTTCTGGAAGTCCGTACGAACTGCTAGGGGAGCATCTACAACATCAGATCTAGCAAAAATCAGAGGCAAGGATGGAAGTAGTTTGAAAGGTGAAGAATGTGTTTTAAGAAGATGGAAGGAGTATTTTGAAAGTTTGTTTGAAAGAGATGATGCATTGGCAGAAACAGCTGATGTCGTAATGGAAGTGAATGAAGAGGATAACCAGATTAGCATGGATGAGATTATGATAGCGATGAAAAGTATGAGAGCTGGTAAGGCTGCAGGGTACGATAGAGTGTCTGTCGAGATGCTGAAGGCAGGGCGAGGCATAGCGGCTAGTCAGTTGTACCGCCTTTTCAATATGTGTTGGAGGACCGGCCGAGTCCCGGGAGACTGGTGCAAAGCCGTGATCGTGCCGTTGTTCAAAGGGAAAGGGTCACAACAGGACTGCAAAAATTACCGCGGAATTAGCCTGCTCAGCGTTGTCGGCAAATTGTATACAAAAGTGCTGATTAATAGGGTAGTGAATGAAACTGAGCACAAGATATGGGATGCACAAGCGGGATTCAGAAGGGGAATGGGATGTACGGATCAGGTTTTTTCCTTACGGTGCATAGCTGAGAAGTTTTTGGCCAAAAGTCAAAAAGTCTATTGCATATTCGTGGATCTGGAAAAAGCCTATGATCGAGTGAGGAGGAATGAATTGTGGTCGACATTATCTGCGTATGGAGTGAGCAGTTGCCTGATACGAGCGCTGAAATCTCTCTACGAGGGTTCCAGTGCTTGTGTCAGAGTAGACGGGATGTACACTGACTGGTTTGATATCCATAAGGGTGTTAGACAGGGCTGTGTAGCGTCACCGTGGCTGTTCAACCTATTCATGGATAATTGTTTGACGGGTTTGAAAGATAGGAATTATGGTTTGAGAATGGATGGGTTACTCGTGAAATGTCTTCTCTACGCCGATGATCAGGTAATACTTGCATCGTCGGCCGACGAGTTACAGGATATGGTAACGGCAATGAATGCGTCACTGGAAGAGAGAGGTATGAAAGTGAATGTGAGTAAAACCAAGACAATGGTGTTTGAAAGAGATGATAGTGTGACAGAATGTAAGATTTTTATTGGGGGTGAAAAGGTAGAGCAAGTGAAAGAATTTGTGTATCTGGGTACTATGTTTACGAGAAATGGAAGATATGAGGGTGACATTGAAAGGAGAGTGAATGCAGGTAATAGAGTGAACGGGGCGCTGCATGCCTTTATGGGCAGTCACAGAGTGTCGGAGAAAGCCCGACTGGCAGTTCACGGGGGCGTGCTGGTACCGACATTAATGTATGGTAGTGAAAGTTGGGTATGGCAGAAGAAGGATGAAAGTAAAATAAATGCAGTGCAAATGAGAGCATTAAGAAGCATGGCTGGGGTAAAACTGAGTGATCGAATTAGAAACTGTGTAATAAGAGAACGATGTGGTGTGAAAGAAGACGTGGTTACTAAAATTGAGATGGGAATGCTGAGGTGGTTTGGTCATATGGAAAGAATGGATGAAAGGCGATTAACGAAACGGATTTATGAGGCAAGGGTGAATGGGACTGTTGGAAGGGGAAGACCCAGAAGAACGTTTCTTGACCAAGTTCAAGATGTTCTCAGAAAGGGTCGGGTCAGGAGTACCTTTAACCGACGAGCATGTATGAAAGGACTCATGAGAGTAGAAGAAGCGCAAGATGTATGTCAGGATCGTAGCAAGTGGAAAGAGGTGGTCTCTGCCTACCCCGTTGGGAAAGAGGCGTGATGGTATGTATGTATGTATGTATGTATAATTTCTTGATTGTAAAACATAATGATTGTTGCTCATATAGAAATGAATAGTTATTGAAACACTTAATTATCAACAATTTAATAATAGAATAAGAAAATTAGGGTTGTATTGAAAACAAATTACTTAACATAATCTAAAAATAGATTCATCATTAAATATTGTTGTGATGAATCAGCAATATCTTTCACGGGAACGTTCCATGACTATCCGCCATTTTGTTAACGCTGTTAGCTTGTCAACAAGCCTTAGATTGTTATTATAGTAACTTAGTATTAAGCTTTATTTTAAGTAATTGAATATTGTTTTGTGGTAAATGGAACACGTAACTTTTGTAAACAATGATAGACTTTTAGGCTGTAGCCGTAGATAACTTTCTTAATGAGATAGACACTTATTTTTTTTTACCACAGTAATATTGCACCTTAATCGTATTATAATGAATACTAGAATCATACTTTAAATTTACCCTTTTCGCCGTATAATGATATCCCTGACAGTTCATAATTTACTTATTGTGTTTCCAATTATTACTTGATAAGTTTCGAAAGGTTATTTAATAGTTTATTACATTTTCTTTTGCCAGTTCCTTTTTATTTAGTTTGAAATAGTATACGTGACACGAAAAAATGAGATCTGTTCAACATATCATCCTAAAGTGAAATTATTAGTAGGTAGTTATATTACGAAGAGCTTGTTTATTACGTATCATTCCGAGCAAAAACACCTAGATACCTACCGTACGGAAATTGAAGAAGTGATGCAACAAGACCAAAGAAAGATACCAGCTATGGACACGGGAATAAGAATTGTTCAATGATGAAGCTGGATGAATAATCTTCAGTAAATAGTTGATCCTGAATGTTAGGTCAAGAGTCGTCCAATTTTCATTTGTTTTTGTTTTGGCTATACCAGTTTATCGTCATCAGTGTGTTGTTCTGTTGAGTCGTAGATGCAGTACAATATTTTGTTAATTGGTAAAAAATAACCTATAAGTAGTTATGATCGTTAGTTATTATACTCAAGGTCAAGAGGAACTTGCACACATCTATGTTGCAATCTATGAGGACTGGAATGTTTACATTTTCGAAGGTATATTTTTTTGGGTTGCTTACAGTTTTGCTAATGATGATAGGTATTTCCTCTGTTGTTGTTGTCGTGCAATTGTAACTTTTGAAAGTTAAACGCAGTGAGCCTTAGTCGCACTTATGCACTCGTTTGTTGAAACTGTACCTAATTACTTACCATGTTATGGTTTAATTATCGGAATCACATTTAGTGTTATAGACGCAGTAGGTATAGACGAGAAAGTACACGATAAACATTTATTAGTAAATAATTATATTGAAATATTTTTTTGTTATGCAGTAATGCCATGACATAAGTTAGTTAACATGTTTTGTTTGGTAATAGTTGTACTCGTACTTACCAACATTAACGCAAATGTTTAATCATTACATTAAACATTTTAGTTAAAATTCAAAAGAAAGGCAATTTTATTATTTTAGTTTGAAAATAGTGCTCAATATAGTATTAAACTAAACGGTACTATAGCGTATAGCTGGTACTTGTTAGTTTGTATGAGCTAAGTATCATAGCATTCTTGCTGGTACAGTCGACAAAAGCTGATGATCAAATTCAGAAATTCAATTCAACCAAAAAAATAAGTTTTAGGATCCTCTATGGGGCAAGGTATACATTATTACAACAAAATTCCTAAAACCATTTGTGAGTTACCTTTACAAAGATTGAAAAATCACATCGAAACAGCTTTATTAAAAAGGGCTATTATACTACAAAAGACTACCTTATAGAAAAATGCCTGGGTGTAAGCTTTCTGCTAGATGCGGGATTAAATAGCTCTATTGTAACAGATGTTTTATTGTAATAGTTAATAGATACCTAGTATGTACTGACTAACAATTTTTCTTCTTGAATTGTTTACATGAACTTTTATTTTTTATTCTTTTGTGGTTGTTTTTTTTTTTCTCTTTGTGACCCTAAACCAGTTTAACAGAGTAACCGCTGAGTTTCTCGCGGGGTCTTCTCAGCAAGAAAAAACTCCGACGCGGTGGTAGAGTCCCATTATGTCTGTATACTGTGTATTTATATATGCATATTATTACGGTATTTATGTCTATTATTTAGTATGTTTTGCTGTAAATTTGACGATTTGAAAGTAAATACTGATACAGTCTATTTGAATAAAGTTATTTGAGTTTGAGTTTGAATACTAATGAACGAAGTTCGCGTCAGAACTCAGAACTGTGTGGTGATTTTAAAGTAAGTGATTGTAAATTATATCAAACATTAACTACTGGTACAGCTGCCAAATATGCCTGATCAATATTGACTCCAAAAATTATAAACGAAATTCACATCAGAACTAAGAAGTGTTTTTTTTTTCAAAACTAGTAAACTGTCGAGTTTGTCAAAAATTAGGTCATGGTGCTGGTGTCAAATAAGAATGGTAATTTTTAACTCTCTAAACTATTCTCTCTAGTTGGAAAATAAGCCGATCAGTAAGCGAAATATTATCAGACGAAGGTAAGCCACTATGCTGAGTCAATATTTAGAAAAGAAATGAATTGGAAATCTTCCAGAATGTTATGAATGTCTCGTCGGCGCCCGCGTCTCTTGTGCTGGCCAGCGGCGCGCACGCAGCGCGGCGCGGTGCCCATGCTCCAACCATTCGGGCTCTAACACTATTAGGGGATATGCTTGGTCAGCACGATGATATAAACATATTTGCCGATAGTTTGGGATACCTGTATGTTAGAGTGCACCCATATGTTGATGATATGCTTAGGTGGGTAATTATAAAATGTGTATCTCTTTTTATTATTATTTCATGTTATAGGACTTAATTTAACCTTGACATTTTATAACTTGACATCTGAACGTTCCCCGATGACATCTTTGCACGTAATGTGTATCTGACTGAATGCTTTTAATTATTGTTTTTATTGATTTTTTGTTGTTATTTCTTAATTATTATTTATCCTTTAAGCTTGTTTTGTTTTTAATATTTTTGTTGTTTTTGTAATATGAAATGTAATTTGTACTGAGACTTGCTTGCGTTTTGGAGTAATCTGTAAGCCTACAAGTTGTTTTCTATTAAATAAATGAATAAATAAATAGAATTTCAACAAAAGGTTGAGAATTTTCTAGAATCTTCCAAAATGTTCAAGAATGCATTAGAATGTTTAGTTTAGCTTCACAAATTCTGTATCTTAAACTAACATCAACAAAATTAAATACATCTATTGTGAATTTCTGTCAAATGTTCAAAAGTAGGTGATGCGATACAAAATCATAACTTAATAAATATTAACATCTTTGCTTGTTTGTGAATTTGTGTTAATGTTCAAAAGTAGGTGATGCTATACTAAATCATAACTTAATAAAGTAGAATAAGTGGTTTCTACACAATATCAAATTAGAATTCTTAAAGATCGAATTTGATATTGTTTAAAAACAATTTATTAATTGAGTTATTTTTTCAACTTTCATCATCAGATTTGCTTGTGTGTTAGTTGTTATTTGTTGTTGGAGAAGTTTATTTTCTAGCATAGCGCTGAGGGCAGCGCAGTTTCTCCCTTGGTCGAAACTCTCTTTAAGGGGAGGGTATTGGAACGTTGCATTTTTTGGTTTTCATACTAATCACAACTTACAATTGTGATTTGTATGAAAGCGCCAAAATAGATGAAACAAGGGTATTTATGAAGATGATTACTTGAACAGCAAGAGCTTGTGGTGATAGTAGGAATAATCTGCTCTCTCTGATTAGTAGGGTTTTTTTGACTGTGCTTGGAATATATCGGTTGTAAAAGAAAACAAAGATCAAAAGAGTAACTATCAAGTTTCTTGTCAGAGTCTTTCCCGATAGAAGCAGCGTGCGAACCTATTGTAAATTCGCATTAGGTTTATGTATAATATTTACTACTTATTCTAGTATTATTTTATTTATGTACTTTTACGTTGTTGACATGTCATTAGTGCTAAAAGGTATTTTTTTAAAGTTTTTCTTAAACAACTCGTAAACGGTGGCCCTGAGCAAAAAAAGATTGTATTCACTTTTTCTCTGGGATGAATATTTAGTGAGAAGGAATGAAGATGAACAATAGTAAAATAAACTTTTGTATTAAAACAATTCTAACTATCTTCATAATCTAAAATTTCGTCATCAACATCATCGTCGATAATCAGGCTAATCAGTCATTGGTTCTGTTCGGTTTTAATTGTATACCTACTTTATCATATTTTTATTGAATGATACCTAGCGGAAAACTGTCATAATTCATTTTATTATAGAAGGTATCAAATGTTACAGGAATAGTTTGATTTAACTCCAAAAACTCGTATTGCATGAAATTATGTATTATTAATAGTTATGAATTTTTCCATTTTTCTATATACGTCCCACTGATGGACAAAGGTTTTTGAAATTAAGTCATCGCTCTGATTGATGGGCACTAGCTTAATCTCGCATGTTACCAGACGTTTGGTGATCATCACCATACTGGGTCGTGTTTGGACACACTTTGCCTGTCTTCCCAGAAATGATTGTCCATCTACAAACTTATTCTTGTTCGATAGAAGGAGTTTATGTAAAATGTTGTTTTGTTTAGTTTGGCAGATAAGCAAAAATAATACTGTAAGACCACAGTATTATTTCTGCTTATGAACTAAGGCTATTTTTAGGGGACGATAAATGAACTAGTCTCAAAGTAAAGACCCCATCAATTGTTCCATTTCTGCCCATATTAGGATGAAAAACTACTTATTTTCCCTTTTAATTTGTAAATTAATAAGTAAGTAAATTGCATAAAGACTTCATGAGGGTGCATCATTCATTTGTTCATACTTTCGATTCCAATAACTATTGGTATGTTAATTTAAAAATAACTCATTTCTTATTTTTGCATTCATGTGTTATATTAAAGAGATTAGTACTTTAAAATCGTCAAATTTAAAGCAAAATATACTAAATAATAGACATAAATACCATAATAATATGGATACATAAATTGTTAATTATCCTACTTACTCTCCGGTGATGGAAAACATCAATAAAAAACCAAATCAACCCGAATAGCGGCGGAAGGTTCACCACCTACCACGTTGGGTCCTAATACCATTGGTGAGAAGTGGGCTTCTGAGTGTTCCTTTCACCATGACGACACAGTCATTTGCCTCTAACTACCCCGTTTGGGATAGAGTAGTGATGGTATGTATGTATGTATGTGTTATAATATAAAAAATAAAAAAATAGAAAGAAAATCAACATAGAAAGAAATAAGGTTCTATCTATGTTGAGGATTGTATTGAAATATTGTTATTTATTATACTCGTAGTTTGGTCAATCTGAAATTGTTTGCACTTTTTATTTCATAAACTTGGATGAATTATTAATACAAGTCGAGTCATCTAATGTCACACGAGATGATTGGCGTTGTACGCTGTAGCACGGTTTCTCGCCTTGACTATCGTAGTGTCCCGGTTCGATTCACGGTGCTGGGAGACGCCATCTTTGTCTAATTCCTTGTCTGTTACCTCCTAACACAGGGATATTCATCCCCACTTCGCAATCATGGCTAGTGGTGTGTTGTCTGGCGCAATACAATTTATTATTAATAAATTAAATAAATAAATATCAGTACAAACAGACATGTTCATGCACACAAATGTTTGTACTGTGCGGGGATCGAACCCGCGACCTCTGGTGTAGTAGCAAACTTCTTAACCATTACACCAAGTCGGTCGTCAATTATTATTACCTATATAGTTAAGTTAAATTGACGGTTAGATTTAAAGTGGTTCTTATTTGAGTATTATTACTGTTCTTTTTTAAACAAAAGGAAGTTTAGTTTGGGTATTTACTATTGCTATTGAGTTACGCCCATATGCTACAACTAGACGTATGTATACAGAAGGTCAAGTCATAGTATTTTCCTTAAAAAAAAGGAATGACGATGTGTTTGTCGGCAAAAAGATTAAGTACCTATAGGTTTCATTGAGGCAAATTTTCATTGAGCAAAATATATGATCATACAGTACATATTTGAATGGTGTTGTAATGTGTTATTAGAGCAAAACCTACTGAAAATGCATTATTGACAGTTAGTGTAAGGGCAGCGATCCTGCCTTTAGCACCGGAGGTCGTGTGTTCGATGACAATTCATGTGACGAACATTTGTGTTCAATACATGAATATAAAATTGTAACTAACAGTTAGTTTTTTACTTATTTTTAACTGGTTTCATTTTTGTATTTTTTGATTTTGGCAATTCTGCCTTTTTTCGTACTTTGTCATCTAGCTGTGAACATTGTTCTCGTTTGTAATAGGTAATTATTAAATATAGAAATTTGCAAGTCTAGCTTGTTTTATTCCAACAAGCTAGTGGTCCTTCTTGAATGAATGAATGATTTATTTGCTTTTGAACAGGGTTTACAGAAGAACGAACAGTAATAACATAGTATGATCGCCTATCCAGCCATTACAATAGCATGAAAATACATTTCACAATTATAAAATGGTTAGCATAACATTCGCCACCGAACTCAAACTTCAATTTCATCTCCTGCATCTCTGATTGACTCTGACTATATATCTGAGAGTCAATATGGTTACATTAATAAGTTAGAATATGGTTATAGTACTTCGAGCCGGTTTGTTGTGTATCTGGGTGTTATTATCTATATAAGTATGTATTAAGAAATATTTCGGTATGTTCATTAGTCTTTGACACCCATAGTTACAAGCTCTGCTTAATTTGGGGTCAGATGATCTTGGTGTTATTTGTCTCCGATATTCATTTATTTATTATTGTTATAACATGTGCAGAATGAAAAAATGTTGTATTTGAAATCACTCAATCATGACTGAGTCAAGTTTCCAGTCGCCTACGAGTCTAACTGGGCGTAGGACAAACCGCCTTACTCACTCTGACGTTAGCTAACCGCACTCTCTGATTAACAATTTTACAAAGGTTTCAATTATTCATTCAAAATTATATAACAAAAGTATATAGTAATTAGCCTATATACTACCCCACTGCTGGGAGTAAAGGGCTCCATAATTTAAATCAAGCCTTATTTTTTTATCGTTCGTTTAATCACCACGCTCGCTAAAATAATTAAGTAGACAAACCTAGGCTATGTCTTGAAAAATCCAAAAACACACTTTGCCTGACCTGAGATTTGAACCCTGGCCCTTTGGAGCTCGATCGGAGTTCTGCTACCACTCGGCCACAGAGGCAGAGGCAAAAAAATAAAAAATAACATGCCTCTGGGATCCAAAATTCACAATTGGTGGCATAGATCGATTTATTCATATTTTACTTGGACCATTTAAAATATTAATCCCTAACTGATATCAAAAATACGCGACTAAATATTACAATTTGATTAACTTGATGCGCTAACATACTAGTGTTACTTACTAGATTCAAAACTCTTTAAATTATGCATAACATAATCATATACAAAAAAGGCAGTCAGTCAGTCATGCACATTCGCGTATTTTTAAATTAATGATCTTTACTTTATCTTGTCTAATTGCATCATAGGGCCCAATAAAAACGAAAATTAAATGCTTATCAGCCAGTTTGATTTCACAAATACAAGCTATACCCAAAAGTTTAATAAATTTCACATAGAACTCTATGTCATCGACGAAGAGCGGCTAAATCATTAATAAGGAGTACCAAAATCGCAAAGGTGTTAAAATAATTCAACCTGTGTTTACAAATTAACACTCCGCACGATAAAACAATCACCGCCGTCCGTGAAAACAATTCTATAGCTTCGTTCCTTAGCAATCTGAAGTTGAAGTATCATTTACAAATCACAATTTAAATCCACGTATCCAATATCTAATCGACGTATCACCACAGTTTATCAATGAACGTGTGTACTTCCAGTTTTCCTTCCCCTACGATCTCGTCTGGACGTCTCAGTACTCTACTCGTAGTCCGTAGCGTTGTGTACAAACAACGCGTTACTAGGTACCGGTAGTATAGTCGCGCGCGGCAGCCCGCCCGATCAGTCCGCCGTGAGCCGCCGGCAGCGACGCACGCAAACATGATTGACTACGCGCGCCCCTACGATCAAAACATGTGCGAGGTCTACCTCCCCCCTGCCACCTCCACGCCCGCCCGCCTAGACGACTTCCAAGTCTTCAAAAAAGGCACCGGATACATCTACGGCAATTACTACACGAACACCTTCGACAACTACCCGGAACCCGAAATCGACACCGCAGTTTACCACAACCTCGTCAACTCCAGAGAATACCGCAGGGAAGAATGGAAACTCAAAGTCGTGGACGATTGGAACGATGACGACACCGTGTCTTGGCTCATCGAAACCGCTCAGTGTTTGGGATTCAGTGAATATGACGTACCGTTCCATAACTTTAAAGTCGACGGCAGTGAACTCAAAGCGATGAGGCGGGAAGAAGTATTACAACGTATGATCGCGCATCATGTAGATCCTATGTTGAGCAGAAGACTAGCCGATGCAGTCTTCGAGAAGCTCCAGTTTCGGTTAAGTGAAGAAATGTACAGAGAAAGAGACTCATCAGTATTCAGATATGTGGAGAGTGACCAATATCATCACAACCCAGACCAAGTGCAAGTGTTAGACTTAGATTCCTTGGATAATAACACACAGAAGCACAGGCTATATGCGTCAGACTACAGGCCAAACGACAGCAGTCTTATGCAAGGTCTGTGCGACTCTAGCGATGATACAGAAGAGGTGTTCCGCTCTTCAGCAACTGCCTCGCCTGAGTACTATGGGAGCGATGGTAGCAAGTCCGGAGATGAGGACGACAAGCGGAAATCGTTTAAAAGACCCCCAGGCAGGCCTAAAGGTAGCGGCCGGAAAATAAACAAGCGCCCACGCAGCGTGTCAGTTCCAGAGTTCCTGAGAAATCTTTTGCTAGACCCGAGATACAACCCGACAATAATCAAATGGGAGGATCGAGAGCTAAAGAAGTTCAGGTGAGTGTCAATGTTTTTGTCCTTGTAGGTGCAAAAAGTGCATCGTGACTTGACCGTTTGCCGAGAGCATCTTGTATCTCGTTTTATATATGGCTCATACATTATTTATCACGTTGAAGGCACGTGGAAGAGCACAAGTTGACAATAAACTGTTTTACAGCGTTAGATCTATTGAGGTGTGATCGTTGTGGATTCATATTAATCTTCAAAGCTACATAAACATTTGCCATCAAATAACTTTTGTTATTGTTGTGACGTATTCTAGATCTGTTTTCGATGTAAAAGATAATTTGCCATCACTTAACCTCAAACTGGATTATTAGTCAGATGATCAACTCGTAATTACACAGTTCTCCTTGGATTGAATCAGGTATCTGTAGGTTAAAGGTAATGTGGCGGAGTAATGAATATAATGCGCCGTTGGATGGCACATTGCTGTTGCTATGGAAACTTAAATGTGAAAAAACTGTTCTAAATATCAACTTAATCTTAAACTATAATGTTCTCGTTCGTCTTGCATTTTTTTATTTGTATATATTCCTAAACTGCTTAAATATACTGGTATAACGAATCCATTAACATGAAAAGAATTATAATTTATTGGTAAAATCTGCCTACCGGGTATCCTCTTAATTATACTTAACGTTGTATAGACAATGTTATTTAACTGTCCAAAATGAATTTGGACGACATCGCCATACAAAATAGTTTAATTGATTGGAAATATGAGTAATGTCCCTCGGTTGGGCAAAGGCATCAATAATTGAAATTAGGTTATCATCACAAAAAAGGGGATTGGCGACCACGCTTGCTCAACGTGGGTTGGTGATCCACAAACCCGGGTTATGATACGAAAATTTCGAAAACACACATACCCCAACCTGGGCATTGTTCCAGGGACCTACAGATTTCGGGCCGAGATCTGTCACCACTCGGCCACGGAGGCCTTGATGATTTCAGACTTATTAAAATAGAAAAGTTTCTGAAGTAACATTTTCAGGCATCAAAAGTTAAATTGCTTAACGTTCAGGAATAGCATCAGGCTATATCAATACAGGCATTTCCAATATCGATTTCTGGAATAGAATACAATAAAAATGTATTGCAGTAAATGACATCACATTTAACCAACAACCATTGGCATACAGTAATTGAGAGACAAGCAGTTAAAATCGATCATGAATTAAATAAATAGATTGGACAATTGTATCAATTAATTACATAACAACAACACTGATAAAATAACATTTTTCAGTCGACAACTTATATGAGGCTCATTTAAATATCATATCAATACTTTTAGGATTCGGGTATGAAAATCGCATCGTATCGCTATTCAAAAGTTAAGGACACCTCAAATCCTCAAACACATCTAAAGTTATTAAAATGAACCTAAAACTAAAAACCTTAAAAAATATAATTTTATAACTAAAATATATTATTAAAAGAAGTCCCTTAGGCAAGGTTCCGAAGATACTGGCAGCGTTCCCTCTGTGAATAGCTAGACTAATTCTTTGTCCGAGGTAGCTGCCAGCTCTTCGGTCTCCTGTGATGTCGACTAACCTTTTTGTTATTTCCTTAAAAAGCCTTATAGCGCTAGGACCCCACGGACCAAGGGTCTCGACACCGAACGGAACAAAATCATATTCCGAGCCTAGACCCCTGTATTTGCAAATTAAATTGTTTAAAAGACAAGGCTTTAATAGCCTTCGGAAACTTATTATACAACTTAATACACCATGTTAAATGAGTTATTTTGCCAACCTGTCTTAGAACAAAACGGCACCACCAAACGATTCGGATACCGTTTACGTAGACTTCTTGCACTTTCTTAAAAATACCCTGTTTGTTTATTTGCTTACTAAATCTTTTTTAAGGTAATTCATACAACACCTGTCTTGATCTCGTAAATACCTGTTAATTTATCAATAAATCACTTGAAGGCGTGATATAAGTCACTTTGTGCAAATTTATCCTTAATCAGGCAATATGTATTAGTGGTTTGTCTTGCATTTGCATATAATTTATTGTAAACGTATCGAGTACGTCCATTTTAAGATAAGTTATCTTAAATCTGTCTATATCGGACATTCATTATTACTGGTGTAATTATTACAGCCACTAGCTTTGTTTAGTGCATAATTTTTTTTTTTAATAAAGTATGTAAAAGACATGTATGTATAACAAATGGTTTTATGAAATTTTACACCGTAAGTGTAGTGAGAACTACAAAGCTATGCCAAGTGACTTATCTTCGCTCTTTCGAACGTATTTATAAAATGTAGCTTAAAGTATGCTGGTTTTACAAAATGTTTTTACCAGTATCCTAGGAAATGACGTAAGACGATGTTATCAATAACGCTTTCCCTTCAGTTCTATGTCGTTTAAAGACCTCGGATAGATTTTGACACAGGCCAAGCGGTAAATTTTCACTTTAGGCATTATCCTGATTTGTAATTTTACAACATTTGCCACAGAACCCGTTTTACTATTTAACCATAAGGTATAACTAATTCAGTTTATTTTACACGTACATAATTTTTTACCAGTATTTGTTGATGCGTTGAAAATCAATGATTTCGATAACCTAGTCTTGAAATCACTTTATCCTTAGTAAATTGAAGGTTATCAAAGAAAACTTAAATTGTTTCGATTTTTGTTTAATAAACTTTATTTGTAGTAGGTAGGTTGAAACCGTTGTTTACCTGGTTTGCTAGACCTGAGAAGGCCCCCCCTTTTTTTCGTAAAAAATCACTTAGATAGTTTGTGTACGTCACCTGACGAAAATGATACGGATCAGTTTCCGTATCATCTTCCTTAAGGTAAAAAAATGATTTTCTGTTTAAGTTATCTTGACGTAACTGCTTAATAGATAAATTTGTATCCAAACAGTTGAAATTTTGATTTTTTATCGTGGAACATATTTTTTTTTTGATTTTCCTGCTCTTTTCTTTATCTTAATTCTTTTATTTAATTTTAGATTAGAAGCGATTGAATCTAACGGTCGAAAAGATCCACCTGTGTTTTTAAACCTTGAAAATCGTTATCACTGCGAATCATCATAACGGTAACTCCTTCAAGACTTACAAGAATTCTTCAGACTAATAATCCTGAGAACAATGGTCAATACAAGGTGCATTTACGAGTAAATTAAGCTTCTTTTATTGATATTTTCCGATAGTTGCACTTTGTTCAATCTAAATGCTGTGACCTTTGATGACCAAAGTCCTGCCTTGGGGTGGTCATGAAGTCAGACACGCGACGACAATGTTAATTTTAATGGGCCATTTAATCATTGTTGCATTGTTCACTGTTAAGTCCTATTTGTTTACGTGTTAGAAAAAACTCAATAAAAAAAAATCAATGTGTTCCTGTCTTTTTATTGTGAAATTGCGGCCGTAAATTTAACTGTCCGCGACAGTTTGATACATTCGTAGTCTCTCCAGGCAACTACGTCAGTGGGAGTAGATCTGTACTGAACAGTCATATTGATGAAAACCACACCTATGTCGATGAGATATATGTTTAAGGCATGCCAATGAAATACCTGTATACCTACTCTTATCTTGCGGAAAGAGGGTCCGACACCTCAGCTGTCAGCAAAGGACAATCGGATGAATGCTTCTTGTAGATGTCTGAAATAACAATGTTTATAATAAACGTGGGATAAAAGGTGTTGAACTCTGGTTTTAACTTCTAATAGGATCAAACCTTCTAGTAGACCAATGGCATTATCACATGCACAGTAAAGGCCTTAAATATCACATGTGGAACAAACAAGTTTCATTAAATGCCCGATCTGAAAATGGCTGTAATAATATTCAAAACACAACCTAAGTATAAGAGGAAGTTTAGGCCTAGATCGTTTAGTTATATTACAATACTTGATTCGATTGCGATATGGAAAACTATGACTCAGTACCTGAACGTATCATTAAAGTACGATTATGTTTGATTATACTGAATAACTAAGATATACAAATTTTATTAATGGGATATACAAAAGCACGCTAGTGAAGAAGCGAAACTGATCTTCCAAATGGCGCTGCTGGAGCCTAAGCTACAAACAAACAGGATATATACTATAATATTCTAAATTGTTCTTTGTATTAAAACTATCTAAAGCGTCACTTGAATAAAGACACGACACGATAAGTCTATTCGCCTCTGACTATGGATCACAAAGGCCAGTTTTTAACTAAACTTAGAACTTCCTCCTTACTTAAATATTAAGATAGAACAGACTATTGGAATTTAAACTGCATTTGAAAATAAATCTACAAATGTATGCAAAAAATACATTTGTAGATTTATTCCTTTATTCTTTCATCCGGTTTGTTTTCAGCCAGTTTCTCTGCTCCCTATTAACTCGTTTATCTCCCTTTTTATAGTTATTCAGGTAAATTTGTTAGCTTATATTATTTAATTGAGTAAATGACTAACGCTAAAGTTTGGAGATTACGCTTGCCCTAATATGATCCAGAGTTTTATTAATATATCAGGCTTTGGTTTCAATACCTTGGAACGTAGCCCAATTTCTGTTAGTACTTATCTGCATTTGGTTAGCAACTTCATCAAACGATGAATTGACTTCAATGATAGTTACCTTTACCTAGGAATGGGAAAGAAAATACGCAAATAACTTATCTTCCACAGCCAGGCACTACAGAATTACCGCATTTCAAGCCTTCAAAAAATCAAACTTTCCCTTTCTATTGGCCGTAACCGCAAAATATGTTTAATATTATAATATTCAGGATTTACCGCATCTTAACCGAGTGTTAATCTCGCCTGTTAGCCATAATGACTGCTTGTCGTGTTTTTATCGCCTTAACCTTGTCTGCTTCGACAACGGCCTCCATATCTTCGTTGCCACTATTTCAACCTTTGCCAGTTACGTCACCCTTATCTTTAATCTCGTAAGGTCTCTTTTCTATCGACATGTCTGCATCCTAAAGCCAGTGACAGATAACGCTACAAGTTCATGTATCGGTTACTGCAACTTCATGAGGTTGAGCCTTATTGTCAGCTGTTAAGATTGCATTTTCTGGTGCATCCGATTATTGTTCAAACATAACTTCGCATCTGAGATCTTCAATAAATGTTAATTTAATAAGGTCTAAATAAGTAGATGTAGCTGTTTACAACTTTGTATGGTTTAATCTTCTATTTCTAGCGTCAGTCAAAGGAATGTCGTGTGTGTCGTGAGACACTTTTTGTTTTAATAACCGTGTGGGAGTGGGAGGGACATATTATATTTGATCCAAAATACTTACTAACGTATAACTTACCTACATCAGATGCATTTTAGATAATAAATGATTCTAGCTTAGAAATGGATAGTAAGTAACACATTGTCACAGAACCGATAGAAATATTCTTCACAAGAATGTTTTTCAACAGCTGATAATTCTAAAATTACCATTAAAGCACTCTCAAAGTCAAAGTTATTCATTTTCGATACGTAGAAGCAAAACAAATTAATAAAACGTGTGTTGATCTTCTTGTTTTCGAATCAATCGCAAATATATTTTTATTTAATTCAAACGAACTCCGATCAAAAACTAGCGAACAGAACTAGCGAACTAGCAGAACTAGCGAACTAGCGATTTCAGAACAGGGGTCCATGATAAGAGCATCCACCCGGCGCAGGGTCTAGGCTGGCCATTCCGAACACCACAATGGCTCGTGTAGTGATATGGAACGTTCATACTGCTAAGTTTTTGCGTCTTAAGACCCTTAACCATGGCTTTATTATCTTGTCTTTAACTGCGAACTTGACGGTAACCCTTTAATGCCACAGGTTATTAAAGTTAGATGGTAAAACTTACCCTAGGCTTTGAATCATCTTAGTTAAATATTTAAGGTATCTAAGTGCAGATTTTATGTATTTTCATTGCACTTAATTACTGTAGGTAACTTCTAACAGTCTGCTATTAAACACATTAAATACCAGAAGTGCAGTTACCTATGACATTTAGCTAAGTAGTGTAGCTATTTAAAAATATATTAGTAGGTCGCAAGAGATTCGGCTAGACATTTTTCTTTAAACAGTTTTTGGTGATTTGTGAGTGCAAAATTTACGATTTGGTACTCACAATAATTGATATTCTAATAGGTTAAATCAATTCAAAAACTGTTAGAAATAACCTACTTAGGTACTCCTAGTATAACCACTGTTAAGAGTAGTATACAGTCGACAAAATTCACACGTATAATGAATATGCCCGCAAATTAACTCGGTTGCAATCAATATTCTTCATAATGTTTGTTATGAATTATGATGGATTACAATACAAATTACTTGTATTCATAATGACCATAAAGCGATCATAGTACCGAGAACCAAACAAACTGGTTAGGTACATATTTATATGCTGTATTCTTAGAACAAGAAGTGCATGCCAGATATGTAGTCACTTTTATAAAGGAAGAAGTATTTACACAATGTTGTAGCTATGCTACATTTTATAATTTTTAATTACCTACTGCTTGGGTATTTTAAAAAACAGTGAGTGCGTCGTAGCCTAGGGGTTCAGCACCACAACTCAGATCGTGAATCGTGTGCCCCCGAGTTCAAAACTGGCCGTAACCACATCTTTGTGTTCACTGTTAAAACTCCGACGAATTCTTCGGTGATGGAAAACATAAATAAAAACTAAATCAACCCGGTGGAAGGCTCACCTGAGCAGTCCCACCACCACGTTGGGTTCTACGAGTAATACCATTGGTGAAAAGTGGACATCCGTTCACCATGACGACGGTACAGTCACTTGCCTCTCACTACCCTGTTTGCGATAAAATCGTGACGGTATGTTATGTTGTGTTCACTATCTCCTAGTTCATGAAATTGACCGTACAAAAAATAAAGCACTTTTAATTATACAAATAATGTTACTATGAGTTTACGCCGAAGACAGTCGCGAACGTTTAGTTGTCAAGCTTTTGTATGGAATTTCGGTACATCACCTCTAATGGACATTAATGTAACTAACAAAGTAACTAGTTGCTGTAGATACTCGTACTATCGTAGTTAACTTGAGGTAAAATTACGGTGGGGGTTCAGAAAAATTCCATTTGTTTAAAGTATAACTACAAAACTTGGGTTTTCGTAATTGTTTGATATTATTTTGTTATTGTTTGGACCATCGGCTCCCAAAGTGGTCTAGGTGGACCCCAAGGGGTCCACGGGAGACTCTAAGGAGGTCTATGTTGGCCTTATTTTTTGTCGAGTTTTGAGAATTTGGTAGAGATGTACGTAGCTGCAGGAGGTCCACCGGAACCATCTAAATCTTTAAAGTGGTCTCTGTGAAAAAAGTTTGGGAACCTCTGGTTTGGACTAATACTTTGTCTAAGCTGTTGAGCGCAATGGTTAAAAGCGGTGGTGAAAACGCAATGTGGCGCGATTCAGGAATCGAGGCCACTTTTGGTTCTGTTGGTCCGTTTATAATAATTATTTTCTTTAGTTAAAACATATAAGCATTCAGCCCGAAGCTTTCCTGGTCTGGGCATGGAACCCAAGCCGTCTGAATTTCGACCGACGCTCTCACTAGTCGGCCACGAAGGCGTTTGTTTGATATTTCTCAGTATATGTTAAAGTTCACTCAACAAAAGCGCGTGGAGTATCAGTATAGAAGGATAGTTTTTTTTCCATTTTTATTCTCATCTGCGGAATCGTTTACTTTGTTTTGTTCTTTCTGTACACAATTGGGTTTTCCTTCGCCGACTGACCTCGTACTTTTTGTACTAAAATAACTTTGTTATTGTAACAATTTAACAAAACTTGCAGTTATATCTATGAAAACAGTCAAATAAAAACTGGAGTCATACTACTTTGACAACATGTTTAGCGTAATATTTAGATTAACTCCCGCACAGTTGTTGGTTAAATTGATGTCTGTGATGATGGTGAGTGTTTTTCAAAGTTAGAGCGTCGTGGCCTAGTGGTTAAGCACTCCAACTCGGATCGCGGATCGTGTGGTCCCGAGTTCAAATCTGGCCAGAACCAAAATATTTGTGTTCATTGTTTAATTTACGACTAACTCTTCGGTGATGGAAAACATCGATGAAAAACCAAATCAACCTAGATAGCGGCGGATGGCTCACCACCTACCACGTTGGGTTCTGATACCATTGGTGAAAAGTGGGGTTCTGGGTGTTCCGTTCACCATGACGGCAACAGTCACTTGCCTCTGATTACCCCGTTTGGGATGAAGTCATGATGGTATGTTTATCTATTCTTTTAATTGCAATTTTGGACACAAAAAGGCTTTAGGATATTATTAGGCTTTAGGATAGGATACTATCTATAAAAAACGTAATGTTCCTAATTTTCTGTCTTTTATTAGATATATAAGAAGCTACAAAGGGAGTCTTTTTATATATTTTTAATAGAGTGGTTGAATAAGACCTCGGGGGGACCCGGAAGCGGCCTTGAGGGCGCGTAGCAACGCGGATGAAAGAAAAAATCTATACTATCCGGTGCAGGGGGCGCCACCCTACACTACTGCCGAGCAAACACCCTGTATACGAAGATTATATACCGATACATATAAATATATGTAATTAACGTTAATAAAGCCAACCATTATTTGACTGATCTGGATAATTTTAATTTCGCTTCATGATTTCCATTTTTGTAAAGTACAAGGCTATGTCTGTTGGTTTGCTCGATTCATGCATGTGTAATGTTTGAAGTGAAAAATTAGTACATCATGCAAAAATATAACAAAATACGTAAATCCATCAAATATAAATACACATCGTGTTTATTGTGCCTATCTATTATAGTAAATCATTAAAATTATAGTTAATTGTATCACCGTCTCTGAGATTTATACCTCTGTCTGTTTTGAGGCAGAACGCCACGTGTAAAAACCACGTGTAATAATATACTTGAAACATTTATTTTACTTATACCAGATTCTAACAGTACTAAAGCTTTCGATTCTTATCCTTGTTAAGACTTATGTTTTAAAAATAACAATTTTTTATTTATTAACTGGCTAAGAAGATATTGGGCCCAAGATAAAAGAAATAGCCTCCTTTCATAGATTTAAAACATCTAACAAAAATGTATTTTTGCATACATCACATGTTTTTTCAGGCAGACATAAAAAGGCTTTCCCACATTAGGACACACATTTGTATCGCACGCAACACGGGTATGGCAAGTTGCTGGATAAAACCAGTATTACGACGTACATGATTGCTACTTGTGCTGACACCATGAATCCCATTATCACAATCGATCTTAAATGTCATTAAATAACTTTCATCCCCTGTTTTAACGCCTTTAAGTCTGATTGTCATGATGAAAGGTAGCCTATGTCCAAAAATTGGTTTAGTGGTTTAGGCGTGAAAGCGTAACAGACAGACGGACAGACGTATAAAGTAGTAAGGAGTAAGGAAGTAAGGATAACTTCATGCAAACTTATTGAGTTTTTTTGCTATGTTTTGAAAATCCAAAACAAAAAACCACCCGACATGTATAGAACGTCGGACTAGATTTAGGACTAAACCGTCACCACTCAGCAGCAGAACGTTCGCAAAAACATCTAAACGCGAAAAAAACAAAATGCAGGCCACGTCGAGCCCAGCCCGCGTCGCCATGGCAACGCTCCGGGAAGCTTCCAGTCACGTGTCGCCCAACTTGTTTCCGCTTTTCGTTTTTCTTTTTCTCTCGTTCCACGCGCATTTTTTCCCCCACCCCCCTCTCTTGGGGTGTGCAGGCCCCCTCCGACAGCTCGTGTACGAGACTTAATTGCGTCTGTGAGTGTGGTCCAGAGAAATTAGAACGTGGTTAGCTTTTCGTTCAGAGGCAGCAATCGGCAAATAACTTTCCTAACTGTCAAAGTTAAAGTAATTGTTAATTATGTTATTTTTTTATATCATTTGATGATAAAGGGAGTTTTTAATAGAAAATAGCTTAACCCTATCAAAATAACTTTATTTTTTCACTTTGTCAACTATCGTTATCATGTTTCAAACTTTTGAGGTTGTTTCAGATCAACTTGCTGTACGTCTACCACGAGTTGCCACTTTAAATTAACATATCGTTCGCGTAAAAAAATTAAACCGGGATGACTCATGGCATATCATGACAATGTCAAATCCCAATACATTGTTTTACGCGAACGATAATGTCAATTTAAAGTGGCAACTCATGGAAGACGTACTAGTAACAGTCAACCAATCTATGAAGCATACTGTGTGTTGATCAGTGAGAGCAACAAAAAATAGTTAATAATATTAATAATAAGCAACATTAGAAAATTTAATTAAACTTTGTGAAAACAAAAATGGTTATTACCAGCCCAAACTGAACTTTTGAACCCATTTACTAATAACGTGTTAATAATTAGTGACTTTTTTGTTATCGTCGCAGCAAAAAATGTTATAATAAAGCAACGAGCGGTCAACGAGGTTAGGTGTTCTGAGATAAGCCCTAATCGTTTGACCTTGCTTCTATGGCAAAGTGGCTTTACAACTTGTTTACTACAGTTCAAATAGCTTTAATAAGGTGTCCCAGCTAGAATCATTATCATTGAATTTGAGACGGTAATTAATAAACCAAATTGATTATAACCCATATTATTAAAGTAACAAAGTGGAACATTAAACGTAAATATGTATTATTATGTCCATTTTAAGATAATTCTGTATTTTTAGTGCCTATATGACGTACTTAGTTTATATGGGAATCTATGCGGTTAATTAAGCGAGTTATTTTAAAAACAATTTATCCCTATAAGCTAAATTAATAACAATATATTTATTCGCTTTCGGAGTTGTATTAATAAACACCTATTGAATATTGTGCGATAATGATGACGAAATGGAATTTCTCTTTTAAATTTATTAATAAATTATTGTACCTAATTATTAACTGACTAATTTGGTAACTCTGTCTATTGTTTAATTATTATAATAATAAATTATGATATTAAACTATTATGTAATGATAATAAATTATTAACACTGTTTAACAGGCAAACCCACTAGGACCACTAATGGTGGTGGTTAAATATAAATTGTAGTCTAAATTTTGCAGCACCTAGTTCAAATTTCTAGTCCTAGTTCATTGCAGCATCATCACGAACCTTCGTGTTTGTTCCGATTCTGTGTTATATGTAATTGTGTTATGTGACTTTATAAATTGGCTAATAAAAGAAAATAGATAACGCACATAATGGCAATGCCTCAAGATTGAAGTCCAGTTCATCTCACCATTGCCGTCTCTAATAGAAGCTTGTTTCCAATGTAAAATTCAATGTCAATTAAATTAAAAGTACTATGAAGTTAACTTTCACTGTTAATTTAAACCGAATAGACTTCGATAAATTCTGGCTTTAAGAAAGACTTTGGCCACATTTCACCTGAGCTATTTCAATGATTTTTTATTTCAGTTTTAGTTTGCCTCTGCTCAATTCATTACTCTGCGCAGAGGCTTGCACCAAAGTCCCTGTAACATTTCTTTTCCGTGAAAATCTATTTATAACTAGGGCAGCCTCGTGCCTCGCTTCTCTACGCCTTTGTGCACTTTACCCCCCTAAAATAGGGTAGAGAATCCCTTAGCAACTCCCGTAAGCGTATATACGTATACATTTTTTTCTCATAGTGGCTCTATTATATTGATTAGTCAGGCCCTCCTTCCTGGAGCCTTCTTTGTGCGTATTCGTTCGCCTTCCTTTGTTTTTGGATATATTTCGTATTTTTCAAGCGTTGCATTGACCAGCTATGTTAAAACAATTAATAATATCCAAAAGAACGAAAACATATCTTGGAAATTTACCAATTTTGCTGAAACTATCTTGAACCAAACTGCATAATTTTTATACATTTTTTTAAATTTTTGACCTGTTGTAATTTTTGTGTGAATACCATTTTGCGTAAATGACGGTGTTTATGTACGAGATCAACTATCTAAATATGAAAATTTATTCTTAGTAAACCTAAAACATTGGATTTAACTCAACATTTAGTTACTAAATGTGTCAAAGTTCGTTTTATATATGAAATAGTTTTTTAAATGTATAATAGTCAGCAAATAAGCGATTTACTCGACTTAAATATGAAAAAAACTGAAATCATTCGTTACCTGTGTTTGATTCCACTGGGCGCACTCACACAAAAGCCTCATCATCATCATTCGCAGTCATAAAACGCCCACTACTGAACTTGAGCCCCAATTGAAAGCGACCAGGTTTATGCGGTCTGCCTCCACTGGAATCCTGTAACCTTTACGATTTTGAAAGATTTCCAGTCTAGAACTTTCTTGCCCGAGCGCCGTCAGTCCTACGCGCCGTGTGACAATCCAATGCCTCTTTGACAATCCAATGCCTCTTTGACAATCCAATGCCTCTTTGACAATCCAATGCCTCTTTGACTTACCCTCACGTTGGTCCCTTTAGTTATTCCACGGATTTCCTCATTTCTCATGAAAGCCTACAGCTATTTTAAGCCCTTTTTAAAATTTACCTACACGTGATCGCCGAACCAGGAAAACTTGGCATACCAACTAAATAAGTCACTTTAATTTTGTACCTACTCCATAGGCTATTTGAAATGGTTTCACTTTGGGAAGTATGTTTATATGGTTTCAGAGTTCTTTTGAAACACGTCCATAAATAAAACGTTCATTTTGTATTGTGAAATCCCAGTTTGCGATCTATTATCCAACTTTCCGGCCGAAAGTTCTTTTAAAAGTTTTATTTTAACATTGAGAGTTGTGTGATAAACTCAGTAAATGTTTAACAAATGAAATCACATCAAGCTTTATATACGTAGTAGTAGCTTTATATATGGGGCCCTTATGTTTACATCAAAAAGCTGAAAAATATTTGGAATTTGGGCTTCTTGGGAGTGCAGGGGAGCTCTAAGATAGTTGAATATACTCACCAAGTCGCCTTCGAGGAACAGTGACGAAGACGGCATCATTTTGACGACCGACTTGGTGTAATGGTTAAGAAGTTGGCTACTACACCAGAGGTCGCGGGTTCGATCCCCGCACAGTACAAACATTTGTGTGCATGAACATGTCTGTTTGTACTGGTCTGGGTGTCTCCTATGTATAATAAGTATGTATTTACAAAAGAAAATGTATTTAAGTATGTTTATCCGTTGTCTAGTATCCCATAACACAAGCTTTAATTAGCTTACTTTGGGGCTAGATGGCGCTGTGTGGAATAATGTCTAGGGATATTTATTTATTTATTATTTATTTATTTATTTATTGTGGCTAGCTAACTGCTCCAGCTTTCAGCCTGTGTGGCTTCGGGTTTAGCTCAAAGCAGGATATCTTTTAGTGTTTCTAATTACATTTTCAGCTATCTTAATAAAAAACACCACCATTGACTCTGATCACAGTCGCTAGCGTCTGTTGTCAGATTTTTGTATGGGATTTTGGTACAGTGCCTCTAGTGAACAGTAATGTAAATAAAAATGGCATACGAGTCAACAATTTTTGAGGAAAACTTCTGAGTGTTCCGTTCACTATGCGACGGCAGACAACTTCCCTAAAAAATTAAGATATAATGTGTGTATAAGTGCGCTCGCGTACTTTTTGTTTCGTGAAAGTACATCCGTACGTCTACCACGAGTTGCCACTTTCAATATACGTTATCGTTAGCAAAAAAAATGTATTGGGATTTAACATGACATGACAATGCCAAATCCCAATACTTTTTTTTACGCGAACGATACCGTGAATTCAAAGTGGCCACTCGTGGGGTAGACGTACCGATCATTTGGATAGGTATACAAAGCGATGGTAACTAACTGTTGTACAGCTAGACTGTAATACTGGGGTCATAAGTATATGTGGTTAGAAATCCTGAGGGTGACAAACACACATACCAAACCAAGCAAGACATCATACTCACCAATTTAAAACCATTCATTGAATTGAATACGGCTGTCAGCAGTTAATTTGTGCGGAAAAGTCGATTGTTACCTTTTTTCATGCCAAGAAAGCAGTGACTTTCGATATTCACTAAACTTTTTGTTATCACATACCATCACGACTTTATCCCAAACGGGGTAGTCAGAGGCAAGTGTCATGGTGAATGAAACATTCAGAAGTCCACTTTTCACCAATGGTATTAGAACCCAACGTGGTAGGTGGTGAGCCTTCCGCCGCTATCCGGGTTGATTTGGTTTTTTATCGATGTTTTCCATCACCGGAGAGTAAGTCGGATATTTAACAATGAACACAAAGATTTGGATTCTGGCCAGATTTAAACTCGGGACCACACGATCCACGATCTGAGTTCGGGTGCTGAACCACTAGGCCACGACGCTCTTGCGATAAACATAATCACACAATGCACCTACGAGTATATTAAAAGTTGTTATTGCACAACGAGAATGCCAAATATATTACTCTTAACTCTTAACGTACTAACCAAATGCTGGTTCTTTCTTGTCAAATTCAATTCTTGGTTTAATTTGAATCACGACAGAGTACCTGAAGGTAAAACTTGTTGACAAGATCATACTGGGACAAAAATAGCATCAGTATCTCACGCATATCGATTAACATGTGCAATTATAGATTCAACGCATTACAACAATAGACTATTGGGTGCAGTGAACTTTTTCCTTATCCATTCATACGACGAAGGACAAAGCAAAGGTGAATCAAGATTCATTCAGAAGAGTTAAGATAATGAGTTAGTTGCTCGAGAATTTTTTTGCAATCCGTATCCCGAAAGGGAAGGTTGAAAATGCGAAAGAATTAACCAATGTCACTCCAACACCATAATGAAACCAGAAGAAAGTTCAAAATCACAAGATTACAAGTAAATTTGCTCTTGGCTGTGTTTTACAATCTTATCAAGTAAAATCTCAGTCCGACGGATTTAGAATCCTGACAGAAAAGCACTGATAATAATAATAATAATTCAAATAGTGCAACATCTTCATTACTTGATAAAAATAAAGAAATGGGCCACGATCAGGACCAATTAGATAGTGAGTCAATGCGCAGGAGTGTTCGCAATTCGCGAGTGGGTTACGCGAAACCAACGATTTGCACGGTGGGATTCCCCAGAGTCGCGTGCGCACACACACGCGCGATTATATTATAAACAACATCCACACGCGTACGAATTGAGCAACACAAGAATAAACGTACAAAATAACGCACACAAACCAGCATGCTATGACATGACGTAGGACGCCGGCGTTTTCGACTAAACTGTCTGCTACCGACAAATGTTGTTGATTATTATGACGACTTTATTCAGTTTATTTATGCCTTTATTAAGCCTTCCACAAAAGTTTTGTCTAGAAAATTCAAAATATCATTCAAAATTTAATTTTACTGGCAAAATACTATATAAATTTACAATCGCTGTGCTGGTTAGATGCGGGTTAGTGTAGAAATAATTATTTAAACCTTTCCTTGGTACAGAATGAATAATTATGTATTACACGCCTGGTAAATTGATCTTGGCATGATGGAAAACTGAGTCGCCATACGAGTATGTAAAAATTTCAAATCTGAAAAATATTAGGAAAGCTAACTGATAACCAGGTCGACATCAAATACAACTTTCATTCATAATGTTATTCTAATTCATCAATTTCGATCAAACATACAATCGTCCTTTGTATATCAAGGTACGAAAACTCAATGTATTTTGTGTTTTAAATACATCTGAATTTAATTCATTTTTTGCACATTCTCCGTGGTTTGATGACACACAGTCGACGGGAGAAATGCGCTTACGCATTCAACGTAAAGACGTATGCAGATTAAAATGTTTGTTTATGTCAACAGTTTGTTGTGGCTTCTGAATTAACTGTTTGTATTAGATTAAGATATTATACTTCATGTTAACGGTTTTAATGTACAGTGGTAACTATGGTGACAAACCGTAGGGCTTAAACAAATTATCCCTGTGATGCATTTCTTTATTAACTTAAAAACTCTTTTTTAAATTTTAATTAATTCCAAATGTATGTGTCAAAACAAATTATATGTGGCATTTCTGCCTAATTCTGCCTACTGTTACTATTGCTTTATTAGCCAGAAGAAATATATCTTGATAAATGTATATTTCCGCGACATAATCAGCATGCAAATATTGACTTATCGGCTGATTTTTCACATATAGGAAAAGAACATCAACATATTGACAAACTTTAGTCACCCGAGTCACAGTCGTCCGTATTTGAGATAAGGACATTCTTGGTACGAAATCACTATAACCTAGTAAGATTTTGTGCAAACAAATAATTGTTAACTCTCAGCATATGTTAATAAAGTCTCAACTAACAATGTAGTGTTTTAAGGTCGTGTTCAGAATATAAAAATAAATAAGTAAATAGATTTTTAATTACAAATACTTATCTCATACGCACCCAAAGAAATCGACTACTGGACATATGCCTAGAGCAAAAAGTTTATCCAGGTTTTATATATTTTCTCAAAATATAGTCGCCATTCCAGGTCTCTCCCCAACGCTTGGCTGTGTGTTCCACTGTAACTAACTGATTCGCATAACTAAGTCAGTGACTTTAATATTTCCCTATTTCTCATTCGATCACTTAACCAAACCATCTGTGTTCAAAAAGAAAAATAATTTGCTTATCATGATTATAGTACTTTAAATATTCCTAGTCGTAGTAGCTTCGATTAACAGAATTTTCATTGAGAATTCAAGCCATCGCTTAAAATTGGCATTTGCTTAGTCAAAATTATGTTCCGAAAAATCCCGGAAACCCTGCCTGCCGAGCGAATGAAATTTCAGACCAAGCGCGCTTCAATGCAATATGACGCGTTTGATTCTCATAATATAGGTCATTAAATATCTCGGAAAAACTAATTCGAAAACTCCAAATTGAATAACAGATCCCAATCATAACAAAACATGTTGCAAAAAACTAAACAAGTTTTTAGCTCTTATATGACGCTGCCTTATGTGAAGCGAGCCAAGATATAAATACCGTATTATAGCAATTAGTATGCCCGCTGTCTTACTCTGATGTTGGCAGTAGAGTGAGATGGACTGAGGAAAATTGTGATATAGTAAACGCACACAGATATACTATCGCGTATCAACAGTTGGGCGTGTGACGTAGTGTGACGAATCTATAAGCGGTGGCAAGACATTCGCGGTTTTAATCGAGCAATATTCGAGATTGTAGGTGTGTTTACCGCCATAGATGATGATTTTTATTAGATTTAAAAGTTAATTCGATTATAAAAAAAGTTTTTGAATAAAAGTTATGTAGTTTCTTTCAGCTTCAAAAAAAATTGCCAATCTCGATTTTATAATACCTTCTGAAAGATTGCAACACATAAGTTCTTAAAATCAGAAAAGTGCTAACGTAACATGTAACAAGATAAAAGTGAAAGACAGAAATTTAGAACGGACATTAAAAAAATACCAATAAAAACACATCTGGAAAGTGATTTTAGAATCATAAAGAAAAGGAAATAAAAACCCATTAAAAACTGTAGCCACTGATATACATAGTTAGCCCAGCGAATGAGTAACTGGAAAAGGCTTTACTAGAACACGTAACGCAACGAGCACTGACAGGGATAGAAAAGTGTTGGAAAGGCGGTGTCTGATGGCAAATGCTGCATGGCATCAGCTAGCATAACAAACAGCATAACAAGCTGTATATCAACTATGTAAAAGCGCTTAAACAGCCCTTTAAACCGCAAAATGGGATCAAATTGAACAGCTTTTTGCGTCATTAAAGCTGTACAGTAGCTGTATTCGCTACAAAATGGCGTTATAATAGCTGTAAAATAGCTGTTATTTCGTGTCAAAATAAACCATTGCACTACAGATGTTATCTTATGAATCTTTAATAAAGATTACAGTTCTTTTTTGGCTTTTGAAAAAAATTACAAAATACTTAAAACAAAATTCTCAGTCAGTTTACAAGTAATTAATCTAAACTAATATTATATTATACAACTGAAGAGTTTGTTTGTATGTTTGGTTGAACGTGCTAATCTCCGAAACTACCGGTCCGATTTGAAAAATGATTTCAGTGTTAGATAGCTCATTTATCGAGGAAGGCTATAGGGTATACATCATTACGCTAAGACTAATAGGAGCGGAGCACCAATGAAGAGTGTTTCAAAATCGGGTCTTTTTTTCCTTTTGAGAGCTTCCGCTACGTGCGCTGCGTAAACGGTTAGAGTTTTGCAAAAATCATGTAGGACAGAATTGTTTCGCTTCAAAAGATCTAAAAAAAGTCCGCGAGAGCATATGTCTATCTTTTAAGGTTGGCTAACTATAAACTTTTTTATGCTAACCAAATTTGTTCTAAAATGAATGTTCTAATGTAATGCATTATTTGCGAAGTTGTTTTTATTATCTTTGACGATCTCGTTGTGAAAATCCTTTAATTGACCATGAACAAAAGTATTGTATTTTTGTAATAAGAAATAAATGATATAAACAGCGTTAGCCCAAAGTAACTATTCCAAGCAGACGAAATCGTAAATAAATAGTATAGTGATAAATATTTACCGACTGACATTTTATGATTACTGTGAATACTTTTGGACAAAACCAGGAATAATAAAGTAAGCATATTTTGGACTTATAACTGATTAATTAAAAGTGAATTCGAGATGCAACTTCACATTTACCGTGAACATGTATATCTCAGGAAAACATTCACGCGCCAGCTAAATATTCAACTATTTAGGAAGAAAATATGGGCATCAGTACGTCTACCATAAGTTGCCATTGTCATGTCATGTCATCCCCATACAATTTTTTTACGCAAACAATAATGTAAAATTAAAGTGGGAACTCGTGGTAGACGTACAGGTCTTTTTAAGGTTATAATAAAATATACTCGTAAAATATTAAAATAAGTAAAAGGGTAGGTATCATTTATTTTAGTTGAAAAGTATAGTACAGCTTCAAACATTCAATAATTATTGTTTTCAAATTGGATTTCATTCATTAAAAAATGGCTTCAATTGGTTGTCCAGCCTAATTAATACTTGTAGCATATTATAGTCCCAGTAGCTGTAATTCGTAACGTGAGAATTCTGTGGTACTGATATTTAATAATAAATAATAATAAATATCCCTGGACATTATTCCACACAGCGCCATCTAGCCCCAAAGTAAGCTAATTAAAGCTTGTGTTATGGGATACTAGACGACGGATAAACATACTTAAATACATTTTCTTTTGTAAATACATACTTATTATACATAGGAGACACCCAGACCAGTACAAACAGACATGTTCATGCACACAAATGTTTGTACTGTGCGGGGATCGAACCCGCGACCTCTGGTGTAGTAGCCAACTTCTTAACCATTACACCAAGTCGGTCGTTTGTCGACTTTTTATTAGTTTTATAATATACTTAATAATATTTTAAATTAGGCTGTATATCAATCAGTATTCATAAAATAAATTGATGCTTTTGGGGATAGGTATCCATAAATCAAAAACCCTTTTTATAATTTTTTAATATCCATTTATACAGCATCTATTCATAATATCCTCAATCAATCCTACTCTCGATAGATAGCACCAGATCTTTTTCTTTATTTCACATTTTTCAAAGATAACAACGTAAGTCACGCACTACTTGTCAGTAATACAGCTTAGAACTGTACTGAAGTTATCATATTTTTTTTGTTTTTAAAACACCCTCATAGGAAGAAGTCATAGAACTATTAGATTCACATGAGTGTACAATTACGCCATAAAGGTAAGTTTTAGAACAGAGTTTGACTATATCATACAGCAGAAAAATTAATTGAGTGAAACTATAACAACACTAAAAACTGTAATAAGTTAGCTATTACATAAGAAATACAGGTTTTGTACAGTTTTAACGATAAAATTGGTTTTATAGTGTATAAATAGTTCGAATATTATTTTGATACACTCTAAGCTTTCGCGTAATTACGCTTAATCTATAATATCTCAATTACATCTTTCGAGAGAGAAGCTGTCATTTAAACTCTTGTGAGTCTCTAAAAGAAACTTAAGTACCAAACAGGCTGGAATATTGCTGCTAATAAGGCTTACGTTATTCTTACGAAAACGATGTGCACGAATGATTTGATAAGGGTTACAGTAATTTAATGGCTGCTGGCTAATTTAACTAGCCACTCTAGTAATTTATAGAAAAGGTGTTGGACGTCCTATATCTGCAAAAATAATGATAATAAAAAAAGAAAAGAGATAAAAATAAGCCAGTAGGAAAATATCTCCTAGCTGAAATAGATAGTTATCATGAAGACCCAAATTACCTTACTTAGTCTTATTTGGTTTGTAATTTTTGACAGTGAGTCAGAAAAGAGTTAGGGATATACGTAGCTGTATAAACTTGATTCATTAGTTAATGAATATATCAATTACCGTTGATCTGTTCTTAACTTTAATAATATGTTTAATCATTAATACAACAGGTCAAACCTTGGCCGACAAAGCTAAATCAACGGCATTAAACAATTCAAATATATTATCCATAAATGAAAGATAATGCAATTTCACTTAAAACCGGAAAACAGAAAACCTATTAAATGTAAATTTATAAATGTGTTACCATTACTGATGATTAAATCAAAAACACATACGAGTATATTAAGTATTTTCTAAAGGTAGGCATTGTGAAATGACCTTACATCGGACGTTGCTGAGAACAAATAATCAGCTATTGTTAAGCAAAAAAACAATGATTAAAGTAAGAAAAGTCAGCTTTCTTAAGTTTTAGAAATAATCCGAATTTCATTTTAAGAATTCTTGGCTGCTTCGTGGCAGGGATGGAACCGATAAAAACATTTAATTTTATTAAAAGGGTTAATGATGGGTTTCTAATATTTTTTAGGAAAGTTGCCTTAATATGTGGAATATTCATTTATTCTTTTACTTCTTAGAAGCTTTGGAAATGCATCCTTGAGCCAACGTGTCCTTAATAAACTTGCCTTAGTTTTGTTTGAGGGTGTGAATGAATACGTAAGTGGTCGAGAATTCTAAAATGTTTGCAAGTCACTTTTTGGTGGCCATATTCCTATACCTACTCGTACTAGCTAAGTAGCTAGTGTAGCTATGTGCTTTTTGTTTATTCTATGTATGCTTATAATTTACAGCAAGCATGATTACTGGTTGATAAAGATGACAACTGTCAATAGTTAACTTGCATAGACTAATTATCAACTTGAGAAACGTCCAGTAATATTAACCCGGGACATTAGTGTTAATGTCGACGATAGCGATAAATCTGCCATTATGATAGTCTAGCGAGACTAAACAGTATCAAGTCACTGCTTAGGTACAAGGACAACGAAAACGTTATTTGGATTAATGAAAATCAATTAATTTTGTAAAAACCAATGTGTTTGTCATCTATCACATATGCCGTGATGCAACCAGCGAGCTCGTTCGTCACCCACGCTGCGCAAAAACCTGCGCACGACCTGATTCCCGCCGAATCAATTATAATACGAAATTGCCATTTTTTACAGCTGTGTTTTGAATGTAGCAAACTGCTGTGACCTTAGATTTTCGATTGGGTGAGATAATTGAGATATAAAACTAATATCATAAAATGTTTGATTTAATTCAAATCCTATAAATTTCAAATTGATCAGGAATTAACTAATCTGTAAGGATTAATTTTATGAGTTCTTAAAAATGTGAACTAAAAATATTTTTGTCCAAATTTGTTAATACTTACTTAGAGTGAAGAAGCATCAGCAAGCAGTATCTTCCTTAAGAAAGTTTTTCAGAATATTTAATATCCCATTATAAGTCTAACTTAGTGTAGTCACGAGATTTATTTTGATTAAATCGCTTTTACAGTGTCGTTATTTGTAATACTAAATGGCCTAACAACATGACGACCTACCGAAGGTTGCAGAGAACCATTTGATGCGGGTGAGCTAAACCGGCTTTGTGTTGGTTGCAAACAAATTAAGGCACTTTTTTTAAACATTCTTAACCAACTAAAATATAAAGGTAACCACCTAAATTATAATAATTCTGTGGCTATCAAGATACATTTTTAAAAAGCGCAGTATCCAGTACAATTTGAGATATTATGGTGGTAGGATAAGTTGTGGATATCTCCCAGGATAAGGAACCCATCATTATCATGCAGTGGGACTAATCAGGCTGGCTCAGATTAAGTATGCTCGATTGGGATTGATGGTATGATTGCAGCACAGTGAGAACAAACATTTGAACACTAAACAGATCAGAGAGAGTAACATATTTCTGTTTGAAATCTAAAGCTTACGAAGCAACATACACAATAAAGGCAAAATAAGATTAGGAACATACATGTCTTAAAGAAAAATACTTTGTTTGTTTGTTTGGCGTGAATACCAAGAACGCATTTTTCGAACACACTGTGAATTTTAAACACAATCCACGAACTCTTTCATGACTCACGACGTTAACAACCTTAAGTGGTACTGTTTAGAGAACATATTCAGTTAGAAAAAAAGATTCAGCTTCTGTATAACTATGCAGTGTTGTGCCAATTCCAAAACAGTTCTAGATTAAATAATATAAAATTGAAAGTCACTGATGATTTGCCACTGATTTAAATTAGCAGAATATACAGTTTACTTTGTGAGGTCTATATCTAAGAATTGTTTGTTGACAAAACTGCGTCATATTTTTCTGTTACAATGGTCATTGAAGGCTGGTGGCGTCAACCCCCATCACTATTCTCGCAACTTCTGATAACGAATGAGTCTTATCAGTGGCAGAGCCAACACGTGATAAAAAGGGAATAAAATCAACATTTATAAAAATATCAGCCACTGTTATGGGTTTATTGCCACCCATATTTTAAGTTTTTACTTCAAATACATTCGAACTGAAATTGGGTTTTGATCGATTTAAAGGTTGGTGTGGAAAAACCGGTACGTATTATTTACCTACTTACTTATAAATATTGCAATTATTTCTCTTAACCTATACATATTATTGGCCATAGTAGTATTATTTCACAAATTTTCAAGATTGTTGAACTCAAATGTTTTGCAGAAAATCTTATCTTTCTTTAATAATTTTGAAATCTGATTGTAAAAGCTATAATAATATGTTATACACATTGCATGCTCCTTGGTAGGTTGTTAACTGATAATCGACAATCAATAACGAACAGTTAAGAAGTCATTTAATAGGCAATGTAAACTGCAACAGACAATCCCCGCGGGGTATTCCCCGGCAAAGAATACTCGTAAAGGTGCCTTGCCGGACTTGACGACCTAGCTCGAGCCTTCGATAGCCTTTCTGATTAGCTCAGATCCATTATCAAGACTAAAATAATAGTTTTCACGTAAATCTAGCAATTTCAAACAACAGACCAGAATCAAATAATATGTTACGAAAAATATTTTATTGTGGAGTCAATTCCTAAATTTTGGTGTGCCGCAATTCTTTTGTCTCTTAGCATAGTATATTAAATGGTATGAATAATAAAATTCCTTATATTACTATCTCTAAAAGTGTTACGTGGTTCTCCCCTTTTCCATCGTTAGGGGCACGGGTAAACTTAAAACCTGTTAGTCGGCAAATAACTCGTCATGCAACTTGATGTCTACTACTACTTTGTAATAATATGCGTGGAATGCGTGTCTTGTAATCAGTGTCAATTGGAAACCGACTAAATCTTTGTATCAGATTGTGAAATCTCATGGCCGCGCAGAAACGCGTACTTCCTCATGCTGAAAGTGTGATACAGATTTGATACATGCAAAAGCTTACCGTCTTTAACGTATAGTCTTTATAAAAAATTAAGCCCTAAAATTACTTTTAAAGACAATGAATAAATCAAAACTAACAATATGAACGAGTATATTTCTTTAAGTATAACCATGATATGAAATGAAACCAGTACGGGTAGGGACCCAATTTGTAGTTTATAACGAGGTCCGCTGTGACGTCACGAGTGGTCAGTCCAGGCGGCGCATGCGACGGTTCGACAAAATTTGCGTAAACGGGCAGTCCGAGATGGCAAAAACTTGTTTACGAACGTGCAGGGCGTTTACACTCGTCGACTTCATGGTCGCACCATCCATTTAGTTTTTGTTTCAAAAACACATTATTTTTATCATCATTTTTGTTTATATACTTGTGAGTGTAATGCGTATGAAGGTTCTCTGAAAGAATTAGCTATCCCTTAAGTTTAACAGCATTTTAACTTGATCAATGTTTAAGAATGTGCAAAATCCCTTAAAGGTAACATCCGTCAGTAAATAAATAGACAAAGTTTTAGACAGTTTTCTCTAATCTAGCAGAAATAATTACAATTACATCCGTAAATTATTGTAATTATGTCATATTGCAACATAAATATTTAAAAATTCAACAGTCGTTAACTCTTTTGAGTGCGACTTCGGACCCTTGTCTCAAAACAGGTTTTGTACGATGCAGAATCTTGTCAATAAACATATACTACCATACCTATCTATATATGTCAATATAATTCAACAAACGCGTCACAAGGTTCAAACAACTTGCAAATTAGAACATAAACAAGTTTTGGTCCCTGTTTTGTTTTTTTTTTATTATACATAATTATACTTCTCGCAATATATTTCAATTGGACGGACAAAGAAGGCTCGTAAATATATGGATTTTGAATGATAAACTTTAAACACGTTTTACTTTGAAATGTGATTTTTAGCAGTGTTGATGATGATTTATGGAAATACAAGCATTACCCGTAGCTAATGAACAATAGACACATACTGATTATTCAATTCATCATTTTACATTTATGAAAAATATGATTTCATATATTCAGGAATAGTTTAACTTTTTTATTTTACACGATATGAAATTGGGATTGTTGTTAATTTTTAAATTTAGTTTCTCACATTCACCAAATTGGCATACATGGGGCTTTCCACTTGCTCTTATCTAAATAATTGGTTCGCATGATCATCATCTTGCCTGTGGGTATGATCTTCAACCAAGACAAGCTGTTGTTTACCCTAGTGTTAGTATATCTTTAGGTATAAATAGTCAAAGCAGTTCAATACCAGTTTCTGATATCTTCAAAAGTAAAGAATTTATATTTGAATCGTTCTCTAATGTTTTTATAAATAAGTTTGTAGGCATGATAACAGGTTACTTATTAAAAGCTCTGCGTGCTCGCTTAGCTTGAGGTTAAATGCCTGTAAGTGAAGATGTCACTGAGATAATAATTTATTTCCATTTGTGGGCTAGAGTAGCAAAGATAGCTATCAAAGGGAACCTTACTACTCAAAGAGCCATGATTGTTGTTGCTTGGCTTCCGCTAAGGTCATTACTAACCTTATACTTACCATTAATAGCAATAATATCAATAATCGTAGTAAACACGGACTTATGTAAATGATCGGGTGATCAGCAACCGACCGCGACCTCAGCCAGACCAGGTTTGCGTCTAGATTATCTGAGTTTAACGCCGGCCTCATCATTGCTTTTAATTACTCCAGCTGAAGGCTGCCATGACACTGAATAATCGCAATTATAAGTGTTTAAAGAGCTGTAAGAGCCACGAGATTTTTCATAATCTATTTTATTCCATCGTACTAAAAGTGGATTTCACAGCACTATGACAGTTGTTGTTGCAGTTGCTTTTTCTTCATCGCTGTTGCACTACATAACTTTAAAGAAAGAACCTAAACTCTTCATGTATGGTCTAATAATAATCAGTTGTTGTTACAGAAACTATGAAGAGCAACAACCTTTTACATAAGTCATCGCTGCTTCATGTTCGATGTTAATATTATGTACTGTTGATCCAAGCTATCTCCTAAATTAGGATAGCATCTTATCATGATATAGGTTGACCTAAGGACTAGTTCAGTATCGGTTTTATCGTTCTTTATCACCGGATGAGGCTGTTATCGAATTGATACCACATCTGGTTCCATACTTTCCTTCCTTCAAGTTTTATTTTTAAAAAATGTTAAGTATAATATTGTCTGACTAATAGCAATCGCTGACTTCGACAATACAGGCTATTTGACTATTGCTATGGATATAATGTTACGATTATAAAAAGTGTGTAAGTGTAACAAAACACACGTCACGAAAATTATATAATATTAAAAAGTTAAATATTATAGTAATATTAAAAAGTTATAACTTTATTCAACATAACCGCAAGGCTGACTGGGTCATCGGAGGTGTCAGTATTAAACACTATGTTCTCACCATAATGGGATCCTTTTGCAATATAGTTGACGTCAACATCCCAATGTTACGCTTTTATGGATTTATTTAATAATGCCGAGGAAATTTCATTACTGATCGTAAATGGTTGAAATGATACTGTTGTATGATATAGTGATAATAGCCCATTATTATGTTTAAAATGACCTTTATTTGAAGTTAGTCATTTAAATACCCAGTAATGTGGATACTCTAATTAAAAAGGAAATGGATGGTTGGAACAGCAGGCCATGGGGTGGTCCGCAATTTACCCAGGACAAACATATTTTCCGCATTGTAAAATATGGCGGAAAAAGTTCAATGTAAACCATTTTCTGATGTGAAATGCAAAACGTGTGCATTTAATATATCAAAATTTATTTGAGTCTTTTAAAGTATAGATTATTTCGTAGAAGTATGCTCCAGACACCTACGAGTATATGTTCACTTAAAAGGATGGGACCTATATTCATTTTTTTTTGCAAACTTGATAATGCTATTTCATACTAGCCTCTATTTATGGTAAAATCTTCAAACGCGCGTCAACGTCCTTACATTTCATGATAAGAACACCTATAAACGCACGATCCTCATTCGTCAGCTTATCCCGATAATGTCAACCAACCCATCGGATTCTCCTCACGTAGGGCCTGATCCTTGGCCCAGCTGATGCAGCGATACAGGCAAGGTCACTTGTCGACCTCGCGCACACGCACTGAGCATCCAAATTCGTATGAATCACATTTCATTGCTCAGAAGGTTAATGATTCGGTACGGACTACACATGACAATTTTTTTGTCAAGTCGATTTAGCGAGGCATTGTCATTCGTATATGGGTAGGCTTCGAATGAAAAGGTACAAAATCTTACAATGTGAGTTATTTTACGTATTACGACGGAAGTAAAAACAAAAATTTAAATTTAGAAATGCAAATCGAAATTCCAGGGCTTCGCTGATATGGCTTCGGTCATATGGTCAAAAACGAGTTCCATCATATAAATAATATTCCATAATCTGGTAGAGAATACCTTTACAAGGATTAAAGGTATTCTCTACCAGACACGAAACAAATTCTGTATGATTTAGGCGAGAATCAAAACCACGACCTATAACCTATAAGTTAGTATCTTTAACCATTGCATAAACGAAACAGGATAAACAATAGTGCCATTAAAACGATGTGGTCCTAACGATAGTTTTATGATTTACCATTGTAACGCTCCGTTAGCCCTGTCCTTACTTAGTATTAAATAAGTCAATGTTCGTTAACGATAATTTTCAAAGGTCATGTTTTTAACGTTAATTTAAATTTCATTAGGTATTGTAATTTTTTACTAAAATTCATTGAGAATACGAACTGACACAGTCTGTACTGACACATTGTGCTAACTTTGCACTCAGGTATAGAACGTTTAATGCTGATAGTGATAACATACAAATGTTTTTTAACGTTGATGCATACGTATAAAGAGGTATAGGTACATACTGAAAACATTGCCGAATTTCAAACTACTAACTATTTGACGAATTTAAATAAACCATAGATTTGCATGTGCAAATCTAAATAAATCATGAAACTAGGTAACATTGAGTATTCCTAGCTGATCACAACGACATTACTACTAATGATAATCATGAAACAAACTTAAAATACATTGCGCTTAGTAATTATTTAATAGAAACAGTCGGAAATGATACTAACAACGCTGATTTGCGCGAAACTACTCGTACAATGAGCAGAAGGTTCACTGTGGCAATCGATCAGGATGCCGAATAGACATAAAAAGGCAATTATAATAGACAAGGCTCCAGAAAAAATGGCTGCTGACACGCCAACATGACCAATGCCACGGCAAATGTTTTTATACCATCGATATAAGCCGTTCGATTGTTTTGCAAGACGATTTGCATTGTTTATGCCACCGGTAATGATAGGTCATCTGGATCGCAATGCCGTAAGGCATTTGAAGGAGATACAATGTCAAGGGTTACTCAATACTTGTTTACACTGCCCTAAACCTGCTAAGCGCCACATTTGGAGTCACAGCAAAGATTTTAAATAGCATGTCATTGCTGCTGGCTTGAGTGCAGGGTTCAAAACATTTTACAATTTAATTTTTAATTTTTATAGTATTTAGTGACAAACCCTTTTAAAAAACATAAAATTTAAAATACTTATTCAACCGAGCAATGTATTCTCACAAACGTGAATTAATAATATGAATTTGAAACATTTAAAGAGATAACGCCTACACAATCCTCATATCACATCTCTTGTACAACTTTATGTCCTCCTATAGTTGATCCTCTGTCCAATACCCACCGGTCACGTTCGCAACTACGCTGATAATGACCAACAAGTAAACCTTGACTTCAATCACAATTATCTGGATATTTTGCATCAGAACTTGACACGGTTGTAGACATTGTAGGTTCGTCGGTTGAGTTCACAATTGTGGTAACTACACTACTATTAACTCAAAAAAATATTGGTAAAAAAATCCATACAGTAGGTTAGTTTTTTAGCTATAATTACTGTACATTCACTTATACATAATACATCCATAAAATTAAATATTAAAGAAAGAGGTTTGAACTGAAAATGTGACAATCACTTAAATATTTACACTACTAAAACAAATATTAACACTTCGAAAAATAAAATTAAAAAATACGTTAAAATAAATATTTACAGTGAATAAACATCTTCTAAAATTGGTCCTTGTGCCATTGACCCCAAGACGTATTAATTATGTAGTGGCAATCTTGACAAGAAAAGTCGACAAAAACGACTATAGTACTCGTATGTGTCCACATGCAAAATTTTTTTTTACCATTTATTGTATAATCTACATTTTCTTGACTGCTTTCAGAGGAACTTAATACAGTTTGTGCACCAAACTTAGTTTACTTTGCGTTTTTTATGCCACTTTGCACCAAAAAACAACTACATTTTTGCGACACGTAAAATCACTTAACACATTTGTGTACCCGAAGTTTTATGACTTATTACCACACATTATGGAACAAATTGTGAACCAGCTAGAAGAAAAAATGTTATCGTAATTCAAGATAATGGTTGAGATTTTCATAAGGTACATCTAGCTTATAGAAAAAATAGTTTTGAAGTTGGTGGAATAGCACACTGAGCCTATTTACGAGTATGTTCTCGGTACATCTCGTTCTTCCATATAAGTGGGAATCCATTTAATGAGCAAATTGCACACGAGGAGCTATGTTATTATCGTCTCTAGTTGAACTTGACTCGTTAATTATTTATTCATAGACAAAAGTTATGTAATCATCGAGATAACTTTAATAATGTTTCAATAATCACGCCGGCACGTTTTGCAATGCGGAATAGTTTTTATTACTGAAAATCGTTCGATGAATTCATTTCAGTTGCACATACTGCAACTTAAAGTATCAAAAATTTAAGCTTTTTGAGGTCACTAGGTGACTCTTACTGCCAGATTTCAGGATCATAATGAGATACTTTAGTTTTCTCTGAGGATCAAAACGACTAACTTCTTTTCGTCTAACGCGATGTACTATTACTTTTGACATTTGACTGCTCGTACCAACCAGAATTCGTAACAAGTTTCTGAAAAACTGACGGAAAGTAGCAGGCTTTGTTTTAATTACAACACACACAATCTTAACAACCTATAACGTTCGCCATTAGTAATTACTAACGCGCATATTCAGCATGCGACTAAAGCTCGGACAAAGAGATACATCATTATTTATAAGTTCATTAATTTATTATACAGATATCTCGTCCGATTATGTGGAAGTAAATAGACAGACAGGTCTAATTAAAATGTAATTTTTGTCCTTTAATAGTAGATTTTGTTGACGGCATTGATAGACGGATGATAAGCAAATGATTTTTTGAATTGTTACGTCATTTATTCATATAATATAAACAATTATCCAATCAACATTCAATTATTAAACGATTCATCGATTGGGCAAAAAAAACATCATAATGGCCTTAGATTACCAGATATTTTGGAAATTCAAAAAATAAAAGACTTAAAAGCTAAAACGACACGGAAGTGATTCTTAAAACGAGTTTTGAATGTTTCAGATCTTTTGTCCTTCAACATTTGGAAAATATGGAGCTGATGATTTAACAGTTCTTTTCTCAATTCCAGGTTCGTGAAACCAGACGAAGTGGCGAAACTTTGGGGGAAGCTCAAGCAGAACGACAACATGACCTTTGAGAAGTTCAGCAGAGCCATGAGGTATCACTACCGGCAGTCCGTGCTGGTCTCCGTCCCCACCGCCCGCCTGGTCTACCAGTTCGGCCCCAAAGGACCCGACGTGACCACCGCAAGCCCCAGCATCATCAAAGTCAAATCAGAATCAGACGTCAACGTCACGTATTCTTAGTTTAGATAAAGTCTTAGGTTAGACAATTGTTGAAAAAGATGCTCAGGAAAAGGCTAATGAAGAAATGTTCCAGATGGAACAGAATTATTGGAAGGATACGAATATTCCATTAACTAAAATTGGTCGGTATAGGGCAATGTTGTTTGAGAACGCGGCGTTTCGAAACGTTATGGTGTTCAAAGTATTTATTAAATTAGAAAATGTAGGGTAATCTAAGAGTTTACGGCGCAAGCCGAGAGATTTTCTCGATACATTTTTAAAAAGATACTTTCGTGCGCTCTTCGAGTGCGAAGATAAGATACTTACATTTTAAGGAATTAAGTTCCTTTGGAGTGTAAAAAGTAAGATCACTTCGAAGGTTTTATTGATTAAATAGATGTGAACATGAAAGAGACAGATGGCCCAAATTTTAAGACAGTCTTTTTTTCAGTAGTATTTTTCTAGCATTAGCGCTAGTTTTAGAGTTATTTTTAACCCCTTTGACACATGTATTTTTGTTTATATGTGGTTTGGGATTTGTTTTTTGGAGCAATGCGTAGTAGTGCCATCTTATTCGTCGTTCATGTCTATAGGTGTTTCCCGAAATGTTATGGGTGTGGTGTGATTAGCAGAGATAAGCTCAATGTTCAACTCGGCATAGTTAATGGTCGTATTCGTGCATGTTGACATTATGTATTGTTGTTGTCAATTACGAGTGATGGCTGTTGAAGTGACCATTTTATTTTTTAAGTGATTTTTATGTATTTTGGGATTAAGCGTCCGAACACACTTTTAAGACGCAATTACGAATTTTTGATAAAGTATTTTCTAATATTTTGATCGTTGTTACCGTTTATAATAACTAAGCACTAGTTGAACAAATATTTTGAACATTCCGTGTTTATTTATAATGTTTATTTTTAAGTTATTTAGTTACCCCTAACTATAGGTAGGGTAAAGTTGCCATATGTATTACTTATTTGTTGAATGTACTTAAAGTCGTATCACCACTGTCATCACTGTTTTCCTCTTTATCACTTTTGTAAAATTTTAATATTACGATATGCAATGTCCATTACACAAATTAGTTAAGTTTTATGAATTTCTCAAGTCTCAGTGTTAGATAATGGATATGTTTAAGTATTTGGCGCAAACGTGCAATAACACAATAAATGACAACAAAAAGATCTGAGGCCAAAGATTAGTTTCGACAAAAACTTTGTTTTTATTAAGATATTACAATAAAAGTATAATAATTTTTGACAATTTTAAACTTAGCGATAGTATTAGGTTTTGAGTCTCTCGGGCGATTGCTGTGATGTAAGATAAATTTCGAATTTCGTTTCTGTAAATAGCAACATCTTTCTGTTAAATTGCATATTGAGTTTTTTGATCAATATTATTTTCTTCTTTCACTGGCATGCCAGAGTTATTGTTAAGTATAAAACACTCGGTACAATGTGAATTGATTATACTAACTATATACGTAATTTGAAATATTTTTCGATGATATTACGATAAAATATGACATGAAAATTTGTTGCCATAATCTAAGCAGGCCTGCTGATGCCCTGTGCAATGCGTTTTGTCATAATAATAGTGCGAAACTGATATTGTTGTCGTGATGTTTGTCTTGTAGGAAGATTCCATTAAATGTAAGTTTAAGAATATCTATTGGTTAAATATTGTTCCCTTCTTGTATATAAAATTAGTCTCGCTAGAAGGTCTGCTTAGATTATCAAAATAGTAAAGTTTTGGAACTCAGTACAAAGTTGTGTCTTTATATACAACGACTACAGATACGTACTTATAAAATATGTTTAAAGTAACTTATGATAAATAGTTTTTCAACCAATATTAAGATAATATTAAATTAAAATAACAGAGCTGTTAATAAAGTTTAATATTGAAAGTCTACACGTATTTATCTACACATGTGTAATGTTAACGAACATATTTCTTTTTTATTACCTAATTTGTTTGTAACTTTATGCGAATAAAGAACAAAAACCTTAAATATTTTCTAGAAATACATAGTAGAAATAGTAATATATATATAGTCGTGCAAGACATTTATTTATTTCGAAACAAAGAAATAGGCAAAAAGTTGCTCATTTTGTTCCTTGGATATTTTTTTTTTCTGTAGTATGAATTGCGATGTCAATTGCAATACTGCCAAATAAAATTAAAGTAACATTTTGGTGCAGCAAAACATATGTTTTGATACTTAAAATTGTGCCAAAAAGTTTAATCTATGTCAATTGGTACTTTATGAAACTGTTATACTATTACATTTGCGTTTATTGTTGTTGCTCTATGAATGCTTTATTTTATTATCTCCTTCGCATTGTTATTCTTTTCTTCTTCGTTTTTGTTCCGAGCGTTATGTAGCGATTTTTATTTTTTTGTATCAAGTATCTATTCAACGCGTAAAGTTGATTAGATTTGAATTAAAATTAAATACATAAATAAAAATGAGCATAATATTGCTTCTATGGCGAAAGCTGGTCACTATGTTATTCAGATGCACCATCATTAACAGATTATCTTTGTTTAAAACTAATAGGTTAAGATTCTTTAGGCCGTAGCCAAGAGCAACAAATGAACAAGTTAGGTTTTCATGTCAAAAACTTGAATGACATAACACTTTAGTATAGCACTTGGTTACTTAAAATTTAATTTTATGTCGTTTCCGTTTTTATTGCGAGGTTTTTGCTACAAGGCAAGACTTATAATTGTGTTGCTTTTGGCTGTTTCAAGTGTTTTTGGTACCACATGGGAATGTGGTCAATAATATGGCTTGTAAATTGACCAACCAACAGCTTAACCACAAAATTAGGATAATAGCCAGGATTTAACAGAACCCGCCAAAAAAAACAAAGTGCGTCCTGTGAAAAAATAACACCAAGTTCGACAAAAACAATAATGCGCGGCAAACACACAGTGCGACTGGGCGCGACACCGATTCTCACCGGTTTCGCCTATAAGCTCACTGTGTCAGTGTGCATGATTAAAATGGCTGTTTGTTCTAAGTGGACTATCTGTCCTGGGCGCCGCGCCGCATTATTTATATTTGCATACTATGCGCGGACTGTACAATATCCACAATGTTACCTTTGCCTGTACATCAATGAACGCAATTGTAAAAATGCCAAGTAGCAACTCGACTGAATATTCGCGAAATAAAAAAATATATACTTAAACCAAAATAAAGTTTATTTTCAGTAGAACACTACATTTTGTTCGACAGATGTTTAGTATTAATATAATTATTTGTGAGTTTATTTTGTAAAGACAAAACCTTAGCATAAGATGATCTGTTGTTTTTCGTGCAATGAGATGATTTATTGTATTATTTTTATGTTTTTGTGAAATAAGACAAAGAATATAAAATTTATGTATGTGAATTATGCCGTTGTTTCATTACCTAGTAAGTAATTTAATTTTCCTATTGATAGTTGACAGAATGGAATATAGTTTAATCCAAAAGCGTCTCCGTGGCAGAGTAAAGAGCTAGGTCCGAAATACTTAGGTCCTGGGTTCGAACCCCAGGTCGAGCTTAGTATCTTTCGGATTTTACGAACCAAAGACTGGGTATGTAATCACCAACCCGCTTCTGGCAAGCGCGGTGATTAAGCCAACACCAATCAATTGTAGCAATGACTAGATTTAATTGATTGAAGCTTTTGTCTAGCAGTGGGAAAGGCTGACCAAAGCCAAAAACTAATCACATGCAGGATCCAGTGAAAATATATTTCAGTAGTTATAAATCAAAAAAACAATCAGAAGTCATGAAATTGCCAAAGGTTTTCCAAGAGACTTCTGGCCAAACTTGAGGATTTACAAGTCAGCCAGAGAAATATTCAGTTCAGAGTTGAAATCTCCTTATTCCTTTACAGACAAACACATACTTACAAATCTTATGTTATTGCTATTTTAAGTACTTTATACTCTGGAGAAGTAAATTAATGAAAAATAATTTTAATCATCCATAAGAATTAAACTTCCCTCAAAAAAAAAAATAAAAAAAAATTATAACTCTAAAAGTTAAAAATAATTCCATTAATATAAAAATTAAATAAAAAAAAATGTATTAGTTTAGTCAACGCAAAAGCTTTGGTTATAGAAACGCCTAAAAAAGGTTTCAAGAATGAAGTGGCCTGGACTGAAGACTGGTGAAGCCAGGCTATGCTTAGTAACACTCTCAAAACATTTTTCTATATATTTATTATCATTTTTAACACTCAAGATAATAACTGCTCTATGATAAGGATAACTCTCTGTATATTATATACAAGTGAATTCCTTGTCGGTATTTTATATGCTTGCATAATTGGTTGTGTAATATGTGAGGAAGTGGAGGCTCGGCAAGTAGACTGGTTCTAGCGAGGGTAATTATGAGGCACGTGGCCAGCGAACTGCTCTGATGCCACGTGTGCACCAGTCTCCGACAGGACCCTTGGCGCAGTGCGTAAAGGTTCTGCCTATAGCGATGAAGGACGTCCGGAAACAAAAATCATGTGGCGAACACTTTGGTTAATTTGTGCGTGGGTATTACCAGAGATATTACTATTACTTTAGGTTCTATGCCTATATTATCTACTCTTAGAATTCTTTCATTCGAAAAGGCGCGCCAATTGTGATGCCAATAAGTACTCATTTTCAAAATAATTTCCATTTTCAATATTTAACAATATGTTGTTACCATGATTTACTGCACAAATATCTGGTTCAGTTTTTGAGATATGAGGTCCGAAATTAGAATGACTAATAAATTATAAACAGGCAGGAGAGACATGCTAGCGCGAATATAAATATAACACTATCTCCAGGATGTTCGTGTATCACGTTGATGCTGACGTTGAGTTTAATGTCCGTTTTCGGTCTGCTATTCCAACGTGCTGTAAGACGTTCTATCTCAGGAAGACCTTTTTACTATGCTTGTACTAGTGACATTCATACACACTGACTTAAGGCCCGGTTACACTTTGCTTAGTAGTTAGTGCAGGTGCTTAGTGTAAGGAAGAACACGTGTAACCTGCGTCGTGAACTGATTAAAAGCGTGTTCTATTCAATCGCACTAATCAATCGCTGTCCACACGTGTTTTCTCCTAACACTAAGCACCTGCACTAATCACCTGCACTAACTACTAAGCAAAGTGTAAACAGGCCTTTAGTGTCACTGTCATTTGTTCCTGCTGAGAGCACGCTCACTAGGATATGTCATACTGGTATGTTAGTTTATGTCACTAGTACAAGCATAGGTAAACGGTCTTCGTAAAATGGACAGATTATACCTCATTTTAGCACTGACATTTTGAAGAAAATTTTTATTTTCAAAATTAAGAGCGCAAGAGATTGTACTTGTGTTATGTTCATAAGTTTACGTATTTATGAATAACAAACGTTTTCGCATAGTGATAATGAATTTGATAAGACACCTTATAAATGTTTATGCGCCGATGCGTTCTCAGTATTCGTTGAGAAACACAATGGACAGAAACGTGAAAGACCAAACAGTTATCGTTACCGGTGGAGCTCAAGGAATAGGCTTGAGTATTGCAGATAAATTTCTTCATAATGAAGCTAAAGTTGTGATTATACTTGATCAGAATTATCAACTTGGAAACCACGCTACAAATGAATTAAACGCCAAGTATGGTGAAGATAGAGCCGTATTTATCAACTGCGACGTAACAACAGATATTGAAGAGAATTTCAATGAAATTATCGTGACGTACAAAACTGTTGACGTTTTGGTCAATAATGCTGGCATTTACAGGGAAGAATCCATGAAAGATACCTTAGCAGTTAACTTAGTATCTGTTATAGAATGGTCGATGAAGTTTTTTGACTATGCAAGAACTGACGCTGGTGGCAAAGGAGGTACAATTATCAATGTGTCATCAATTTATGGATATCGTTGTGAACCTTATTGCCCTTTTTATACTGCATCTAAGCACGGAGTTCTTGGTTTCACAAAAAGTAAAGGACACATGAAGAATTTTGAGAAGACTGGAGTTCGTATGTTGGTGATTTGTCCTGGGTTTGTGCGGACTAGTATGGTCAAAAGCGAAAACAAAGAGATTGTAGAATTTCTGAAGCAGGTGGCTTGGCAGAGTCCTGATGCAGTGGGTGACGCTGTAGTGGAAATATTCAGAGAAGCCGACAGTGGTACTGCTTGGTTAATAGAAGGTGGAAATCCAATTGAAAAACTAAATTAGCTTTGCGTGAAACATTGCCAGCTTTTTTATTTATCATTCTTCATTCTTCTCATCTCTCAATGTGTTATTTCTGGGACCTTTTTATTTTCTTAAGTAAAAGGTAAGATTTGAAGTTCTTTATTTCATCTTAAAAGCGTTAATGCGTCGCGTTTAGGTAAATGAGTAAATTTCACTCACACAGACATACGCGCAAGGTCAAGCGTAAGCGATGTGTTGCTATAGTCAAACTAATCAAGTTGATCCTTTTGACTCAAGTTAAAATATTGTTCATTTATTACTTTTTTATATTATTCAATATTTCAAATAATAGTGCGTAGTTTTTATTTTATGTCCTTTCTTAACCGTACGAAATCATAACAGGGCATAAGTGTATGCTGTAATTTAATGGGTTTACTACATAGACAATATTTTACTCTTTAGGTACATGAAGTAGATTCTTTAAGAGTTTGCCAACTAATACTACTAAGGTCATCCTTTCGAATTGAGTATGTAAGTACATACTAAGTGTGTAAGTATTCTCAGTAGGGATGTGCCAAACAAAGGACTTTAAAATGACAGTTGGTGGAAGTAGGTTAACTATAGGCATTGTCAATTGTTCGAAAATGATTGGCATTTTTTAAAACCGTATTCTACGTGCATAGTGTATTTTGTATAGTGTATTGTGTAAAGTGTATAATACGTCTTCTTGAAGAACTCCACGTTGTAGCTTATCAAGAAAACTTCAAGCTGGAGCTCGTCCGCGACATGAATGAGGTCATTAATGGCTTGAGAGAATTATCGTTGTGAGTTTTACGGGCTCATTATATTGACCTCATTCATTTCGCGGTATGCTCCGGCTTCAGAGATATCCACCATCTTTACGTTGAGGTAGAGATGTGAGGATATCTACGTCAAGGGATACCTATGGTCTTTTCTAAATTAATTCGGGTCTGGGTGTGCTGAGACGCCCCTGGCTATGTTATTGTTGTCTAGTACACACGCGTTTCCGTCAAGCTTCACATAAAGGCACCTTATGCTGCTAACATAGGACCCATTTTGCAATGGTTTTCTAAGGGTTGGTACTATATTGATGATCATGACAAGTGATGTTTTGTCTGGCGCAATTATTACGATAATAAAAATAATGAATGAAAAATTTGAATAAGACAAATGCTTAAACAACGTAACAACCGAAGTTAAAGATGTTCAATAAAGTCATCGGGCATTATGAGAGGTTTTGTCTACCCGGGATTAAGAAAAAGATACCTTTAACAATATCTGGACAGCAAATAAAATTTGAAGGTAGGCGCTGCGGTGTGTCAGCAGCATCCAAGAAGCAATTTTTTTTAGAAGTATTTAACTTTATTATTAATTAAATAATTTAATTACGTCGAATACGGACAGTTCGACAAGGCCCACAAACATTAATGTTGAATTAAAATAAAAGGAATAAAGATCCGTGGATAAGTGATAACATAAATAATCATTGTCAAAAAAGAGATACACTATGTAATAAATGGATAAAAAACTCAAGTAATAAAATACTACATTTTATAATAAACAAAGAAACAAAACAAGAAAGATAGTCAAAAAAGCAAAAAATAAGTATTTTATCCAAGAAAACTATGGAATGTCTTAAATTCATCATCAGGACGAATAAACAAAACGGTAGACACAGCAATACTTGAAGCGTTCAATAAAAACAAAATAACAGTAAAACAGATAGCTAATAATTTTGCGAAGGAATTCATAAATAATGTAAAGAATATAACGACAGATTGTAATTAAAACATTTTAAATGAAAAACTTTATACTTTCCAGGAAAATAAATCATTTTTTTTCAAAGTAGCAATAAATACAAAAAAAAATTGAACAAAAAAAAGCTGCGGGAATTGATGTGATTCGGTGTTTAGATGTGAAGTTGCTATGCGAAAAAACTACCAAAGTTACAGTAAGACTTATAAATACTAGTATTAAAACAGGCAAGTATCCATTAAAATTAAAAACAGGCATTGTTAGGCCAATTTTTAAAAAGGGATCATACTGACCGTATGAGAATTATAGACCAATTTCAATTCTGCCAATAATAGATAAGGTCATAGAAAGATTTATTTGCAACCAAATTCATAGATATTACACTGATTAAGATGATCTTTCGAGTGCTCAGGTTAGCTTTCGAAAAAACCGATCTACTACGTCTTTGCTTGCGAAATTTTCTGATGAAATAAACAACTATTTAAATGATAAAAAACATGTAATAATACTATTTATAGACTTCAGCAAAACATTCGACACACTCAGCCACGAAACACTAATAAATAAACTATGTAAAACAGGTGTCCGAGGGCCTATTCTTATATGGTGTGAAAACTACCTCACTGAAAGAAAATTTCGAGTAAAAGTGGGCGACGAACTAAGTGAAGAAGTACCTGTCACAGCTGGAACAGCGCAGGGTTTTGTCCTGGGACCTTTGCACTACTTGGCATACGTAAGTGACATGGAAAATGACGTGTAAAACTGCTCTATCTTGCAATATGCTGACAATACCTGCCTAGTTGCAGCTGATATAGACATCTCAAAGGCAGAACTGAGCATACAGAAAGACTTTATAAACCTATGTAAATGGGCACATGATGTAGGGCTAGTAATAAATAATAGCAAAACTAAAATAATGCACGTCCGGTCAATTTACCTGCTGAACGTCATGAGACCTCATAAGGTAATCTTACACAGCAACGAATGCCAGCATGATGCTCCTTTTGCAAATAGATTGTGTAAATGTGATCAGCTGGAACAGGTGACTCACTATGAATATTTAGGTCTTGTTGTAGACGACAGATTCAACTGGAGTTTTCACATCGATCTTATCTGTGACAAATTCAGAGCCGTGCTGGCTAAATTTGCCATCTTAAAGTATAAAGTGCCACCTCGAATCCTAATCAACTTGTATAACTCATTAGCTGAGTCTATTATATCTTATGGTCTAACTAGCTATGGAAGAACTTTTAGAACCTACTTAGATAAATTGTATAACTCACAGTTAAGAATATTAAAAATAATAATCCCAAATAAATTAAAAAAAAATGTATGCAAACAAAACAACTCGCTAGAAATATTTAAATATTGTAAAACAATACCCGTACACGCAAATTTTACAATGCTTGTATTAACAGAACAGTTTTAAAATAAGCACGTACAAATTAAAATCAAACAAAATAAATACTGGAAAAACTACTCAGAATAAACTACACAAACCTAGGGTTAATAATTACTATGGTCAACGCACACATCGCTTTCTAGTACCTAAATTCATGAACGAAATACCAGCAAAAGTAATATCAAATACGAATATTGAAAACTATGAACAAAGTTTCAAAAAATATTTTCTTGAACAACTACAAAGCTTGCAATCATAATTTCATTGTTTCATCCTGTATTGGTTATTTTTTTGCCGGCTTCCTAAGTCCCAAACTGGTTCCTGGCGCGTTGCGAGCGCCGTGTGTCGGCAACAAGTAAACACATGTGCCGCTGTGATTTTTAACGCTTAATAGGCAGTTAGCTGCGTATTGTTTAAAATATGAATGGCTATGAATAGTTTTTTTCTTCTGCATTGAACCAGTCACAGATTGATGAACAATTTAAAACACATAGCGCCACCTTCTTTGCGGACAAACCATGGAACTAAAACTTAACATTTTCGCAATGAAAATGGTCCACACACCACAGATAATACTGTATACATATTTTTACTAGTTGGTTGAGTTTGTCTATGTCACATGAAGGTAATTAAAAAACTAATTAATTTTTACTCCCTAGAGACTAAAGTGGTCACTTTAGTCCCGCTTCGTAGGGCTATATTGGCGTACTTTTAGAGCATGAGAAGTGAAAACTCAATTTTTCACCTTATATATTTACAAAGGAAAGTCTGTATCACACGGATTATCACACTTCGCGAAGTACGAGTACAATACAAAAATTATGATAGGTATATACAAATAAGACTGCACTGATGAAGTTCGTCCCGTGCGGTGCACATCAAACTCGGAACGAAAACTAAAAGGCAGTATTAATATTAATGCATGTAAAACTATACTCAACTTTCAGAATAAAAATTGTTGTCTTGCATTGTTGTTGTCTTAATGAACAACAATTGCAAGTTGTCTTCTGCGCTACCGGAAACCAAATGTTTCTAGTTAGGTACCTTACTCATCTTGAGCTGCTTAATTTTATGATTTCTTATCATATTTCATGCCCATAATTCTGCAATCACAATGTCCATGATCCGTGCAGGGTGACATTATGAAAATGATTATTAGTAAGAGTTATCTTCAAATTGTCATCGACAAGAAAGGTCAAAAAACTCATCTTAGAGGAAGCGGAATCATGAACATAAATAAGAATATGTAGGTACTAATCATTAATTAGAAATTCAATATCACAATGCTGAAAGAACATTGACACATTTGAAAATAGAACTAAAATATTGAGTTTTGAGTTTATTTTTTATTTGTGATTATCTAACGAATTAAGTTTCATTACCGATAAACAGTATTTTTTGGTTGAGAAAATGGGTAACTTAACAGGATTCCAACTAGAGATAAACTTCTCTAAACAGAAAAATTGATGATTAAAAAAAGTCTTGGAGCCCTAGCCAAGAGCAACACGCTACTTTCATTTCGACATGTCAAATTTAAAATGTACGGGAATGACATTAGCACCTGTTGTTGCAGACAGCAACAAAACTTTTTAGAGATAAAATACTTTTTTATGTTTTCACTTTTTATTCTTCTAAGTTTCAAATAAATCGATCTTCTCTTTTTTATAATCCAGGAAAAATGTTTTTTATTTACAAAATAATTTAAATAATACAAAAAAAATTATTAAACGTGCGTTTAACGCAACACCTGTCTAATCGAAATGACATTTGATGTCAGTTCCATAAATTTTTATATTTGACATCTCGGAACGAAAGTAGCGTGTTGCTCTTGGCTAGCCCCCCCTGTTCTATCTGTTATCATATCACTAATAATGAAAGGGGCAAACTTGTAAGAGTTGCTCAGTTTTTACTGTCGTTTCAAATTCGGGGTAGTAATAATAATTGATAGAATTCATCAGAGTAGGCCCAAAATTTCTCTTTGTTTATTAATGCGAAGGTTATTAGGGAAAACCCTAGCTCAGTAAAAAAGACCTGGCTCGCAGGCAGGTCACAACTAAATAGAGACGACACGATTGGCGTAGTGCGCTGTAGCACGGTTTCTCGCCTCGATTTCCGTAGTGTCCCGGGTTCGATTCCCCGTCGAGTCAATTCAGGAAACTATACTTTCTGAATTGACTCGGGTCTGGGTGTGATGGGAGACGCCCCTGGCTTATTTCCTTGGGTACCTCGTAACACAGGGATATTAATCTTACACTTAATAATATACTTAGCGAGCATTAAAAGAGGTGTGTTGTCTGGCGCATTTTTTTATATAGTCAATTGGTTCCTACTGATACTCCTGTACTGCTGGTATTTATATATGATAATGGTTGTGAAGCTTTGTTCACGCGTTGGGCGCCAATTCATTAATACAGAAATAACATTGGTTACCTTTTACCACATAGGGATTGTTTGGTTGATACACTTGTCTGTCGAGCAGAAAGGGCTTTTACAAAAAACCCTAACTTTTGGTGACTTTAAATTTTTTTATTTTTTTTTTACAAATTTTTGTTAGGTACAGAGGATGACAATTCAACCTTTAGAAAACTATTGCAAAATGGGTCTAAGATCATCATCATCAACAGCCTTTAGAAGCTCACTGCTGGGCATAGGAGGCTTATGAGCGAGCATAAGATGCTAGATACGATTTCGTATGTAATACCTAACATGTTATGTGTAATGCCCGGTAAAGATATTTTTAAAATGAGTTTTAATAATAGGGTTGCACGGGTTGCACCAGTTAGCACGACTACGGCTTTTAGATACAACCAACGACATCTAGTAGCTAATATTGTACTTAAATATTTCTAAAGCAATGGGTTCACCAAGCAAAAACTGGTGCTTGCGATGATGCGAAAGTCTGCTTTCTATGAAGTTCGTAACAGTACCGCAAGAATGATATAGATGTCACTTTTAACATTCTTCAAATATTTTTTTTGTTTTATGTATTGGCTAATTCTAGTGGGGCTTAATACAATCCCTTATAAGATAAGCGGGCAGCGTTTACCTGGCAGTCCTGGCACTAATGTCGTCAGTAAATATCCAGCCCAGAAGATGCGTTGGGGCGCTGACTGGCTCCGTTTCGTTTAGGGAATGAACTTGACAAGTTCTAGGGATTGTAAAAGACCCCGGTCCGTTTATCTGTGTGTATGACCATGATTTTTGTGATAAAGATAGGTAGTGATAAGTAATATGCAACAACATCGATCATCATATCAGTTTTATTGAATAATTTATTAAATCATAAAATTACTCAAATGATTTAAATACATTTTTTAAATGTTAAATACATACTTTAAATTGGTAAGGCGAATTATAAAATTAAAGTCAATAATAATTTGGTTCTGCTTTGTAATTTTCCATTTTATATGATTGAATTTCTGAGTGATTAAAAACACTACTTTCTCAGTCTGAACCTTAACCAGTGTCCTCCTGCCATCCTTATTCCTAGCGTGTTCGTTGCCAGAGTGCCAGGGATCGAGGTCTTCTCGCAAGGAGACACCTCAATATGACGCAGGATCTGGTAGACCATGACCTTCACCTCACACAGCGCGAATCTGGAACCTGATAATAAAAAATAATGTACATCCTGGCTAATCTGATTAAAAAAAACAGTTGAATAAAATAGACACCATAGTAAAAGGCTAGAAGTAAGTTATCTTCACACATACGCCCCGACCGCGGTTTGTATGTGAGCGCGCCCGTACTATGCCCGTACCTACGCGCGTCGCACGCACACACTGATACATATACACACTGATAAGGTGAAATGTGGAATGTCAGTCGCTGCGCCGTGCGTAGGTAATGCCGCGCACATGACGCAACGCTGCGCTCCCGCTTGAAATGTTTATTTCGTGTGCTGTTAGTGGATATCTTCAATAACTAATACTCTTGCCATCTGCCGTAACTAAGTAGGACATTGGACTTTTAGAGAAATTTATGGTCGTAGGTTAAATTTCCATCAAAGTAATCCGAATAACGGTGAAGGTGCTCCCTCACCTGGAGCATTGTCCTGTAATGTAACGTTCCAGATTCGATGTCAAGCATAACATAACAAAACTGCCTCCCTGACATGACGAGTTTTGGCCTGTAATTTACATTTCAGATTCAATTTTGAGCATTCCATTACAAAATACTGTCTTACAAAACTCCAGGGAAATTGTATCAAAATATTACACATTGTATATCAAGTTGCGCACGGTAATGTTCGCTGCTTTTCCCTCACCAACGTAATGCTCAAATCTGTAAGATACAGTTTGCCCACTGTAATGCTCAATGATCTTATGATCGACTCTGTAACGTTTACAGGCAAATGCTCCAAGTGAGCACCTTTAAGTGAATTTTCATTTTTAGCATTTAATCATGCACTAATTCGACCCGATCCTAGGGTCCGAGCGGGAATCGACCCCGCGTCTTCCACAATGAACATAAATACAGTTGACAAATTCACCAGGTCTGTTAGTGGCATCTCAGTTGGAAGAGTACCCACCTGGATTGTGGATGAAGTCGGTTCGAGTCCTGCTAGACTTGAGCCCAAAGGATCAGTACGTCATCGTTCGCGTAAAATAAATGTATTGAGATGACACATGACCTAACATAACATAACATACCAATACGACTTTATCCCAAACGGGGTAGTCAGGGGCAAGTGACTGTGTCGTCATGGTAAACGGAACACTCAGAAGCCCACTTTTCATTAATAGTATAAGAATGTTTTCCATCACCGGAGAGTAAGTCGGATAATTAACAATGAACACGAAGATTTTGGTTCTGGCCAGATTTGAACTCGGGACCACACGACACGATCCACGATCTGAGTTCGGGAGCTGAACCACTAGGCCACGTCGATCACATGACATGACATGACAATGTCAAATCTCAATAAAAAAAATTACGCGAACGAAAAACAGATCGATTTTTTATAGTTTTTTTCTTCATGAAATTAATCTTACCTATACAGTTTCTAGGGCCTAATCCGAAGGGCATGTATGTGAAGGGCAGGATTTTGTGACGGTTCTCTTCTGAAAACCTCTCGGGTATGAACTTCTCAGGCTCCGGGAAGTACTCAGGGTCGTGGTGGAACGACCAGGACGGAATAGTTACTGTTTGACCCTTTTTAATCTGGAAAAAATATGAGTTATTATAAAGTGGATAATTTGATATTTGCATTTTACAATGATTAATATTATAAGATAGGAAAACTAAGTGTTAAATAATTTCAATCACTCTTCTTAAACACATTAGTGTGCTTTTAATGACATGACAACGACGACACGATTGGCGTAGTGTGCTGTAGCACGGTTTCTCGCCTCGATTTCCGTAGTGTCCCGGGTTCGATTCCCGGTCGGGTCAATTCAGGAAACGATCTTTTCTGAATTGACTCGGGTCTGGGTGTGCTGGGAGACGCCCCTAGCTTATTTCCTTGTGTGGTACCTCGTAACACAGGGATTTAGTAATCCCTACTTCGAGACCATTACAAGAGGTGTGTTGTCTGGCGCATATTTATTTATATTTATATTTTTATAACAATAATAGCAAGTATGCGGACGGCTTGATGGTGAGCGGTTACCGCAGCCCAAAGCCAAGTCACTTGCATGCATACCGAGTGTTCTCAAACTGACTATAGCGAAAACAAAAAAAAAGTAACAGTGACTAAAATATAGTCGGATAACTTATATCTTACATTTAAACTTAAGAGGATACAGAAGCGTAGTTTTTTCATACAAACGTTTAAAAAAAATCTATGGCCACTATTTAGCATGTTCTTATGTATTTCTTTTTCTAATATATTAATCATAAAACTAGATAAGATTACTTCGATAATCGGAAAAATTCGTCATATTTTTGGCTACGTTCAAACATCCAGAAAATTAATTTGACGACATATATAAAAAGGAAAACATAGGAACACGGCTTAAGCCTTTTCTAATTTTAACTAAAAAAATAAATCGGTCACGTATTCGAAAAGAGATCTGTATGTCTACCACGAGGTGCCAATTTAAATTCACGATATAGTTTGGGTAAAAAAATGCCATACATTTTTTTTTACGCGGACGATAACGCAAATTGAAAATAGCAACTCGTGGTAGACGTACAGTATGTCTACCATGAGTTGTCATTACGTTTACAGCGATTGTTGCGTTCAGAAATTAGTATGCCGTTTTTGGTTCCTTTTATATCACTAGGGGCGCCGAAATCCCATATAAATACGTCAAAACGGTCAATTTATGGTTGACATACAGGGAACTACGAAGCGTCGATTTTGTGTACTTTAAAAAGGTTATTTTGGTCGGAGTGGCAGTTGTCTCCATCGCACTCAGCGGGAGGCTCTAGGCTAACAACAAACGGCAATAGATTTTACAAAAACCTATTTCTCAATTCTCTCGCCCGTGCTGTGTCCTCTTAAACACCTTAACATAAGATATGATAAGATAAATAACCTTTATTGCACAAACAAACAATGCCAACAAGTTATGCAGTAAGTAGATATAAAATGTACAATTCAGGCGGTCTTATATAGAGCGATCTCTTCTAGACTACCTTCTGAAGAGAGACTTGTTTAATAATAAACTAAATAAATTGTGTTCCTTTTAATACATATTTAGGTAGGTATTGTAATAGGATCACCAGATTCCATTTTTTAAGGACAGAAAGATAAAGTATGAGTCATAATATAATACTAAGTTAGAGAGAGGAAGTAAAATTTTACTTGGAATTTATAGACATGTAAGGACTGAGATTTACAGATGAACCATTTGGTTCTAAGAGCGATGCCGACCAGCTTTCTATACGCGCGTTTAAGCACGCATGTAGGCGCATACAGGCGCGCCTTTTGCAACACGTTTATATCTACAGACATTAAGCGTGCCAGAAACGTCCCGGAGCAGACATAATAATATTCTTCTACACGATGTCTTTTAACGTATTGTTACACGGCCGCGCAGACGCCGACAGGCACGGGCCGTGCATTGTATAGAAGAATATTATTTTGTCTGCCCCGGGACGTGTATGGCACGCTCAACGTATGTAGATATAAACGTAACTTAACTCGTACGAGCATTGACGCGCTTGTAAGCGTATTAGCGCGAACCGCTTACTGTCACCACTACCGGATCGAGCAAACACACTGCAATAAGCCTGTGTACGCGCAGTTGGTTTTTTTAAAGGGCGTAATGTAGCGCACGTGTAGACGCGTATGTCGAATCGACCTTATACGAGCTAAAAATAAAGCTGGTCTGAAATCGCTTTAAAAGGTACTTACAATTAGGTCCTTAGTGGCCTGTTTATTGGGTTTCCCCAGGTTGTAGTCCTTCACACACTTCCGGTCGAGCATGGCCGCTGCAGGCCACTTCCGAAGAGTTTCTAAACATTTAGAAAGCTATCAAGTGAGAGTCTGAGATACTACGGGTGAGGTGCACCTACTGATGCAATCAGTATCAGCAAATAGATTAAGTAAAGCATTCATTATGACGGCACGATTGGCGTAGTGTGCTGTAGCACGGTTTCTCGCCTCGATTTCCGTAGTGTCCCGGGTTCGATTCCCGGTCGGGTCAATTCAGGAAACGATCTTTTCTGAATTGACTCGGGTCTGGGTGTGCTGGGAGACGCCCCTAGCTTATTTCCTTGTGTGGTACTTCGTAACACAGGGATTTAATAATCCCTACTTCGAGACCATTACAAGAGGTGTGTTGTCTGGCGCATATTTATATTTATATATTTATATTTATTCAGTTTGTACAAAAATCAGAGCATCCTCTTTTTTGACGCTTATTGTCACGCTGCGATAGCATTTAACTGAGCCACCATTTCTCAAACGGTTATGAAATAGCCATGACATTAGGTACTGCATACGTTTGAGGTCACAGCATAAAACCACGGCGCGAAACGGCACTGCTCCAACGCGGCATCGCCTCGTTTAAAGAAGCGAACGGCGCGCGCGCACCGCTCACCGTCCGTTTCATGCTAACATTGTAAAATATACTATGGTACACACAATTCAATGCTCTAAGTTCGTCATTACATTCCCTAAAATATGGTTATTCCACTCAACCATATTTTAGGGGATGGCTGGATCATACGTCAACTTGTGAACAGGTGCCACTTTCGGAAACTGGTCCGCTCAGGTTCACTATAGTTTGGGTACCGTAATGATAATTATATTGATGTTCAAACTGTATGACTCTGGTTACAAAGGAAAAAATTGTAAATGACTAACCTGAATTGTAAACCGGGTCTTCTCAGTGGAATCAGACTTCCGACGCCGGTGGTAGTCACATTATATGTATGTATTATATTTAATATATAGATTGTATTTATATTATGTATGTATATACTAAAGCTAAATTTTCAATTTTAAATGACGATTCAAAAGAACTGTAAATTCATGGTCTACTTGAATGAAGCATTTATGAATTTCTAATTGAATTTTGAATTTTATTAAACAACAACAAAAAAAATGGCAAGTCTATTGTCAGGTTTGGAGCGATGCTGGGATAGTGTGCTGTGACCATTATGCTCATCATAAAAAGTATAATTTGAAACCAGTGAAAGCTTTGACGGAGGTTTGTCGGAAACCTCTCTTTATGAAATCTCATTGAGAAAAACCTTCCGGGCACTCATTCCACAATATTAGCGTCCTCGGAAGATAGCATACCGATTCTCTAAAATGTCAAACCAACTTACCGGAAATAACCATATCCAAGTAAGCCATATGCTGTATAGAGTTGTAGTCGAATTTGCCGTCATTCTTTTCATCGTTTTCTCTGATCTCCTGTACCAGTTTTTCCTGAACGTCAGGGTTGACAGCCAGCTCATGCAGCAGGAATGAGACCTCGGTGGAAACTGTCTCGTAGCCCGCGAACAGGAAAAGGATGGCTTGGCCTATTAAGTCATTGTATGACCATTCTGAGAAACAAATATTTTTTTCATATGTTTAGTATTATTTAACTATCTAAATCAGCCCAATTCGTCCCACTGCAGGGCCAAGGACTTTTATCGCAATCTCGGTGCCACATGATTCAAAGCCATTTTGTTCACTTCTATACCATAAAGTGCGTTATAATACATTTAAATAACGATTGTTATGAACAAAGTAATAAGGGTTCTTTTTTCAAATCATGTTTTTTTCTATTACCCACCTTTTGTAATATTTTTCTTTCCAACATCAGATTCTTCAACTGTCGCAAATCCAGCTGCTGTATCTGTAGTGGTTTTGGTGTCATGTGTAAGAGTTCCTGAAAAATGCGTTTAAAATTAACAGTTATGAATAAAGATAATATACGTTTTATTTGGATTATTTTGACAGTTTTAAATTAAGGACTAAAGATTGCGAGGCGAGACTGAGGCCAAACACAAACCCAGAGAAAGGGTTAGAACAGAATACGGGATCTCTAATCGTTTTTCTATAAAAATTGATCACACCCCCACCTAATTCCCGCAAATCCCGCACAATATAACCTTGCTTTTTTTGGCTAAAAACGACGTTGTTCATTTGAATGATCTTCGTGTAAGTGAGTTGCTGTAGCTAAAGAGTTCATTCATTTTGTGTGATGAAACTCACCTTTCTTGGCTTCCAATAGGAGGTGGATCATGTCGTTTCTGACAATGTTATGTTTCTCCCGCTGTTTCATTGTCCCGTACACAATAGTTGTGAAGAAATCTCCTGCCTCTACTGGCACCAGAGATACATTGAGTTTCTGTAAAATGATATTATAAGTACTTATACCTACTTATTGTTTTCTATATTCTGTGTGGCGTGGTGTACAGAAGGTGTGCACAACAAAAACACAACTATAATTCTGTCATAATTATCAAATTCCGCCTCCGTGGCCGAGTGGTGACAGAGCTCGGCCCAATATCCGGAGGACCCGGGTTCAAATCCCAGGTCGAGCAAAGTGTGTTTTCGGTTTATATAGGAAATTTTCAGGGTTTGACTGACTGACTGACGGATGACTTGATTTTAATTTTTTTCTTTTTACCAAATATTTAAACAAATGACGTGGTACAAAAATATGAAATCAAGTAACTTGGTAACTAGTGTCATCATCATCCGTGCGGTCTATCCCGGTTGTGAACCCACACTGGTGTGTGGGGTCCCAGGGTCCGCCTTTCTTATTTTCTTGGCCCACTTCGCGCGTTCTTGTGCATCCTCAGTGGTGAGTTTGTTGGCACGCATGTCACCCTTAACGACGTCGAGCCACCGCTCCTTGGGTCAACCTCTTCTGCCGGTCCCCGGCGGAGCGGCATGGCCAGACATTTGTTGCCGTCGCGCGTTGACGTCGCACGGTCAACTAACTTGGTTACAAGTGTGTGCCATATAATTCTGAACTAATATTGGCGGACTTAATACCAAAATACATACCAGTCAAGGAGCTTAGTCAAAATATGACAAAGACTTGGATTACTTTAACATTAAAAAACAACACCAGTACCTATAGTAATTCTAAATCCTGTTATGTTTTTAGTGAATACTCATAATGTAAGAGATAAGTATGGAAAACAGACCTTCATAAGAGCAGGCACAGATCTGAAGCCCAAGAACTTGATCGATCGTGTGAATGTGAAGGTTGTTAACTCTCTTGCTTTGATGTAGAACTGGCTGTCTTCGCTCTGGGAGTTGACCTGCAGCCCGAAGGCACAGGTGGCGATGACGTCGTTGGCATATCGGCTGGACAAGTCCTTGACGTCGAGGTCGACGTATCCGTCTGTGAAGAGATGATGCAAAATAGAAATGATTCAAAAGCACCGAGATATTAAGCAAAATTAACATTTGCGAAAGACGCATATTTTTTGGAAAACTACATTCCTACGTTGAATTAAAAATTGGAACTATTTTGAACAGAATTATGACATGGTAATACGGTATAATGATGCAATAGAATGTATCATATTATTGAAGCTTTATTATAAAAAAATTGATTCTCCCACATTACGATAGATATGACTATGAGCCCCAATTGAAGCTCCAACTTATCATACAGATAAGATAACTTAGAACAGGTAACATAATATTGTGAATGTGCACATTGAGAACTGATTGGAATAAAATTAAACAATCCAAACCTTTTGACTCGTTTATTTTTTTTCTGAGCTGCTCCAACATTTTATCCCCAACCTCGAGCATAAAAGGCACCATGAGTCGCATCTTGGCGCTGGTGAATGCTGGACTCAGGGTGGAGCGCATCGCTTTCCACTCGTCACCTAGAATAAATTAAATGTATTTTTAGAAACTCACCTTTGTATTATATCCGAAGATCTTGAAGAACATGATTAACCCATGAATAAATACCTATTTGAAAATTACTACTCCAAATTCCAAAAAAAAATATTTGCAAGAAACATAAGTGTATTTGATACAGATATCAAATAAAAAAGTAGTGTCACCATATTCAACCTGATTCGGCAAGCAAATGTACACATCATTTAATTAGTTACAAATGTTACAATGGAAATTTATTACAATTAGATTAAAATTCATATTTAATTCAGTTACCATTACAAAATTAGTCACAAGTTCAAAATAAAATCAAATTAAAAATAATAATACCAATAACTCATATAATTCAAGTTCATGCAATGTTACATTATTTTGTCCGTCAAGTACTCATATAAACTATAATAGGCATGTTGCAGTAGAAACATTTTTACCTGATGTTCTGTTACATTCAAAATGGATCTTGGTAAATGATTATAAAGTCTCTGCGCCATGCAAAAAATACTGTGATCAAAAAGTGTCGTTTTGTGGGGTGGAATGCGTAATTTGAAATTATGCATTTTGCTTTGGTGTTTTTGAAATTTATCCAGATTCTTTTTGACAAATAATACGATTTCATAAATATATATATAGGGTAAGGTAAGCATTCTCCACTCTTTAGAATAAGATTTACAGCTAGTAGTTTGATGTAACCTGAACATAGATCCAACTTCACATTTTTTCATATAACTTAACTGGCCTGAAAAATACCGGTTACCTTTGGATTGAGACTCTCTTTTCATGAAAATCGATAGACATTTAGAACCTCCACAACAAATGCAGACAATAATCACTACGTAGCGGAACTCTAAATTGTTCACAATATTTTCAGACTAGGTGGACATTGCCCTGGTTAGCACTACGAGTCCGTAGCTGTGTGGTTGGTTTCCTTTCTTACATGGTAATTATCTCTTTCGCAAAGAAAGACCTACATTGTTGAACACAGAACACATTGATCAAGCGGGTAACTTTCCAAGTTTTGCCATAAGAAAATGATCTTCACTTTAGAACATTTTGCAATGCCGTGCCATCGGTGACTTAAGTTCTCTACCTTTAGAATTACTTATCTGCTTGAGTTATCGTTTTAAACTTCTTGTTAACTTGATGATTGATACCTTTTAGGAGCAGCAAGCTCCTACCAAACACCGGGTCTGACTGATCACCAGGTCCTCGTCTGTCTACAAAATGGTCAAAATCCTTGACGGTTATATTCTTCACTAACTCTCGGTCTCTGATTAGGAACAGTGGGTTCATGAATTCGTAGTGGCCAATGATCCTGATAAAGAAAATATTACAATAATTATTTTACTGTTTTGTAAAAAGCTGGTATGTTTTGAATTCCAAATACGATTTGAAAATTCTTCTTCTTCATCTCGAGTCTCTCGAGGTTAGGTTAAGTATAGGGTAAGAGTATATAAAAATGGTAAGTATATGATTATATATATATTTTTTTGTTTCTTTTTTTATGATTTTCGAATAAAAACTTGCCTGTCCTCTGGAAACGCGTGATAGCTTTTCTGGATAGCGGTGGCCATGTGTTCCAGTCGTAATAAAACTTTAGCATTATTTCCAAACACTGGAACAACAGGCCGATGGTGTATCTCGAGTTTAGCCAGCTTGGAGTACACCTACAGATATATTTGAGAAAATGATTAGCCTGTAATCGGGTCTATTGCTGGGACCGCCACCATGATTGAAATCTAATTGTGAGCCTCGACAAACGTGAACTCTATAAAAATAGCGCAGTCAGGTTATTCACTAACTTCGATTTTTGGAAGCGTATACTAGGCCAGTACCCACTAGCACAAATAAAGAGGTATATAAAAAGTCAGTTCCCGTTTTGGTAGGCATGGTCATAACACTAATAAAAAGGGTATTTGACTTACCTGTCTCAGGTACAGCACCAGAGCGGTGATGGCCGCCACCAGCCATATAAAGACTATCATCTTTTTTCTACTTCAACTGAAATAAAATGTAAAAAATTAGGAGAAAGTGTGCTAGAAATATTTAGATGATGACCACAAAGCGACATCTATGTCAATCGAAATTATAATCACGTGAGTAAATAAAAGGAACCGAGTGAAAGCTTCAACACCCAGACACAAACAATCACAATTGTTTATCACATTAAACATAGTCCTGAGGGTTGAACCCACAATCTCCTAGATGAGTTAGCCGCAAATATAGTAAAGAGTTCGTAGATAAAAATTTTAAAACTGGAACTTCATGTTTTTGTATCATTGTGTTTATAACCACTTATACACAATGCAGTCTCTACTAACAGGCTTAAATATTGTAATCTCAAGGGCAAACAAACTATACAAACCGAGTGATGTCATCAACTGGTAGTCGAGCGAGACTCTTTGTGTAACTGGTCGATGTATTTGCTTTTGTTTATTGCCTTGTTTTATTGCAAAATCAGACAAGCATTCAAATAATTTTTAATTATTCTTAGATATACTTTCTTAAAAGTGTCGCAACATTGGCAAAGCGCGCTTTTGTTTAAGTGCGGTCTCTCTCTCTCTCTCTCTATGTTTAACATAACATATAATTGCCAGTGTTGGCCTAAATTTAGCCAATATTTTTTCAATACATAAAAAGGGAATTCAATAAATCGATACATACCTGCTTCCACGCACAAAATTATTTTTAGATTCCACTAACACTGTGTCACACTGAGTTCACTCGACTATCAAAGCGGACGATAGTTGAATATCTAAAATTGGCGCTAACGTTGCCTTACATACTTTGATAAAAATGTCATGTCATTGTTTTTGTTATTCACTGACTATTGATAAGTCTATTAAAAGCAAAAGATTAAGGGATAACATGGGTTTTTGTCTACGTTTAGTGGGGTGTGTTAGACAGACACATTATCAGCATGAGCTCTCACCGTGTCGCGATGGAGAGAGGCGGGGGGGGGGGGGGGATTTGGTAGGTGGAGAGAAATCGCAAAAGCTAGCCGGAAGTGCTAGTGTTATTGCTAGCTGATGATTTTTACAGCTTTACTGGACAGTAGGGTGAGCGAATGGCTCTCAGTGCTACAAGTCCTGGTGAACAACGCCACCTATATTCTCTCTGTAGGCGGCTATGGGCGCGAGGTAGGAGGTAGGAGCCGTGAGAGCTAGTGGCCAACTTCGTATCTCGAAGCTCAACGGGGCCACCCCGCCGACGTTTTGTTGTCGTGGGTGTGGGGCCTACTACCTGTTTCTTTTTTTATCTAAGAAAAAATGCTTTATGCACTATCCCACCACTGGGGAGAGCGGTGGGGGAGTTTGGGACTCCCCGCCGGTGAAGCCGGCGGTATACCCACTAAAAGAACCTCGGTGTATCTCCACTTTGCTTTAGTGGGACGACGTGGGATTCCCTAAGGATTTCAGCCACATCGGCCTAAGCGGTCGGCCAAGCCACTGCCGCGCCTCCTCACGCCGCATGGGGTATCCTGATACACGACAGATACCCCCCAGACAGGGACACCGTGGAAAGCCGGTCTAGTGTCCTAGGGAACTGGGAGAAGATGGGCAAACCTCCCAGCCATCTGCGTCGTAGAGGGGCCGCCAAAGGGGTGGTCCACCCTGGCCTTTTCCGCGGTCTTCTTCTGCGTCATAATGGGGCCTACTCCTTCACATAGTTGATTAAAAATAAAACCTTTCTTCCTCGCTGATGATGAAGCTTCTTAGTATAAAAACAGTCCTATCCAGTTTCCGATTTTTTGATTTTATCCAATAAAAAATATCAAATCTCTCATCTTTATTTTTATTTAAAATTGTAGATATAAATTCTGCAGGTGATCTTGCTTACAGCAGTCTGGCGAATCTGCCCTGCTAGATGCAGGAGACCAGGCTAGGCTACCTTCACGAATGGCCTCACGTTCGGAAGGCAAATAGCTGGAGAACGGAGTTCCTCTTGTACGCATCGTGCGGCTTTTACAAGACGGTGATGGATCCTACTCCATGTTTACGTATGATGGTAGTTTAGTGTGGGTTGGTACTAAGAGTTTAACGGTAACGTAGCTTGTTTGTCCTACGAGTGGCAAGATATAAATAAGTATTTTAAAATGAATAAAAATGATTTCTTGCTTATTGTGATTGATTTGACGAGCATAATTTGATCTGGTGCAAGAAGCAAAGAAAAAAATTGGTGGTGGGTTCTTTCTTTTCGAGTGTGCTAAGGTATGTATACCTTAGCACTTTTTTATGCACACTCGAACACGCCAATTACTCGACATTGTACATTCAGTACACTGAATGTACAATGTTTTATGTATAGTCAAGGTGAGCCATATAAGATTTTATAACAAACTCTTAATGTGGGTCCCTTACACCACCTAGGCAATAAGGAATTTTTCACCATCTTCAGTTGAGCAAAATTTGGTTGAACCTTGCTAATGCTTCGTAAATCGAGTTACTAACCGTGACTATGGGATGAGTGGTCTGTGTAAATTCTTGCACAACGAATAATCATTGACATTGATGATGAAAATCTGAATAATATTGCAATTTCTCAGGTAGTAGTATTTTGTCAGATAATGACTAGGATACAAGGTGACGTAACCCTAATCATGATCTACAAGTTGTTTTTGTTGTAGTACACTATTTATTGATTTCCTGATAACGTTATCCATATTGTGTTACCTAAAACAGTTGCACTTAGATTTTCAAATAATAAAATTGTTGAAAAAGGGTTTACTTTTTTATTTTTTCATTTTCCAATATTCTTTATCCATTAGATACATCACAGTTTCCATTATTTACGATAACGTGGGCACCTATCCCTTTTCATTTCAGTCTATTTGATAAAAACAACAGAGTAATTATGTTATCTCGCAAATGGATAAATAAATTATGGCAATCGAAAAGATACTGAAACATTTGTGTTTCAAATGGTATACATGGCATTACGCCCTCAAACTTCATAGGGATCGTTCTTGGTTTGTAGTTCAAATTATCTGTTCACTATTTTTAGATGAGTTTATTCTAATAGTCCATATCTTTACAGATTCATCAAGCTTTAAAAAAGGCTGGCATTAGCACTTGAGACCTTAGAACAAACGAACATCAACATAAAAATCCTAAAATACTTTATGAGCAAAATTAAAGTCATTTGATTGAAACATTAAGAACACTGGTTGCGGCACCTTTATTTGCAACAACGTTATTCATATTTTTCAATTCACATAAATCTGCCGTTTTATTAAATAAAAATAATATCATCTTCATCATTAGCAGTCATAAAACGTCCACTGCTGAACATAGGCCCCCCTCCTTCCGATTTGCCGGCGGTCTGCATCCACCGGGATCCTGCCACCTTGACCAGGTCGTCCGTTAACTTTGCAGGCGGGAATCCCATGCAGCGCTTGCTTTGGCACGGTCTCTAGTCTTGAACGTTACTGCCCAAACGGCAAACAGTTCTTCGCGTAATGTGCCCCCTCCACTCCCACTTCAACTTACCCACTGGCTACGTCGGTTACTTTGGTTCTTCCGAGCATAGCCCTCTTCATAGCTCGCTTAGTGTCTTTGAGCTTTCATTTGCCTCATAGTCAGAGACCATGATCCAGCTCCGTAAGTAATCACAGGTAACACATTGCTGATCGTATAGTTTTGTTTTGAGGCAATGAGGTATGTTGTAAGACAAATGGTAGCGCAGCTTGAATTGAATCACTTGTCATGAGTAGACAATAGAGTTCCCTATGGATACTGAAACAGGTGTATCATGAAAAGTGAGTTAAAATAAGTTAAGCAACCAAAATGATTTAGGTATTGCACTGTAACAATTCCTAATGTCCGGTTCATTTTAATCAAGCCAGTCATTGACACATTATTTCTAGAAATTTCACCTAACGTCATTTGTGTAGATAAAGTAGCAAGTCCTGGTGGTGGAAACCGGAAAAAACAAATTACTAACTAATTGCCACAACATCCTACTTTCACCAAGCAAGGATGCTTGAATAACTAGCTGTTTCCTGCGGTTCTGTCAGCCGTTTCTAAGAAATGAGATTCCTGAAATTCAGTTTTCTATGTTTTAAGACAACGTCTTTTTAAATGTGCAGTCAGTACATTAATATCTATATTTTTCATTAGCCACGAATATCCATTTATTCGTTCGTTTAGATTTAGTTCGACCTTTGTTGACTTGTACAGATTGTTGTAGATAATGTTTACCTTAGACATTTTTGAAGAAAGGGTTCAGGGGACAACTAAACGTCGATTTTGTGTACTTTTCATAGGTAATTTCGGTCAAAGTTGCAGTTGTCTCTATCCTACTATGCGAGGAGCTTGGTTAGCAACAGACAGCAATAAATTTTACAAATACCAATTTTTCAATTCTGTTGATCGTGCTGTATCCTTTTAACAATTAATCTGACTATCCGGTTCCGTGATAACTAATTCTTCATGAACATCCCTGGTAACTGCACTAATGATTGAAATTATAAAGGCCTATGTTGTGAAAGGCAAAATAAACTGTTGCTTTTTAATATACGGGCACACAGTACCGGTATAATACGGTAACATCATGTTAAAATGTATTTTGTGGGTTTGAGATAGGAAAAAATCATAAAAACCACCTGCAACAATAGAGGTTTTACCTGAGTACATACAACGTGTTAATGATAAAGCGCAAAACCTGAAATTAGTTTGCTCAGAATCGAGAGTAGAATCGATTCCACTAATAAAAATTGGGGTCAAAATATACTCAAAAAAAAAAAAAATTATTTATTATTAATATTATTAATAAATATTTATTACGCCGTGTTTAATTATTACTTAACTCTATTGTTGCGGCGTCACGCGAAGCGGCAACGTCGCACTAGATCGCGCGTAATTACCATAGACTTTTTAATTTGCAACAAACACAAGAAAACAAAAGATATTAATCTTCGTAAATAATCCGCGAATATTAATACTTTACATTATTCTTTTATGATAAAAATAAGTTCGGGTTTCTGAGGTTTTGTGCTTTTTCATTAACACGTTGTATAGTCAGCAAGAAGAGATAGAGCTGACATACGAGTACCACTGCTCCCTAATGAGCTCCGGTAACTTTACTCACCAGCTGGAGCACTAACCATGGGGGAGGTATTCACATCCAGATGGGCACCTTAACTGATACCTAAAAAGCATCACGCGATTGGTAGGAACACAATATCTTTCCATCTGCTACCATCCTGACATACGAACAAATGATCCATTCAACCTCACCTTATACATTTGTTTCGTTATTCGCCTTTCATCCCATATTTTCATAATTATGATCAAACAATTTTCCTCCATCTAAATTTTAGTGACAATATCTTCTTTCACACACATATTTACGAACTGAGGAATCTGCATCGCCCTGCCTCTCTAAACAAAATAACGCTTGCTTCTTGCCTCTACCTTGGGCCATTCTCCGCGACCCAAGTTCCCGCTGAAGTTGATAAATGACGCAGAGGTAATCCCGCCAGTAATCTCCATCGATGCGTTCCGCAATTTTTCACCTTTTTCTATCTTTTAATCCAGAAAGCGTCACGCGTAATGAACGAAGCCAACTACCTAATGAAGCACGTGTTAGGATTTGCTGTAAAATTGAGCGACAACAGAAGCTTAGGCGTGCTGATAGATTAAAGCATTCACTTGTTTCAGAACATCGATCATTCGTTTTTAAATTTACTCAAACCACATTGTATCCCTTCGCGAATGCGGCACTGTAGGTTCTTTCAAAAGACTGCTAAAAGAACATCTTTTGAGTTTTACTTAAACTACATTGAATCATTATATTAATATTTATTTATATTTTATTTATTGTATGTATTATTATGTTTATATATATGTTTATGTACTTATTGTAGAATATTAATTTACTTGTTTGTAAGTAAAACATGTACTTAGGGGTTTTTAGTTTGTTACGATTTTTGAATATGTAACTCTCATTAACATTTCCATTTGTACACGTTTGTCTATCCATAACAATTTTAAATGAGTTTTTCCTGTCGCCATGGTCTGCTGGAAGAAATCTCTTTCTAGAGATAAGCTAACCTGTACTTTTGTACTCCTTATTGTTTTCTCTGTAATTTGTCTCTTTGTGTACGAAATAATAAATAAATAATTGCGAATATGACGCTCGATGTTCAGTCACAACTTAATTTTAAAAAGAACGAGAGTTTTGGTGTTACATATAAAGAGCAAATGCTCGGTGCGGGGAACAGGAAAAGAGGTCTGGTGCGGTCGGTACATATTTTTATCTATGAAAAGAGTGCACGCAAAAATGTTCGCAAGAACTTTACATTACATGGAAATGTTTGAGAAAACTGAGCATTTACCTGTATAGTGCCATTCTTAAAACCGTTATATTGCAATAAAATTCTCTAGCAAATGATTTACTCTCTAATGTTCCACCTTAAGGCCTGGTTTCCAGTAAAGCGGAGAAGAGAGGAAATGTGTTTTCATAACCAATTAGATTTCTTTAATTTCACATCTGTCTGTGGGATGTGAAAATAACGAAATCTGATTGGTTATCAATACACATCTCCTCTCCGCTTTGGTGGAAACCGGGCCTGACACATTGTAGATCACAGACAGATAGATACATTTAAATAGATACGTGTGATGTCTTGCTATTACAATAAAGTCAATGTCAGGTAACTCGAATCTTAGTGGCAGCGCTGGCAGGCAAAATTGTGATTTATTCTGATAACTGTGATCGAGTTTACTGGTGCTGACTTTCCACTAATCTGCTGCCAGTCACCGGGCATGACGGCAATATATGTGACAGCCTAAAAGTGCCAGCCAGCTCGGCGTCTTCGGACGCGAGTCAAATCTGCGGGGCCTTGGATAATTATTGTACGTACATTGCTATGTGAGTAGTGGTAGTTGGCCCGACCTCGTCCTTGTGGTTTCGTGACTGTCTACAAGGTGATTTAGATTCAAATGAAAGTGAATAAGGAACAAAAATAGCAATAAAGAGGATTTTTATTTGGACAAGTACAATTCGTTATTGATGCTTAACTTTAAGCTTTAGCCTTGGAACTTTCCCCTGTATAGGCTTCTAAAGTAACCTTTTGTAACGCCACACTGCTGCCATCTACTACCGCCGGACGTCAACCGGTCGCCAACAGCCAAGCCAAGTCATCGCCCTGCCACGCCTTCCGGTCCAGCCATGCCAGCCTTTTGGAAGGGGATGGCAGCCAGCCTATATAAACGCCAGCAAGCCATAATTTGAGAATTCTCTTGCGTACGACGAATTAAGGGGAAACTCTGCCCGTTAATTACTGTAATCCTTTGTAAAATTGTAAAGTGAAATAAAACCAGTTGATTGTGAGCCTAGTTCTTTATTCCAGCGTTACAATTCAGAAGTGGGATACCCCAATAACGATGAGGACTCGATCTTTTGCTCACAAACGGCTACGACCTTCTGATTGGGACAAGGAAAGTCCTTCTACTTCAAAAGAAGACACGCCTCAAGGAGATTCCGCTAGCGATGACGATGGGTCGTGTCCTCCTGCAAGAAAACTGTTAAAAAGCCTATTAGTACAAGAAGTTCAAAAAGCCATACACGACCTGCAAAATGAGGTACCCACCTTTTCCCGGGCTAAAGAACATCGTGCAGCGTCCTTAATTCCAGAATTCGACCCGGAGAACGAAGACTGCACCGTGCAAACCTGGCTGAAAAAGATAGATCAATTGGGCGAGATTCACCATTGGGACGACAAAACCAAATCGTTCTACCTACAGGACAAGTTAAGAGGCCAAGCACGTAAGTGGTATAATCGCCTTGATGAATACGATTGGTCATGGGAAGAATGGAAGCACATGCTCAAACGCGCTTTCCCTAAGCACCGCGATCAATGTAATGCGTTGGAAGAAATGCTCAGCAGAAAGAAATTGGCAAATGAGAGTATGACAAAATACTTTCAGGAAAAAACTGCCATGTGCTTCCGGTGCAAACTATCGGATGCTGCTACTGTTTCCTGTGTCATTCGTGGACTACCGCCTACGCTGCAATCAAATGCGAGGGCCTTTCAATGCGAACGTCCAGATGAACTTTACGAGGGATTTCTATCTGCATTCGACGATTATCGCGTACCAACTACATTTGAAGCACGTGGGGCGTTCAAGGAAAATTCACGTCAAGTATCGGAAAGGAAAGTACCTGTGAACATCGAGACAGATCCTTGCCCGCGCTGTAAAAAGACTGGACACCTCGTACGAAACTGCCCTGTACCAGATCTTCGTACCTGTTTTAAATGCAATGAGACAGGCCACATCGCTCCGCGATGTCCTAAAAATGCTAACAATTCTTCCACCAGATTGAATAATGTCAAGGAGATAAAGCTGATTCAAAATTATAACGACGTGTACAAGAAAACTGCCAAGATCAACGGTGTTTACGTGAAGTCTTATGTGGATACAGGCAGCCAAGTTAACATACTCACTACCGAAGTCGCCAAGCTCTTAAACTTAGATGTGCAGCCAACTAATCTGGCACTGAAAGGATTTGCCGGTGACAGTGTAATGAGCCACGGTGAAGTGCAGTTCCAGCTTGAAATCGATGGCCTTGACATGCCATGCACTGCTTGCCTAACTGATATAAAAATGAATGGCATTAATTTACTGATAGGGCAGCCTGTTATTAACAGCGAAGGAATGTCCTTGACTGTTCATAACGGCACAGCCACTTTGAAACGTGAACCTGACTTCTTGAGCCACATAGACGTAATAGACGAAAGAGATAGGTTCAAGGTTGTAACCGCATCGAAGGAAACCTTACCACCGGGAACATCGATAATCAGAATTCGCATTCTAGGTAACCAAGATGGCTGCAACGTTGTCACGCCAGCTCGACACTTCGATCTACTCGGAGTGACCTACTCACTGCCAGCGACTCTGCTCTGCGGAAGCGAGGGCTACCTGAAGGTCGTCAACATGGGAGCCAAGGAGATCCAGTGGACTGAGGGTACCGTCCTGCTGCGGGCCGAGGGCTGCGACAAAGCCCAGATTGAACAGGTCAGTCATAATGCCAATACATGCCTTTCATTTCCTGCCACATATGTATTAAGCACTTGCCCTACTAAGCCAAACGATAAGTCCAGCATAGGTGGGGTAGACATAAATAGCATTGCTATAGGCCCGTTAAGTGAAAGTGAGCGCAATGAGTTGATTAATTTATTATCAGAATACAGTAATTGTTTCGCCTGTGATACAAAAGACCTAGGGTGTTCAGATTTAATACAGATGCACATAAACTTGAATAGCAATCAGCCAATTAATTACAGACCCTACAGATTATCACATACTGAGCAGCAATTAGTCAAAACCAAAATTACGGATTTGTTAAATGCAGGCATTATTAGGGAGTCTGAGTCTAGTTATGCGTCCCCAGTATTACTAGTGCGCAAGAAAAATGGGGATAGTAGGCTTTGTGTAGACTATCGCGCTCTAAACGCAATTACTGTACGTGACCGTTATCCACTTCCTAATATAGATGACCAGGTTGCCAAGCTAGCTGGCAAAAATTATTTCACCAGTTTAGATATGGCTCAAGGATATCATCAAGTTCTCATTTCTCCAGAGGATATACACAAAACTGCCTTTGTGACCCCTCAAGGACACTACGAATTTACCCGCGTTCCCTTTGGTCTAGCTAATGCACCTTCTGTCTTCATGCGTTTAGTCAACAAGATCATTGAGTCGATAGGTATTTCCAAAGAAGGGACAGGTTTAGAAACAGAAATCCTAGCTTTTTTGGACGATATATTATTGCCAACGCATGATATTCAATCAGGCATTCAGCTACTTAGGATAGTTCTCGATAAACTTCAATGCGAAAACCTGAAACTAAATATGAGCAAATGTTCGTTCCTGCAAAAAGAAATCACATACTTAGGTCATAAGATCTCTCCTAACAGCGTGCAACCGGGTGAATTAAAATTGACAGCCGTAACATTGTTCCCAACCCCATGTAATGTCCACGATGTACGTAAATTCATCGGGTTGTGTAGTTACTTTCGCAAGTTTATTCATAATTTTGCAGTAATAGCACGCCCTCTTACTGATCTCACTAAAAAACACGCACAATGGATTTGGGGTGAGGCACAGTCAAAAAGTTTCTGTGAACTCAAAGCTAAGCTGTGTAGTAAACCCGTATTAGCTATTTACGACCCGGAACTGCCAATAGAAATTCACACAGATGCTTGTAAACAAGGTATCGCCGGTATTTTGATGCAGAAGCAAACCGATAACACACTGCGCCCCGTTATGTACTTTAGTCGAGTTACGTCACGAGAAGAAAGTGTTTATCATAGTTATGATCTCGAAACCCTAGCAGTTGTAGAATCATTGCGGAGATTTAGAGTCTATATTTTCGGTAAACATGTGCGGGTCGTCACAGATTGTACAGCTGTTCGTGCTACCCTCACAAAGCGTGATTTAGTTCCCCGTGTTGCCCGATGGTGGCTTTTGATCCAAGACTATGACATTAGCATAGACTATAGACCGGGAGAGCAAATGAAACACGTCGACGCGCTTAGCCGAAGTCCAGCTAACATGACAACAAAATCAAATGTCAATGTTTCCGAACGCACTGAGAGTGACTTTGCAAATGTCAACCGTTTAGATGTCACTGATTGGTTTTATACAATTCAACACCAAGACGAAAAATTGCGCCAAATTATTGAGTTGCTAAATAGTGATAGTGCCGATCGCGACGTAACGAACAATTATTCCTTGATTGATAACCGTTTATATCGCAAGACACTGCAAGGCAAACGTTTAGTCGTACCCGCATTTGCGCGTTGGAAAATCCTACAAATGCACCATGACGATGCCGGTCATGTGGGTTTAAAAAGGTGCACCGAGCTCTTAAAAGGTGATTATTGGTTTCCAAAAATGTCTCGATTTATTAGGAAATACGTTTCAAGTTGTCTGCACTGTGCTTACGGAAAGGGGGAATATGGAAAGAAGGAAGGTAAATTACATCCCATACCAAAGCCTACCGAGCCAATGAAAATGATTCACGTCGATCATTTAGGTCCCTTCTGCAGATCAAAAAAGGGTTATCAATACATGCTGGTAGTGACAGATTCTTTTTCTAAATTTGTTATTGCTGAGCCCACTCGTACAGTAAACTCAATAGAAACGATTAGAGTACTGAAAAAGATTTGCAGCTTGTTTGGTTACCCCGCGCGTGTAGTTTCTGATCATGGCAAAGCTTTCACCAGTAGGCATTTTAAAAAGTTTGCAAATGACAAACAGTTCAGGCACACACTTTGTACTATTGCATGCCCACGAGCCAATGGGCAAGTTGAGCGTACTAACCGTACAATCTTGGACGCTTTACGAGCCACTGAGCCTAGTCAGGCAGGTAATAATTGGGATAATAGTCTACCTAATGTAGTATGGGGTATAAACAATACATTGAATGCATCAACAGGGTTCAAACCCTACGACCTTATGTTTGCGCATGCTGGTAGGTCTGTATGTGATGTGTCTGTACCAGATCGTGTGATAGAGCCTGTACAATCTAGGAGAGCCCGTGCTGCTGCACTCAATAAAGCAGCCAGTAGTAAGATGAAGAAGCAATTTGACAAAAGGCGCAAAAACAGTACCTTATATAAAAAAGGAGATTACGTGCTTTGGAAGCAAGCCCCTGTTACTAGTGCTAGTAAGGTTAACTCTAAGCTTGATGATATTTATTCAGGTCCTTATATGGTAGTGAAGGTTCTAGGTAATGATCGTTACAAGATAAGAAGCATTAAGGGGCTAAGGGGGTACAAAAAGTTTACAGGCCTAGTGTCTGCAGATGCTATCAGACCTTATAGGAGTGTAGCCCCGATGTCAGACAGTGGAAGTAGTACAGATGATCAGTTAGAGACTGAGGACCTCATTGACCTCCTGGAGAGTTAACTGATTCAATAATGATGTAAACTGATGCCATAGACGACCGGCCTTCATAGCTGTTTACTAATGCCAACTTTTGTTCCCATTGCGGGGGCAATGATTGTTTCAGGATGGTCGAGTGTAACGCCACACTGCTGCCATCTACTACCGCCGGACGTCAACCGGTCGCCAACAGCCAAGCCAAGTCATCGCCCTGCCACGCCTTCCGGTCCAGCCATGCCAGCCTTTTGGAAGGGGATGACAGCCAGCCTATATAAACGCCAGCAAGCCATAATTTGAGAATTCTCTTGCGTACGACGAATTAAGGGGAAACTCTGCCCGTTAATTACTGTAATCCTTTGTAAAATTGTAAAGTGAAATAAAACCAGTTGATTGTGAGCCTAGTTCTTTATTCCAGCGTTACACTTTATTTTCATCCAGGTTATACTATGTTGTAATGTAATATAATACTTTATGTATAGACAGGAAGACAAATTATCTGATTTATTTTTGTTTCAGCCTGATATATTGTATTATATCGCAAAAGTTTTTTCTAAGTTACCTGTATAAATTCCGATTATTTGACCTACTTACATTATAAACACTTTTCTGTCAGAAATAATAAGTAAACAAAAATGTCCCAGTTTTAACTAACAGTGTGAAAAGTACAAATATAAGAAAAGCAATAAAAAAAAATTTTACTGCCTAACGCTGAATTTGAACCAGTGTCCACCCTCCATGCAGATATTGGCAGAGCCCTTAGCAAGCTTGATGGGGATGGCACTCCTCGCGCACGGGGCGACCTCCATCTTCAGCAGGGTCTGGTACAGCATGGCCTTGGTCTCCAGGAGCGCGAACCTGGAAGCTGTTGTCAAGACGTGCTGAGGATAAACTTCTGGAAAGATCTTGAGATTATTTGGAAACTGGAGGTAAGTATTTAATTTAGCCTATATTTTAAAATGTTCCACTGCTAGACAACGCCTCCATTATTGAAATCAAGTCTTTTCGTCTCATCGTTTATAGTTGCCAATACCCATTGATTTAATCATCACGCTTGCCAAATGCAGGTTGCTGATCACAAACCAGGGCTATGTTTCTAAAAATCTGAAAATAAACTTTGGCAGACCTGGGATTTGCACCCGGGACTTTCGGCTTTCGGGCCGGGCACTGTCACCAATATACGGAGAGAAATATCTTTGGGACGCTTTGGTTTCCCTATCTGACGTACAACCTCTAAAACTGGGCTGTATAGCTGGTCTTCCCAAGGCTTCACTGTACTTTACTGTACTGTTTACAGCTCATGTTATACAACATGTCATTTTAGTTAGGCCGTGTAGATCAAACACATACCAATGCAATTTCTGGGGCCGGCTCCAAATGGGGCATATGTGAATGGTTTGATGTTGTGCTTATTTTGATCGGAGAAACGCTCAGGGTCAAACTTTTCTGGGTTTGGGAAGAATTCAGGGTGCATGTGGATGCCATACACGGGAATTATGAGGCCTTCACCTTTGCGGATCTGTAAAAAGAAAATGTATATTAAGTATTAGATCTCATTAGATTCTTAAGAACAAAACCTTTTTTGAAAAATGTACTGATGACAGGACATAAAGACGTCCAATATCTATGAGTTAAACCAGCCCATCGACACTGCATACAAAAAACCATTCGTATGGAATTATGAACGTACTTAGTACCAACATTACGAAATAAAACAACTCTTTAAACTCTTACCTATTTAAAATGTGTACTGACGCGCCTGAGAATTATGTGATTATCAAATATTTAATTGAGTCGCGTCATATTTTTGTTATTGTTGGTAGACCCGTTCGTTCGGTTTTTGATCTGTGACTGGTTTGGATAAAAAATCGTCGTCGGCCGGCTGTAAAGTGTATTCAATTTGATTGTGTTTTAAAATCCTTGGGCATTGTATTTGAGCTGAAGGGAGGCAAATCTTTAAGGAAATGTGAAGTTTGTGGTGTCAAGCGTGTCAGAAGAATATATTACTTGCCAGAATACATATTTCTAGCCAGATTCCCACTTGACCCGGCCAGGTAAACTATATGTGATAATTTTATGTTTCTTGACTTTCACGAATTCATTAATAACTTCATAATTTTTTTGACGGAGTAATAGTACGTATATTCTGTAAATTATAAGCTATTTTGATAAAAAAATCATAAAAACAAGTAGTGATGCGCACGACTTATTGATAAACCATTATTTCTTTTAGAGGACGTTCATGGGTAAAATCAACTGAAAATGAGGACTTGGTCACAGCACCACCACTGCTCTCATAAAGGTCACTGATGACATCAGAGCCGGCATGGAGGAGTCGTGCCTAACGGTACTTGTTCTTATTGATTTCTCTAACGCCTTTAATACCGTTAATCACGACATTCTCCTTGCTGTGCTCTCTTACCTTCGAATTTCCCCTTCAGCGCTTGATTGGTTTTCTTCGTATCTCCGTGATCGCCACCAAGCTGTTCGAGTGGGACAATTTCTCTCTGATTAGTCAGGTTTGGATACTGGTGTCCCTCAGGGTGGCATATTGTCACCTATGCTATTCTCAATTTTTATAAACGTTCTGGCTGGCGAACTTGAATCCCCCTACCATTTTTACGCAGATGATCTACAGATCTACAAGCAGGGAAAGACTGTTGAGATTAACAGCGCTATTGGACAAGTTAACCGCGATTTGGAGTGCGTTGTTGAGTGGTCTGCCAAATTCGGAGTCAAGGTTAATCCTATCAAATGCCAAGCCATAATCATCGGTGGCTCACGACAACTGGCGAAGCTTGATATGAGTGCAGTTTCACCTATTGTAATGGACGGTATCGTTGTTCCTTACTCCCCTTGTGTGAAAAATCTTGGCATTCATATGGACTGCTCTCTCAGCTGGACCAAACATATTAGTGAAGTGAGCAGGAAAGTAACTGGGCCTCTTCGCGCTCTCTATCGCCTGAAGAACTTTCTGCCGTCATCTACAAAGACACTGCTAGTGCAAGCCCTTATCTTGCCGTTGATTGATTATGGTGATGTATGTCTCAGTAACGTTTCACAGGAGCTTTTGAACAAAATGGATCGACTTCTAAATAATTGTATACGTTTCATTTTCGGACTGCGCAAATATGACCACGTCTCCATTTTCCGCTCTAAACTTAACTGGATGCCTATCCGGCAGCGTAGGTCCATTCGAATTTTAAATGTTCTCTTTTCTATTCTTTTTGATCCTAATTCTCCATCTTATTTAAAAAGTAAATTTCAGTTTCTTCATTCTTCACATTGTCGTCAGTTGCGTTCTGAAGATACTCTTTCCCTTCTTACGACCTCTCATTCTTCCGGTTTCATGTCTAGTTCTTTCGCTGTATCTGCGATTCGTCTTTGGAACAAACTTCCTGTTCCAATAAGAAAATCTATTAGTAAATACAGGTTTAAAGTGGCTGTTCGAAAGCATTACGGATCGGTGGTCACGCATTAGGGATGGGTCCTTGAGTCACTGTTAGGTGAATGTGGTTCAAAGTTAATACGAGGTTATTCTGAGGGGTTTATATGGCTATTTTTATGTTTATTTTTTTTGTGGCAAGCAATTCTTGGTTCGGTTGGTTCTATTTATATTATGACTTCTATTTATGTATGTTTATTTTTATCGATTTATATTGAATTTATATATTATTTATTTTGTTGTTTTGTTATTTTATAATAATTAGCATCTGTTGTTGTTTTCAAAAGTAATTTATTTAGTTTAATCTCGTGCACCGTGTTTAATTTATCTGTTTAATCGTGTGGTTGACTGGTAGAGAAACCCCTTTGGCATTAAGTCCGCCAATTGTATCATTAATTTTGTGCAATGAAGAATAAATAAATAAATAAACTTGGCGTATTTACCTATACAAAGTCTAAATGAAAATTAAGTTCATATATGTCCCGGCCTATGTAGAAAAACGCTGTGAGAGCCTGAAACTGCGTTTCCTCTATCAACGTAACGCAGCTAGCAATGCAGTATTCACAGACCGCAGCAGTAATCTATTATTATTTCACTAGATGACTAGAACGATACACGTTGATATCGATATTAAACGATTTTATAAGGCGTATATTTATTTATTTCTTTAAAATTTCATTGTCACCAACGTTAGAATAGTTCAAAATAGGATTACTACCATGTAAATAAAGTGGATGGTAGCAATCACATTTTGAACTATTCTAACGTAGGTATATTCATTTATTTTCACACGACTGAAATTGACAGCTACCTACGCGTAATCACCCATTTATCAATATCGATAAGTAGGCATAGTACGGGTTTTTTAAGCAAGAAACTGTTTCAGTTTCTTGCTTAAAAAACCGGCAGTTTCTTGTGTAATGCTGGTACTATTATTTCTAAGGTTGGCATAAAGAACGTTCCTAATTTGGTTTAGTGGCTTGTAGGGAAGAGTCAACTCTTAAAACGTAGTGGTTAAATTATCTTTGAACTGGCTGAGGGCTCAGAGCAAAAAGGTACGAACAGAGAGACGAGGGTGAGCATCGAGGATGATCTGAACAAGGACGCAGGAATTCAGCGGACGCTTAAATAGCGTACAACCATGCACTCTGGAAATCCACTGAAGTGACATATGTTTAGCTAGCGATAATAATAATAAAATGACATAACATACCATCACTACTTTATCCCAAATGGGTTAGTGAGAGGCAAGTGATTGTTGTCTTCATGGTTAACGGAACACCCAGATGCCCACTTTTCACCAATGGCATTAGAACCTAACGTGGTAGGTGGTGAGCCCTCCGCCGTTATCCGGGTTGATTTGGTTTTTTAGCGATGTATTCCATTACCAGAGAGTTAGTCGGAAATTAAATAATGAACACAAAGATTTTGGTTCTGGCCAGATTTAAACTCGGGATCACACGATCCAAGATCCGAGTTGGGTTCACCCCTAGGCGATGACGCTCTCTTATTAAATGAATGATAGTTAAATCATTAAACAAATAATACACTTACAATATAATCTTGAGTAGAGTTCTTATTCGGTTTTCCTAGGTTGTAATCTTTTAAGCAGAGCCTTTCAATCATGAAGCCAGGCGTCCACTTCCTCAGTACCTCTAAAAAATAAACTCGTGTAAAATTACTCCTTCGCTGAATAACATTTTAAACTTTCTTGTTGCATTTTAACTATAGAAGTTTTACACTACCTGGTTTTTGTAACGAAACAACCTATCTGCAACCTATTTTGGATCGACGATTCGACTACAATTTTCATGTCATCTCACGCGCGGACCATTTTACCGTTTTTACTGTTTATACAGGGTGACTGGGGATTCATTGGCTTCCTTTTAAAATACGAACTTACTCATGATATACTTCACCCAAGTATGAGGCTATTTAAAATGTACAAAATTGGATATTTTTAACCTCATAAACATCATGTTTATCACTCGGCAATTGTTTATACGGCTTAAAAATATGAAATTTTGTACCTAATAAACCACCTCATGTAATAATAAAAAACTGCATATTTTTTAACCTTTTAAACATTATGTTTAATACTTGGCAGTTGTTTATAAGGTTTAAAAATATGCAATTGTGTACCTATGAAATAGGCTCATACTTGGGGAAAGTACTGTATATCATGAGTAGGTTCTTATTTCAAAAGGGTGACTGGTCACCCTGTTTTGTTTTCGTTCTAAAAACCCGGTAGGTAATGTGAAAGTTTTGTAGTTAAAATGCAACATTTCGTGTAACAAGTATTAGTTACACAAAGTCATGTCAATGTTACAGTACCATTTTTTTTTTGCGTCAGGAAATGCATTTAGGCATTCCCAAGACCCTGGGTTCGGGACACCTGGGATATGTGGGACTCGGAACTCCTGGGAAAACAGAGACCCCTACCCACTAAAACCTGACGGTGGTCATCTTCGGCGCAGAATGGAAGGGACCCTGGATCCCCAACGAGGGAGAGACTCCTCGCAGGACCCTTCGGCGTGCAAGGCTGCCTGGCAACCAGCCTCGGGAGGAGCAAGCTCAACTCCAGTGCACGATAACACAGACCACTGTATCCGAAGACACTCGTTACCGTCTTCCTCGGGATCGCAAACCGAAACACACGCAGGCCCCCCCGCGTGCGCTTCGCGAACCCAAGGGCCCTTTTAGTCGCCTCTTACGACAGGCAGGGATACCTCGGTAGTATTCTCTTCCCCTAACCGCAGGGAACAATGTTACAGTACCTGACACAACCATGTCCAAATAGGGCATTTTCTGCAAATCATCGAAATCAAACTTCCCGCCATTTCTAGCGTCGTTCTGCTTTATTTCTTCTGCCAAGCGATCCTGGACCTCAGGGTTGATGGAAATCTCAGCTAGCGCCATCGCCATGGCCGACGATATCGTCTCAAACCCTCCAATGAGGAAGATGAGCGCTTGTGCTATGAGATCGTCTCCTGACCACACTGTTGGGATCGGAATAATGGCATTCATTTTTTTATTATCCATGTCGATCATTTAGTTTATTTTTGAATAGCTTAATTGTGTTTTATTATTTAAGAGATCCATTAACAGTATACTTAAATAAATATATTTTGAATTTTAGCTTAAGTTATGACGAAATTGATATTAAGTGAAATCAAGTTATGATGTGATAAAAGAGAAAATATTTATCCAGCATTTATTTCTTACCCACTTGTTTCTTGCGTTTTCCTACGTCTGATTCTTCAACAGTAGCAAATCCAGCATCGGTGTCTGTAACTTTGTCATCGTGGGACAGTTTACCTGAAACGGTATTAATTATGTCATTCAATCACGTGATCTTTTTGAAGAGCCGGCTGCCATTTTGAGCGCGTGATCTAACATTTCAAGCGCCTAGTTTTCGACCTTTGGAAAAAAAATTACTGTTCAATACATGCAAAACTTAGACTAACCTTTCGTATTGACACAAAAATAAATCACATTTGTAAATAAAATCTTTTTTTTTACTAAAGTAAATAATTTCGCAACCTCAATTTACAGAAAAGTCTTAAAAAGTCTTGCGTAGAAATTTAAATCAATACTATTTCTGATTGAATCTTACTATAGTTGACAAAAAGTCATAACGTCTGGCGTCTGGCGTTTGGCATTATCCACCACAATAACCCCAAAAAAAGTTATAAATTTCTCTATTTTCCCGAAAAATATTGCAAGTTTACCACAGTATTTTGTTTTAAATTAAATCAAAATTATTGTCAGTATATTTAAATTTTGACCTTCATCTAATCTGAATTTGAAATTTTATTTATTTTTATTGCAATCAGTTAATTAGACTCAAAACCGTAAGGAAGAGACCCCAAAATTTATAATTAATCTCAATGCACACACGCGCCTTCTTGACGTGTGTGATTTTGGTTAAGGGCCCTTGAAGCAACATATATCCCATTTCTTTTAGACTGAAACTGTTGCAACCCCGTGGAAGAGGATGTTAAAAATACCTTTGTTAGCTTGCATAAGAAGATGAATCATGTCGGGTCTAACGATTTTATGTGCTTCGCGTTCTCGCATTGTGCCGGTTAAAAGCGATCTGAAGAAATTACTAGTCTTCTCACTGAACATAGACAACTTAAGTTTCTGGAATAGAAAACATGTTATGAAATGAGTTTGATTTTATAACATTCATTAGGAAAGTTTTAAGAGTTCAATTTTGATAGGTAATTTGATTTTGAACAAAACTATAAATAAATATGAATCAGACAACACACCACTAGTCATGGTCTCGAAGTAGAGATACATGTCCATGTGTTGCGAGGTACCAGACAGGGATTGAAGCCAGGAGCGTCTCCCAGCACACCCAGACCGGAGCTAATTTAGAAAAGATCACTTCCTGATTTGACTCGACCGGGAATCGAACCAGGGACACTACGTAAATCAAGGCAAGGTATTTTTGTTTACGATAAAACTACTACCAAAATACAACATAAACTTAAGATAGTTAGATTGTTAATTATAATCGAAATTGAATCTTACCGACATAAGTTTAGGGAAGGAAGTATAAGCAAAGAACACTAAGAGTTGCTTGAACTTGAAGCTTGTAGCCTCTCCCCCCATGACGTAAAACTCGTTGTTACGGTCCGTGACAGAGTCCACTTTCAGTCCGAAAGCGCACGATGCTATGACATCACTGGAGTAACGTGACGTCAGATCTTTCACCTCCACTTCTATGGAATCAGCTGTGGGATAATGGAGGGTTTTTTTTGAGTCTTGAAAACTTTATAGTAACTTACATCAATGACATCCTTGTGTTACAAACATACCATCACCACTATATCCCAAACAGAGACTACCCCCTATACCCCCTCTGACTACTGATGCAAGCGGCTGTTGCCGTCATGGTGAACGGATTACTCAGAAGCCCACTTTTTACCAATGGTAATAGAACCCAACGTAGGTGGTGATCCTTTCGCCGTTATCTGGGTTGATTTGGTTTTTTGTCAATGTTTTCCATCTCCGGGGTAATTTTTCTTACCTACTCATAGTAATAAAACAGTACATTTATAGAGTGGCCGGTTTTAGTTCCGTATTCCTCGCAAAAACCTTTAACCTTTATCAGGTTTAGTATAAAATACCAATAATATTTCCGTAAACTTATTTCTAGAAAAATAATCAAAAATAATAACACAAGATAATGTGAGCGTCACAATCACAATGCTCTATCTATCAGTACTTACAACCAAAAGTCAATGACCAGTGTCAATTATATTTCAAGAAACGTATAAACTTACAACAATTAATAAATGATACCAGATAGCTATATTTAAATTTACGTATTTTCGTGAAGTTTTGGGAGGGTAAAAAGGGCACAAAAAGAATATGTATATTAATAGGTTTTGTGTATTTTGTACAATAAAATATGCCTATTAGAATACCACTAAATCAACATTCAGATTCGAACGCTAAGTTTGTTTTTTTATCGATCGAAAATTCACGTTACTACGTGTTCGACGAACGGGAGTAGGAGCCTGTTTCAAAATTTTGCCAACTCATCTCGGTGACCTTCAATTGATAGCCTATACAGGGTGTCCCTGGAAGTAAGGATCAAATCGAAATAGCGCGTAGCCGGGGTCATTACTTACCTTTTTAACCCTATCAATATTAGTCCAATTTCAAAGTTATGATATTTTTTTTTTCAGAATATCGCTACATATTAATAAAAAAATATCAAAGATACCAACTTAATTTTTATGCCAAAAGATTAGCAGATAACATGTCTTACTTTGACTTGTTATTTTATTGAGCTAGAATACCCATATCAATTTAAAAAGCTAGAATGTTGCAAGAAAATATCTTAATCAAAAAAAATACTTTATGTTCAAGCAGATGTCGTGAAATAAATGTACTACTGAAAGTGGTGGCAATATAGAAAAAAGTTGCTCGTTTATTACAAATTTTTTTAAGATATAAATTGCAGAAATAGTCCAATAGTTTCTAGAGTTGTGAGTATTTTGCATAAGAAAGATACCTTAAAAGAATTTGTAATAAACGGGCAACTTTTTTCAATACTGCGACCACTTTCACTAGTACATTTTTTTTCACGACATCTGCTTGAATATGAAGTAATTTTTTTGATTAAGATTTTTTCTTGCAATATTTTAACTTTTTTAATTGATATGGGTAATATTGGTATTCTAGCTCAATACAATAACTAGTCAAAGTATGACATATTACCTGCTAATCTTTTGGCAAAAAAAATAAGTTGGTACCTTTAATATTTTTTTTTAAATACCTAGTTATTTTTGTATGGACTTAGACAAAAAATTGATCATAACTTTTTAACGATTAGAAATCGGACCAATTTCATTAGGGTTAAAAAGGTCAGAAATGACCCCAGCTATGCGCTATTTTGATTTGATCCTTATTTCCAGGGACACCCTGTTTATTGAAACTGTCCAGAACTCTGACACAGCTATCCCGAGGATTTTGAAGTAAGTAGCTGGCAGGGTACTGGGGGCAGGACAGTTCGTGCTGCATGGACTGTTCTGGGGCACCACATTCGCACTGTACCCCTTCATTTATTGAAGTTTTAGGATAGGCTTACATATACATTTTTCCTAACGCAAACAACATTGAGTGTATGAAGAGTCAAGTGTTATGGCATTCCCCTAAGCAGCTATAAGAAGAAAATTAATGGGCATGTTCTTGTAAGCATTTTAGCATGTACAAACTCAGAAATCGGCTCCAATACTGTAGCCTTCTTGAAAATAGTTGAGCTAGTGTTACATATGTTCTTACCTCCAGACTCCTTTATTTGTTTCTTCAAACATTCTATCATTTGATCTCCAACTTCTTTCATGAATGGCACCATCAGACGTATCTTGGAGCTGGTGAAGGCTGGACTCAGTGTTGATCGCATATCACGCCATTCATCATCTGAGAATCAAAAACATTAAGTTATAGTGTGTGATTACAATAACTCATATGAATATTTGTTAGCAATAAGGCCGGACACATTCATACGGAATTTCCGGACGGAATTCTGTTTTGGATAATCGATTCGAAATTATAAACATCACAATTAAGTAAAGGTAATCTGCCGTAACATTTGTAATAGTCAGTGATTTAAATGGACGCGCTGCGTTCGAAAACAGTTATCTTGATCTAGTAATAGCACATGGGACCTAGACTAAGGCTGAATAAACTGAGATGTTTGAAAAATAAAATGCGTAGCTGATCTAAAGGGGTTTGAACTCTAATGGTATATATATAGGACATTTTGTTTTTTCTTGATCTTCACGCGCACGATGAGAGTGGCATGCATGAAAGAGGACATATAAACCAACAAAAAACGGTAAGTTGTATGGCACCCTGAAGTCTGACATTTCCGAGTTATTTGAAGGTAAACATCGATATGAAAAAAGAGATATTTATGATTACTAGGCGTATTATTTTGTTAACTATCAACCGATTTTTAGACATTGGAACAGTCTTATAACTTCTTCTGCAATGTCCCACATCCCAAAAACGTCTAAAAGAAATCGCTCAAAGCGATATGGTCACGCCTATCCTTTAAAAGCTGTCACAAATAAAATTGCATTTCTCATATGCAGTAAAGTATATTTCACATTCATTTAAAATGTTTTTGTAGCTTTTTTCCAATGAAATAAAAACCACAAATTATTTTGAGCACTTACAAAATGCACACTTCATAAAAATGCGATAATACACATAACCATCAGTTTAAATGTCCGGAAATCTGTTATTGCTCGACAAAATGACACGAAAAGTCACATTTAATAGATTTTTACTTAATTATCAACTTTTCCATATAACAATTTACACCAAAATCATCGGACCCCAAACTAAGCAGAGCTTGTACTATGGGTGTCAGAGACTAATAAACATACTTAAATATTTCTAAATACATACTTAAATGGATAATAACATTGCCATTGCACCAACAGGCCAGTCAGTATATCGTGTTTATCTTTAAATATTTCGGAAACGTGACACTTTAGGGTACCGAATTATCAAAAAAAAAAATTGGCTATGTTTCTAACCCAAATAGGTATACCAATTTCGTTGTGCGGGGGAACTTTGAAAATAAGACAAAATGGCGGCTGGTGGTTATGCCAGCCTCTATACAAAAATGTTCAAACGTCCTTTAGAGTATTTTTTTGTAATTATTCGGAGTTTTCCTTAAACCTGGCATCCCCAAGATTTAAAGGTCAATAAAGAGTGCTCTTATTTCAGGAGCGTACATTCGCAAATGAGATTGGATTTAGGATGCATAAAAAACCTCAGAAGAAAATCGAAAAATGGATTTGATTTTAATTATGTATTTCGAGCTTCTACAACCGCGAACAGAGATTGTTGGAGACATAGAAAATACGCACTTTTCAGTGAAAATAGGCTCCTCCCCCAAAAGGGGTCGATCTTGTCATCCACGATAGTCCGGTGGTTCAAAAAGTGCTCGAAGTCCTTCACGGTCACCTTTTTGACCAGCTCGATATCGCGTATCACCACCAAAGGGTTGGTGAACTCGAAGTTACCTATGAATCTGAAAGTTGAAGTTGGCATTTTATTTGGAAGTTTAAAATAAAAACATGATTTAATGGTAGGTCTATTTACTCCCTCCCTCCCTCCCCCCTGGACATGATTTACCATGGCCGATCTGGAAGTCCTTAAACAGGCTTTGGACTCAGGTTGGCAGGTCAGGATTTTCGGTAAGCTCCGATGTGGGCTGTGTTTGCGGTGCAGTGCAAACTATGGCACACTTAACATCGTGCCCGGCGTGCCCCAACACCTGCACGCCAGCGGATTTAATGAACGGCAGTCGATCCGCAATACAAGTGGCTGAATTCTGGGCTGCTACGATGTAATTAGTTCTCGTGTTCCATCGACACGCTAAGAAGAAGTAGAAGAAGATTTACTCAGAACAAATCTTAGATCAATAAAAAAATCGCGGTAAAATTCTTCAACTCTATGACAACTAATGTCATAGAGTCTATTACATTGGTTGTCATGTCTAAGTAGAAACAAAATTAATCCAACATATGAACTTTGTGAACAACGTTTGTGAACAAGAATTCACTTGAGGGCTTTATAGTAGTAATATAATTATTTAATTATCTTTTTATTGCACGTTTCAATAAACCGACGATTCCAAGTTCTATGAAATAATGATTCGATAATGGAATCGATTCAGTAACGATTATAAACTAACCCATCCCTATTGTGAGCTGTCAAAATTATCATCCTAAATTGGACTGATTAAACTAGTTAAACGGTTACCTAGTTAAACGAAGTAGTCATACAAATATCTATGACATAGACGATAGAGAGCGTCTTGACGTTTAATCGTTATAACACAGCACATCGATAAAAAAATTCGATTCTTAAAGTATAGCTAGCTTTTTTTATAAGAACTTATAGTACCTACATAAATAAATTAATATATTTTATTTACGTTTATATTTAACTTGTACTAGTAGTTATCCGTGATTTTGTTTGTTGTGGACGCTAAAATTATTTCCATGGTAATTTTGTCCAGAATTTGATCGGCAGGCTTTTCTTTGTACCATAACCACTTAGCTAAACACATCGTTCTTATGTACGTGTGTTTGTCACCTAGCTACTCCTAAACGGCTTGACGGATTGGGATGATCTGTGTAATTTTCAATGGGTTCCTGGATGGTTCAAAAACACAACTGGACCCGGTAGGTAGCACTGCTTCTCCGGGTAGCACTGCTGGTTACGCTAGTGTAAATATATGCTCGAATTGGTTAATTGTTTGGTTTGTATGCGTATTTTAATATGAAATAGAATCGTATACCTAATGTTATACTAATGTTGTGTTACGTGTTAGCTAAGCGACCTCGTGTACTAGTAATTGAATAATTAAAAGTTGTTTGTATTCTGTCTGCAGTCTCATTGCAGACGAGCCACTAATGTTTAGTGTACACTTATAAAATTATTAAGGATGAGCAATGATAAAGCTATTATAGATAAACTTATCATTACATCCACTTGTAATAGTACATTAAGATATAAGTGAGGTAAGTTGAAAATTACAGCCGAGGCGATATTGCTAGTCCGAGCCGTAGGCGAGGGCTACAAGAAAGCAAAGGCTGTAATTATCAAAGCGCACATAATGTCATACGACGTTTTATAACATATTTGCGAGGAAATAAATAAAATTCGGACTTTCTTAAACGAATAAATCTTTAATCACTTGTTATAGCAGTTATAAAAAATTTTACTTCTTTACAAGTTAGCGATGAAAAAAAGCGCTGATGCGCAGCTGATGCGCAGCGCTTTTTTTAAGGCAAAGGCATAAAAACAGCCAGTATTACTAATAAAGTAAATTAATATTTTTGTGTTTTTGTTACAGATAAATGATTGTGATTTATTGTCAAAATTAATTAAATTAAAGAATTAAATATTTATTTATCATATTTTATCTCCCAAAGTTAATTTTTTTCATAAAATGTTGACCTCTTTTCTGACATAAAAACTCTTTGCTAAGATTTAAAAAAGTACCGTTCGTTTTAGACAGAGCGTCTTGATAAACCGTGCGCTTACATTACAATAACGCACAAGTGCGTAATGAGATACAATACGATATTGAAATTGGTGAAATAAGAGACCCTTACCGAGAAAATATGTTATAAATATGTTTATATTATGATATACTGGCTGCTGTCAGCCAGACTGTTTCTCTCGTGAAAATAAACTATTAATAATAAATACTAGCCTATGTCACTCGCTAAATGATGATTTATATTAGTGAAAGAATTTATAAAATCGGTCTGTTAGTTTCCGAGTCTATATTATACAAACAAACAAACATACAAGCAAATAATCAAATCTTTGCACTTTATTTATTTATTTATCATTTCGTACACAAAAAGACAAATTACAGAGAAAACAATAAGGAGTACAAAAAGTACAGGTTAGCTTATCTCTAGAAAGAGATTTCTTCCAGCAGACCATGGCGACAGGAAAAACTCATTTAAAATTGTTATGGATAGACAAACGTGTACAAATGGAAATGTAAATGAGAGTTACATATTCAAAAACCGTAACAAACTAAAAACCCCTAAGTACATGTTTTACTTACAAACAAGTAAATTAATATTCTACAATAAATACATAAACATATAGATAAACATAATAATACGTACAATAAATAAAATATAAATAAATATATGTATACATGTAAACATAATGATCCAATGTAATTTAAGTAAAACTCAAAAGATGTTCTTTTAGCAGTCTTTTGAAAGAACCTACAGTGCCGCATTCGCGAAGGGATACAGGCAACTTGTTCCACAGTTGAACAGCATGAACAGTAAAAGATTCACCATACATGCACGTGTTACAGGGAGGAGTAGTTAAATGGAAGTCATAGGCTGAGCGATGAGCTCGGCCAGAAGACGAAAGATATGTAAAACGTTCACGGAGATAGCTTGGAGAAGCGGGATTAAACAGTACATTGAAGAGGATGACCAGTATATGATAATTCCGCCGCAAACGTATAGGAAGCCATTTCAATTGTTTTCTGTACTCAGATATATGATCATACTTACGTAGGCCGTATATGAAGCGAATGCAAACATTTTGAAGACGTTCGAGCCTATTTAAAAGTTCCTCTGTAGCGTCAAGATAACAACTATCAGCTTAATCACTTTACAATATTAATTAAGTATAGATTTTTACAAAACTTGCTCTTACTAAATATACATTTCATATTCAATTAAACGCGATTTATTGAACATTGTTTAACAACCTAGTATAAATCAGATGATAATTAATGACAATAAAAGGCTGACAGCAAACTACTTGTACTTACATCGTTTAAATGGTTCTTGATATATGTACTTTGATTTAAGCATTTTACGCAGATTGCTTTCATATCCAAAGATAGGAAGAGAGATCATTTAAATATTTCCATCGGATGTTTAAATCTTTGACTGCTGCCAAACCAGACACAATAGAAAAACTATTGTTTGCTGGTCACCGGTGACCTTACTTTTTTTTTAATAAATAAATAAATAAATATGCGCCAGATAACACACCTCTTGTAATGGTCTCGAAGTAGGGATTAATATCCCTGTGTCACGAGGTATCATAGAAGGAAATAAGCCAGGGGCGTCTCCCAGCACACCCAGACCCGAGTCAATTTAGAAAAGATCGTTTCCTGAATTGACCCGACCGGGGATCGAACCCGGGACACTACGGAAGTCGAGGCGAGAAACCGTGGTACAGCGCACTACGCCAATCGTGCCGTCATTGATGGAATAACGTTGGCTTGCAACGCAAATATACACTAGAAAGAAATTCGCGAGGTCCATTGATGATTTCGGTAGCTTAATGGTTAGAGGGTTCGAATCCAGTATGTCGTTCCTTGTCCTCTTTTTGATATTTTCTAGTTTTATTTAGATCTACCGGCACTATGTTTTGCTGAGCAAGTTATTCACTCCTGGTTTCTGCTACACTACTCATAACTCAAGTTTGTGATACACTGAGACGCAGTTCAGATTATAGTGATGTATGGGTGTTGATACTATTAATGTTAGGTCAATTCATACGCGACGCGTAACATGCGCCCACGGCTATATTCCAAGTTCAAACAAGCTACCTTGCCGCTAGTTACCATGAGTTATCTCAAGTAATCTACGATGGTTAAGGACAGCAAATTAAATGTAATTTCTAGTTACAACACTGTTCACTAGAAAATCTTTTGTGACGCCATGATAGCGTTTTAGAGATAGGAATACGCCATTTTACAATTTATTTTAATTTATTTCTGTCAATAGAGGAATGAAAAGGGTAAGAGCGATTTCTGATTGTTCTTGGAAGCGCATGTAGGCGCGTACAGGCACGCCTTTCGCCCCACACGTAACTCGTAAGAGCGTTGACGCGCTTATAAGATTGAATAATCCATAGATACTGATTCACCGATACCAGTTTGAGCGGACAATTTATGACGCGGGAAATTGAGGGCGCGTACGCGTAATCGCGTATAAACGCGCGAAAAAAAATCTAGTCTGAAACTCCTTTAAAAGTATTTGATTTTGACATCCTTCGCCACAACTTGTACGTTGCACTAAATAAAGCAACGTCAAAAGAAGACAGAAGTGTGTTGCAGTTATATTTTTCGTGCGAAGAACGTACACTTATGAAATCTTTTTGAATTATCTCTATGTTTTGAACATAAAAAAAAACCAAAAAACTAACCTTTCTTCTGGAAAACTATCGTACAGTCTCTTTAAATATTGCGATAAATGTTCAAATTGCAGTGCGACTGGTCCCATGTTGCCCAGCAATGGGATCGGGGGTAAGTACTTGACTCCATGCTCGCGAAACCTGAAATATAAATAAACAAACTTAAAAAACTACTTATAAAACAACATTCAAGATTTGAAATGATATTACAGCCTGCACATTTTTGTGATGTCAGTTTCACAATATTGCAAAGTGATTTAGAAATGGATAGCGGTGTATACAGTTAACACAAAAGTGAGTGAGTGGAATACGCTGCATTAGTACAAATGCTCACCTGGAACAGAGCTGTCGGTAGTACAACACTAGTGCTACCAGAATGACGAAGGACCACGCGAAAAATAAGTACATGATCTGCAGAATAAAGTAAATATGACATTAGCGTTACCCAACTATCAGATAAGGATAGCTTAGTTAATTAATAGTAGTTTTTGAGTGGTACTTTTTAACTACAAAAACGAACTAGAAATAAACAACTGAGTGAGAAAATGCTGGGTGAAATTACGTAAATGTCATTAAAGAAATATACAACGAAAAATCGCAAGACAAATCATTTAGGTGAACCCTTCTAAATTTTAGCTTTGGACGTCAACTACGCAGTCACCCTGTATTATAGTCCCAAGTTTATAGACAAATACTTACAATGAGTGTTACACGTCAAGATAAAATACAAAAAGATTAAGTTTTCTCCCTTGGTTACAATCATTTATCAAACAGTGTTAAAGATATAAAATCACTGCATAAAACGATTTTGACATTTACTATATTTTATGTTACGTTCATAGTCATGAATATTTAGTATTATTTGCCATCAGATTCCTTATAATATTGTTTTGTACTTTTTTATTTAAAATTCCTAAGTATTTCCATTTATTCATCATCATCATCAGTAATGATCAAAAATCTGTACTGTGCTCTGAAAAATCTGAAAACTACTTCACAAAACTGAATGCTGAATTTGAAATAGATATAGAATAAAGTTTATTTGATATCACAATATACAAGAAAAAAAAACATACATTCAACAATAAAACGAAATAAAAACAAAAACAATACACTCTGAAACTAGTCTATTAAACAAATAAATATTACATATGTAAATAATATGCGCCAGACAACACACCTCTTGTCATGGTCTCGAAGTAGGGATTAATATCCCTGTATTACGAAGAACCAGACAAGGAATTAAGCCAGGGGCGTCTCCCAGCACACCCAGACCCAGGCCAATTTAGAAAAGATCATTTCCTGCATTGACCTGACCGGGGATCGAACCCGGGACACTACGGAAATTAAAGGCGAGAAACCGTGCTACAGCGCACTACGTCAAAACAAAGGTACCAAAATAGTCTCCGGTCAGTACATTAGACGTTACGAGATAGCTCGTCGCGGCCACTGCTATTCAGCATATGCTAACAAAAAAGACGCATAGCGCAGCCGTAAACAGGCTACAAATAATGGTGTAATCAAATAAGATAAAATAATAATAAAAGATCAATCTAAAGTAGTTTATATTATGGGTTAACAATATAATTAAATAATATAGTTGGGCAAAGATAAAAATACACAAACAATAACAAATGACGATATGACGACACGATTGGCGTAGTGTGCTGTAGTACGGTTTCTCGCCTCGACTTCCGTAGTGTCCCGGGTTCGATTCCCGGTCGGGTCAATTCAGGAAACTATCTTTTCTGAATTGACTCGGGTCTGGGTGTGCTAGGAGACGCCCCTAGCTTATTTCCTTGTGTGGTACCTCGTAACACAGGGATATAATAATCCCTACTTCGAGACCATTACAAGAGGTGTGTTGTCTGGCGCAAAAAAAATTTATAATTATAAAATAACAAGTTGCGGTATAAGCCGGTAGTTTTTAAATCTCATTGCTACTCACTACTGTGATTGATATTGGATTAAAAAAAAAAACAAATACGATATATTAAATAAAATACAGGTTTATTCATACTTTCACAATATTCTCATGATGACATGGGAAGGTAATACAAAAAGGCTCTGCCTTGTTTTACATCAATTAGCCGTTTTTTTGGATTTGCAATAAATGTTTTCTGTAATTTACCTTAAAAGTGTTAAATGTGGAAAGATGATTTTAACTTTATTAAATTTGAAAATAGAAAAGACTGTCAAGTAAAATATTCCTTAGATGGTCTAAGGAATATTTTACTAGATAGTCAGACTAGGTCAGACTGCTTTTATCACGACTTAAAATCACACATATTGGACCCAAATACGAATTGCGATCATTAAATACTAGATAACTTATTGGTATAGCATCAGATTTTCTATAAACCAATTGAATACTTACTTTATGTACTTATTTAATTTTGTTTTTAACTTTGTATAGCACACACGTTTATCTGTCGCGATGAATAATAAGGCACTGGCAAACGATGAAATAATATCAGTGTAAGTATGTTTATCTACGGTATCGTCGTCATCATTTGTTAAATTTGCAGTCGGCATCGACTAATCAAAATGAGAAGTGAAGAAAGATGATAAGGCAAGCACAAGGTTATGGCAAATGGTTATTTTGTTATGGTGGTTATGTTTATGGCAAATATTTTAAGACTGTTGATTGAGAGCGACGTGGCCTAGGGGTAAAGCAACCTCATTCGCATCGTGGATCGTGGTCGTGCCAAAACCAAAACCGTTGTGTTCATTCTTGAATTTTCCACTAACTCTCTGTTGATGGAAAACATCGATAAAAAACCAAATCAACCCGGATAACGGTAGAAGGCTCACCACCTACTACGTGGCACCATTATTTTAAAGTGGGCTTCCGAGGGTTTCGTTCACCATGACGGTGACAATCACTAGCCTCTGACTACCCCGTTTGGGATATAATCGAGATGGTTCATTGTCAAACCCCTGAAGTCGACTTAAGGCTGTTAGAATTTTTCTCTAACAGAGTTGGGTTTACAACCACCATCAAGTGATATGAACTAGAACGAACATCAGACCGTATTCGTGTGTCTGTACGGAGGATCAATCATCAGAATCAAACTATTGTTACGCTACTGTTATTATGTAAGCATAATTACCACGCTCGCTGAAATGTTTAATAACACTCGTATGAGCCATATTGCAAAATTTGATTCAAAAGTCAAGTCCCAGGTCCTCAAATTGACCAAACAGTAACTTTCCGTAGAGCTTTTGCTTTCTTCCTCAAGCAGGGATGTAGCACTGCCTAAACAGTGATATTAAGCTGTGTATTTGTTAGGGGAAGTGAAGTTTGGCGAAGCCTACACGTCGATAAATATTGTGATAAGTATCACGATATTTATTGATGTACGAGTATCTTCCAGAAATGCAGCGATAAATACTGTGATCCGACAATACACTACTCTACACGTCAATAAATATCGTAATCCTTTAGTTTATATTGAAGGATCACAATATGGAACTTACGTGTAGCGTTTGCCTGCCCTTTAGGTATCACAATCTTAGGCCAGGTTCCAATTCAAAATTGTCAGTCGCTACAGTAGTAATGGACATTCTCTCTTGGTATGATCATGTGATTATGTCCTTTAAATAAGATTTTAACATATTTTAATAGTACAAGCTACCAATGTCAAAGGGGTATGGGTAACGTTGGCGCCTTTTTTGAAATTTCGCGGTCACTCACTAAACCTTATGATGATTATGCATGAACATAAATCAACGGTAACAAACTTTATATGGAGCACATAGCTAAAGTATATCGAGGCTGAGATATAAGGTATTGTATTTTTAACTAACTAACTCCATTGAACTTGATCCATACCAAGGAAAAGATAAAAAGCGGCATTATTTGTTATCCATAAACTAGTTATAAACATGCGACGCAATTAGGATTTAAGAAGGCTAGTTCTCAATGCCCAGGTGCAATATAAGGCCATTATTGTTCATGTTTTGTAGGTAAAGACATTTAGGTGGTTTTCCCATTTATTGTCTCTAATGTCGACGGTAAGGAACCAATACCTCCAATTCACATATTGGCTATCAGAAAATTTATTTTTGATGTCGTTGACGTTAAGGTCTTTTTTCGTGATGGCTTGTGTTCCACTTCCTGATGCTAAATACTTAACATTTACTACAGATATGGATATCTAAGAAAGATAAACTCAACTGGTACATCTTGAAAATAAAACCTTCCTCTCCTATTTCTGCATTCTTTATAACAGCTGTTGATGAGATTAGCTCCTTAAAGTACAGTTTGGTTTCAGAGATGTTTCCTTCCAAGGACGCTTAAATTGCGGAATGAACTCCCTGCCGAGGTTCTCCCGATGAGTTATAGTATGGATGGAGTTCTTCAAGGGGGGTTTGAAAAGGTTTTTGCAGGGTCGACAACGCGCGAGTGATACCCCTGGTGTTGCACGTGTCCATAGACTGCGGTAACCGCTTGCAATCAGGTAGTTCGCATGCTTGATTGTCACCGAAGTGGTATATAAAAAAAAAGTAACATTTCAGAACTATTATTTTAATGAAACTAAGGCAAAAAATAATACTTTAAGAAATCACATCTCGGCTCCGATATTACTTAAAACAATTTTGACCACTCAGATATATTTCTTTAATAAGGTGCTTTAAAAAGTGATAAAATTATTGCTGGCCGCTAATATAAAAAATGACGCCACGGGTTCATACAAAGTTATTCAAAGCCCTTTCATCAATTCCTATGTAAAAATTAGCGATACTCATCATCATCATCATCATCCGTGCGGTCTATCCCGATTGTGAACTCACACTGGTGTGTGGGGTCCCAAGCGGTCCTTTCTTATTTTCTTAGCCCACTTCGCGCGGTCTTGTGCATCCTCAGTGGTGAGTCTGTTGGCACGCATGTCACCCTTAACGACGTCGAGCCACCGCTTCTTGGGTCTACCTCTTCTACCAGCACCTGGCGGGGCGTTAAATAATTAATCAACAGAGTTGAAGGTATTTGATGCAAACATGCTACACACACACTAAAGAAAGTAAAATAATAAGGTTTGTTTGAGAGAAGTGGTCAAATATAATTCACAATCTCACACCGACATTTTATCTGTTAAAAATTCTGTTAAATAAATAAATAAAGCTATGTCCACGCGGACGACGATGTCGAGAGCATCAGCTATTATTTTATTACTATTCTGACCCAACACGTGTACTTCAAGATATTTAGTACTCCAGCTAATTGCGAGAAGTGGATTGGTATCCGTGATCATTGACATTTTCTACTAGTACTAGTAGACATTAAGAAGCATTATCTCTTTCGAAGCATATACCTACTTAAAACTTACAAGCATAGTAAGCATTCAAGATAATGTTGTTATTGTTTACTACTTATTGTTACATTCGAATACAAAAATACCGTGATATTTCAATTCAACCTCGAGTGTCTATACTTGGTCGTCGTCTCATGCATGATCTAAATTAAATAACGAAATTGATGTAATTTTCGGTGCAATTTACTGTCCCACATGCTAAAAATTTTATGAGCATATCTACGGAAGGGTATTTTTTTCTCAATTCGGTGGTTGATTTAATATTTGGTTTTTTCAGTAGTTTAAATAACAAAAATTAAAGTTTATTCCATCCTGAATCCCAAAAATAACAAAGGGGCTAAATATTGTGAAGTGGTTTATGAGAAAAGTTAAGCACTTAATTGAGAAAACGAATCACCGAATTGAGAATATGATCTCCGAATTGAGAAAATGAGTCACCGAATTTAAAAATCGCCCAGTAAATTCAGAACTCATGTTTTTCAAACAAAACATCGGTCCCTTTAACAATGTCGGAGTAGAGAAACAGCTACTTTACAGGAGAGCGTGTTAATTTTTAGATTACCTCATTTTTTTCTACTAAACGCAGGCCGATGCTTGCTATAGTGGTTACACATATGTAAGTGCTCATGAAAGTTATTGAGAATGTTTTACATTTTTATTCTTTAGGTGTTAAGAATAATAAAGTCTCTAACTTTATTAATCAACTATTATTACAACAATTTTGTCGAATTTGCTACATATGGCAACCTCAAAGGGACGTGAATTGCGCTTATGTGTAGGATGTACTACAGTCACCAGTGTTAGTAGCAAAATTTACTATATTTATATGTCGTATTTTATTCTGTATTTTATTTTCAAAGGAAAAATACCGCCCAATAACCATAGTCCCAACCATTTCAAAGATAGTGGAGTCAATGGTGTCATCTCACCTTATGCGTCACCTCGAAGCCACTGACTTGCTCACAGAAAGACAGTTCGCCTATAGGCGGGAAACATCAATCACTGCAGCTGCACATAAGATCATTGATTGCATTGTGACGGGCCTGGACGATAAGTTATGATGGCAGGTATACTGTGCGACTTGTCGAAGGCTTTTGACGTGATCAATCATTAACTTTTGCTACATAAACTGTAAATCAGGTGTTTCCATCAGGTGGAGTGAGGTCATCCTGACGGGCAATATAAAAAAAAATGAATGGGATGGTGTCTTCAAGGCCAGAGTGAATAGGCATTTTCTGGGTAAGCTTATACCACCATCGGCTTCGTCATCGCTTACCACCAGGCGAGATTAAGGCCAAAAGCAAACCCATTTTAAATAAAAAAAAACAAGATAACACCTACCGATTATTCGCGTCATTTTTATCAAACCGTAGGCAAATCGTGCAGGTTTCTATTGGCGGTCGAAGGATGTCGTTCAACCCTGGTCACATTGACGTAGAAATTCCCCAGGGTTCTTCACTTGGGAATACATTTTTTCTTAATTTTTTTTAATGACCTTCCGTCTTTAATAACGACCGGCCTGTCCGTGCTTTTTGCCGATGATACGATCGTGGTGGTCGGCGCGCACACATACGAGCAACTGCGGTTGAAAATTTACCAGGCGTGCGATCAGTTGCAGAAATGGTTTTCTGCTAACGGATTGTGTTAAATGTGGCCAAAAAAACATTACAATATTTTCTGGTCGGCCCATCTTAGTACCAGCCTGTTTGGCGAACTGTCCAATGCCATTATGTAGTGAAAGCAGGTTCCTGGGTTTTTCGGTTTTTTAAAACACATAATAAAAACAATTATTTTTTTAATGTATCATAAACTAGTAAACGCTAAACATAATTATGTTATCAACTTTAAAAAACTTGATTGTTTTGTGCCAAGCAGGGTAGCGTACTTTATACTCGGAATCATCAAAAGGTATTCGCTGAAGGTCATACAGGTTTACGCCTCGACCTAGACAAACCCAGACGTAGAGGTCGAAGTTATGTATCAGGAAATTTCTAAGGCCTTGCACACCTCGGAAACTCGGTACACCGTTGTAATGTAGTATTTTAACGCCTGATGAGTTAGGAGCCCCACATTTGGATACGGCCATCGGAACCAAAGAGGCTCACGGTTGGCCGATTTCATGGAAAAGAAGGGCCTCCCCATGATTACATCAGCCTGTACTAGATTGCAGTGGCTCTGAAACAGCTCAAAACCACCTGACAACAGGTGAGGACGAAATAACAACCAAACTTCAGAGAGCAGGTGGAAAACCAATATTTGTAGTACATCAGAAGCTGTTCACTCTCTTATAAAATGGTGATAAAGTCCTATGGACCAATATCGAGCCTGAGCCACGTGCACAAGCTGTGTTCCATCCAGAGTCATTACAAATCGTCTTGCACGCATGTCGATGACTACCAGCCTCAGAAACAGGTCGGTAGCACCATCGACCATATCCACACGCTACGCCAGATTATACAAAATATAATATATTGAGGAGTATAATCAGCCTCTCTGTCTAGCGTGGGTAACACTGCTGGGCCGCTTGGGCACAACAACCGGGTGGCGGGAATCAGTTGTGTGCGTTCGTAATGCGCGTAGTTAGTGATATAGGTAAGCAAGAGTAAATTTCACCGAATTGAGGCACACGCTTCGGACAAAATTAAAATGTGTTACTGTATTAAAACCCAAGGATGCACAATGAATATGATAGCTTATATGGCTTAATTGTCTATCCCTTGTTCTGTGAATGTGGGAATTATAATGAACAAGTTATTATGTTAAAAGTTATAAAACAATAACGAGTAAATTCTGGAAACCGGACATTAAGCCGGATTTTAAGCCAAATTCTGCCCGTTTTTGAACTTTCAGTTTTCTTTTAGGTGCTATGTAAAACTTGGCGGTCTTCTGGATATGCTCTCCATCAGGTCAAGAGTCCTATGATCATGTGTGATTTTTTTCAAGTACGAAATTCAATTTAAAAGGTACTTTTTTCGCTCCAGTAGGTCTTACCCGTAGAAATGCCCTTTTACATATTTGCAACTCTGTAATTGTACCGCTTCTCCCTTGTAATTGTGTACTGCTTCTTCTTTCAAAACCAGCGTCGTGGTGCTATATGTTTGTAACCCGTGTACATTTTAAGTGTTAAAATAAATTTATTTCTCTTTCTAAAAGCCATGAACCTGAAGTCACTCAGAAAAATCACACTAGGATTTTAACCCAGGATCATTTCTGAGTGATCCACACACATATGACTGTGGCCACACACGCATGACTGTTGTGTGTGGCCACAGTCATGTGTGTGGGGAACAGTCAGAAATGAGTCATGAAGGCATGAGCATTATGAGCAAGTCTAAAAAATAGTAAAACATAGGATACCGTACAATTATGCTCACATAAACATTGATTGGTATCCCGGTTGTGTAACCGCCAAAATATTCCTATGCAAGGATAAAAATATATAAAACTAGGAATTTGGCAGGATTCTGCCTGATTTATTTTAGTTTTATATCTTTCGATATAAAAACAAGCATTGTAAAATTCTAAAATAAACAAAGTAATAATTATACCGTAGCAATTCTTAAATGACTCGTTGGCGAGAATGACGTCGAAAAGACGAGATTTTAATACATATTTATTTTAAAAAATCATGTAATTACTGATAACTTTATCCTTGGCGTTGAGCTCAATACTACGTAGTTCATAAAATTTCAGCGCAGATTAGCTTGTGCTAAAAATAAACTCGATTGTCACTCAGTATCACTTGGAGTGCCTCACTGGACGTCAGGCTGCCATATTCTTATAGTTTTTTAAACCACAACAGGTGAGTCATTAGGATGTTTGTAAACAAAAGCCAATGACATTGACTGATTGTTTAATAAACTACTTCCACCGTATGATGATACCCTGACAGTTCATAATTTACTTAATAAGTTTCGAATTACTTATTACTTGATAAGTTTTGAAAGGACAATTGTTTTTTAAAAGTTTATTTATTACATTTTCTCTTGCCTGTTTTTTTTTATTTAGTTTGAAATAGAATGCGTGACACGGGAAAATGTGAACTGTTAGGCATATCATCCTAAAGTGAAAATAGATAGTAGGGTATGAATATGGTAGACAGGTTGATAACCTTTCATTGCTCTTTAATTATTTGTAATTATAATGTTATTTTTAAAATTTGATGTTTTGACAAAAAGCGATAAATATTCTCGTCATTAGGTTTAATATTTTTAAGACCTGTGTTTTGAAATTTAAGGTGTCCATATCCAAAATCAAAATTTTATAGCGAAAGGCAGGATAATGAAACGTGTAGTGAGGAAGCTAGGCCTTATCATGAATATAGCCTAGCATTCCAAAATTAACTGTAACTTTCCAATTCTGATTTTCAAAAAGTGTTTCAAAATTAGAGCCGTAGTCAAATGTTATTGTAATCATATCAATCTTCAAAGACAAAGCTATCTACAAACGTTGACCGAAAGAAGAATATGATAACGTTGCATGATAGTAAAAGTTTATAATTATCTTAAATCTCACCTGAACATAGGTCTACCACCATAGATTTTTAACTGTACAAATCAAACCTAATTTGTGAATTCATCAGGCCATGCTTCTCTACATATGGCTGGTGACCATCGTTGCAGCTCTCTGGCTGTACTTTCGTCGACTTCACTCCAGGTTCACTGATGAAGGAGTGAAGAATATCAAATCAACGGCCTTCTTTAATAACATATACCGTATTCTGATGAAAAAAGACCACTTCGTTGAAGAAATGGATAGATCGTATAAGGATTTTACTGAGGAGAGGTAATTCGTTTTAGATCAAATATGAACGAACTAAATTTCTTACAATTGTTGTGTATTTGTGCACTTCAAGTTGACCTCATTTTACCTGAGAAAAGGTTGTGAGGCAGATATGAGATGAACTTGAACACACGGGGCTATGCATGCAGTATCTACTGAGATGATTGATTTCAGATCCTGAAAAGTAAAAGTTTCAACCCCATCAATATTGAAAATCGGACCAATATTCATGGGGTTAAAAAGGTCAGAAATGTCCCCAGTTATGCGTCATTTCGATTTGATCCTTAATTCCAGGGACACCATGTATTTAACAATAATTTCTAGTTACAATTTTTAAAATTTAATCCAAATATTTTGTACAATAACTTAGTTAATCACACCTACTGCAGGTATAAGTTCTACAACAATAGGGCTGACCAATAAATAACTCAGCATGATCCTTAATTACCAAACATAATTATAAACTTACCGACTTCTTAGATACATAGGCAGATTCGAGTTCTTAAACCCTATGGTATTAGTAAGAGATATTGAGTTGCTAAAGAAGATGACTGTGAAAGACTTCGAGTACTTCATCGACCATCGTTTGGTTGTGAACGAAGAAACTGACCCGTTGTTCGGCAGAAATCTGTTTTCACTCAAAGGTAAGAATATTGAAATTTATATGACTTAAGGGATTTCCTTAAAGGGTAAATAAACAATTATAGCACTATATCACCATCAAAAATGTAGGCAGCTGTTTTGCCAGGAAGTAATCTCTCATCTCATTTACTAGGGTTTTGCTGCTTCTCAACTAGGTTACTATTGTCAAACCAAATCAATGAAGTCTTATTAAAGTAGCCACTAAAATTTACAGGTATATCCGTTAAATGCTGGACTATTTGTATTGTACCTACCAACATTGTTGTAATTACCTACTCATAAACTGACGATACATAAATATTCCTTAAACTTGAAGGACATCCGAAAATGAACTTACAGGTTCATCATACTCGTAAAACATTCAGTCAGATTTAGAGGGAATTTTTATTTTTAGCTTAATACTGCTAATGAATGACTCGGAAGTATTTGTTTTTGCAATAGCCTAACACAATTATATCGTATGAAGTACCTATCAATATTTTCCTTATATCAGAATCAATAATTTATGTTTCTAATACGCTAGGCGAAATAAGGACTTTTGAGTTTTCCGTTGACCTTAACAGCAATAACAGTCAACTTACCTTTGTCATATTTCTTTTCTATTTTCAGGCCAAGAATGGAAGGATATGCGCTCGACACTAAGCCCGGCTTTCACCAGCTCCAAAATACGACTCATGGTACCTTTTATGGTGGAAGTTGGTAAACAAATGATGGATAACCTAAGAAAGCAGATACGGGATTCAAATAGTAAGTTTTCTAGCGCTAAAAACTAGTTCAGCTCATATTGCAACTTCATTTTCAATCTTCTTCGCTGCAATAGTGTATCATAGTGCATTCTGTGAGTAAACGCCAAGTATGATTATCTTGTATTTTGTTCTATTTCTTCCCCTTAGACAATTACATCGACGTTGATTGCAAGGACCTGACCACCCGCTACGCCAATGACGTGATAGCCTCTTGCGCTTTTGGGCTCAAAGTGGATTCGCACACTGAAAAAGACAATGAGTTCTACAGGATGGGGAAGTCTGCCATAAATTTTGACATAAAACAGATGCTGAAGTTTATTGGATTTCTAGCCATCCCTAAAGTCATGGCGGTAAGATTGAGTGGGAACACTTATTGCTAAATGATTAAACAATGTTAGGATCACGGGCGAGTAAAAGAGTACTTTCACCCGTGATGAGCAATAATAACTTTAACAATCTTTGCTCTCTAAAGAACCCAAATGTAGCTTTTGATAGGGATCACGTTTAAAATAACAAGCATGATTTGATTTGGAAATGTATTTGATTCTTAAAAGAAAGTTGGATGGTGTATGGATAAAAAAAATATTGCCTTGTCAACCAAAATAATTATTAGGATTCGTAAAATATCTGCTTTGTAGGTTGTAAGGTGTTGCTTTTTTTAGATCACTCGTCGCAATTGAATTTATTAACCTTGACCGAGCTGAATGTGGCGGTCTTGGCTTAAATTAGGTAATGACCAGAAATTGATGCCTATTAAGGTTATGTTATGATGATGCTCAACATCCTTTCTCCTTTTTATCCCTAGTTCTGAAAGGACACAACAAACAGCACTTGCTTGGTTTAATTTGTCGAAAACTTGTATTTTACAGCAAAAAGGAATTCACCGATCTCCAAAAAAAAATTTACAAGTTTTTGGTACTTTGTGATAGGTTTTAAAGTTTTTGTGGTAACTTTTGTTTCAGAAACTAAAGCTGTCTATATTTTCTGAAAAATCAAAAGACTTCTTCAGAGACATGGTCATTGAGACGATGAAAGACAGAGAGGCAAAAAATATTATACGACCAGATATGATACATTTACTCATGGAAGCAAAAAAAGGTTCACTATTTTTTAAATTTCGATTGATGAAATTTTGAAATATTAACATTGTCTACTAATTTTAGTAAGCATTGTCATGAGTTTATAGTTAAGATTTTGACTAAATTAACAAATTTAGAAATAAATATTTTTAGGCAAACTAACTCACGAAGACAAAACGAGTGACGCTGGTGCAGGATTCGCAACTGTAGAAGAATCCAATGTTGGAAAGAAAAACATTGAGAGAGGTAAATTGAACGAATGGTTTTTATCAATGAGCTATCAAAATACCACTGATTATTCCGTTTGTAATACTGTTGTTAATTATTTACTGCTTGAACTTTTTTACCTCAGTGTGGTCTGACAACGACCTCATCGCTCAAGCCATCCTCTTCTTCATCGCCGGCTTTGAGACCGTCTCTTCGACTATGTCCTTCGCGCTTCACGAGTTGGCCGTGAACCCTGAGGCACAACAAAAATTATATCAAGAAATCAAAGAGACTGATGCCAGAAACGGCGGGAAGTTTGACTACACCACCATTCAGAACATGGCATATATGGATAAGGTCGTGTCAGGTAGATTTAATAAATTATATTTTATACCACGTCAGTGACAAAGAGGCACGCGAACCAGATAGCCTACAGACGTGTGCAAGAACTAGCGCCTTTCCGACCCTGTTAAAAACTCTTTGAACCCTCCTTGAAGAATTTCATTTTAGAACTTTTTACTTAATAGAATACTTCAAAATTTGATGGTGATGGTGATAAAAACCAAATCATTACGTTGGGTTCTAAAACAATTGGTGAAAAGTGGGCTTCTGAGTGTTTCGTTCACCATGACGACACAGATTTTATGCCTCTGACTTCCCCGTTTGGAATAAAGTCGTGATAGTATGTTATAAATTAATTTTATTGTATTTAACTAAAAACTTACTTGTTTACATGTATCATTTGCAGAAGTGCTAAGACTCTGGCCGCCAGCTTCCCACTTGGATAGAGTGTGCGCCAAAGATTACAACTTGGGCAAACCCAACAGTAATGCAACCCGAGATGGCTTTGTAAGTTAAAACAAAGTTCTTAACTTTAAATTCAATTAATCACTACAGTAATGTTATAACTACACGAGTCTACAAAATATTCAGGAAGCAAGCTTTTATTAACTCCATCAAATACGAGTAGTAACTTTGTAATGTCTACTTACAATAATCAACATAGTAAACGTTAGTTCTACGTATGAATACAACACAAACTAAACAGCGGCTGTTTGAAAGATGTTAGGAGGAGGATTTTAATTTTTTCATGTATGCTGATACATACCTAAAAAATAAAAATACAAACTCAAAAAATACCTATTTAACAGTTGAATACAAACTAACAGAAATAACCCTTACACGATTGAGTTTCTTTCTTCATATCTTAGATTCGTGCTGGAGAAGGCGTGATTATTCCAGTGTACTCCATACACCGAGATCCTCAGTACTTCGCTGATCCCTTGAAATTTGACCCCGAACGGTTCTCGGAAGAAAATAATATTGAACCTTTCACTTATATGCCTTTTGGCATGGGACCTAGGAATTGCATTGGTAAGGAAACTTATAAGTAGAAATATAATGAACGGTTACTTAAACAAATTCTTACTTAGCTGTAGTAATTACTCTCAGCTGCGCACAGACGTCCATCATTGGAATCAAGTCATCAAAATAATCGATGAGTATTGCCTTAATAACCACGCTCCAGGACTTCCTGTTTTCAGGAAAACTCAACCATTAAACCAATAAATAACCATCAAACATTTGGCCATGGAGCTGTTATTGCTACATGGTGTAATTTTAATTATTCATTCATTGCATTTGATATTGTAACAGACTATCAAAGCCTCGTTTTAAATTTAGAGAAAATTCAACTCGAGGACGTTAAAAATGCTTAAAATTCGTTCACCAGACAGACCGACATTTGATTTTAAGTATAAAGTCGGTGTGAATGTTACAGCCATACGCACGAAACGTTTTGCAGACTCCTTTATAATGCGAACACCAAAGGAATGGAACTCGCTGCCCGCGCAGGTTGTTCCAAACCAATACAATCTGTGTATTTTTAAGACCAGAGTGAATAGGCATTTACTAGACAGGCATGTTTTATCATAGACCGCATCGTCACTTACCACCAGGTGCGATCGCAACTGCCATCAAAGGACTGTCTAGTCCACTATTGAAAAAATCTTTTTCTGTCAACAGGTTCCAGGTTTGCACTGTGCGAAGTCAAGGTAATGCTGTACCAGCTGGTCCAGCAGATGGAGCTGTCACCCAACGAGAAGACGTGCATCCCAGGGCGCCTTAACCCGGGCACTTTCAACTTCAGCCTTAAGGGTGGCCACTGGGTCAGGATGAGGATGAGAAGCTGATAGTGGAGCTATCACTGCTTAGATATATTAATATTTATTCATGTTTTTTAAGCCTGGAATTATATCACTGCGTAGATGTTTTTTTTCATATTTTTGAGTCCTACTTCGGGGTAAAAGCGTACTTTCCTTCAATCTTCTTCTTGAACAAGACCAAACTTAAAACCACCTCTTTTGAGGCAGTCTAGGGGGTTGTCCAGTGCAATATTTAAGTTTTGTAAAACTTGAACTAGCCAAAAGCAAACAAGAACGAGCTGGATTTTTATTAATTTTAAGGTGCTGACAGATATGAGCATTCACTTGTATCAGAACATCGAGTTCGTCGTTTTTAAATTTACTCAAACCAAATTGCAAACATGACGATAAACATACTTACTACAGTCGTCTTCTTGGTAATGGTCTTCTACCGTTTTTGTAGGGTCGCAAGCTATGTTTTTTGGCTCAATATTGGTTGGTAGACAAACATCTCCTTCAGCTTAGCTACACTTGATCTGAGCTATTTTTGTGAGACCTCTTTTAAAGCATAAATGCTGCAATGTAGGTCCGTATTTTTAGGTCTTTCTTAAACAAAGAAAGCAGCCATTATCTATGAGTATGCTGAAAAATGTTCACACAGAGCTTTACTTTTTAATTATTCAAAAGACTGTATTGCCGCGGCGCCGTAACTACATACAATACAAAAGCACATCATGACATTACTTTAAATTTTTTTTGATAGATTTTGATGTTTCAAGGCATATGGAAAATTACAGGTTGATGTGCTCTTGTTTGTACATCGCTTTGGACGTCCATGTTTTTACTATGAGTTTGGTTTAAATTGTAAAAAATAATATGTTATTGATTTATTTAACGGTGTTTTATTGTTATCTGATATTCTCCCCTTTCCAAATTTACCTCATAATTGCAGCAACACAATAATTTTCCAAAACAAAGATTTATTTAATTCAATACAAAATAAAATGACTGCGTTTTCTTTAATCAATCATGTACAATAGTAGAGTAAAGTGAATATTTATTAATGAACCCAGTAACAACTATGAACATATCTGGCCTCCAAACTAGGCGGAGCCCGTCTTATGGGGGAAGATAACTAAATATAACGGTTTACATAACAACAGCCTTTAAGCTGCAAACAAATAACAAACTAATTTAAATGTAATAAATTAAAGGATTGACAAAAAGTAAGATGCAAATGCGAATGCGTGTGTGTGTATGTGTATGCGCGTGAGTGTGTGAGTGAGAAAGAGATAGAGAGAAAGTGTGTGTTGGAAAATGCAAATGGATGAGAGTGTAATCAATGTCTGCATAACAGAAGAGCACAGTATCATGTAAACGAATTGAGGCAAAATCGTTTATATAAAATAGAAAGAGAGTAGGACCGAGGATGCTGCCCTGCGCGACACCAAACAATATAGGCCTCAGACTACTTATATGGTCGGAAAACTTAACGCACTGTTGACGAGCACACAGATAACTTGTAAACCATTTCAGAGCGTTACCTCTGATTCCATATGCCCCCTATTTTTTTAAAATATCGGGATCGATAGTGAATCAAAGGCTTTTGCTAGATCCAGAAAGACAGCAATGCATTTCGAGCCCTTGTCTAGGAGAGATACTACAGGAGGGTAACAGCATCCTCCGTAGATCTACCCCGCCTGAAGCTGAACTGACCATCTGAAATTGAACCGTTTTCCTTTAAGAATGATATTACTCTCTTGTGAATTTTTCGATCTAGCAGTTAAGAAATTTAGTCCCAAGAAGTGATATTGGGCGATAGTTGCTCAATTCAAGTTTATTTCCACCTTTATGAATAGGGACCTCAGCTGCGATCTTCGAGAAATGGGGGAAGGTACCTGTCTCAATACTCATATTAAAAATAGAAGTAAGAAGTTCAGCTAACGCTGGACCAATAATTTTAAGTCTTGTTTGTCCGGGCCGGGAGAACCGTCTCAGCTCAAGTTCTTACTAAGAGATAAAATCTCCTGTGGATCAGTAGGCGTGATGAAAAGATAATTTTTAGGTGATTTTTCAATAGCTACTTTAGCACAGAGACATTCTTGAGTCTAGATGGTTTTTGCCAAGATGTTATCTGCCAGACGTTGACACATTAAATAACTCTAAAGACTCCTTTGGTGACCCAGCTAGTTTCAAAGTTTTTTTGGTACCTTTTTATTCATGTTAATCTCGCTGCTTTCATATTCAGTTTGTTTAAATTGCGAAGTAATCTCTTGTGAAAATTTCTGTACGTGCAATAAATTAGCCTTTTTGTGTCATTCAGTGGTTAACTCCGAGAGTCTGAGTGACGTTTATTTCTATGCTTAGAGCATCGAATTAAGCCGGGAGTGATCCAGTGTTGAATTTTAAATCTAGCGTGGCTGACACGGCAGACTTTAGAATGTTTTGCTAAAGCGTTATTAAGGATTCTAGTTCTAGTTTTAGAAATCACTTCATCAAGAGATGTACCTTTTGTAATGTCTGTCCAACATGTTTGGAAAATTTCCGTATTGAAGGCATCAAAATCTACTTTAATTTTTCTTTGTTTGAGAGGAAATTCAGCGCTCGAGGTGATAAAAAATGCAGATATCATCAAAAATATTGTAATAAAACGATAAATAATGACTGACGAGCTGAGGGATTACTAGTTAATTATAAATATCTCTTTGTATCTTTATATTGACAAATAAACAATTTTGTTTAGATTTCTCTTTAAATGTTACTGTATTCAGACCACTTCATGAAAATCATAATGCAGACCTTGACAGGCCCTTTAAGCTAAAATTTTTACTAATATTACTAAAACATGTTGCAATAAATAAATGAACCTATATATTTGAGTTTCTTTAGACAAACATTTCCCTAACTCAAATAAATAACAATTTTATTACATTACATCAAAATTATCACGCCCTGTCAAGAGATTTACTGATTCTCTTTGAGATGGAGAAAATTAGGGTGTGGATTTGAGAGGTAATCCTAATAAAACCTACAAAATTTACAAAATCATGGATTCAATAAGTAAACACACAGAGAGCAATACGAAATACTAATATTAATTTTACCGTTAAAAATCCAAAAACGGATTTTTAAAAAACCTATTTTTGTTTTATTTAAAATAGGAATGCGTTTTGGGGCAGTCTCGACTAGTGGTAAGCGATGATGAGGCCGAAAGTGGTACATGTTTACCCAGAAAATGCCTATTCACTCTGTCCTTGAAGACACCTAGGTTGTAAGTATCCGGTAACACAGACGCAGGGAGAGCGTTCCACTCGCTAACCTAAAACTCTGTTTATGCAACGGTCCTAAATTCCAGCTATTTAAGACTTTCCTAAGATAATAAACACATTCTGCTTGGTTTAAAATATTATTTAGTCTTTTTTGTTCCAAAGAATAAATACAAATCATAGCTGCGAGGGCTGAAAGCCAACCTTACCGCATAATGTTTACGTGCAAAGTGGTGTCTGTCGTCCGTGTAACAGGACGTGGGATTTAATGCTAACGAACTTTTATTATATTTGTTTTTTTGTGAGCGGAGAGATCAAAAATGGTATGTATCAGATTAGTAGACTATCCTTATTTTACGGCACTATTAAGATCTACTAAAAACCAGTTAATATACTATAAACCACATAAGGGACTATTCTTCCGAAAAAATTAACAACAGATTACACGGGTTTGTGAGATAAAGCTAAGATGACTGCACTCTACTCTAAGACTTGTAAAACAGCCTGGCAGTGGGACAATTACTTACTTAATAATTCTTAGAGTATCTATGATTTTAAAATTTCGCCCTTTTCCAATGATCGCCCTTTCTATTTCATCTGTTTTTCAGAGTAAATAATGCTTACATTACTTCATAAAACGTTGCCGATAAAAATCCAAATCGACTCTGATAACGGCGGGAGGCTCGCCTACCACATCATCATTTCAGCCGAACGACGCCCACTGCTGGGCATAGGCCTCCCCCAAGGATCTCCACAACGATCGGTCCTGCGCTGTCCGCATCCAGCGGCTTCCCGCGACCTTGACCAGATCGTCGGTCCACCTTGTAGAGGGCCTGCCCACGGAACGTCGTCCGGTACGCGGTCGCCATTCGAGAACCTTTCCGCCCCAACGGCCATCGGTTCTCCGCGCTATGTGTCCCGCCCACTGCCACTTCAGCGATGCAATCCTTCGAGCGATGTCGGTTGTTTTTGTTCTCCTGCGGATCTCATCATTTCTGATTCGATCGAGCAGGGAAATACCAAGCATCGCTCTCTCCATTGCTCGCTGGGTGATCTTGAGCCTTCTTATGAGACCCATAGTAAGGGACCACGTCTCGCTCCCATAGGTCATTACTGGCAACACACACTGGTCAAAGACTTTTGTCTTGAGACACTGAGGTATTTCGGACGCAAATATATGCCGGAGCTTCCCGAACGCTGCCCATCCGAGCTGGATTCGACGAGAGATCTCTTTCTCGAAGTTGGACTTACCTAGCTGGACTGTCTGTCCCAGGTAAACATAGTGGTCAACAACTTCGAGTGTAATGTTCCCAACGTTAACTGGAGCGGGTGCAATATGGGCATTCAACATGAGTTTTGTTTTGTCCATGTTCATCTTAAGACCCACTCTTTGAGAAGCATTACCGAGATCTTCGAGCATTATGTTCAGGTCTTCCAAGGTCTCAGCCATAAGAACTACATCATCGGCAAATCGCAGGTGTGTTAGGTATTCGCCATTGATGTTGATGCCGCGTCCTTTCCAGTCCAGAAGCTTGAAAATATCCTCCAACGTATCCTTGTCTCACGCCTCGCTGTAGTTGGATCGGATTAGAGCTCTGGTTCTGTAATCGGACCGACATGGTGGCGTTCTGGTATAAGTACCTTAGCACCTCAATGTACCTGTAGTCTATTTGGCACCTTTGGAGAGACTGCAGTACTGCCCAGGTCTCAATCGAATCAAAGGCTTTCTCGTAGTCCACGAACGCTAAGCAAAGTGGCAAGTTATACTCTTCGGTCTTCTGTATAACTTGCCGCAGCGTATGAATGTGGTCTACGGTACTATAGCCTTTTCGGAACCCTGCTTGTTCGGGAGGTTGGAAGTCGTCAAACCTGCGAGCGAGACGATTCGTAATGACTCTCGAAAACAGCTTATAGATATGGCTCAGAAGCGAGATGGGTCTGTAGTTCTTCAAGAGAGTTTTGTCACCCTTCTTGAAGAACAGCATCACATCGCCTCTGCCCCATGCCTTTGGCGTTTTTCCCTCGAGGATGACAGAACTGAAGAGCGTCTGGAGGACCTTAAGTATCGGCTTACCGCCCGCTCTCAGGAGCTCGGTTGTGATTCCGTCACCACCCGCCGCCTTGTTGTTTTTAAGCTGCTTGAGAGCCATCCTAATCTCGTACAGGCTGACGTCCGGGATATCTTCGGTATAGTGTCGGGTAAGCTTGGCTCTAGGATCTTTAGCCTTGCTTTCAACAGGTGTTTGCGTGGAATATAACTGTCCATAGAAACTCTCAATCTCCCTCAGGATTTCAGGTGTTGACGAAATGATGCTACCTGCCTCAGTTTTCAGCCTCGTCAATTGGCTTTGCCCAATAGACAGATCTCTGGCGAACACTTTGGAGCCTTTATTCCGCTCAATTGCCTCTTTAATACGCTGGGTATTAAATTGGCGAAGGTCGCTCGTCAAAGACTTAGATATCTGTCTATTGAGTTGCCGATAACGATGGGCATCCGCTGAGTTCTGTAGCTTCATTTCGTTTCTCTGATCCATGAGTAGGAGAGTCTGACTGGAGAGTTTCTTTGATTTGGGACGGCGGGTTTTAAAGTGCTTGGACCCTACCGTACGGACAGTATCCACCACCATGTTGTACAGATCGTCCACATCGATGCTGTTCTCAAGGGCTTCGAAGCGGTTTTGAAGCTCGAGCTGAAAGCACTCGGGGTTTTGAATTTGAGCCGGTATTGGTCGGAGCGTGGATTTTATCAGTCGCGCTCTCTCAAGCTTTAGGTCGATATTCAATGTGCCTCTGACCATGCGGTGATCGCTTCCTGTCTTAACAGCGTTGATCACAGTGACATCATTGAATATATGCTTCTTCGTCGACATGATAAAATCGATCTCGTTTTTGACTCTACCGTCCGGACTGATCCAGGTCCATTTGCGGCTTACGGGCTTCTTGAAGAAGGAGTTCATCATAAAGAGGTTCTCCCTCTCCATGAAGTCTGCCAGCATCTGGCCCCTGTTGTTCCGTTGCCCAAATCCAAATTGCCCCACTCTCAACTCATCACCGCAACGTTGCCCCAACTTTGCATTAAAAAAACGCCTACCACGTTGGGATCTAATACCATTGGTAAAAAGGGGGCTTCTAAATATTCCGCTCACCACGACGGCAACAGTCACTTGCTCTGAATACCACGTTTGGGATACAGTCGTGATGGCATGTTATGTTGCTTCTCTGACTGTCATATTATCCTACTTACCACTAAAATATGCTAATGCTATTAAAATATCATCTTACATTTTTTATTTAGCCCTTTGTCCAGTGGTTGATGTCCTAGCTGCCTAGGCATTGTGGCAATCTCATGTATATTCTAGACCGGTCTTATGATTATTCCCTTTTGAAGTGAGAACGCTTCAGAGAAAATGATCGATTTATATGAGCCTAACTCTATTATATTCGGAGCAGTTACCATTTTAAATCATTATGGTAGACTGTTGGTTTTACTTTGAATAACTGCTCTAGATAAGAGCAACTGGGCTGCTTATAAAATCATATTCAGGACAGCTTATGACCTTGTTTTGTTTAGTGGTATTCAACATCTTCCAACAGGTGAGCATCAATAAAGTCTGAATCCCTAACAAGATCTGGTTCATCAAGCTCAAATTCGTCCTCTGAATTTGAAAACGAAACCAACATTAGATCTTCTATTTCATCATCACGCAGTGATTTTGACACCAGACATACTCGTAATTTTCTATTCCAAATAGCACAAATGATTGCAAATGGCCGATAACGACTGATAGATGACTCCTCAGAATAACTTATAATAAGTACCGTCAAATTCTTAAACATACCAATAAAATAATATCGATGTACCCACATTTTGGGCACGAGCATCACTAGAAGTCCGCCATTTTTCTCTCTCAAAGAACACCTTCTCATTACGGGTGGCATCAACAGATGCCCGTTTAACGACGACGATCGACTGAGTCTCGCACGGAATTGGTTGATCCATTTAAAAAAGTGGATTCCGCTCAACTTTAGCGGAATTTTTGTTAGAGGGACCTATGAATAATTCTTTGGATAGGTACTACTTTTTTAAATGGATCAACCAATTCCGTGCGAGACTCAGTCGATAAAACAGTACCTTTACATAAATATTTTTTTTACAAATCGGGTATTAGCTATGGCGAAAAATCAATAGATGCCACCCGTAATGAGAAGCAAGTTTTCTCAGGGCAACAATAGATGCCACCCGTATGGAAAGGAAATTTAAGTAAACTACAAATTTGATGGCATTTAAATGGCACGATTGCCGGGATGTTAAATGTTTTTTGTCGACATTCCATGATAATACGATGAAAAATACGGAAAAAATTATAACAAATAGTCCCATTATCAAGCCAGAAGCAATAATCGACTACAATCATAATATGGGATCGGTAGAAAAAACGGATATGCTTTTGAGTTCTTTGAGTTGCTTACGTAAAACGAAAAAGTGGTACAAAAAAATTGCTTTCCACGTTGCACACCTAGTTTTGCTAAATTCACATTCTTCATTCAAAATCAAATCTCCTGGGCACGATCACTTAAGTATTGAACATCTGCAATATGCTGGTGCGCATTTGCCTCGGGTTCTGGCCTTGTTCTTTTCCCTCTGCCTTAATCACGGGTACTTGCCAGATAGTTTATTAAAAACGTTAGTGGTTCCTATTGTTAAGAATAAGACTGGTGATACTAGTGCCAAATCCAATTACAGACCAATATCATTGGCTACCATAGTGGCTAAGGAACTGGGCAGGCTGCTTGACCAGCAGCTGGGCGCTAATATTAAACTTCACGACGCACAGTTTGGCTTCAGACCAGGTTTGTCTACTGAAGCCGCTGTCCTGTGCCTCAAGCAGACTGTCCAGTACTATACTGCCAGGGACACGCCTGTTTATGCTGTGTTCTTGGACATACCCAAAGCTTTTGATTTGGTTCAATACGACATACTCTGGAAAAAACTCTGTAACGATACTAGTATGCCACATGAGTATATTTCCATCTTGAATTACTGGTACGCGAATCAAAAGAATTGTCTACAGGATCACAAGTTAAAATGGGGGTCCCTCAAGGATCCATTCTAGGTCCAATACTATTTCTGATATATATAAATGATTTACCTTTTTACTTAAAATATATTTGTTGTGATGTTGTATTGTTTTCAGACGAGATACATCTTTAGTTTTTAAAACTAACAGAAATAAAAACATTTTTTATGATGTTAATGACGCACTTTCAAAGGTTTTACAATGGTTCACAGTAAATAATCTACAGCTTAATGCAAAAAAAACTAAATGTATTAATTTTAAGTTGCCTAATGTTAAAGATAACCCCATTAGTCTAAAAATTTATGGTTATACTATGAAGCTTGTAGATACAACAGTTTTTCTTGGAATCACACTAGATTCAAAACTGCAATGGAACCCTCATATAACAGTTCTCTCAGGCAGACTTAGTTCGGCTGCATTTGCAGTAAGAAAAATTAGGTTACTAACAGATGTTGATACTGCTCGTTCGGTTTATTTTAGTTATTTCCATAGTGTAATGTCTTACGGCATTGTACTTTGGGGTCAAGCGGCGGATTTACAAACCATCTTTATCCTCCAGAAGCGAGCGATCAGATCCATCTATAAGCTTCGTGCCCGGGCTTCACTTAGGGAGATTTTTAAGGAAATTGGTATCCTCACTGTAGCGTCACAATACATTTACAATTGCATTGTTTTGGTGAGAAAAAATATTGGTCTCTATGCTAAACACAGTGACATACATTGCAGAAATACTAGGATTAAGGATAAAATTGCACTTCAACTATTTAGGTTACAAAAAGTTTTAGGATCCTTTATGGGGCAAGGTAAACATTATTACAACAAAATTCCAAAAACCATTTGTGAGTTACCTTTACATAGATTCAAAAATCACATCAAAACAGTTGTATTAAAAAAGGCTATTATACTACAAAAGACTACCTCATAGATAAAAATGCCTGGGTATAAGCGCTCTGCTCGATGCGGGATTAAATAGCTCTATTGTAACAGATGTTTTATTGTAAAAGTTAATAGGTACCTAGTATGTATGTACTGACTAACAATTTTTGTTTTTGAATTGTTTAAATGAATTCTTTTTATTATATTCTTTTATGGTTGGTTTTTTCTCTTTGTTTTATATTCTTTTAGGTTTATTTGTATTAAAATGACACACTGCTTGTACTTTACTAACGCCTGTTGTAAACCCAAAACAAGTTTAAAAGAGTAACTGCTGAGTTGCTCGCCGGGTCTTCTCAGCAAGAAACAACTCCGACGCGGTGGTAGAGTCGCATTATGTCTGTATACTGTTTATTTACATATCCATATTATTATGGTATTTATGTCTATTATTTAGTACATTTTGCTGTAAATTTGACGATTTGAAAGTACTGATACAGTCTAAAGTTATTTGAGTTTGAGTTTGTGTAAAATGGTCTGGAGGGCTTTCAAGTATGTACAGATTGGAATGTGGTGTGAGGCAGGTGGGAATAACCTCACCAACCCTTTTCAATCTGTACATTAACAAGCTGATTGAGGAGCTCAGCGGCGCCGGAGTCGGCTGTTCTATCGACGGTACCTTTTTCAACAATATAAGTTACGCCGACGATATGGTGCTGCTGTGCCCATCAATCAGTGCGCTCAATAAACTTGTGAGCATCTGCGAGCGGTTCGCAGTGGCTCATGGTTTCTCTCATTCATTCTCATTATTTATGGAATAGTTATATATAGGTACCTTCAATTAGCTGATGTATTAGAACTATCCCCAATGAATGTTTTGTTTAACTCTTGCTGTTGGTGTACTTAAATAAATAAAGCTATGTCCACGCGGACGACGATGTCAAGAGCATTAGCTATTATTTTATTACTATTCTCAGCCAACACGTGTACTTCAAGATATTTAGTACTCCAGCTAATTATGAGAAGTGAATTGGTATCCGTGATCATTGTCATTTTCTACTAGTACTAGACATTATCATCTCTTTCGGAGCATAGACTTGAAACTTACAAGCATAGTAAGCATTCCAGATAATGTTGTTATTGTTTACTACTTATTGTTACATACGAATACAAAATTAACGTGATGTTTCAATTCAACCTCGAGTGTCTATACTTGATCGTAAGTTCATGCATGATTTATATTGCAAGTCAATGCAAGTCATAACATCTCGACTCTAAGTGTCATCTACCAAAATACGAGAGGTCTTAAGACAAAACTGAAAACTTGGAACGCAAACCTTTCGCTCTCACATCATGATTTAGTTGCCGTCACCGAAACTAACTTAGATTCCTCAATTAAAGATGCAGAACTTACGGCATCTTCTTGAAATATGTTGAGGCTTGATCGAGGTACATGGGGGAGGCGTACTGTTGGCAGCCCGTGCCGGAATAATGTTATCGCGTCGAACTGAATTAAAGACAGAAGACGGGGAAGATATTTGGGCTTCTTTCTCAAAAGACGGACGTGTAATTTACATATGTGTGGTTTATATTACTCCAAGTGCCTCCGATAGTGTCTACCTCAATTGGTTCACCAAGGTGGAGTCTTTCCCAAATTACCTGAATGGGCTTGTAATAATTCTAGGAGACCTTAATCTTAACAGTGGTTCAGTCAATGTGTGTGATGATTATTGTTATTTAATGTCATTATGTGGTTTATTTGATAGAAATGGCATTCTTAATGTATATGGGGATAAACTAGATGTTGTTCTGACCCGGGAGAGCACTGATGCGGCAGTATCAAATTCAGACTGTGGAGGTATGGTTCGGATGGACATATACCACCCTCCTCTTGACATCACCATACAATACACAAAACTTCAACGACAGAAACCCCTTAAGCCCAGCAAAATTGATATCTCCAGAGATTGAAACTTCAATAAATGTGATTGGGTCCATCTTTACTCAGCCATAAATAACGCTGACTGGTAACATCTACTGACGTGACATCGGCTTCTTGCAATTTCTATAAACTATTGTATGAGATATTCAATGTCTTTATTCCAAAGACGCGCAAGGTCTAAGTCGACTATCAAAAGATATCCAGTTTGGTACAATTCTGAAATTATTAGCAGCTTAAATGAGAAAATCCAATTGCAATGCGCTTTTGAAAAGGTAAAAATGTCCCATTATATTTCAGCAATTTTCAAAACTTCGTGCTTCCCTTAAAAAGTATATACTGTCTGCTTACACGAGTCATTTGCAACAGTTGGAGAAAACCCTTAAGGTCAATCCTCGGGTTTTTTGGCGGCACATGTCTGGACTGCGTAGTAGTGGTGGTTTTGAGCCCAATGTCTCATACAAAGGTGAGCAATGCTCGGGGGTCGCCACAGTGGAAGCTTTTGCTAATTTCTTTGCCGGTTTTTATTCATCTTATACTTCTACAATCGAACGCAATTGCGTACATGTCGACCCCAGTGCTTATGTGCACACTGGGCTGTACACTGCAAACGATGTTGAACAGGTGATCAGGAAACTCAAACCAACTCAGTCAATAAGTCCTGACGGTATTCCTGTGTCAATCATAAAAATGTGTAAAGAATTTCTGTGCGTCCCTTTGTGTCACATAATAAATTTAATCGTCACCACGACTATCTATCCACCAGGATGGAAGACATCCAAAGTCATACCCATCCCTAAGTCTCGTGATAAGTCTTTGGTGGAGGAGTATCGTCCCATCCCATCGCTATACTATCGGGCTTTGCTAAACTATTCGAGATGCTTATGTATAAAAGCATCTATAGTAAGGTTCAACCTTTCCTCAGCGAGGAGCAGCACGCTTTCCGAGCCAAAAAATCTGTCAATACTAACCTGCTACGAGTAGTATTGATTGATTATATCTCGTCAAACTTAAACAGAGGCGGCCAGACTGAAGTCCTGTACTTTGATTACCGGAAAGCATTTGACAGGGTGAATCACCGGACGCTGTTGGCAAAGCTTGACGCCATGGGACTTACTCCGTACATGGTCCAATTGTGTGCCAACTACCTCTCGTATCGACAACAGTATGTGAAGTACGGTTGTTATGTATCCAAGCCATATGAAACATCATCAGGCGTTAATCAGGGCTCAATCCTGGGGCCGCTGCTCTTCTTGATCCTTATTGATGATGTTGTAATCTTTAAGCACGTAAAATGTCTACTGTATGCGGATGACATTAAGATCTACATGAAAGTCAAGGATGTAAGCGATTGTGTACTAATTCAACATGACATAGACGCTTTGATTGAATGGAGCAAGCGCAATAAAATGGAGTTAAACTTCTCAAAGTGCTTTGTGATGACATTTAGTAAACAGCTTATACCGGTTCGGTTTAGCTATAGGCTGGGAGATGATGAAATTGCTCGAACTGATTCAATGAAGGACCTGGGGGTCACGTTTGATCCGGCCCTCACATTCAATAGGCACATCTCGGATTTAGCTAGGAAAGCTTTCTGTCGTTTGGGTTTTGTCATTCGGAATATGCGAGACCTTCACGACCCTTATGTAATGACACTTCTCTTCACAGCGCTAGTCAGAAGTTAATTAGAGTACCTATAGTGCGTGTGTGTGGAGTCCACATGAAGTCTGCTATAAACTCATGCTTGAAAAGGTACAAAAAGCCTTTTTAAGGTACCTCTACAAGAGAGTTTATGGCTACTATCCATTTTTATATCCAACCAAGTTTTTGTTGGGTATGCTCGGAATGTGCTCGTTGGAAGTTAGGCGTCTCAAAGATCAGATGGTGACTGCTTTGAAAATTCTGCGTGGTAAGTCCTATTGTCCTGAACTTCTTGAGCAGCTATCGCGCCTTTTTGTTCCCGACAAATAATATGTTCACCACCGCGCTAACCGTAGGCACCAACTGTTCGCGCGGCCGCAGACGCGCACCATAGTGCACGCGCAGTCCCCGGTGTATCGCATGCACACTGTACTCAACGCTCTCCTGGGGCAGCGACCTGAATGCGATTTATTTGAGGACGTATGGGGAATTCTTCTATCGAACTGTTTAAACTTTTGTGAAAGTATATGTAAATTTTTATTTTTATCTCATTGTTTCATGTTAAGTGAAATTACTGTACATGTTTAGATTTTAATTATGTTACTGGGTTGCCACCCGTTTAATTAAATCGAATAAATAAATAAATAAATATTAAATAATGAAATTGATGAAATTTTCGGTGCAATTTACTGTCACACATGCTAAATATTTTATGAGCATTTCTACAGAAGGGTGTTTTTTTTTAATTCGGTGTTTGATTTAATATTTGGTTTTAAACTACTGAAAGTTTAAATAACAAAAAATTAAGTTTATTCCATCCTGAATCCAAAAATAACAATGGGACTAAATATTGTGAAGTGTTTTATAATAAAAATTAGGCACCTTATTGATAAAGCACTGCATTGAGAAAATATATCACCGAATTGAGAAAAAAGCATCACCGAATTGAGAAAATGAATCACCAAATTTAAAAATCGCCCAGAAAATTTAGAATTAATGTTTTTTAAACAACCTTTAACAATGTTGGATTTGAGAAATAGCTACTTTAAAGAAGAGCGTGTTAATGTTTAGATTACCTCATTTTTTTTCTACTTCACGCAGGCCGATGAAACTTGCTATAGTTGTTATCATGGAAGTTATTGAGATTTTTTTTTAATTTTTATTCTAAACACCTAAAAAGTCACTAACTTTATTAATCAACTATTATTACAACAATTTTGTCGAATTTGCCACATAGTGAAACCTTAAAGAGACGTGAATTACACGTATGTGTAGGATGTACCACATTCACCAGTGTTAGTAGCAAAATGTAATATAATTTCATATAAAATGTAATATAATTTAATATTTTTATATCTCGTATTTTATTTTCAAAGGAAAAATAAAACACAAAATCAAAAACAATACATTTTATAATGTATCATAAACACAATGAACGTTACACATAATTATGTTATAACGGTTAGGCACAAATAAACTTTAAAAAACTTGATCGTTTTGTGTCAAGCAGGTAGCGTACTTTATACTCAGAATCATCGAAAGGTATTCGCTGAAGGTCATACAGGTTTACGCACCGACCTCGACAAACCCAGACTTAGAGGTCTAGGTTATATTGTATGAGAACATTTTTCAAGCCTTGCACACCTCGGAAACTCGGTATACCGTTGTAATGTAGTATTTCAACGCCTGATGAGTTAGGAGTGGGGCCATTTGGATACGGCCACCGGAACCGAAGAGGCTCACGGTTGGCCGATTTCATGGAAAAGAAGGGCATCTCCATGATTACATCAGCCTGTACTAGATTGCGGTGGCTCTAAAACAGCTCAAAAACCACCTGGCAACAGGTGAGGACGAAATAACAACAAAACTTGAGAGCAGGTGAAAAACCAATATTTGTAGTACTCCAGAATCTGTTTACTCTTCTTATAAAACGATGATAAAGTCCTATGGACTAATATCGCGCCTGAGCCACGCGCATAAGCTGTGTTCCATCCAGAGTCATTACAAATCGTCTTGCACGCATGTTGATGACTGCCAGCCTTCCGAAAAGGCCGATTTCCGAAAGGCTTTAGCACCATCGACCATATCCACACGCTACGCCAGATTATACAAAATATATATTGAGGAGTATAATCAGCCTCTCTGTCTAGCATTGGTAACACTTGGGCGCAACTACCGGGTGGCGGGAATCAGTAGTGTGCGTTCGTAATGCGCGTGGTTAGTGATATAGGTAGGTAAGCAAGAGTAAATTTCACCGAATTGAGGCACACGCTTCGGACAAAATAAAATATGTTACTGTATTAAAAACCCAAGGATGCACAATGAATATGATAGCTTATATGGCTCAATTGTCTATCCCTTGTTCTGTGAATGTGAGAATTATAATGAACAAGTTATTATTTTAAAAGTTATGAAATAATAACGAGTAAATTCTGGAAACCGGACACTCCATTTTAAGCTAAATTTTGCCCGTTTTTGAACTTTCAGATTTTTTTTAGGTGACATGTAAAACCTGGCGGTCTTTTAGATATTCTCTCCATCAGGTCAAGAGTCATAAGATCATGTGTAATTTTTTCAAGTACGAAATTCAATTTAAAATGTACTTTTTTCGATCCAAAAGGTTAACCGGTCGTCCCCGTAGAAATGCCCTTATACATATTTGCAATTCTGTAATTGTACTTGTACGTTTCTCCCTTATAATTATTGTGTACCGTTTCTTCTTTCAAATCCAGCGCCGTGGTGCTATGTCACAGCGGCCCATGCTGGTGAGTGGCACTGGTAGCCTATTTGACACTTTTTGTAACATTTTTTGTCTATGTTTGTAACCCGTGTATATTTCAAGTGTCATTTTTTTTTTTCTATTTCTAAAAGCCACAAACCCGAAGTCACTCAACAAAATCACAACTAGGACTCTAACCCAGGATCATTTCTGACTGATCCACAGACACATGACTGTGGCCACAAAGTCATGAAGGCTTTAGCATTATGAGCACCGTACAATTATGCTCACATTAACATTGATTGATATCCCGGTTGTGTAACCGCCAAAACAGTCCTATGCAAGGATAGAAAGATAAAAAACTAGGAATCTGGCAGCATTCTGCCTGATTTCATCAAGGTCTGAAACTCGTTTTTTTCTAGTTATCTATATTTCGATATGAAAACAAGCATTGTAAAATGCTTGAATAAACAAAGTAATAATTATTCCTAAGCAATTCTTAAATGACTTGTTGGCGAGAATGACGTCGAGAATACGATATTTTAATAAATATTTATTTTAAAAAATCATGTAATTACTGATAACACTATCATACTACGAAGTTTATAAAATTTCAGCGCAGATTAGCTTGTGCTAAAAATACACTCGATTGTCACTCAGTAGCACTCGGAGTGCCTCAGTGAACGTCGGGCTGCCATATTCTTATAGCTTCACAAACAACAACAGGTGAGTCATCAGGTTGTTTGTAAACAAAAAGTCAATGACATTGTCTGATTGTGGTAGGGCAGACAGGGTGATAACCTTTCATTGGTCTTTAATGATTTATCATTTGTAATTAGAATGTTATTTTTTATATTTGATGACAAAAAGCGATAAACATTCATTAAGTTTTATATTTTTTAGACCTGGGTTTTGAAATTTAAGGTGTCCCTAACCAAAATCATTTGTTTATAGCAAAAGGCAGGATAATGAAACTCGTAGTAAGGAAGCTAAGCCCTAGCATAGATAGCCTATCATTCTAAAATTAAATGCAACTTTCAAATTCTGATTCTCAAAAAGTGTACAAATTAGAGCCGTTGTCAAATGTTATTGTAATCATATCAATCTTTAAAGACAAAGCTATCTACAAACGTTGACCGAAAGAAGAATATTGTAGTATAGATATAATAAGTTCATAATTATCTTTAATCTCACCTGAACATAGGTCTACCACCTTAGATTTCCAATTCTACAAATTAAACCTAATTTGTGAATTCATCAAGCCATGCTTCTCTACATATGGCTGGCGACCATCGTTGCAGCTCTCTGGCTGTACTTTCGACGACTTCACTCCAGGTTCACTGACGAAGGAGTGAAGAATATCAAATCAACGGCCTTTTTCAAAAACGTATACCGGGTTCTGATGAAGAAAGAACACTTCGTTGAAGAAATGGACAGATCGTACAAGGATTTTACTGAGGAGAGGTAATTCGTTTTAGATAAAATATGAACGAACTACATTTCTTACAATTGTTGTGTATTTGTGCACTTCAAGTTGACCTCATTTTACCTGATGAGAAGAAGCTGTGAGGCAGATATGAGGTGAATTCGAACACTCGGGGCTATGCATGCAGTATCTACTGAGATGATTGATTTCAGGTCCTGAAAAGTAAAAGTTTCAACCCCATAAATATTGGAAATCGGACCATTATTGATGGGGTTAAAAGGTCAGAAATGTCTGAAATGTCAGTTATGCGCTATATCGATTTGATCCTTACTTCAAGGGATACCCTGTATATAACTATAATTCCTAGTTACCATTTTTTCATTTTAAATCAAAAATTCTGTACATTAGCTAAGTTATTCACACCTACTGCAGGTAAAAGTTCTTCAAGAATAGGGCTGACCAATACATAACTCAGCATGATCCTTAATTACCAAACATAATTATAAATTTACCGACTTCTTAGATACATAGGCAGATTCGAGTTCTTAAACCCTATGGTATTGGTGAGAGATATTGAGTTGATAAAGAAGATGACCGTGAAAGACTTCGAGTACTTCATCGACCATCGTTCGATTGTCAACGAAGTTAATGATCCGTTGTTTGGCAGAAATCTGTTTTCACTCAAAGGTAAGAATATTGAAATTTATATGACTTATGGGATTATCTTATGGGTAAATAGCAGTATATCAACATCAAAAATATAGGCAGTTGTTTTGCCAGGATGTAATCACTTATCTGATTTACTAGGGTTTTGCTGCTACTCTACTAGGTTACTATTGTCAAACTAAATTAATAAAAAAATGTTCATTCAAGTAAACCACTAAATTCTACATTTACAGTTCTATCCGTTAAATGCTGGACTATTAATGGTGTTGTACCTACCAACATTGTTGTAAGCTACTCATAAACTGTTTGGTTTTAATGAAACATAAATATTCCTTAAACATGAAGGACATCCGAGACTGAACCTTAGGTTTTCGTCATAAAATACATTTAGTCAGAATCAGAGGGAAGTTTTATTTTTAGCTTAATGCTTATATAATGTGAAGTACGAGTGCTTATGAATGACTCAGTAGTAAATTATTTTGCTTAACAATAGCCTAACACAATTTTATTGTTTGAAGTAGCTACCGATATTAGATATATGAAAATCAATAGAACCTTTATATATTTCTAATACGCTAGGCGAACGAAATAAGGATTTTTGAGTTTTTCGTTGACCATACAGCAATAACAGTCAACTTACCTTTGACATATTTATTTCTATTTTCAGGCCAAGAATGGAAGGATATGCGCTCGACACTAAGCCCGGCTTTCACCAGCTCCAAAATACGACTCATGGTACCTTTTATGGTGGAAGTTGGTAAACAAATGATGGATAACCTAAGAAAGCAGATACGGGATTCAAATAGTAAGTTTTCTAGCGCTAAAAACTAGTTCAGCTCATATTGCAACTTCATTTTCAATCTTCTTCGCTGCAATAGTGTATCATAGTGCATTCTGTGAGTAAACACCAAGTATGATTGTCTTGTATTTTGTTCTATTTCTTCCCCTTAGACAATTACATCGACGTTGATTGCAAGGACCTGACCACCCGCTACGCCAATGACGTGATAGCCTCTTGCGCTTTTGGGCTCAAAGTGGATTCGCACACTGAAAAAGACAATGAGTTCTACAGGATGGGGAAGTCTGCCATAAATTTTGACATAAAACAGATGCTGAAGTTTATTGGATTTCTAGCTATGCCTAAAGTCATGGCGGTAAGATTAAGTATGAGAACACTTATTGCGTAATGATTAAACAATGTTAGGATCACTGCCCAGTAAAAAAGTACTTTTGTCTGAGGTTAGGATAAGTAATAATAATTTAATTCTTTGCTCTCTAAAGAACTCAAATGTAGCTTTTGATAGGGATGACATTTAAAGCATGATTTGATTTAAAAATGGTTTTGATTAAAAAAAAATAAACTTAAATTGTCCGCTCTGTTGGTTGTAAGGTGTTGCTTTTTTTAGATCACTCTTCAACTAGACTCAATTGAATTTATTGACCTTGACCGAGCTAAATGTGGTGGTCTTGGCTTAAATTAGGTAATGACTAGAAATTGATGCCCTAAAAGGTTATGATGCTCAGCATCATTTTTCATTTTTATCCCTAGTTCTGTAAGGACGCAACAAGCAGCACTTGTTTGGTTTAATTTGTCAAAACTTGTATTTTACAGAAAAAAGAAATTCATCGATCTACATTTACAATATTTTGGTACTTCGTTATTGGTTTTAAAGTTTTTGTGGTACTTTTGTTTCAGAAACTAAAGCTGTCTATATTTTCGGAAAAGTCAAAAGACTTCTTTAGAGACATGGTCACTGAGACGATGAAAGACAGAGAGACAAAAAATATCATCCGACCAGATATGATACATTTACTCATGGAAGCTAAAAAAGGTGGCCTATTTTTAAATTTCAATCGATGAAATTTTGAAATATTAACATTGTCTATTAACTTTAGTAAGCACTGTCATGTGTTTATAGTTGAGATTTACACTAAATTAACAAATTAAAAAAAAAATTTTTTAGGCAAACTAACTCACGAAGACAAAACGAGTGACGCTGGTGCAGGATTCGCAACAGTAGAAGAATCCAATGTTGGCAAAAAAAACATTGAGAGAGGTAAATGGAACGAATGGTATTTATTAATGAGCTATCAAAATACCACTGATTATTCCGTTTGTAATACTGTTGTTAATTATTTACTGCTTGAACTTTTTTACCTCAGTGTGGTCTGACAACGACCTCATCGCTCAAGCCATCCTCTTCTTCATCGCGGGCTTCGAGACCGTCTCTTCGACTATGTCCTTCGCGCTTCACGAGTTGGCCGTGAACCCTGAGGCACAACAAAAATTATATCAAGAAATCAAAGAGACTGATGCCAGAAACGGCGGGAAGTTTGACTACACCACCATTCAGAACATGACATATATGGATAAGGTCGTGTCAGGTAGATTTAATAAATTATATTTTATACCACGTCAGTGACAAAAAGGCACGCGAAGGCTATCTGGACTACAGACGTGTGCAAGCACCAGCGCCTTTCCGACCCTGTAAAAACCTTTTCGAACCTTTCTTCAAGAATTCCATATTGAGCATATCGGGAAAAATCTCGGCATTCTACTGTTAAAGCGTCCTCGGAAGGAGACATCTCTGGAACCGAACTTTTCGTGACCACGGTCGATCCAGACCAGAGTGCGAGGATGAACTCCCTGACTTAATAGAATACTATAAAATTAGTTTATTGTATTGAACCAAAAACTTACTTGTTAAATGTATGATTTGCAGAAGTGCTAAGACTCTGGCCGCCAGCTCCCAACTTGGATAGAGTCTGCGCCAAAGATTACAACTTGGGAAAACCCAACAGTAATGCAACCCGAGATGCCTTTGTAAGTTCAAACAAAGTTCTTAACTTAAAATTTAATTAATCACTACAGTATTTTTATAAATTAGTTAGAATACGTTAGTTTTGCGTATGAATAGAACTCAAACTAAACAGCGGCTGTTTTAAAGTTGTTAGGAGGAGGATTTTTATTTTTTCATGTATGCTGATACATACCCAAAAAATAAAAATACAAACTTAAAAAATGACTATTTAACAGGTGAATAAGAACTAACAGAAATAATACTTCCACGATTGAGTTTCTTTCTTCATATTTTAGATTCGTGCTGGGGAAGGCGTGATTATTCCAGTGTACTCCATACATCGAGATCCTCAGTACTTCCCTAATCCCTTGAAATTTGACCCCGAACGGTTCTCAGATGAAAATAATATTGAACCTTTCACTTATATGCCCTTTGGCATGGGACCTAGGAATTGCATTGGTAAGGAAACATACGAGTAGAATGATTATGAACGGTTACTAAAACAAATTCTTACTTAGCTATAGTAATTACTCTCAGCTGCGCACAGACGTCCATAATTGGAATAGAGTTATCAAAATAATTGAGGAGTATTGCCTTAATAACTACGCTCCAGGAGTTCCTGTTTTCAAGAAAACGCAACCATTAAACCCTTAGAATGATACCGTATAGAAGAATAGTCTTCATACAACCGCCCCGTCAGAAATGAAGCAATAATCCGATCCACACATGCGTGACTATTACTTGCTTTCGTGTGACGCGCTTGACATTGAACATTGGGGAGCTGTAATGAACACTGCAAAGCGGTCCGTTCTGAGCCATTTATTGCTCCAATTAAGGTGCTTCGAAATGGGCGAGCGAATTTGGTTTCTATATGTTACGAGTATTATTCTGAGCACTAAACCATTATTTATACCATTGAAAATTTGGCTATGAAGCTGTTATTGTTACATGGGGTAATTTTCACTATTCAATCTGCCTGTAAAATTATAACAGACTATTAAGCCTCGTTTTGAATTTAGAGAAAATTCAAACATAAAAGACGTTAAATCTAGTGACCAAAATGTTTAAAAGTCGTTCACCTGACAGACCGACATTGGATTTTAAGTATAAAGTCGGTGTGAATGTTACAGCCATACGCACGAAACGTTTTGCAGACTCCTTTATAATGCGAACACCAAAGGAATGGAACTCGCTGCCCGCGCATGTTGTTCCAAACCAATACAATCTGTGTATTTTTAAGACTAGAGTGAATAGGCATTTACTAGACAGGCATGTTTCATCATAGACCGCATCGTCACTTACCACCAGGTGCAATCACAACTGCCATCAAATGACTGTCTAGTCCACCATTAAAAAAATCTTTTTCTATCAACAGGTTCCAGGTTTGCACTGTGCGAAGTCAAGGTAATGCTGTACCAGCTGGTCCAGCAGATGGAGCTGTCACCCAACGAGAAGACGTGCATCCCAGGGTGCCTTAACCCGGGCACTTTTAACTTCAGCCTTAAGGGTGGCCACTGGGTCAGGATGAGGTTGAGAAGCTGATAGTGGAGCTATCACTGCTTAGATATATTAGATTAGATTTGATTAGATATTCTTTATTGCACAAATAAAACAGTTACAAAAATAAAGTTTAAATAACATATAAGTACAATTTAGGCGGCCTTATCGCTAGAAGCGATCTCTTCCAGGCAACCTCCGGGTAGAGAAACAAAAAAGAGTAAACAGTTGAGGTGGTGTAAGATGAGCAGTTAATCAATAAAAAAAAATAAAAATAAAAAAAATAACATATTGACTAAAACAATAGACATACAAATTATTAAAATAGCAATAAATAAACTTACATAAACATACTTAAATGAATAAACATAAAGTTTTGTATGGATTATTCAGTAGGCACCTAATTAACAACACTAAATCATTAAGGCGAAGTTCGAGTCAAATAAGTGACAGAAAATATGCTTTGACCCGTGATTTGAAAATAAGTAGGGATTTGGAAGACCTTATAGAGAAGGGCAAGGAATTCCATGAGCGAATAGATTGGACAGTAAAAGATTTAGAATAATAATCAGTGGAATGAGGAGGAAATGACAGAAGCAGTGAACGGCACGAACGCTTATCATCACCTTTGGCAGATTGCTGAAAATTGTAACGTTGTTTGAGATATGGCGGTGACCGCGGATCGAACAGGACGTAGTAGAGTAAAGAAAAAACGTGAAGATCGCGACGAAGACGTATTGGGAGCCAGTTAAGTTGAGAGCGAAATTCGGAGACATGATCAAACTTGCGCAGACCGAAGATAATACGAATACAAAAATTTTGGATATTAATATTTATTCATGTTTTTTAAGCCTGGAATTATTATATCACTGCATAGATGTTTTTTTTTATATTTTAAGACCTACTTCAGGGTAAAAGCGTACTTTCCTTCAATCTTCTTCTTGAACAAGACCAAACTTAAAGCCCCCTTTTTTGAGGCAGTCTAGGGGGTTGTCCAGTGCAATATTTAAGTTTTGTAAAACATGAACTAGCCAAAAGCAAACAAGAACGAGCTGGATTTTTATTAATTTTAAGGTGCTGATAGATATAAGCATTCACTTGTATCAGAACATCGAGTTCGTCGTTTTTATATTTACTCGAACCAAATTGCGAACATGACGATAAACATACCTACTACAGTCGTCTTCTTAGTAATGGTCTTCTACCGTTTAATAGGGTCGCAAGCTATGTTTTTTGGCTCAATATTGGTTGGTAGACAAAAATCTTCTCCAGCTTAGCTACACTTGATCTGAGCTATTTTTGTGAGACCTCTTTTAAAGTATAAATGCTGCAATGTAGGTCCGTATTTTCGGCTCTTTCTTAAACAAAGAAAGCAGCCATTATCTACGAGTATGCTGTAAATTGTTATAATAGAGCTTTACCTTTTAATTTATCAAAGGACTGTATCGCCGTAACTACATACAAAAGCACATGATTTCATTACTTTCAGTTTTTTTCGTGGCTTTGATGTTTCAAGGCATATGGAAAATTACAGTTTGATGAGCTCTTGTTTGTACATCGCTAATGACTGACAAGCTAAGGAATCCCTTAGCTTATCAGTCATCAGCGTAGTTTTACGGCACTAGTAATCACTAGTTGATTATAAATATCACTTTGTTATGATATATTGACAAATAAACAATTTTATTTAAATTTCTCTTTAAAGGTTACTGGATTTAGACCACTTCATCAAAATGATAATGCAGACCTTGACAGGCCCTTTAAGCTAAAAACTTTACCAATATTGATAAAACATCTTGCAATAAATAAATGAACCATAAATATTTGAGTTTCTTTAGACAAACATTTCCCTAAATCAAATAAATAAAATTTTTATTACAACACATCAAAATTATCAAGCCCATCAAGAGATTTACTGATTCTCCTTGAGATGGAGAAAATTAGGGTGTAGATTGTAAGGTAATCCTAATAAAACCAACATAATTTACAAAATCATGGATTCAATAAGTAAACAGAGAGCAATACGAAATACTGATATTAATTTTCCCGTTAAAAATCCAAAAACTCATTTTTACAAAACCAATTTTTATAGTTTTATTCAAAATAGGAATGCGTTTTGAGGCAGTCTCGTCTAGTGGTAAGCGATGATGAGGCCGAAAGTGGTACACGTTCACCAAGTAAATGCTTATTCACTCTGGCCTTGAAGACACCAAGGTTGTAAGTATCCGGAAATACAGACGCAGGGAGAGCGTTCCACTCGCTATCCTAAAACTCTCTGTTTATGCAACGGTCCTAAATTCCAGCTACGAGTATCTAAGACTAATAATGAACACTTTCTGCTCGGTTTAAAATATTTCTATACGATTGTATGTCATGTGATTGTACGATTGTATTGTATTCCAGATTTGAAATCAGTCTTCTTTGTTCCAAAGAATAAATACAAATCATATCTACGAGTGCTGAAAGCCAACCTTACCGCGTAATGTTTACGAGCAAAGTGGTGTCTGTCGTCCGTGTTACAGGACGTGTGATTTAATTCTAACGAACTTTTATTTTTTGTTTTTTTGTGAGCGGAGAGATCAAGGTATGTATCAGATTAGTAGACTGTCCTTATTTTACGGCACTATTAAGATACTAAAAACCAGTTATTATACTATAAACCACTTATGGGACAATTGTTCCGAAAAAAATTAACAACAGATTACACGGGTTTGTGAGATAAAGCTAAGATGACTGCACTCTACTCTAAGACTTGTAAAACAGCCTGGCAGTGGGACAATTACTTACTTAATAATTCTTAGAGTATGATTTTAAAATTTCGCCCTTTTTCAATGATCGCCCTTTCTATTTCATCTGTTTTTCAAAGTAAATAATGCTTACATTACTTCATAAAGCGAGGGTCGGGGTTAAGCACCCCAATTCAGATCGTGGACCGTGTGGTCCCAAGTTCAATTCTGACCATTACAATTGTGTTCATTGTTGAATTTCCGACTCACGCTCCGGTGATAGCAAACATCGATAAAAAATCAAATCGACTCAGACAGCGGCGGAAGGCTCACCTACAACGTTGTGTTCTAATACCATTGGTAAAAAGGGGGCTTCTGAGTATTCCGCTCATCATGACGGCAACAGTCACTTGCCTCTGAAAACCTCGCTTGGGATACAGTCGTGATGGCATGTTATGTTGCTTCTCTGACTGTTACATTAACCTACTTACAACTAAAATGCTAGTGCTATTGAAATATGATCTTCCACTTTTTATTTAGTCCTTTGTCCAGTGATTGATGTCCTAGCTGCCTAGGCATTGTGACAATCTCATCTATATTCTAGACCGGTCTTAACATTATTTCCTTTTGAAGCGAGAACGCTTCAGAGAAAATGATTGATTTATGTGAGCCTAACTCAATTATATTCGGAGCAGTTACCGTTTTAAATAATTAAGGTAGACTGTTGGTTTTACTTTGAATAACTGCTCTAGATAAAAGCAACTGGGCTGTTTATAAAATTACATTCAGGACAGCTTATGATCTTGTTTTGTTTAGTGGTATTCAACATTTCATTTCAATTATCTTTTGTGAACAATTTGTCTATGGGTGTATGTTCTTCACTCGTCTGAAAGGGTCTGAAATGCCTCTCTTTGAATAGGCAACACAGACTAGAAACTGCTTTAGTAAAATTTTGTCATTATAATGTATTACCTATCATGGAAGTTAACTCTGAACTGTAATCCGAACCTGGCTGTTATAAAACTTCTTATAACACAATTAAAATGGGTTTTACCGTCATACGAGTATGTATGTTCGTTCTGGCTGCAAACTGAAACCACATTTAGTTACAGTATTGGTAATTTGGTCATTGCGTTTACGCTGTAAATCAAGTCATATTTAAACAATCATACTTTAAAACGACATCTCTATGTAGGTGCAAAGAGGACGGACGGTCTGACTTTGAAAGTTTTAAGCTGCTATCAAACACATAAGAAATCATATGTTTTTGGTCTTATTTTCAAGGTGAAGGGAGTAATTTTTCTTATCTCCTTTGTAAACATCAAAACACATAACTTATTGTATTATCATAATATTATGACTATTAACTACGAAATACTTTAAGCTGTCTACTGATAAAGTACAAACCACACAAAACAAACCAAGATAGGCATTGATAAAAGTGCTTGTTTGTCGAAAAAAATAAAGAAAAAAAGACGCAGTGATATAACCACCTTTAAAAAATAAGACACGTTACATACATAATTATTTACCCTTAAGTTTTCCCAGATTACATTAATCATGGAATGTTCTAAAATAAGGGGCAAGCTATCGAGTGCTTTAAAACATTTTTTTTTGTATTTAATTGTTCATTTATTGTATTTATCTTAGTTTTTGACATTCTCTTTATTTTATTAATTGTAATTTGTATAATAATTTTGACAATCATAATGCAAATTCTTATGTGACATCGAATGTAATATATATTGTAATTTTGTATTATGTGATAAATAAAACTAAACTAAACTAAACATGCTCTGTTTTCAATGTAGGTACCTTACCTATACCTTATAATATCCAAACAAGTTTAAAAGAGTAACTGCTGAATTAAGTAGTATATCTTGCTTAAATGTGACGATTTGAAGTACTTACTGTGAAAGTCTATTTGAAAAAAGTTATTTAAGTTTAAGTTTATCCCTATAATTTTGTAGAATGTAGAACACTTGTGCTTCTGTCTGTCTGGGTATTTGAGTGTTATTTTTTAGATTTTTTTAAGTAAGTATGTTTATCAGTCATTGACAACCATGGAGTAGCCTCACTTGTTTTGGGGTCTGACCTTGATGTGGGTGGTCCTAGATAGTTATTTCTTTATCATTAAATAAATAAATCTATACTAGTATTATAAAGAGGAAAGATTAAATATAAATATAAATATGCGCCAGACAACACACCTCTTGTAATGGTCTCGAAGTAGGGATTATTAAATCCCTGTGTTACGAGGTACCACACAAGGAAATAAGCTAGGGGCGTCTCCCAGCACACCCAGACCCGAGTCAATTCAGAAAAGATCGTTTCCTGAATTGGACAGCGTTATGTAAGAACAGATTAAGCGACACTAGATAGAATTTGAAAAAATGAGCTTCAAAGATTTTAAAGTTAAAATTGTCGCGGTGTGTTTATTGTTTATGTTACGTTTATAATATTTTTGCTATAATTTATTATGTGTATGTAGTCTAGTTTAATTAAGAATATATTACGGTGCAGAATATACTTTAAAAGATATAGCCATTTTTCCGCTTAATTCGTTAATGTATTTTAGTTATATTCAGAATAATTAAATTTGTCAATAACGTACTATAGGACATTATTGTCGTTTGATTCTTTAATACGATTTGTTTCGAGTGAAATAAAACGCGGTATCAAATAAAATCCAAATATTTTAATGCAAAGTTTTCAAGTTAAACAAAAATAATATGTTTATTTCGTAATCAGCAATGCCATATAAGATCATTTTAGAGAAATGATATTGTTATAATTTTTTATAGTTAAATACCCCAAGAATATCAACATGTTTGTTGGTCTCCATTTATAAAACTAAAACTCTTCCAATCTGTTTTTAATTTTTATTTAAAATTAAACTAATAATAATATTTATTTCTTAATCTCAACTTCAACTAAAAAGACACCTTCTCAACATAAAAAACTTCTCAAAACTTAACTCTTAATTACAATAAATGTATTCAATGATTATTTTCCTAATTTTCTTCTTCTATATCAAAATCAATAGATCCAATAAAACCTTCAACATCTTCTTCTAAATCATGAGATCCTGTTAAATTTTCATAATATTGTCTGGCATCAGATGGAATAAGATGAAGTAGAGATTTTATATCATCCAACTTGGGCTGTGAGATAAGTTTTCCTTCTGGCCAAAGTTGCTCGTAAAGACCTGACAAGTCTAGTGGGGCGCTCTTTGTCCCTCTTTTTGGTCTCTTGTTAAGGTCTACTTCGTGGGGTAAACCACCATGAGTGGTTGAAAGAAATATCCTACCAGGTTTATCCTTATAAATATTTATTTCTTTAGTTTTTAACCAGCTAATAGCGTCTCCTTCTATATCTTTTTTCTGTTTACTATTGCCTTCAACATTTTAGAAACTCCAACGAAGTCGTTTTTTTCCATTTTAATAGCTGTCAACTTGTTTCTCTTGCGACAAGTAGTCCTCACATCCATGTAGTCTTGTGGAGTATATAATCGTGTGTGGGTTTTTGAGGCTGATTCTATATCGCTAAAATCACTATCATTTTCTAAGAAGCTATGACCAGGCACCATAAAGCGTAAAGTGATTTTTTCTAAATTTTCATATTCATTGAGTATTGCAAATAATAATAAAGTCAACTTGATGTTACTGTTCTGGCCTCCACATGAATCTGACCAAAGGACTAACTCTTTGACTTTATAGTTAGACTTTAACTGCCATTTTAGGCGGTTAGTTCGTTATTACGTTTTTAATAAATAAATGAAACGGATTATCTCCACCTTTTCTGGAAATAATTCATTTATGCATTTTAAAATCCTGTTTGTGTATTTTGTAACAGTGACTTAGGCGCATAATTCTTTATTACGTAACGAATGTGTGCAAAAATTCTAACAAATTTTGACACGTCGCTTGATTCACCCCTTATTAAATATTTGATTGGTTTGTTTCTTTGTTTGTATTGAATGTTCTCCGTAACTACTGATCTGATCGTGAAAATTCTTTCACTAACAGAAAGCCAATCTTCTTCTTCTTCTTTCGTTTCGATATTTTATTGTGATTGAACAAAAAAAAACAGTCAAAAATGTTAGTACCTATATGTAAATCAAGTCGGAGAAAAGCGAGCGAGATATGATAATTGTCAAACATTTGACAGAATTAAGTCTGTTGGGGCAGCTCGTATCTAATAAATATATACTCGTATATTTATATAAAAATATCTGGGACACTTACACCAAGATCTACTGACCCTAAAATGAGCAGAACTTGTACGGTGTCACAAACTGATGAACTTCTTAAACACTAAATACTTTAGGCTACTAATAGATAATAATACCCAGACACACAACAAACACAAATGAATGTCACATGAATGTTTGTCATGGGTGGGGATCGAACCCATGACCTCCGGGCTAAAGGCAGGATCGCTGCCATTGCACCAACAGGCCAGTCGATTATTAGATGTAATGTTTCCTCAGGGCATGTTGGTTTACGTCTGGACCGCTACGGTATTCGCAGCCTTGTGGCTGTACTTCCGCGGGGTGTACACCAGGTTCAGCAGACATGGCGTGAAGAACCTCAGGACGGTACCGCCGCTGGGCAACATGTGGCGTCCACTCATTCTAAAGGAGCACTTGGCTGACGATTTTGTGAGGGCCTATAATGCCTTTCCAAATGAAAGGTAAATATTAAGGCCAAGTCCCCATTAGGCTTACAGTGAGCGGCTTACTGTTTGTCCTTAGTTCGCTTCCCTATATTTTAAATGGAGCGTCCATACAGCGCATACTGTACGCATTTCGTAGCTTTTCGCTTGCCGACCCATTCAGTGAGCAGCTGAGTCGCAGCGAACGATGCTTGTGGTACCAGGCCTCTGTCACTGCATGTACTTGCGGGCAATAATTACCTTCCAGCCGCCGGGTCTTCCATGACTCATTTGGCAGTTGGTTGTCAGCAGCTGCGAAAGGCATTTGTACGCGAATTTTGCGGTTGAACTGTCGCGATGACGTACTTTAAGTACTAACTACTGACATATACAGGGTGACTAGGGATTCATTGGCATCCTTTTAAAATAGTACTTTACCCAAGTATGAGGCTATATAATAGGTAATTATAATAAACATCATGTTTGATACTTGGCCATTGTTTATACGGTTTAAAAATATTCAATTTTGTACCTATCAAAAAACCTCATGTAAATGATACAAAATTGCATATTTTTAAACCTTATAAACATCATGTTTAATACTTGGCAATAATTTATAAGGTTTAAAAGTATGCAATTGTGTTCTCATAAAATAGGCTCATACTTAGGGATAGTACTGTATATCATGCGTAGGTTCTTATTTAAAAAGGATGCCAATGAATCCCCAGGCACCCTGTATATCGAAAGAGGTGGACCTGGCAATATTTGCCTGTCACATGACAGCACGCATTTAGGATTAAGTTTTTTTTTTTTCTATGGATGTGATTTATCTGTTACGTAGTAACTATTAAGTAATCTGTGGCGGTACGCTACAGTTTGCCGCACCTTCGAAATTGAGCGACCGATACACCGCTCAGAGTGGGTTTACTGCTCCAGTTCGAATGTCATGTGCCCGAAAGCTGATTGGCCGAAGTCATTAGCTCGAGCGTCCGAATAACCGATACCTCTTAACATCGACGTCCACAATGCCGACTAGCCATTAGCTCGAACGTCCGTTTGACTGAAAAGCCATTGCGCCGATTCCTCCTATTCCACGAAGGGGCGTCGACACATGCGAAGGATAGAACTATCGGCGTAAACCCGGTCGTTATTTTATGTTAGGAGGTGTATACAACTTACTTGCTCTTTTCGAGCTTTGCAACTTAGGCAACATAATACGACATAACTTATGAAGAACAAAACGACGACGGCTCATTAACACATTATCAATCAGAGAGTCCCAATCCTTATCCATCTTTAAAGCAAGGGTCAAAGCACATTTACGTGCACTTTGACATCAGTCCTTGTTGTTCTTCCTTTTTCTTCTTTATCCTTTATATTTCCTGATCATTTTAGTTGCAACTGAGCTGATTGCTATTGTCTGTTTAAATAACGTCACATTTGTTTCTACTTTTTATATATAGTATGTATGTGTTATGTGAATATATAAACCTAGTCCTATACTGTGTAGATATTTATAATTAAACTTATTTTATTTGTTATTCTTCTTGGTGCACTTACTTGCCCTTTTCGCCAAATTCCCTTTGCTTGTGGGTTGCTTGGCAGAGATCGCTTTTTAGCGATAAAGCCGCCCAAATTGTACTTTCATTTATTGTAAATTATTTCTGTACTGTAAGTTTTGTGTGCAACAAAGAATATATTATTATTATTATTTATTATTATCAACACACGCTTTAAATACTTTGATATTCTTAGTCATTTTTATTTTCGATGGATACCACTATACATAAGTACAAAAAAAAACTATTCGTAGAATAGGACTATCGGCGCAATGGCTTTTCGGGCAAACGGACGTTCGAGCTAATGGCTAGTCGGCATTGTGGACGTCGATGGTATGAGGTATCGGACATTCGGACGCTTGAGCTAATGACTTGGGCCAATCAGCTTTCGAGCACATGACATTCGAACTGGAGCAGTAAACCCATAGTCAGCGGACAGTCAGCCGCTCACTGTGAGCCCGATGGGGACACGGCCTTAATCATACTTATTACAATCAAATTCATATTTTATTCTATTTATGACAAATTCAATCAAATATAAATACTATAGAATACAAAAAACTTGAACTAGATCTACTTGCTCTGTTGATCCTAGACTCAATTTAAACTGTTAAATGAACTCTGAGCGAATTTTCCCGGTAGGGAGAGCGCCTGTAGGACCCTATGAGCCTTAGTAACAACCCGAATAGCGACGAAATAAAGAAACAGAAGTTAATATTATTTATTAGATCACCAACATTCCCGACGAATGTCTGAACTGAATGCGGGAACAAAGAGATTTTCTCCCAAATTCTGAAATGTCACTCAAAGTGACCTTTCATCAAATTGATGCCGTCTCAAAATAGGTATAATGTAGTTTTAAAGTAAATTATTACTTAAGTTATAGGTATTAAGGACTAGTGACTGAAAGGGAGATTCACAATTTAAACTGAATCTTTATCTTACTCGTTGAAAGATAAATTTTCAAGTCCTGCCTACAGCAACAAAGAGTAAACATTCTAGTGTCGCACTAAAGTATGTTCTGTATCTGGGTGTAATTATCCATTTAAGTATTTTTTTTTATTGAAACTAACTGTTGCTGCGCTGGAGTTAGGTAAGTAAGTCATATGGCAGCAGCTGAGCAGTAATTAGCTGATATACTGTCCCACCGCAGAGCAAAGGCCTCCAAGACTGAAACCAAGTTATCGCTATCACCGAAAAGTATGGCTTAATTACTACGAGTATGCTTGCCAAATTTGGGTTGATGATCACAAACCCGTGCTATGTTCCGAAAAATCGTAAAACATACTTGCCCAACCTGGGATTTGAATCTATGACCTCCGGAGTGGAGCTCTGATACTACTCAGCCTCAGATGCGTTGCCATTGACATGAAAAGAAAAATAGAAGAAAACTTAGACATCGAAAAAAATGTCAAACATTATAGATTGAAACAATCCATCGTCTATGCTATGACTCTGAAAGACTAAGTTAATTCGTCATTTTAAGGTTCGTTGGCAGATTCGAATTCGTAACCCCAATGGTGGTGGTAAGAGACATAGAGCTGGTGAAGAAGATTACCGTGAAAGACTTCGAGAGCTTCCTGGACCATAGGTCCATTGTCAACGAGACGAGTGATCCATTCTTTGGAAGAAATCTATTCGCTCTGAAAGGTAAGAATAAGATGCTTAGTCAAACTGTCTTATACTTACTTTGTGAGATTTGTCGTAAGTACCTCTACCGTGAGTTTACCTTAGGTAACTACAATAGTTAACTATAGCAACTTATATTATGCCATTTTTGCGACAAGATTCAGACACACCACACCACTATTTCTCAAATAATCTGTATAAAGTGACTAAAAATATTAACAACGAGGGTATAAATAATCAGTTCTCATTCAAAAATATCAAAAATTAAGTAGCAAATAATATTTAAAGTCATCATGATTTCGTCAGTTTTCTGTACTATCGCAAAGTTTCGTAATCGGGGATTATCTAGATTATACTAGATATACAAACAACTTGGTTCAACAGCACGCATTTAAATTAGATGATTATTCATATCTAAAGATAAAATTTTAGACGTTTCTGTAAGCGCCAGACAACACACCACTTGCAATGGTCGCAATGAAAATTGCTGTCTTACTAGTTACCAGACACGGAATTAAGCCAGTGGCCTCTATGCCAGCCAGTGGCCCCCAGCACACCCAGACTTGAGCCAATTTAGAAAAGATCGAAGCTGGAACACCACGTCCGAGTCAAGTCGAGAAACCGTGCGTGCTACAGAGCACTACGCCAATCAAACACATCATTATTGTGAAATATTTACGACACACTTGCCAAATAAATGCGGGTTGGTGATTACAAACCGGTTGAATGTTTAAGAAAATCTGAGTTTGATTCCAGGATCTCTGGGTTTCTAGCTGAGCGCTTTTTCTATTTTGGCCACGGATGCGTTACTATTTTTCTAAATATTGTTTTTTCTCTAAGGTCAAGAATGGAAAGACATGCGATCGACTCTAAGCCCAGCTTTCACTAGCTCGAAGATGCGGACAATGGTGCCATTCATGATGGAAGCAGGGGACAACATGATAGAGGCACTAAAGATGAAAATTCAGAATTCTGAAGGTTTTTTTTATTTTTACTTCCTAACAATATTTTAGTCGTAATGTTTTTAGACTTCACACGTAGGTAACGCTGAGAATGCGACTAATTTATATGCACAAATCGATATGTTATAATTCGCTTTACTTGTTAATAAATAAAATAATAATGATTATACTTTATTGTAAAAATAACTGGAAAAACAACTATAAGTAACAAGTGTTTTGATCACTGGTTTGGCCAAACTTTTACCGAGAAAATTTTGGCAAGTAACTCAAAAATTCGTTGCTCTTTTCATCATTATTCATTTTTAGAAATTACAACATCATTCTTCGAGTAGATAATATGTAAATATAGGCATGAGACACATTAACAGCAGTGTAGCATTACCTTTGTTTTGCTCCATGTGGTCATACCAAAAATGTTTATCTTTTAAATAATCTTCTGCGTTGTCTTCGGTTATTCATTTGTAATTTTATTGCGTTAATGGCTTGAACAAACTAGCAACCTTACCCACAGAAGGCTATCTGGACATAGACGTGAAGGACCTCACCACCCGCTATGCTAACGATGTGATAGCCTCCTGTGCATTCGGGCTGAAGGTGGACTCTCAGACTGAGGACAATCAGTTCTACAAAATGGGCATCAAGACCGCTTCTTCCTTCAGTGTGCTCAAAATTTTCATCCTTTTTGCATTGGCTAACTGCCCTAATTTAGCCCGTGTGAGTACTTGAACATTTATATTTATTACTTTCAATAAAAGGGTAATGTCATAGGGTTCTTCATCATTCACAGCTTTTTCACGTCCAATGTTAAACACAGGCCTCTTCATTCGATTTCTAGAGTAGTTTTTTTTCTCTATTTCTTAATTCTCAGCTCACCGACTATCAGTTCTTTGCGCTACGTGCGTTGTATGTGAGGTAACTGTGTGCGACTTTTCACACACCTTCAAAGTTTTTAAAGCTAGGCGAGGGCGTTTAGAATCGTAGTCTCAAGTATTTGCTACAAATAATAAGAATTCAACATTTTGACCAATCATGTCAATATAAAAAGGAATTTAGAAAACCGGGGATCGTTCTCAACCATCCACAACATGGTTTGATCAAACTGAAAGGAAACCCTTAATTTTTTCAGCAGGATAAATTTTTCAGGGTTAACCTGAGTTTGGACGTTTATCAATGTTGAGTATTTTATTTATTTATTATTTATTGCTCAAAAGGACGAGTACAAATGGCGGACTTAATGCCCGCATTTCTACCAGTCAATCGCAAGATAAAACAGAAAATTCAGGTAGTTTGGGCTGTGCAACTTAAAAGAAAGGGTACAAATGGAGGACACAATGACTAAATTAATTAATTATAAATAAAGAAAAAAATATATTTTAAAATACATATTCGCCATATATCTATACACATATAATGCCTAAATAATCGATACCAGTTTTGTCTAAGTGAGAACTACGAGAAAGTAAACAGATGATCGGAGAAAATTATCAGAGACAGTAACGACAGCAAATTCCTATTTAAAGTGCACACGCAACGGTCTCTTAAATGCAAGTTTTGAGGTTGATTTCTTGATGGCCAAAGGGAGGGAGTTCCAGAGCCGTGTAGTAGATAATCTAATGGAGTTAAACATAATGAAGGAGGAGAAAAGAGGAGTAAAGAGTAAAGGGGAAGAATGAAGAAATTGTAAATTACTTTTTAAGTACAAAGGAGAGTTAGAATCAAAAAGAATTGAGAAAAGGACACATAACATTCGAATTTTCCTGCGTTTACGAATTGGCAACCAGTTTGGAACGATAGAGAGAAATGTGATCGTGTGAGTATGCTTCAAATACTGGCCTGAGCCATGGCTGAAAATGCAAAAGGTGCATTTTATACACGTAAGGGCTGCTTAGTTTTGATTATAACTTCAGAATTAGGGCGAAGACTCATAATAAACTGAGACATAAACTTTGTTTGGGCCAACAAACAACACGTATAGAAACTTCGGAGCTAGTCAGACTACATGTGATTCAGACCGCCAAAGACAATTTGCTAACTAGAGACCATGTCTCACGCTGACTGTTAATTGGAGTTGATTTGGGCCTTGAACTCACGAATACACCAATCAGGAATATGACACAATCCGCCGTTTTATGTCCAAGACTTCTAAAGCAAATATGAAAGGCACGGAACATTCAGCGGATTCTACCGCCCATAATTCTAGATGCAAATATCTTCACCTTACGGAAACCGCGGCTTTGTTGTGTGCCTTCTGCCTAATGAGCTAGAAAAAACTCAGACAGCTGTAGTTTTATCAGCTGAGCGAAGTTATTTGTTCTTACTGACTATACAAAAGTCTTACAGGGTCTACTACCACGTGTTTATAGGCTACGGCCCCCGTTAAAAACCAGACGGTTCGTATACATGCTTGTTTGTTACCGACGTTAAATGAAAAATGAAGAAAGAACGGCTCCTGAGTCTAACTCTGTCTGTCACTACATCCGTTAAATTGCAAAAACCTTACTTTAAAAAGAAAACAATAAAATTGCTAAACAAAAACAAAAAAGTTAATTTCGTCTAACCAATGATTACGTATTTGTCATCTGAGCTACGCAGTAGTTTTATTATCTTGTCATTGCCAATGCCAAATAGTTTAACTAGTCTCGGGCCAGTGGTTTAAAAAAACACATGTTTTCAAAGAGGTAATTCACCGATATTAGGTACTTTTTTACATACTAGTTAATGCTAATTTTAATTATACGTGGCAATGATATTTTTAGTCAGTCCAGTCATTGAACAAAGCACACAGTGCTGAGAATAGGCAATTTGCGAAATTTATGAGGAAGGCCCAACTTCAGCAGTGAACATCCTGTTGCATATGACGAAGATGTAGTGTTTAAGCTGTAAGAAATTAATAAATTTCCCTCAAATTTTCCATAGTCTTTGAGAGAGACATCCCACAGCAGTAAAAATGATATATACTCGTACACACATCCACTATTTTACCAGGCATGCAAAGCCTTGCCGTGTTCAAGCTCAAGCCATGAGGTCCAGCTATATATGAGGCGGACAAGCACGGGTGAGCTGGTTCACCTCTTGTAGGCCTACAACATAAGCAGGTTGTACGCTTGAGCTGTGTTGATGCCATCACCTTCTAACTAAATTGTTCTTATATTTTCAGCTGTTCAAACTAGAAATATTCCCGAAGACTATTAAGAATTTCTTCAGAAGCTTGGTAAGCAGCACCATGAGCGACCGAGAAGCTAGCGGTATCATCAGACCCGACTTGATTCATTTACTGATGGAAACTAAGAAAGGCAAGTTTCATGATAAGCAAAGAGTTAGGTAGGTTACATTTTTACGTTTATTGAAATCAGTTAGGTGACACAGCCGGAGGGTTTTATAATATAGAAGATTTTTCGTGTAACTATAACAAAATTAATTACTGTTTTGATACGTTGGAAGGTCAATTTTATTTCCTTATCATCAATACTTTTGTTTTGTAGGAAAAATTATTCACGAAGAGAAATCTCTTCAAGACACAGATGCTGGGTTCGCCACAGTCGAGGAGTCTGTCGTTGGGAAAAGGAAAGTCAATCGAGGTATGTGATTTAAATTAAAGCGCAGAGCACACCTCAGCCGACATTTCACTGTCCCTCAGTGAGTGTGTCAGTAGGTTCGTTGTCGAATTATAGTTACGCATTCTTTAGAATAATGCCGCCGACACCACCACCACCCGCCTTGCTGTTTCAATGGGTCGGCGGCTTTAGTTTCGTCACATAATGAGTATTTGAACCGAGACAAAACTTTCAGACAAGTGGCTGTGACGGGTACGCTAGTGTGCATGTGCGCGTTAGCCCTTTTTTGCAGCAGGAAATGCATTTAGGCATTCCCAGGGCCCTGGGTTCGGGTCACCTGGGATATGTGGGACTCGGAACTCCTGGGAAAACAGAGACTCCTACCCACTAAAACTACGGTGGTCGTCTTCCGCGCAGAATGGAAGTGACCTGAAATTCCCAACAAGGGAGATACTCCTCGCAGGTACCTTCGGCGTGCAAGGCCGCCTGGCAACCAGCCTCAGGACGAGCAAGCTCAACTCCAGTGCACGATAACACAGACCACTGTATCTGAAGACAAGCGTTACCGTCTTCATCGCGTGCGCTTCACGACCATAAGGGCCCTTTTAGTCGCCTCTTACGACAGGGAGGGATACCTAGGCAGATTTCTACTACGAGGGCGACACTGAAAGTTTTTAGAACTGGCCACTTGCAAACGATATAATAAAGAAAGTTATGACAGACTTCGATAGGCCTTTCATGATGAATCCCCATATCGTGGCTCTGTTTACAACTGATTTAATGAGTTTGAACGTGGTCGCACGAATCTCACCGATAATCTGCGTAAGGGACGGCCTTCTATAGCGACGAGTGAAGATAACAGCAGTGTTGTGCGGCGTATGAGACTGTCAAAAGAGTGACTCCGTATGAGTCAAGTGCACAAAATCCTACATGAGCATTTAGGTGTCAGGAAGCTTTATGGCCGGTGGATACCTTAAAAAATGTCAGAAGCCCAAAAACTCTGTCGTGTTGAAGCCTAAAAACTCTGTCGTGTTGATTGGTGCCGGGAAATGATTCAAAGATTGACCGACTTGGTGTAATGGTTAAGAAGTTGGCTACTACACCAGAGGTCGCGGGTTCGATCCCCGCACAGTACAAACATTTGTGTGCATGAACATGTCTGTTTGTACTGGTCTGGGTGTCTCCTATGTATAATAAGTATGTATTTACAAAAGAAAATGTATTTAAGTATGTTTATCCGTTGTCTAGTATCCCATAACACAAGCTTTAATTAGCTTACTTTGGGGCTAGATGGCGCTGTGTGGAATAATGTCCAGGGATATTTTTATTTATTCCCGAAAATTCAAGAAAAACTTTGAGGCAAATGTTTTATGGACGCCGAGGAAGCAGTGGCTGCGTTTCAAAAGGCCGTCGGAGAGACCCATAAGGACGAGTCGACAAAGTGCCTTTCTCAGTGGTTCCATCGGATGCAGCGATGTACTGATGTGAATGGACACTATTTCTAAAAGATATAATAAAACTAATAGATCGCTAGTTTGTTTAGTTTTTGATTTTCTAAGAACTTGCAGTGTCGCTGCGTGCGCAGGTAACGTGCGCGTGAGCCCTAGCTTGACCACTGGCCGAACCGGTGTAAATCGGTTCTCTCTCGGATATGGTTAGATTCAAACAATCATCGTTTTTACTTCAAAAAAGACAAGTACTTTCATCTAATCAAATCCATTCAGAAAAGACAAGACGTCATGTGTAATGTAATTAAATGGATAAACAGAGTAACTGAAATCAAAGAATAACCATGACTTGTACTAATAACATTTGGCTATTGTTTATACTATTAACTTACAAACCTACTTTTATGTTTGATAATAAGACTAAAAGTAAGCAAGAAAGCGGTGGTGCAGATGATTTAAGTAAGATTTCATAGCAGATTTCTTGCAGATGAAACATCGACGTCCACAATGTCGACTAGCCATTAGCTCGAATGTCCGTTTGACCGAATAGCTATTGCGCCGATAGTCCTTTTTTTCGGATGGTTTTTTTTCTACCTAAATTCGTAGTAATAGGATGTTTATGTTTCAACTGGACTGTTGGTGCAATGGCAGCGATCTTGCGTTTGGCGCCTGAGGTCGTGTCACCCTGACAATGTGTAGGGATCGAAACCACGACAACATTTATGTGATCATCATTTTTGTTTGTTGTGTGTGTTATTTTCTATTGAAGTATTATGTGAGCGTCGTGGCCTAAGGGTTAATCACCCCAACCATAGATTATTCTTTGCCCCAACTCGAACTTGGATCGTGTGGTCTCGAGTTCTTAACTGGCCAAAACCATATCTTTATTTATTTATTTATTCGTTTTATTATTACACAAAAATACAGTTTCAATGGATATCATTTGGATATACAAAAGTACAGGTGAGCTTATCTTTTAGGAGAGATTTCTTCCAGCAGACCATGGTTACAGGAAAAAGTTAACAATAAAGTTATGGATAGACAATTTGTGCACAAGTAATGCAATAATATGTGATCCAACCCTAATCACCGACCACAATTTTTGTGTTCATTGTTCGACTAACTTTTCAGTGTTAATAGTATAGCTCTGCTTGGTTTGGGGTCAGATGATCTTAGTGAAGTTTGTCCCAGATATTTATTTATTTGTTATTTATTTAAAATAAAATCATTGAATATTTTTCAGTATGGGCTGAAGATGACCTCATTTCTCAAGCTGTTTTGTTCTTCATTGCTGGATTCGAAGGCATATCGGCGGTGATGTCTTTCACTCTCCACGAGTTAGCCGTCAACCCCGAAGTTCAGGACAAGCTGCTTCAGGAGATCATTGAGAACGATGAGAAAAACAATGGAAAATTTGACTACAAGTCTATTCAGAATATGACCTATCTAGATATGGTTGTTTCAGGCAAGAGTTTTTCGAACTATTAAAGCCATTCAGGGGTTTTACTACAATTGTTGATATCTAGTCAAGTTAACTTCCTGAACTGAGTGTAGCGAGCAATTTCGTCAGTTAATATCCAGCCTAGAAAATGCGCTAGTGCCAGGTAGCCGCTGACTGGCTGGAAAAGAAAGATCATATTACGAAATTGCTCGCTGCGCTAGTTTAGGGAATGAACTTGACATGTTATGGTGGATTGCAATAAGGCTCCAGAACTGTATTGTCGACGTTCCAGTTATCTTTACGTCATTTCAACACATTTTTTGCTCATTTTAAAAGGTTGGTTTTTCACAACAAATAACTTAATGAAGGCAAAACAAATTAGGTTGTTCTTGAAAACAGAATCCTTAGTCAAAGTAATCATACTTAGGTCGCCTTAGCATTATCATTGGTGAAATAGAGGTTAAATAAAGTTGAGTATTTTAGATTATACCGGGTGACTACCTAGAGACTTAAATCATACCGTCACCGTCTTTTGATAATCACCCGGTAATAATAAATTTGTCCTAGAATATTGAATGCAATACTCATAAAACTGTGTTTAAAATAAGCTCATTTCCTTTGCAGAAGTATTAAGAAAATGGCCAGCAGGCATTGCACTGGACAGGACGTGTAACAAAGATTATAATCTCGGGAAACCGAACAGCCAAGCCACTGAGGATTTCTATGTAAGTACCTACCACTTAAGGTCACTTTACGAGTGTAGTTAGACTAAGTACCAATCAAGTGGAACTGACTGGTTGATATCTGTTGCGCTTAAGTTCGTCATCATGGAATAAGTTGGTTGAACACGTATAAATATACAAATTTGTTTGAATACAAATTGGTAGTTTTTTTATTTTTTATTTATTCTATTCACAACAGTAGTTACATACTTTCTTATTTACTAATGACAGCCCTTAAGGGGTTTAACTGATAGTAGGGTGAGATCGCACTGTACTATATACGTAGGTAGTTAAAAAAGCCAAATATACAATAATTAATTACATCTTAACTGATAAGTAGTATCTTTTTAATATAGTTTTACATTTCTTTCTTCTGCTATCAAGTCCAGCTTCTCTCAGTTAGATATTCTCAGATTTTGAAATTTCGTTTGTAACGTTTTCGGCGGCGAAATGAAACGCATCTATATTTAAGGATTTAAGTTTTTAAATGACATTGGCCATCTGTATAATTTAGGTATTCTTAACAATGCCTAGGCCATGTATACTATACGCACACGACGGGTGCGTTAAGGCAATATATATATACTAATATTGTACTATTTCATTTACGTTTACATAAGTCATAAGTGCTTTGTACAAGCTTAAATGAATAAATGATTTTTTTACTTTTACTTACTTTTATGAAATAATACGAATATGATTTTCACATCAACAGTCTAATGCAACAGATGCGGTAAATTGTATTGTTCTTTCAATTGTGTCTACTATGTCGACTGACGACGTGTTATCCATTACAATGTGTGTCAATGAACGATTCTGACTGTGAATTTCCTTTATAGTGAACTCTTTTTACACACGTTGCCGGCTGCGTATTCGACATTGTATAGAATACCGAGGAAAAATATTAAATGAATAGATATTATTTCATACATTGCCTGAACTTTTTTTTCATTAAACATTGCCTAGGCATTGTATACAATGCCGAATGATACAGATTGCCAGTCACATGTACAGTCATAATAGTCACAGACACGATTGGGATAAAGCTGTGGAGCGCGGTGACGGGTAATAAATACCAGTTATAATCCCGATTCGGACAATTAAGAAATGAACTTATCTCTAAATTAATTATGGTCTGGGTGTGCTGTGAGGCACCTCACTCAAAACTCAAACTCAAACTCAAACTTACCACTTTGTCAATTGTAAATGCGTATGTGGCAGGCACATATTGCGAGGGCTACCTCTTTCGTTAGATATCAGGTAATCAGTACTTACTTCACATCATCGCGTCCAGTACGTCTACCACGAGGTGCCACTTAAGTTTACATTATCGTTCGCGTAAAAAAACGTATTGGAATTTAACATTGTCATGTCATGTGTCATCCCAAAACATTTTTTTTACGCGCACGATAATGTAAATTTAAAGTGGCAACTCGTGGTAGACGTACAGTTCAACCGCTAGATTCGCGTACAAATTATGCTCTACGCGGCTTTTGACAACCAACTGCCAAATAGGCCTAGAAAGACCCGGGCGCCTGGTGGGTAATTATTGCGCGCAAGTACATAGAGTGACAGAGGCCAGACCAAATGTTAAGTGTTACTTATGGTTTCATGCAAGAGATTGTTGTTCCATAATACCACAGCGGCAGCCACAAGATCTGCCAAGGATACGCTCTTAAAGATTCTTGTCTCTCACCAACAGATCCGCAAAGGAGAAGTCATTATGATCCCAGTGTGGGCATTCCACCACGACCCGGCTTTCTTCCCGAACCCTTCAAAGTTTGACCCTGAACGGTTCTCTGAGGAGAACAAACACAAGATCAATCCACTGTCCTATATGCCTTTTGGGTTTGGTCCAAGGAATTGTATTGGTAAGTGTGTAATTTTGCCACAAGAACCCAACTTAACCCTTTCCTTGTTTTATATGATACATGACAATGGATTTTCTATTGTTTTATTTTCTAGACAGGGAACCTGTTAACACTATTGAGTTTATTTGTCATGCTTATATTCACGCCCTCGTGGCCAAGTGGTAACAGAGCTCCCGGGTTCGAGTCCCAAGTTGGACAAAGTATGTTTACGGATTTTTCAGAATATAGCCCGGGTTTGTGATAACCAAACCGCATTTGACAAGCGTTCAGCCTTCAGCTAATACTGAATTGTGGCGAAAACTTGGTTTTAATGATGAAGAGCTTTTCCCAGCAGTGGGACAGTATGGAGGCTACTAACTACTACGAATCTCAACGACTGTGCGTTATTGTAATGCGAATATGAATTTCAAGATTGATTTCCTTTCATTACAAAAATCTGCTCGGTTATCACTCACTCTAGCAAAAAGTAATAGTTACTTTACTACTCATTTGGAAATACAAGATATCAAATAGCAGTATTACGCTAGCAAGGTGTTTTTCTAGGATGCGTCAACGTTTACCTAAATTCCGATAATTTGAACTCCGAAAATGTTCTTCCTAACATTTTTCATTCTAACAATCACAATTCCTAACTACTCTGTTTCTAATGTTCATAATCCGAATGATTACTCTTAGTTTTTATTCTACAATTTGTAGTACTACCGACGATGTTCATAACACACATGTTTTTGAAAATTGGAATAGATAATATCACTAATGTATCTTCAGAACGGGTCCATATTGGCTCACCTAAAGTTCTTGCCCCGAAATTGTTCTTCCTACTGATTTGTAATACCATATAACTCAACAACTTAGCGTTCATGTCACCCTTACCCGCTCTTCGGTAACCAGAGCGAGTGCCAGGAGCGACTTCAATATAAACTCGCTTAGATTACGAGGAGCGAAGCGACGAGCGGGTTGGGTTTATATAAATACACAGAGAACGAGCCGAACAAGCGAAGCGAGCGTGCCGCGGTGGCGGCCGGCAAGTGCCAGAAGCGACTTTAAGGCGTTTCTCACATTAATATACACCACTTTACTTTCCGAACGTGTGTAAAAATATGGAAATTATGTTTAGAGATAAAAAGCGTTATGAAAAACAACAGTAGGTAGCTAGGTAGTACTACAAAAAAATATTAAAAAACATTTTGGCAGGAATTTTTTTGGAAGAGTGATCATTCGGATTACAAATCTGTAGGAAGAACAATTTCGGGATAAGAACTTTAGGTGAGCCAATATGAACCCCTTTTGTTGCTCAAATTTGTTTTCTCACAAACAGACTTCCTAACGGTTTATTACAAAGATGGTCATCATTTTAGTAATCATTATCCAAGTTAATTCGTCTTTCAATGTTGCTGCTGTTTTTCCCCAGCCTACTAATGATGAGATCACAATTGTCCGTATCTAAAAAAATCCTATGCTTATTATCAGTATTATTTTGCCAGGATCCAGGTTCGCTCTGTGTGAGATTAAGGTGATGTTGTACCAGCTCCTGCAGCATATGGAAGTGTGCCCCAACGAGAAGACCAGAATCCCAGCACGTTTGTCCACCGAGACCTTCAACCTTCGCATGCATGGAGGTCACTGGCTCCGGGTGAAGCTGAGAAAATAAAAGGCAGACTGAATAAGACACTAAGCATAACGAGCCATGTACGACAGATATTGTTTGCAGCAAACTTCGGCAAATTCAGACATTCTACTGATTTGTATTTTAGTTTTTTTTTAATTTTTCATAACAACTGTTAGTTAAGTTATATTTTTACATGGGTTTATTAGGAAATTCAATCGAATATTTGAAGAATCAGATAATTAGGGTATTTTTATTTCAAATACAGCATTTTATTTATTTGTGAATATAGTCGTGAATATATGTGTTATATTATATAGATAAGTTAGAAGTTTTTCGTATTCAAAACCCAGTATTTCCTAAAAATGTATGTTTATTATTCATTAAAGATTTTTTAATACTCAATACTCAATATTTTATTTGCAAGCCTTAAGTACAAAAGATGGTAAATTATAGTATGAGACATGACCAATATGGACCTTGTCGGGCACGCAAAAAGGTAATGAAAGTGAGGGAACGCTTTAATTAAAGAGATAAGATACGCCTGCAAATTTAAAAATTAAATTTTAACAAAAAAAAAAATAAGAATGTACACTATTATTTACCTGAATTTATTTTATTTCGTCTGTATTTTTTATTATTATTTTAGTTTCATTTAACTTGTTTTTTCAAAGTAAATAATGTTATGTTCAACTGTTTGAGCTGGTCGATTTACTAAACCAATTAAGTTTTATCTGCATCGTATGTTTGCGATCAGTGATTACCATGCGCTAATGCGAAAAAAGATGGCGTCCGTCAGAAGTCGAATGCTGGGGAGTTCCAATGTCATTCTGAAAGTATTGTCTTATAAAGCCGAGTCTCTGTCTCTGCAGCACTGGGCGGTAGCTCTTAAAGGCGTCAATGTGTGCAAATTTTAATTGTATTTTATTATTGCTCAATTTAATTTAATTCAATTTGATTTAATTCAAAATTTGGTTCAATTTAACTCAATTTAATTTAATTAAGTTTCTTTGATTCAATCTGATGGACACATCGCAACCTGATGACATTTACTTTTATTTATTCATGAAAATAGATATTTTTAATTAATATCTTTTACTAACATTAGGTTAAGTTATTGTGTAATACTAATAATAATATGACCTTAGTCGGTTGAAATAAATGATTTTAGTTTAATTTATCGTTTTCTGGCATCTGCGATACAAGCTTTACTTGGTACAAACGCCGATGTAACTGTGCACAACTGTAACTTCCTTATAAAAATCAAATGTATTACTTAAAAGTATAACTTATAACAGTTGGGAGTTCTGTTGGGTTGGCATCGCAGTACCTACCGCCTTTCCCATTAATCCGTTCTCAAAGTTGAGTGAAAGTCAAATACATCGCCATTCAAGTAGACCATTCGTATAAGCAGTATTTTTGAAATGGTCTATTAACATTCGAGGGGAGGCGGAATGGATGGAAATATTTTTTTCATATCAATATATTCTTCCTTTACCACCTACCACGTTGGGTTCTAATACCATTGGTGAAAAGTAGGCTTCTGAGTGTTTCGTTCACCATGAAGACACAGTGACTTGCCTCTGACTACCCCGTTTGGGATAAAGTCGTGATGGTAAGTTATGTTGTTGTGTTATGTAAGTACACACAAGATGATCTTAGTGTATATTCCAGATTTTTTATTAATTTCATAAATTGCTGTGTATTATGTCCACTTTTAAAGTAACAACTAATGAGACCTTGAACAGATATATACCGAAGATAATGAGACAGTGTTATTTATTTGTTTAATATTACACAATATATGAAAGTTTTTCTGTATTAGCTTATTGCACAATGCTTCTACTTATTGTGAACGCACGCAGAGCATTGCCTTTGAAACCATTCGCAACTTGATGCAATTTTGAAATAATATTAGAGACATCTTAATTAAAAAGGAATAAATAGTTTTAAAAATCACGGGAGGAGATAGACCTCTACATAAATATTAATAAGAGATAAATTTATAAATGAAGACGAGATCAAATTGTGTAATCTAAATACAAAATAAAGATACCTCAACACCCAGATCTGACGCAAAAAACTGCATCATCAACCCACAGTACGCACAGTACATTTTAACCTGCGTTCCAAATCACTATGCTAACGGTTGAATAACGTTGACTATTAACTATCGAGTAGTATGTCCTACTTACATTATTGCTACACAATAACGGACGCTTATGAAATATTTCGTCTTAGTTTCACAACTTTGCGTAGTATACATCACAAAATAAAATTATAAGCTAAGGACACCTCAGGCCGTGTTTGTTTGCAACTTTCGTCGTTGTAAAATAAATGAAATAAAATAAATATCAGGGACTTTACAACAAGATCATCTACCCCCAAGAGCTTGAACTATAGGCGTCAGAGACTGAAAAACATACTTAAATATTTCTAAATACAAACTTAAATAGATAACAACACCCAGACACACAACAAACACAAATGTTCGTCACATAAATGTTTGTCATGGGTGGGGATCGAACCCACGACCTCGGGCGCTAAAGGGAGGATCGCTGCCATTGCGCCAACAGGCCAGTAAAAGAATAATTGCGTTACCTTAAGTAATACAGATAGATAGAGAGGTAAAATAAATAGACGAAATAAAAATTTACGACACGATTGGCGTAGTGCGCTGTAGCACGTTTTCCCGGCTTGACTTGCGTGGTGTCCCGGGTTCGATTCCCGGTCGGGTCAATTTAAGAAACGATCTTTTCTAAAATGGCTCACGTCTGGGTTGCTGGGTGTCGCCCCTGGTAAGCCAGTTTCTTTGTCTGATACCTCGTAACAAAGGGATATTTATCCCTACTTCGAGACCATGATAAGTGGTGTGTTTGTCTGTCGCATATTTATTTATAAAATTGCCTTGTTGTGGTGTTATAATGTTATAATGTCAGTAATCCTCATAACAACGTTTCGTACTCTTTCATCATAAAAATACTTTCAAAGTGTTCCCCTCAAGACGACAGGAAGAAACCGATTTATAGAGGTAGGGAACATCGGGTCCCTACTGTAATTGAGCTGCTCCTCTATATGCCACTTGACCTTACCAAATGACTTTAGGCTGCTTTTCCACTAGAAATATGCTATGCAGCAATGTCGTGAGAATGTGCAAGCTAAACTAAGAAACTATGAGACCGTTTCCACTGATGTTAAACTATGGAACGGAACGAGTTAGATGCGTCGCCGCGAGGTAGCTGTGCGAGGAAAATGCGCAGCTCGAGTAATGAGATGTATCGACAGTAGGGAAGACACGCACAGCACGCATCCAAGGCACGCCTCCACAGCAACGCAGCATAGCATATTTCTGGTGAAAAAAGCAGCCTCAAGGACAAATAACATCTTGATATCTGTCCTGTTGTCTGTGTTCCCTCTGATGAGAAAGGTTGCCATAGGTCATCGGGGAGCGTTGATGTGGTTATCTGGCCAGCGAGGGGATCGTCATAATTAGTCTTGCAGCCTATCCAAAAGTTCTAGTTAGCCTTCTAGGATCACCAATATGTGACCTCAGGCTCTGGGTTGCAAAAGCGTCAGGTGAAAAGAGGTCCTTTCGATTGGCTAAATGAAATAATATTAAGAGATTATTTAGATATTAAGAGAGAGACACAACAGAAAGATATGTTAATAACAAAGTTGAGGGAAGGCTTGTGCCCCTACTGGGCACTAGGGTCTAGGACACTTGAAACGGTACGGTTGCTTGGTTTGTTCGTTTATGAAACAAATATGCCGATCAGAGCTGGTGTGTGACCCGGCATTGTTGGAAGGTTTAAAGCGGCTGGTCTTCGCTAGATCTATCTCTTTCCCGAGTAGGAGGGAGCGTACTTCGGATAATAAACACAGCTCGTTTGTAAAAAAAAACTTGTAAAGATTTAAGATATTTCTGGCAAAAACCCAAAACCGAGAGCTCGTGGCTTAGGGGTAAAACACCTCAACTCAGATCGTGGATTGTTTGGTCCCAAATTCAAATCTGACCAGAATCAATCTTTGGGGACATATTTAAATTTCTGACTAACTCTGGAAACTGTGGAAAACATCGATAAAAACCAATCAACCCGGATAACGGCGGAGGGCTCACCACGTTGGGTTCTAATACCGTTCGGCCTTCTGAGTGTTTCGTTCGTCATGACGGCAACAGTCACTTGCAGCCGCTGACCTTTGGGATAGTCACCAAGAGGTATAGCGAGTCCAGTTGTCAGAGGGCAAGATACAATTTGCTTTTGTGCCTTGATAAACATAGGTGTAACGAAACTAAAAGGTTGTCTGAATGGAATATGTGAAGACGGTTGTTGATGTGATCTTATCATACGACACGATTATGGCCAGCCAAACAGGTTTATAAAGTATTTATTTACATGCGAATACTCACACAGTACAGTGGGACGACCGACAGGTTGCACGGCCAACTGGTTGAGCAAGTTACTAAAGGCTAGACAAACATAATAAACTTTATGACAAGTGAATAAGGCAAAAAGAGTTAATTTACAGCGCAAATAGTTTTTCATTCTTAGAGCGTTTTCATTAAGTTATAAGAAGTGATTAAAGTGGTGTCGTGTCAGTGTCTTGACGACTAGACGATTGCGTAAGTATGAATCAAATTGTCTACAAACATTGGCTGTGTGGAATAATGTCCAGGGATATTTATTTATTTATTGGGCAAATTTGGTATATGTTTTCGTTTCTTATCACAGCCTGATAGATTGCAATAATATAAGTGTTTACTATTACAAAATGAGAATAAGCAAATAAGGATTTCCTTTTTTCCGAATTTTGCCTGTGTTTGTCATGCGTGTGGTTAGAATTGTCAAATCTAGGTAGGGCAACATCCAAACATCTGAGATATCAATCGTTTATTTTATCCCTCGACCCCCTGAATTGAACAACAATCAAATAACTTGAACTTAAAATATTTTTATAAACTTGTGAAAACTTCTTTTAAATTGTCAAATACAATCAATTAAACATGAAGTGGAAATGCGTACCATAATAATATGGATACATCTTAGAATAATGACATAAAGAAACCAAGTCCGCGCGACCATTTTGAAGCACCTTATTTGGAGCCATAAGTGGCTCCAAACGGACCGCTTTGCAGTGTTCATTACAGCTCCCCAATTATCAATGTCAAAGCGCGCCGCACGTAAGCAAGTAATAGTCACGCATGTGTGGATCGGATTAGTGCTTCATTTCTGACAGGGCAGTTGTATGAAGACTATCCTTCTATACGTCATTGTTCTAAGGGATATATTACATAAATACACAGTAAACAAAACATGATGTGCACATTTTCAAGCCGGTAGATATCGCCAGTGGATTATTTTCTTAATAGTGAAGGAGGGATAAGAAGCTAGGGAAGATTTCGTGAAGGAGGCCCTAAAAAAGTGAGGTCGCTGGGGCCAAATAACCATCTCTTATAGCCAGTCAACAAAATTTCCTAAACTGAGGGTCGCGAGCAATTTCGTCAGTAAAAGATATTTACTGACGAAATTGCTGGCCTAGAGGATGGATTATTGACAGGTAACCGCTGACTGGCTGAAAATGAAAGATCATATTGGGAAATCGCTCGCTACACTCAGTTTAGAAAATTAACTTGACAGGCTATATGAGAGGGTAATACGGCCCCTGTACCCACTTGAATATGACTTGGTTAAGATGGGGATCAGCTGTAAATCATAAGCATAATGAAATACATTTCAATATTCAAGGTGTAACATGTTTTACCGATACTTGGCAAGCAAAAAAAAGGATCATTCGATGCGATTTCATCAAAGGAACACAATACATAAAATAAATAACAAATATAAAATGAATACTATTCATAAATTAAATAATCGTGTCCTCGAAGAACAAAATGCAAAGATTTGCCTTAAAATATCAGTCTCACTTTCTCGAACGTAACTTTTAAATCTAAATCCCAAGCCAATCTTAATCTCCGCTCAACAGTATAAAACAACTAGACACAAACCGGCGAATTAACGTAACTTTGCAACAAATTAATTCATAACTTAGCAACTTGCGAACTATTCGGGCCAACTTGCCAACTAGTCCGGCCACTTTAACTAGTTGCATCTCACTACAGACACAACTTACTAGGACGGTGACATTGGCGAACTAATTGCCTTCCTTGATCAGAAATGTTAAATTGAGTAAATAATAGCGAAAATAAGCAGTAATAAGAACAAAACCAAACTTAACTGCCTTAGGGCCGATTTTTCAATCCTCAGATAACGAAATTTATCTGTAGATTAAAGTTTATTCGAAGGTTAACAAGATTTTTGATTTTTCAATGGATGTTATCTGTTGAATAAAGCTGCTACCTGAGGATTAAAGTTATCTGCTTCTAGAGGAGCTGGATATAATTTATCTATGCGTTTTCTTTGACATTTTGAGGTTATGTGGTGTGTCACTTGAGATTATTTTAATTTTGTTAAGGAGTTTTGGAGTGTTATTATAGTCACAAACTTTTTACCACAACTTTGGACAACAAAAAATGCTGAGGTTGTTTTTCTTATACGTCAGTGTCACTTTGTCAACCATCAACTTTTGTCTTGTTTCATTCTAACATTGCAATGATTGTATAAGTGCAGCTCACTAGTGGATAAGCAGTATGTAGTTAGCGATATAAGTACATAGACAAACGATAGATAGCTATACTTTGGATAAAAGACGATTGAAAAATTTAAAATATCTAGTCGCTTGATGAACAGCCAGTTAATTTTAAACTTCAGTTAGCTATCTAGGGAATAAACTAAAAATGGAAAAATCGGGCCTTAATCTAAGCAAATATTTTAATACTAGCTGTCCGGCAACGGCTTCGCCCGCGTGAACTTAATTTTTCCGACTTGCGATACATAATAGTAATATAATGTGCCAAATTACATAAAATATTTTTAATTGTAGCCTATGTGTTATTCTGCTGTATAAGCTGTATTACTGTAAATTTTCATCTAAATCTGTTCTGCAGTTTTTGCGTGAAAGAGTATCAAACATACACACACACATACTTACATACATCCAATCACAAACTTTAGCATCTATAATATTCATGATATTAGTAGTAAGAAGTAATAACAGATACCATAACAGAGAAATCATAAAGCTAACAAGTTTGTTTTATTCTACACAAAATAAATACACCCAGAATGAACAAAAGAGTTCGACTCATGATTTGTCTATCATTCAACAAACTTAAAATGGATAAAAATATTCTCAAAAGTGAGTAAAAGCACACGTAAAATCAAATCTAAATAACCCCTCAACCATCGAGAAATCTTCAACTGAACCGAATTTAATGAGAATATTTGAAAACAGAAATATTCTTTTTTTATTTTTGATCTTCTATACAAAAAAAAACGCATGCTAGACACTCATAAAAATACTTTTATCATTTAATTTTTTGATTTTGAATCACTTTGACTACAATTTGTCTCTTGGCTCGTTTGGTGCCCCTATCTGCTAAGCCTTGGATTTTTTTAATACATCCATATCAATACGACTATATCACGAACAGGGTAGTCAGAGGCCAGTGGCTGTTGTCATCACGGTGAACGAAACATTTAGAAGCCCACTTTTCACCAAGGGTATAACTCAATGTGGTAGGTGGTAACTGGTCATGTGAGCTTTCCGCCTTCATCCGGGTTAATTTGATTTTTATCAATGTTTTCCATCACCGGAGAGTTAGTTTGAAAGGACATCGACGAAATCTGCCCCAGCATGCACAAACAGATATCCTTCATTAAAATTCTTCTATATTTTTTTTATTTCATTAGCAATTATTCATAGTAAGCGGACATTCTCTGGTTAGAAACGAAAAATAAAATGTTCTAAAACTACAACACAATTTGAAATATCAAACAATATTATATCCTTGGTGGGCGGTTTGCCAATAGTGATGACAAATTAGTTTCAAGTAGTACCAACAGATGGAGTTATACTCATATAGATCGCGCTATAATTGTGCTTCGTCTTAATCATAAAGGAACTTAAATTTATTATTTCTGCATATTATTTTATTAGTAAATGTAATAAATGCCAACTGCCAACACTGTTATATTAAATTGAATATGAGCATTAATTTTTTTTTTTGAAGTTGTGATGTAATCAATAATTGTATTTTAATACGAGTATATGTTTTAATACATATTATCATCTAAGTTCGTATATAGAGGTAAGCAATATATCTATCAAGACCTAAATAAAAAGTGTACATCGTTTACGATTAAGATTAACCTCAAAATCTAATTAATTCTGTAGTCTAAAGGCCACGGATCCTCAAGTTGCCCGTTTTTTAACAAATGCCTGATGAAAATTTGTGAATGATTCCAAACAAAACTGGCATTTTCTCATTGCTGTGCGTTCTGGGGCATACAATCTATGAGCGACGAGCGATGTCCTTTAAATTGATTCTGGCCAGATTTGAACTCGGGACCACACGATACCCGATCCGAGTTGGGGTGCTTAACCTTTAGGCCAAGACGCTCTCCGATACTAATGTGTTCGATAACATTCACGAGTAAGTTTGTTTTTTGTTTATTTATACTCGTGTAATCATTTTAGAAAAAATATTATAGTATGTGTACCAGTTTGATACTTTGGATAAAATTGGTGACTAAGAAAAATATTTCAAATCCTAGAAACTTTACTAAAATATTATATTTCTTTGTAACATTGTCCACAGATAATGATCTTGTACATATGGCTGGCGGTGATTATAGCAGCATTGTGGTTATACCACCGACAAGTGTACTCCCGATTCTCTGCAGCTGGAGTGAAGCACTTAAGACCATGGCCACTGCTGGGCGATATGGGGCGCGTTATTTTTCGGACTGATCACTTTGCTCATGACATTTTGAAATCGTACAACGCTTTTCCAGGAGAAAGGTATTTTATGATTGTATTAGTGAGAGTTCAAAAATCTTACTTAAACGCGAAATCGAATTCCAGTTATGAACGAAAACATACTACTTATCAAAAAAATCATATAATTTTATTGTTCAGCACAATCATCGAATGTTCACCGATTGTTTATTAAATCGAACTTTTAAAACATAGATTTTAGAATGATATAACGTTCTCGTGATCATACTCATTTTTTTAAATTATTGTTTTCAGATTTATAGGCAGATACGAATTCATAAATCCGATGATTATGATAAAAGATTTGGAACTTATAAAAAAGATCACAGTGAAAGATTTCGAGCATTTTCTTGATCACAGAGGATTAGTAAATGATAAGACAGATCCATTCTTCGGGAGGAACCTATTTTCTTTAAAAGGTACGCCATATTTATTTTTAAAATTATGGACAAAAAGACGAAACTGTTTTTAAGCAATCCATCACTTAAATGATAAATACGTTAAACGCATACTTTATTAATGCTGAGTTCTTACACCATTATTATTGTAAGGGTAAGAGAAGGTAGTGCACAGTATACGTGTAGGAATGAATACCTGGATCGATTTATTAGCTTGCTTTACATAAAATGCAATTGCTCTTGCAAACTAATTGGCATTTACAAATTTATTTATTTATTTATTTATTGCTATTCCACAATGTAACAATTAGGCGTTAAAGTATGGTATTAAGATCATCATGGACCCCGTCGGGCACAGCAAATTAGAAGAGAGGAGGACATGTGCAATGTTTCAATATATATATATTTTTTTATTAAAGTTTATCGCTAAAGTATTCATCTATGCTATAATAACTTTTACCAATTAGTAGTTCTTTTAACTGTTTTGTAAATTCTATTTCATTTGATATATCCCTAAAAGGTAACGGTAGTTTATTATAAATTTTTACTGCCATGACCAAGGTGCTTTTCGAGTGCGAGGCCAATCTCGAAGAGGGCAGCATTAACCGCGTTTGAGTTCTGTGGCGTAGGGAATATTTTAACGGATAGTCCTGACGACTAGTGAAGAAACCTGGGTATTTTTTTACGAATTTGCAAATTTCTAATATGTAGTTTCTAATTCAAAGTACGAAGCGATCACTTAGCAAGATAAATATGCACGAAGCTAGAACGATTGACTCATAAGTAGCACAGTTCGCCACAATTTCATTTGAAAAATTACTTAACTTGTCACTAGGAAATCCCTTAAAATTGTGTAATACAGAAACCAGTACAAAAACTTTTTTTGATAATAAAATAAGTGAAATTCATAAAGATTCTATATTCTATATTTTAGGACAAGAATGGAAAGACATGCGATCTACATTAAGCCCAGCGTTTACCAGTTCCAAGATGCGACTCATGGTGCCGTTCATGATAGAAGTGGGGAATCAGATGGTTGATTCTCTGAAAAAGAAGATTAAGGAAACCAAAGGTAGGACAATCAGAAATGATGCACAAAAAAAGAATTATTACAAATGTCTTTTAACAAAAATTGGTGTTTTGAAACACAAAATGTATTTTAAAGGTTGAGTCGACGGGTGGTTTGTACTCTGCAACAAAGTAAAATACCTTTAATATTTACCCAAATTTGTTTTGTATCGATAAGGGACAAAATAACCCTGATTAACAAAATGATCTTCACTAAATTGTTTCAACTTTAGATGATTACATTGACATCGACTGCAAGGACCTTACCACCCGCTACGCTAATGATGTCATCGCATCCTGTGCCTTTGGGCTGAAAGTGGACTCTCAAACGGAAATTGATAATGACTTCTACAAGATGGGCAAAGTCGCATCAACTTTCAATTTCAAGCAAATCCTTGCGATCTTCGCGATGGCAAACTTCTCTAAGATAACGGATGTAAGTATTTTGTTTCTAATAACTAGTCTGGCCATAAATACTGTTACATAAAAACCTTTCTTTGTTTCAAGTTTTTAATTATTTTGAATTAGGAACGCGTTTATTATTTAAAAACTTCTTCGAATTCGCGCCATTTCACGTATTTTATCGTGTTCCCTACTAAGTTACAAAGGAATGGGCTGTCAAAGACAATAGGAATGCAGTGTTCGCCTTGCACAAAGTGGGTATGGAGCCGTTGCTCATATTCCAGACACTTCAAAAGCTTGGTATCAGCCGTATGTTCGTATATCGTACTATCAACAGATACAAAAACACTTCCTCTGTCGATGGCCGCGTGCTGTTAGAACAAAGGCTGTTTATGTTGTTAAGCCAAAATTCGTTTTTTTACCCCATTAGGAAGCAAAAAATCTTATCGTGAGAAATGAAGATTCCCGCTAGGATTCTGTCGCGGATTACAAAAGAGCTGAAGCTCGGTGTTTATCGTCCATTGGACATGCCTTAAATCAATCTTTACAATTAAAGATACACAGGTGAAAGGCACAAAAATAGAGTATGAATCATACACTTAGCCGGCACGGTGTAGTTATCTACCAGCTAAGTGTATTTGAAAATGTACTTATTTAAAATATTAGACTTTATTTATATTATGAATTGTTAGTTCATAATATACAGGTTTTAAATATTAGGTATACGAGTGAGTCTAAAATTATGCGAAACTATCTGAAAACAGCACTAAGCTAGTAATAATGCACATCAAAATATGGTTTGTCAGGAAAAAACACTTTTGCTTAGATAAGACCTTTTTTACAAAAGAAAATAGTCTGTTTCATTCAGTGTTCCTATCTGTACTATTCAAGTGTTTGATATTTAATTGATGCATGCATTTATATTCTACTATTATGCTATAATGTTTACTAACGCTAGCGGCAGTTGAAGGTCGCGTTCACGATCAAGGCAATTCATCACGTGGGTGGTGTGTTGCGCAGACGCTTGATTGAGTTACATCCATTTTATGACCTGGTGACATTGGTTGTTAAGGAGATCATTTTGTTTTATGCCGTCTCAGATATATATTTTTTATACCACAAGGTGGCAAACAAGCTTACGGCCCGCCTGATGGTAAGCAGTTACCGGAAGCCTATGGACGCCTGTAAGATCAAAGGCATTACGTGCGCGTTGCCGACCATTTAGGAGATACCTATTAACTCTCCTTTTAGAGGACCCCACACTGTATTCCCCCGGAAAAACCTCGGTAGGTAGTTCATTCCACAATTGGATTGTTCGCGGGAGGAAATTCATCTGAAACCGCACTGTGTGCGACCATTGGGGTTCCAGTGTGTGGGGATAAACACCCTGTTGATGGCGAGCGGTGTGATGATAAAAAGTAGCTGTGGGCATCATTACAAACAGTTCCTCGGAACACAACCCATTGTATAAGCGGTAGAATACATACATATAAGGAGGCAACGTTTCTCCTCAGACCTTATGGTTCTATACCACTTGCGAGTTTGTGATCGTCAACTATTCTCATAGATCGTCTTTGAACCGACTCAAAAGGCTAAAAGCTGGTATTTTGGGGCTCCCGCCCAAAGGTGACAGCAGTACTCCATATGGGCCGTACTTGCGATTTATATGTACTTATAACAGCAGTCTTTGCTCCTATGTGAAGTACCGCTTCGCTTTATTAAGCAGCTTCTTGGATGCCAGCTTGACCTTATCATTCAGATGACTTAGGAATTGCACATCACTGGAGATGTCAACACCAAGGATCCCAATACTCTTAGAGATGGTAAGTGGTGTGTTGAGGAACTGTGGGGTTACAAGGAATGGGGTTTCCTAATGGCGGCCAAAAAATATTTACGCATTGTTAGAACTGTACAAACGGAGCAACAGTTGATATGAATAAGAATTTGCATAATTGTTATTATCTTCCACAGAATACAAGTGTCACTGGTAATTAGATTAGTAATAAATCATATTGCTATATTCTGCCTATCTAAGGATTACTTATGAGTATGTCGATCTTTCATATAAGTCTAAATCATGGAGGTACTAATTATTCAAAGCAAAACAGTAATTTACCATAAAGATAACACACAGCAGTTTAAATTGCAGCTTAAATTTGGCATTTAAGAAATCTTCAATTCTATAGTAGCATTACCTATAACATGCCACAAAATGAATTCAACGTTGTGCTTTCGCTGTTTTTCTTCTTGAATATGATCTATTCTATACCTAGACTTTCTAGATATTTTTTAGTTTTACCAAAAACACTTATCAATTGTAGCGATGACTTAATTTCAATGACGGTGGCCTTTGCCAGAGGGACATCACAGGCTAATTATTAAATACATACTGCTCATATTACGGATTCAACACACGTGTTTTTTGTTTGTTTTAGGCACTCAAGATCAATCTGTTTACAGAAGCAACTAAGCGCTTCTTCAAAGACTTAGTTATGGACACCATGAACCATAGGGAGGAAAATAATATCATTAGGCCTGACATGATACATCTGCTCATGGAGGCTAAGAAAGGTAACATAACAAACATTAACACAACGAAGAAAACAACTGATTTCTAGTTGCGAACATAAGATTTCAAAGCCTAACACAAGTTACATTTTACACAAGTAAAATGTGTTATTTCTTCACGTTAAAAAAGCAGTTGTAATGCCAAACAACCAAATGTAGAATAAACAATAAATTATACTTGTAATTAAACAAACAAACAACAAACAAACAAAAATATCTTTATTTAAATAGACCTGTAACAAGTACTTTTAAATCGTCATTACAAGAAAATAAAAAAACTTAGTAATAGACTTAAATACTATAATAATATGAATACATAAATACACTGTATACAAACATAATGTGACTCTACCACCGCATCGGAAGTTGATCTTATACTGAGAAGACCCGGCGAGAAACTCAGTACTTACTCTTTTAAACTTGGTTCGGTTTCACAAAAAGAGTTAGTAAAGTACAAAGAGTATTTAAAAAAAAAAAGCTTACATTCTAACATTTCCTTAAAATATGGACCTAAAAGTACATCTAAACTACCGGATATAAAGCAAAAACATTGTACAAAAGTTTATACAATTCAAGCCTAGAAATTGTTAACAAAACTATGTAACTAAATGTATTCAACATATCGTATTTAACATAGATGTATTATATATATTGTTTGTGCTTTTCTGATAAGTTATTGCAACCATTTTATGCACAAATAAAAAAAATACAAACCTTCCACTACAGAACTTAACATCGAACATCGAAAGTCTGTAAACAGTCGCAACAGCAAAATATAACAGAGACAAACAAAAAAGCGAACACATGTGTTTAAAACTTTTTTATAATTATTTACATTACGGACAATTTACAGGACGTCTGCAACATGATGATAGTGAAACCAAAGACTCTGATGCAGGGCTAGCAACCGTTGAGGAATCTAGTGTAGGCAAGAAAAACATCAATAGAGGTGAGTTTTGTATGCTATTTTCAGCATATTATGTTGATCCGCTGCTGGACATAGACTTCTGTCAGAGCGCGCCATTGCATTATTGATATATTTATTCATATAATTCCCCAAGGTTTTGAGGATTTGAGGCTCCGGTTACAGTACCATTGGAAAATTTTAATGCCAGTCAACGGCCATTTAGTTTGCTAATTTTAAGAACCAACATGAATATTCGGGGTCTATCTACGTAGCTTCTGTAAAAATATAAGATAACTCTTCCACCAAAATAATCTATGATTGACAAGCATACAAATATGTACCATCACGGCTTTCTCCCTATAGGCAGGCAGAGTTAATATCTTTTTACTCCTTGAACAATCAGCATCCTGAATTATCTTGACACACATTCAAAGCTTCTTTCATTTATATTTTGATATATGCTTGTCGGTTAAGGGTACTCCAATCTGCCTTGACCTTCAGTAAAAAGTCTTGAATAGGTCGGAGGTAAGCCCGTCTAGGGCTTCACATGTAACAGTCCTGTTTCGTTACTTTTACTTTGTAAATTGGTTGCGTTCATCGCCAATCACTGAGTTACTTTTTTATCCAGTTTGGACCGATATCGATTTGATCGCCCAAGCCATCCTGTTCTTCATCGCTGGCTTCGAAACCGTTTCTGCTGCGATGTCCTTCGCCCTTCACGAGTTGGCCATCAACCCTAATGTTCAAGAGAAGCTACTGCAAGAGATCAAAGAGAATGAGGCCAAAAACGGCGGCAAGTTTGACTACACTTCAATACAAAACATGAATTACATGGACATGGTAGTTTCCGGTAGGTTTTTTCATTACATTCCTTTTGATATCTTACTGCTATCAATGATGCAACCTGTACCTTAATTATAACAAAATTTACAGAAGTGCTAAGATTATGGCCGCCTGGAATCGCTATGGACAGGAAATGTCTCAAGGACTACAACATTGGCAAACCCAACGACAAAGCCACTGAAGACTTTATCGTAAGTTTATTTATTGAAAAAATCTATTCCACATTTTGGAAGATTTAAACTTGGTACCGAGTTCTACATTTATGAATTCCCTATTTAGATTTTGTATTTAGATTATTTATTGTATTTAGAAATATTAATGTCGTATATTTATCAGTTTCTGGCACCCATAGTATGTACAAGCTCTGTTTAGTTTGGGGTCAGATGATCTCGGTGTAAGTGTCCCAGATGTAAGTGTCCTATCCACAATCATTCAGTTCAATATATTCAGGCCTTTTGATATTTTTTCTGTATTACTTTTAGATCCGCAAAGGTGAAACCATAATGGTACCGGCTTGGGCTTTTCACCACGACCCTCAGTACTTCCCAAACCCTGAAAAGTTCGATCCCGAGCGATTTTCCGAAGAAAATAGGCACAACCTCGAAATGGCTGCCTACATGCCTTTTGGGCTGGGTCCCAGGAACTGCATCGGTAAGACATTGAAATCAGGGTGTGTGCAAGATAAGAGGGAAAAGGCATACCTACAATGGACAGACATGTACCACCATATACCACATCTTCACATTCTACCAAGTCTGAATGTGAGCAAATGACTTCTTCATATCGTATCGAGAGGCAACACTACACTACGTGATCCCCGAGATATAGCAATTTAAAAGAAAAATTGGACCTGCCCCAAACGCCCCCTACAAACTGCCGCTTGTCTTTGCGTTCTGCGAAACAATTGTTGTTCGGCAACCATATTAAATTTTGAGTTTGTTAATATGCTTTTTAAACAAATTTGCTATAAAAAGGGCCATAAAATGAATTTTACATTAAACTAAAAGCAACTAAAAGCTTTTATAGGGCCCCTTTTTAATGTTTTGTTTGATTATATTTTTAGAATCCGATGATGATGTCAAAAACTCTATTTCTCAAGACATCTTCACTATAGCGCCACATAATCTAAATTCCTAACAGAAAACAGTTTGTGCCTTTATTAACAGTGTTATTTGGACTAAATGAATAAAAAAAAACTTTTTCCAGGTTCTAGGTTTGCACTTTGCGAGGTGAAAGTGATGATATACCAACTCCTCTTGAACTTGGAGCTGTCACCAGCAGCAAAGACCTGCATACCAGCAGAGCTGTCCAAAGACACCTTCAACATTCGCATAAAAGGAGGTCACTGGATACGACTCAAATTGAGGGACTAAATATGTGTGTGATTAAGCGTGTCTGTATTTAAATTGTGTTAATTTATAAAAGCTAGGTTTTTTACAAAGATTTACTTAGTGTTTAGATTGCTAACGATGGCATTAATTTTCGAATGAAACTATAAAAAATTATATTTGCAAAAAAACTTAACCCTTACAAAGTATTATGAAATTATAATATGTAAATAAATATAAATAAATGAATAAATATGCGCCAGACAACACACCTCTTGTAATGGTCTCGAAGTAAGGATTAATATCCCTGCGTTACGAGGTACCACACAAGGTAATAAGCCAGGGGCGTCTCCCAGCACACCCAGACCCGAGACAATTCAGAAAAGATCGTTTCCTGAATTGACCCGACCGGGAATCGAACCCGGGACACTACGGAAATCGAGGCGAGAAACCGTGCTACAGCGCACTAAGCCAATCGTGTCGTAACTACTAGTAGTGGGAAAAAAACTCTGAAATTGTGGAGTTTTTTTTATGTGAATTAGCTGTAGGTATTTGTGATTTCTTTCAGAAATATGGTAATATCACTAAAATTGGATTTTATACTATTTTAGTAAATATGCTTTGTATATAGCGCCAAAACGCGGTGAGCAAAAGCGCCAGTTGAGAAGTAAAAAGATGCAATTTTAACCCCTGCAATAGAACTGTTCTCAATTTGCATGACAATTGATTAAATAACAAAAACCTGTATTTTGATTTCTTTAATCATTATGATACTCACTAGAGAGCTGAAATCTTCAAGAAAAAGAAACGGGTAAGCATTATTTTGTAATGTTGTTTCATAAGTATTATAAAAACATGTAAGCATGTTATTCTTTTTTAAATTGATTGATTAATTTTGAAGTGAATATAAATGATGAAATATTACGTTTTATTTTATTTTACTTTCCGCCTAGCTTGGAGCACGTACCTACTATCAATAGAAAATTCTAATCGTCTGATTAGAATTTATTACTGATTAGCCTACCTCGATTAAATATTTTTTTGCACCTCTATTCGATTCAAATACCTACAGCAGTTATTGGACTTCTGCGTGTTTCGTTTGCCATTACGAAAACAGTTAGCTTGTCTAACTATACTAATATAAGACTTTATTTGCAGAGGAGCTGCCCAAACAGACTTCGTTCTGTTAAATGTTTGACAGTTGGTGTCCATTTTGCCCGCTTTTCTCCGACTTGATTTACACTTACTTCACTGAATTTTTTGGTCAATCTTATTAAAATATAGCCTATATCACCCCTGAATAATTTAGCTGTCTGTTAGAAAAATAATTTTAACGATCGGATCAATGGTTTTAGAGCTTATTCAATACAAACAAAAAAACAAACAATCAAAACTTTCCTTTTTATAATATTAGTATAGATAACACAAGATCCTAGTACTAAAATAAAAATACCACATAAAAACCCAATAATAACAAAAGTTACAGTTCAATGATACCCCGGCCAACCAGTAATTTGACGATATGCCTAATAATAGGACCGTCCGTTTGTGATTAAGTAGTCATCATCATCCGTGCGATCTATCCCGGTTGTGAACCCATACTGTAGTGTGGGGTCCCAGGGTACGCCTTTCTTATTTTCTTGGCCCACTTGTTAGCACGCATGTCACCATAACGACGTCGAGCCAACGCTTCTCGGGTCGACCTCTTCTACCTGGTACCTGGCGGGGGCGGCATGGCCAGGCATTTGTTGCCCACGTAGTTTGCTGATCTCCGTGAGACATGACCATACCAACGAAGGCGGCACTCCTGCAGCTTGTCTGCGATGTCACGAACACGAAGGCTGCCGCGGATGCGGGTGTTACGCACGCGATCTTTGCGTGAGACTCCACACATCCAATGCAGCATTTTCATTTCCGTGGCGCGCAGCTCCTGCTTGTGTCGCTCTAGTAACGGGAATGTTTCACTGCCATATAAAACGACAGGCCTAACGATGGTTTTAAAGACCTGCCCTTCAGCTTGATCGGCATTTTGGGGACACAAATGACACCAGTCACCTCACGCCATTTGGCCCAAGCCGCGGAAATTCGGGCTATGACGTCGCGGTCGACGTCCCCGGACGCCTTACCACAGATCCCAAGTATTTGACACGGTCCGTGCGCTCGACCAAGTCAACGCCTATGCGGACGGACTGGGGATCTGTGGCGTTGCAGGCCATGTATTCCGTCTTCGCCACATTAAGTTTCAGACCGCCGTTTTCAAGTGATTTTTTTCACTTATTCACCCGTTGTACCAGCCTTTCCCTGTCCGAGTATGCTAGCGCAATATCATCAGCATACATGAGCAACCAGGGTGGTTGCTCGTGGTGGTCTAGGATGCTGTTTGACAGAACGTCTAAAATTACGCTGAATAGAAACGGGCTAAACACGCAGCCTTGGTGTACTCCAACGGTGATAGGGAAGGGAAGCGTGTCACCAACCGCAGTCCTAACTATGGAACTAGAATCGTGGTACATATCCCGGATAATGTCATTAAATACTTCTTGAACGGCCCTGGACCGCAGTGCCCAGTCGATCATTTCACGAGGGACACAGTCGAAGGCCTTCTGCATATCTAAGAAAAGGAGATGCAGAGGTGTATTCTTCAGTCTGTATCCCTCCATGAGCGTTCTCAAGGCAAATACGGGGTCCATGGTCCCGGAACCCGGTCAAAACCCATACTGACTGTCCGAGACTGTACACTCCCGAGAGTCCACAATGCGCTCGAGGAGCTTCATGGTGTGAGACATTACCTTTATGCCGCGATAATTGCTGCACTCCTGCACCGAGCTTGCAGCTTGCCCTTGAAGACTGGCGTGATAATGCTCAGTCTCCATTAGTCAGGTATCTTCCCGGTGAGGAGAATGCGGTTGAAAAGGTGGGTAAGTATGCCCACACCACGAGAGCCCATCCATTTCCACGCTTCGATAGGGACTCCGTCGGGTCCGACAGCTTTCCGGTTCTTCATGCGGCGAAGAGCCGACTGGACTTCATCAGGCGTTACCGGGGGCACTAGTCCTTGATTTGGAGAGAGTTCAGGTGGCTGCACCTCTTCGTGCTGCTTGTTGAGCAGCTCGTGGAAATAAGAGCGCCATCTATCCTTCACCGCGCGGTGCTCGCATGTAAGTAAATAAAATAAAAAAGTGCCGCTGTGTAAATGATACACAAATATCCTGGGCCACTTTGACTCTCGAACGTGCCAACTTATAAACGAGCTTCTGCCCCTCAGACGACTCCAACTTATCGTACAAAGGACGTAAGTGGTCACGTCTGGCTCTGGCTACAGCTCGTTTAGAGGCACGTTTGGCATCCCTGTACACGGCGCGATCTTCAGGAGATTTGGACGCTTGCCACGCTTTGAAGAGGACTTTCTTTACTCTGATCTCCTTCTGGACTGCTTCGTTCCACCCAGGTCTCCTTGTCAAGCCCACGTCCACCCCGAGACAAACCCAACGCCACCCTCGCCGCCCCGGTGATAGCTGCCTGACACCTATCCCAGAGCTCTTGCCCAGACTCAGTATCCGCTGCGATGCACAGGTCACCAACAGCGGCAGCAAAGTCATGGGATCTGGCTCCTTCAAGCAGCCACCACCTGGTTCGGGGTGGGCAGCGCTCCCGGCATTTGCCTCGAGGCTTTACTCGCAGGTTCATCACAAGTAGACGGTGTTGGGCAGTAAGGCTCTCTCTGGGTATGACCTTACAGTTAGCTACCTTGCCGATCTGGGCTCTCCTGGTGAGAAAGAAGTCGATCTGGGTTGCGCTCCTGCCGCTCTTGTAGGTGACCAGATGCTCAAAACTCTTTTTGAAGAACGTGCTCTCGACGGCCAAGTCGGCAGCCATACACGTCGCCTTCAGCGTTACGACTGCCAAAACCAAAACCACCGTGAACACGCCCGTATTCCTCACACTATTCACCTACATGACCGTTCAGATCGCCACCCAGAATGACGCCTTGGGACAACGGAATAGTGCATAGGAGCTGGTCGATTTGCTCTCAAAATAATGTCTTATCCGAATCGCTACAACCGACCTGCGGTGCGTAGGCACTTATCAAATTGGTCGTGACCCCTTCGATAAGCACCTTCACGACCACAAGGCGGTCGCTAATACGATTTACTCCCAAGAGACTATTCTGGAATTCCTCGGACAGCACCACCCCCACTTCATTGGCCCCACCAGGAGAACCCGCGTAGATCAGCTTGTAGCCGTGCCCGATGTTTCCGGACCTGTTGCCTCTCCAGCGAGTCTCCTGCAGGAATGCCACGGCTACTTTTCGCCTGGCGAGCACATCGATCAGCTCGCGAGCGCGTCCCGTCAGCGTGCCAACGTCCATGACGCGAAGCGGACCTTCCTCTGGACTAATGTCTTTAACTGGGCTCGCCCATGGCCTGGTAGCCCTAACCCACTTAACCACACAGGAGTAGGGCGATCACACTGTAATGTAAAATTGTCAATCAGATATTTTTCAATTAGGCGCACAAAAAACTCAATCATGTCAATGTCAAATATTAATGGTGATCGACAGGGGAAATCATTACATTATCGTTAGTGGATTATCTGGTAGATCAAATTGCAGACTAAGATCATATTACTTCCGCCAAGAATATGCTCAAGGAAACACATATGACCATAACAATAAAACACTACATACATAGAGTTGTTACACTTACACATTTTAATTAGCAGTCTTTTGCTCTCCATAGAAGTAAGGGTAATAGAGATAGATAGATAGATATACTTTATTGTACTAAAAAACAACAACAGAAATGTTCGACAATTTAAACAATTTGTACAATTTAGACGGCCTTATCGCTAAAGAGTGATTTCTTCCAGGCAACCTTTGGGTAGAGGAACTTCATAAAGCATAAAGAGTGTGGAGTGAAAACAACTATAAGAGCAAAAATAAAATACGAATGAATACAACTTCAATCAAGAAGAGTTTAGTAGCAAGATTATAGCAGGACTATATAATATATATAGGACTATATATAGGTGCTAAAACGTCTTATGATGAGATGTGACATAGATCCTTTTCAGTGGGAGGAGTTGGCGTCGAGTCGCGGGGAGTGGCGGACTTCGATAAGAAACAAAGTCTGTAACTTTGAAGCACGTCGGCGTTCCGAGTTGGATGCCAGACGCGATGACCAGCGACAATAAGATACAATTATGTCAATGGTGCTCTAACGTGTCCGCAGTGTACGCGGTCATGCAAACAAGGTTGGCTACGTAAGCCACGTTAGAGCCCATGATAGACGTCCGTTGGTGGGTTGAAGCGGTCGCCGTAGCCGAAATCGGTGTGGAGGATATATATACAGTTTAACAGGAAATTCTAACAACTAATTATTATGTTTTTGACTGAGCCTCCTCTAAGCCACATTTACTTAATGAACTGTCATTCATACTTTACTTGTAGACACATGGTTTAAGAATTACTAATTGTAAAGTAGAACTTTGATATATTTGTTTTTTGTTATGTAAAGTATCATCATGTTAATGAACTGGGCAAAAAAATGTAAAAATACACAATTTATGAATCTGGCAAATAAATTATTATTTCAATTGGTTTTGTAATTGCTGAGAAAAGAATCCCTGTCGCCAAAATACTCGATGCGTCACCTTAATATTGAACACAAAGGTGTTTCATTTGAACTCGGGACCACACGATCCACGATCCGAGTTAGGGTGCTTTACCCTTAGGTCACGGCGCTCTGAGACATTGGTATTATCAATATTCCATCAAATTAAAATAAATTCAATTTTAGCTACTTAAACATCCAAAATTCTGGCTGGCTGGCTGGTAATAATTAATAATTAAATTAATGACAAATTTTAGCACGCAGAGACACTGCTATTAGTGTGGTAGACAATCTTATCACAATGATACGCTTTTTTTGCCAACCGGATAGGTTTATAAAGTATGCGCCATGCGCTTACGCGCACAGTAGGACACGACGGCCGTCAGGTTGGACGCCAAACTTGTTGAACAAGTTCTTCAATAGTTGACCACAACAATAAGCTTTATAACCAGTGAAAAGGGTTTAACGTGATGCGAGTTAGTTCAAAGCGAACAAAGATTTTCCTCCTTTGAGCGTTTCCATTAGGTAAATAGAGTTCAAATTGATATAATTTCATAGAGGTGTCGTGTCAGTGTCTCTACGGCTGGGCGATTGCGTAAGTATGATTCTTCTTCTGTTTACAAACGTTGAGCAAAAAATTTAGTGTTTGTTTTTGTTTTTCATCACACCCTGATTAAAGTTTAATAATAATCAGGATGTGATGTAATCATTATAATGTTTTCAAATTATACAATTTTTACAACATGATAATTACTTGAGCATATGAGCCGATTTAAAATAAATACATAGAACAACAAACAGCGCGGCAGTGTCAGAGTCTGATATAGTTAAGTACTTATATTTGAATTTTTCAGCGACACGATTGGCGCAGTGCGCTGTAGCACAGTTTCTCGCCTTGATTTCCGTAGTGTCCCGGGTTCGATTCCCAGGCGAGTCAATTCAGGAAACGATCTTTTTTGAATTGACTCTGGTCTGGGTGTGCTGGGAGACGCCCCTGGCTTATTTTCTTGTGTGGTACCTCGTAACATAGCGATTACAAGAGGTGTGTTGTTTGGCGCAAATACTATTTATAATTTCTACCAAAAAACATAAATATTTAATAGATTTTAAAAGCAGGAATGGATTAAGCCGTTAATTGATATACTGGTTGATTATCAAAAGACTTTCAAAAAAGTGGGTAAGTGATATAATACTAGATTATTATCATTATCATCCGTGCGGTGAACCCACACTGGTGTGTAGGGTCCCAGGGTCCGCCTTTCTTATTTTCTTGGCCCATTTCGCGCGGTCTGGTGCATCCTCAGTGGTCAGAATACATATGTGAGTGAGAATTAGATTTTTTCAACCGATATTTCATACAAAAATATTGACTGTTCGACTGGTTTTGTATGGTGACCTTGAACTCAAACCCAACTAAAAAAATCTAATTCTCACTTAAAAAGTTACTACTTCACTAACTAAATATGTCATATCGTTTTCGTAAGTCTTTTGATGATCACTCAGTATGTAATAGAAAAAAAAACACTATTTGAAAAGTAGTCAGAATTTGGTGTGGTTCGAACCGACGAACCTCGGTTACGGTACGGCAGGATCTTATTATATATCTTATAAAATAAATAAATAAATATGCACCAGACAACGTACCACTTGTCACGGTCTCGAAGTAGGTATAAAAATCCCTGTGTTACGAGGTACCAGACAAGGAATTAAGCTAGGGACGTCTCCCAGCACACCCATACCCAAGCCAATTCAGAAAAGACCGCTTCCTGAATTGATTCGACCGAGAATCTAATTATTAGTTCATTACCCTTTGATCCCCAGAATTACCTTACCAATTGAACAATGATTACCTAATTAAAACAAGTTACTCGATGTCAGGAAAGCCAGTGGCCCTGATGGAATTCCAGCTGTGGTGCTGAAGAAATGTGCAGCGGAGTTTTCTCCAGTATTCACTAGCTTGTATCGCCTCTCCTACAATTCGGGTCTTGTGCCGCTGTCTTGGAATGAGGCGAACGTTCAACCAGTTCCTAAAAAAGGGGACCGTTCTAACTCTGCCAGTTACCGTCCAATAGCCGTAACCTCAGTTTTAGCTAAAGTGTTTGAGCGGATCATAAACACGCAGCTCATCCGCTACCTAGAGGATCACTCTCTTATTAACGACCGTCAGTACGGCTTCCGACCAAAACGGTCTACGGTTGATCTTCTAGCGGACGTAACACACATCTGGGGGGAGGCTATGGACAAGAATGGGGAATCTTTGGCCGTCAGCCTTGACATTGCCAAAGCTTTCGACCGTGTATGGCATCGTTCGCTTCTTTCCAAGCTTCCGGCATATAGTCTGCCACCTCGCCAATGCGACTGGGTCGCCGGATTTCTGGAGGGACGTAGAATTCGTGTCCTTTGCGATGGTCGAAAATCACGCTTTCTCCAGATTAATGCCGGAGTGCCGCAGGGCTCCGTCTTGTCGCCGACGTTTCTTCTGCATATCAATGACATGTTATCTCTTGGTAATATTCATTGCTATGCGGATAATAGCACGGCCCACGCGCGTTATTTCGAGTGCCCTGGGGCAAAGCAGACTGACATCGAGGAGAAGAGGCGAAGTCTTGTGGTTGAGCTTGACGGAGTGTTGGACCGCATTTCAGAATGGGGTGCATGCAATCTTGTCGAGTTCAAAGCCAAGAAAACGCAGGTATGTGCATTCACAGCAAAAGCGTCGCCGTTCCTTTCCCATCCCACTCTTCAGAGCACCGCGCTACCGATTAAGGATAGCCTAAACATCCTTGGTATGGATGTTCGTAGCAACCTAAACCAGCGGGACTACATTGAGAGCGTCATTAGAACTGCATCCCGTAAACTCGGAATCCTGAACAGAGTGAGACGATTCTTCACGCCTGGGCAGGTCTGTCTTTTGTATAAGACACAAGTTCGCTCGTGTGTGGAATACTGCTTTCATCTCTGGGACGGTTCCGCCAAGTACCTACTCGAAGTTCTTGACAGGTTGTAGCGGCGTGCTATCCGTATTATTGGAAACCCAGAGGCAACTTTGACCCTTGAGCCTCTCCAATTGCGTAGAGACATTGCCAGGTTAAGTGTTCTCTATCGCTTCTACAATGGGTAATGCTCTGACGAGTTATTCCAGCTTATTCCACCCTCACCTTTCCACTCCCGTACCACGCGTGCTGGACTACGGCGTCATCCACACACAATTCAACATTTGTTAGCCCGAGCTAAAAGGTTCGGTGACTCGTTTCTTTGTCGTACCATCTAGACGTGGAACGCTCTTCCAGCACATGTGTTTCCTTCCTCTTATAGTCCCGGGTTCTTAAAGCGGGGCGTGAAAGGCATTTCTGCAGGCCTTCAAGGTGAGGATGGCCAGCCCAGTGATTCGTTTGAATGACTGGGCTTGTCAACCTCATATCTGGACCTCACGACCGCTTTCCATCAGGTGGAGTGAGGTCATCTTGACGGGCAATATACACACATCAAAAGTGTCTAGGGATCAAGCATTTTTATGCGGATTTCTTGAGATTGAGATGTGGCTTTGTAATAAATTTATGATTTTATAAATTTAAATGGATACTTTTTGGTGCATTTCATAATTTGAAACAGGAACTGATTTCATAATTTGAAACAGGAACTGTCAATCAAATTCGAGTAAAAGATGAAAATCAGCTGTCAATATTTTCCCTATAAAACAAAACATACAACGCATTGAAGACATTATTAGTGCTACTGTTTCCCCTACTACTGATTAAAACCAACGTTATTATGGAGCGGCGACGTCATTTAAGCAGGGAAGAAATGCTCAGAGCCGTGGGAATGATAGAAGCTGGTTCCCGGCAACGTACTGTGGCTTTAGCTCTGAATACAAGTCAGAGTGTTATCAGTCGACTTTGGACACGTTACCGAAGCACTGGTACCCTGGCTGAGCGCCATGGAGGACGGTATCGCTGCACCACACGGAGACAAGACCGATACATTCAAATCACAACTCGAAGAGCTCCAACAATAACCGCCATGATGTTAGCCGTGAGGCTTCATCACTCTTCAGGGAACTTAATTAGCGACCAAACAGTCAGAAACCGCTTGCTCATGCAAGCGACCTTCATTCCCGAAGACCGCTAAGGGTACCACCTATAGCAATGCACAATCGTAGGATTCGATATCAATGGGCTCTTGAACACAGAAATTGGGCAGAAGAACAATGGCGTTTCGTGTGCTTTTCTGATGAGTCTCGTTTTGGTATGAGACCGGATACAAGACGTATACGACACTGTAGAACCCCTGGACGCCAACAGCGATTAAAATCCTGCCAGGAAGTCCATCCTTATAGTGGTGGAACCATCATGGTATGGGCGGGTATTTGGATCGGCGGAAGAACTGAGTTGATTTGGATCAGAGGCAACCTCAACGCTCAAATTTTTGCTGAGACGATTGTATCAGACGTCATCGTTCCTCTACAAGTGCAAATCGGTCCCTTATTTCAGTTAATGCATGATAATGCACGACCGCACACCGCAAGAGTTGTAAGACAGACTCTCGCCGCAGCTAACATCAATGTCCTGCCCTGGCCTGCTCAGTCGCCAGACTTGAACCCGATTGAGCATGCATGGGATATGCTACAGAGAAGAGCTCTGCCGAATATGGAGGGTATCCAGTCGCAAGAAGACCTTTTTTTGTTGTTGCAACGAACATGGGCGGCCATTCCACAGCGTGATTTGGATGAACTCATTTTGAGTATGCCAAACTGATGTTCTTGTGTTGTTAGTGTTCGCGGTAGAAACACGGATTATTAATTGTTTAAGTTACCCAATAAAATTTTAAAGAAAACTGTTATTTCAGTCTTTTTTTCGAACTTTAATGTTAGTGGTTCAAATGTCAAAAATCCCTTCATTAGGAAAATGGCAAATTTCTTTATTAATGCAAAGGTGACTTGGTTTATCGTTACTGTAGACAAACGAAAACACTTTATTTGATGAATCCTTAAATAAAATTTTAATTAATATCAATCATGAGAAAAGTTATTGCAAAAATATATGTTGATCCCTAGACACTTTTGATGTGTGTATATAAAATAAGGCAAGGTTAAAAATTAAATACAATCAAGTTAATCAAAATAATACTACTTCATAGACAATGAACTACTACTTTGACAATATGAATATACTCGTACTATAAATTGACGGTAAACATACAAAATGTGCGTAACCTTGATTGATCAACCTTCTGCCCTCTTTTTAGTCAGTGCAAATCGTTGGTGTACCTGATATTTTATAACTGTGCAGACAATAGCTTGTTACAAAAATTGTATAATCATGATGAACACAGTATAAATTTAATAATTGGAATTGGAATAAATTGACCGGTTATTCTGACGGTGACGATAAAGCATTGTGCCATTTTTTGACAGTTGTTGATACGTCACGTTAAATAAGAACCCGTCATTATTCAATCAAGAGTGCAATAGTACTTGATTTTGACATCGTAACAGTCTTTTCACTTTTTCAGACAACGAGGTTATGGACTTAGGAAGGGTTGTGGGTTGTGGTCCCTCATGATTGTCTGTGGGCAGATATCTCTTCCCTAAGTGCGATTCTTAACCACTTTTTTATTTAAATCATACTTACTTAAACTAACTAAATATGTGTGACAAATTACACCTATATCATCTGACCCCAAACTAAGCATATGGTGTACTAAGTATGGGTGTCAGATACTAATAAACACACTTAAATATTCCTAAATACATAATTTTATTAAATAATAACACCCAGACAAAAACAAATATCCGTCCCATTAATGTTTGTCATGGGTGGAGATCGAACCCACGACCTCCTCTGAAGGCAGGATCGCTGCCATTGCACCACATCATACCATAACAATCTATCTAAATACTACAGAATACGTAGTTATCTCCACAACAATGACTTAATAGTTACAGGGGCCCTAAAATATAAGGTGAGGCCCCGATTAGGCCCTGAAGTACGGCTTTGTTAAGCTGCAATGCAAAGTGGAATCAGCCGCTGATCAATGACCGATATTATATGTGTTTCAATTAATGTGACATTGTATAATAAATAACATACATAAGCTCTTTGCAAAATAAAGAAAAATCACAAATTCGAGTAAATGCGCGATCACACGTGAATTATAAATGACGCCCTAAATCACTGAGAAACCGCCAACTGTGATTGAACTCATTATATTCGAGACATCAATTTATTTAGAATCGTGCAATATTCCTTTTTTGATTTTTGATCTCTTCAACATTAATTCTCACCAGCTGAATACGCAAAAGTATTCTGATTTCATTCACAATTTTCTGTAAAACACGTGGCTCGTCGTTGGTAGTGCTGCTGAGCCTTGAATGCTGTTGCTGTTTTTTATTTAGGTGGTTATTTAGAATTGTCTTAGGACTTCTACATTTTTATAACCCTCTGTAAAATTGTACACAGACGATGATCCTGTACATATGGCTGGCGGTGATTGTAGCAGCATTATGGTTGTACCACAGACAAGTGTACTCCCGATTCTCTGCGGCTGGAGTGAAGAACCTCAGACCATGGCCAGTGTTGGGCAACCTGGCGCGCCCGATTTTCAAGCTCGATCATTTTGCTCATGACATCATGAAAACATACAACGCTTTTCCAGGGGAAAGGTATGCTTTCGTTGCATTAACAATGACAAAGTTCTCACTTTTGTCTGTCGTAAATTCATAAGGTATTGTTAATTCAAAGAACGTCAATAACCAGTGTTTAAAATCAAATTTACAATGATATAACGTTCTTGAGATCCAAAATTAAAATGTATAAATTTTATCAATTTACTATTTTCAGATTTGTAGGCAGATACGAATTCTTAAACACTATGCTTTTAATAAGAGATTTGGAACTTATTAAAAAGATAACAGTAAAGGATTTCGAGCATTTTCTCGATCACAGAACGTTGGTTAGTGAAAAAACAGATCCGTTCTTCGGGAGAAACCTATTCTCTTTAAAAGGTAAGGCAAAAATACATGCATAGAAAATGTTAAAGAAATTGATAAAACTACCATTCTTGTTAAGCAACCCTTCGCTAAAATTATGATGATTACGATTTGTCGGTTAACGGGCTTCTGACACTTTGAGCAGTTATGAGGGGCTTTTTTATATTTTGAATAAAATTTTTGGCGTCTTTAATTTAATAGTAAAATAAATAAAATTCATAAAGACACTTCAATTTCAATTTCAATTTATTTATTGCAAACCATAATGTTGTACATAAGATGGCAGGTTATAAAGAAAGTTTCAATTATGGACCCTGTAGGGCGCCGCAAATATAAAAAACTCACTATCACTCACTCAATCACTTTATTTCAGGACAAGAATGGAAGGACATGCGATCTACATTAAGCCCAGCTTTTACCAGTTCCAAGATAAGACTTATGGTGCCGTTCATGATAGAAGTAGGGAACCAGATGGTTGTTTCTCTGAAAAAGAAGATTAAGGAATCTGAAGGTAAGAAAGCTAGAACAGTCGCAGGAAATAATAATTATCAAAAATGGCGTATGAAAATGAAATGGATTTAGGAGGTGGATCGAGTGGTAAGTCGAGATGAGGTCTGTACGTACTCTGCAACAGAGAAAAGTTTTAATTCACTTAAATTTGTTATAGTATCGATGAGGAACAAAATTTGGCAATAAGATCATCTAATTCTAAATGTTTCAGATGATTACATTGACATTGACTGCAAGGACTTGACCACCCGCTACGCTAACGACGTCATCGCGTCCTGTGCATTTGGCCTGAAAGTGGATTCTCACACTGAACTTGACAATGACTTCTATAAGATGGGCAAAAAGGCATCAACTTTCGACTTCAAGCAAATCCTCAAATTCTTCGCGCTGGCAAACTTCCCAAAAATAATGGATGTATGTATTTATGTTTATTAAGGAAAATGGTGAATGTTTACAAAAGGCGTAAACATTTACGCAGCAAAATCCAGCTCTTCCCTAAACAATATCTTAATCACATGGTTTAAAACCTCATCCCAGGTACTTTTACCGGGATATTCCGTAATAAGTGTACAGTGACGAAAATAATTTCCCGCATGATTGTAAAGATTGCGAATGATTGACTTGTCTTCACAAGATAATTAATGTTTTCTGCAATAAGCTGACATGACAAAGTAAACAATAATAGAACATAATTAAACAAAAGGGCATAAATCACACACTTAAACTGGTAAAGTTAAATTAGATTAAGCCAATATCAATAGTGGTTAGTAGTACCAAACAGGTTAGTTTTGATGTTTCGAGTGGTACAGCATCATCACTAAGATGATGTGTAATTGATTTTTCAACTTACATTGACTGCCTGGTATATATATTATGATTTAAAACAAAATACCATTTGGACAAAATATACATTGTCCAAATGGTCTTTTGTTCTTTTCTGTATTCTACTTGTGTTTGATAGCTAGTTGATTTATGGTATCTACTAGTAGTATTATGCTGCACAAAGTTAACTATCTGCAATATTTACTAGTTATATAACAATAGTTGTAGTTTACGTTCACGATGAAGGCCTTTGATAACGTGTGCGACGGGTGGGAGCGCAGGCGCTTGATTGGGTTACATCTGTTTATGACCTCATGACATCTGTTAGAAATTTATTTACAATAGATTTTATTGGGAGGCCTAGTACTAAATCATTAAATCAGCGCCAAATATAGCCCGAATCCCATCATGACTCAAATTCTTGAATCAATCCCTTGTTTTAATTTTCGAATCGGAAACATTTTCATTATTTTATGGAACCAAATAGAATTTCCGCAACTTTTTTTTTAGATATACTTACTACATTTTTTGAAAATATTGAAGAAGTGTGTTTTTGGATTTTTCGGAACGTAAACCGCGTTTGATTACCAACCGGTATTTTGCAAGCGTAGAGATCAAGCTACTCGAAATACTCATCAAATGTAGCGATGACTGGATTTTATTGATGATGGAAATTGCCCAGCAGTCAGCCAGCGTTATAGGTTAATCGTTACTAACACGCAGCTCAACGAATGATTTTTGGTTTGTTTCAGAAATTGGATATCTGCCTGTTCTCAGATGCAATTAAAAGCTTCTTTAAAGACTTGGTTATGGACACCATGCACCATAGGGAGGAAAATAACATTATTAGGCCTGACATGATCCATCTGCTCATGGAGGCTAAGAAAGGTAACAAGACAGGGCCGCCTATGTCTGGCTGCGAACATAAAAGTTTGTTAGCAAAGCCTAACTGGTGTAAATACCATTATTAAAAGACTAAATGGCATATACTCAGTAAGTGTTGTAGTAACTATGTAGGTACATACAAAGTCAGTCAAGTAGTCAGTATTTTTTTGTGTGAAAACCTTAAAATTTAAGTAAATTAGAAAAATCTATTTTTTACTTATATAATTAATTACACCAATAACTGAGTATGATAAAAGTATTTTGGTGATCACCGTCACAGTAGTAGGTTTGTCGAAAAATAACACCTAAAAGAATAGTTCCATTCAGTCGTGCTAATGGTGATGCGATCAGATGTAATCAGATTTAGTATTTAACCTACATTTGAATATTATTTGTGCTTTTCTGATATGTTGTAACAACCAATTACGGCACAAAATAATTATCTTGTTGCTCTTATCGCACGAACTTGACATTGAGCACTAACATTAAGTCCGTATTTAGCCGCAACCGCTTAATATTTGTGGCATAGACTCCGTTCAATGTATTCTTATTCGAAGGTTGGTTCAAACATTTGTGTTGATTCTAAAACTCTGACCCTTAATAGCAAACCTTGCCTTGTTCGGGGTCATAGACCTTTTGTGACAGACATTATTCGTTTTATATAAAAAACATGTACATACACCTTAATCATTTTGTAATCTCTAGAAAAACAAAATCACTTGTTATCACGACTTACCACTGGTCGGTATTTTATATTTTCTGAAATGATAATTTACGCCTTATTGTTTAAGCTTCCTAGTGTTATCTTATTTACTGTTGTTTTGTTAAAACCATTTTAATTATAAACAATATTATCATAATCTTAATTAACTGTTTTTCTGTCAACTTTGTCATGGTGATAATCGAATTTTAAAGCAACTGCGACAGACGAAAAAAACTGAACAGTTTTTTTAAAGCACACTAATATGTATGAACAATAACAGGTCGTCTGCAACATGATGATAAAGAAACACAAGACTCTGATGCAGGGCTAGCAACCGTCGAGGAATCTAATGTTGGAAAGAAAAGCATCAATAGAGGTGAGCTTTATATGGTAGAACTGCTAATTATTACAAAACATTTTTATAATTTTCAGTTCATATTGATCCACTGCAAGGCTTAGGCTTCTACAATCATGACTGAGGTGGAGGTGGACTGAGCTGGCTAAACACATTCATGTGTTTAGCCAGCTCAGTCCAGATGAGTTCTTGGCCAACACGTGCAATTCGCTGGGCAACTGCTCTAATGTAAGCACTCTTCGTGGCCTTGGTGGCTTTATTAAAGGCTACTTTCAGGGAGGCTAGGTTTGAATGATCATTGAGAGCCTAAACTGGGCTATAGACCAAGCACGGTACGCCGCCCGTTTTTGTTCCACAGCTGCGGCACACTCGTGATTGATCCAGATACCAGTTTTGCTAGCACTGACGATATTAGTGAAAGAAATGTAGTATTCCATTTCGGTACTGACCTCGTCAGCGATAGCAGCTCTGCCGCCAAGACGGAGTGCTGCTTTGGAGAAAGGAGGCGAAATACTCTTGCAAACCGTCCGAATCCAGATTCCTAAAGGGGCACCAACTGGCACTTTGTAGCCGGCTGTGTGACTCGTCAGCAGAAGATCCAATAAAGAGGACGCATGATCAAAAATATTTGACGAGTAGGCATACTCCGGCTCTCGTTTGGAAGGACTCTTCCAACACATACTTGGGGTAGTGCAGGTATGACGTATCGGCAGCGTGACCTATCTGTGTCTCCGTTATAAAGAGCAACGCAGTTGCACGCAACTGTTTCTTGCTAGATGCCTTTCGTGAGTCGTCTCTACATCAGACCGTAGAGCTGCACATGATTGGCTGAGACGCAGTGTCAACTCAAGAACACGCTATGTCCACTGTTTAAATAATAATTCATCATAATGAATAATGCCCTTCCAATCCCACCACACACACAGCATTACCTTGTTGCGGGTTAACCCGGGTTTTGACACAGTCTGTGAAGCCTGACCGGCCTTTGACCAAGACCTTTTTCCTACGTTCTTGTCGTACGTGATCCACTTTTCATCACCAGTTATCAGCTTCTTCAAAAATGGTTCGGTTACATTACGTCGTAATAAAGAATCACAAATGAGTTCACGGTTCATTAGGTTTCTTTTTTCAGTGAGCTCGTGAGGTACCTAAATATCGCGCTTTTTTGTGTACCCAGTTTATTTCAAATGCGCCAAAACTGTTTTGTGGTCAATTCCCAGTTCTTCAGCTACGTCGTAACTACTGATATGCCGATCTTGCTTAACTTTTTCAAAAATGGCATACATTTAATCCGTAAAGGGCGACCAGAGCGACGTGCATCTTTGACATCAAAATTTACGGATTGGAAACGCTTGAACCAAATTTGTGCTGCTCTCACAGACACTGCACTAGGTCCATAAACCCCGTTAATTTTTTTCGCGGCTTGCGTTGCATTTTTACCTTTTTTAGTAAAATTTTAAATGTGTCGAATTTCTTCATTAGATTCCCTCATGTTGACAGTAAGAAAAACAAATGAAAATCACACATTTTCCTAATTTGAATTTGGAAATTTCAACTTTTAATGATACATAAACCAGCAAGATACGAATAGTATAGCCAAAGAGATTTTATTACAAGATCATACATACCTTAAGCGAAAAGACTTTTTCCCCAACCTAATATTTGTAGTCAGGCTTCGGCCGATTTAGTTTGCTAAAAAACTAATTTGATCATTCAGATTTATAAGATACATTGCAACTGTGAAAAAGGGTGACTCTACCAAAACAGTTCAAATAGTTAGTTTATCATTTATCTTGCACACAAACACCATCACACAATACCACTGCACCATCACATCTTTCTCCCTATGGGCAGGCAGCGACGTCTTCTCATTTTGTCTTAAATCTTTTAATTCATGCTCGTCGGTAAAGGGTATTGTTACTGAGGCTTTGCCTGACCTTCATTAAAAACATTTAAATTCATCAAAGGGAAGCTCGTCTAAGGTATTCAACAGTCCTATTTATGTAAAAATGTTTTGTTATTGCCAATCACTGAGTTAAGTACTTTTTTTGCAGTTTGGACTGACACAGATTTGATCGCCCAAGCCATCTTGTTCTTCATCGCTGGCTTCGAAACCGTTTCTTCTGCGATGACATTCGCCCTTCACGAGTTGGCCATCAACCCTGATGTTCAAGAGAAGCTACTGCAGGAGATCAATGAGAATGAAGTCAAAAATGGCGGCAAATATGACTACACTTCGATACAAAACATGACATACATGGACATGGTAGTTTCTGGTAAGTTTTTAATATACTTCTTTAAGATATTCAAAGAATAGTGTCAGTGTTTTACTCTCAACTTTTTTATTAAATTTACAGAAGTGCTGAGACTATGGCCTCCTGCGATCGCGATGGACAGGCAGTGTTTCAAGGACTACAATATTGGCAAACCCAACGACAAAGCCACTCAAGACTATATCGTAAGTTTTTTTGTTAAATGATGATTTACAAAATTATATTCACAGAAGTGTTAAATTTAATTAGTACATACTTAGTTCACTCACACATGATTTTTACATCTAAAAACATCTTTATTTAACCGTAATGATTACAAATAAAAAGTGCTGGTGCTAGTTCAGTCCTTAAATCATTTTGCGGTATTATTTTAATCATTATTCTGATTCACAACTTATAGATCCGCAAAGGCGAGGCCATCATGCTGCCGACGTGGGCTTTTCACCGTGACCCTCAGTACTTCCCGAACCCTGAAAAATTCGATCCTGAGCGATTTTCTGAAGAAAATAGGCACAACCTCGAAATGGCTGCGTACATGCCTTTTGGGCTGGGTCCCAGGAATTGCATTGGTAAGATATTACAATCTGTGACTTCAAGACAAGAGTGACATTTACTTGACAGAAATGTGAATACCATCATAGGCCACATCATTTACCACGATTACCGTTAACGTGATCGTATGATGGCCTGGTCAAACAATAATTTCAAAAAAATGAATAAAACAAGAATCTATATTTTTGCGCTTTAGGTTCATTTGGTCAACTTCCCAAAAGGACAACTTTTTTTAAATATTATTTTTTACATTACAATTTAATTTAAAAATAATGTAAAGGCTTTTATCTAAAGGATTACGTTTTAAATTGAATTGCAGGAGGTCTTAAATTAAATAATCTTTTAAAAAGTTGTCCTTTTGGGAAAGTTGAGTTTGGGAAAGATGAATCAAGATGATTTTTGCTTGCTTCTCGTAACCGGCAGAGATCCTTAAATTGTAATACACACATCAAAAGTGTCTAGGGATCAACATATATTTTTGCAATAACTTTTCTCCTGATTGATATTAATTAAAATTTTCTTTTTGGATTCATCAAATAAAGTGTTTTCGTTTGTCTACAGTAACGATAAACCAAGTCACCTTTGCATTAATAAAGAAATTTGCCATTTTCCTAATAAAGGGATTTTTGACATTTGAACCACTAACATTAAAGTTCGAAAAAAAGACTGAAATAACAGTTTTCTTTAAAATTTTATTGGGTAACTTAAACAATTAATAATCCGTGTTTCTACCGCGAACACTAACAACACAAGAACATCGGTTTGGCATACTCAAAATGAGTTCATCCAAATCACGCTGTGGAATGGCCGCCCATGTTCGTTGCAACAACAAAAAAAGGTCTTCTTGCGACTGGATACCCTCCATATTCGGCAGAGCTCTTCTCTGTAGCATATCCCATGCATGCTCAATCGGGTTCAAGTCTGGCGACTGAGCAGGCCAGGGCAGGACATTGATGTTAGCTGCGGCGAGAGTCTGTCTTACAACTCTTGCGGTGTGCGGTCGTGCATTATCATGCATTAACTGAAATAAGGGACCGATTTGCACTTGTAGAGGAACGATGACGTCTGATACAATCGTCTCAGCATAAATTTGAGCGTTGAGGTTGCCTCTGATCCAAATCAACTCAGTTCTTCCGCCGATCCAAATACCCGCCCATACCATGATGGTTCCACCACTATAAGGATGGACTTCCTGGCAGGATTTTAATCGCTGTTGGCGTCCAGGGGTTCTCCAGTGTCGTATACGTCTTGTATCCGGTCTCATACCAAAACGAGACTCATCAGAAAAGCACACGAAACGCCATTGTTCTTCTGCCCAATTTCTGTGTTCAAGAGCCCATTGATATCGAATCCTACGATTGTGCATTGCTATAGGTGGTACCCTTAGCGGTCTTCGGGAATGAAGGTTCACTTCATGCAAGCGGTTTCTGACTGTTTGGTCGCTAATTAAGTTCCCTGAAGAGTGATGAAGCCTCACGGCTAACATCATGGCGGTTATTGTTGGAGCTCTTCGAGTTGTGATTTGAATGTATCGGTCTTGTCTCCGTGTGGTGCAGCGATACCGTCCTCCATGGCGCTCAGCCACGGTACCAGTGCTTCGGTAACGTGTCCAAAGTCGACTGATAACACTCTGACTTGTATTCAGAGCTAAAGCCACAGTACGTTGCCGGGAACCAGCTTCTATCATTCCCACGGCTCTGAGCATTTCTTCCCTGCTTAAATGACGTCGCCGCTCCATAATAACGTTGGTTTTAATCAGTAGTAGGGAAACAGTAGCACTAATAATGTCTTCAATGCGTTGTATGTTTTTATAGGGAAAATATTGACAGCTGATTTTCATCTTTTACTCGAATTTGATTGACAGTTCCTGTTTCAAATTATGAAATGCACCAAAAAGGATCCATATAAATTTATAAAATCATAAATTTATTACAAAGCCACATCTCAATCTCAAGAAATCCGCATAAAAATGCTTGATCCCTAGACACTTTTGATGTGTGTATTACATTTTCCAAGAATGAAAAAGGCTACCACTTATCATGACCGATGACTCTGTAAACTGTATTTAAAGGTAGTCCCTCCCCTGGAGCATTTTCCTGTAATGTAACGTTTCAGATTTGATTTTGGGCATTACATTACAATACTGCCTCACGGAACTTCATATTAAACATTGTAACTGGAATCTGTACCATCAAAGTTTGCACACTGTAATGCTCGGTTTTTCTCCCTCACTGATGTAATGCTCGACTCTATAACGTTACATTACAGGCAAATGCTCCAGATGAGGGACCTTAAGATTTAAATCCTAATTTCTTCCCCAGGTTCCAGATTCGCACTTTGCGAGGTGAAAGTGCTGATATATCAACTTCTCCTTAACTTGGAGCTATCGCCAGCAGCTAAGACCTGCATACCATCAGAGCTGTCTAATGACACCTTCAACATGCGCCTAAAGGGAGGTCACTGGGTTCGACTGCGATCGAGGAACTAATTTTGTGTGTGTGAAATGCGTGTTTGTATTTAAAATTATTAAAGCTAGGTTTTTTTAAGGTTTCATCAAATTCTTATTAAAACTTCACTCCTCTAAAATTTTATAAAATAATATGTAAACTAAATAATTGTAAAGCTTCTTTCTTATGTGATTTGCCTATTTCCGTGTATTTTGATAGAAATATATGCTAATAATATTTATAGAAAGTTCAATGTATCTTAAATTGTTCAAACAATTTTAAATAACAAAACATAAAAATATTGGAGCCGAAAATGGCGGATAAAGCGCCGGTTAAGATGTTCTATAATGCAGGTTCGATCCTGTACCAGAAGTGTACATTTCCCATAGTTTTGGGGAAAATAACAAGGTCTGAATGACATGAAAACTAATCAGATTTTAACAACCGCCCGATTTTGGTATTCGTAAATATTATGATACTCAACTGACAACAAAATTCTTCAAGTGTATTAAATTTAGTAGGTCATGTGATGTTGTTTTATTTATTAGTATTATACTCTACCTGTAGTAGGTTGTCTGGAAGAGATTGCTTTTAGCAATAAGGCCGCCTAAATTGTACATCAACTGTCTTTGTAACTCTTGATTTTACCTGTTTTTGTGCAATAAAGAGTATCTTATCTTATAAGTACTTACAAGTAAAGTTGTTATTATATTTTATTAACAAAAAAAATTGTAATGTAAATAAATGATAATGTATGTTTTCATTTCATTTTGCTTTCCGCCTATCGTTTTTCCTTTATTTAAAATGAATCGTGAATGCATATTAATGGGTCCTATACATATATTTAACATGAGTTGTTGACACGCTAACAGCAATTGTAGTTTTCAGGAATTTGTATGCCAAAAATGGTTCCATTATAAATCACTAGGGGCGTTGTACTGAAATCCCATAGAAAAACGTCAACGCAGTTACTGTACGCTTTTGAAAAACGCTGTTCTCGGTCATTCGAAGCCGTGATAGATTTCTTTAAGCCGTTGGGTATTAGCAAAGAAGCAGTTTTATTTAGTATTGAATAATAATCTGTTGAAAGGCTTGTTGGCGCTTTGGATATTGGTAAGGTCTAAAGCCGACCGACGGTCGTGGGTTCGATGTCCCCAAGAGCAGAAAACCACGTGAAGACCATGTGGATTTGTTCTGTATCCGGATTTATTCATAATTTGTAAGTAAAATAAAATAAAATATTTTGGCCTAAACTAATGAGCATGAAATTAAATCACTTCTGAAGAAACGTCAAACAAATGGTAAACTCACAGCTCACATTATCTTATCACTCTTGTTGACTTTGCTTATAAGCAATTCGTCGTTTGGTTCATAATACATTATAATAATAATTTATGTTCAAGTGTGTACGATTTCGCAAACATTGAAGTATGGGATACTTCACTTGACAGACGTTTAAAGAAATTGTAACTAGTGTAAATAAATAATCAACGAACGCGCAAGTGTAATTGAAATTAGTTTCATTTTTAGTGGAAAGACTAGTGTATTTTATAAATTATAAATTGTATGATTAAACTGTGAAATTATTGCTTATGTAAGTTTAGTTAGAATGTGTATCGTTTATTCAGTATTATTTGTGTTAGTTCTGTGTCTGGGTGTCATTGTAAATTCAAGTATGTACATAGAATTAATAGGCAACAGTAAGTAGGTATGTTTAACAGTCTCTGACACCCATAGCACAAGCTTTGCTTAGATTGGAGTGAGATGATCTTCGTTTATGGTGTCCCAGATATTTATCTGATTTCATCTGCCCGGTGAGGGATGTGGAGGTATTCGTTTCCCAATTGCAGCTGTCACTTTTATTAGCATATTATTCGTATTGCTTTATAACAATGATACCTGCTAACACTTCACTCTGGGGCCGTATTACGATCTCTTAAAGCTTGCGCGCATTGTGATCTCTTAACCCAGTCACGTCATGCAAACTCAACTTCTGTCAAATAGTACCGGTCTAAAACTTCTCAGTTGCAGCTCTAAAAAAGTGACATCATAGTACCAATACAAAGTTAGCATTTTTAGAAGCGTAATTTGTCACGCTGCGAAAGTGGCGAAAGATTGTAAAAAGTCCCTGAATATCAGAACAGGACACATAATTTTATCAATTTTCCATTTGTATTTCGCAGTCAAAACAATGGATCCTTTATCAGATCATTAACTCAAGTTTAAGATAAAAAATTTCAAGTTTATTATAAATGCTGATAAAACTATACTGATATTAATAACAGCTAAAACCTTTTTGATGACTTAATTTGTTGTGAGTGTTGTGACGCTCTTAAATTAGATTACTTTATTTTTGCGGCGATAAGTCTACTTCAGGCTTTTCTAATGATAAACACTCTTATGTAGTAAAAGTAGTACCTACTCTTTTAAATGTATTTTAAGCGTATTCTAAAAAAGGAGGAGGTTCTCAATTCGACTGTATGTTTTTTTAATGTTTGTTACCTCATAACTTTCGACTGGGTGAACCGATTTTGATCATTCTTTTTTTATTTGAAAGCTGGTGCTTCACGTGTAGTACCATTTTAATTAGGTCTAGTTCTAATAATGGCATCTATGAGAAAACCATATAAGTCTTAAATCTAGATAGACGAAATACGCGACAAGTGGACGAATAACTCAATATCACGCCAACTGATTTTGATCATTCTTTTTTTATTTGAACGCTGATGCTGCCCGTGTGGTCCGATTTTATTTTGGTCTAGTTCTGACAGTAAAATTTTGGTTTTCGTTATTCTTATTTTAGTTTTCATACAGCTTAATAAGCTGCTTTGCTAAGACTCAGAATTAAAGTGAAATGTTTACGGTCTATCTCAAAATTTGTAGCAGTTATCTGAGTGTGAGTTATGTAGTTACATAACTTTTTACCTTACCTTAACTTTACCATAACTCATACCTAGTAAGGTATAAGGAAAATCGTGTCTTTTAATTATTTATAATAGTCAATAGTAACTCAAGTCAGGGATCTCAATCACCTGCCAGTGCAATATAAATAAATAATAATAAATAAATATCCCTGGACATTATTCCACACAGCGCCATCTAGCCCCAAAGTAAGCTAATTAAAGCTTGTGTTATGGGATACTAGACAACGGATAAACATACTTAAATACATTTTCTTTTGTAAATACATACTTATTATACATAGGAGACACCCAGACCAGTACAAACAGACATGTTCATGCACACAAATGTTTGTACTGTGCGGGGATCGAACCCGCGACCACTGGTGTAGTAGCCAACTTCTTAACCATTACACCAAGTCGGTCGTCGAGCTATATAATATATAATATAACTAGTGGGATACCAAATTGTGTGCATGCACTGCACACAATTTGGTACCCCACTAGTTATATCATAACGCAATTGGAAATACAAGTATTATCAAGGGAATATTTACATTACCTATGCGTAAAACAACTCCCCTGTAGTCTCCAAGAACTCGGATGCCAAATTGTTTTTTACGTCCAAACCCACCCGTTTTTTTCCATTCTCGTAGGTATTTCGGTAGGTAAATCTTCTGCCAGATTTTCGGCCATTAGTTTTGACTGTGTGATGTCTGTCCGTCACTCAGGCAGAGTTTCATTACCTGTGTTGATAGATTTTCTTACATTTCATTTCCAGACGATGCTTTTCTACATTTGGTCAGCAGTAGTAGTAGTAGCAGTCTGGCTATACTACAAACAAGCCTACTCAAGATTCAACAAGTCCAATGTAAAACACTTCAAGCCACTCCCACTGCTGGGCAACATGGCACCGGTTCTCCTGCGCATGGATCACTTTGCCGAAGACATTAAGAAGTTGTATGATGCATTTCCTCGAGAAAGGTTAGTACAGGACCAGGTTTAATATAAATGTTTTTCAACGTTGAACAAAAAGTTCAAGCAGGACAGATGATATTGAAACAGGCAAGGATATTTTTCTTACTAATATTATGAAGAGGAAAGATTTGTTTGTTTGTTTATATTGAATAGGTTCCGAAACTATTGGGCCGATTTACAGCTACATTATCAGGGAGTGACATAGGCTACATATTTTAAATCTAGGTTATATGTTTAAGGGGAAGGCAGTCTACGCGGGTGAAGCCGATGACGGACAGCTAGTAAATGATAAAAAGGTTGGGACAAGGATATGAGAGGCAAAGATTATGTGTTTGATTTTTTCAAATTTAAAAATGATTGATGATTCCTATATTATTTAGGGGAAAGATTTGTTTGTTTGTTATGATTAGGCTTCGAAACTACTAGACCAATTTTATATTATTTTATCAATGTAGACCTGCAAAATCAGCGAGTGACATAAGCTATGTTCTTTTATTAAGGCTACATTTTAACGGGAAAAATAGTCTACGCGGGCGAAGCCGCTGACGGACCGCCAGTCATTTCTAAGAATAAGAAAATTAGTAGGTAAGTTTTGCCATATTTTACGTAAACGTCTATTACCGACAGTTTAAGCTGACTTTGAATTAACTTCAGAAACTTATATAAATGACGTTATGACGGTATGACGTTTTGCTGGGTAAGATGCGCAATAACAATCATTATGGAATGCTCTTTGAAATTCAGTAGGTATCCAATCACGCAACTATTCATAAATTATAAATTAATCTGAAAAAACACTTGTTTCTATTACCGACCCATAAAAGGAGATTTGTTTCTATTACCGTTTTTATTGTTTCTACTACCGATCGCTAAGAATTTATTCTAAATATTTATTACAGTTCCGAAATCATTTTTTTATTAAAGTTATCGCAATAATAACGTTAGAGTAAGAACTTACGTCAAAGCTTACCATTGTAATTGAATATCTCCCTGTCTCATTGAACATGTTAGAAAATTAAACAATAGTAATAATGTAAAGAAGTTGGTGTTTAAGCCCAGCAATAAAATGTTGATAAATAGACAAGATAAGATTTTTCATAATCAGTTTATCATTTTGAGGTTACTGACACTTTAAACCTTATGTACCTTTTTAACTCTGAAGGACATTTAATGATGATAAATGGACATTTTGTTTTTTTTTGTTGGTGGCACGACAATCTTAAATCTTCTACCAGCCGTTGGTAGCGACTTAGTCCACGTAATCAGCGTCAAAAATATTTCACCCTGTTTATGAATTTAGAGACTGTACCTGTTTAATCCAGGGTTAATAATTCAAGCTACAAAGCTCAACTTTAACGTATCTACTCGACGATGAAACATGACTACAAAAAGATTTTAAAAATGTTTTTTTTTATTATTAAGTCCAATGTATACACGATCCCGAGTTGAGTGCTTAACCGGTTACCCACTGAATGACGATAACTAGTCTTGTTTCTCAACGTGTATTTGTATTTTAGAACCCAAATTTGGGAAGCGTGGTATTTAACCAATACCGATCAATAGCGGCAATCACATTATTTAAAAGAAAATGATGTAGGTTTTTGCCTAGTTAAGGGACAGTAGGTTTATTAATTATTTTACATTTTTCAAAGGTTTGTAGGCAGATATGAGTTCGTGAACCCGGGTTTAATGATAAAAGATCTCGAACTGGTGAAGAAGATAACCATTAAAGACTTCGAGTACTTCCTGGATCACAGGACGTTAGTGAACGAGAAGACTGATCCATTCTTTGGAAGGAACTTGTTCTCTTTGAAAGGTGAGTCATCATCAAAGCTTTCTCTAAGGCTCAGGTTTATACACACTTCTAAATTAGGAACGCAAAAGGGTCGCGGGTGTGACTCCTTGCACCAGCTCAAATGACAGTTAACGAAACACTTCTGGGTGTTCGTGGTAGCATCACTTTTTGACTAGGGTAATTCATGTGGTTCATCATATTTTTCAAACGCCTCCGTGGTCGAGTGGTTTCGGAGCTCGGCCCGAAACCCGGAGGTCCCGGGTACAATTTCCAGGTCGGGCAAAATGTGTTGTTAGATTTTTCAGAACATAGCCCGGGTTTGTGATCACCAACACGCATTTGTCAAGCGTGGTCACTAAGCGAATACCCATCAATTGTAGCAATGACTTGATTTCAATGACGGAGGCCTTTGCTCAGCAGAGGGACAGTATGTAGGCTAATTATTGTCATATTTTATTTATCATTATAGACATCAAAACTAATTCACACACTTTAACAATGTAATGTCGTTTGAAACTAAAACTCACACTCATAACCATGAAAACACATAGTTTGTCAAAAGTTTATCTGTCTGTCTTGCTCCGGCAGAAGAGAAGTATCATTAGAGATTGGATAATATTGTTTTACAGGTCAAGAATGGAAGGATATGCGTTCGACCTTAAGCCCGGCTTTTACCAGCTCCAAGATACGACTGATGGTACCATTCATGATGGAAGTCGGAAACCAAATGATGGAATCACTTAAGAAGAAGATGAAAGATTCAGATGGTATGTCTTTATGTGTCTTACTGCACTAGCCATCCAAAAAGAGATTCACTAGTTTTTCGTGTGTCATATCACCATAATTATTTAGGTTAGTCCACTGCTGAATATAAGCTTTACGTAATCATCGTCTTAAAGTCCCTCACCTCTGAATCAGTTGCAGCTATATATCGGAAGCGTTGCTCAACTCTCATTGTTGTTTCTGGATTCAGGCACCAGTTTAACACGTCAAATTACCGCTTTTCTCATTTTTTTTAAACTTCACAGAAGGTTACATAGACATCGACTGCAAAGACTTGACTACACGCTACGCCAATGACGTCATCGCCTCTTGCGCCTTTGGTTTGAAAGTGGACTCTCACGCTGATGTCGACAACGATTTCTATCACAATGGCAAAATTGCTTCTAACCTTAGCTTTAGCCAAATCATCACGTTCTTCTTGCAAGCTAACTTCCCTAAGATTGCGTCGGTGAGTATGCACAAGTAGGTAAGTGATATTTTGATTGATGGTTGGTTCCACATGTAATTTATCGCATTACTTTTACAGATTCTGTCCAAATTGTAGTGTGACTTAAACGTAACGCTCAAAAGGAAAAATCTAACTACATTAAATATATCTATTTTTTATGTATTTATCAGTTCGTATAGAAAAAACATATAATAAGGGACAATCATTAGGAGAGCAATAGTAGTATTCGGTTTTTTTTGTGATGTAATCAGAAAGCCAGATTTTTTAAGTGTATTTTTGAACTTTGCTCGCCATTGCAAGTAAAGGTACCTTCTTGTCAATCTCCGTCAGTCAGACTATCAGCTCCTTCTAAATAAAAAAATGAGAGTTTATGATTCTTTTAATTAATTTCAGATTTTTAAAATAACGCTGTTTTCTGAAAGTTCTAAGCAATTCTTCAAAGATTTAGTACTAAATACCATGAACCACAGAGAAGAGAAAAACATTATCAGACCAGATATGATACATTTACTAATGGAGGCTAAGAAAGGTACGTTAGAAAAAACAGAATTTACTAGTAAATAAATAATTGTCAATTACGTAACAAAAAATAATAAATGAAGGAGCCTAAACACAAACATCTTTATTTTAGGTCGTCTTCAGCATGAGGATAAAGCGTCTCATGACACTGATGCTGGATTTGCAACTGTTGAAGAATCGAATGTAGGAAAGAAGAACGTTGATAGAGGTGGGACATATTTTTCTGGAATATCTAGTTTACGACACAAGTTTAAATACTTAAACTATCTTCCTCTCAACTCGTTAATGTATTCAAAAAAACATTCATAGCTGATCTGATACCCAAATAGGGGGGGGGGGGGGGTGGCCACGGCAGGCGCCGACGCTTAAAGAAGTAGAACTAGTGTGGGGTCTCTCTTAGTCCCGGGGTCTTCAAGCGGAGCGTGGAGAGGCATTTTGGTAAGCCTTCAAGATGAGGTTGAACTTTTTTTTTGCTTTTTTTATGTTCATAACTCACAGCCGTTTTTGCACCAAGGGAACTGAGGTCATCTTGACGAGCAATAAAAAAAATTATGAGTCGGAGTCGAACTTTTATCAACGTCTATATACATAGACGATATATCAAACGATATTTATCAAAGTTTTTATCGTTTACAGTATGGTCTGATACAGACTTAATATCCCAAGCTGTACTTTTCTTCATTGCTGGCTTCGAAACAGTTTCCGTGGTGATGTCTTTCACTTTACATGAGTTGGCTTTAAACCCAGATGTTCAAGAAAAACTTGCGGAAGAGATTAAAGAGCATGATTTCAACAATGGGGGGAAATGTGATTATAGCTCGATACAGAACATGACTTACATGGATATGGTGGTTTCAGGTAAGGATTTCACATAAAAGAGTTTTATAAACTGAAAATTAATAATAATGAAATACTTACAACAAAGTCGTAATACTGTAAGACGTGCCGCAAGCAACGGATCACGTAGATACTTCCAAAAGTAAATCATAGATGTCGCTAGTAAATTGCAGATTTCGAGTCGCTGTTTTGCCGTAGCCAATAACAAGATGCAACGGCTGTAGCATCTTGTTATTGGCTACAGCTTCAGATTTTCTAGGTTTTTTTTTAAATAATTAACTTATATCTGTTTGCATGCCAGGTTCTGGTGAAATGTGAGCTCAGTTTTGATTTGTACCATCTTTAATACCACTTTTTACGCAAATAAACAATATTCAATTCAAAAAAAAATATCGGAAAAACTGGTCAGTAAAAAAAAGTTACAGTTATATTAAAGTCAACTTTTTATTTATATTACTTGAATTTATAATCTGCAGAATCGCTAAGATTATGGCCACCAGTTATTGGAACAGATAGGCAATGTCAGAAGGATTACAACCTGGGCAAACCCAACGACGAAGCCGGCGAGGACTTCATTGTAAGTACATCTCAATGGTTAATCATCCAAACAGAAAGATCGTTATTCAAATGAACATGTAAGTATACACAGGCCTACTCTTTCTCTTTTGGGCAATTTTCCTACTGAATATTATTTGAAAGAGATTGCTTCGTAGCGATGAACCCACCTAAATTGTACATGTTTTGATTTAGTGCTGTTAAAATTATTTAACTTACCTTATTTTTAATGCAACTTTGAATCGACAAATATATAAAAAAAATTATTCATATATAGACTTACTTATAATTTTGAACAATATAAAAAGTGGATACCACAGTGACATTATACAGTAAGTTAAATAAAAGTGACTTTAATACTGCTGAACTCATCATATTTTTCACATACACACTATAGAAATAAGGGTACATGGTTCTAGTCAGATTTGAACTAGGGACCATAAGGGTTCCGTACTGGAGACACTGGAGTGCTTAACTATTAAGCGACGACGCTCTCTGTACGAGTTCGTAATTCATCAATTTATTCATTTTCCTCAACCTCATAACTATCATTAGGTTTGACCTAATTCGATAACGCGTTAATCCTTAACTTCCGTCAAAGCAGAGCTCTCAACAAAAGGATTACGATGTGTTTTTAGGATTTTTCAACGCTCAAATTATCATGTAATTGAAATATAACAAATGGATGAGCAGTAACAATCTAATATCAACTTTCAGGTGCGCAAAGGAGAAGTCGTATTCATTCCAACGTGGGCATTCCATCATGACCCCAAGTTTTTCCCGAACCCAGAAAAGTTTGACCCTGAGCGATTCTCTGAAGAAAACAGACATAACTTCGAAGTTGGCGCATATATGCCGTTTGGGATTGGGCCCAGGAATTGCATTGGTAATATTTCTATAAATAATATAATAATACTTCTTCTCTTTTCCTCCCGTTTAGAAAAAGCCGCGCGCCCATTTTGAAGCACCTTAATTGGAGCCATATAATATGGCTCTTAACGGACCGCTTTGCAGTGTTCATTACAGCTCCGCAATGTTCAATGTCAAAGCGCGCCGCACGTAAGCAAGTAATAGTCACGCATGTGTTTTTTTTTTTTTTTACACAGCGCCATCTAGCCCCAAAGTAAGCTAATTAAAGCTTGTGTTATGGGATACTAGACAACGGATAAACATACTTAAATACATTTTCTTTTGTAAATACATACTTATTATACATAGGAGACACCCAGACCAGTACAAACAGACATGTTCATGCACACAAATGTTTGTACTGTGCGAGGATCGAACCCGCGACCTCTGGTGTAGTAGCCAACTTCTTAACCATTACACCAAGTCGGTCGTCATGTGTGAATCGGATTAGTGCTTCATTTTTGACGAGGCGATTGTATGAAGACTATCCTTCTATACGTTATTATTCTACAGCCTAAAAAACTGCATAAGTTACTTGCTGATAATGTAGCTTTATATTGATGAAATAATTACTAAAATCGGTCCAGTAGTTTCAACAAACAATCAAATCATCCTCTTTCTTTATAATATTTCTATTAGTATAAAACTTATGTACAAAAAAATCGATACTTATATTTTTTATCATAAATCAGTGATTGGCTGATAATAGAATTTGAAAGGTCAGTAAATTTATTTATCAAGGATAAATTATAACTAATGACGATAGAAGTCGGATGTAGTCGTATTTTGGTGTTTGATAAGAAAAACATTTTAGAGTTCTGTATGAATCACATGAAGTACCTATAATCCTACCACTAATACTTAAGATTAAATCAAAATAGGAAAATAGGTGACACGCTTCTAGCGCGTGGACCACTTAAATTAGGCCCCCGCAACCTAATTTCACTCGTAGTCGCAATAATATACGATTGACAGGACATCACTCTGACGCACGCTGGTCTCGCTTACACTTAGGTCAAAACAAATAGGTTTGTCTCTGTCCTTCAGATCGCACAACGATAATGTAGTTTTTTTTTCTTGTATGGGATAATGTGGTTGTCTATGATCCGATTTCAGTTGACAAAAGGACGTGCCGTATCTCCCGCTATTTGATTTAATCAAATACTAATAAGTACTTACTTGAATATATACTTCCGTTGTTGTGTTGCGGCGTGCAGATAGCAGGCGTTCGTAACATTCGTAAAAATCAAGCAAATTCGATGTCACATAAGTACATACATACCATCACGACTTTTTCCCAAACGGCGTAGTCGGAGGCAAATGCTCTCACTGCCATAACTCTTTGCGGGGCCCGCAAAAGAGCTTTGTTCTGGCGAGTGAGAGCATCGGCCCATATTGGCGCTCCGTAGAGCGCCATACTTTTAATGATGCCGGCATATAGTCGCCGGCACGTTTCGTCCGGTTCGCGCTCGTTGGGGAGCAGCCGGCTTAAAGCTCCCGCAGCGCGGATGAGGCTTGGGGCGAGACGAGCAAAGTGCTCCCCTAATCGCCATCTCCCGTCCAAGAAAATGCCCAGATATTTCATCTGGGCCTTTACCCTCATATGAGCCCCATTGAGGCTTACAGAGGCGCCAGGTGGAGGTCCCTGCCGAGGCCCATGAAATAAAAGGGCCTCTGTTTTGTTGAGGGCCACCCGTAGGCCTAGCGCCTCTATCCGGCCGATGACGAGGCTAGCTGCGACTTCTGCCAGCCTCCTGGCCTTGAGGAACGATCGCACTATAGATACGACTAGGGTGTCGTCCGCATAGCAAATGACGCGCACCCCAGGTGGGAGCTCACCGTGGAGCACCCAGTCGTATCCTATGTTCCACAGCAGAGGCCCAAGAACGGACCCCTGGGGAACTCCACACCACATAGGGCGGCGGACGAGCACACCATCGCTGCCCTCAAACAGCACCTCCCGGCCCCGCAGGTAGTCATCCAACAGTCTGCCGAGGTAAAAGGGCACTCTAAAGTAACGGAGCGCCTCTTGTACCACGCTGAACGGCAGACTGTTTAAGGCGTTCACGATGTCCAACCTGATCGCCAGCGACTTTTCACCCCAAGCGGAGGCTGCCTAAGGCCTCCCCCATGGGTCCCTATTTAGGTCCTCCAACATCTCTTCCCTAGCCCGTGCCTTGGCCTGGCTAGTGGCCAGCTGTAATGCCTTCTTATCAGCGTTGTAAGTAGCATACAGTGGACTTTCTCCCTCCGGGGCGAGTAGCAACCCTAGGCGATCAGGCAAGTTGATACAAAAAGGTGAGAGCGGTCCTTCTGTAAACTCTTTATTTTGTGTTACCTGATAATGAGGTGATGAGGTCATTTCAACTAAGTAGTATTTATTTAATTCAGAAAATGGACACATAACCAACATAAAAAAGTTTGACTTTTGTTTAAAAACAACAGTCAAAACAAAAAACGATGAAAAGTCAAAAGTACTCAGTTCAAGGAGACCATTTCAGTAGTTATTCTTATACCTAGTAAAGGATATTAACCCTAGTTCTCTTGCCCGTAGGTTCTAGGTTCGCGCTCTGTGAGGTGAAAATAATGCTGTACCAACTTCTTCTGCACACGGTGATATCCCCTGCAGCCAAGACCTGCATGAACGGCGAGATTTCTAAGGATAGCTTCAATCTTAAACTGAAAGGAGGTCATTGGATCAGACTTACGCCAAGAAAATAGGCTATTTACTTTTAAAAAATAGAGCGCCGCCTAATTGTTCATTATTTGTAATAATAATTGCTTGCTACTCTCCTTGTTCATTGTGTAATAAAGAGTATTTCATCTTATCTTACTGACGTATGTTTTTATCTAAGATTTCCGCCTGCGTTTCTGGCGTTGAAATATAGCCTATATGACTAGCTGATAGTAGCTATCTTTACATTGGTGAAAGAAAAACAATCGAAGATTGAAATCATCGAAGGGAGACATAGGATTTTTTCTATTTTTTTTTTCTTAAATTTATTCTGCGTTAGAAATACCTGTTAAAGACTTATAACTTAAGAGGATACAGAAGCACCGTTTTTCCATACAAACGTAGTTCCCTGTTTCCTCCCTGGATATTGCTAGTAGATGAATATTTTTCCCCAAAAAAACTATTGCCACTATATGCATGTCTCTATGTTTTCCTTTTTTTAATAAATTAATTATCAAAGGAGATATGAATCTTCAACAATCGAAAAAATGGAGCATTTTTCCGCTGTGTTCAAACATCTAGAAAACTAATTTGACAAGTTTATTTAAAAAAAGAATAACATAAGAACACGGCCACAGTCTTTCTTTAATTTTTAATCAAACAAAGTAACTGAATCGAATAACTTTTCGAAGAGGGATCTGGGGACTACGCAACGTCGATTTTGTGTACATTTGATAAGTAATTTCGGGCCGATTAGCATCTGTCTCTATCGCAGTATGCAGAGCGCTCGAGATTTGCAAAAGACAGCAATAGATTTTACAAATACATATGTTTCAATTCTCTCGACCGTGCTGTGTCCTCATAAAGACGTGGTCCAGTTTATTTTACAGCGATAATGGTATTAGTTCCGCAACAGGCTATGTCCTTTTCCAGAGTGAAGTGTACCTTGTACTAGTACGAGTATCTTACCAAAATCATAGAAATTAGTTAAGCGGCTAAGTTAAAATACGTAATTTCCCCCCATATTTTTCATACTGAAAAGTCTTACAAAACTATCTAGTATGGCCATAAATACTGACTGTTACATATATTTTTTTCCACTTTTTAATTATTTTGAATTTGAAACGCGTTTATTATTTTGAAAACTTCTTTCAGTTTCGCGCCATTTCACATTTTTTTTGTCAATACTAGCTTTCCGCCCGCGGCTTCGCCCGCGTGAACTTCATTTTTATGACAGGCATTTTTCCCGACTTACGATACTTACTTGTTATTCACATAATCCCGTCTTGGTTAGCCTTCACGTCCTAAAAAGAACCCGCGCAAAATTTAAACTCCTAGCACTTGTAGTTTCTGAAATTTCGTGATGACTGACTCTTCGCTTTTATAAATTTTAAAAAATCGTCGTCGTTCATATTCCTTATGTAAACTAATACTCCCAGGGTAGAGGTATCAGCAAAATGATACTCAGTTACTCTCTTGAGGTTCTTTTATTCCTTATCTTCACCTTACACCTTGGTTACAACAGTCGACCGTCCAGGTCGGCGATCGGAAATAGAATCCCGAATGACCAAGCGTTTCGTTCAGAAATCTTAACCCCTTCCATCAACTGTCAAGCTAGTGATGCCAGACTAAACTAAATTGAAATACACACTGACATTTTGTTTTATAAATTACACGAAAAGCTGTTTTATTTAGAACCTAACACTCGTCCATTCTGACATTGTGTATGCCCTCATACACATATCAGGTGATAACCTAACACTTGGTCAATCTGAATTCTGATAACACTTTATTTTGTCTAATCGTTAAACAACAATGAATAATACAAAATAATACTAATTTCGGAAACTCTACTTAATAATCATCTTAGTTTATAATAATAACACATTTTAATATTTTTAATTTTATACATTTATATACGTGTGTAATAATACAATGACACCATGTTATCTCTAAAACATTTTATGCTATCGTTATACAACAATCAATAATACAAAATAATACTAATTTCGGAAACTCCACTTATTAATCATCCTAGTTTTCAATATAAACATTTTAGTGTTTTTGATTTTATAAGTGTATATTTGTAATTATACAATAACATTTCTGTAATCTCTAAAACATTTAATCTTATCCTGATTATACAAATATTAATCGAAAATGTAAATTAACACTGGCATAATACATTGAAATAATAGAGTACTTACTAATAATGTAAAATCACTGTTTTTCTTTAGATCTATCTACCTTTATATTTCATTTAAAACTTATAACCAATATAATACATGTTCATGTTCCATATCATATTAAACTACATACATGTTTATTATATGATAATACTCTGTTTTTTTTTGAACTACTATGTGAATCAAAACATTGTTTAAAATTAAGAATCAATCTGAATTCGCATGAGGGTTTTTATTCATTTGCGAGTCTATCTATTATCGCAATCAAAAAAATTCAACAACAGCGAGTCAATCAATCATCGCATCCTAAGAAAATGAAACTACTGCGAGTCAATCCATTTTCGCAATAGAAACTCTAAACTTTTGCGGGTCAATCAATTTTCGCAATAAAAACTCTAAACTTTTGCAAGTCAATCAATTATCGCATCATAGAAATGAAACTACTGCGAGTCAATCAATTATCGCATTTTAAAAGAAACAATAATAACTTCAATTCAATCAATTATCGCTTTTTTTTTGTGTCAACTAAGTATAACATAAACTATTTAACTAAGCATCATATTCTAGCGGTAAGAAAAAGTAAACTGAGTTGAACCAATCTGTCATGTCAATAAATCCAATCGATTTTCCGCCTTTGCCTCAATTCCTAACACAAGACTAAAATGATTATTTTGATTTAAACGTTTGTATGGAAAAATAATAGGATTTCACATCACATAATGTCCTTTTAAGAGTCTGATATGTAATTATAACTATCATCTTCAGAGTCCATTGCGTTAACCTCCAATGCTGCGACGTGTATCCATGGTTGCATGCGGTCAGCAGCAACAGTGGTTTTACGTTTATTCTTTGTACTAGTGAGCCCCGGTACAGCCGCTAGCTTATACCGATCATTGCCGACAACTTTCGTTACCCTATACGGTCCTACATATGAAGGCAGTAATTTTTTGCTTTTTCCGTCATTATTGAATGACGTTTTAGTGATTTTAACTAAATCTCCTACGTTATACATTTTTGCCGGTCTTTGTCCTCTGTCGTAATACTCTTTCTGTTTTATTTGTTCTTCGTCTATCCTATCTTTAACTTCCTCGCGTATAGAGGTAACATCTTTATTATCTCGAACTTCGTCAATGATTTCGTTTAAGCCTGGATTGGTCTCGCTATTCATAACCGTACCAAACAGAACCTCCGTAGGGGTTCGCCCTGTTGTCTTCTGAATGGTGTTGTTGAGACCCCACTGAATTTTGCCTAGCTGCCGGTCCCAAATTTTCTCATCATGTTTCAAATTTTGCGCAGACAGGGAGCTCAGAATAGTACGATTGTACCTTTCCACTTGGCCATTTGCCTTTGGGCTCGCTACAGCGTTAAGGATATGTTTAACCTTCTTGTCTGCACAAAATCTGCTAAATGCGTGGGAGGTGAAACAACTACCCCGATCGCTTATCAGGCGTTCGGGCGTCCTAAAAGTGTGAAAAATATCTTCCAGAGCTCCTATCACATTTTGCGTTTTAGTATTCCTTACTGCCTTAAGAAATATAAATTTTGTGAAGCTATCAATTACTACAAGCAAGTAGGAGTTTCCTTTTTTTGACTTAACAAAGGGTCCGAGGTGGTCAATGTGTAGGGTGTGAAATGGTTTTTCCACTTTTGGAATAGGGTGAAGGAGACCCTCCTTATTGGTTGAAATGTTTTTTGAATATGCGCATTCTAAACATGCTTTCACATATTTCTTAACAAAGTGATTCATTTTTGGAAACTAATAGCTTTTCTTAATTCTCTCAAGCGTTTTCTCTAGTCCAAAGTGCCCGATATCATCGTGGTTCATCCTACACAACTGCCACCTCGCACCCTTTGGTACTACCCATCGAATATTATCTTTGCCGCCTAAACACTTAAACAACTTGTTGTCTTTAATAACATAGTTATCTTTGATGTACTGAAAACTTTTCGGGTCCAAATCGCTGCATAGTATATCTCTAATTCGAACTAATTCTGAATCTCCCAACTGAAGCGTATGTAACCAGTTCTCATCAGTGATGACCAGAACCGTCGGAATCTGATCGGTCACATTTAAGTCACACGCTTCAACTGGGTTTCGAGACAGTGCGTCGATATATGACATTTTCTTTCCGCTCCTATAATCTATCGAGCAGTTAAATTCCTGTAGCGATAACCACCATCTAGCTATCCTCGGAATAATATCTCTCTTTAGAAATGTTGACCGAAGCGCACTACAGTCGGTTACTATCTTAAACTCCTTGCCTAATAGAAAAACCCTGAATTTCTGCAACGAGCGCACGACTGCCAGGGTTTCTAACTCGTACGAGTGGAAATTTTTTTCTTCCGGTGAGGTTTGCCGGCTGTAAAATGCAACCGGACGGAAAGAATCATCGGTACTCGTACGTTGCATGAGTATACACCCTATTCCTATCTTGCTTGCGTCAGTGTGCAACTCTGTTTCAGCGCCGTGATCATAAATGGCTAAAATTGGTCGGTCAACTAGTTTCGATTTTAATAGCTCAAACGCTCGCTCCTGATCATCATTCCACTCCCAGGCAGCATCCTTTTTTAAAAGTTTGCTTAGTGGACAGGTCAGATCAGCAAAGCCCCGAACAAACTTCCTGAAATAACTAACTAGGCCAAGGAATTGCCTAACACAATGCACATTTTTAGGTTTTGGAAAATTTACTACGCTCTGTATCTTAGATTCACCAGGCCTCACACCAGCGGCACTAATTTCATAGCCTAAATAGTCTATTTTATCCTTTAGAAAATGACATTTGCCTAAATTCAATTTTAAATTTGCTTTTTCTAGCAACTGCAAGACTTCCTTTAACCTAGCCATGCATTCTTGAGAATTTTTTCCGTAAATAAGGACGTCGTCGATATAGGCAGTGGCCTTATTGAATCGTGCAGAGCCAAGAAGCTTATTAATCATCCATTGAAAAACGGCTGGGGCGTTGGCTAAGCCAAACGGCATCCGATTAAATTCAAATTGCCCGTCGGGCGTGACAAAAGCGGTCAGGTGTTTACTCTGTTCACATATGGGCACTTGATAGTACCCAGATGCCAAGTCAAGCGTGATAAAACACGCTTGACCTGCCAACCTGGATATCTCATCCTCTATAATTGGCATAGGATATCTTTCTTTGACCGTTACGGCATTTAACTGTCTATAATCGATGCACATTCTCATCTTGCCGTCCCTCTTGCGCACAAGAATTATAGGACTTGCATACTCAGATACAGATTCTCTTATAATGTCTGCGTGGAGCATTTCATCCACCATCTCCCGAACCTTCTCTCGCTCGTGGTGGGATAACCTGTACGGGCGGTAAACAACTGGGCGTTGGTTGTTTAGCTCTATGCACATCTGAGTGACATTGGTACATCCCAGTTCCTTTAAACTATTAGCGAAACAGTTCTCATAATTCAGTAGAAGCTGAAGTAGTTTATTCTTATCAATATCCGAAACGTTTTCTCCGAACCGCAAGTTATCAATCGTTATATTGGTCGCAGGAACCTGAGGGGTTTCTAGAGCAACCCGATTAACTACGTCTACTCTTTCAGCGCGACATAAAATGTTTTTGTCTAAGAGGTAGCACGGAGTTGAGCATGGATAAACTGTAACGCTTATCAACCCCTTGCGTGCTTCAAATACACCTCCATAAATTACGTACTGATTATTAGGTTTGCCAGAAATTTTGTCGTTTATCACTACTGTTCCGTTTATAATGCCATTAGTGCGGACCTTAATAGTTGCTGGGCCATACAGCACGACAGAAGCGAAAACGTTAACTTGAAACGAATGATCAGTATGGTCTACCCCAACTCGGGAATGGGCTATTTCATCTCCTATATCAATTAACTTTAATGTCAACGCGTCTTTAAAAGTAACAATGTGCGGTTGCTCCGAAAATGATTGTCCAATAAGCATTGTTTTGTCTAGCAAATTATCTGCCACCACCTTGCATGGGATTTCTGCGCTCACATCGTTAATTGTCAGGTTAATGCTAACAGTACCCAGTGAGGTTACTATCCCGTTGCCAAATCCACGCATACTAGATGTCACAAAGTCGTGGGCCAGCCCTAATGAAACTGCGGCTGATTCCTTTATCAAAGTCACTTCGCTACCTAAATCTACGAACGCATCGACAGGCGCTGGCACGTCGTTTATTCTCACCGCTTTTATGAATTTAGCGCTAGGGTTAGAGCTCGTGATGCACATTGCACTTTCAACATGATTATTTTTAACAACAGACTGTTTATTCTCGGACTTAGCAAAACAATTTTCAGTACTATGACCAATTCTTTTGCATTTTTTACAATTTATTAAAGGACGGGGGCAATTCAGATAGGGATGCCCCTTTTCTTTGCAGTTAAAGCATTGTAACCCTGTTGACTGACTTGTTTTATTTTGTATTTTTGGTGTAAAAATAGACTGACGATTGTGCGAGCGTTCATTAATGGAAACAGAATTCTTATTGCTCATTAAGAATTGCAACAATTGATCGGGTTGAGAACAACGTAATGCCAACGCACTGGATTTCATAGTTCTATCACCAATTCCGTGGATAATACAATCCACGGCGCGTTTACCCGTGATATCGCATTGGTTTAGAAGTGCTAATTTCTCATAGTAATATAATTCGATTGGCTCTGTAAATTTACTTTTTCTCCCTAACATATCCTCCAAGGATTGGCCATAATTTTGTTCGCATGGGAAGGCAGCTGTTAACTTTGTTTGCCATTCAGGCCAAGTGTACAGTATAGTGTTCAGACTCTCGAACCATGTTTTGGCCAATCCTTGCAGTTTCTGCATTGCAAAATGAATCGTGGTCTTGTCGTCCCAGCCGTAAACGGCAGCGCATTCATTGACCTTATTAAGCCACATATCTATTCTCTGGTTTTTGGTTGCTGGGTCAAAGTTTGGTAACTTATTTTGATGGTCAATCTTGCTGCTGGCGCTTTGAGCTGACGGCTGAGATACTAAACCACCCTTCATTGAATTAATTAACGATATTAAATCTTTGGCTGAAAAAGTTGGACTAGTTGACCTGGACTTTCCTTTGGACCGGTGTCGTTGCTCCCGCTGCTCGACGTTTCTGTTGCTGCGACTGCGGCTACGGCTACGCCGTTGCACGTCACGTGGAGGGCTGCGCAACGCACGACGACGACGGTGGCTGCTCGTTGAGCGCAGACGGTCACGGCTCTCACGCTGCTTCTGCGCGTGTTCCCCGATGCGGTGTGCTCGCCCTTTCTCCCTTTCCAGCTCGTCCTCCCGGTCCCGTAATCTTCGGATATGGCTGCGATCATCTTGGCGAGTGGTACTGCGTAAACGGCTGCGACTTCTTCGAGGCGTTCTCAGCCGATGATGATCTTCATGGCTTGCTCTCTCCATTTTGAACCTCGAGTGGAAAACAAATTGATTGCATGAGCACATTGTGTAAAAATGTTTTACAATGAAGAGAAAGAATATTTCATCTAAAAAAAAATAACTTTGGTGTAAAAATTTTACTTTGCCCTTCAGCATTAGTATTTAAAATGATCAAATATCACCAGTCTTTTTAAAACGTATGCCGGATCGTGTGTATAAATTGGGATTCAATTGGTGATAATATTTGAAAAATAATAATTATTATTCGACAATACATAAGTCAGTCATACTATTTTATCGGCGTGGTGATCGTGCTAAAATATTGTAATGTATTTTAGCATTAGCCATAAGAGAGGCCAAATAGAACCAGAAACTGAGAGGAAATATAAGGATCACCTTTATAAATACGGATGTAGTTCAGTAATTTTTTAAAACACAATTATTTTTTAAAAAAAAAAAGAAATATATTGATTTCCGTACACATGCTTGTCAAAAAGAACCAACTACAGCAGTTTTACCTTATAAATTTAGCGGATCGCATTAATATACAGGGATTAAATTCTATATCAAAATTGAGATAACACGTGTTTAGTAAAACACCACGGGTTTTTTTTTTAAATAACCACCAGGGAAAGTGCTTTAACATGATTTAAGTTAACGTGTGATATTATTTTTGCTTTCTGCCAGAGGATTGGACGTATTATCTTGGATATGAACAAGCTATCTTAAAGGGTAGTGAAACAAAAACAATTCTAATTGCCTAGTATTAAGCAAATGAAACACTAAAACACTTATTGAAGCAAATAATCTCGAATAAACCATGCATTACAGCTATCATTTATGACAGGATATAACGTAAAAATTAGCGAGCGTGTACTTACGCTTAAATGCGTTATCCCACTTCTGAAGTGTAAACTAATACTCCCAGGGTAGAGGATTCAGCAAAATGATACTCAGTTACTCTCTTGAGGTTCTTTTATTCCTTATCTTCACCTTACACCTTGGTTACAACAGTCGACCGTCCAGGTCGGCGATCGGAAATAGAATCCCGAATGACCAAGCGTTTCGTTCAGAAATCTTAACCCCTTCCATCAACTGTCAAGCTAGTGATGCCAGACTAAACTAAATTAAAATACACACTGACATTTTGTTTTATAAATTACACGAAAAGCTGTTTTATTTAGAACCTAACACTTACTATAGTATATCTAAAATAAAATCTGTTTAGAATATCTTACATGTCTACATTTAAAAGCAAGTTATTGAAATACTATTCATATGAAAATCGAATATGGGACGTACGTACGTACAGTACACGTACGAGTATTAACTATACTGATTCAAACAAAACGTAAAGTTTCACGGAACATGCATGTCAAAAAAGTCACAAAGTGAGGTCAGGAAACTGCTGCAGAAAAAGACCAAGTATCTAAAATAAAGCTTCTTAAAAGCTGTTGAAAACCAACGTCAAAGGCGTGTAAGGGCCTCAACGAAAAGGCACCGATGTGATTAACAAGCGGACGTCCACGGGAAGGATTATAGCGAAGCCTGTCTAACACGGGATCTAACTTCGTTACGCACTGTTAAGAGCCATTGACACGACAGAAATAAAAGTAGTGCAGTGGATTCCTCTGCCTGTGATTCAATGCCTGTCTGGATGCATATACGAGTAACTAACCCTTACGGCAACCAGGCTATTAACATTGCTCTGGCAGTGTTGCCGTAAAGTAAAGTAAAGTAAAAAAATTCTTTATTCATATAGATTTATGAAAAGTCAAATAAAAAATAATATAGTAAAAATATACTAAATAAAACTAAACTTGCATAAAATAATACTATGATAGTAAATATTATCATAAATAAACATAATGTGACTCCACCACAGGTTGTTTCCGATCGAGAAGAGTACAACTCCGTGTTGTATTACTACTGGTAGGCCTAATATAATTATATAAGGGACCATGACTTGTGCCACTTTGGTGACGTGGGATGTCGAGAGGTGCCTCGTTCAGGTCCGCTTTGGATGACTATTATAATTGTTATCATATTGCGTTTTGGGTATTCTACGCCCCCTTTTAGTAAGAGAGCTGGCAACGGCAGGGGTTTTTTTTTATATTTCCTGTCAAGATGACCGCATTCCACCTGATGGTAAGCGGTCATATGAGGTTGACAAGCCCAGTCATTCAAACGAATCACTGGGCTGGCCATCCTCACCTTGAAGGCCTGCAGAAATGCCTTTTCACACCCCGCTGGAAGAACCCGGGACTATACGAGGAAGGAAACACATGTGCTGGAAGAGTGTTCCACGTCTGGATGGTACGACAAAGAAACGAGTCACCGAACCTTTTAGTTCAGGCCAAAAAAAATTGAATTGTGTGTGGATGACGCCGTAGTCCAGCACGGGTGGTACGGGAGTGGAAAGGTGAGGGTGGAATAAGCTGGAATAACTCGTCAGAGCATTCTCCATTGTAGAAGCGATAGAGAACAATTAGCCTGGAAATGTCTCTACGCAAAAGAAGAGGCTCAAGGGTCAAAGTTGCCTCTGGGTTTCCAATAATACGGATAGCACGCCGCTGCAACCTGTCAAGAGCTTCGAGTAGGTACTTGGCGGAACCGTCCTAAAGATGAGAGCAGTATTCCACACACGGGCGAACTTGTGTCATAAACAAGAGACAGCTGCCCAGGCGTGAAGAATCGTCTCACTCTGTTCAGGATTCCGAGTTTACGGGATGATAGCAGTGAATGCTTTGCGATCCCGTGTACGGAATAGTACTGTTCGAAATGCCGAATCGGTATTGCGATTCGGAATTTCGTATACCTGTATGTAGTGATCGGCCTTAAAAGTAAGTTATTAATATTTCACATCAATTCTACAATAGATCTTCTTCGACATTCTATGTGTTAAAAAAAACAAATTCAGAGTTTATTTTTCCTAATCTAACATATAGGACTTTTTTTGAATTTTTGTTTGTTATCGAGTAGTATTTTACATTTTACGCTACTGCCAAATTTCGCTAATCGTCATTGACCGTCCGTGTGCAAACTAATAAATAAGTTAACGCAGCGTTTCACTGTCATTGTACCGTCACCTTAACATTTAAATTGATAAAGTTAGGGTTGCCCTGGATATGGCAGAAGTTGCAATTTGACATCCAGCAATTTCGCCGATGGAAGAGAAATTCAATAACCGGCTAATTTACATAACCACAACTCACTCACGACATTGATCCCAATCGCGAGCCTTCGACGTTTTAGTATGTCGCCTTTCCATTTACTCTCAGCGTAATATTCCCTTACTTACTTTTAAAAGCTAAACATAATATTCTTGTACTGATGTTTTTAGGTTCACTTAATCGTTATTTTTCACTTTACACAATTAAAACACCAGTTGCTGGGTATGCCATAAGGTCATCATCATCATCATCATCCGTGCGTTCTATCCTGGTTGTGAACCCACACTGGTGTGTGAGGTCCCAGGGTCCGCCTTTCTTATTTTCTTGGCCCACTTCGCGCGGTCTAGTGCATCCTCAGTCGTGAGTTTGTTGGCACGCATGTCACCCTTAACGAAGTCTAGCCACCGCTTCTTGGGTAGACCTCTTCTACTGGTACGTGGCGACATGACATGACCATACCAACGAAGACGGCACTCCTGCAGCTTGTCTGCGATGTCACGAACACGTATGCCATGGTTCTCTATTTTGTCTCATAAATTTTTTATCCATAATCTGACATGCCATAATGTTTTGTGACCTAATCATCATTTGTCCGAATGATAATTAGCCCTGACTCAATGTCTCATAATATCACTTGCCCTAAAATCAAAATCCCTAAATATAATTTGTCCTAAATTTTTTTGCTATAAATATTGCAATCTATAATGTTTAAAAGAAATAAAAGGCTTTTCTATAACATTAATAAGTCCTAACGTAATGTGTCATTATTTAACAGCCCCTAATCTAAATATTGACACCCGACTGACACCTGAAGTATTTCCGGGTGGTCATAAAAAAAATAACCCTCAGCTACTGACACTCGCAGGATTTCCGGGTGGTCATAAAAAAATAACCCTTACCTACTGACACTCGCAGGATTTCCGGGTGGTCATTAAAAAAAATAACCCTAACCTACTGACCCTCGCAGAATTTCCGGGTGGTCATAAAAAAAATAACCCTAACCTACTGACACTCGCAGGATTTCCGGGTGGTCATAAAAAAAATAACCCTAACCTACTGACACTCGCAGGATTTCCGGTTGGTCATAAAAAATTAACCCTTACTTACTGACATTCGGACTAACATAAATTATACAATTTAACACTTTACCATAAAAAATTAAGATATCTAATTATTATAGCACCCGATATTATGACACAAAAGCATTAGAATTAAAGACAATTAGGCATGATAAAATTTCGTATATTCGAACATGGATAGTGATGATTATAGCAAACGCGTTAGGGATTTTGAATTTCGGACTAACAATTTTCGAAGAAGAAAGGGACTACCGTATGCCATACTTATTTGTAAGTCTTTTGATAATCACCCGGTATAAATGAGGTATGAATACAAAATATATGAATATGGGTAAAATAGGTTTTGTTAAGATAGTCTTAAGGACCATTCAACATGTGGGAACATACAATAAACTGAAAGAGCTCGATTTTGGATACGTTAAACTGTTAAGGGGTTGGTATAGATAGGTACACTTAATTCCGCGTTTTATTCCTATTAGTTAAGTTTTTAATAAATGTTTTAAAAATAACCCATTAAAACGGTAACAATCGGTAATTTGGTATTATTTTTAGGCATTCTAAAACATGCTTTTTGCTAAGCTACCTGTGTCATATTTTAGGCTATTAAGCCATCACTATATCACTGGATACTAAACTAAGCTTTACTGCATGAACGTATAGTTGAAATCCAATTGAATATTCCTATTGCCGTCAACTTATCCACAGCGCCTGACTAAAACTAGCTGCAACGATCATTTAACCGTCATGTAGCAGACAAAGTATAATCGCAGGCGTACTTCCGGGAGGAACTGTAATTGGCCGAAATAATTTGCAGTAATTAACTGAGGGTAATAAACGTGCGCTATATTATTTTGGAGAAAGGTAATATTTTAGTGGAACATTTATCCAGCTTTACAAGGCTTTGCAATAAAGGTGCGTAAAGGTAAACCTTGTTATTTTACTAGGTGAAGTAAATAAATGAATACCCGGGACAAATTACACCAAGATCATCGGACCCCAAACTAAGCAGACTATGGGTGTCAGAGACTGATAAACATACTCAAATATTAATAAATACATTTATGTAAGCCTAGTTATTAAAACCCAGACACACAAAAAACACAATAATTTGTGAATTATTTTGATTGTTTAATTTGATGAATGTTCATCGCATGAATGTTTGTCATAGGTGGGGATCGAACCTACGACCTCCGGTGCTAAAGGCAGGATAGCTGCCATTGCACCAACAGGCCAGTCGAATATGATATAGCAAATAATATTTAAGGTACGAAAATTATACGGGGCAAAAACATTCAAGCCAACTACACAGCTCCAACCACTTAAAGGAATATAAATAAAAAATATCTTTGCAGTTATCATTAAAAAATACGCTTGAAACATGTCTTTGTTGAATACTTAATTGATGTACCTACTCGCATAATTTTGTGAAAGCAGCGGCGTGCGTTCGTAGCCCCCTAGCTATAAGATTTACTTTCAATTGTCCCGCCCGGTGAAAGAGTTAGGTACAAGTATAGGTGCAGAGTTATTTTGGATTGTATTGGCGCGCACCGAAGGTTGATATTTCAATTTCAATTCATTTATTCATATTCGAGTAATTTTACTACTCATTTGGTGTTAGTAACAAACATTACGTACTTAAAAACTATGTTAGTAGGTACAATTATTTAAGTAGGTTTATACAGTGAGTGTCATTTAAGTGCCATGCCATATGATACGGCAAGGCAGTTTTCAATATAGAGACAGTCCAATCTACTCGCAATCATGTCCATGATGCTGCTGGAGCCCCCCCGCACCCTGCGCACTAGGGATGCGCATCGTTTGCGCATAGTGGCATAGGAACAATCTACACGTGCTTCTGCAAACATCCCTGATGCACTGCAGAAGCGAGGCAACCTCATCAGCACCCTGAACGCGTGATTGTACTGTACTCGTAGCGCATGGTAAGCCCGCTGGGTATAATTGGCCCACAGGCTGCACGTGTAGAAGGACGTACAGAAGGCTCGGAATAGAGTGAATTTGACCTCACGTGAACAGCGTGCAAACCTGCAACCTCTCTTTCAGTATCACTATCATCTTTCAGGTCGGGAGTTAACAGATGTCCGAGATATTTGAAGGAGTATGTTCTCTTAAGCTCTGTTTTATTAAGAAAAACAGGCGGTATTTCATTAAACCGTTTACTCCCGGCCTCAAAGACCATAACTTGGCTCTTCTTAGTATTATAAACCAAGCCGTGTGACAATGCATATGACTCACACAACGCCAACATCCTTCTCAAACCACAGATAGACGCACTCAACAGAATCATGTCGTCTGCGTAGTTAATGTTGTTGACGCATATACCGTCCACGTAACAACCGACCCTGGTGCTGCTGAGCTCGCCTATCAGCATGTATGGCAATTGTGTCGAAAGTGCGTCTTCTGTTTTTATTTTAATCTGTGCTATGGGTTCTTAGTAAATGTTGATAAAGTCGATAGAAATTACTTATTTCGTTTAGTTGAATTGATATTATTACAAAAGATTATAATCGTTTATAATAGTTTAGTCGGTTGGTTTATTTTTAATTTTAAGTGAAATAAAATAAATATGCGCCAGACAACACACCTCTTGGAATGGTGTCAAAGTAGGGATTAATATACCTGTGTTACTAGGTACCAGAGAAGGAAACAAGCCAGGAAAATAATATTACTACGAAATATAAGCGTCTATCTGAAATCAAACAAATTAAGGTAAACTCAAATTTATGAAATCATATTGCGATGAAAGCGTCACTCCAATAATCAGTAAAAAACACCTTTTTGCGCATTATATTCATTGACACAGATTATCACTGCCGTCGGTCGCCCCCGCAGACACCCGCGCGAGGACGCTCGCAACAAAACACTAAAAATGTTAATTTTCTTGGGAAACAGGATGCATTTTTAAAAACCATACAAAGAGATTAACGAAGAGTTAATGGCCTGTATTATCTTGTAACATCTATCAATATCACACTTAAATTTTAGGATCCTTAGCAAAATTAAGTTTTATAATAGACCCTTTTTCAAGTTTTTTTTCAGTTCAGTAATTCCTACGCTGACAAAAATTCAAACAATAAGAATGTGGTTAATATGCCCAAATTTATCATATATTTTGATCAGTTTTTTTTAGGAGATGCTTAGAAGGAGTAAGCCTTTCAATAATTATTAATAAAAATCCAAATATTAATTATGAATATGAAATTAATAATACAATCGATAATGTAATTAAATGGCTCAAATTCAATAATTTATCAATCTATTTATCTAAAACTAAATATATACAATTCTTTAATAAAAATGGGAATTGTCAAAATGTTACAGTAACCTAAGACGGAAAACTAATCGAAGAATGCACTACGGCTAAATTTCTAGGCATCGAAGTAGATACTTATTTGAAATGGAAGGAACACATATCTGGTGTCTGCCAAAAAATTAATAGATTTACGTACGCCCTATACCGTCTGACAACCTTAAGTAATATAAAAACAGCACTCACTGCTTATCATGGATATGTCTGCTCTGTTTTGAGGTATGGGCTTGTCATATGGGGAAACTCTACAGATATTAACAGGGCCTTTTTAATCCAGAAAAAATGTCTCAGGGCTATGTGTCATATTGGACCCATGGATTCCTGTCGACCATTTTTCAAACAATTAAACTTATTAACGTTGCCATCTATGTACATTTTTGAAATGTGTGTATTCACTACAACTAATCTATCTTCTTTTAAAAGAAAGAATGATGTGTGTAAATTCTCAACGAGATATCCTAATCGGTTAATTTTGCCGTCCTGCTCAACAACCTGCTGCAAAAGAAACTGTTATTTCATGTCAATAAAATTATTTAATAAATTACCAAATTATGTACAGGAATTACCAATAAGACAATTTAAATACAAATTATACAACATTCTATGTGAAAAATGTTTTTATAGTGTTGAAGAATTTATTAATTACAAATTTTAAATTTTATAATACTATTAAAATATCTATCATACATCTAATTCTCGCTTATTTATTCATTCATTTTTTTTTAATTCACTGTATTTTTCATTTAATTTTATTAATTCATCATTGTACCTATTATGTATTCATATTAAACTTATATATTTATTAGATATATTAGTACAGTAAAAATTAAAAAGAAAACCTTAAATAAATATAACTAAAAACTACTAAGAAAATTTTGCACCTGTGGTAAGGTACCCAAGATGCTGGCAGCATTCCCCCGTTGTATAGAAAGACTCACACGTTGTGCGAGGAATGTACCAGCTCTTGGGTCACCTGTAGTTGAAATCAATTTTTTAGCTAGAGTTTTTAAAAGGTTCTGTGCACTCGGACCCCACGGACCCAGGGTTTCGACGCCGAAAGGCACAAAAGTGTAACCGGAACCGATGTTCTGGTACTTTTGTGCCTTTTTATATTCCGCCGCTTCAGCCGCCGCGCCTGCCCGTTTACTTGTAGCGGGAACATGGGAAGGGGCCAGCGTGTCGACGCAGGTCGCATCCCACACCAGCGGCCGGCCCATGGTCCATGGAACGAGTGTCATCCCGTCGGGTCTTTTACCGTCGTCACGTACGATACCTTGCGGCTCTAACATAGCCGGTACGTTGACGGAGGCGAAGGCCCGACGAATGACATCGTTCAAAGCGGCGTGGCGGGACAAGCGGCCTGCACTCCTAACACATGAGAGCCCGTGGTGTCCCAGTGAGTCAACCACAGTACCACAGGGGCAGGTGTGTGATACGCACAGCTCTGCTCCGAGGCGCAATCCCACTGCAACACGCAGTGTATTAGGGTCGAGGCAATTACCCGTATTTGTGCAGGGCTAGGCATTTAGCCAGTGCCCAGACTCTTTACGGGAAACTGCCTCAAGCCTTGCCCGCTCAGAGCCTGAGCTGCACAGAAGCAAACTATTGTGTGCAGCACTGCAGATAATTTCATCCCAACTTCTCTGTGAGTTGGGGCACGCGGGAATTTGGTTAGGCCAGGCCATTTGCCAAGCTTTTTTAGCGTTGTCTAGTTCGAAAATTTCTGATGTCGGAACGGAACGGGAAAGAATTTTTTTGGTGAGGTCGGATGTGCTGTAAGCAGACGATAAAAAAGCTGGTAGAGATACACTTGAAATTTTGCGAATGCCTAGTCCTCCAAATCTTATGGGAAGAGAGGCTTGTGTCCATGAAGATTCATGTAATTTTATATTAAGGACAGTTTCTAATGAAATGTTGATAAGCCTGTCTATGGACAAAAGAAGATTTTGATTAGTCCAAAGAGGGGTTGATCGGAGTAGGTAAGTAAACTTTGGAACGAATAAACAAAATCTCAAAATGAATAAGGCCGAATGGGGGGGTGATCTTCACCAAGCGGTCGGATTTTTCTTTAAATTTAGAGATTGAATTTTCGACAAAATTTGGAAAAGAAATCGGAAAAATGGGGGACCCAAGGAGACACAAGGAGGTTTTGTCAATAATTTTGATGTCTTTTGCCAAAAGATTAAATTTCTTAATTATAAGGTCTTTGTTTTCCAGCTTTTCAGGAAGGTAAAGTTCACATTTTTCAAAATTTAATTCTAAACCCATTGATTGAATTTTTTTAATAATGTTTTTTAAATCCAATAGTACGATATCTGGTTTGTCTCCTAGGGTTCCGTCATCCAAATACCAAACGTTAAATTTTGAATGCAAGTTTTGAATTATAGGGTTTATAGACAAACTAAAAATGGCCGGACCAAGAGGGTCACCTTGTTGACAACCGACCGCTGAAAGAATTTCTTGGTTTTTGTACATAAGTTTTGTAGGTTCCAAATAGCAGTTGCTTAAATAATTGGTGAGTTCCGGGATATTGTGCCAAATTTCTGTCAACATGGTGGTCCTGTCTACCGAATTAAATGCATTTTTCACGTCAATTTTGAGCAGCACCTCATCTTGTGAATTTGAGTGTAAGAAAGCGCGAGCTGAGTGTACGGCAGCTTCGCATCCACCACTTACGTTAAAACCTAACTGGACAGGAGAAAAATGGCTACTTAATTTAGGCTGGATATATTTCACGGAAATTTTTGATGCTAAACGTCTAAAGGTGGATCCAATTGCTATTGGCCTTACACCACCGTCTTTTTTGGAAAGTGCTACAAGGTTTGCACCGTATAGTATGGGTTTAATCTGAGCATTGACTTTTCCGGCTAGCATTAGGTTAATTAAATTAGTAATCGACAAAACAAGCTTCTGGCCGACGTCACCGATAGCAGCAGAGGTTAAATCTTTTAGGTGCTGTGGAGATAGACCGTCTAAGCCGGAAGCAGAGCCTGCTTTGAAAGAAAAAATTGCTCTGGATATATCTTTTGTCGTGCATTGTATACTGGGTGCTTGGGGTGGGCCGGGGAGTTGAGGTGCTGCTGGGGCCGAGGGGTGTCTGGACTGCAATGCTGCTAGTGTTTCTGTCGAGTCTGGGGACAATACGTCATCGGAAAAGAGGATCCTGGCGGCACCTTTAAGATCTCCGTCGCTAACTTTTTCTTCAACTTTTTTGTATAAGTTGAAAGGCCTTCTCGCAGTGGTGGAAGGCGTCACTGGAGTAAGGTTATAACAGTTGTTTTTTATGATTTGAGTTAATGATGTACGGCTATTGTTTGAATTTGCGTGGAGAATTTGGAATGAAAAAGTGAAAAGATTAGTCCAATCAGTTTCTGTGTTGTTTATTGTACAGTTGTCTATAATTTTTGTAAGTTTTGTAGCGACAGAGATTCTAGCTCCTCGAGGAATCCTCTTTAATATCGCAGTATTTTGCTTTAGACGACTGAGGTGAATATGTAATGGATCAGTGATGTGAACTGTGTCTTGACAGGGAACATTTGAAGATGATGATGATACATTGTCAGCCGAAGTGGTAGGTGTGCGGTGTTTTTTGGTGATATGTATGTGCAAGCCTCGAATGGATGAGAAAGATCTTGGGCAGTTATTGCATATAAAAGTGGTATTGTCACTCAGACTAGACATAAGATATCACACACCCAACTAGAAACAAGAAAATATTGAAATACTTACATCTATAAATCATTCTAAGACATATAAGATAAAAAACACAGGAAATAATATAAACACAAATTTGACATAAAAAAGTCAGATAAAGACAAAGTCAAAACAGCCTGTCTGGTCGCCCGGGTAACGCACACGATCTTTGGCGTAAACTGTCGAAATGGACAGCTGGTCGCCTAGCGACCGACTGAACGGCGTCCTGTCAGATTGGATTACACAAATCAAATGGCTTGTTGATAGAATTTCGGTAGAAAAAGATTGATTTAAAGCCACCACTTCAATTCCAGAGGCACCACTCAAGGTTTGGGCAAAATGAGGGCAGCTGTTAAGCTTGTACGGTGGGCACTCGATTTTAAAAATACATTTTATGTAGCCGGATCGGTTGACAGCACCTGTCGTCTTTTAGTTTTTTTTTTTTTTTTTTTGTATCCCTCTCCAATGTTGCATGCCAATTGTTTGGTTAAGTGTGAGAAACCAAAATTGTTATTATTTACTCTTGTCAACCACATTTAATGCAATAAAGGTATTCTATTCTATTCTATTCTTTGACCACGACGGACGTTTTTGATTTTGGCTTGAGTTCGCGCCTTAGGGTCATGTGTGCCTACACTTTCATGGGGAAGACTTCACCAAAGGTTTTGTTAGATTTTGTCGCACAATACAATTCATTCAAGTTCTGATGAACAAACGGTACCTATAGCGGCCTTGTATGCCTGTGTAGGTGCTTGTAATCACTGGATCGTCACAAGGCTTTGACAGGGGATTGCAGTAAATTGAAGTTTGTGTGTTGATAGCTCAGCATAACAGGAGCCTGGAACATAACAAGTAGGAGCAGAAATCGGAAGATTACATTAGATGAACAAGTTAAGGTAGCGTTAGCTACGGTTTTACATGAGATATTTCTTTGAATGTATCATATACTTAAAAAAAATACTTTTAATTTTTATTTCAGACATACCATGATATACCATCACGACTACATCCTTAAAGGGGTAGGCAGAGGCAAGTGACTGTTGCCGTCATAGTCAACGGAACACTCAGAAGCTCACTTCTCACCAGTGGTATTAGAACCCAACGTGTAAGGTGGTGAGCCTTCCGCCGTTATCCGGGTTGCTTTGGTTTTTTATTAATAGTTTCCATTTCCGGAGAGTTAATCGGATATTTAACCCCTTGAGTGTTTCTTATAAAATGAACACAATGAACACAAGGATTCTGGTTCTGGCCTGATTTGAACTCGGGACCACACGATCCAAGAGTTGGTGTCCAACAACAACAAGTGGTGGTGGTGGTGAGTTGGTGGTTCTTGTGTTGGTGTGTTGGCCGCGACGCTCTCAAAGTTTGAGAGAGACCAGATAACTAAAGGTGGCCTACACCACCAAAGCCAAGGGATGAGAGTTATACCTATTATGTGTACGAGTAATGCGTCCTCAATATACTAAATCCATGCAGTCGAAAAGAGTTTCACATACTTCGAACAAATCTTAATTTTGTTTTATTTTGAGCGTTGAAATGATTGACGCCACGCTATTGACCCACATTCACAAAAAGCAAGTTTCGTGTTGATGTAAAGCATAATGAGAGCATTGTTCGGGGACAGGTAGGAGGGGGTGTGGCTAAAAGCTTTGCAACATTAGTTCCCATCAAGCTCGGGAGGACTTGCCGTCTTCGAGACACACCGTTGCTGGAAAAACGGCAAGCATAGGTCAAATAGTGCATTCTTACAAAAGCTCCTAACTAGGGGTTATATTAAGCACGAGCCGTTCTATTTTACGAAACATGCACAACCTTTAATTCGGTCGAGGCATATGAACTGTTTCTTTATCACAATATATTTTATGCTGAGGTGGTTTGGTCATATGGAAAGAATGGATGAAAGGCGATTAACGAAACAGATTTATGAGGCAAGGGTAAATGGGACTGTTGGAAGGGGAAGACCCAGAAGAACGTTTCTTGACCAAGTTCAAGATGTTCTCAGAAAGGGTCGGGTCAAGAGTACCTTTAACCGACGAGCATGTATGAAAGGACTCATGAGAGTAGAAGAAGCGCAAGATGTATGTCAGGATCGTAGCAAGTGGAAAGAAGTGGTCTCTGCCTACCCCGTTGGGAAAGAGGCGTGATGGTATGTATGTATGTATGTATGTAATATATTTTAGCAAAAAAAAAAAAAAAGATACAAAATCTTTAGGTTTAATATAAAAAAAATAGGCACTAGTACTTTTACTATATTGTCTAATCAGGAAAGCCAACGGCGAATGAGAGTACTTGTGTCCGCAAATAATATTCTTTTAGCTTTTTGTTTACTCTTTGAATTAAAACAGTCACATCTTCAGTTCAAAAGGAAACAATTTAACACCCAAAACTAGTCAACAATGCGATCGCTTATGCTACTAGTAACTCCACTTGTCTTTTGCTTTCCATAGAGAAATAAGTACGTCTAGTGACTGTCTAATATTTTCGTCTCATCGTAAACTTTCTAAGATGGCTTGCCATCCTCTACGTCGGTATAGTCTAGCGCCGTTTCCCGCCGTAAACCGGGTGTTCTTGCAAAGTTCTCAGTCTTTTATTACGCGGTGTTTGTGTATGTTGCCGCCAGGATTTTTGTCGTAATTTTAAAGTTACACCGGCGCTAATGCTCGGTGTGATGCCGCAAAGTGGTTGCCATTTCAAGTTTTCGCCTTTGTAAAAGCCTCTTAGAAATTTGTGCCACCTTGTGGTTAGGTAGGTCGCTTGGTTTTGTTAGGAAGTTGTATAAGTTAATGACTTTTAAACATTTTCTTATGCTTCTATAAAATATTCAAAAATAAGCCGAATATACGAGTAGTATTCACGTTAAGTCTTAGCCAGAAATCGTCCCATCATCAGCAACCTACATCAGCCTAACATAGGTGTCCTCCAAGAATTTCCTTATTTGACTTTTATTCCTCTCTTATCTGGACACAATCCCTATTGACAAAATCATACGATTCTAAAAACTATTTGAAATAATCAAAAAAAATATTAAAAGGGCCCTTAAAAAACTTTTAGTTTGTTCAAATGTACAATTCATTTTATGGCCCTTTAAAGATGGGTGGGAAACTCCATTTTTAAAATTATAAAGTAAATCATCATCAGCCTATCATAGTCCACTGCTGGACATAGGCCTCCCCCAATGCGCACCATCGCGCCCTATCCTCAGCTTGAAGCATCCAGTTTCTGCCAGCAACCTTTCGCAAGTCAACCCCACCTCGCCGGGGAGCGTCCTACACTAAGTTTGCCGATACGAAGAAAATATAAAACTTTAACATTGATAATTCATTTACACAATTTGTATTAACTTTTGTTAAAAAACCATATTCATAAACGAAAAAATTTAATATAGCTGCCGAACAGCCGAATATAATATGTTTTGCAGAACGCAAAGAAATAGACCGCAAATGACGTCATTTGCAGTGCGGCAGTTTGCAGGGAGCGTTTTGGGCAAGTCCAAAATGTTGTTTTTTGAAATTGCTTAACTTTTCTTGGGGTGTTTTGTTGCTTTCGGAATATATTATTAAACAATATTTTTATTTTTCCTTTCGATAACACCACAACAAAAAATATACCTAGTCTCCGCGAGCGGTCTCCGCTCAAGTAAGATCATCACCATTGGACGTAACCAGCCAGACACAGCTTGAAAAACTCAGACGCTGACTTAATTAGTGGATACCAGACGATAAATGACGAAGATTACAGAAATATAAATTATGTGGATTTTGACTCTGAATTAAACAAAACTTCTGCCCTTGAATAACCATGCAATATCAACTGTATCAGTCGCGTTATCCACAGGCTCTGCTCCGACAGCTGATGGGACTGACAGGCTTTGCGTGGCGTTCCGCTCGTCCAGACAAGCCTTCGGGTGTGCTGATCGTAAAATAAACACGCGCTCCGTCACGTCGCTTCACTGTGCCTCCCGGCTGGTACAAGTTATGAGATGAACACCAGTACCAGAAAACCAAAGCCTAATAACTTCATTGATAGTTCTTGAGTCAGCTAGGGTTTTTTTTTCTTTCCACTGACAGTTCCCTTACTTGAGATCGCTGAAATGCAACAGTTACTCTTAGCTTTGGCTTCACTTCTGGCGTTGCCCGTGTTCATAGGCTGCCGTGAATGCTCACAATAGGGTGATACGCATGCTTTTTTGAAATCGACGTTTTATAAAAAGATTTCCTTACCTCACGCACTGACGTCACGGCAACGTTCAGGAACAAAACAAAACAATTATATTATCTTTAATACCAAAATTTTGTTAGCCTGCTGATGGTAGTCACTCACACGTCCATGGTGATAATGCTGCCTAAATGATCTCATAATCTAGCTGGGTATAATATTAGAGTGTGCAACAAATTTGCCTTCCTCCGTCAGACACGTGGAACAAGTAATGAGCAGATTGCTCATTACTTGTTCCACGGGACATTACGTCACCACAGCGCGTCATGTTCGCGACACGTCACACGACGTGATTAATACTCTGTCAACACCAATATGATACTCGCTTCATACTACTCTTTTGTCAAGCAACATCCTACCAACATCCCGCACAAAATCACTCCCAAATTTGCAGCTCACAGAATATTTGTTAGGATTTGGATATTCTGTGGCAACCATTTAGTAAGATAATGATATGCCGGTTTATACGCTCTTCATATCTGAAATTTTGACACGGAGTAGGCGGAATTGTAAATTTAGCTGTCTGATTGTTGGCAGAGTGTTAATTTCCATAATAACGATTGATTAACACTGATTGGCTGTTAGCTTTGACATCCTAAAATAACAGTTCGTTACGTTCTCAGGTGAACGTGAGATTTGAGAAGCGGTACTTCAGAAATTGGAACTATTTAATAAACTATTTGCACTATCTATAAATCTAACACTTGTAATTAATGCTAAGTCATTTTATCAAAATATTATATTTTATAAAAAAAAACATTCCTTTTTTATTAAAGTTGTCATATTCAAACTTCAACTAAGCGGTTCGCCCCTTCAATCAACCATGCAGTTCCACTGTCAGCACACTCAAATACTTCTACTGCTGCTGCTGCAACTGACTCAACCTTCTGCCAAGGCATGCCCTTCAGCATGTTCATGAAATCCTTCTGCACGTGTTGATCTTCCGACATCTTAACATCAGTAGTCAACATAGTCTCTGTGAATCCTGGGCAGACTGCCACAACTCGGACACCATAGCGTTCGTATCTATATTTGTGGCCGAAGCTTCTTGTGAATCCAATTACAGCAAATTTAGATCCTTGGTAAATTGGCAGATATTGGTCCACTCTGTATCCGTAAATTGAAGCCAAATTGACAATAGTTCCCCCACTCCCACCGTTATCTTTCCTCATGTGTTCGAAGAACCTCACCGACCATTCCATTAGAGCTGTTACGTTGATTCCAATCGTCTTCTTTATGCTGAACTCGTTCAAGACCCCAGCATTGTTCACCAGAACGTCAACTGTTTTGTGTTTCTTCATAATTTTACTGGCGGCTGCTTCCAAATCAGCTGTGACGTCACATTTGATAAATTCTGCTCTATTATTTCCATGTTTAGAGTTAAGGGCTTGGACAGATTTAAGCCCTTGTTTATCATCGATGTCAACTAAGATAACAACCTTTGCACCTCGTTCGAGGTATTTATCAGCGATTGCGTATCCAATACCTTGAGCTCCACCAGTTATAACAACGATCTTGTTTTTTAAATCTTTTTCCATTTTTATTATTAAAGACAAATGCAGTTATTGATAAAGTGAGAGCTTAAGAACGTTTGAATAACAATATAAATGAAGTTCCTTTTATAACTTTGTTTTGTTATTCGACCCGGGACATTACTGATAGGTCGGTAATGTAGATAATAGGGTTAAGTTTAAAATACACAACTATAAAACATAGGTGCTGATATAGAGTTAATGCTAATCGCAAAATTTATTCGACCACCTGCCACTGATCAGTTTTCTTTCATTTTGCTGCATTATAATATATTTTTTTAAGAAATTGCAATAACTAAATCCATTTATATTTTTTTTAAATATCAAAACTGTTAAATAACTGTGAATTTAGAGTAATTTAATTTTTTTTTAATCATAATTAAGATCATTTACGTATTTGGATTGGGGACTAACTTTTTATTTGCTAATGCATCGTGACAAAGCCTACTTACTAGGTAAGGTGTACGAGTATGAACGATGTTCAAGGTTATATAGTAAATTTACTTATTTATTTCTCTTTGTAAAGTCCCTTTGAAACTGCAAGGACTTTTTCTAATTACATGAAAAAATCCCATTCTAAAGAATAAAATAACATCTCTGGCTACTTTTAGGTACTTCTTCTAATACTCTGCCTTTTGTATCAAGTATGTAATGCATTTGGTGTCGCTTTCATGACCTTTAGAGACATTTACACCGTTATCAAATTATAAAGCAGTTATTTTTTCGTTTCTTGAATAAATACGATGTTAATAGCGTAAATCAAACTTTAATTTTTATAATTAATGTAGCTTACATTTTTCTGTCCACATTTTGCTTCAAAGCTTTGATTCCACGAAGACTGATGACTGATTTATTTAATGAACACGCAATACGACCTACCGTTTTTTTGACCTATCATTGAGAGGCTCGACCCAGTATTTTAATTGCACTACAGACTCTTGTAGTATTTGGAGAAATAATTCTGTAAAAAAACTGTAGTTACAGATAAAAATTACTCTTCAAATAGAATTAAGCAACTGGTCTCAACTGATAACCAAACGGTTAGTTAAATACGACTATGTTTATTTATGTTTATCTAGTGTAAACCTCAGTGCTTTTGTAGAAACTATCACTATGTGAATATATGTAATTACTTTTATTTCGTAAATAAATGAAAAAAAGTCGACGGTTATAGTAAATCCTCTAGTGGGTAAAGATCTTTATAATATTACGTAATAAAAATAGCTTTCCATCTAGAAGTAGTTATTTGTCATGAGACAATCATGTTTTTATGTACAAACAATTGATTGGATGCTTTGAAAACTGGAGAGATACCTATTAGCAGATAGTTAGTGTTCGCGACTTTTGACCCATACTATATGATGCATTATGAAATCAATAAACCAATGTCACACAAAACAACCAGTACTAACTAAGCAAAACATGGTGAATTTGGATAAGTGAATTCACTTTTAGCATTAAACAATGCTCTATTTTCTACACTACGATAGAAACTAGAAAAATTCGACATGTAGAGCGATTCTGTAAAATTCGAAACCCGATCTCACTCAGGTGATCGAACTCACTTTTGCTCATATACACACAATTTATGTAAACTTGATATCAAAATCTCATAAGACGTTGTTTATTTTATGAACACGTTCATCAGAAAGGTGACATTTCGTCGTTATCCAGTTTTACAAGATGCGAAAATTGAATCTCACGGCGGATGCACTGGGTGAGGTTCGAAATGAGTTTTTAGGAATAGCCCTACTGAATAAATATATAAATAAATAAATATCCCTGGACATTATTCCACACAGCGCCATCTAGCCCCAAAGTAAGCTAATTAAAGCTTGTGTTATGGGATACTAGACAACGGATAAACATACTTAAATACATTTTTCTTTTGTAAATACATACTTATTATACATAGGAGACACCCAGACCAGTACAAACAGACATGTTCATGCACTTATCATAAAGCTAGTTTCATCATAATCGAAAGTCAAATATCTGCAAAAATATTTATTTCGGGTGTTAAAGGCGCTTGCCTATAACATTGGTGAAACAACGTTGGCTTACAGCGTAAAATATACTAGATAAATTTGCCGGGTCTGTTAACGGCCTCGGTAGCTCAGTTGGAAGAGCAGTCACCCGGATTGTGAAAGGTCGCGGTTTCGTATCCCGCTTGAGTCCCAGGATCAGGTCGATTTTTTCTAGTTTCTATCTTTGTATATTGAATTAGGTCCGGGAAAGTTCGGTAGATATTTTTGATATCGAAAAGTTATTACACTATTGCCGAATTCTTTGAAGGTAAAATGATATAATTATTTTTTTTTAATAAAGTACCTATTAATGATACTAATCACCTATTTAGTCTAATATGAATGTTTACCAGTGATGCTGCAATTTTAGATCTCATATTCCTAAAAATTATTATCAGTGTTAATTATGAATAAAGATTTTTGTATTTTTTGTATATTTTTGTATTATTACTTAATTATTGTCTAACTATTGTTGTTGTGCAAATTGTCATATTATATATTTTTTGTATACTCTACATAAATTGTCAACTTTCTTCCATGTGGCACGTAATAAAGATAATGAACGGCGCTGAATTAATATATTCCTAGGTTCAATATTAATATCAATGTAACCTTGTGTTAATTTTAGAATTTTCTGCTTAACTATTAAAATGGTGGAATACACCATTTCTACTCCTAGAATAACTACACCCTGTTTACAGATATATATTTTATCATCTATATTCCACGACAGGTATTGAAAATGAAATGAGACCAAGTAGGTATAATTTGTTTGTACTGCCTTCACAGAGATCTGCCATAAAATTCTGATTTCAGATTATGACGAAGATTTATTAACTTTTTGTAAATAATTTTAATGAAAAAAAAGTGTAAAACGAGAGTTGAACCGTCTTCAAAAAAACCGGACACTGTAAGTGTAGTTTGTCGGCCTGACTGTACTATGGACAGAACATTTTGAAAATGTGCGGGTGGATGAAGATCGTTCGCCGCGCAAAGCTAGATGACGCCGCGCACCAACAGTCCGCTCGTGACCACGGTGACATGCAATTGTCGCCGAAACGTCGAGAAAAATAAGTAAAACAATTTACCGTGATTTTGTTTCGTTGCAAAAACCCGTTTTTTTATTTATTTTTTATTAGAATTAGTTAAAATGCAACAAGAATGTTTACAATGTTATTTTTTGTAAATAATTAGAACGACTGGTTATACATTAATTAAATTCAGATTTCTCATATTGGTCTTATGAACGACTCATTGAGAGCTGGTAGAGCAAAGAGTTACATTATTGATTCTCGCATCAGGTCAGAAATACCAATTGCCAAATATTTATATCGGCGTTATAGTGTTTGTAGTACCATCAGTGTTCCTTGGTTGTATGTAACAAGAGATAATATGTTTCGAGTCCAGGGCAAAAGTTATACTACAGCATTTACTTTTTTTTTATGGCCTCTACAATCTTGCATAGACAGAAAATTGATTTAGGCAATTTTATTTCTCAAAAAATAATTACATCACAAAATTATTGCAGGCATTCATAATGAGATCGTCGAAAAATATGACTGGCCTGTTGGTGCAATGGCAGCGATCTTGCCTTTAGCACCGGAGGTCGTGGGTTCGATCCCCACCCTTGACAAAAAATTATGTGACGAACATTTGTGTTTGTTGTGTGTCTGGGTGTTATTATCTATTTAAGTATGTATTTAGAAATATTTAAGTATGAGTCTCTGACACCCAAAGTACAAGCTCTGCTTAGTTTGGGGTCAGATGATGTAGGTGTAAATTGTCCCAGATATTTATAACTTATATAAAAATATTCGTCGTAAATAAAATATGAATATTTAAGAGGACATCACGTCAGTAAAACTTTGGCCAGTGGGATAATTATTTTGTTTACTTAGGTATTCAGTCAAATCGAGATCTACAGCATAATATCCTAATAAAGGTTACCAGTATCTCTACCATGAGCTTACACCAATGTCAGTCGACATTGACATTGTTGACATTTTTGTATTTGTATTTTGGAATAGCGCCTCTGTTGATCAGAAATGGAACTAACAAATCCATACAAATTGCTTAACTTAACTTTTGTGGTTAACGTGACGGCAACTCAGAGTACTTTATTTAATATTTATTTATTAGTTTGTACACAAATTACAGTTTTTTACATAGAAAAATAAGGAAAGCTAAAGTACAGGTGAGGTTATCTCTAAAGAGAGATTTCTTCTAGCAGACCATGATGCAAGGAAAAGCATCAAACAAACAGTGATGGATAGACAAAACTGTGTACATAATTTTAAAGATAAAAATTTCTATAAATAGACCAGCTTACTTACAAATAGACATATAAATATTATTACAAATATAAAATATATAAGTACCTAACTAAAATAATTATACATATTAAAAAATAAATATAATAATTCTCTTTATTAAACGTATATCTTAGATCTAAAATTTGAACAGTATCCTTACACAACATAGATTTATAATACTTCAAACAACTTATGAATTATAATAATAAAAATAGGAATAATTTTGAAATCATAAAAATAGGAATAATTATTATAAAAATAGTAATAATTATTATAAAAATAGGAATAATTATTATAAAAATAGGAATAATTATTATAAAAATAGGAATTATTCAATTCAAACATTTTTTAAAAGATGTTCCTTTAACAATGTTTTGAAGGAACCCACAAAGCGACACTCTCGAATAGAAACGGGTAGCTTGTTCCACAGTTTCACAACCTGAACAGTAAAAGAGCCACCATACGTGCTCGTGCTACAGCTGTAAATTATAGGCTGAACGATGAGTTATGCCGGACGATGCAAGATAGGAGAAGCGCTCACAGAGATAGCGTGGAGAAGAAGGGTTGAAGAGGATGTTGTAAACAAGAACCATCATGTGATAATCACGCCGCAAACGAATAGGCAGCCATTTCAACTGCTTTCTGTACTCAGAAACATGATCATACTTACGAAGGCCAAATATGAGGCGAATATAGTATATAAGACATTCGGTAAGTGTAATTTATGTTAGTTTAGCAGTATTGTAAAGACAAGAGAAAGAGCAATATACGCATAAATCTGATGGTGGCAGAGAGAGAAAGGCCTCATTTACGGATACGCGTGGCGTCGCGCGTTGCGTTGGGCGGCGCGGCAGCACTCGTACAACGCCATATCGCCCTGTTCAGAGTGCCAAGTGCGAGTTTCAGTAAGAGATGCGAATAACTTTACCATCGCGTTTTGCGAGCGTTCGACATTCCCGGTGAGTATCGAATAATAGCGAGTATGAGTTACCAACAGTCACGTTACTCGATCCGCGTTCGCTCACCGTGAGCAGCGAGTCGTATTTTTCTTAAGTTGGTAACACATACGGTCATCCTTTACAAAGCCATTGCAAAATGGGTCTTATTTTGACAATGATAGATGCCTACATTTAAAGCTTGATTTGCTGGAGTATACATGTAAGCCGACCTTTTTAAAAATCATTTCTTATTTAGTAGATAAAGTGACAGCAGACGACTACCTTATTTTATATGGTTATAACATGTTAGTTTGTTTCAAATTCTAAACAGCAACAAGTATTTAAGTTTGTTACGATGAACAAAAAGATTTTTAATGTTCAAGGATCACTTTGTAGACGTGTCAGACTTGCACAAGCAGAGCAATTTCTCCACTCTAATGATGAGTCGAGAACTTAAAGAGTGACTTAATAGAACCTTAACAATGGACCTAGGAGCAGAAAAAAACTGGATACGGCAACTGGATGTGTAGACCCAGAGAAAATGGCAAAAGGCTGCTGGATGTATGATATTATTTGGTTAAAAGGTACCTAGGTACTGGAAAAATATACCGCATTAATCATGAAAAAAAAAAACTGAAATCTGTCTAACTCTTACTACTTACTTGCTTTCACTAGACATTGTTATTGTTAGTTTTAATGATTACCTATAGGGGAAAAGTTCGAAGTTATGATTTTTGGATTAAGTACCTAGTTAATTGGTTTAAGCTTGTAGGCATAATTTTAATAGGAAAATATACTTATGAAAAACGAATTAAAAATGTTTTTTTCCTACCAGTTTTTATTTTGTATATCTTAAACACTCAAACAGCACTACTTGAATCAAAACAAAACTAAGCATTATCTACATAACAATATTTAGTGAGTATTTTACAGATTGTAATACTTCAAAATTGACATTTAAAAGTTAAAACACTCTAGTAGGTATTTAACTGATCTTTTTTAGATCTTGGCAGCTTAATTGTAACAGTCAGTCACCCAGTTAGTGTGAAGATTTTGGTTCGATTCCAGCCTGATTTCTAGACTTGACCGAATTAATTCATCTTTAAATAAATCTCCGAGACTGAAATTGATAAAAATTAACTGAATGCTTTATTCCATTGGTTCATAGTTAGGTACATAAAACAAACATATCAGTACAATGTTTTAATATCTATGAAATTATGTAATTTTTTAACAAACAAACTTAATCATTTTTGTTTTCGCTTCAATTTCATAACATTTCACATCACATTTAATGCTTATGGCTTTCTTCTTACTAATTGGCTTCTCAATATTCATCTTCTAATAAATAGATGGTATTTTCTCCTTCCTCAGTGAGTGCAATTTCAGATGCTTTCCTGAAAATAAATCTCTTTTAATCAATGTTTCCACAGAACTTACTTTTTAACAGCGATAATGCTAACATACTAAATTGAAAATAATGAGGATAGTTTTGTAGTTTTAACTTTACCAAAATGCCAGACCATTTCCCCAATAAGATGCAATGAATGACTGTGTAAACTACAATTTTCTCATATTAAGAATCATGGTTCGCTCCATCATACTTGGAATTCTATCATCATTAAATAAACCAGCAAACATAATTTTTGGTTTCTTATGCCATCTCCATTAAATATAATGTAATATTAAGTATAAGCACTCATATTTACCACATGAAAATTAGCAGAATAAGGGTTTGTGTTCTGGCTGTAGTCAAGATGTGATGTGATGATTTTGGTGGTTTTATAGATGCTTCCTTCCATCAACACAGCCTACCTCTCCAGGTATACTTTAGGCATATACTTTCTAAAAAACCTAAGGAGAATAGTAAGTGTAAGGATTAATAGGTATATTACATAAAACTTCTTCAGTAAGTGTAGGCCTGTATGGGTTATTATTTTAATTATTTTGATCTTATCGCTGCCCAAGTGCCTTACTTGCACCTGGAATACCAGGACTTTTTAATATTAATTATATCTTGTGCTTAAGGGCCCAGATAATCTCAATGCCAACTAACCTCAAACTATAGTTTTTCTGAGATAAATGGTTCACAATTCCTGTGGGCCTTTAATATGATCCTATGGCAATAAAGAATAGAGCAATGAGCAAACAAAGTCATGTCTATTAACAAAAAGCGCATATTAACAAGAACTACAATATTTATTTTACACACCTTGATTTTATGGAATCTCTTTGGGAGGAACTTAAATACACTGCCTTAGTTAGCCCATTACACAAGAGCTTGAACTTTTCTTAGTTGAGCGATATTTATCCATAGTCTGCTGCTTTGTAAGACCAAACAATAAGTAAACTGAATGTAGCCCGAAGCATGTTTCTTCGACTTGGGCATTGTTTGGCGCTCATCGTGTGCTTTTACCCCTAAAAACATTATCTAAACGAGAAAAAACCGCCACGACACCGTTTAAAACAATTTCACAGCACTTTTATCGAAATAAATAAGTTTTCGATCCGCTTTCACTGTAAAATTTGAAGTGAGTGCCATTCGCATTCGATTGCGAATATTTGTTCACTCTTCGAGGTAAAGGCTGTCAAAATTGTAACTCGTACTCAGCCAAACACTCGAAACAACCAATTACAGGCGTTCACCCTGCTCGCTTTCGACTGGGAGTCGATACTCGATGGTCACTAGTGAATAGGAAAAAACTCATACTCACGCATTTTGTTACCCGATGTGACCGCTAGGTGGCGCTGGCTCGATGGCATACAAATTCACGTTATTTTTCTCGCAAAACGCGATGGTGAAGTAATTCGCATGGCTTTAAGCAACTCGCACTAGGCACTCAGATGTACGCGCGATCGACGCGCGTTTCGCTAAACATCGATTGCTGAGAAGTAAGCTAACAATTGATGTATAACGAAAGGCGCGTCGATTGCCCATACATCTGAACACTTGAACAGGGCCTATGTTTGAATTCAGTGCGGGCCTAAATGAGATGAAAATGAGGTTAAAGCCTTGAAATGGCTACAATTGTATGGTCACTATGAATGGTCAGAGGACTTGATGAAAACGGCAAAATAATGTTGAAGATATTCTGTTTTTGAAATCTAGAAGAAGGCAAACGTTTACCTGTGGACGTGTTTGAGTACAGTTAACGCTTTTAAGGTAAATTACAGGAAACATTTACCGAACATACAAAATAATAACGGCTAAATGAAAATGTAAAACCAAGCAGTACCCACTCGTATGACCTTTTGTGCCTCGTCATCATGAGAATATAGAAAAATATAAATAAATATGTATTTCATTAAATATATCGTATTTGTAGTTGTTTGTGTATTTTTATCTATGCCTAAATATAGTATCAAAGTATATTAGGCCATAAATGTATTATGATCTTTTATTATTATTATTTTAACTAATGTGACTAAACCATTTGTAGCCTGTTTGCTGCTGGGCTTCGTGTCTATTTTTTTGGTATCCGCAGAATACCAGTGGCCGTGACGAGCTGTCTCGTTACGGCTTATATACTGAGCGGAGACCATTTTGGTACCTTTGTCTATTATGTTAAGATTCAGAGTGTATTTTTGTTTTGCTGTCGAATGTATGTTTTTTTTTGTTTTTATATTATTGGTACCGAATAAACTTTTTTCTATTTCTATTATTTAGTTTAATATATCAAAATGATAATACCAAGTCGTGTCAGGATCTTGCGTTGCAAGTCCTAGTAAATATACACGTACTAATATCTAATCAATCAATGAAGGGTAACATCATTATCGTGCGGTACAGCAGTTTGCTGAGCAGCTACGAGTAAGTGGTCGGCGAGTAAAGTCGCAGCGCCACTGTCACCTCGACGATGAGATAGCAAATTAAGTAGGTACTCATCACCAAATTACAAATAGTTATTTGTTTCTCCTTCTTCCTATAATTCCGAGAACCTTACGGTGTGTACTGACTAACGTTACGCGGCGTAATGTAAACATTCGCAGTGAGCATGTTACGCATCAAGCATGTACGCTGTGTCCTAAAATCAGCGTAACATGTTCGTTTCAACTCTGAGCTCCATATTCGCCAGCCACATAATACTAGAGGAACGATATCGGCGCGTGCGCTTCTGACGAACAGCGTACGGACTGAACCGCGTAACACACAAAGGGTTCGCCAAAAAACCGACAGCCGGGTGGAGCACTCAAAGCGAGCAACGAGCGGCTCGTTGCCCGCTGGTTTCCTCGTAACACTACGTACTGACTACATGAATGCTCGCTGTGTAACATGTTACATTACACCGCGTAACGTTAGTCAGTACCCACCTTTAAGGACCCCTTTTCCGCTTTTCCGTAAGTTTGGAAAGTATCGTGGCCTAGTGGTTCAGCACCCGAACTCAGATCGTGGATCGTGTGGTCCCGAGTTCAAATCTGGCTAGAACCAAAATCTATGTGTTCATATTTTACTTTCCGGTGATGGAAAACATCGATAAAAAACCAAATCACTGGCGCGGTGCGCGCGAGCCGTTGCATATTAAAAAAACGAGTGCTATAATATAAATCTATCCAACAATATCCTTGTCAAACCCATTTAGTAAATGAAATGTTAAATTTTCATAAAAATTGCGTTTCTTCAGAAGTCCTGATTTAACAGAATCGCATAAAATAGTTTCAAATTCGACGTTACTTCTATAAAAATCTTTTATCGAATAAAATGTTAAAATTTGTTTTCTTATTCAAAAAAGTCTAGATCAATGGGCAATATGCACTTGAAACAGATGATGGTAATATATTTTTTGGGTTCTATTTTGAATCCTCATTACGTCTTTATCTATCAATATTTTTTAATTTTATTTCTTTTTCGATGTGAAAATAATTATTAAAAAGTGCAAAAAAAATGTGGGAAATTCAAAGTGGTTGAAACAGGGCGTTATTCGTCAGACAATTTGACCAATGGTGTCAGACGAGTGTGACGTCAAAGACTATGTGTATGTCACTGTCAAAAGCGCTTGTTCTGTTCGTAACGACTGTGAAGTTCTGAAATTGTATTTGTTATCATTGTTGATTGATGGTGATTGCAAAATCCAATCAAAATCAACTGAACAAGAATTCAACAATTTGTAGGTTGCATTTGTTGTCAAGCTGTCACAGACTTTGTCGTCACGCTTCAAGCGCGCCATAATGGCGGGCGATTAAAACGCCTAAAAAGGTTTGAAATTTAAAAAAGTAAATATATACTACAATTTACATTTTTGGTGCTGAATATTTTTTTACAGTAATAAAACCATAAAAGCTATCATAAAAAATATCAGTGCTTAATCCTTAATGTGTATCAGTACGTCTACCACTAATTGTATTGGGATTTGACATTGTCATGTCATGTCATGTCAAAACCAAATACAATTTTTTACGCGAACGATAGTGTAAATTTAAAGTGGCAACTCGTGGTAGACGTACTGTACTATAGATTTTTTTACAATTTTAAATATGATGGTTTCTCTGAAAACAACTGGATCTGGAAACATAAATTTCGGAAAAGGAGCCCTTAAGTGTGGCGAAAAAAGGCATTCACGCAGCCAGTAGTAACTGCATTAGGTACTGTACTTTCTTCATTTTCTTGTCAACCTCATATTTAGAGGAAAGGCCAGAGTGTAGCGATGATATCCACGGACCTGTCAAAAGCCTTCGACTCCATCAACCACAAAGGACTGGTAAAGAAACTACAAAACGCCGGAGCGCCGAATAACATCATTAAAATTATCGAAAACTACCTAGACGGGCGCACTACTCGGGGTAGCTTCAGAACAACGCGAGGCACCGCTAAAGAAATACCGCACGGCGTGCCACAGGGATCCATATTGGGCCCCTTAATCTTTAACTTATACGTTTCAGATATACCCCGCGGTGGATACCGCGGGCAACTCCTTTCCCAGTATGCCGACGACCTCTGCATTCTAAACGCTGCCGACAAACCGGACGACGCCACCACCCGCGCCGAATGGATGGCTACCGAAGTCGTGGATTACTACCACCGCTGGGGACTCAGGTGTAACGTTTCAAAGACGGAATGCGTGATGTTCACGCACAAGAGACCGGCGAGCGGTGCGTCAAACAGCCGTGGCTACCGCAACCATGTCGAACTAAAGGGCGAAAAAATTTTCTACAAGAATCACACTAAGTACCTAGGTGTGATCTTCGACAAACAACTCTCGATGAATCTACATACTAAGCAGAACGTTGATAAAGCCAAGAAGGTGAGAGCCTGTCTCTACGGTATAATCGGCTATCGGGCAAATGTCTCGCTCGAAACCAAACTCAACGTGATCAACGCCTGCCTGCTGCCGGTCCTGGACTACGGGGTAGTGCCGCTGCTACCGTTGTTCAGCCGAACCAACATACTCACGCTCGAGCGGCAACATCGAATGGCTCTTAAGGCAGCTGCCCAATTCAGTCGTAGACTGGAGACTGAAGTCCTCTACGACATGCTTCAACAAGACCCGTGGCATATAAGAATTCACGACCTAAACAAAGACCTACTAGACGCCGTGAAACGCCTCAACATCCCGGACCTTCGAGACCCCGGCGAGCGCTACACACGATACAATAAGTACAACCCCCTTCTCTATGCAGATATAATTGGCACAGTTGAATACGTGAGCAAACATGAGCGCAGTAAACCTCTTGACAAGCGAAAGGTTCCCACCCGCGCCGGCCTGCTAGAGACCCGCACTCACACCGCTCCCGATACGTGAGGCCTACGGAACACGCGAACACATTGTCCTCTCAGCCCCTGAAAGGGAAAAAAAAAAAAAAAAAAAAAAACACGCAGCCTGCGAGAAAAATTTTCATAAATAAAGTTCCACCCACAAACCAAATGATCCTTCCTCCAAGGACCGGTACTCGGATATGAACTATACCCCCAGTGTACTTACATGCAAATGAATAATTTTATAAGTAGTTTGTAAGCACACACTCATGAAATTGTACCACCAACTAGACGAATAAAATATATTCTATTCTATTCTATTCTATTCTATTCTCATATTTAGACCTCAAAGTGGCTAGGAGAAAGAAACACGTTGAACGCCGAGGGGGTCACCGGTGACCGGCAAATAATAGATATTCTATTTTGTCTGGTTTGGCGGCAGTCAAAGAAAGCGCACAAGTTAAAGAGATACGAAAAAATTGAGAAACGAAAGCCGTAGTACAGTTAAATTGTAAGCTGAAAAAAATGAATGTGGCTCAGGTGCAGTATTCTTTGAATTGAACTGTTGATTTGACGTTTTTATTTCTCTAAAAAATACTTTAAATTAAGGCTGTTGTGCTAGGTCGACAGTGCTGAATTGTAAATTGGCACACAGAAGAATAATGTCTAAATAAGGTTTGTTTTCACTCATTTACAAAGGCACAAGATACATTCAAGCATTGTGGATAAGGCGTTGAGAACTAAGCTCGGAACTTATTTTTCAATAATATTCATTACCAGCTTTCTGCCAGCGGCTTCACCCGCGTTATCGTTATTTATTATGACCAAATTACTTAAAATGTTTATAAATTGTAGCCCATATGTAATTCTGATGTATAAGCTGTATAACTATAAAGTTTCATCCAAATCCGTTCAGTAGTTTTTGCGTGAAAGAGTAACCAACATACATCCTCACAAACTTTCGCATTTATAATATTAGTAGGGTAGAATGAGAGGATGCGTCATAATGCCGCCAAAACTCTTCACGTTCGTTAGGCGGACGGGACAGAGAAGATTAAAGAGAGAAAACGTGCTTTAACACTATGAAGATACATAGACATTATCTTCAAAAAACGTATGAAAGGTCCTTCTATCAGATCGTGTAAAAGGCTTGTTCGATATATCGCAAATTCCGCTCCCAATACAGCCACGCCCGTTCTAGTACCTATTTAATGCTCCAAACTCCTCACAAGTTGCGGGTTCGGCTGGTATCTTTGCTAACTTAACCACCCTTATTTAAGTTTAAATTGTAAAGCTTAAGTATCAGGTTTTGTTCTGAAGTACTGGTGTTCTGTTCGGGTCTTTGATGTCTCGGTTTTGTAGCAAATAGTGGTCGGAAGGAGCGCTTCTGTTACTTTCAAGGGTTTCAACAAATTGATTCAATGAAATTCTTGTGGATTTTCTGATAGAATTTTAAGTGATTGTGTGGTGAACTTCGAAACATTTACTAAACTTTACATCCTTTTGTAAAGTTTGTCATTTTTGGTATTTATATTGTATTACAAGTAAGCATTCCGAAATCTGAAATGTTTAAACCTGCTGCTGATGCTGGACAGAGGCATTCCCTTTTTAAACTTAACTACAATCTGTAAGTAAGTAAGTCTTCAGTGTGTGTAGAAAAAAGTAAGTACCTACATAGATCTTAAGGCTAGTAAAGTCTCACTTCTTACCAAAATATCGTGTCAAATTCGTGGTAATATTTACAATAATGACTGCAGAATAACGGGTGAATTCGAACAGAGTAAAAATTTTACTCTTTAAATCACTGGAGATCCTTTTCGTATCATCCTCCTCCGTTTGTAAGCGTCTTAAAATTAGCTTTTAGAAGTAAAGCTGACTGAGTCGGCGTCAGTGGAAAAATTTAAAGTTAAATTGCTTCTGCGAAGTTGCTACCTCCGGAGTTTAGCACTTTGTGACCTTTGATGCGTCCTATGCAGCGATCGGAGTTATTATATAGTTGACGATGCACACGGATCGTAACAAAATCTAAGCCTGGGCTAGGCAAGCATTTCGATTGCAATGCCTCCGTGGCCGAATGGTAGATGTCTCGTCCCGAGGAGTCCGGAGTCCAAAGGTCCTGGACAAAGTGTGCTTTTCCGGATTTTTTCAAAACAAAGTACGGGTTTATTCACAAACCTAATTTGGCAAGCACTGTGTTTAAACCAATACCGATCAATTGTATCAATGGCTTCGTTTAAACGATGGAGGCCCTTGCGCGGCAGCGGAACAGTTTATAGGCTCATTTCTACTATGCACTTTGATGTCAGCAAACCCGGTCAACGGTGCAGTTATAGCATAGCAACCATTCAAAGAGTTCTTCAGATCAAACCTCTTTTACAAATACATAAAGTTTCTGATCAGATTTAAAAGTTACAGGTACGCCTCTTGTTTCAAATTCAAGACATCGAATTTTAATCAAAATTGTCATTATTGAAAATAACATAGGTACAATTCAAATTACTTTTATAATCGCCAGAAACGTTTTTAATTGAACAATGGATCAAAGAAAATTAAAACCCGATCACTGATATTTGGTCGTATATGTAAATCCTTTAAATGGTTTTAAATATTTTTAAATCGATCATCGCCCATTCATAGGCCACGGAAACAAAATTCAATGGGGCTTTTCAAGTTGTTTAAAAAATCTTTGAGTCCTTTTTTATTTTCTCATGTCTTATAACGTTAAATCATCATTATTGCTCAAGTGTGCTGACTATAAGCATTAGTTACGAATTATAATCCATTCTGATGAAGCAGTAGAATCGTCATCCGTTTGAAACATAAATACAGAACTCTTATTTGTTTCTTAACCCAGTAAATCCCCAGGCGTTTCAGCCGTGGTTTGGATTTGGAGGTGTAAATTGCAAAACGCTCATTTCGAGGGTGGTGGGTTCGATTTTGAACGTTGAACAGACAGTGTATTTTAACCATCCCATGGGATAGCTAAACTTGATTGGCTTGTTCGCTTCAATTTCGTGCCAGGGTAAGGAATGATGGCTGTATTTTGGGTAGCCTTTAGTAAACATTCTGCGAAATTTACGATTGATGGCAAAATCTGTATAACTATTACAGTGGGAGTGTGTTTCTGCAAACGAGCACCAAATGCCTCTAGTACAGATCCTGAATAAAATCTTAATGGAGCTATGTTTTTTCTGCACACAAAATGTTAAGAGGGCAAGAACCAAAAAGCAGAGGGCTTGGGTTAAGTGTATTCAAGATTTTTGGATCACCAATCTGCACTTGCAAGCGTGACTTCTGGTTTTGACTTCCTTGAGCTCTGCCATCACCTGATAAATTACTCATTGTCATCATTTGCCGCCTAAAAATAGTCCATTATGAATGAGCATTTTCAGATGGTGAGCATGTGGTCAACTAAAGTAGGAGTAAAATTAGCCTATATACTGTCCCGCTGCTGGGCAAAGGCCTCCATCATTGAAATCAAGTCATCGCTACAATGGAAGGGTATTGGCCTAATCAACACGCTTGCCAGATGCGGGTTGGTGATCACAAACCCAGGCTATGCTCCGAAAAATCCGAAAACACACTTTGCCCGACCTGGGAAATGAACCTGGGACCTCCGGGATTCGGGCCGAGCTCTGAAACCATTCGGCCACGGAGGCGTTTGTGGTCAAGTAATAAAATAATATAATGTAGTCAAAACATCGTTACAAACGGCTGTCTAAGTATTTTTTTTTATGTTTTAACTTGGTGTTTCAGATATTTAGGAATTTTATTAGTTTTTTAATTTCAAGATTCACCAATTTTCTAAAAAGAATTTCTAAAAACTCTATTCTCTTGTGCAAAAATCGATCAAATAAGGCGTGTACTTGCTTTATCTATAAAAGAATAATATACAAGCCTGGATAAGGCATAGATCTTCCACATTATGTATCTTTTTTTTTTTTGTCTTTAAATAAAATAAATATAAATATGCGCCAGACAACACACCACTTGCCATGGTCTCGAAGTAAGGATAAATATCCTTGTGTTACGAGGTACCAGACAGGGAAATAAGCCAGGGGCGACTCCCAGCACACCCAGACCCGAGCCAATTTAGAAAAAGTATTTTTTCTGAATTGACCCGACCGGGAATCGAACCCGGGACACCACGGAAGCCAAGGCGAGAAACCGTGCTACAGCACACTGCGCCAATTGTGTCGTCAAATTTAATTTTTAGGAAAAATTTAATAATGAAAATTTTAAAGCAAATTTAGCTAAAACTATAAATTTGAAGAGAAGAAATCAAATCTACTTCTTCAAAGTTACACACGTAAGCAGTATGTTTATGTCACACCACATTTACAAAAGTTTTTCGTTCATTTACTCGGTCAAAGTAGCTGTTAATAATAAAAAAAGATTATCGCAATATACTATCGCGTTATGAGTCACCTAACCTACCCTTAACAAAAACTGCCTGTGATCTGTCAAGGCGGCCATCAATCTTGTCAGTGAATATTCCTCCCTTGGTGAGAGTGCCAGGAAATACATGTCAGCTGCCTACACTCGATCAAGGCAGGAATGTTTCACTCTTACCTTGAAGCTTAGGGGAGGCACCGTGCGTGAATTTGTCAGGAAAAGAAGTAACAGTTTTTGCCTCAATGTTATGGTTTCCATTTTGGTTAAACTTATACCTATCACTTATTAATTACAACGTAAATATTTAATATGGATTAAACAGAACAGTTTACAGCGCAAAGCCAGCACTGCGGTTTTCAGAAGCTAGGTAGATAAAAAAATACCATCACGACCATATCAAAAACGGGGTAGTCAGAAGCAAGTGACTATTGCCGTCAGGGTGAATAGAACACTTTGAAGCCCACTTTACACTAATTGTATTAGAATCAACGTATCAAGTGGTGAGCGTTCCGCCGTTATCCGGGTTTAAGAATTTAGTTTTATCGATGTTTTCCATAACCAGAGAATTAGCCGGAAACTTAACAATGGACTCGAAGATATTGGTTCTGGCCAGATTTGAACACGGCGCCACACGATACACGATCCGAGGGTGCTTATCCGCTAGTCCACGAACTAGGTAGGTATTCTGTAGATAAATAACAAAACAATAACAATGAAAAACGTGAACACATTAATATTTGTCCCAGGTAGATGTCGAACCCAAGCCTCGTGGCTTTCAAGGGTCACTAGCAACTGAAATACGGAGCCAATCATGTAAGATTTTACTCTCAAAGGAAGATTGCATAGTATTCTTACTTACTGACGAGCAAGACAAACTCAGTCCAGTTTTACTCAGTCAAATTTTAGGAATGGAAAGATTTGATTGTTTGTTTTTTTGTTTTAAATAGAACAGGGGGGCTAGCCAGGAGCAACACGCCACGACGATTTCTACAATAGAAATCGGTCAAATGTATGGGGATGACTTATGCTGTCACTGGCGCTTATGTCATCCCCATACATTTGAACGTTTTCTATTGTAGAAATCATCGTGACGTGTTGCTCTTGGCTAGCCCCCCAGGCTTCAAAACTACTGGACCGATTTTGAAATTCCTTCACCAATATTATGCTACATTGCCAGCGAGTATCAGCTATAACCTTACGGGATAAATGGTCTACGGGTGGAGTTAGCAGGGACAGCTAATCGATTAACAAATGTTAATAAATGTATGTCAATCAAGAGTAATTTTACATCACCTTCAGGTGTACACTACTACAATAAAAATCCTCAGGCCATTTGTATGTTATCGGTGAACTGATTCAAGAACCACATACAATTTTTGTTTTATTAAAAAAGGGGTATTATACTACCAATGATTACCTTTTAGATAAAACAAGCCTGGGCTTAAAGCTCTCTGCTGGGTGCGGGATCAGTTACCTCTTGTAATACTTATTAATTAAATACCGGACTTATAAGTGTATTAAAATAAATAAATATCTGGGACAATTTACACCAAGATCATCTGACCCCAAACTAAGCAGAGCTTGTACTATGGGCGTCAGAGACTGATAAACATACTTAAATATTTCTAAATACATACATATATGTATAGATAATAACATCCAGACACACAACAAACACCAATGTTCCTCACACAAATGTTTGTCATGGGTGTGGATCGAACTCACGACCTCCGGCGCTAAAGGCAGGATCGCTGCCATTGCGCCAACAGGCCAGTCCAACAATAGTTAATGACGAACAAATTTTATCTTTGGAATTGTATAAATGACTTGGTACAGCCTATTGTTTTATATTCTGTAGCTTAGCTGTACTTGTTAGGTTGTTCTGTCTATTTATTAATGTTAGAATTTTTTCTTAAAACAAACCTACGAACTCGCATTGTAAAACCACAACAAGTTTAAAACAGTAACTACTGAGTTTCTCGCCGGGTCTTCTCAGTAAGAATAAACTTCTCCGACGCGGTGGTAGAGTCGTATTATGTTTGTATACTGTTTATGTATATATTCATGTTATTATAGTATTTATGTCTATATTTAAAAGTACTGATTAAGTCTATTTAAATAAAGATATTTGAGTTTGAGTATGAATTTAAAAATTCACATATTTTTCTACCAGATATTATAACTTTCCAACAATTTCTCAAAAGAAAGTTCATTTAACTAGTCAAATCTTCGTATGAAATTTTTGCAACGCACGGAGGCAGAAGATGAATTGCCATATTCGAGTGGCTCCAAGATCCGAATATCTTACAAATCTACACTTACAGTCAAATCACGGACATAAAATTATGGCGACAGTCATCTCTCAGAATACGTGACTAGAACAATGTAAGTTATGTAAGAAATGTGAAAACTGAGTTCCAATTTTGAAGCCACCTTTTTCGAATATTAGTCTTCTATGTACCATAGGTACTGAAATTGTCTCTGCAAGGTAAAATTCAGCAGAGGGCGTCGTGGCCTAGTGGTTAAGCACTCCAACTCGGATCATGGATCGTGTGGTCCTGAGTTCAAATCTGACCAGAACCAAAATCTTTGTGTTCATTGTTTAATTTCCGACTAACTCTCCGGTGATGGAAAACATCGATAAAAAACCAAACCAACCCGGATAACGACAGAAGGCTCACCACCTACCTCGTTGGGTTCTAATACCATTGGTGAAAAGTCGGCTTCTGAGTGTTCCGTTCACCATGACGGCAACAGTCACTTGCCTCCGACTACTCCGTTTGGGATAAAGTCGTGATGGTATGTATGTATGTGTGTAGGTTAAATTCAAATATTACATTCTTAATTTTAACTGACTTGTTGATGCAATGGAAGTGATCCTGCCCTAAGCACCGGAGATCGTGGGTTCGATCCCCACTCATGACAAACATTAATGTGACGAACAATCATGTTTAAATAAATAAAACAATGATAAATAAATCTCTGACACCCATAGTATAAACTCTGTTTAGTTTCGGGTCAGATGATCGTGCTGTTTAGTCCGCGATATTCATTTATTTAATTTATGAGTTTTGAAATGTAACGTTCACATGTCAACTGTTTAAATGACTCAACTAGTTTGGATCGTTTTTAAGTAATTCCGTTTTGATTCTGCCTATGAACCAAGATGAAAATATTTTTTCACGCTCCATACATATTGGGTTGGTATCTAAGCTGCTATTATCATCATGCATCAGTCATGTATCCACCAGATTGGTATGCTTGAGTCATTTTTGGTTAGGTTGTGGATTGGATCCTTTTCGTTTTACCACGTCCAAAAATCATTCCCGGTGTGCTATGTCAGGAATTTATAAATCATTAGACAGAGATCATAGACAGCTCCACTGTTTACCATATTGCATCCAACTAATTTGTTTCATTACTTACTAAAAAACGCTCTGTTAATGGGAATTTTTCACCAAATTCATAACTCAACTACTAAATTGACTAGTAAGAAGGAAGTTGACTGTTGCCATCCCGATAAACCAGAACCGATCTTTCAGAAGCCAACCCAAACGACAAACGTGTATATGAATAAGTATAATTTATTGTTCTCAAACAAAAAATACAAAGGTTGTTATCATAAAGTTGAAAGTTCTAACAGTTTGCCCATTTCGGGCGTACAATATAAAAAGTCGACATGTTAGACAGAAAGACTTTCGTCATTATCCGAGTAACTTTGGTCTTTTTTTCACCACAGAGCGTCAGCCGCAAAAATAAAAATTCACACAGAGACAGTTCTAAGCCAGATTTTAACACTTGACGACGCGTGCTCCATGCTGGAATGTTTAACATTATTATCGAATTAATTAAAATGATTACCAAGAGCTTAACACTGTTAAAGTTAGTTAAACAGCGTGAGAACCCCAGTGACATGCAAATTTCGCTAAGTACAATGTACAACACACTTCTAGTGGGGGACCTACAAGCGGGTATAAGCGGCTCGCGAGCGCTATGTGTCCCAATAAGCGTTGTATGAAAGTAATATATTTCGGTAGCAGGAACCATGCTCTGAATGTCCCCCGAGCGACGAGTTAGCGAGTGGGCTAAGTTTGAAGCGACAAAATCAATGAAAATTCTGATTGCAGTTATTGGAATTATAATATAATGTGTGGCATAACGAACTCATTTCCTTAGAGACGTATTCATTTTTAACTGTCAATTCACATTCATATTTTCTTTGTTTTTCATATCTGTCAGTCATTTCTTACTCTTTGTCACGGAACTTTTGAATTATTCATTTTCCAAGTTAAGCAGCGTTTTTCTGCACTTTCCCCGATACGTCCGCAACATAATGCGTAGTAAAGAAACATATAAAAATTGTTTTAAACATTATACTACGAGTAACACAAAACTCAAGTAAACGATGAAATATTCAAAACAAATGGATGAAATCGTAAACTTGACAATGAAACGCAATAAGAGTAGACATACTCGTAGCTAGTGAAAATTTGATAGTGTCCATCAGACCTCAGAATTTGTGCTGCAATACAATATACTGCAGAGAGTATGCTATAAGGGCAAGGCCTTTTCAGGGTTTGATGCAAGTAGGATCTTGGGGGCATGTAGTATAGATCATGAGCATCGCAAGATGAGCTAAATCAATATTAGTTCTGCCACAGATAGCGTCATTTCAAATTTGATCACGTCGAAAAGGAGCGATCGTGGAAGAGTCTTTAGTAGATTCAGTTTAAGTAAGCTTTATTTTTGAGCAAAATAAATTTGTTTGTATTTTTGGGCATACACAACAATTAACAAAAACTTATTTTTATAGCAGAATTTCTGTGAAAGCAGTTCTTTTGCAACCAACCACTCTGTTAATATATGCAGAATTGCAGACCCTATGTCCAGTGACAGACGATATTCATAGTGACTACTTAAACATACATACGCCCACAAACATATCTCAAACGGGATACCTAGTTTGAGGCAATTTGACTGTTCTTGCCAGCATGGTGGGCGGAACACTCAGCCACCCAATTTTCAGCAACCATATTAAAACCCAACTTGTTAAGTTGTGAGGTATCCGCCGTTATCCGGGTTGCTAAGTTTTTTATTTGTATTTTCCATCATTGGAGATTTAGTCGTTAATTAAATAATGAACACAAAAATGGTTCATGCCAGATTTTACCTCGGGACTCCACGTGTTCTGGGGCTAGAGTGCTTAATTTAATCTATAGTAATGGGTATTAAGAAGAGAAAGGTCCGAAACTACTTGACCGATTTTAAAATTTATTTCACCAATATAAAGCTAGGTCATCAGGGAGTGACATAGGCTATATTTTATTATGATTGAACAAAACATTCAGTGAAAAATAATAGTATATGTAAATCAAGTCGGAGAAACGCGGGCGAGATGCCTTTACCGCAACGCCGATACGTGTAATTACTTTTGACAGAACGAAGTCTGTCGAGGCAGCTCGTTTGGAATTAAGAGACCAACCGCTAAAGCTCATAACCAAACCTGCACCCCATATCCGGTCGAGGGCCCTTTCGGGCGGTCCCATAAAATAAATAAACAAGTCTATCGCGCGCCTAGATTGGACATAAATCACCTTCTCAAATGTTTTATTAGCGGGCACAATGTGTCTTATCACCCCCATTTGGGTAAAGTAGATATATGCCGGACGGCGGCCATCTTGTTGGCTTGGTTTGTTCGAAGTGTGTTTAACTTCTCACACAGAATATTCACTAGATTATGTATATTAATTTTTGTGTTTGTTGTTAGCTGATCAGCATGCTGTCAGATATATCCAAGTCACGTTTTGGGAGTTACACAGGGTTTAATTTGATCTTAAACAAAATGAAATAGTTACCCAGCGTGATCTGGGTGAGGTTTTAGACGACGATTGAGCATGCTTGTTCAGTACGTCTACCACTAGTGGCTACTTTAAATTTACGTTATCGTTCGCGTGAAAAAATGTATTGGGATCTGGCATTGTCATGTCATATGTCATCCCAATACATTTTTTTTACGCGAACGATAACGTAAATTTAAAGTAGCCACTCGTGGTAGACGTACTGAAACTCTTTATTTTGTGCTATCGTTCGCGTGAAAAAATGTATTGGGATCTGGCATTGTCATGTCATATGTCATCCCAATACATTTTTTTTACGCGAACGATAGCACAAAATAAAGAGTTCACAGAAAGACCGCTCGCACCTTTTTCCAAAACTTGCGTGAACCGCCTAGGGTTACTACTATATCCGTTCTGAATTTTAAAAATGAAGTAAGTTATAGGTACCTACTTGACAGAACGGGCCAAAAACAAAATTCATCATGTGAAAAATTGCACCAAGTTCGACAAAAACAAAAACACTTGCGACAGTGCGACTTTCCCACTCACCGAAGCTCACTGACTTCGCTTGTAAACTCATGTCTCTGTGTGCGTGCGTCAAAAATGGCGTGTTGTTCTAAGCGGGCTATCTGTCAGAGCGCCGCGCATGTCTAATTTGTAACGATAGTGTCAATTTAAAGTGGTAACTCGTGGTAGAAGTAAAAAGAAAAAAAAATATTCTAAGAACACCAAACTCAAACTCAAAATATTTTAATAATTCTATTTGAGTAATTCTAAATCGTCAAATACAATCATATTAATCAAATGAATACAGTCGGAGAAAGAAAGAGAGTCGGACGGTATCGAACTCAGTCACCAAATTGTACTACTACATAATGGGCAATAAAAAAAGCAATACATGTGTGTGCGTGTATGTGTTTGAAAATCTGTATGAAAAAATACTAAAGAGCTTTATTTACGACGACACGATTGGCGTAGTGTGCTGTAGCACGGTTTCTCGCCTCGATTTCCGTAGTGTCCTAGGTTCGATTCCCGGTCGGGTCAATTCAGGAAACGATCTTTTCTGAATTGACTCGGGTCTGGGTGTGCTGGGAGACGCCCCTAGCTTATTTCCTTGTGTGGTACCTCGTAACACAGGGATTTAACAATCCCTACTTCGAGACCATTACAAGAGGTGTGTTGTCTGGCGCATATTTATTTATATTTATATTTATTATATTTATTTACTGTTGAATGTGAGCTTCTGACTTACTTAGTTATATATTTGATGCAAAAATTTACATTAGGCGGGCTTAATGCTAAAAGTATTATCTACCAGTCAACCATCGGATGAGACAGAAATACTGTCGGCGATACAAAATCCTAATTTAGAAATTTAGTTTTTGACTTTTCCATAATCTCCGCCTGTTAATTAACGCCCTTGGTTTAAAATAAAAAATTGCTAGTTTTGACATCCGTCCGCTCACAACTATATCCCGAACGGCGTAGTCAGATCCAAGTTGACTCTTACCGTCCGGGGGCCGTTTTACCATCTCATATAGCCAGTCAAGTTCATTTACTAAAGTGAGCGTAGCGAGCGATTCCCTAATATGATCTTTCATTTTCAGCCAGTCAGCGGTTGCCTGTCAATAATTCATCCTCTAGGTCAGATATTTACTGACGAAATTGCTCGCTACCCTCAGTGTAGGAAATGAACTTGACTGGCCTTAGGAGATACAGCTCCGGCGTGCTATACAGCTCCGGCACCATTCTGGAGAAATGGTAGTTGGCTTCTCTGACGTCCCTAGCGGGGATTGAAGCCGCTAGCGTTCTTTGGATGCGCGTGGTGAGCGACTATAACTGCTCCGGTACCATTCTGGATAAATGGGAGTGGGTAATGCCACGGGCTACTCGCCTATGAGTACCGTAATGTGTAATGCATCATGCATTGTGCTTTATGGCGGCAGGACCTACCGCAGATGGTCCCTAGTACACTTCACGGTGTGCTAGGAATAGTGTGCCTTTCTGCATAACCACGAGGTTGGTCGGGGGGGCCACTAAAATAAATCTCAGTAGCTTGGGAAGGGACTTGGCCTTAGGAGATGGTAATACAGCCCCTGGTGAAGGAACTGTCAGATCCCACGTTATCCACACAATTTTTTGATATTTTCCATCACCGAAGAGTTAGTTGCAAACTACTAAGATGGTTCTGGCCAGATTTAAACTCGGGGTCACTGGATCCGAGTCGGATCAGTTATGGTAAAGGTGGTTCGTTACCCATACAAAAATCAATCGAAATTTACGCGCTAAATAGTACTAAATATGACGACCGACTTGGTGTAATGGTTAAGAAGTTGGCTACTACACCAGAGGTCGCGTGTTCGATCCCCGCACAGTACAAACATTTGTGTGGATGAACATGTCTGTTTGTACTGGTCTGGGTGTCTCCTATGTATAATAAGTATGTATTTACAAAAGAAAATGTATTTAAGTATGTTTATCCGTTGTCTAGTATCCCTTATCACAAGCTTTAATTAGCTTACTTTGGGGCTAGATGGCGCTGTGTGGAATAATGTCCAGGGATATTTAAATATACCATATTTGCTTGGAGACTTATTTAGAAAAATATATTTATAATGTCAGTGGTTCGTTTTCCATACAAAAATAACAGCAACGCGTGATTTTTAAAAAAATCCACTGTTCATCGTCTATTTTATTGTTTTCCCTTATTAGTATGTTATATATTATGTAAGTATATATTTATTTATGTTGTCTATTTCTATATTTATATTGATTAGGGCGTATCTGTCGTTTTTAAGAGTTTATAAAATCTTTGTATTTATATTATTTTCTAATTTAACATTTTGCACCGCCAACAGCATTTCTGTATCATTCGATGGTTGTCTGGCAGAGAACGCTTTTAGCATTAAGTCCGCCTTATGTCATTTTTTGCATTAAAGATTAAATAAATAATAAAAAAAACAATCGACATTTACGCGCTGAATAGTAGGTAGTAGATGTGCCTAGATATTTGCTTGGTGACTTATTTAGGGATACTCATTTGCGCAAAACCAATAAAAAAAGATATAATGCCAGTCCCCACAAATATCTATGCAAATCTACTACTATTCGTTGCGTGAATGTCGATTGATTTTGTGTAGAAAATAAACCACCTTAAACCCTAGACTACGGTGCGATAGAAGAGTTTTAAATAATCGTATAAAAATCTCCATCGTCCGAACAGAACCAATTAACTGCATCGCTAACCCTAGCGTTCACTCGAAAACGGATTTCTCATTCTATTACTTGTATCACAGACATAAATCAGATAGCTTCGTACGAAAAACTACCTTTCTTGGGACGTTACGATAGCATTTTACTAATATTATATCTTACTTCTTACTAATATTATAAATGCGAAAGTTTGTGAGGATGTATGTATGTATGAACGGATGTGGATGAAACTTTACAGTAATACAGCTTATACAATTTTTTTTTTTTATGTAATAGGGAGCAAACGAGCTAGAAGGTCACCTGATGGAGAGTGATCACCTCCGCCCATGGACAACTGCAACACCAGAGGTGTCACCGATGCGTTGCTTGCCTTTTAGATGGTTGGGGCTACCGGGGCTCATGCTGACCTGAACGAAACACAGAGAGTAATCTCTGCTTCACGCTGGTATTTTGCAGGAGTGTGGTATTGCACCGGTTGAGCCAGCCCATTTATGAGCTCCAGTTAGACTGTAGCTAGGCTCTACCACATAAGCTTCTGCTTATTTAGCGCCACCCAGGGATCACGTGTAAGGCATCGAGGGCTAAACCTTACGGACGCAAGCAGATTAATCCCCATCAGAATAATACATGCGCTACAATTTATATAGATTTTAGGTAATTGAGCCATAATATATAACGAAACGCAGGCGCAGCCGCGGGCAGAAAGCTAGTATCATATTATAAATGCGAAAGTTTGCGAGGACGTATGTATGTTTGTTACTCTTTCACGCAAAAACTACTGAATGGATTTGAATAAAACTTTACAGAAATACAGCTTAGACATCATCATACGCTCTCTTATTATTTCATCACTAATGCACGCACCCACATACACACACACGCATGTTTCAAACATAGACCCTGATAGGGCACAGCCAAAATAAAAGTAACTTAAATATTAATGTTAAAAGTAAGAACAACTTTTCTTAAACAAGCCTAATATTACAATTAACGTATGTTATTGAATTTATAAATTGCAAGTTATTAATTATATTATTTATTATATATCATAACGTCACTAAAATACAATTACTACTAAAAACAATAAATGAAAGTTTTAGCTCAAAATCTCTTGCAAAGTATAATAACATTTTTGCACTAGAAACTTTCTTAGCTCTTTCTTGAACGTAGGTATTTCATCCTCTTTTTTATATTTTCTGGCAATTTGTTTGATGTAAATTAAGGAGCATTGTAAAAGATGGATTACCTTTCTTGACAGGCAGTAAGTACGTACAATCACGTCATCTTTTCAATTTTATGTCTGTGACTTCTTTATTAGCATTAATCGCCCCTTGCAGCCCAGAACTTTGCTTAGCCTCGGGCGATCAGCTTTTGCAGCCAACATATCCCGAAGAGCAAGGCCGTTGGCTAATTTTGTTACAAACGAACTATGGATTTACAGTCGAAAAATTTATAAAATTTCAATTTCGATGTAATTTACATGAATTAACAAAAAATATGGTTAACTAGCACATCATTTTCTAGAAATTGTGCACAGTGTCTACAGCACGGGTTCTCGCTTTGGCTCGCATTCCGGGTTCAATTCGGTCGGGTCAATTCAGGAAATGATATTTTCTGAATTGGTTCAGGTATGATTGTACTGGGAGACACCCCATGCTTATTTCCCTGCCTGGTACCTCGTATCACAAGGATATTTACCTTATCCTGACTTTGAAATCATGACAAGTAGTGTGTAAATATTTCTTAGTGACCATCGAAGTCAGCACCTAGCTGTTTCAATGATCAATCAAAGCAAAGACACTCAACTTAGTAAAAAGTTTTACATTAAAACCAGAATAATTACGGAAAACATTACCACCTATAATATGTAGGTACCTATAATTTAATTTTAGGAAAGATTTAGAAGTACCACCAAGTTCACAGTTACCGACTTACAGCGGTTGTAAGAGATACAATTTAAATTGGAAATAGAAAGTTACCTAAATCACTTAGGAAACTTACTGAGAATAAAGCTACTTTTGAAGAATGTAATCGAATTCGTCGTCGAGAGTTGAAATCTTTAGGTTAGATGGGGATCGATGCAATTATTTAAATTTATCTTGAAACGTCTAAAGCTATTTTGTAAAATCGTCTTGAGCGTTGTCCCAGATATACGTTTTATAAGACGATTTTAAGATTTGAAAACTCTTTGTTTAATTACTGGGAAAAATTTACTTACATTTACGTCCCACTTCTCATTCCAAATCTTCACATTAGAGCAAAAACCATCCGCTTTCTTCCCTCCTCCTGTATGTTCAGAAAGATGATTAAATCTAAGAGTACGTATCAAATAAAGTCGACCCAGTTCCACCACATTGCTACTTGTGACAAGTGTGAACAAGTTAGTTGCCGCACACTAGGCGGCTAGTCGCTTCAAGCTGCTGACGAGATTTTTCAAGCTATTAATATAGTATAGGCACTGACTGAGTGTGCGAGTTAAAATTCAATTGATTGTAAACAAATTAAAAACAAAGCGAGTCCTTTTAAATAAGAGTAACTAAGAGTGTCTTGCCGGAATGTTCTCAATTCTATAAATTTCATATTTTATTACTTGTCAATATAAGTATATGCCGCCGGTGTCGTTCCTGGTAATTCCTGAATCCTGTACTGAATACCTGTATTGTGAAAACATTCATTCTGCAAATAAATTATTTGGATCTGGATGGCAGCAACATCCAAACCTGTGGTAGAGTCACATAATCTTTATATTTTTACTATTATCGTATTAGTTTATTGACGTTTTTTCTCATGGTTTTATTTTTAACTCACCTAATATCATCACAAAAAAATTGCGTTCTTTCAAATCGCCGAGTGAGAAATTCCTCCTAACCGAGTTTAGTGCCTCACCTCCGGCGCACACTTGGCCACAGTCACTGGCTTCTCGCGGCATTCGTTTAGCAGCGGCGTCTAGTGGGCCGTCCGCGCCACTAGCTGCCGCGTCTTGTGGCCTACTGTACGGCAGCACTTAAAGGTCATGGCACATTTTCACGGCGCGCAACGGCACTCCAACCCGGCATTGCCTCGTATTTAGGCTACGGCTAGTCAACAGTGCGCTAACTAGGCGCCGTCCGCGTGGTGCAAGCTAGCAGTCCGGGCACCAGCCGGGGCGCGGTAAGCACGCGGTTGGCGCGTCGTAAGCTCGCGGTCTGTATGTTTTGCTGCGAGTTAAGCTGTATGGTAGTATGGCCGTCGGCTTTTTCATTGCTATGATTTTAATGGCAAGTTGATATCCGGGTCTGTTGCCGTTGCCGCGGCATGATAATGTGCTATGACCTTAAGACTGTATGCCAAACGATGCAAATATTTGTGTACAGTCACCCTCGCCACAGTGGGTACAGTCGAATCAACAGTCAGGGTGAGTGTACCCTGCAATTACTCGCTGACGTCGGATCACATGGGTCCTGAATATTCAGAGGGTGTAATTGGGGTGTGTCAACATTTTACCGTAAACGGTGGCGAAATCACGTCTTGACTGTTCACATAAACTCTGTAGATGGGAAAGGGGCTGATGGAATATATTTTTCGTGTTATTGCAGTAAATAAATATGATGAAACAAAGAAAAAAACATTTTACATTATTAGGTAAATGAATAAAGTAATCTGAAGATAATCTGAAAGTCATTACTCAAGCAGAAATTAAGCATGCGGCGTGGCGCCTCTGACAGCTAGCCCGCTTAGAACAACACGCCATTTTTGACGCATGCACACAGAGACGTGAGTTTACAGGCGAAGTCAGTGAGTTTCAGTGAGTCGCAAAGTCACACTGTCGCAAGTGTTTTTGTTTATGTCGAACTTGGTGCAATTTTTCACATGATTAATTTTGTTTTTGCTAGGTTCTGTGAAGTAGATATAACCTACTTACTTCATTTTAAAAAATTAGAGCCAATATAGTAGTAACCCTAGGCGGTTCAGGAGACAAGTTTAGGAGAAAGTTGCGAGCGGTCCTTCTGTAAACTCTTTATTTTGTGACTCAAGGAAAGTCAGTTTTGCTAACTCAACTTTTCTTCTTTGAAGGTTTATAACCTTTTTCCACGCTAATTTTCCTAAGCGAATTCAAGAAATAATAAACTTGACTTACTAACTAAACTAGTAAAAGACAAATTACACAGCAAAAAGAATACACTGCCTTTGTACTCTTCTTTAATTAGAGTTCACAATTTTATTCAAGACTTAAAATGTAAAATAGAACGACAAAAAAGAAAAAACTCTTTTCAAAGCGCTTCTGTGCACAAGTGTACTTGCATACGGAAGTCACTGTAGGGACAACAAATTGTTACGTAAAAGTCGACAGAGCGCATCTGTGCGACTGTTGCAGGCTTAGAGAAGAAACAGTTATGAAATTCCGAAGCAGTGCAAAGTTTGTACGAGTACGTCTTGCTTTTAGTCATTTGGCGGAAAAACTATGAAAGAAACCATTTTGAAGTTTAAAATAAACCGCCTTTATGAAAAATAACACGCAATGTCTTAATGTACAATACATTTCTTTGAACTTTCAAGGTCACTAATGTTAGAATAGTTCAAAACGGGATTGCTACCATGTACCTTGAGTGTTGAGTTTCCGAAACAAGAACAACTGTGCCGAAATATCGTAATAAATAAATCATAATAAATAAGGTACAGGGTAGCAATCCCGTTTTGAACTATTATAATCTATCGTTACTATCTGTACTAATACCTATTATAAAGAGGAAAGATTAGATGGCACAAAAAAATCAGTGAAAAATTATAATTTAAGTCAAACATTTGACAAAACGAAGTCTGTCGGGACAGCTCGTCTACGACACATGTCATGTTGGTGCAACGCCGCGTAAATAGTCACCAGCATGAAGTTTGTATTTAATTTTATAAAATCTATAATTGAAAGAAGGACGGCGAACTTCCATGTAATTTCAGACCTCTACTTACGGGCCACGTACATAAAAGAAATCGGTAGATGTTTTTAGAACTACGCTAGACTAACAAAAAAGTTAATTGTTTTAACTCTTTTAGAGCTGGGGTTAAAAAGATATTAAAGCTATTGAAGGTAGTGAGGTTATATTTTAAATCGCTGGTTTTTAATCATTTTTTAATTATTAAAATGACACTGATGCTTACACATCAGTCAGAATGGATACATGTTCCACTACAATGCAACGTACGATATCTGCATTTTGTCTGACTAGGCACGGTTCCATGCAAAGTGTTCCGTTCCGGAGAATAGCGCGGATGACCGTCGTGGGAAGGCGGACTCCGCGCCCTCGCAGACGGGCCCACGTCTTTGCGACGGGTCACGTCGCGGGTATACGAACGGGCTTGTTCAGTCAACAGCGCTACATAATACGTGCAATGAGAACCCTCGATGGGCCTCATCCACCACATCCTCATCCCATGCAAGGCGCACTGCGAGTTTGTTAGTACGGCCGCGTGCTTCTTCTACTACGCGTATAGCTCGTGCCGCATCAGTGCGCGGCACGAGCGATCTGTCACCCGTTGCCCTTACCACATCATCACAAAACTATAGAACAAGACAAAGAACAAAAGAAGTACATTTCTGGTGTACTTATATTAAGTTCGTTAAGCTCAGTATGAGGCTTATTTAAGTTTTACTGCTATGTAAGCTTTGAAATGAAAATCACATTAACTTATTTATGTACATTTATTTAAATAATTTAGAAGTGGTCCAAGAATGCAGCAGCAGGTCCGAAATGATCCTGATGACAAGCGTACCCCATGTACCATAAAATGGGCATTATGTGCGAGCAACTGTATGATTTCCAGCAGCACAATAACAATAATATCCTAAAATAGCTTCACTCCCTTGTACTACTTAAAGTCTACTAAGTAGGACCCTTCTGCGTATAGACTCAGGTACATGAAGTTTTTCCCGATCATCCCACTCTGGAAACAAGCAACGGCCAGCAGTGGAGCTGCTCTTCTTATTGTTGGAAGACCTATTTGAGTGTTTGCTTTATTATTTGCTTGCTGGGTTTCAATTTGATTATGTTTTTCTGCAACAGGTGCTGCAGGTAATTCTGGAGGGCTACTTTCTCTTACAGTTTGATTATTTGATGAAAACGAAGAAACTGTTATAAACATTATAATAATAAAAATTAAACGTAACGTAATGTGAGTGATTTGTTTGACATTGACAATATTGACATTGATGACAACAATGGGAAGGCAAAGAAGTATATTACCATGCAGCCTTTTTATCAGTTTGTTTTTTCACTTTGAACTTGAATACATTCAAAATACAAGTATGTGGCTTTAAAATGTTCATTATAGTGTATTTATTCAATTAAAATAGGTCAGAACAGTTAAAATATAACTTACCTTAACACAAATTGAAAATAAAATTAATTCCATGATTGAAAACTTCTGCATAGATTGGAATACTCTTACAGGAAATAAAACCGTTTGGTTTTTGCACTTTTTGTTGCACTACAGAAAAGTTTTGTTTCATTGAAATCGGGAATAATTTATCTTTGACCTGCCTTCTTTAAAAATCCTGATTATTATGGAAATAAATTCAACAAATTTAACTCTATTTATTTAACACGTTTCCGTTTGGTAACGTTTTTGTAAAATATGGAGGCGAGTTTCGCCGCCCTTCTTTACAAATGCTTCCCTATGCATAACATCGAATACTGGATGATTTCACTGACCTTTTGAGACCAGCTTAGGAACGCCGTCAGCCAATACTTTCAGTCCAGTTGTGTAGCAATTATACGCAGATTTCACCATCACAATGACCGTAGCCCCTGCATGGCTAGACTTACGGGTTCTCTCGGTGAAACACACCTAAACAAACTTATGTGTCATTTGCACGAGTTATAAATTATGAGAGTTTTGTAAAAAGTAAACCATACACCGATCAATCAAGCAGAAATTCAATGTAAATGTAGAAATTTGACGACACGGTTGGCGTAGTGCACTGTAGCACGGTTTCTCGCCTCGATTTCCGTAGTGTCCCGGGTTCGATTCCCGGTCGGGTCAATTTAGGAAACGATCTTTTCTGAATTGACTCGGGTCTGGGTGTGCTGGGAGACCCCCTTAGCTTATTTCCTTGTGTGGTACCTCGTAACACAGGGATATTAATCCCTACTTCGAGACCATTACAAGAGGTGTGTTGTCTGGCGCATAAAAAAAACAACAAAAAAAATGTCACAATGGAATGATAGTAACTATTTGAAATTAGAACGATGCTTTTCTTATTAATTGACTCAAACTCAAATAACTTTATTCAAATAGACTGTATCAGTATTTTCAAATCGTCAAATTTACAGCAAAATATACTAAATAATAGACATAAATACCATAATAATATGGATATGTAAATAAACAGTATACAGACATAATGCGACTCTACCACCGCGTCGGAGTTGTTTCTTGCTGAGAAGACCCGGCGAGAAACTCAGCAGTTACTCTTTTAAACTTGTTTTGGGTTTACAACAGGCGTTAGTAAAGTACAAGCAGAGTGTCATTTTGATACAAATAAATCTAATGATTGAAATGATTCTTAACTAAAGAATATAAAACAAAAAGAAAAAACCAACCATAAAAGAATATTATAACAAAAATTCATTTAAACAATTCAAAAAGAAAAATTGTTAGTCAGTACATACTAGGTACCTATTAACTATTACAATAAAACATCTGTTACAATAGAGCTATTTAATCCCGCATCGAGCAGAGCGCTTATACCCAGGCATTTTTATCTATAAGGTTTTGTAGTTTATTAGCCCTTTTTTAATAAAGCTGTTTTGATGTGATTTTTGAATCTATGTAAAGGTAACTCAAAAATGGTTTTTAGAATTTTGTTGTAATAATGTATACCTTGCCCCATATAGGATCCTAAAACTGTTTTGTAACCTAAAGAGTGGAAATGCAATTTTATCCTTATTCCTAGTATTTCTGCAATGTATGTCACTGTGTTTAGCATAGAGACCAATATTTTTTCTCACCAAAACAATGCAATTGTAAATGTATTGTGACGCCTACAGTGAGGATACTAATTTCCTTAAAAATCTCCCTAAGTGAAGCCCGTGCACGAAGCTTATAGATGGATCTGATCGCTCCCTTCTGGAGGATAAAGTTGGTTTGTATATCCGCCGCTTGACCCCAAAGTACAATGCCGTAAGACATTACACTATGGAAATAACTAAAATAAACTGAACGAGCAGTATCAACATCTGTTAATAACCTAATTTTTCTCACTGCAAATGCAGCCGAACTAAGTCTGCCTGAGAGAGCTGTTATATGAGGGTTCCATTGCAGTTTTGAATCTAGTATGATTCCAAGAAAAACTGTTGTATCTACAAGCTTCATAGTATAACCATCAATTTTTAGACTAATGGGGTTATCTTTAACATTAGGCAACTTAAAATTAATACATTTAGTCTTTTTTGCATTAAGCTGTAGATTATTTACTGTGAACCATTGTAAAACCTTTGAAAATGCGTCATTAACATCATCAAAAAGGTTTTTATTTCTGTCAGTTTTAAAGACTAAAGATGTATGATGTTGATAAAGGATAGGCCGCTTCTGACCTGACAATGAATCAAATCAACTAGATAGTATCATTTAATTTTAAAATTGGTACAACATAAGCGAAACGTTTGCTCCACCTGATAATTTTCTGCCGTAATTAAAAAGCAGTTCCGGCATAAACTTTTTGAAAAATGAACAGCAAATCACACACTGAATTTTTATAAAAATAAATGATACTACAAATTAACACGTTAAGCGCCACGTGTATTGTCATTATACACCCTAGTGCAACTCTCACAGCCCAGTGTATGACTGGTTATACACCTGGAGTGATAAACTTCAGAGGCCGATGTATCAGTGAATATACACCGCACCGAACATTTTGTATGGCGGCTTTGTAGCCCTGGCCCTCACAAATCGTTTGTATCTGGGGTATAGATTTGAGCTATAGTGTAAAAGAAATGGATTTTTTTTCAAATGAAATACTCGAAAGTTAGAGTTTCATATAATCATTTATTTATCTATTTTTTGGTATTATAACAACCGTTTTTGCTCATCTGTTATTATTTTAATAAATTTATATATCACAAAATGTCTTACTTAGTATTTATTTGGAAAAAAACTTATGTATTTGTACTTTCAATGAAATACTTCTTAACAATCAGACTTTTTATTTCGATAATCATCAGCCTATTCATTTATCTATTTTTATAATAAAAACCCTAATAATCCACCTTCATTTTCATGATCATTATATAAATATAAATTTATTTTATATTTTTTACAATAATGAAATGAAATAAAATACTCATGATTTAAATGAAAGCAGTCTAGTTTGCACAAAACGTTCTCAATTTCTCAGCGGAAGCCCTACAGAGAGCGAGACGTCATGCGGCTGCAATGTTCAACTTAGCAAATCTGCACCCGACTGTACTAATTACTAGCGAATGTGCTTCTGAGAGCAAACTATGAACAATGTTTGTTTCTATCGCTTTTGTGCACAAATGTACTTCCCGAGAAATCGAGCCACGTTTGATATTAGGAATTGCATTGTGTTCCCCACCCCCACTAGTGTTGTTGATCGAAAGTCGATTATAGTAGTGATATTTGTGATATTTGGACTAAGGAGTCTGTATGAGATAAGATGGGTTACTAGTCTTTATAAAACAAACTAATAGATGCAACAGGACTTATTGGTAACGAGTGACACACAAATCTATACCAATATTATCTCTTATTTGTTTGTAGGACGCTCTTACCAGAGCGGTCGTGGTCGTCATAAACTTGTCGTGTTCTGGGCAGTGATTGCCTTTACAGTTTCTCACCATCTCTGCCTGTTAGCGGTCATCTTGGAACACCCATGAAAAGGGCCACCCACAGCAGACTTGAATTGGTCGGGCTATCGCATGGGCGATCTAACGCGCGGCCTGGTGCCTTCGACTATACCTTGGTGAGCGACGAACGCGTATCAGCAAATAATATAGGGCTAAATTTTATGTTATATTTTAAAGGGAGAAACAGGAGTCTGTGAAATCGCAGACGGACAGCTAGTAAAAAAAAAATTTGGGACACCTTGCACCAAGATCATCTGACTCCAAACTAAGCAAAGAAAATACTATCTGTCAAAGACATATAAAAATACTGAAATAGATCGTTACACCCCAGACTCAGAACCAACACAATTTCCATTACCTACACGAATAGTTTACTTTAAGATAGTATTAAATTAATATTATCCTTTACCACCAATCGATTATAGACTACAACTATTGATAGTCGCGCAACTTATGTACTTATAAGTTCGGCGTTTTGAAAGCAAAGCTGCCATTTCGATATGTATGACTGTACTTGCTTCAACTGACCTGGAATAGGCTACACTCGTGCAAAAGGGTTTCTATCGATGCCACAAATGAACTGCGAATAGTGTTGTGTTGCTCCAAGACTTTTTCTACGCGTCACTTTTTATCTCTTTTTTTATTATTATCTCTCAAATATTGAGCGGTCGTCCAGCGGCGCTATTCCCTGAAGCATGTGACATGGGGGGTTGGGGCACATTTTTGAAATAGTAGTACTGTGGTGGCTTAGGGCTCGGAGATAATCTCATCTGCGCGCGCGAGCACGGGTTATGTCACGTACGGAGAGAAACCGCTCGGCCATTGGTCAAACCACCTATGTGGACCTATCACAGCCAGTTAAATTGAAGCCTTATCTCTTTTCCTTTTTAATACTCATGTTTTCTTCCACCAGGTGACTCTTAGGCCACCTCAGATAAAAAGAATTTTGCTGATGTTTCAATATTACAAGCCTTTAATGTAGGCGCTAGTAAATATATTTTCTTCTTTTTATTCTTCGTCTTTCACAGCCTCATCCGGTATAAAACTGTATAAATGACTCTACGACTGTTAGTTTGCTTGTATAATCTACTGCCATCTAAATTTTAGAAAAAAAAATTCGGCTTCTGGCCAGCTTTCGATATGATGGTTCCGATCCAATCTAAAGATCCTGTTTTTTTAAATAAATAACGTCGTTTTCTTTAAATTTGCAAGCAATAGGGCCATGCAAGTACTCGTAAATAAAATAGCACGATGCATTTGTGTTCAGGGATGTACCGCCCAAGCTCAAGCGTAAAAGTACATCTTAAACTGACCTCGCTTAGTTTTTGAGTTTATAGCATTTGGAGCTCAGCATATACTGGCGTTGCGCGTGCGCGGTTGCCAACTGTACCAGTTTACGGCAAACATCGGATGCCGCTCTGTTTTATGACGGACGATAAATACGATTGCACTGGCACATGCGGCGACGACTGTACTCGAGCCATTGCGGCAGATGGAAAGTATAGTTGAAGTAATAAAGTTTGGGACCTGCAAACGATTGTACCAAATTCTTTATCAATATTTGGTTAGGGTGAAAGTTATTGTTAATCAACAGTTAACTTTTGTGAGGGGAAGGTAAAACTGTTTTGATAACAATTAAGCAATCGTGACGAGCGTTCTTTTTAGATTACCGAAAGTAGACAAATGCGTCCTTCAACAGGAAATATGAAGAAACTACCTACAATAATGGTGTAAAGTTTTACTAGAATTCTAAAAAGCCTAAAATAAAGCACTACTCGGCATATCCTGCAAGCTTTAAGATCATTTAATAATTGTCCTAGATACGCCGCAATCTCTAAATTCCTATACTTAAGTTGGATGATCATAATTGACTTCGCAAAATAACTTAACCACTCCGACCTAATATCAGCGACCTCTCGTAGTCGGAGTTTACGCCACTTTGCGGGTCTTCAAACAATGTGCTGGGATTCACTCAACATAATAGGAACTTAATTTGTGATGTATTATACTGCAGGCAATCATTTTAGGGGCTGCATGTGTGTTTGCAATTCGGAAAAAGCGTTTGCGTTCACTAAAATAAAAAGATATAAAAATATGCATTTGCGTCAGAGAACACGCCACTTGTGTTTGGTGGTCTTCTTTGGCGTAGTGTGCTGTAGCACGGTTTCTCGCCTTGACTTACGTAGTGTCCCGGGTTCGATTACCGGTCGAGTGAATCCAGGAAACGATCTATTATAAATTGACTCAGGTCTGAGTGTGCTGTTAGATGCCTCTGGCTTAATTCCTGGCTCCTTGTAACAAAGGGATATTTATCATTACTTCGAAACCATGACTATTGGTGTTTCATCTGTAATAACTACACTCTCTTTTTAAAAGCCCCCATTGCCATACCTTAAAATACCGCCGGTGGGAGATCAATAATTCATGATTTTGATAAACATATTCTCGTATCAGTAATTAAGGTTTGAAATTGAAAAGAATATCATTGCTATTGAAAATTTCCCCCTCTCTGAATGAAGCCAATCTTACAAACTTGTGCGGAGAATCCGAACTTCTCCATTGGAGAATTTAACTTCGGCAGCAAAGAAGCTATCGCAGCATCTCTGGGCCAATTACACGGCCTTTTCATTGGCCTCTGGTACCAACTTTCTCATTAAACTTAACTGCACTATATGATAATTGGCATAGATAATCCTGTAAGGCTTTGTGTTCAGTTAAAGCAGTGCTGGTAATATTTCACGACCCGTTTAGATTGTGCTTGCAAGCAGCGTTGGATTGCAAAAGGTTTTCATTCTAGAACGCTTTATGTTATGTATTAAGTAAATAAGGAAATTCAATGCAATGGCAGCGATTTCGCTTTTAGCACCGGAGGTCGTGGGTTCGATGACAAACATTTGTATTAGTTGTGTGTCTGGGTGTTATTATCTATTTAAGTATGTACTAGTAATATTTAAGTATGTTTATCAGTCTCTGACACCCAATAGTACAAGCTCTGCTTAGTTTGGGGTCAGATGATCTTGGTGTAAATTGTCCCGGATATTTATTCATTTATTCAAATATCTAGGAGGGCTAACAGCAACATCATCTCACCCGTATTTTATAACGAATTTCTGATTTCAAGCAGCAGCAATACTTGGGAGTGTAAATTTAAAATATTACGTCCTGCTACCGTAAAAAGAAGATTTAATGAATGATTGATCAGACTTTTTTGTTTCGGATTTAGAAAGATAAAAGTTTTGACTGATTAAATAGGTTGCGATATTTTTTCTGACTGTATCTGATGTATTTCATGGTCACTAACGTTAAAATAGTTCAAAACGGGATAATTACCACATACCTTTTTTGTTTTGAGTTTTCGATATTTCGGCACTGTTGCTAGCGCCATGATCACGGAGTGGCTGAAGACCTGCGGGTGGGCTGTTATTGGCAGAAACTCACTATTTACTCGCACCTGTTTTTGACACACAACACTGACAGTATCGGCCCGTGAAACGACACTTTCTTGATTTTCTCGGTTTTTACACATTCGAAACACTAGATTTGAGACACTTGACAATTTAAACCTATCCTCAGTAATAGATTAAAAATTGAATAATCTCAGTAAATTCTAATTATGGGATTTATGACTATAATGTGTAAAATATAAAAATGTTAAAATTTGTCCTTTAATGAGTGATTTAATCCCGTATCGAAGATTCTAATGTACCTGATGTAGCTTAATGATAGCAAAGTATAGCTTTGCCAGTAGCAAACAGTCCTAGTCGTGTAAACATAGGGCAGCAATATGAAAAGTTTGTTTATAAAACTACAGCTGAAGTTATTAGTTTTAAGGGCAAACATGCGAGATAAGGAAATCTGCTGTAGATAACTGAATGTTTCATAATTAATTAATTATTTTGTTAGGCGAGTTCTAGGATCAGGGCTTCACAATGTAAGCCTAAATCTGTAGTAGTTAAATTAAAAGACAATTATAAACACAGACGCAGGAAGAGCGTTCCACTCCCTAGCGGTGCGGAATAGAAAAGACGCAGCCAACCATTTTTTTTTATCTGGGACATTTTACACCAAGATCATCTGACCCTTAACTAAGAGAGCTTGTACTATGGGTGTCAAATACTGATAAACGTACTTAAATGTTTCTGAATAAATACTTAAATGGATTATTACATTCAGACACACAATAAACACAAATGTTCGTCACGTAAAATGTTTGTCATGGATCGAACCTACGACCTCCGGTGCTAAATGCAGGATCGCCATCATTGCACCAACAGGCCAGCCCCCCGGTTCAGAACAAGTTTATCGACCGATTCAGTTATTGTCTTTTATTTTTAATGTTTTTTTTAAGTAGGGTAAAGGATAGTGTACATTCGCCCATACATTGCTGCCTATGAACCAATAGTCATGAAAAATACCTCTTAGGGCTCATAAATACATACACTTTAGTGTCAAAACGTAGTTTATGGACGGAAACTTCTGAGAACTCGATAAATATCAGAAAACTGAAAAATTTGTAGGTTATATTTAATAATACTTATAATGCGGAAGTTTTATTTACGTGAGTGGGACTAATGTTCTTCAAGCACATATTTTGTTGAGCTGCCCCTACTGTCAGTACTATGGAACCACTAGCTGAGCCACAATTTACACAAAATGTTGATTCCATTGTGATGATCGTAAATCCGTAATTATTGCTGAGTTAGCTATGTGCAGGTTACAAAGTCTATAAACGGTTAAATCTAAAAGGAGGTAGGTCACTACAGAGAGCCATCAACGTTCGTTTTTTAAGCCGAGTCATAAGAATAAAATTATTAATTAATAAACAATAACACAGCATTGCAAATTGGAAGCGAAAAATACAAGACGTGCCGGTATTTTTTTTGCGTTGATTGAAGTGTCAAGTAAACCGAACGTCAATAACTTCTTTTTTTTTTGGCTTCGCACAAAGCTGATTTAAGCCAATGTATAATGTAATCTAAAATAAAAATTTGATTAAACATCTATCGAATTGACAGTAATGTATTGTTACTCATTTTTGAGAACCTTTAGTAAGTTCAGAACTACATTTTCTTGCACAAACAAGGTTTTTTTTGTCAAGTCAAAGTAAATTAAAATATTGTTGCGATGGCTAAACAACAGAGGGCACAAAAAAATCATAAACGGAATTAAAAAATGATTTCGTACGATAAATCTTTTCAGTATTTTTAATTTTGATATTAAAAATCAGAAGTGTCCGCGACAATCTAATAAGTGATAATCATGCCTTAAATCATGGCCAGAAATATGACAAATGTCAAATGTTTGTTGGTTCATAGGCCAACTTCGGCATTGTCCTTTTATGTAATTTGGTTTATGAAAACTTAGGGTCTTTGGCTTTAACATATCAAATTATAGATTGCTACCGCTTAGCGGATCATTTACTATTATTAAAACAAATTTATCGAATCGGTCGATAACTTCGTTCTGATCGTGGAAAAAGTCGCGGGCAAAAGTTAGTATTTGCTACATTGTCCGTTTTTAACCCAAAACTTTAGCATTTCACGTCCAATATATACGAAGTGGTATCCAATGGAGAGTTAACTTATAAAGTGACTGCAAAATATGATACAGTGAAATGTGCTCATTTTTATTTCACGATATTTTTGAAGATGCTTCCAAGCCAAATGTGGAATCCGCACGTCCTCAGGCGACTAGCAGCATCACGTTGGCTGTCTCTATTCTCTACAGTCTGCTGTATTGTATTTGTTGCTAGCAATGTTATAGCTAGAGCATCTTCAACTGACTTCAAGATAAAGGAAGTAGTGTAGCCTAGTTTTGATTAAATATCGTTGAATAATCTCTTAGGAAATGACATTAGAAGAATTGTGAATAATGTTGCAAAATGAATTAAATGAAAAGTACAAAATAAATTGAAATTTTGTGAACCATTTACTTAAATATCACGGTAGAATAAATAGTTTTTCTTAGTATAAGTAGTTAGCAAGGAGTCTGAGATGTCTCAATTCCAATCCTAAGCAGACAATTTATATGGTGTTCGTTATTAAATGTAATGAAAAAATATGATAGTGGTGTAAAGTACCGTTTACAAACCATAGAACCCTGAAAAAGGCGGAAGACTCTTCACTATGTCGGGTTTATATTCATTTGGTAAAGTATGGGTACCTAAACGTCCCATAAACATAACGTCACTATAAGTTAAACTCACCTCTATTTTTATCGGCGTATTCGTTATTTTTCATTTCACCTATAATGTACCACTACTTACCACAGACTTGAAAGGTCTCCACCATCTTTCTCCACGTGTTTTTGTCGTTGCCATGGTCTGACCCTCGCTGCAATAGTTCTTTCATTATTTTGGTCATTGCATCATCATTTTTGAGGCCTTCCTCTTCGCCTATGACCATTTGTGGCATGCCACGGGGTAGTAATTGGCATTTGCGTATATTCTGTGAAAAATTACGTTCGGAATTAAGGTTGTTTTCTTGATAGCGACTGTTTTTCTTTCCATCCTGCATATGATATTCGAGGCGTCATGTTATATTCTTAAAGGAGCTTTCAAAATATGAAATTCTTACATCCTCTAGTGAGTTGTATCATTACGAGTGCATCGCGCGTCAACAATCTACCTAAGTTTAATGTATACGTGCCTTTTTGCTACTTCCTAGGCTAGCAGAAAGTATTTCTAACATTACATTTGAAAATAGCTTCTTTGATGTCACAAGTAATAAGTATTGACTGTCCAGGACGGAAATGTAGCGATGAAAAGGCAGCCAGCATTCCCCTCTAGGCTTTGTTGTCAGTAGACTTTTATGGCAAATAGTAATGAAGTTTCTAATAAAGATAGAATATGCGCCAGACAACACACCTCTTGTAATGGTCTCGAAGTAGGGATTAATATCCTTGTGTTACGAGGTACCACACAAGGAAATAAGCCAGGGGCGTCTCCCAGCACACCCAGACCCGAGTCAATTCAGAAAAGATCGTTTCCTAAATTGACCCGACCGGGAATCGAACCCGGGACACTACGGAAATCGGGGCGAGAAACCGTGCTACAGCGCACTGCGCCAATCGTGTCGTTACAAAAAATACTAGAAAAAAAAAAAAATTCGGACCCTCAAGATATCGAGCGGGATCTTTAGGGTTTAAAATTCGATTGTTTTTAAGTTTTCAGTCTATAGACATAAAATCAAGCATTTTAAAATGCAAAAAATAAATAAATTAATAAAATTATAATAGCTTATTTTTATAACAAAAGTTGATAATACCTAGCTTAACTTATTAACTATGAGGTTTAAAGTTATATTCTTTTTTTCAGTTTTTTTTTCTAGTTGGCGTTAGGTTTAACACTTTCAAAGCTTATCAATGACTAGTCTTTTTAGACCGAGTATTTCAGGGTTAAGTTAAAATGTATGATTAGGAGGTAAACTGTTAAAATTTATCTATAAAAATGTTGTATGACAGACTATTGAATACTCGGTTTTCACATAATAATAACATCATAATCTCTAACCCTTATGTATTTATATGCCATCGTATAGGCATGATAGTTTTTCAAAAAAACTATTAACGCGCTGAGAAAAAACCACTACTAATACAAAGTGCCTATTTCAAATTCTTTTACATACGAGTACAATTTCTTGCATCACAAGTGTCCCAGTGGCAAGTGCAAGTGCATCCAGTTTCGAGCGGGACGCGTCTATGAATACGCAAATAGAGACCGCGCTTGCCTTAAAAATTTAGACGTCACTTTACCTGGCATTCCTACGAGAAAGCAATTGGACTTGGAGGTTAAGCTTTAAAGTTCTTCTTCAAAAGCTTTTTAAATATTTTGTAGATTTAGAAAGTTGAGCATGGAGATTGTTCTACTGAAGAGGATAGTAAGTTAAGGGTGGATGCTAGCTGTCGCAACTTGCTACTTGAAATAATGATGTGGCATGATATACATCAGGTAATACAGAAACGTTCGGATTGAAAATTGAAGTTGTTCAGGTTTCTTACTTTTCTTAAGTTAACTTACAAAAAGTATGAAAGTAATTAGGAATCTTAAAAAAATATTACATTTTAGATAATTTCCTCATCTAGTACATACCGAGTATCGGTATAATCCCCCTTTATAAATTCATGGAAAAGGCCTATGATAACATGTATTGTGTACATGTACAACACAGTATAGTGTTTCCGGTTTACTCTTACACTAAATTTAGTGATTTAATTGGAGTTGATCTTCGTTTGTTGTGAACTATAACAACATAGATAAAAATTAGGTATATAATGAATAATTAACACATTTTACGATTGTACACTGTTTTGAAGAAAATCGATTATAGAATTTCGTTTCACATAAATTGTTTCACATATTATCATTTCATCGAATAATAAATACGAAGAATAGTTACTTCAAAGAAATTCAAATCATAGATTTTTGTTACAAATAAAATGAATTTATTAGAATATTCATATCATAAAATATCAAATCAAGTATTATTATTGCTCATAATGTTTGGCTTTTGTAAGAAGTATTCTCAAGAACATTTTTTTTTGCCGCTTAGGTTCATTCGCTGGAAATTCGCTTCTTCATTCACCGATGTGGTCACAGTTCTAACCTTTTTTTTTGCGCCTGGAAATGCATTTAGGCATTCTCAAGGCCCTAGGTTCGGGACACCAGGAATGTAGGACTCTGATCTCTTGAGAAAACAGAGACCCCTACCCACTAAAACCTGGCGGTGGTCATCTTTGGCGCAGAATGGAAGGGACCCGGGATCCCCAACAAGGGAGAGACTGGCTGCTCAGGAGGAGCAAGCTCAACTTCAGTGGACGATAACACAGACCACTGTGTCCGAAGACTTGCGTTACCGTCTTCCTCGGGATCGCAAACCGAAACACACGCAGGCCCCCCCACGTGCGCTTCGCGACCCCAAGGGCCCTTTTAGTCGCCCATTATATTCCCCTAACCGCAGGGAACGTCACAGTTATAACCTAACCTTACCAAAAGAGGCTTCATAAACTAATGTCTGATAATAAATCGATCACGGCGCTACTGTAGTCACGAAAACTTCAACTCTGTGTTTAAAAAATATTTTTAATACAATTACGCGAAACAAAGACGTTAAACTGTTATAAATAAGTGTTCAGTACGGCGAAGCATAAGTGTTATTGTTATTTTACAGTGAAAGCTTATTAAAGTGACACCATTTTACAAAATACTGGACTGTACCCATAATGTAAACATACTGTAAACTGTTGTGACAGAATGTGAAGAAACTGTGATCAAAAACAAAGCGGAAAGTAAATGAATATTCAGAAATCACTTGGACGTTCTATTTCTGTTACTGTGCAAGTAAAACAACAACAAAACAGTGAAAACATACCAGTGACATATTCGTTATTAGTGATGATAACTGATAAGTGCTATAAGTGGGGGTACTAGTCAAAAAAATATTTACTCTCATTAATAACTCTAACGACTTCAAATTCGCAAGCTAGCTTATGGTCACAAAATTCGGTGCTCCAGCTGTAAGCCGGATAGCTGGGTTAGAAGCGGTGTGGATTTAGATGCCCTGCTCAAAAGGTCGCAAGATCAATCCCTAGGGTGACATCGATAAAAATATTTTTCAGCTTTTTTGTCACTTCTATGATTGAAATTGACATTTAAGTTGTATAAAAATTAACTTTTTTCCTTTCACAAGAATAAGTTTTAAATAAAATGGATTTTTGTTGTGCAGGCTGCTTATCTGCTATCCCAAATAGATAATACCTTGTTTGCTCACGATGTCATGATAAATATGACTTAGATTGTGCAAATGTCAGCTGGCAAAGATTTCACAATACCATGACAAAAGAAAATAAACAATCTTGGATTTGTCAATCATGTTCCTGTAAAAAGCCAAAGGGGGACAACACCAACACTCCGATTCGCTCAATTCAGTCAACCAGTGCTTCTACGCACAATACTGGTAATGAAAACGTGACTATAAGGAAAGTATCTGCAGTGTCTAGAAGAGACACTTCAGATTCTGATAATGATATGAGCCGCCTGGGAAATGATACTGAGTATGATTGTTCTACAAATATAGAAACACCAGAAAACGAGATGATTTCGATCAATTATCACCAATTGGAGAAATTATTAGACAGAAAATTAGAAAATATCAAGCAGTCGCTTATATCCGAACTGAAATCTTCATTTTTATCTGAAATAACAAAGACAATTACAGATCTTAAAGGCGAAATGAAGCAAGAAACGAATTCTCTACATTTAAAACAAGATAATTTAGAAAAACATATAAAACAAATGAACATAAAAATTACTAATCTTGAAACCGAAAATATGAAATTGAAGTCTGATATGAAAAGTCTAACCAAGAGTAATAATAATACCCAAATTGATATACGCTCATCCAACTCTAGTGAAGTTTCTACAGCGCAAATCATATCTGAAATAGAAAACAAAAGGAAAATTGTAATATATGGTTTCAATGAATATCCTCAAGAAACAGAGAGAGAATTATACGATCGAGTTGTTGCTGCTTTCCACGACATTCTTAGAATAAACTTAACAGGATACATAGAGTGCATAACTAGGATGGGCAAATCAGGAAAAAGAAGACCAATGGTGGTTGATATGTTGAGCAGAAAAATGACAGAACACATACTTAAAAATAATCACAGATTCAAAAATACTGGATTAGCTATAAATAGCTACCTGGATGAAAAGTCATTAAAAGAAAGGAAACTATTGATAGATATTCTTGTTGATGCCCGCAAAAACGGTTCATTTGCAAAAATCATTAACAATAAACTCTTAATTGATGGCAAAGAGTATACTCCGAAAAATCAAACGAACCAGCTGTTAGATTCATCGCTACAATCAAACAATAGTGTGGTCATTAACGCTGACCCCACCCTGAATCAAATAACTACGAATACTAACTTCGCCTGTTCTGATAAGCAAACTAGTCCCAGATTACCCTCAGAGGATCCAACTACATCTAGGGATGATAATTTTCGTCGCTGACTTTAGTATATTGTTCCAAAACATATGTAGTTTAATGAACAAGCGCCACTTGATAGATGCACTAATTGAAGATCACAGTGAAATACAAGTTATTTGTCTCTCAGAGACATGGATAACCAACTCGAATCTGAACTTAATGCGCATAGATGGAATGAAGCTTGCATCATGTTTCTATCGTTCTGTACACGAAGGTGGCGGAGTGTGTATCTTCATAAATGAAAATTATAATTACAAAGAGCTTTCAGACATTAATGCATTATCTATAGAATATCTTTTTGAATTGTGTGCAATAGAAATTTCAGAGTCAAATCTTGTCATTGTTTGTTTGTATTGGCCCGATAATAAAAGAATGCCCGAGTTGTTTTTTGATTCATTGGAGAAACTTTTGCAGCTTTTGCTTTTGAAATATAACCAGAAAAAAATAATAATAGGAGGTGACTTCAATGTAAATGTTTTGAAAAAATCTGCTTTAATTTTTAATCTTTTAGAATGAATGAAAAGTCTAAATTTTCACCAACATATAGAGGAACCCACTCGAATAACCGCCACCTCTGCGACTTGTATAGATTTAATATTTACTAATTTTCAAGAACAAAATCTAAACACTAGTGTCAATGAGTACGGTTTTTCTGATCACAAGGGAGTATCTATCTCTCTTCCAACTCCTAGAGCATTTCGAGATCACAATAACTGTAGGTTTATAAATAAAAGGTTTTTTGGAGAGAAGAATATCAATAAATTTAAATTAGAGCTCAGCAAAATTGACTGGAATAATGTTTTAACTTCGGATGATGTAAATGATAATTATAATAGATTTCATAACTGTTTGCTTCGCATACTAAATAGGTGTATACCCATTGTAAAAATTAAATTAAAGAATAAACAAAAAAAATCTTGGATGTCTTCTGGCATTAAAATATCTTGCAAAAACAAACGTTTGTTAAAGTCCTTTTTAGCTAAAAATAATAACCCTGTTTTACACAAATATTATAAGCAATATGAAAAAATTCTAAAAAAAATAGTAGAAAAATCTAAAAGAAACCAGAATATTAAACGAATAAAAAAATCTAATAACATTACTAAAACAACATGGCAAATTGTAAATGAATGTACAAATAAGCTCAAACGTAGGGAAAATAAAAATATCAAGTTAAAAATAAATAACATTTTAATAGAGGATCCGTCTGTTATTGCTAATTCATTCAATAATTACTTCTCATCGATTGGGAAGGACGGCTACTCGCGCTATGCGATGACACCGTCACCGCCGCCTGCCGGCAGACCAGTCCTAAACTCGTGCACTAATTCAATGTTCCTATCGCCAGTCCACGTTAGGGAAGTCCGTGACATTTTTCGTCGGTTAAAGAACAAAAATAGTTCTGGACACGATGAACTGCCGCCTGTGCTACTAAAAAAATGTGCGGACAAATTAGCTTTACCGTTAGTAGTTTTGATAAACCAATCGTTTAAAAACGGCGTTTTTCCAGATTTGCTCAAGATTTCAATAGTAAAGCCATTATTTAAAAAAGACGACCAATATAGCCTCGCTAATTATCGGACTATAGCGTTGTTATCTACCATTTCCAAAATATTTGAAACTGCAATGTCCGACCGTCTTTACTCATACTGCGAAAAATTTAAAATATTTAATGATAAACAAAATGGGTTTAGGAAAAACAAATCGACGACTCTTGCTGTTTATAATTTCATACAAAGTGTTCTTGCAATTAATAACGAAAAAAAGCGCGCGATAGGCCTATTGCTTGATATGAGCAAGGCATATGATAGGGTTAAATATGATATACTGCTCTGTAAATTATATGGTATAGGTGTGAGAGGTTTAGCTAATAAATGGTTCGCATCTTACTTGACTAACCGAAATCAATATGTTGAAGTAGAACATCACAACAGCCATTCAGGCCGCACAGCAACTGTACGCTCACAAATAGCGAAAATGACTATGTCAATTCCACAAGGGAGTGTGCTCGGATGTGTTTTGTTTTTAATCTACATTAACGATTTACCACAAGTAATCGACGTACCCTGCACTCTATTTGCAGATGACATATCCATAGTAATTCCTGTTGAAAATAACGATACTTATAATGTACATAACATAATCCAAAGCACACTATCTAAAGTAAATATCTGGCTAAACGAACATAATTTAGAAATAAACTTAAGTAAAACGAAATTAATTGAATTCCGTCCGCACCAAAGAAACCCACTAGATTTAAATTGCAAGTTTAACCAAGAGGAAATAGAATTAGTTGATAACTATCCCCTCTTAAGTATAACAATAGACTCTTATACAAATTGGAAAGAACACATAAATAAAGTAGCGATTAAGCTATCAAGATTTTCTTACGCATTAAGAGAACTTAAAAAAATATCAGATTATGATTCTGCAAAAAGCGCCTACTATGCGTATGCACATTCTTGGCTGACTTATGGCATATTGTTATGGGGAAATAGTACCGGAGTTGCTAAACTATTCCGACTGCAAAAAAGATGTGTAAGGATTTTGGAAAATTTAAATGTTATGGATAGTTGCAAACCACACTTCACCATGTTAAATATACTGACCCTACCATCATTGTACATATATTCTGCTTGTGAGTTTGTAAGAAAATATCCCCATTTCTTCCCATGTCACCAGCGTCCCCGAAACCTTAGGCCAAAAATTAAATTAGCCCAACCAACCTGCAATTTGGAAATGTTTCGTAGAGGTCCTCTCTCGTTGTGTGTGAAAATTTACAATAAATTACCCGACAAAATTAAGGATGAGAGTAAAATAAATAAATTTAAAAAAATATTAAAGAAGTACCTTATTGAAAAATGTTTCTATTCGCTGCAAGAGTTTTTAAATGGATAAAATTATAATGTATGAGTATTATGCTAATGTTATAGTTAAGTAATATCAAATAAATCTAAATAATATAAAATAATTTAATTACCCATTAATAATTATAAATAGATTATAAGTATTTGCTGTGCCCTTGCAGGGTCATGTTTGTGTCCAAATACATTTTATTAACATCTTTGTAACAACATGGTGCAATAAAGACTTTGAACTTTGAACTTTAAATTAATTACATTTCTGTGAAGTAAATAGTCGTTGAAAAAATAATATTTGACATGAAAATATGTGGACTGAATAGTTCATGAAGTAAATAGTCGTTGAAACAATAATATTCGAACAGAAAAAAATTGGCAGCGAATATTCTATGAAACATTTTCTGTGAACCGAAATTCTATGAAAATTCTGTCTGTGAAACAAGGGATCACCACATTCAACATCAAGGGGCGCGATGACCTTCTTTTACAAAACCTTGTCGAGGTTAAATATATTTATAACTCGTTCTTATATTTAGCTTTCTACTGTGCTGTGCTAAAATGAACACTCAATTACTTACAATTTGATTTTGACGAAGTGATTATTACCTACGCACATTTTGTGAGAGAACATAAAATCATAATTATTTTTATAAAAATGCTTTTTACTTCTTTACCTACCATACCTTCATACCACATTTTATATACAATAATCACCCAATGTATAAACTGAGTAGTACGACAAACACATCCTTGCCACAAATTTAGGAAAATTATAGCATCGATTACTCCAGCGAATGAAAACTTCTTATTTAGACAAACAACAAAGTTTCTAAAACATGATTTCAATTTATCTCCACTAATTCCCTAGGATGGGAGTAAGCTCCCAGTGCATAATTGCTAGCCCAAATCTGCATATAGATAGACTAGTATTTATGTAAAATAGCACACACATATAACAAAATAGATGACGCAAGACTTTCCCTTCTAAGCGTGCCATTCTTTTAACGCTAATTGTGACGACACGATATCTTTTTAGTAATAAGAATCGGCCATCTATTCTCAACTATCCATTACGGGAATTATGCAATTCACTTTCATTTCATGGTCAGTGGTCACCATACAAATACACCTGGTAAGCAAATGTGAATAAATAAAAATAATAAATAAAATAATAATAAATAAAATACAAATCAGTCGAATAGTCACTATTTTTTAAAGTCAGTTGAAAAAGTCAAATTCTCACTAACATAGATACTACGAGGGCGGCACTGAACTTTCGGGAATAAAGGTATTTAAAGTGAATTTTTTTTTTATTACTTATACACGGAAAGTACGCTCGGAGTTGCCTGAGCATAGGGTTGAACGCTTCACTTTCAGCCCTAGGGCTGTAAAGTTTTTTTCAGCCCTAGGGCTGAAAGTAAATAACTGTCAAATTTCACCTTCTATTTTGACATTCCTTTTGCGGCAAGTCGATGTATTCTATTCAGCCACAGCTGGTGGATGGAAATCTAGTACAGTAGCTGAAGGCTACATCGAGGAATCGGTCAATAACAAGGCAAACATTTCAAATCAGTTGACTAAAACAATAAATTACCTACCAGGTACTTCAAAAGATTGACAGGATGAAGAGATTGTTCTATCACCAACATTTACTCAAGATGCTCAAGTTTCACAAAAAATATCAACTATCAACGTCCCAGGAAGTAACCTCTCTCTCTCGTTTAACAATGGCTCTAATTTTAATATAAACTTAAATGAAATAGAAATATCATCAACTTTGTTGTAGGTAATGTTTCAATAAAATTTTGTTGGTTGAACTTATGCATCTGATTTTTATTTACTTTCCTTATAATCGTAATGAAAAGCAGAGTGTTTACCTCGGAAGAAAGACCTTTTCAATGCCCTCGAACTATTAGCGCTCTCGCTACGCTCGCGCGCCAAACCATCTCGTGCATTGAAAAGGTAACTTTCTCACCTTGTGTAACAATCTACTATTAATATTTTCCGAAGTATTCTCCTTGGAACTTGACCCATTTTTCCATTCCATGGAACCAATTATTAGAGCATTCATTCCATTCTGAAGTTGGGGTATTTAAAATTGCCGTTTTGTAGGCGTTTACAGCTACTTCAGGTGACGAAAATCGTTGACCACGCAATTTATTAGTAATTTTGGGGAAAGTGTAAAAATCATTCAGGCTCAGGTCAGACCTGTTCGTCGGATGGTCTAATAATTCAATGTTTTCTTCTTTGGGCGGTATGAGAGCTCGCATTGACGAGGTGGAGGATGATGCGGCGGTTGCAGTTCTCTTAATGGAGTTGACCTGCGGCAAACAAATGCTAGCATACCATTCTGCATTGACCGTTCTTTGTTTTGGAGACAAACGTGGCCACTATTGTTTTGCAACACTCTGTGAACGAACAACTGCATCAACTCATTTCCGAACACCCAAACTCGTGACTGCTTTTTTGTGTCGGGTTCGTATGCATTTAACCAGGATTAGTCTCCCTATACGCTGTATACAGCATTTGAAGATCCTCCTTGGAATCTCTCGAGAGTTCTGACACACCAAGTAACGCGAGTCACTTTTTGCTCCTTTTATTAGTATTGGTGGTATTTTTGGCGTCGTGGCCTAGTGGTTAAGCACTCCAACTCGGATCGCGGATCGTGTAGTCCTGAGTTAAAATCTGGCCAGAAACTAAATCTACGTGTTCATTGTTTAATTTCTGACTAACTCCCCGGTGATGGAAAATATCGATAAAAACCAAATCGACCCGGATAGCGGCGGAAGGCTCACCTCCTACCACGTTAGGTTCGAATACCATTGGTGAAAAGTGGGCTTCTGAGTGTTCCGTTCACCATGACGGCAACAGCCTCTGAATATCACGTTTGGGATAAAGTCGTGATGGTATGTTATGTTATTAGTCTTTTGATAATATACCGGTATATTCATAATTTGACATCCGTTGCCAGAACGATTGGGCGAGGACTAAATGAAGCAGTGTCAAAATAGGTGCACAGGATTTATTTTTGGCATGCAATGTTTGTACACTCGCGTTATTGATTTAAATATATGTCTGTGTTAAATAGCCTCTGTCTCATTCTAATATTTTGTCTTTGTTTGTCCATTTCCGTTGTGTTTTCTGTATCAGCTAGGCCACTGGGTTGTTTAGGATAACGGTTCGGAGATCATTTATCTAAAAAGCGCATTTGAGCAACTGGGCAATGATCAGGAAACATAGCTTTCTGCAAAAAGAAGTGAATTTGCATGTCTGTAAAAGTAGTTACAAACTGAGTTCCTCACCTGGTCTGTCCCCAAAGTTACCTTATTTACTTTAAAAACGAAACCAACAACGCATTCATTGGTGATCCCCTGTTTCACAGACAGAATTTACATAGAATTTCGGTTCACAGAAAATGTTTCATAGAATATTCGGTTCAAATATTTTCATGTCAAATATTATTATATCAACGACTATTTACTTCATAGAAACTTACTTCACAGAAATGAATCAATTTAATAACAGACATTAGTTTAATAAGCCTCTGTTGGTTAGGTTAGGTTAGAACTGTGACCACATCGCACGAGCCGAGCGAGCTTGCCGCGGCAGCGGCCGGCGAGTGCCAGAAGCGAATTTTCGGCGAATGAACATTAATGGCAAAAAAAATATTCTTGAGAATACTTCTCACAAAAGCCAAACATAATGAGCAATAATAATACTTGATTTAATATTCTATGATATGAATAATCTAAGAAATAAATTTTATTTGTAACAAAAATTTAAGATTTAAATTTCTTTGAAGTAACTATTCTGCGTATTGATTATTCGATGAAATGATATCAAGAGAAACATTTTATGTAAAGCGAAATTCTATGAACCGATTTTCTATAAAACAGTATAGTAGCAATAATAGCATTAATTGAATACCTGTGAGTTTGCGTCACGTAAACGCATATAAATAAATATATAGAATACTTGAATGCACAAAAAATGTGCCTAATTAAATAAATAAATATGCGCCAGACAACACACCTCTTGTAATGGTCTCGAAGTAGGGATTAATATCCCTGTGTTACGAGGTACCACACAAGGAAGTAAGCCAGGGGCGTCTCCCAGCACACCCAGACCAGAGTCAATTCAGAAAAGATCGTTTCCTGAATTGACCCGACCGGGAATCGAACCCGGGACACTACGGAAATTGAGGCGAGAAACCGTGCTACAGCGCACTACGCCAATCGTGTCGATTATTTTTTTACAGAAAGAAATTTAGGCACCCTTATCGCTACAGAGCGTTTTTTCCATGCATTCCTCCGACCGTTAGCGTTGGCAAATAAAATGCATGGTTTTTTTCTCACATCAGATCGGTCGGTTATCTTCCTTTGTGATTGACTGTCGTTTTGCTATCAGCGGTTTATTGGTAATTCTCACAGCATTTCACTCAGTAATCCCGAAGAGCCCAAGGCCGCCTCACAGGCCGTGTTTATTTGACGCCGACTTAGGCCCGAGTTTGAGGGTGACGCAAACTTAGGGATACCATGATTAAAGCTTTGGTTGAAATAAAATGTTGTCTAGTTGAACTATTACTGTAATTATTTTGTTTGTTCAATTATAGTAATTGTTTGCACAACTAGAGACTTGAGTCTTTTCACAATAATGTTGGGTCTACAATTTCCTTAGAACTTACGAATGTTTTAGTTTGTTATTTCTTTCTGTTTTTTAGACACTTAAGGAATAATGACAGACATTTATGTGACAAACATTGTGTTTGATGTGTGTCTGGGTGTTATTTCATTTTCTATTTATGTATGTATTTAGAAACATTTAAGGATATTTATCAGTCTCTGACACCCATAATAGTACAAGCTCTGCTTAGTGTATTATATTTTATGCTTGTATAATATGTTTGTTATAGTAAGCAATATGGCGTGTGACCTTTGACTATATCGCAAAAAAATTTGTTGAAGGTAAGAGCTTGCTTAAATATAAATAAAAAATTCGACTGTCCGAAATTATAGATTAAACGTGGTCCTCTTGCAAAAACAGTCGGTTGCAAAGAAACAGTAGCATTTCTTATACTCTTTTGTTTTTAAGGGGCTTGAGGATAAAAACGTATTAGAGAAATTCATTTGATGTGCAGCTGGTAAAATGAGAAGTAAAATAAATTAAAGAGAGTAAAAAGAAAAAAAAAACAAGTTGGTTTTTATCTAAACTCTAAACACAAACATGTCTTATTAATGTTTGTAAGTCCTATAAGAGGATCGCACCCACTATTCGTTCATTGAATGAATAGTCAAAAAAAAGCGTCCAAACAATCAATCCTAATCATGTGCAAATCAATCAATTCCAATAATGTGAAATTGCATAGACTCGCATAATTTTATCAACATCGTGTTCGTGATCCGGAAACGTCATTTACATAAATAGGATTAATGATAAAAACGGGATACATTGCTATGATAACTGTCACTAGCAAAGCAATTATGAGAAAATACATTTGGCATTGGAGTCAAAATACTAAAATATGACCATGCACCACGCTTGCTGAAAAAAAGAGTAGATACAATTAATAAAAACGAGTATGCGCCAGAAGACTTGTCATGGTCTCGAATAAGAATGAATAGCCCTGTGTTACGAGGTACTAGACAAAGAATTAAGCCAGGGGCGTCTCCTAGCACACCCAGACTCGAGCCAATTTTGAAACGATCGTTTCCTGATTGACATGACTGGGAATCGAACCCGGGACACTGCGAAAGTCGAGGCGATGAACTGTACTACAGCACACTACGTCAATCGTGTCGTTGGAAGTAGAAGTAGAAGGGTGAGGACTAAATTGGTTTTTATTTGAAATAATTTTTCTTTACGGTTAACCATGGAATTCCACCTGAAAGAAAACGGCCGTGAGGCCCAGCTATAAGGTTGACAAGTACAGGAATGCAGCTGCGACTGCTACTGAGCCGGTCAAGCTCATCCTGAAGGTCTGCCTATAAATAATTATCCCTGCATTAAGTTTCGCCCCGCAAGGCCATTCTCACCAGAGGCACTGGATGTCTTCTTCTTGTTTTATTATGGGACTAGCTTTTGCCCAGCCTTTCTTAAGCTAGTTTTTTATTTTTTCTTGCGATTTTTAGGACTGCGATGGAATGGCACCGGAAAGGAGGCACAGAAGAAGGAGGCGAGACAAACGAGATGTGCATCAAAAGGAGTGGCTAAAATTGGCTACCAATTGTGTGGGATGGAGATTGAGGAGGATTTTGGCCTGCAGTGGGACGAAATGGTCTGATTTAGGTTAGCTTTTGCCCGCGACTTCGTGTTCGTAGCAGTTTTTTTACATTCCCGCAGGGATTGCTGGTAATCCTCCCTGGGTGCTCTTCTACACTCCCCAAGGAACCTACAATCAAATTTTAGCGTGCCATTTCCAGTACTTTGACTTTGCGTTGTCGTCAGTCACTTGAGTGTCGAAGAGTATTGGTAGCGAGAATACTCCCATCGTGTTCGTGAAATGAAACAACTTTACAGATTCTACTCGCGGAATTTATATTTTAACATTTTCCAACCCGACGTTTCGACTCCTTTACAGCAGTCGTGATCACGAGATAACTCGGATGTTATATGTCAAGAAAGTAAATTATTTACATAGCAACCGTAACTCAACTACCGTCATTTTCACTATCATCCCCGGGAACGTTCCTATCCACCCAGAAAGAACTAACCGTATCTTGAAGTCATACAGTATTGTGCTGCCCCTAATGAGTTTTACTACCAGGTCCCAAGCAGGTGGTAGATTCCAACCATCTTCCCTATTGAAATGTGCATGTTTTTAATTTCAATGGCCTCCCGTAGAATTCTAGGAACAGACCGTTTCTCCCTAGCGAGGGCATGTTCACAAACTGCTGACTTATTTTTTCTACGATTTTTGACATCTTCGATATGCTCGATATGATATGTTTGATTCGTTTACCGATGCTCCTCTTGGTCTGTCCTTGTACGAGAGCCCACAATCACGTCGGGTTAGAAAATGTAAAAATATAAATTACGCGAGTAGAATCCGTAAAGTTGTTTCATTTCAATGTGTAGAGTTCGCGTGAATATAAGAAAATAATATTCACCTCGTGGTTATTGACAAGGTATATTATGGTCTATGATGGAACATGTCTTCCTAGTGAACACTTATTCACTCCAGTCTTGCAGAGACCCAAGTCACAAGTCAAGTATAAATACGAGTACAACTCCTTATTGGTTCAAATTCCATTATTTAGATGTTTCATAATTAATGTAGAATACAAGTGTTAATTACATTCCCATTATGCATTCCCTTACTTCCATAAGAGCAGAGACGCGAACTGAATAAATTAATTTTGAACTTAGAACGCGTTGCATATAATATTGCAATTTGCATTTTAAAATGTTTTGTGTCTTTACACACGACGGGTTGCCAGAAGGGCAATAATATGCTTGGTTACGGGATTTAGTTGAGACGTACACAGCAATGCCCATTGGCAATAAAAAGTTTATATTTGGTGCAATATTTTGTGAAACAGTTTGTTAAAAAAATTAAAAATATGTTGACCTTAGATTATTTGGCTTGACACACCAACTGTCGTGATCTCAACTTGTCAACCTTAGCTACGAGATACCCAGCAAGGGACGTCACCCAGTACACCTAGTCACGAGCCAACGTATAAAAGTTCGTTTTCTGAATTGACCCGACCGGGAATCAAACTCGGAACAGCGAACAAGTCAAGGCCAAAGTCAAAAAAGAAACCACGTTACAGAACACTGTGCCAACCGTGTTGTCTATTTTATGAAGTTTGCAGAATTTCAGTGTTTTCTGAAGACCATATTTGAAATGGTTTAGGCATTAAAGTCGCTGAGTGTAAAGGTGCACGCCTAACAGCAGTTGTAACTCAGGCTGCGCTCAAAACTTTATCAATAGTCGAGCTTGTGTTTTGAAATTAATTCTGCACGAGTTTTTATTAAATAACAATTTCAACCGAGAAGTTTTGGTCGTTTACAAACCTGACAAAAACGACGCTGTGAAGCCCTTCCGGTTTTTATTTTAAAATGCTTTTAAAAATTAAAGATGGCAGCAGTTATGGTGCAAATCTACATCTTGCCATCATCGCCGTAAAGATTTCTGCTTCACCTAGTGGTTGACTGGTAGAGAATGCCTTTAGGCATTAAGTCCGCCAATTGTACTTTTCTTTGTGCAATAAAGATTAAATAAATAAATAAATCTTGTTATACTCAAAAATTTGGTTGCTAAGGTAAAATGGTAACATTCATTAATTTATTTAGTAACATGCCTTGACTTTACCCTTATTTGAAATAAAGGTTTGAAAACAGATGAGCATTCTTCCAATTTTATTTGAATAAATCTCTCATTTACTTTTATTACTTTATTTTCCAACGTTTCTCTTTCCAGCGATGTTTGTGTTTGAGAATAGAAAAGTTATATTACATTTTTAAGTCGTACTACTCGTTTAGCAGCTCTAACATTCTAAACTTCCTCACTTTACACCGCACTTAACACTTTCCCGTCAATAAATTCTAATACGCCATATATCAAAAGTTGAAAACTTGCGAGCTAAAGGAAATTATTCGAGTTATCTTTAAGCGAAATGGGGTGAGAGAAAGGAAATTGAAAGATTATTAACCAGAGTTACTGTAGCTAATGTAGAATTTTAAAATGTCACATGTTCAACAGTTACAGAGACCGTCGAGGCTTGGGAGTTAAGCACCCCAACTCGGATTGTGTGGTCTAGAGTTCAAATCTGAGTGTTCACTGTTTTTCCGACTAACTCTCCGGTGACGGAAAACATCGATGAAAAACCAAATCAACTCGGATAACGGCGGAAGGCTCACCATTTTTTTTTTTTTAATGTAATAGGGAGCAAACGAGCTAGAAGGTCACCTGATGGAGAGTGATCACCTCCGCCCATGGACAACTGCAACACCAGAGGTGTCACCGATGCGTTGCTTGCCTTTTAGGTGGGAATACGCTCTCTTCTTGAAGGCCCCGATGTCATATCCCTTTGGGAACACCGCCGCAGGAAGATCATTCCATATCCATGTACCACGTTGAGTGCTAATACCATTGGTGAAAAGTGAGCTTCTCAGTGTACCGTTCACTATGACGGAAACAGTCGCTTGCCTCTGACTACTACGTTTGGGATATAGCCGTGATGGTAAGTTATGTTTAACAGTTTTATATTAACAGATAGAAATCAACATAAAAGGGTGACATGACGTGGATCATCAAAACGCAAAACAATACGAAAACAGCTAAAGACCAGGCCAGGCCAGTTGCTTCTTAGTAGGAGTTTTTAATAAAGTACATACACGCTATATTTATTTAAGATTTCTAACATACATTTAGACATTTTAAGATTAGACTAAAAGTAAAAGTAAAGAAGTGTGTTGCCTTGCCACTAAGTACCACTTAAGCTATCAGATAAGAATTGTTGAAAGAAGAGCGGTATCTCCCTGACACAAGCTTATATAGGCTTAAAAGGGGATACTGAAGTTACCTGTTTATGAACCTAAATGTTTGTTAATGCCAATAAAACTATTTATTTTTACAATTTTTCTCTACCTAATATGGCAATGCATGATGAATTATAGACTCCTAGCCAAGCGCTGTTTAGGTTTACTCAGGGGCCCTAGCCAAGAGTAATACACTACTTTCGTTTTGACATTATGTCAAATGTGAAAAAATTACGGGGATGACATTAGCACTCGTCTAATCGGAATGACAAGTGATGTCAGACCCATACATTTTTAAGTTTGACATGTCAAAATGAAAGTAGCGTGTTGTTCTGGGCTAGCCTCCTGCACTGAACGTATGTTAGCATGTATTCCTGCTTAATTGTAATAAATGATGTAATATGAATTGCATCAAAATTTGTTGTCTTAGGTTTATTTAAGACTAGATTTCCGCCCGCGTCTCCGCTCGCGTGAACTTCATTTATATGACATGAATTAGAATTGTTTCAAAACTAATATATGCCTATAGCAATCAGGGATAATGTAGTTTTTAAACCAAAAAAAATATCAGCCTTTATACTAAACACAGTGACATACATGGCAATAATACCAGGAATAGAGATAAAATTGCGCTCCGATCCTTCAGGTTACAGAAAGTTTTAGGTTCATTTATGGGGCAAGGTACACTTTTACAATAAAGTCCCAAAGGCTATATGTGAGTTACCACTAAACAAATTCAAAATCCACATTATGGCAGTATTATCAAAAAAGGGCTATTACACTACAAATGATTACCTTTTAGATAAAAAGGCCTGGGTTTAAGCTCTTTACTCGGTGCATGATTAGTTAACTCTTGTAATATTTATATAACTAGTTTGTACTGACTAACAAAAATCTAACAATTTCTAGGCTTGAATTGTATAAACTTTGTACACGTTTTTGCTTTATATCCGGTAGTTTAGATGTTTTAGGTCCATATTTTAAGGAAATGTTAGAACTTAAGCATATTTTTTTAAGTACTCATTGTACTTTACTAACTCTTTTTGTAAAACCGAACCAAGTTTAAAAGAGTAAGTACTGAGTTTCTCGCCGGGTCTTCTCAGTATAAGATCAACTTCCGATGCGGTGGTTATTAGAACCTTGCTGGGAAAGCTACTGCATTTGCTGCTGATATCCTCTTTGAACTTTAAGTGGTGGAAAAAGCATAAACACTCACCTGGATAGGGCAGGATAGGAGGGTTCACCAACGACGGGGCAACGTGCCGACCGGCTAGCAAAACCGTGAATAGCACTGATGTGCACTACAGGTCCGTTAGTATATTGCTTTATCACAGCACAATGGAGTAGAATAATATCATACAGTCAGTAGAACGATCAGCTAGTTATTTTGAAAGTTTTTCAACACTTGCGCACACGCGAAAGATGTTCAAGCGGCCATAACTTTTTCCAGAAGGAAGACGCATGCCTCGACCAATCACACCAGTTCGCGCGAATTACGCGGCACAGTAGTTGCTATACAGCGCCACCCCGCGGTAACAAATGGAAATTAGTGGACAGGAGAAAATAGGGCAAGGCATTTGACCAGGAAAGGCCTAATGTTTATCCAGTGGTAGAGTCACATTATGTTTGTATACAGTGTATTTATGTATTCATATTATTATAGTATTTAAGTCTATGACTAAGTTTTTTTTCTTGTAATAAGGATTTAAAAGCACTTGTTACAGGTCTATTTAAATAAAGATATTTTTTGTTTGTTTGTTTAAAAAAACGATGAAAGAATTTTTAAAATCGGTTTGGTAGTTTCGGAGATTATCTGCCAGAAAGATTACATTCAAACTCACAAAAGCTCACTTCTTTAAAATATTAGTATGGATGGGTAAGCCGATTATAACGTTATGATTCAGTATCTCAAAACATAATCAAAACAGGATAACATAATTTTCCTCACAGCGATGAATCTCACAAAGTCGATGGCTTCCTTGACACCCAATGAGATTGAATCTAACAAAATCCAAATACTCCCGGTAATAGCCGTCATAAAATAAATGTGTTTACCGCTTCCTTCGGGAATACTGTATATTTCAATAGTTTGGATGAAGGTTTAGTATTATTTATTTTGCTGAAAAGATTTTTGTTGTCCCAAAGCACGACAAAAGCTTTCATTGCGGATGAAGATCACGAACTATTTAATGTGTAATGAGAAGTTATAGAGCCTAGTTGACACCGTAAACAACTGTAATTTTGGTATGTTTAACATGCGTTTATTCTAAGTGTCAAAAATTACCATTTCTGATAACGACGAGAAATTAGCTTTTCTATTTTCTATTTCTCCAAATGTGGCTTGACTAAATTAAATTAAATAAATAAGCAGTCTTAAACATAATACTACTCCTTCTACTGTACTGTTTCGTCTCTACAATTTAAGCGCCATCTTCTTATTTCTTTTAAAAGGCAAGCTTAGTTTTATCGCCGTGTTACTGTAAATTTACAGCAGTCTGAAAATACAAAATCTAAAATACTGACTTGAGTACTGGCCAGCAGAAGCCTAATGAAGCAGGCTATGAACTGGATCCAACGTAGCATGGTTTAAACCTCGTCGTCGATTAAAGCCTAGCCTAGTTGTCCGTAGGGAATTTAATTACTTACTGAAAATGCAGTTTAAACATAATTAAAATGATCAGCTAATGTGTTGCTTGAAGTCGAGAAAAGTATGTTTCGTAGGTACTTTTTTGAATATAACTTAGGTTTGAGGTCACTAACTTACATTTTGCCATGCGTATTAATTGAACCATAACTATAATACTAACATGGAGAGTAAGAACACTGTTAGTTACTAACATCTTATGGACTCTGGTTCGAAATAAACGATTATTAATTTTATTTCTTTTAACTCGTCCCGTGTTTCTAATGTTCAGATTTTTGCATTGTGAGTCATTGTTAGGCATTTTTTTCTTAGGGTTTTCTTACGAACACCCGTGTGTTCGGCTGACACTCAAGGGGTTAACCGTTTCATTGTCAGGATTACTTTAAAATACAAAATACCAAATACTAACTTATTTATTTTTTCTTTATTGCACATTAAACAAGTACAAATTGCGGACTTAATGCCCGAAGGCATTCTCTACCAGTGAACCGCAAGGTAAAACAAATAATGAAGGTAGTTTGGGCTGTGCAACGTACAAGAAAGGGTACAACAGTGACTAAATTAATTATCATAGGGATTAATGAAAAATATGACTACAAAATATACCTTTATAAATATACTTACACAGAATCCTTTTTTTTTTTTAATAAATATAATTTAATACGTATTTAATAAACACATACATTTTTTTTTCTTTTTTTTATAAATAAATAAATATAAATATGCGCCAGACAACACACCTCTTGTAATGGTCTCGAAGTAGGGATTATTAAATCCCAGTGTTACGAGGTACCACACAAGGAAATAAGCTAGGGGCGTCTCCCAGCACACCCAGACCCGAGTCAATTCAGAAAAGATCGTTTCCTGAATTGACCCGACCGGGAATCGAACCCGGGACACTACGGAAATCGAGGCGAGAAACCGTGCTACAGCACACTACGCCAATCGTGTCGTCAAATCGTGTTTGCATTTTAATTGCCTAAATAATCGTTTACCAGATAATGTCAGTGTGAACTAAGAGAAAGAAAGACAGTCAATAGAAGAAAATTAGCTGAGATATTAACTAATATTATGTTAGATAGTTTGAATTCTCTTATCTTACTATCACTAAAAAAACCTGTAGACGAGTTTGTAGAACATCTTAATCGTTATATTGTGATCAAAACTAGCTCCGAATATCCCATGACCCTGATGTATTTTTGAAGACTTAAAACTGAAAACCTGTTCACTGATATCTAAAGATAGAAAAACTGGAAAAAATCGATTTCCTACCTTGATGATCTCGAGCGGGAATCGATGCCGTGTCTTTCACTGCTCTAAACCACTGAGCTACCGAAACCTTAAAGGAACGAACGAATCTTGCCAGATATGGTTTAGAGCAGTCACTCGGATTGTGAAAGACGCGGGTTCGATTCCCGCTGGATATCGTTGAGGTCCGAAATCGAATTTTTCCAGTTTTTCTTTCTTTAGATATGAAAAACTGGAAAACCGAGTGACTGCTCTAAACCATATCTGGCAAGATTCGTTCGTTCCTTAGAGGTTTTGGCAGCTCAGTGGCTTAGAGCAGTCACCCGGATTGTGGAAGACGCGGGTTCGATTCCCGCTCGAGATCGTCGAGGTCCGAAATCGAATTTTTCCAGTTTTTCTTTCTTTAGATATGAAAAACTGGAAAACCGAGTGACTGCTCTAAACCATATCTGGCAAGATTCGTTCGTTCCTTTGAGGTTTCGGCAGCTCAGTGGCTTAGAGCAGTCACCCGGATTGTGGAAGACGCGGGTTCGATCCCCGCTCGAGATCATCAAGGGCCGAAATCGACTTTTTCCAGTTTTTTTATCTTTAGATATGAAAAACAAGCATTGTGAAATGCTAAAATAATCAAAGTAATAATTACTATTCACTGATTCACCAAAGGGCAAGATACGCATCGGTAACACCTGTGGTGTCGCAGTTGTATAATAGTATATTTTATATCGAGAGACTAAACGAAGCCAAAATATACCAGAGGTGGTTTGACTCCCTAGCGTGCGAGGTGGTGACTCCTCCTCGCATGAAACCGAGGGTGTATATTGAGTTGGCGCTTAGTCTTAAGGTGCAAACTGTACTTTTCACTTTGAGTGCGAGAAAAATAGTCAATTTAGTACAAAAACATTTAAAACCGAACAAATTTACACTTGACTAAAGTTCTGAAATATTCGTGGTCAGTTTTTCATTCTGAACTGAACCACAGATTAACAATTTAAAACACATGGAGCCACGATCTTCGCGGACAAACCATGTTACTAAAACTCTCAACATTTTCGCAATGAAGACTGTCCACACTCCACAGATAATTGTATATTTTTACTGGCTGTTTGAGTTTGTCTGTGTCCCATGAAGGAAATTAAAAACTAATTACTTTTTACTAAAGGGAATAATTGGTGGTGCAGCCAAACATTATGGGGGAGACGAAGGCACAGAGGCTCTGCTGGCTGGGCCACGTAGAGCGGATGCAGGAGGATCGGGCCGTGGTGCGCGCGTACCTTGGAGTTCCCCGTGGGCGACGGCCGGTCGGGCGCCCCAAGTACCGCTGGAAGGATATGGCTAGGAGGGATTTGTCCGAGCTGCGCGGACCCATTGACGTGCAGGAAGTGGCGCAAGACCGGCAGCAATGGCGTCATCTCGTATCAGAGGCCAAGATCCACTTCGGGTCGCTGAGCCAGCGGAGTAAGTAGTAGTAGTAGTAGTAAGTAAAGGGACTAAAGTGGTCACTTTAGTCCCGCTTCGTAGGGCTTTATTGGCGTACTTTTAGAGCATGAGAGGTGAAAACATGTTAATGCTTTGCTTTTATAAATAACATCATGGTTTTCATCAGTTTTATTCACAAATTGCGCAGGGTCTTGACTGAAAAATGTTTTTAATCTATTGACGAATATTTAAAATTCTCATTTACTTAGAATAACAATATGGAAATGGACATGGTAATTTATAATTTGATTTGGCTTTGTAATTATTTTTTAAACGTATTTACTAATATATATAAATTTTTTGTTCAATTTTAATTGGTATTTTCAAAAAAAATATTAAATTATTATTAATGAACCTCAATTGATAGGTAATATTTGCATGCTGTTATACGTGTGTGCACTAATTTTGTTAAAATAAAACCACTTGTTACCACATTTACTGCAAATAAAGAACTTTGATTTTGACTTTGACTTCATTTATTCTGTCTAAAAAAAAAAACGTCTGTGTAAAAATTACGTCCGATGAGCGGCAATTATACACACTTCGGCAACAACAACAATAAGAAATTATAGTAAAGATATTTAACCAGCCTGTTGGCGCAATGGCAGTGATCTTGCCTCTAGCTCCGGAGTTCGTGGGTTCGGTCCCCACCCATGACAAACATTTTATGTGACAGACATTCGTAATTGTTGTGTGTCTGGGTGTTATTATCTATTTAAGTATGTTTACCAGTCTCTGACGCCCATAGCACATATAAGCTCTGCTTAATTTGGGGTCAGATGATCTTGGTGTAAATAATTGTCCCAAATATTTATTTATTTATGATAAATTTAAACATTTTTAAATGGTAGAAGTGAATGACGACGCTGTAATTAATTCATTAAAATCAACCCCTACCTACGACGTTATTTTATAACGTGAAAAATATTAATTCACAGATTACATACAGGCAATCATTTTTTAATTTTGATATCAGTCATTCAAACTCTAAATTTGTATAGGTATTATAATTCTAATTAACATAATAATTTAATATGGTTTCATAGATTACAGGCGATTAATTTTCTAATTTTCTTATATCATCCAAACATTGTATGACTGATATTTCTCCATGTAGGTATGTATTTTTTAAATTTTCTATTTATTCTCCCTTTATTTGTTAAGTACTTCGTGGATCAATTATTGTCCCCTAATTTATTTAATCTAATTTCTATCAGTCTCATGTCTTGAATGCTTAACTCGGTACCTATTCATTATTTGTATAAAGTGAAAAAGGGATGGCCTTTTAATATTTTTTTTATTTAGGCGAGAAAGCCAACCTTCAACATTTACAGGATTAGTAGTTTTATGTTTTTGTTTAAAGCAACTAATAGGTATAGATTTACAGGACAGTTAATGCGTTTTTTAAGTTTTGTAATGTTAATTCCATCAGGTGCTGAATCAAAAATTGCCCTCCATCCTTCGTTAATAAGATAAGATAAATAATCTTTATTGAACAAACAAACAAATACAGCAAGTTTAACAGTACGTAGACATAAAATGTACAATTTAGGCGGTCTTATCACTTTAAAGCGATCTCTTCCAGACTACCTTCTGAAGAGAGACTTGTATAATTTAACGAGTAAGGCTGTGCAAAAATAAAGGATAAGTAAGAGATATTTAGACAATAAACTAAATGAATTGTGTTACATAAAATACATATAGGTATTGCAATAGGATCACCAGTTTCCATTTTTAAGGACTGAATTTTTAATGCTAGTCTGCGGAAGATAGGGTAACTGAAGACATAAATATATATTTTTTTTGCCTATTAATCGCCTGTAATCTATGAAACCATATATTATTATGTTAAATATAATTGTGAGAATTATAATACCTATACGGATGTAGTACCTATTCCAAAATTAAATAAAAATTGTCTCTAATCTATGAAACCATAATATATTATTATGATAAATATAATAATGGGAATTGTAATACCTACACAAATCTATATGGATGATTTATACCAAATTAAAAAAATATTGCCTGTATTGTATGAAATGTGTGAATTAATAATATATAATTATACTAAACATTATGTTGTTTTATTTATTTCTGACACTTGCTAGTTTGGCTATAGATTTATCTAGTTATGAACCCCACAATTCGGAACATATTAACACTTGACGAATCAGAACCTTCAGTAGACTTGACGAATTAGAACTTCTCGTTGATTTGACCAATCGGAACTTTTACATTGCTTGGCGAATCAAAACTTATTTAGCATTTGACGAATATGAACAAAGGGAGACAATAAAAACCACTTAACGAATCAGAACAATTTTTAGACTTGACGAATCATACCTTGAATCAAAAAAATCGCGGGTCACGATAGTTCTTCAGAACTTCTAGTGTGTCGCTATTTTCAAATATTAATATTTTCTATGATAAAATGTCAGTGGGTGCACGCGCATGCGCGCGGCTACTCTGCCATAAATTACTAACTAAGCCTTGCCAGAGGTGGGAGAATTGCCTTGAGGACGGGTAATTTTTTGCAATGCCAGTCCAAATTTACTTTTAACAAATAACTCTTTGCACTAAAGATTTTTCAGAGCTGTGATCTGATTAATATACATGGATACTCTTTAAAATAAAAATAAAACATTATGTCAATGTTTTGACCCGAGACAGAGCAACAATAATCCGTAGGTGTCAAAGATTGTTATGGGTGTACTTTACATAGATTTTAATATTCAAAACGTTTTTCAGTGAATTAACTGTTTATCTTAGGCTGGAATCGAACATCAGTTTGAAAATGCTGACGTACAGTTTTCAGGTAAATTGTTTGATAATTCCTATAGCTGTTTAAGTACCATTGATTTATTCTAATTTGATAAATTCAATACCCTTCACGGCCAAGGGTAACAATAATTCCCTTACCACTGGCAACACTCTTATCACGCGAACTCGCCCCTAGTTCGTCCCGCGAAGCCGACGGGGGAGCACGTCTCTCCGCCCGCTGCCTTGCGTAGCACGTGCCGAAGTTGTCCCGATGGATATGTGACGTTACTCTGTGAACTTAGTGAGTGAAGTGTTGCTGATGGAGAGTTGGCATTTTAAATTGTGAAAATGGTACTTCTGCTGTTGCTAAGCGTTCTTTGTGGTGAGTTTAGAACTACTTTTGAGTTTTGTATATGTTTTTGAGTTTGCTGATTAAGAACCAAAGGAAACTTTATGCATTGTTTTTACGAACCAAACCGCCAGTTTCTGGTAGTTCGATCAACACAATACTAAGTTAATAAATACGTAGGTAATATTGACTTTAGCTAATGTTACGCTCTATCGAAATAGTAACAAAAAACATTTATTATTAACTTTTAGGACATAGTTATATTTTATAAAAAACACAAAAGTTGTAGGCAAAATAACAATTAGAAAAGACAATATACCATTAGAAAGCGGTGTCCTGATGCCCAAAAAATAAATGGACCTCACTCAGCATTTAGCCTGGGCTTTATGGGCTCAACCGCTGATTTTCAGTGCGCTCAAACTGAGTAGACACACGGACATATTCACATCAATCTCATTTTGGCTTGATACGTACATCTGTCAAATAGTATACCTAAGTGCCGAAATTGTTGTAACCCTATTTGATTGATGTTACCCGTAGGAGGTAAATACCACTTCTTTACGAAAAAGCACAGCCAAATAACATTTCTGAGTCAGTGTTGTGCTGGGGAGTTAGCCAGAGCCCGGAGTGTTATTGTTTAATCAGGGGGGACCTAAGATGTTCTGTGACTAAAGATAGAAGAGACTCGAACCAGCGCCCTTCCACAATCCGGGTGGCTGCTCTTCCAACTGAGCTACGGCCATTTACGGACCCGGCGAATTTTTATAGTGTATTTTCATCTATGTTATTAGGGCAAAAGCCTTTCATTTTCCGAAAGAAATATTTTTGCAAATATTTGACTTTCGATCATGATGAAACTAGTTAGAAGATGAGTGTTTTTTTTTATATAAAAAATGTTTCTATCTTTAGATGAAAAATAGAACGTTGTTATAATGTTAAAAATAAAAAAAAACCGTTTATATCGCTGACTTCATAAAAACCACCCGAGCTTAAAAGCTTTGGTCATATTGTCAATGCAAATCAAAATCATCGAGTAATATTCATCTTAGAGTCTTAGATGTAATCTTTACAATCGAATGATGGATGATCATGATAATGTCATTTTTAAACTTCTCCATAGAAGTTTATTTTAACTACCCAAGTCTGATTTACACATACTTGAATTGCTACTATATTCAGAATTTAATACTTTATCTTTAATTTAGGTTTCGTCTACTTCATTTTAACGACCATATTTCAAAAACAACTTTGCTGAATTTAGCTTTGCTAGATTCAGCTTATAAACTGGAGATTATTTAAGCTGTTCGTAAGGCCAGCGTTTAACACAATTAGGTGTGGTGTGAATTGTAGTTAATCTGTGCCGGCCTCGATGATAAAAAAACTTTTAAAAAATCAAACAGGGATTGTCTTGCGTTCGGCTTCAGTCTCGAAAGTCAGTGCTAGTTGAGAGAGAGAAGTTATAAGAATGAAACGTATAATATTCCGAGTATTCATCATCATCATCATTTCAGCCGAACGACGCCCACTGCTGGGCATAGGCCTCCCCCAAGGATCTCCACAACGATCGGTCCTGCGCTGTCCGCATCCAGCGTGCAGCGCGTACAGCGTCCAGAGTATTTCTAAGTAACTTACAAGTTATCCAAAAATCCAGATGCAGGGAGAGTCTGTGCAGATGGGGTTACACAGATGGCGACAATGCGTGCGAGTGTGGTGCCTCCCCACAAACTATGGACCACCTCATATCATGCCCCTCGTGTCCGGACAGCTGTACGCGTGAGGAACTTATGTGTGCCAACGACCATGCTGTTAGGGTGGCGGAGTTTTGGTCTAAAAGGATATAGCCATCGACACGATAAGAAGAAGAAGTTATCCAAGTAGTAGGATATCATCATCATTGGCAGCCACAAAACATCTTCTGCTGGACACAGGCCACTGCGTTACATACTGTATAAATCATGACATCCCTATAAAATACGAGTAGAGTTACATTTCTATCCTTTTCCGTAACCTTTTCTAATGCAACGGGAATCAGTTGTTTGGTTTCACTTACACTCACGATATTCCTTTTCAACAGTGTATTTTGTTTCACTTTAGAAAAGTTCGTCTTTATAAAACCTATCTACAATATAATGCCCTTTAGTCGGTTTCATTGCATCTGACAATGCTTTTAAGAACAGCAGAGCATTTCCTTGGTAACTCGCTTTGAAGGAAGTATTGATTACGGCGGATTTTCATTTTATTTATTGTATTTTATTTTCATTTATTTGGGAACTGTCCGTTTCCCAAATAAATAAAAATGAAACAAAAATCCCCCGTGCCCAACTTCCTTCAAATTAAAGGTGAAGTTCTTATCAAAAAAAATAACTTATATACTTCTTACAAACCAATAAAGTTTACTCTAATAATATTGTTAACAAACTGGCTGCAAACTGATTCATAACTATAAAACTAAAAAAAAAACTGAGAACGAAACACACAAGCAAGGCTATCAGTTACCTACATGCGCAAACTGGAAGCTATCAAGATACAGGAATATGTTTAATCTAGTTTAATGAACCATTAAATACTCGTAAGTCTTTTCTTTGGAAAACAGTATTGTGACTGCAACAAGCTCGAGGCAAAAATGTGTTCAAGCGTTATTGGTCACAACTAAAGGCACATGGTGAAGGCAGTGATGTCTACCATAAACCAGGGGCATCAGATATATTACCGAAAAGATATGGGGAGTTTATGAAGTTACCTTAAGATACCTGATCTCTTTCAGCACGAAGCTTTGACAACGAGGAAACGACGGTATGCCGTGTTTACCTGCTCATCTGTTTTGGTCAATGGTGATGTTGGGATCATGTCCGGTTGTATAGCAGCCAGAGCTTTTTAGGAATCTGTTGTTATGTAGCCTATAAGTCTGAGGTTCACCTTCTTTCGTCTTGCTGCCCACACAGAGGTTCACCCTTTTCCCTACGGGACCAGAAAGGTGATACGTTCCGTCACAAAACTTTGGAAATTGAGGCTTAGGATCTGATGTTGTTTTGAAATTCATCAAATATTTTTAAACAGCGGTTTATTACCCTTGTAAGAAGATGCAACAACACAATCGTCTCGTCTCTATCTTTATCGTGAAAATCACCACGCAAACTCCTACGAGGATAGTCAACCATTCTATGACATAACATGTGCAATATCAAAACGTTTTACGACGTCCAAAATGTTGGGTTCCGTGACAAGCACTCGAGATAACGCTTGTTTTATTTAGTCGAGATAGCGAGATTTGCTTGGCGGTCGTCCAATTTCAGTGTATTAATCTAAGATAACTCTTCTGACCGGACATTTGGGTATAATATGGAAAGTTCATGTAATTAGCTAATCTGCACTGAAAGTGTAGAAAAACAAGTTAGCAGAAAATCAAAAAACATCACTCTGGAAACTGGCACTGGCTCATGATAAATGCCAAAAGAGAGAAGGTAAATAAAGTGCTTCGATTCAGAGTGCGTGTAATCCTGATTCAATCATGGCTAAAATAACATTGTATTCAGTTTTACAACGGGAATGTTTACACTGTCCGCTATTAATTTCTTCACATCATTAAAGTAAATAAAAACCACTTGTACTTTCTTTTTCGTTAATATTGCGAATTATTCTTGCAAATTACCTGTTTATCAATTGACTTGCTAAATTCATGACGTCAAGACAGTATACTTGAGTGTCTAACACTGTGTTTGCGTCCAACTCTCCGGTGTTTACTAGAAACCCAATCAACACAAAAACGCTGGCAGATTCGCCATCCTTGAAACTTATATCACTGGCAAACTGACAAGCATCTACGAGTTTCCTTTTGACCATCCCATTTGGGATATGGTCAATATAATGTTACCTACACAACATTCTAACAAGCTTTGACAATACTGCATTTATAAGCCATGATTTGGCTGTGCTTTTGCCTTGTTGGAGATATTTGCTTACAAACAGCCAGCTAAATTATGAGCTCACTGTGCCTTCTCCTTTGCTTGTTAGGAGCACCTCAGTGCATTCATAGCCCGTACACGAATCACCTAAATATTTAACATTCGTACCCGACAAGCTCAACCGTAATTGGTGCTTCAATTCCTAGCCACAATGGTTGTTATGTCGCGAAACAAAATATATTCCGGATAATGCCCATTTCATGTAGTCTCCTGGCAGCATCCCAACCAGGCTAACCTGGAATTGCTGATGCATTTTGAGACTTGGAGGAGACAGACGTCTGCATTCCTAATTTATAAGAAGCAACGGTAATCTTTGTTAGCATAGTTGTCGGAACGTTTCTTTTTTATTTTCAGTTGACATGTGAATATTATCTACTCTCTCTTTTTGTGCAGTCGCTGCCTTGTGTCTGGATATAGTTGCCAGCTTTGGGTTGCTCTCAAAATGGACGATATGCCCCGAATGGTGCCTACCACAATCACGACTTTATAAAAATTATAGGCAGATGATTCTTCACTTTTGGCGCATGAAAATATATCAAAGAGGACTTTTGTATTTAAGGGAGTAAGTAAATATTATTTATTGCACAAAAAATAATAATAAGTTACAGAAAATCAAAATTGTACAATTTGGGCAGTTTTATCGCTTAAACGCGATCTCTACCAAGCAAAAGAAAATTGTCAAGGAAGGCGAGTAAGTGCTTAAGAAAAAGTTTTGAATTATTTAAATATTACATAATATTATAACACGATAAGAGCAGGAACAACATACAATAAATACTCCACATACAAAAAATAGTGGCCTGTTGGCGCAATGGCAGCGATCCTGGCATTAGCGCCGGAGGTTGTGGGTGGGTTCGATCCCCACACATGAAAAATATTTGTGTGACGAACATTTGTATTTGTTGTGTGTCTGGGTGTTATTATCTATTTAAGTATGTATTTAGAAATATTTAAGTATGTTTATCAGTCTCTGACGCCCATATTACAAGCTCAGCTTATTTTGGGGTCAGATGATCTTAGTGTGAATTGTCCCAGATATTTATTTATTATTTATTATTTACTTAATTATTAAGATTACATGAGATGTGAAAAAAACATCGTAAGACTGTTTTTTTTTTTATTAATGAGGGGGTTCCTCTTTTGAATTATTAATGATATAGTATATCATTATGCGACACCTAAGTATATTAAAAGTTTTGCTTGGTGTTGAGGTCACTTGTTATGTATGAACATGTTCAGTTTATCAAATTAATGCAATTCAGCGTCTAAACTCTGCAGTGTGCAGTTGCTGTTAGTAATTCTTATTTTTTTTTATTACTCTGTTTAAAATGCAAGTTTCTGGTAAACAACAACTCATTGTCTACACGAAACACAGCACATAAGTAGCAAACGTTTTTAATAAAATCACACAGACGTCTGTCCCCACTAAATACACAAAACTGGAAAATGTATTTTGTGCACCCTTTTCAACTGTGGAAAAGAGTTCTTGTCTATTTATTGTGGTTTACTGTTATTGACGTTGTTAGAGTTAGAACAATAGGTGAATACTCTTAGTGGGTGTTTTTAATAGCTTGAGTAAAATGTTATCGCATATTACTCAATAATCGCATGCAGAAATCACTTCTTTTTACGCCATGTATTCTGACTCCTATTTCACAAAGCTGGCAATTCGACAAGTCCGACATAAATTATTGTCGCAAAGTGACAATCCGACAATTTTTCTGTTTCATAAAACGTACAGGTGACAAAATTGGTGGCAAAAACCAAGAAGGCTAGAGACTAAGGAGAGATAACTCCCTGGAAAGGGTTGGACTAAATCCGTATCCCACAGTGACGCATGCGCATTACGCTTCTTTGCCGCGATCCTCACGAAGTGTCAAAATTGGTCAACACAACCTCGAAAAACAACAACTGTCGCACGTGACACCGTTCAAAACAAAACCATGTGACCATGAAATGACAAATAGCTGCCGCTGCACATGCGCAATACAGCGTTTTGCCCGGCACAGAGTATACGACTTTCGGCCCTCGAAAGCTTACCCCCACTTCGGGAGTTATCTCTCCTTAGTTTCTAGCCTTCTTGGCAAAAACTGACAATTTGTCACTTGTCACCTGTCGCACATAATATGTCGCGGACGATTGTCAGAGAACATAACAATGGTTTTCCGACAGTGATGAAACGCGTTTACAATTTTGAACAAACTTGTCAGTTTTCGACATAATTGTCGAATCGTCAGCTTTATGAAATAGGCCACTGGGCGCGATTTTTTTTTTGATTGGGATAAGGATATTAGCTTGGTTTTCTAGGATTTTAGAAGCGCGTGGCCTACGGGTAAAGCAGATACTCCTGCTCGGAATCCGTGTGGTCCCGAGTTCAAATCTGACCAGAACCATCATTGTGTTTTTCATTGTTGAAGCGACCAACTCTATGGTGATCAACCCGATGAACAACCAAAGCATCCCGGATAACGGTGGCAGGCTCACCACCTGCCACGTTGGGTTTTTCGTTCACCATGACGGCAATAATCAAATGACACCACTTTGGGTTCTTATACCATGGGTGAAAAGTGGGCTTCTGAGTGTTTCGTTCACCATGACGAAACAGTCACTTGCCTCTGACTACCCCGCTTGGGATAAAATAAAATTTTGTCTTCCATTTTGTGTTAATTTTACCAACAATCAAAAACGACCGACCGAGCACTTTTGAAACAATCATAAAAAAGCTGATCAATCCCTAATTAACCTTCGGCATTAAAACACCAATGGTCCTCCTAACATAAAAAAACAGTGACTGTATCCCTAACGTCACAGGCCCAGGGGTCAGGCCCTCACGTCCACAGCACTCTAAAGTTATCGCTGAGGGCCAGGTAATCATATTTCGTGGGCCCAACTAACATAACAGTAAATAATAAATACTCGTACATACGGGAAGAAACCCCTGGGCGGTGTGTTGAGGCGATAAAGAATACAAAGTAGGTTTAGCTGGAGCGTATGAAATATTAAGATAATGCGAATGGACTAAGATTGCTCCACTTGTGTTAGCTGTTTTGGTACTTGGATCTGTGAATAGGAGTAATTTATTTGTTTTTTTTACCTAAGAGACAACAGAAGCTTGAATGGGGAAATTATAAAGCAGAAAAAAAACATTTAACATAACACACCATCACGATTTTATCCCAAACGGGGTAGTCACAGGCAAGTGAAGTGCCATCATGGTGAGCAAAACACTCAGAAGCCCACTTTTCTACAATGGTATTAGAATAAATCGTGGTAGGTGGTGAGTTTTCCGCCGTTATCCAGGTTGATTTGGTTTTTATCGTTGTTTTCCATCACAGTAAAGTTAGTCGGATATTTAACAATGAACACAAATATATTGGTTCTGGCCATTTGAGCTCGTGGCCACACGATCCACGATCTGAGTTGGGGTGCTGAGCTGAACCCCTAGGCCACGACGTTCTCCCCTAGGCTACAACACTCTCAGAAAAATAGTTTTCATAAAAAAGGGTTTTTAAAAAACACTGCGACATATGAGTAACATAAATTTCAATATGAACCAGAACAGGGAAAAATTAATCTTTCCGGTAAACTATTTGTTATTTAATATTTGAGATACAGTCAATGAATTTCATTGTTGTCCACTCTTTCAAGGTAACAAAAAACATCCTTATAACAATATTTTCTTAACTATTAGAGCATATCTTGAGTTCTATGGGTCGAAGTGGTGTTTTACCTACAGGGGAAGTTATGCGTTTTTTTAGCCTCACATTTTTCCAAGTCTAATTGCTCCATTTAAATTTTCTATTTTAGAAACCCATAGTTTTACATAGTAAATCCAATGCAGTTAATCTTTATTCATTGGCGTAAGTAAGCTCAGAATAAAATTAATGGTCGTAGTCTTGCGAATGTTGTTTATATCCGTCCATTTTCTATTCGAAATCCGTATATTTTCAAATTAGCTGTTTCGTAGTGAGGGTTTAGAGGGAGTGGGATTTTAATATTTTTGACTAAGTAAACCTATTAGTAAGGAAACTGGCCTGTTAGCGCCAAAGATTGTATGTTCGATCCCCGCCCCGGGACAAACAACATGTCATAATATTTACAGGAATATTAAACATAGTCTGACTGATTGGCTGATCAATCATCGCCGCGCAGTTTCCTCGTATGATAACAGGAAGACTTAGGTATTACCAAATCAAAAATGTACTGCAAAAGGCCTAGCTTAGAGCCACTAAGTTTCTTCATGTAGAAAACTTTGAATTATACCGGGTGATTTTCAAATAACTTACAAAAATGATATGACATACTGAGTAGGTGATATAGAAGGTGAAAATTTAACAATCAGTCACCATACAAATCAGTTGAACAGTCAGCATTATTTGTATGAAAAACCTTATAACTGAAGGCACTTAAAAAAAATCTTTCTCACATAGTTTCTATATCAGCTACTGAGTATGTCATATCGTTTTTGTAAGTTATGTATTTGATAATCACCTGGTATAAATATGCGCCAGGCAATAATAGAATTACCTATATTCTCATGGTCTTAAAAAAGGTTAAAAATGACATAGCATTTACCTGATTCAAACGAATATTTTCAATGAGAAAGTCATTGTTCGTTTCGTCTAAACCATTTTACCCATCTCTTTTTTTTTTCGATATAATTAATTAGGATTATGGGGAAGGCTTTGACTACTCGAAATTTAATGCCAACAAATAGTAGTAAGGGTAGTTTTCCAGGCATGTATTGAAAAATTCCAAGTTTTTTTTTTACTATTTATTACGTAGACTAAGCCACGGGCGTAGTAGCTAGCAGGAAATTATTAAAAATGCCTTAAGTGATTAATCGTTTTCTGTTCATTGTAAATGACAAAATACAGAGGTTTACAAGCTTCTAAAGAATTTAGCCCATAATTGCACTTGTTAAAACAGATATACTATCCCTTCCTAACCCCAGTTAGCGGGGTTTTTCCTAACATACCCAACCAACTTTTTGGGTCGCAAACCACCATGGGGAATGTTAGGGAATGTTCCGTCGTTGTGGAGTTATGAGCGGCCGGACGGGACGGACAGAAGACTGATCACTCGCCAAATGAGTTGGGGTCTAGTTATATACTGCAACTATTTGTATACTGTGAATTTTGGAAAAGTTGTAGGCGTATTCAGAAGTGTATAATTTATTCTTAAACAGGAAATGCGTATGTCATCAAGAAAATCTTAATTTTTGCTAGTTTTTAAGACTATTTACCTGTGTGCAATTCGGAACAAGCTTTTATACTTAGAATTAATGCACAAAGCTTCACAAAAATCTTTATATTAGTTGAGAGCCTTGGCGTAGTCAGCAATACAACAGCAAATTGTAAATATCCAAGTTGTGCCAAGTTGCGGCGCTCACCTACTCGAATGCATTGGTTAAATTCTGGAAATAGCTTGGCAAAGCCTCCAAAAAACAATTGTTTGTAGTCAGCCCAGCCCTAGTGTTATTTAAGTACTTAACGCTTAAATAAATCAATCATAAATGTTTCTGCTTGTAAGTTTTTTTTGTCTTTTAAAAACATACGAAATATAGTTTTGCACAAGCTTTCATAAAGCTTGCAATATTTGTTAGTTTATTATTTGCTTCGATCAAATTTGTTTTGGTCATATTTTGCGAGTAGAATTTGAACCACTTTAACTTATCTCACGGAGTTGAAAATTTGATATTTTTGGTTCAGTTCAGATGAAAATGCATTTAATGAAAACCATGAGAATAGACAAAGAAATCTCATATACGGATTTACTAACGATAGCCCATTATAAGCTTGGTTTAAAAAAGTTTTTTTCTACCCTTAATTTTTTCAAATTGTCGATCGCGGATATTATTGCAAACCTAAGTCTAATCAATGATTAAAATCACTTAATGTGACTTTCTCGAACTAACTAATTTTCCTTGACTGGACTAAATATTTGGTTCACGACCTCAGAAGTAAACTTAGTAAAAAATTAATGATATAACATCAATCTCCTTAAGCAACACAATTCCTCTTATAACATTTGTTCGAATCCGCAAAAAAATCAATGAAAGTCTATCGCCCGAATCCAAAAACTATAATCAAAGTTAAAAAACCTTACATGTATAATCTGTCCCTTTAATTTCTACTGATATTTACAGGCAGGGCAGCCTCAATTTGAAGTATGATCTTTGGTTATCGTTTCTGAATACGGTGGTATGTTGATTGAAATTTCGTGAGGTCATTAAAATTTGAACCAAACACCAGAGTTATATCAGTACAACCATTAAAATATTCGCTCCTTGTTCAAGTAAATAAATAATGCTGCAAACATTTCGTTTCTAATTAAACGTACTCCCGCATTCATCAGTCAAACGTATTCACAATTCCATCTCATTTGGCAGAATTCATAACACGCGCCGTTTATTAAAATTACACGGTAACTTCCCTTTGCCAACGTAATTAACAAGAAGGTGAATTAACGACACGTGTTGATTAGTAATTTAAAAAGGTTGGAGTCCTTAGATTTTAAACAGATGTTGACACTGTCCGTCTGCTTAACGAACTTCTGTTAGATCATTATAATCATCATAATCAGCCTTCCCCTCTTCCCGCGTCGTATTTCTTCATTATTGAAGGTGATTTTTCTGGTGTATCAGCTTACATTGGCGATGTTTCCCCAGCTGTGCCTATCCTTGTGAAGTGCGTGAAGTTTTGTGTTATCAACCTAATAAAGATCTTTTCATAAAAATGGGCAATATTTGATATTACCGTTACGTATCTTTTCACGACGTGACGCTGCTGCTTGTCACATCCTTTGGGATTAAGTACGTCATTTGAGATCTTTATCCCGCCATCGATCAACCAGCAGAGCCTCGTTTGTTCTGAGTTCCTACGTCTGACACAAATTTTTAATTTAATCAATCAGCCGGTCCGCGAGAGGAGTTGTTTACGCCAATTAGTTGAGCTGCCCGTGTTGATGCAAAGACCTCAACCTTATGGATAAATAAATAAATATACATATTTATTTATAAATTAAAATAAATTTATTTATTTTTTAAATTAAATTTAAAAATAAATATAAATATTTATTTATTTATTTAGACCCGAGTCAATTCAGAAAAGATCGTTTCCTGAATTGACCTGACCGGGAATCGAACCCAGGACACTAGGGAAATTGAGGCGAGAAACCGTGCTACAGCGCACTACGCCAATCGTGTCGTCTATATAAACTAATAAACTGACATAGCAACACTGCTTATGTGTATCAGCTGTTTGCTGGTGTGTTATCACCAGGGGTCTTTTACTACTGTATTTGCTGACTGAACGATAGTTCCTTAATGAGCTTACAAGATCTGCGAATCAAACGTACAAATGATACATCGAGTTGCACGCACATTTATCATACTTTTAACGTTTATCAAAATACAACGAACAAAATTATTTACCCATATCCAATCGCTCCGATAACTTTACCCTCTGCAGCGTATTGCAATGCGCTAAATTTGTCAATGTAATATCCTCCCTTTATTTTTCCCATTCAAATAAAATAATATCTTTTCCTCTGGAAGATAGCTACATTATATTTTATTTATGCACCGTTTACTCGAAGTGGAACGGTTGCTCTCGAACGCCAAGTAAAATATTGCACCCACATTATACCAAGTTCGCACGTGCTCTCGATATTACTAATAATTTATTCAGGCCCGATACTTGAGTGTGCACTAGCGAGCAGGGAAACCAAACATTATTTATTTTTCTAATAAGACAATCCTTGAATACACAGTGCTCTTTTATGGTGACCATTTGGCAGCAAGCGCAGAGTAAATCTTTTATACCAAAAAAACGGTGACAGGATTACGTTTGCAACCTACAGCAAGCCACTACTACAATGTTTGGAGAAGACCCGTTAAGTGTATGAGTTAACGTACATCACATCAACCACTATAGACATTATCAGCCACTTATATAACATTTTTTGTGCTATTATTATTTAGTAGAGTTGCTGTACCAGAATCTCATACCAAAACTGTATTATAGACGATAGCGTCTATAATACTATCATTGGTGTTAACTCATGGTACGTATTTTGAGCAGTGAAAGTCTAACAGGTGCTTAAAGTGATGATTTCTTGAACTATGTATATCAAGTTTTGACTACCACTTTTGAAAAAACCTCGTACAGTTGATATTATGTATACAATAAAAAAAATGTCCAAAAGAAGGTAATCCATGGGTTAAATCCACTACTACGCATCTCCTTGGCCCCAAGTATATTCGTAAGATTCTCAGGAGCACATATTTTCTTTAAACACGGACTGACATGCGACGCGTTGTACATACAATGTGTTGCATTACTTCTGAGAGCTTTTCCTTACATAATTTATGCAAGCCTTCAAAATACATGCGTATTTATGAACATTTCAAAAAATCAACACCTGAGCCTTTTTTGTATATCTAATACGTTCCGCATATATATCATTTTGTATTTTTTGAGTGTTTTCGAAGAATAAAATAAAGCGAATGGCGCGGGCGTTCATATTCCGCTATGCGCCGCTGAACGTAACCGATTTGGTTGTTAGGTCTGATCTGATCATGCCTACTCCGGTGCAAAATTTACGAGGTTTCGTGAATTTTTGTAATGCTCAAACGCGCACAACAAGTAGTGTGATATGAACAGGTTTAATATATTTTGAACAATGTGATTATCGGAATTAGGTTTTTTTTTTTTAATATCTTCGTTACTACGTGTTGGGACGAACGGAGACCGGGAGATAAACGAAGAATAGGGTCGCAACTCGCCGATTTATCAGTATCAAAAAAGTATTACTTATAATTATTATAAGATAAGATAAGATAAGATACAACCTAAAACAGAGGAATGATGTACAATTTAGGCGGTCTTATTGCTAAAAGCAATCTCTCCCAGAAAACCTACTACAAGTAGAGTAAAGATGACAGAAAGATTCAGCAAGTGCAGAAATACTCTTATAAAAAGGATTGAAAAATATTTTAACTAATAAATAAATTACATAATTTGATATATAAGTGCCGTGTAGTGCCGGCACATAAAAAAGAATAGCACTACCCCCTCTCTTCCCGTGGGTGTCGTAAGAGCCGACCGAGGGAAAATTGCCATAAGGAGATGGGCAGCAGCGTCTCCGGATAACAGCAGGCCATACTGCGATCGCCAACCCGCCTGCCAAGCGTGGCGATTATGGCAAACCCCCCCCAAAATGGCTGCACAACCAGGAAATCGGCCCCCAGTCCCCGGCGGCCCTGCTATTCCTAGCTACGGCAGCGGCTATGGTAACGGTGGGGCAGGGGGTGCTAGGAATCCCCGGGTAAGATCCGGCTGCCAACAACGACGACTCGACCTGGCAACATATAACACGCGCACACTGAGGCTCGACGCGAAGCTCATAGAGTTGGAAGAGGTAATTAGTAAGTTACATTGGGATATCATTGGGTTATCTGAAGTCCGAAGAGAGGGGGAGGACTCGATAATCCTGCAATCCGGTAACTTGCTATACCACCGGGAGGGCGACCAACAGTCCCTAGGTGGTGTCGGGTTCATCGTCCACAAATCCCTTGTCAACAACGTGATTACTATCGGAAGTGTTTCGAGCAGGGTAGCGTACCTGATACTCAGAATATCGAAACGATATTCGCTGAATGTCATTCAGGTTTACGCTCCGACCTCAAAGCACGACGATGTCGAAGTGGAGGCTATGTATGAGGAGATCTCTAAAGCCATGCATAGCTATAAAACCCACTACACGGTTGTGATGGGGGATTTTAATGCAAAGTTGGGGCAACGTTGCGGTGATGAGTTGAGAGTGGGGCAATTTGGATTTGGGCAACGGAACAACAGGGGCCAGATGCTGGCAGACTTCATGGGTAGGGAGATCCTCTTTATGATGAACTCCTTCTTCAAGAAGCCCGTAAGCCGCAAATGGACCTGGATCAGTCCGGACGGTAGAGTCAAAAACGAGATCGATTTTATCATGTCGACGAAGAAGCATATATTCAATGATGTCACTGTGATCAACGCTGTTAAGACAGGAAGCGATCACCGCATGGTCAGAGGCACATTGAATATCGACCTAAAGCTTGAGAGAGCGCGACTGATAAAATCCACGCTCCGACCAATACCGGCTCAAATTCAAAACCCCGAGTGCTTTCAGCTCGAGCTTCAAAACCGCTTTGAAGCCCTTGAGAACAGCATCGATGTGGACGATCTGTACAACATGGTGGTGGATACTGTCCGTACGGTAGGGTCCAAGCACTTTAAAACCCGCCGTCCCAAATCAAAGAAACTCTCCAGTCAGACTCTCCTACTCATGGATCAGAGAAACGAAATGAGGCTACAGAACTCAGCGGATGCCCATCGTTATCGGCAACTCAATAGACAGATATCTAAGTCTTTGACGAGCGACCTTCGCCAATTTAATACCCAGCGTATTAAAGAGGCAATTGAGCGGAATAAAGGCTCCAAAGTGTTCGCCAGAGATCTGTCTATTGGGCAAAGCCAATTGACGAGGCTGAAAACTGAGGCAGGTAGCATCATTTCGTCAACACCTGAAATCCTGAGGGAGATTGAGAGTTTCTATGGACAGTTATATTCCACGCAAACACGTGCTGAAAGCAAGGCTAAAGATCCTAGAGCCAAGCTTACCTGACACTATCCCACGATCCTTTTTAGTGGTGAGTGTTTATATGCCTACTGACGTGGCTTCCCACCTAACTGAGTTCACGGACATCCTTGCCGCGGTAAGTGCAATCATTGACAGTTGCAGTAATGAATGTGTTTACATATTGGGCGATTTTAATGCACACCCAACCGAAAGGTTCTACGATGAATTGACTTTATTTTGTAGAGAACAGGATTGGACTTGTATAGACATTAAATTCTTAAATGAATCAAGTGATTGTTTTACCTTTATAAGCGAAGCACACGGGTCTAAGCGGTGGCTTGACCATTGCGTGGTTACTAAAGCGGCCTTGCCGTCTGTGAGTAAGGTATACGTGCACTATGATATGTTTTGGTCAGATCATTTTCCTCTGGCAATAGAATGTAATTTAGATGTAATTTTAGAAAAAAAGTTTAATGTTATTAAATCTATGCAAGATAAAGTAAATTGGGGTAATAGAAACGCGGAACAAACTAATATATTTTTTAAGAAATGCAATGAGCAGTTAAGATTGGTCGATTTCCCATTTGAATTTCAGAGTTGTGCCGATCGAACCTGTAGTAATATGCAACATAGAACTGTAATCGACAATTTGTATGACAATATTGTAACGGCATTAATAAAGGCAGCAATTGACAGTTGCAATAATAGTAAACATGTGAAGAATAAAGCCGTTTTAGGGTGGAATAAGCATGTAGGCGGGGCGCACAGGGTGGCAAGGCAAGAGTTTGTGCGATGGCTTTGGCATGGTAAACCTAGTTTCGGTCCCATATACAATGATATGTGTGCAGCTAGGAAAGTTTTCAAAGCCAAACTGAAGTGGTGTCAAAATCACGAGGAACAAATAAAGGCTGACATCCTGGCCTCCCATCATTCTAGAAGTGACTTCCGCTCGTTTTGGAAAGCTACAAGTAAACAAAGGATTCGACCTGGCCAGCCTGTGTGCGTCCAGGGTGTTAGTAACCCTGAGGAAATTGCGAATCTTTTTAAAGACCATTTCGCTGTTGTATCACCGTTAGGACCGCCTAGTACGGTATTTAGTGTTGAGAAGAGTAAAGAGATAAGAACAGTATGTACTGCTGCAGAGATTAAGAAGATTATCTGTTCAATGACCAGAGGTAAATCTCCTGGCCATGATGGTCTCAGCATTGAGCATCTGCGGCATGCGGGGCCTCACTTGCCGAGGGTGCTGGCATTGCTCTTTAATGTTTGTATTGCTCACTCGTACCTACCTGGTGATATGATTAAAACCCTAGTTGTTCCTATAGTTAAAAATAAAACTGGAGATCTCGCAGATAGGAACAACTATAGACCTATTTCCTTAGCAACGATTGTCTTCAAAGTGTTTGACAGCGTGCTTAATACCAGTTTAAATAAAGTTATACAACCACATGATAACCAGTTTGGGTTTCGAGCCCACCTGTCAACGGAAAGCGCGGTATTATGTGTTAAGCACGCTGTCAAATACTACACCAACCGTAAGACGCCAGTCCACGCCTGTTTCCTTGACCTGTCGAGGGCATTTGACCTGGTTTCCTACGATATCCTATGGAAGAAACTTGAAGATGTTGAATTACCATCAGAACTCATCAATATTTGCAGGTATTGGTATGGAAACCAGGTCAACAGTGTACGATGGGCGGGCACGCTGTCGCAGTCATATAGGTTGCAATGCGGTGTGAGGCAAGGGGGTTTATCCTCGCCGACCCTCTTTAATCTATATGTTAACGACTTGATTGTTGAGCTCGGCAGCGCCAGAGTTGGTTGTCATATAGATGGAGTCAATGTTAAGACAACAGAGGAAACCTCTAGCAAACCTCCATCTATGACAAAAAAAAAAGCCCAACAGTAATTACCTCAATTTTGTTCATCAGAATATACAGGGCTTTTCTGGCAAAGATTTAGAAGTAGGTTTGTTCCTTGACAGTATGAATATAGATGTTTTATGTTTAACAGAACACTGGCTTAAGGAACACAACTGTCTGTTAAGTTTTGATAATTATAGCATCGCTAGTATGTTCATGAGAGTTTCAGCTATTCGGGGTGGGTCACTAATATTATTGCACAATAAGTTAAAGTATAAAGAACGCAAAGATGTGGTAGCACTCTCAATTGAGCAAACTATTGAAATTTCATGTGCAGAGTTAGAGCGGATTATTATTGTTTGTGTGTATAAACCACCATCTGCGGATTATTCACTGTTTGAATAAACTTTGGATGAAGTGTTAAAGAGAGTATGTAAATCAAACAAGAAGGTGGTTGTTTGTGGTGATTTTAATGTTGATATTCTAGACTCTTCTCAAACCTCACTTAGATTTTTGAATCTTTTTAAATCATTCAATTGAAAAAGTAGTCAACTCTCGTTTAACTAGCTTCCTAGAAGGAAAAGGACTTCTTGCCCAGAATCAATACGGGTTTCGAACTGGTCGCAATACTGAAGATGCCATTGCAAGCCTCACTGACAAAGTGACTAAGTCACTGGAGTGTGGTGAAAGATGCTTGGCCATTTTTCTAGACCTAAAGAAAGCATTTGACACCGTTTCCATTCCACTGCTCCTGTTCAAATTGGAGGAACTGGGAGTACGAGGCATTGCCTTGGACTGGTTTCGCAACTATCTGACTAACCGAAGCCAATTCGTTAAGGTGAGGGATAGTTTTAGCACGGACCTACCTATCAGCTATGGTGTCCCGCAGGGGAGCACACTTGGCCCTACACTTTTTCTAGTGTATGCTATCAACTTGTGTAACATTAAGCTAGACTGTGGCAGTACGCTTGCCTTTGCCGACGACACAGCCTTAATTTTTCGTGGTAACACATGGCCAGACGTTCAGAGATCAGCCGAAGCGGGTCTCAAAAAGGTTATGAAATGGCTTGACGACAACCTACTTACGCTAAACGTCCCAAAAACGAAATACATTTGCTTCAAAATCTCCAACGCAACAAATATACCAACCAATTTTGGCATTAAAGCACACACGTCGCGATGCACTGTTGGCAGTGACTCAACCACTATATGCAATTGTATTGACTTATTCAGAACTTGTACCCATAAATACTTGGGTGTGGTGTTGGACGAACACTTAAAATGGGCCCCGCATATATCAGCATTGAGCAAAAGACTGCGTAAGCTGCTCCATATATTTAAAAATTTGAGAGATTCAGCCGACTCGGAACTTCTAACTAATGTGTACTTGGCACTCGGCCAATCTCTCATATCCTACTGCATACCGATCTGGGGTGGTGCAGCGACCAGTCAAATATTGGAGCTTGAAAGAGCACAAAGGGCTGTCATTAAGGTCATGTTTAAAAAACCATGGAGATACCCAACTGAAAAACTATATGAAGAATCCAATTTGTTAACAGTTAGGCAAATTTTCATCTACAACGCAATCCTTCGGTACCATAAAGCATTGGATCCTTCGACCCTTCCTCAACACAAAAGACGTATACGCACTCCCGTACCCTCACTTAAATCAGCATTTGCAAGACAACAAACCACTTACACAGGGCCGTTTCTCTATAGGTATTTTAACGATAGGGAAATCATTGTTAATATGAATAGAACTTCGTTAAAATCTACGCTTAAAAAATACCTGACTTCATTAAACTACCAGGCGACTGAAAATATAATCCGATTCTAAATTCAACTTCAAATGCTTAATTATTCTGTCATCACTAATCTGAATAATAATTATACTAATAAAATAATTTCACTAATTTTTTTTTTTTTACGGATGTAAAGTGTAAATTCAACTATTGGTCATACTTTCCGCTAATAACGTATTATGCTTTTCAAATAACTTCATCTTATCTTTGCTTTGTTTCCTATATTAAGTGCAGTATCAAATCATTTCAATGTTTAAATACAGGTTAAAACTATTTTGCATGACCCCCTTAAAGGGTGGAGGGTTAATAACCTGAGCTACAGGTTTTACCTAATTCAGGTATTAGCCCGCCATAGTTTACTTCACTGTGCAGGTTTAACTATACTGTGACCATACCGTAGTATTTAACTTTAAAACTACCCACATTGTACTTTGTTTTTTATAGTGTGTGTTAGATTATTGTAAACTTAAAATTGTAAAACTATGGTGAGAATAAACGTTTTTATTATTATTTATTATTATTATTCAATTTATTTAATATTTTTGATCAACCAACTAGAATCACTGCGTCATCAGCTACCTGCTTGGATAATATTTTTTGTGAAAATTTTTATAAGGAGAAATCAATAATTAATTAATTAAAATCAGACCATTGTGGTCTGTTAACCAAATTTGAGCACCGTCATGTCCCTCAATCGGTGGATATTATTTTTAGACCAGTTACTCAGAAACGTATAGAAAAATTTGAACACAATTTAAACAATCAACTTCCTTACTTATCACACCAAGACCAGAACATAAATGATCAGTATGAGGATTTGTTCAATCTGATAATGTATGAACATAACACCATTTTTTCAAAAAAAGAAGTGACAGTTGATAAATTCAAATTTAAATTCAGTTACTGGGCTACTCCAGGTATTCATAAAAGTAGGATTAAATTATACGAATTATATGATTTAAAAGCGAACTTTCATAGTCCCAAACTAGTAGACTATGTTAAATCTTACTCTAAGATATTTAAAAAATCTTGCAATGTTGCCAAGTCCATGTTTTTGCGAGACAAAATAAAACAAGCAAAAAACAAAATCAAAGCGACTTGGAACATTATAAACAAAGAAACTTGTAAGTCCATACCACGCAATAACTCTTTCTCACTTAAAATTAAAGATAATATTATTAAGTCTGACGTTGATATAGCTAATACATTTGAATCATTTTTCTCTGAGATACCTTTTATTACTACCAGTAAACTAAATTCTAGTTCACTGCTAGCTAGTTATCTCCTCACATCAAGTGTTAATGAGTGCGCCACTAGTTTTTGCTTTGATCATATATCTCCTCATACCATTCTCAAATCGTTTAAAGAACTTAACATAAAAAAAACGGAGGATTTATGGGGTATTTCTGTTGATATACTTAAATCAGTCATAGATACCATCTCCCCTAGTTTAGCGTTACTTTTTAATAACTGTGTAGACAAGGGTCAGTTCCCTAATTTAATGAAATTTAGTAAAGTCATACCCCTTTATAAGTCAGGTGAGAAAAGTGACCCATCCAATTATAGACCTATTTCTATTCTACCAGCTATGAGTAAAATTTTTGAAAAAATTATATTGAATCAATTACATTCTCACTTTGCTTTGAATAAATTATTACATAGTAATCAATTTGGATTCACTAAAAATAGGAATACAACCGATGCAGGTGTTGCGCTCATCAAACACATATTTGATGCGTGGGAAGGCAAGCAAGATGCAATAGGAGTTTTTTGTGATTTATCAAAAGCATTTGACTGCGTAGATCATGAAATCCTACTGATTAAGCTGAGGCATTACAGTGTTTAAAATATTTCACTTAGCCTTATAGAATCTTACCTCACTGATAGAATACAAAAAGTGAGTATCAATGGTACGAACTCTTCCGGTGCCACCATACGTATGGGCGTGCCCCAGGGATCAATATTGGGTCCTCTGCTGTTTTTAATCTATATAAATGACCTGCCTTATTTTGTCAAAGACCTATGTGGGATTGTATTATTTGCTGATGACACTTCTCTAATTTTTAACGTAGATAGAAGTAACAAAGCGCTTGACGACGTAAATAATACTCTTTCTAAGGTACTGCATTGGTTCACGAGTAACAATTTACTGCTTAATGCTAAGAAGACCAAATGTATCAAATTTTCTATGCCCAATGTAAGACAGGTCGATACCATTATAAACATGAATAACGAGCCATTAGAGATTGCGAATTCCACTGTATTTCTGGGAATTACTCTCGATTCCAAATTACAGTGGGGTCCGCATATTTCTGCCCTGGCAGGAAGACTTAGTTCGGCAGCTTATGCTGTTAGAAAAATAAGGCTCCTGACTGATATCGCAACAGCAAGATTAGTGTACTTCAGTTATTTTCACAGTGTTATGTCGTATGGTCTTCAGTTGTGGGGCTCGGCAGCGGATCTCAACACCATCTTTGTTCTTCAAAAAAGAGCCATCCGCTCCATTTACAACCTTAGACCACGCGACTCGCTTCGTGAAGTATTCAAAGAGATAGATATTTTAACTGTGTACTCTCAATTTATTTATGATAATGTAGTATATGTCCGTAAAAACTTGCATCTCTTCAAGAAAAACAGTGATGTTCATAAACTCAATACCAGAAATAAAAATAAGCTCGTAACTCCCAGTCTAAGACTGCATAAGGTAGGAAAATCATTTGTTGGTCAATGTGTAAAATATTTTAATAAGATTCCGCAAACTCTTGTTGAACTGCCTCTTCACAAGTTTAAGTCACAAATTAAAGCTAAGTTAATGAAGCGGGGTTATTATGGTGTTGAGGATTTCTTAAATGATAAGAATTTGTGGTCATCTTAGGTATAATCTGCTCCTCTGCACACTTTTTTGTTATGACTTTACTCTGTCAATTCCATTTTTGTGTATAAAAACAAGATTGAAAAGAGTAACCATCGAGTTTCTTGCCGGAGTCTTCTCGATCGGAAATAACCTCCGAACCGGTGGTAGAGTCACATTATATTTAATTATGATATGAACTATCATAGTATTATTTTATGTAAGTTTATTTTTATTCAGTATATTTTTGCTACAATTTTTTTTTTGTTACATGACATGTCATAAGTACTTTTTATAAGTCTATATGAATAAAGATATTTTTTACTTTTACTTTTACTTTACAACATAAGCTACGCTGACGACATGGTGCTGTTGAGCGCATCAATCTGTGGTTTAAGGAAGCTTGTGGCAATTTGTGAAAAGTATGCTAGAGATCACGGTCTTATTTACAACGATAAGAAAAGTGAAATCATGGTCTTTGAGGTCAGGGGAAGGGATACTGAGAGCTTTCCGCTTATTAAGTTAAACGGTACAGCGCTGAAGAGGGTGTACAAGTTTAAGTACCTGGGACATATACTGACCGCTGACCTCAAGGACGATGATGATATTGAACAGGAGCGGAGGGCGCTGTCGGTGAGAGCAAACATGATAGCCCGCAGGTTTGCACGCTGCTCTAAGCAAGTTAAGCTTACACTCTTCAGAGCATATTGCAGTTCGTTTTACACGTGTAGCCTGTGGAATGTCTATACCCAACGATCCTACAGCGCCCTGAGAGTTCAATACAACAACGCCTTCCGGGTGCTGTTGAGGCTGCCCCGCTTCTGTAGTGCCTCGGGGATGTTTGCAGAAGCACGCATAGACTGTTTCTACGCAACTATGCGTAAAAGATGCGCGTCCCTAGTGCGGCGGGTGCGGGCAAGCACCAACAGCATCCTGAACATGATTGCTGACAGGATGGACTGTCCTTATATGAGTCGCTGCAGCGCAATATCCTACGGACTTGCACTGTAATGATTCATTGGTGATTTAAATAATAAAAATAGTTTTTAATATTTTGTACTCCCTTACTAACATTAGTTTAAGATTATTGTTACTAACACTATGGACTTTGTCTGAAATAAAAATAAATTGAATTGAATTTATACCGAAGATATCCCGGACGTCAGCCTGTACGAGATTAGGATGGCTCTCAAGCAGCTTAAAAACAACAAGGCGGCGGGTGATGACGGAATCACAACCGAGCTCCTGAGAACGGGCGGTAAGCCGATACTTAAGGGCCTCCAGACGCTCTTCAGTTCTGTCATCCTCGAGGGAAAAACGCCAAAGGCATGGGGCAGAGGCGATGTGATGCTGTTCTTCAAGAAGGGTGACAAAACTCTCTTGAGGAACTACAGACCCATCTCGCTTCTGAGCCATATCTATAAGCTGTTTTCGAGAGTCATTACGAATCGTCTCGCTCGCAGGTTCGACGACTTCCAACCTCCCGAACAAGCAGGGTTCCGAAAAGGCTATAGTACCGTAGACCACATTCATACGCTGCGGCAAGTTATACAGAAGACCAAAGAGTATAACTTGCCACTTTGCTTAGCGTTCGTGGACTACGAGAAAGCCTTTGATTCGATTGAGACCTGGGCAGTACTGCAGTCTCTCCAAAGGTGCCAAATAGACTACAGGTACATTGAGGTGCTAAGGTACTTATACCAGAACGCCACCATGTCGGTCCGATTACAGAACCAGAGCTCTAATCCGATCCAACTACAGCGAGGCGTGAGACAAGAAGACGTTATTTCTACGAAACTGTTCACGGCTGCGTTGGAGGATATTTTCAAGCTTCTGGACTGTACCTAACACACCTGCGATTTGCCGATGATGTAGTTCTTATGGCTGAGACCTTGGAAGACCTGAACATAATGCTCGAAGATCTCGGTAATGCTTCTCAAAGAGTGGGTCTTAAGATGAACATGGACAAAACAAAAATCATGTTAAATGCCCATATTGCACCAGCGGGTGCAATATGGGCATTTAACATGATTTTGTAATGTTCCCAACGTTAACAGGAGCGCCTGTTAACGTTGGGAACATTACACTCGAAGTTGTTGACCACTATGTTTACCTGGGACAGACAGTCCAGCTAGGTAAGTCCAACTTCGAGAAAGAGATCTCTCGTCGAATCCAGCTCGGATGGGCAGCGTTCGGGAAGCTCCGGCATATATTTGCGTCCGAAATACCTCTGTGTCTCAAGACAAAAGTCTTTGACCAGTGTGTGTTGCCAGTAATGACCTATGGGAGTGAGACGTGGTCCCTTACTATGGGTCTCATAAGAAGGCTCAAGATCACCCAGCGAGCAATGAAGAGAGCGATGCTTGGTATTTCCCTGCTCGATCGAATCAGAAATGATGAGATCCGCAGGAGAACAAAAACAACCGACATCGCTCGAAGGATTGCATCGATGAAGTGGCAGTGGGCGGGACACATAGCGCGGAGAACCGATGGCTGTTGGGGCGGAAAGGCTCTCGAATGGCGACCGCGTACCGGACGACGTTCCGTGGGCAGGCCCTCTACAAGGTGGACCGACGATCTGGTCAAGTTCGCGGGAAGCCGCTGGATGCGGACAGCGCAGGACCGATCGTTGTGGAGATCCTTGGGGGAGGCCTATGCCCAGCAGTGGGCGTCGTTCGGCTGATATGATGATATATAATAAATACAAAAAAATATATTATATATAAAATGACATTATAATAATATCAACGAAATAACCAAAGTAGACACAGGATAGAACTAACAACAAGAGGAAAATAGAAAGAAACAAGAAGACGAAGAGATAATTTAAGTAAGAGTGAGAAAACATAAAAACAAAAAAAAAGATTATAACATCGTTTAGTGCAATTACTAGTTTTCATTATTATTCTTTTAATTACTTTTAGTTAGAAATTATTGTTGCAACAAATCAGAAACAAAGCATTATAACCTACTGTCATGGCTCCTAACTGGGGCCCAGCGGCCGAGCGTACCTAAACTGTGAAGTGACGCAGGCCTGCTAACAGACGAGGACTCAGGCCAAGGGCCTCTCCCAACACACCCAAACCAAAGACAATTTAGAAAAAGTTCATTTCCCTGAATCCAACCCTGGACACCACACAAGGCAAGGCGAGCAACCGTGCTACATGTACTACTCCAATCGCGTCGTCAAATATTACCGTGTACACTCGAGAACCAGTGCTGGGATATCTTCAATATTTCGATAGCACTTTCCGCATGGCTCACCAAGAGCAATAAGGGGGGCACGAAGAAATAAGCAAGAGCAGAGACATATATCTAGATAGAGAACGCAGGGTGGTCCATTTATGTATTATAAACACCGAACTTGCCATTTTGTGGACGACTATTTCGTGACGATTGGCAAAGTGCACTGTAGCATAGTTTCTCGCCGTGGCTTACTAGTGTCCTAGGATTCGTGCCCAGTCAAGTCAATTAAGCTAATGATATTTTCTAATTTGGCCTGGGTTTGGGTGTGCTGGAAGACGGTTTGCTTAATTCCTTGTCTGGGACCTCCAAACACAGAGATATTTATTCCTACTTCGAGACCATGACAAGGTTATCAGCCGCATGTTTATTAGTTACTAGCTACCCCAACAGACTTCGTTTTGTCAAAAAATATTGACTTGTCGCTATGTTTGACAGCTGGGAACAGAGTGGTCTGTGTATGGAAAAAGAAAACAGTTTTTTTTATATTTCTCGTAAATTTTACGTTTTTTCTCTCTATCAATAAAAACTTTTTTGTGGCTTCATAAAAATTAGCCCAGTTGGTCGAGCCGTTCTCGTGTTTTACGCTTACAAACACATTTGGCCAATAATTTTGATTTATATAGATGATTTATTTCATAGAAAGGTGACATTGACATCATCACGATTTTGACCGTGTATAGAATGAAGCAGCTCCAAAAGAGAAGCACTGCACTCTTCCTGCTCCCTCACCATCTATTTCATTGTTTGTCTGTGACCAAGAGTGTTCAGGAGCTAATACGCTGATATTGCACCGACGAGACTTGGCGCAGTAATAAAATAACTATAAACCGGCTCTTATATCCGATACACTCAAAATGATTTTCTAAGTCCCCTATATCGGCAAGAGATTAAAATTGAAAGTTCACCTGCTACCACTTTGGATGTAATCAATATCAGCAATTAAGGTATTCAAATTGTCCAATAATACTTACAAAATATTCAATTATTTCCACTACACACTAGGCCACTCGTCGCAGCCACAGGCGGCTGAAACGAGCTACGGACGAGTGACCGCCACAAAATGGCGCCGTGTGTGGCAGGACTTAAAGTCCCATTTACATATTCATTTATTTTTATTTCCTTGTTTATCTTTTTTATTGACATGAGCATCTCACCAAACGGAAGGAGAATTTGTGTAATGGCTTATCATGGGTCAATGTTACCATTACGAAGTTTTTTTTAAACGACTTCAAAAAAAGGAGGAGGTTCTCAATTCGACTGTACGTTTTTTTTTATGTTTGTTACCTCATAACTTTCGACTGGGTAAACCGATTTTGATTATTCTTTTTTTATTTAAAAGCTGGTGCTTTCCGAATGGTCCTATTTTAATTTGGTCTAGTTCTGACAGTGGCACCCATGAGAAAACCATATAAGTCTTAAATCTAGATAGACAAAATTTGATGTAGGTATTGATGGCGACTATATTGGCGCAGTAGATCAGACTGACTTCCTTGGATTAGCGCTTGACAGTAACCTTAACTGGAAGTCACACATTGACAACATGAATAACAGAATCGCCAGTAAGTGCTATGCTTTATCAGTACTCATAGATATTTCATCGATTGAGGTCGCAAAAAGCGCGTATTATAGTAATATCTACCCCATTCTCTCATATGGAATAATATTTTGGGGTTATTCAGTTAACGTTAACGACACTTTTATATTACAGAAGAAAAGTTTGAAAATTATTTATAGCAAAAAAATTGATGATTCTCTACGACTATTATATGTATGAAGCAAAACAATATTTAACTTTAACTGGCATTTACATCTCAGAAATAGCTTTGTTCGTCCAAAATAATATGCATTTGTTGACGAAAAAGTCTGAAATGAGATTAAGAAGCACTAAGTTGCGGAGACATGACTACCTTTGCAAGCCATTATGTAAATGCATGATTTACAGTAAAAGTACATTTATAAGCCAATGTAGGTTTGTAACTACCTACATACATACATACGTAAACGTGATATGTAAGAAATAGGTATATTGCTAGTTCTTCCTTGGCTGACACCGACTCCAACAATAACAATAATTGTACCTACATTATATTATCGTATAAGTTTTAGAAGAATACGCAATTATTTATTTACTTTTCAGTACTTTGTTTTGAAATAGTTTTTTTTGAAGTTGGTAAAAAACAATTTTTTTTAAAAATTTTTGTTTTGTTGGATACATTCTAAAACAACAACTAAAATTAGAATTACATCGTATCGCACGATTAATAAAAAAATAAAACCTAACACTGTTATACTATTAATGTTATCTTACTCATACCTATAGTTTTTTCCTTTTTTTAGAAATATTAAATATTAAGTTACAGTATTTTGAAACAAAAATAAAGACAAAGAATTACAATTTTGGTTCAAAATACTCCTCCATGCTGTCAAGGCTTTGTGACAGCAATAACTCCTTCAACCTTCTATAGAAAGTAGAGTTTCTGTTTTCATTCTTCAACCGACTTCATAGGACTTTTTTTTTATGTTTGTTACCTCATAACTTTCGACTGGGTGAACCGATTTTGATCATTCTTTTTTTATTTGAAAGCTGGTGCTTTCCGAATGGTCTCATTTTAATTTGGTCTAGTTCTGACAGTGGCATCTATGGAAAATCCATATGAGTCTTAAATCTAGATAGACAAAATGCGCGACAAATGGACGAATAACTCAATATTACGCAAACCGATTTTGATAATTATTTTTTTATTTGAAAGCTGATGTTGCCCGTGTGGTCTCATTTTAATATGGTCCAGTTCTGACAGTGGCATCCATGGGAAATCCATATAAGTCTTAAATCTAGATAAACCATATGCGCGACAAATGGACGAATAACTCATTATCACGCCAACCGATTTCGATGCTTATTTTTTATTGGAAAGGGTATATACTTCAAGGGTAGTTTGATGAGTGTTTGGTTAGGTTCTGATTATGGGATCCATGACAATGTTACGGAACTCTTCAATTCTTAGGAGCAATTAGGCGATACTTTTTTGATGTATGAAATAAATAAGAACTATTCACTGAGAATCAAGAAATAAACAAAAATTTTAACAAAAAAAAAACCAACTTCAAAAAAAAAATTCCAAAACAAAGCACTAAAAAGTAAAGTAATAATTGCGTTTTCTTAAACTTATAGGTACGATAATATAATGTAGGTACAATTATTGTTATTATTGGAGTCGGTGTCAGTCAATGTAGGTTTGTAACTACCTACATACATACTACATCTCGTACGTAAACGTGATATGTAAGAAATAGGTATATTGCTAGGTACCTATATTGTAGTGTTTCCTTGGCTTACACCGACTCCATAACTGATAACAATAATTGTACCTACACTATATTCTCGTACAAGTTTTAGAAGAATACGCAATTATTTGTTTACTTTTTAGTGCTTTGTTTTGGAATAGTTTTTTTTGAAGTTGTTTTTTTTTTGTTATTAGTAATGTCATTACTTTATCTTGAAGATATATTATTTTTAAGTAGCTTTAAACTCCCAAAACTGCTATTTCATTAGTAATGAACACATATTATGATTTCACTTGTCCACTAACTCCAAGCGTTCTTGGAACGAATCAAGATGGCCGTGACGAAAATTAACAAGGTCTCCAGAATACCGAAATCACGGGATCGAATACCGTTAGGGGACTGGTGAAAGGCTGAACGTATTCATAAGTCAATTCTAGTGTAGCTCACGTGCGATCGTGTGTAAATTAGCGAGCGGCCGAATACTGCCGAAGGTCGATGTTCGGCACGTGCGACCGGCTTGCTAATTTTGGGGGTCGGGTCGAAGAATAGTGCCTTATAATTGAGCGGTTCGAAGGAATGGAAAAAAGGACACGTATGGAAAATAGCTTCGCAAGGGATAGGTTTTTTGTGTTTTAAAATTTGATGTATCGATTTAATAATACGAATAATGATAGGTGGTCACTTACTCGTAGGTTCAATTCGATTCGATCAAAATAACTGATGGGTAGTGCAAGTTTTTATTGTTGCGGGCATGACGATCTTATAAAAGATGTCCCCGATATTTTATTAGCATTTATTTAAATCTACATAAACATGGGCACAAATTAGACATGCGCGGCGCTCTGACAGATAGCCCGCTCAGAACAACACGCCATTTTTGACGCACGCATACAGAGACATGAGGTTACAAGCGAAGTCAGTGAGCTTCGGTGAGTCGGAAAGTCGCACTGTCGCGAGTGTTTTTGTTTTTGTCGAACTTGGTGCAATTTTTCACATGATGAATTTTGTTTTTGGCCGGTTCTGTCAAGTGTCAAGTAGTTCCTTCATTTTAAAAAATCAGAGCGAACATAGTAGTAACCCTAGGCGGTTCACGCAAGTTTTAGAAAAAGGTGCGAGCGGTCCTTCTGTAAACTCTTTATTTTGTGACATAATCAATTTGGATTTACTTGAAATAGGAATACAACCGATGTAGGTGTTGCGCTCATCAAACACATATTTGATGCGTGGGAAGGCAAGCAAGATACAATAGGAGTTTTTTGTGATTTGTCAAAAGCATTTGACTGCGTAGATCAAGCTGAGACATTACAGTGTTTCAAATATTTCACTTAGCGTTATAGAATCTTACCTCACTGATAGAATACAAAAAGTGAGTATCAATGGTACGAACTCTTCCGGTGCCACCATACGTATAATAATACGTATAATGGGCGTGCCCCAGGGATCAATATTGGGTCCTCTGCTGTTTTTGATCTATGTAAATGACCTGCCTTATTTTGTCAAAGACCTATGTGGGATTGTATTATTTGCTGATGACACTTCTCTGATTTTTAACGTAGATAGAAGTAACAAAGCACTTGACGACGTAAATACTCTCTCTAAGGTACTGCATTGGTTCACGAGTAACAATTTACTGCTTTAGCATTTTAATTAAAAATTAAAGGCTAAATGTATCAAATTTTCTATGCCCAACGTAAGACAGGTCGATACCATTATAAACATGAATAACGAGCCATCAGAGATTGCGAATTCCACTGTATTTCTAGGAATTACTCTCGATTCTAAATTACAGTGGGGTCTGCATATTTCTGCTCTGGCAGGAAGACTTAGTTCGGCAGCTTATACTGTTAGAAAAATAAGGCTCCTGACTGATATCGCAACAGCAAGATTAGTGTACTTCAGTTATTTGCACAGTGATATGTCGTATAGTCTACAGTTGTGGGGCTCGGCAGCGGATCTCAACACCATCTTTGTTTTCCAAAAAGAGCCATCCGCACCATTTAAAAACCTTAGACCACGCGACTCGCTTCGTGAAGTATTCAAATAGATAGATATTTTAACGGTGTACTCTCAATTTATTTATGATAATGTAGTATATGTCCGTAAAATTTGCATTTTTTCAAGAAAAACAGTGATGTTCATAAACTCAATACTAGAAATAAAATAAGCTCGTTACTCCCAGACTAAGACTGCATAAGGTAAGAAAATAATTTTTTGGTCAATGTGTTAAATATTTTAATCAGATTCCGCAAACTCAAAATGATATATTTTTTTAAAAGTTGCAACCTTCTTAGTAATAAAAAAAAATTGGCGGGAAATCATTTGTAATTTTTTTTTTATCACACATCAAAGTACTACGTACGCAACGAAAATGGAATTAAGTCGAAAAGATTTTAGAGCGATGATTTTTTATGATTTTAAAACTTCTCTCTCCCCGCAAGACTATGCCGCTCGTCTCCAAAATGCTTTCGGGAGACAAGCACCTTGTTTGAGCACCGTGAGGCGATGGTTTGCTGAATTTGAGAGAGGTCGAGTTTCTTTACATGAGGAATTTCATGAACGGCCTTCAACTGTCGTCAACGGGGATTGGTATGAGCCAAATTCAGAAAATTTTACACGAAGAATTGAAAGTTCGGAAACTTTGTTGTCGTTAGACGTTAGCCCTCATGAACTGACAGCGGAGCAGAAGCGGGCTCGCGTGGAATGGTACTCACAGATTCTACTGAAGTACGACCACGGACATTCTAATGTTGTTTATGACATTGTCACAGAGACGAAACTTGGATTTATTGTTTTGAACCCAAAAAAACAGCAATCTTGTGAATGGGTGTTTGAAAATGAGAACAGGCCAACAAAAGTGCGGCAGGCAAGAAACGTTGGTAAAAAAATTATCGCGTTTTTTTTCTCAGCTACGGGTCCCATCTGTACAATTCCACTTGAAGATCAAAAGAGTGTTAATGCTGAGTGGTATTCTACTAATTATTTACCCAGGGTGTTAGAAAAAGTTCGCGAAAGACGACCCAAAAGCCGCGTTCTCCTACATCATGACAACGCTTCGTCACTCACGGCCAACAAAACAAAGTCATTTTTAGCTTTCAAAAAAGTACAACTCGTCACCCATCCCGCGCATAGCCCCGACCTAGCACCCTGTGATTTCTGTATTTTCCCCAAAATCAAAGATTTGATGAGAGGTTTCACTTTTACCAACTCCGAAGAGGCAGTGATAGCGTTCAATCAGCACGTAGAAAACATGCCTTCAGATCTGTGGTCCTCCTGTTTTAAAAAATGGTTCGATCGCATGAAAAAATGTTCAAAATGTAAAGGAGAGTATTTTGAAAAGCAATAAACATAATATTTTGGTTTTAACATGTTGTTTTTTTTAAGTTATGAAAAACTTAGTGTGACCTACGTATTTAACTCGGATACTTAGTTATTGAATGAAGTCAATCCGAAGCGCAATTCCAAGTCTATGACCAAACCATTTTGAAAACCACATTTCAATTTCCAACATCCATTGAGTGAATGAACGGATGAATGAGTGAGCGCCTCAATAGGGTAGTTTCGTGGCACGTTCTCATTTGCATTCGCTCAAAACGCTGATTTTGAATGTTTTCGTGAACTACGAGTATGTTATTGGTTTTATTTGAGTACTCTCAGGTTGAACTAAAATGTTTCCACACATATTTTTCTGAAAGCAGTCGAGCTCTTTTCGATCAAACATTTTCTATTTATAAATGGCTTATTTTTTAAATGCACAGGAAACAACTTATCATCCATCGATTTATAATCATCAATTTAATGATTTTCTCATCAAATACACACATCAAAAGTGTCTAGGGATCAACATATATTTTTGCAATAACTTTTCTCCTGATTGATATTAATTAAAATTGTCTTTAAGGATTCATCAAATAAAGTGTTTTCGTTTGTCTACAGTAACGATAAACCAAGTCACCTTTGCATTAATAAAGAAATTTGCCATTTTCCTAATGAAGGGATTTTTGACATTTGAACCACTAACATTAAAGTTCGAAAAAAACACTGAAATAACAGTTTTCTTTAAAATTTTATTGGGTAACTTAAACAATTAATAATCCGTGTTTCTACCGCGAACACTAACAACACAAGAACATCGGTTTGGCATACTCAAAATGAGTTCATCCAAATCACGCTGTGGAATGGCCGCCCATGTTCGTTGCCACAACAAAAAAAGGTCTTCTTGCGACTGGATACCCTCCATATTCGGCAGAGCTCTTCTCTGTAGCATATCCCATGCATGCTCAATCGGGTTCAAGTCTGGCGACTGAGCAGGCCAGGGCAGGACATTGATGTTAGCTGCGGCGAGAGTCTGTCTTACAACTCTTGCGGTGTGCGGTCGTGCATTATCATGCATTAACTGAAATAAGGGACCGATTTGCACTTGTAGAGGAACGATGACGTCTGATACAATCGTCTCAGCATAAATTTGAGCGTTGGGGTTGCCTCTGATCCAAATCAACTCAGTTCTTCCGCCGATCCAAATACCCGCCCATACCATGATGGTTCCACCACTATAAGGATGGACTTCCTGGCAGGATTTTAATCGCTGTTGGCGTCCAGGGGTTCTCCAGTGTCGTATACGTCTTGTATCCGGTCTCATACCAAAACGAGACTCATCAGAAAAGCACACGAAACGCCATTGTTCTTCTGCCCAATTTCTGTGTTCAAGAGCCCATTGATATCGAATCCTACGATTGTGCATTGCTATAGGTGGTACCCTTAGCGGTCTTCGGGAATGAAGGTTCACTTCATGCAAGCGGTTTCTGACTGTTTGGTCGCTAATTAAGTTCCCTGAAGAGTGATGAAGCCTCACGGCTAACATCATGGCGGTTATTGTTGGAGCTCTTCGAGTTGTGATTTGAATGTATCGGTCTTGTCTCCGTGTGGTGCAGCGATACCGTCCTCCATGGCGCTCAGCCACGGTACCAGTGCTTCGGTAACGTGTCCAAAGTCGACTGATAACACTCTGACTTGTATTCAGAGCTAAAGCCACAGTACGTTGCCGGGAACCAGCTTCTATCATTCCCACGGCTCTGAGCATTTCTTCCCTGCTTAAATGACGTCGCCGCTCCATAATAACGTTGGTTTTAATCAGTAGTAGGGAAACAGTAGCACTAATAATGTCTTCAATGCGTTGTATGTTTTTATAGGGAAAATATTGACAGCTGATTTTCATCTTTTACTCGAATTTGATTGACAGTTCCTGTTTCAAATTATGAAATGGACCAAAAAGGATCCATATAAATTTATGAAATCATAAATTTATTACAAAGCCACATCTCAATCTCAAGAAATCCGCATAAAAATGCTTGATCCCTAGACACTTTTGATGTGTGTATATCATTTGACTGCAAGGAAACCAATTGTATAGCAAAATTAGCAATACAAATATTTCGAATAAAATACATCAATACTATATCATATTTTTTCCTCAGACGCGGGACAATAAACTCTTTTGCAATACAAAAAAACGATTTTCATATCAAATATGCTGATTGCACAGCAAATTGAGCTGGGCGCACATACAAAATATTTACAGCCATAACAAAATAACTATTCTTACGAATAGTTTCATATTGGGCATCTCAAACCCTGCTTGACATAAATGTCTTAGAATTTCAGAAGACACGTTCATCAAGTTTATTAATCATTATAACAAAGTAATGAGTTTTAAATAGCATTATTTTTTAAAATCGATTAAATTTATCGAAAACTGATTTCACTCGCTTACTATCACTTCGCGGTCGGCAAAGTGCGCGCGGATCTAAGAGCGAGTGAGAAGGATATAGTTATCACTCTTGCGTTTATGCTTCATGCAGACCACGGAATAGTTGTTTGTTTATTTTTAGTCAACCGACAATTATTAGTTATTTTTCCGAAAGTCACAAATCCAATATTTCAAATTTCCGAATTTCATTAGTACGAAGAATTAAAAATCCGAAACTACATTAGTCCGAAAAACGATATTTCGAACTTCAAAACTTTTAAATTAAATGTCTTGAGTTGGTATATACATATTGTAACGTTGTAATTTTCATGCACATCAGTGGATGTGTTTTTATACTACTTTCTAGCAAAGGGTGTGTACTCACCCTATATTATTTTTTTGTAATCTGCGCCTGCGCGCATTTCGAACGCAGCCGTAGTGTCAGTTTGACATCTGTCAGCTGTCACTACGCTCGGAGGTTAGGAGGTGAGCAAAGGCGTCGGGCCCTTCATACCTCGGGCAGATACCACCGGCACAAGTCCAGCTTCCAAAGTACCATCCAGCAGTCGAGTCAGCAGATAGCAGTTTGGTCTGCACGCTACAGACTCCTGCGAAGGGTAAGCAGCCGCCACCATCATCTGGCAGGCAGTAGGCTCTTGTTGCGTGCTCTTCTGATAGTAATTGTTTTTACAGTGCTCCAGACCCGCCACGTGCCCTGGAAATTGGCGTAGACACCCTACGCAATACCATTGTCCTCCGACAGGTGAGTGTTTGAACCTTTATTTTATGTAGGGCCCATAGTGTATAGGTTAGGTTGTGTTCCCCAAACGCGTGTAGAATCCCGTCACGGTCTCCCATTTCTAAAGTGTGCGATCCGTTTCTTATATTGCTCTTCTTCTGACAGGAGGTTTAACGTGGCGGCTCAAAGAGAGGCGAGCGCCGGTTCCCCATCGGTGGTGCGCCCCGAGGGAGAACCGAGGGTCGCCGCAGGCCGTCCCAGGACCGCGTGGACCTCCCACGTGCTACCCCACGTGCTACCCCACGTACTATCCCACGTGCTACCCCACGTACTACACACGTGCTGATCCCTGTATTATCAAAGCCTCTGTAGTACAAAGATTTCCATTTAGTTTAAATTCAAAGCCTCACAGTAGTAACTAATTTAATGGTATATATTGTTACCGACCAAGCCAGCCCGAACCCTGGACTGCTCCTCGGAGAGCTAAGTCCAAAGTTTGTAAGTGTATTTTTAAAGCCTTAGGGCATCTCTTTGTAAAAACCGTGTGGTCGGAATTGATTTCCATACCCGGCCGGGGTATCAAACCCCAGGCCTGAATTCAGGCCACATGGTTTCCTGTAGTACCACCTAAATTATTTTAGATTATAAGGATAATATCCAAATAAATTTATTTCCTGTTTTTACTTTAAAATATTTGTTTCTTTTTAAGATAACCCTCACATAACTTAGGTTACTCCCCCTCTGGGATAACGCCCTATGCCTAGCTTGCATACTCATATTTAATTACTTTTCATTCTGATTTGCTTACTTAAATTTCATCAGTTACCTTATTTACTTTCTTTCGCTTTCACCTTGTAGCAAAACTATCTTACTTTCCCTCCCATAAGGAGGGGAAAATTATTAACATTACATGGCGCCCGAATATAGTGATTTATAGCTGTGCGAATTGCAAATTCCCTATTTTCTGGTCGTTTTTAGCTCAGATTAGGTCGGTCGGTAACATATTTATGTGTATTTTTGTTTAATTTAACTGTATTTTTCTAATTTTTTAATATCTTTACTGTGAGTGCTCTCTTATTTTTAATCTGCTTTGTTACTACAGAGGTCGTCGGTGGCTGAGGTATCATCACCTTAATATTATTATTTATATGTAGGAAACTACACCTACTTACTACCTTACATTTTTTTTTATAACTTAATAACTTATTTTTGCAAGTAAGTACTACTTATTTTTGTACCCAAGAGAGGCAAACTGGTCTCAAGATATCAAGAAGCTACAGAAGCAACTGCTGACTACCTACCTATCACCTTTCACTTGTTTAGTTGTTTAACCAAATACTGATATTTTTAATTGCTGTTTATTTCATGGGTTGTGTACTGTTGTATTGGCTGGTAACAATTTAATAATTTACAATTTTCTTTCAGCAAAATTTTTTAACCCTGACTTTACTTAAATTTTTGTCTGGCAAATGAATTTTTTTATAAATATACCTAAGTACCTATAACCTAATATTTTCTTTCAGTTAGTGTTTAAGTAGCACACACTTACGCTAATTATTCTCTTACACTTAATCTAAGGTGTTAATCTTTGACAATAACAGTGCAGGTTTCCTTTTTTTTTTTTTTTTTTCTCCATCTTTGCTTGCTTATCAACTACCTACACCAATAGTTTATTATTATTGATTTTTTTTTTTCCCTCCAAAAAATAAGTTTAGTCTTGTCTGCCTTTGCTTCACCAGTACATACTTAATAACATTTAATCTTGTTTCATTAGCTAAACTTAAATTTTTTTTTTTTCCCAATAATATTTTTTTATTAATTTAAGATGGAAGAAAGGCCAATTAAATTTCATTTACTGAATAAAGATGAGTTAATTTACGAAGTGGTAATTAGGGATGCGGTTCCTGAGACGACTGTTGATAAACTTCGCAGTCAAATAAGAAAGTTAGCAAAGGAGATCCCCACTGATGAGATTGTAGACTTTGACGGGGATCTAAGCTCAGAGTTAAGCACTGTACAGGAGAAATTAGGGGAATTGTCTAGTTATTTGTTGTCAAAGCGTACTACACTTAAATCCCTAAACAGGATTTTTAATTTAGGTAACCACCTATTTCATAGGTTAGGCAGGATACAGCCAGAAGAGAGGGAGCAGCTAGAACTGAAGGAACACCTGGAGCAGGAGTTAGAAACCATCACGGTAAAGATGGATAAGCTGATGTCCACCTTCAGGTCCAGCCAGGAACAGAAGCCTGAACGGTTAGTTCCAGACTTGTCAAAGGCGGGTCTTGTAGGTGAGGCTTCGGGTAACAGTGATATCCCCACTCCTGCACCATCAGGTGTACCTCCTTCGGTTGTAGTTGTGCCTTGTGAGAGAAACTCAGGTGTGCACACACTTAATTTAAAATTTAATGGCAAGGGTTGCATTATTGAATTTTTACACAGGTTAGAGGAACTTTCTGTATCCCGGGGGATAACAGAATCTAAATTGTTTACTTCAGCAGTAGAGTTGTTTACGGATGAGGCTTTGTGTTGGTTTCGTGCTGCTAGGGCTAGTGTGGAGAGCTGGCCTGAGCTCAAATCTTTACTTCTCGAAGAATATTTACCATATGACTTCGATGATCGCTTAATGCAGGAGATTCGTTCTCGGACTCAGGGCCCGGACGAATCTATTGTCAATTATTTGTCTATTATGTGTAACTATTTCGCACGACTGTTGGTACCCCTTTCAGATGAACACAAACTGAAAATTGTATTGCACAACATCAGGCCATTCTATTTCACACAGTTGGCATTGCACGGAGCTACTACGTGGGCACAGTTGAAGGCACAGTGTCGTCTGTTGGAAAACACTGCAATGCGAGCAAATAACTTCATTGAACCTCCACAGCGAACAGATGACTTGCTCGCCAAAGACCTGGCTTACAAGCCGCCGGCGAAGACTTCGGTATCCTGCTCTGCGGTTAGTAACGCCAAGGATACCTTCTGCGTCCGCTGTAGGACAAACGGACATTCATTGTCATCCTGCAAAGCTCCACGTATTATTATTTGTTACAGGTGTGGTGAAAAAGGCTTCACCGCAGCTGATTGTAAACAATGTCATTCCAAGGCAGCCGATTCTGGGAATCGTGAAGTGCGTACAGATAAAACTAATAATTTTCGTTCAAAAAACTAGCCGGTCCGAATCGGAGTCAAACGAACACTTTTCAAACCAAATTATTTTTAAATTCTTATCTTAAAAATAAGGATTATATTTCTTTTTATAACAGTAACTACCTAAAATCAATACCTACTTTTATTACTCCTAAATCTAATAAATCAACTTCTACGTTTGAAAAGTGTAACACTAGCTCAACACCTGTGAAGCAGCGCCCAGTAGTTTACGTAATCGGTAGCAACGATTCGAGGCCTTTCATGGACGTCAACATTTTAGGCACTGCACACAGTGGGTTGTTGGATTCCGGTTCGGAAATTTCTATTATTTCAGACCAAATACTTAATACCTACTTACCAAAACACTTCACGATTCACAAATCGTATGATTTGGATTCCATTTCCACAGCGAACGGTTCTTCCTCTCCCGTCACTGGTTATGTGTACCTACCGGTCACAGTAAAAGGTAAGACCCGTGACGTTCGCTTTTATATTATTCCCGGATTGACAACTGATCTTCTCCTAGGCATCAATTTCTGGAAGGCATTTAAAATGGCCCCCGAAATTTTGAGCCTATGTAAACGTGCGCCTCCTACCGAGCAACAAACTACCGTTGTTTCGGAGATTCGCCGCCGTTTAAAAAACTCTGTTTCTCTTACCGAGCATCAGAGATGTACCACTACGCTACCTACCAGAGTCGTGTTACCCGAGACCAAGGATACTTGGTACTCAAATATCTTTGAACGATGTTCCACACGTCCAAAGACGACTCCTAGTTATCGAATAGCCGATTCTAAACTATTTCGATATACTAGAACAACCACTAAGCTTCGCACTGACTTCTCATGGAAGGAGGTTGTACCACTTGAGAGGCGGAGGTCAGTATTGGATAGGTTTCATCCCTCCAAACTGACAGCCCTCAATACTAGGTTTTTCAATAAAACCTATTGCCTACTTAGATTGAAATACTTTTGGCCTGGAATGTTCCAGGACGTAAGTAATTATACCTTTAGTGGTGGGTGTCCTAAACCCACACACCCTAAATTATCTTTCCCCATTTCGGCTATATCCCGAAATAGGCGTACTACATTTACCCAAAACACTCAGTCTACCACTGATGTTTTTAATCCAGGCTCGTTGACGAACACTCAATTCGGACAGAGCCTGAGTGTCGACATTCCCATAAATAGGCCAAGGTCATCTATTTATAACTTGCGCCTAACTTCATATTAGTTCCTGCATTCCATTGCAGATGGCAGATATGTTTTTGTACAGTAGGTACCTAGTAGTAATTGTTTGTTTTTATTTAGCATTACATAGTTCTGGATTTGGACAATGGACAATTGCCAATCCTACCTTAGTTGGTATATTTATTTTGTTAGTTTATTTTAGTATTAATTTAAAAACCTTTCTTGGAGTTGTTTTTTCTTATTTTTTTTTTAATCCTTTCTTTCAGGGTAGCATCCTGTTTGATTGTGGGTTGTTCCGAAATATTTTTTTTCTTCTTTCATAGGGTTCAGGTGGCTGCAGTTCGACGAGGGCGTCGATCGAATTCCCTGCGTGAATTCTTACCGTGGTGAGGGGAGTGTTGTAACGTTGTAATTTTCATGCACATCAGTGGATGTGTTTTTATACTACTTTCTAGCAAAGGGTGTGTACTCACCCTATATTATTTTTTTGTAATCTGCGCCTGCGCGCATTTCGAACGCAGCCGTAGTGTCAGTTTGACATCTGTCAGCTGTCACTACGCTCGGAGGTTAGGAGGTGAGCAAAGGCGTCGGGCCCTTCATACCTCGGGCAGATACCACCGGCACAAGTCCAGCTTCCAAAGTACCATCCAGCAGTCGAGTCAGCAGATAGCAGTTTGGTCTGCACGCTACAGACTCCTGCGAAGGGTAAGCAGCCGCCACCATCATCTGGCAGGCAGTAGGCTCTTGTTGCGTGCTCTTCTGATAGTAATTGTTTTTACAGTGCTCCAGACCCGCCACGTGCCCTGGAAATTGGCGTAGACACCCTACGCAATACCATTGTCCTCCGACAGGTGAGTGTTTGAACCTTTATTTTATGTAGGGCCCATAGTGTATAGGTTAGGTTGTGTTCCCCAAACGCGTGTAGAATCCCGTCACGGTCTCCCATTTCTAAAGTGTGCGATCCGTTTCTTATATTGCTCTTCTTCTGACAGGAGGTTTAACGTGGCGGCTCAAAGAGAGGCGAGCGCCGGTTCCCCATCGGTGGTGCGCCCCGAGGGAGAACCGAGGGTCGCCGCAGGCCGTCCCAGGACCGCGTGGACCTCCCACGTGCTACCCCACGTGCTACCCCACGTACTATCCCACGTGCTACCCCACGTACTACACACGTGCTGATCCCTGTATTATCAAAGCCTCTGTAGTACAAAGATTTCCATTTAGTTTAAATTCAAAGCCTCACAGTAGTAACTAATTTAATGGTATATATTGTTACCGACCAAGCCAGCCCGAACCCTGGACTGCTCCTCGGAGAGCTAAGTCCAAAGTTTGTAAGTGTATTTTTAAAGCCTTAGGGCATCTCTTTGTAAAAACCGTGTGGTCGGAATTGATTTCCATACCCGGCCGGGGTATCAAACCCCAGGCCTGAATTCAGGCCACATGGTTTCCTGTAGTACCACCTAAATTATTTTAGATTATAAGGATAATATCCAAATAAATTTATTTCCTGTTTTTACTTTAAAATATTTGTTTCTTTTTAAGATAACCCTCACATAACTTAGGTTACTCCCCCTCTGGGATAACGCCCTATGCCTAGCTTGCATACTCATATTTAATTACTTTTCATTCTGATTTGCTTACTTAAATTTCATCAGTTACCTTATTTACTTTCTTTCGCTTTCACCTTGTAGCAAAACTATCTTACTTTCCCTCCCATAAGGAGGGGAAAATTATTAACATTACAATATTATGTATAATATGGTCACAGCAGGAATAACACAAACACATTTTGTTATAATAATTTTCATCCATTGCCGTAGTAGGCGGGCTTTTTACCAAAATCATTGTTTTAATTGAACGGCTTTTCCTGTTCTTAGAAAATTTAAATTTGTCATGTGCTTGTAGGTGCTTTTGAGTAGTTTATGGAGGCACTAGAAGAATAAATACTCGAATTTCTCGAATTTCCGAAATTCTCACAGGAACGAGAAAAAACAGATACGGCCCTACGAAGTCGCTGGCAAAAGCCAGCTATAAATAAATATGTATTATTTAAGAACCCTACGAAGTCACTGGCAAAAGCCAGCCCAAAATAAATATGTATTATTTAAGAATACATTATTATGTCCGATTTTCGAATGATCCGCAATCTGTAAACAAATCATCTGTTAGGTTTTTGTGATTTGAAATTTAATAAAATGATGTAGGTGATTATAATTTTTCAAGAATACTTATAATTGAATTAACGGAGTCAGGATTGCATTGCCTTTTCATTACTTTACTAATATACGACACGGTTGGCGTAGTGCGCTGTAACACGGTTTCTCTCTCGATTTCCGTAGTGTCCCGTGTTCGATTCCCGGTCGGGTCAATTCAGGAAACGATCTTTTCTGAATTGACTCGGGTCTGGGTGTGTTGGGAGACGCCCCTGGCTTATTTCCTTGTGTGATACCTCGTAACACAGGGATATTAATCCCTACTTCGAGACCATTACAAGAGGTGTGTTGTCTGGCGCATATTTATATTTATTTTATAAATGATCGCATGCAGCATGGTATTCACAAGTTCACACCAATGACAGCTGCTATCGTCCACGTAAACCTGTTGGGGTATAGTAGCAGAATAAATTAAGAGTAGAGTAAAAACAGGTGTATATTCGGAGCACATCAAAACACCATAACATTTGACTTATGTGACATGGAACCCAAAAGTAAACAAAACAAATCTACTTTTAGTCACAAATTAGGCTTGCGCGGCGCTCTGACAGATAGTCCGCTTAGAACAACACGCCATTTTTGACACACGCACACAGAGACGTGAGTTTACAGGCGAAGTCAGTCAGTTTCAGTCTTGCGGTCAGTCGCACTGTCAAAAACATTGAGATATTATTTGTACGTCAGATTTATAAAGTTAATTGAGTTTTACTTACTTACTTAAGTAGGTAGTATAAGTAGATCAGGAAATCATTTCCGTTTCTTATCTTATTATGCATTGGTAAAACACCAGTATATACTTAAGGTATATTCTTTTGTCGGGGCACGCGTGGCTGCCGCCGCCGAAGCGTTATGATGTTACATGCCTACTAGGTATAAGGACTGTATGATCAAGCCCAATAAGCTAGCAAGTTGCACCGGGAGCCCGGTTTATTTAGCGGACGCCTTCTGTAGTTAAATGACTTCTTATAATCTGGCGCAAACGTTCATGAATTTAAAGACGTCGCTAGATTATCCTTTATCCGTTAAGAATGTTCAGTCAGAATATTATTCTTTTCCCGTTCTGTCAGATCGGGCTTATATTATCCGGCGAATATACCTAGTAGCAACCCTAGGCGATCGGGCAAGTTTAGGAAAAAACGTCGAGAGCGGTCCTTCTGTAAACTCTTTATTTTTGTGTCTTAGTTCTATTTGGAAACTGCATAAATTTCGATACAGCATGCAGGTTGGTCTCCAACAAAACCGCGTTGACGCTTTTTGTCGGGAGCCCTTAGGGATATAATAGAACCAAAAATGACATACAACATTTCTGAACGCAACGATCGCCGTTTATGTGAGGGAAACTCATGGCAGGCATACAGTAACCCTACCATTTACACTGATAACAGTTGCTAGCGTCTTTGGGTGGGACGTTTCTGAATGGGATTTTGGTACAGTGCCTTTAACCAATAGTAATGGAGTTAAAAATGGCATTCAACTTGCAGCAGATATTAAAATATTAATTCATTCATTGTCTTGATAAATCGTGATTGTGTCATTTTTAAGTTTTACATTTATTGAACTCAATTTCAATTTGACCTTCACTCCCTTTGACAGTTAGCTGCCAGTGATGTCTAATAATAATATGAAGTGGACACATTTACGATTATTTAGTAAAATAGGTAGGTATCTGATGGACTAAAGTCCGATATTGCATGAAAAACGAACTAGCCCAGACATAAAACTTAATAGTGTACAAAGCATGATTATATCATTATTTCTAAGAAAGCGTTCTAAGAAATACAGAAAGACATAACATTTTAACATGGCGCTGCTTGAAGGAAAATATTGCCAACCAACCTTTTCCAGGTCATCCTCATAATAATAGTGTGAGCTTGACCTTTTCTTCCATTAACTGCAACACAACAATAGACTCAATATAAAGCCTGAAAAACCACAGCTAAGGTTCATATCGAGCGAATATTTACCTAAGACGCCCGCTGAATTCTCAAGTTGGCTTACCTCAGCCTTATTCCATTTGCAGCCATATGACCTATAGGTAGAGCATGTTTTTGCTAAAGCGAAAACTGAGATCTGGCAAGAAATCAAGGATTCCTTACGAGACACGGCGTCCATTCAAAGATTTGTTTATTATGTGCATGCAGAATTTCCTCCCGGCCGCGTAATGGACATCTAACAATGCGCAGTAACGATTTCTTTTGTACTGCGTTACAATGGTCTAGATTTTCTTTTGTAGGTTGCAAGTTAATTTTAAAATAACGCTGCCTTATAATCTTGTCAACTAGTAGATTTTATTTTAATAGAACAATTGCTAACTTAATATTTTCAAAGTAGTGGGATGTTTATTTTTGCTGGATTAGTTATTCACAGTCCTAGATTGATAACTTTATAATACCGATACCTTAAAGAAAATGCCCTCTACTTAAAAAAGCCTAAAGACGATACCGTAATGATCTACTGGTTTTTATCACACATATTACCATACTCTTTTTGCGTTATATCTTTAGTTCGCCAATAAAGGTGATTTGAATTCTGTGATAATTACCATAAATATCATCCGAACCAATCTAAGAAGAGCTCGTTCTCAAAGACTGAATATATTATATCAACAAGACACAGAACAAAATATATGCAATCAAATCCACGATCTTTGCAAGCTTTAACTAATTTGCACTGCTGATGATTCAGTTCACAGCAAAACTTTGCATGCTCAGAACTCTGAACCGCGTTTCTCCTAAAAAAACATAACTAAATCCTACCAACGAACGGACCTCGTTAGTACGCACAATAAACTGTCCAAAGGAGGTTTAAACAAAAAATACAAACGTGCGTATTTTTAACCCTTTCATAATGTAAGGTTTCACTTAACGTATCCGACGTGATTAAAAGGAAGAAAACAAACCATTGCCTATGTCACTTTCAGCTCATTACCTTGAAAATACTGCGCTATTAAGCTTATAGACCTTGTTTTGTTCCATTTGGTATTGTTTATTGTATCAGTTAATAAAGGTTTAGTTCGGCTATTGTTCATATTTTTGTACAATGTCGTGGGCATTACGCGGATGACGCATGTAGGATAGTTAGGGGTTTCTAGCAGACTAAAGCATCCTGTTAAAACCTTTTCAAATCCCTCTTGAAAAACTACATGATGTAGCTTATAAGTTATAAGGAAAACCTCAACAGCTCATTTAATCACTAATTAAGCTTCCTAGGAAGGAAACATTTCTAAACCAAAAATATTTGAGACCATGGTAGGCGACGGGCAGACAGTAGGACGGCGACGCCACTGTGAGTCGGTGACCACGGCGCGAAGAGCGTGCTCGCCGCACCGTGACATGTAGCGCGGCCACTCGTAGATTCAGAGTGTAATGGAGGACTCACTGTCTTTTTAATTCATGTGCTGGTATAGTAAATAGCCTTGGGCATTATATAAACACTTTTTTAGAGATGAAACTGTTGTAAAAGTTGTACGCCAGCGGTTTATACAATGTGATAAACCGTTTAAGATGGATTTAATCCGCAATTAATAGTACTTGTAATGAACTACAAAATGGCTTGCAAAAATAAACAGATAGGACTTGTTGCCTATAAGAAACTGAATAACTTTTTATTGGGCGTAACGTAGCAATTTCCGAGGTGCGCCCGCGGGAGTTTCAAGTCGTAACTTCAGTATTGAGTCAGCTGTCACCACACTAGAGGGTGCTACAATTCTGTAAACATTCGATTAAGTTTTCTTTTTACCGATTTTTAAGAATACGTGACTTTTAAGTCTGGCGACTACATAGACTAGACAAATAATAATGAAGAAGATTACTGGATTAATGATATTTGCAGTCCGAATTGCGGGCCCGAAATTTTTTTAGTTATAAAATATGAGAGATTTATCATTATTATAGTTTTTAAGCCCTAACTAACAACATACGTTATTGTTACTTGTAATAAATTGAAAAATAAATTTAATTCATTACTTATTAATATATAACATCAAGAAGAACAGAAAGAGAGTAGTATTAAGTAGGTTGATAAGTGATTTTCAGCATTCTTGAAACCCATGGTAAAGAAAACTTCATCTTTCTTAGGCAAGACTGATGACTGGTTGTAAATTCTTGTTACTAGGAGCACTCTCGGTTTTATTATTTTGACGAACGTTCATAAGATAAGACAAGTTCAAAAGTTCTCAGAAAGAGTAAGGCCTAGAGTTGGTACCAATACTACCCATAATCGACGACCATGGACGAAAGGATTAATGAGAGTCAAAAAGAAGCCATGCAGCGGATCGTAGCAGGTAGAATGAATATGGCCCTTGCCAATGACGTGAAGGTGTTAAAATGTTACGCATTAATTACATAATTATCTAAAGAAAAAAAATACTAGAAATAATCTATTTCGGACTCAGAGGATCTCTTGCGGGAATCGAACCCGCGTCTTTACTGCTCTAACCACTGAATCGAATCGAATCGAACTCGATTTTATCTATTCATAGAAATGAAAAGAAAATGCTAAAACAATCAAAGTAATAATTACAACGGCATATTGGTTGATGAAACTCTACGTAGTACTATCTCTTCGAACCTTCAAATAGTTCCCTTATCTTCCAAAATTACTAAATAACAGTTTTAAACAATTGCACAGAACAATGTTCTTTGTTGTTCATTTCGCGTCCCGTTTTTCCTCTTTCCCGCATAACGTTTTGTTGAGCTTATTGTGACAAATTATGTAGTTCATCTTTTTAACAAATGCCAACCCTTTGTGTGGACACCGGAAAAAACTGTGTGTAGAAAACATTGGCGTACTTCATTCCATGCGTTTATTTTTAAATGTTTTAATAAACTAACAACCACAAGATAAAACAAACATAAATGTTTTTGTTTATTTCAGAATATAGACAGAAATTCATAAATAAAATCGCAAAATCTTGCAATACTTATTGATAATGACTTGTTACGAGGTTTTTTCATTATCTAACTCCAATAGTGGACCTGCTATTGAAACTATTGATGATAGTCTCAATAAAAATTTAATGGCGGGAGATACATAATATTTTTACTTCACTTTAACTTATTTTTTTTGGAGCACAAACATAAATAAATTTTATATATTATAGAAAATGTAAATCTGATACAACGTATTATAAACGAATGTTTAAAAAATATAATATAGAACTAAAATTAAATCAATATAGACAGAAAAAATTAAACTAAAGGTAGCTATAATTGCCCTGCTGATATTTACATATTTTTTTTTATATAATATGTTTTTCTTTAGATAATAATATAATTATAAACTTGCAAATTATAAAAAAAAATGTTTCACTGAAGTACGAGTATTATTTCATTGTTTCTCCTTGCAGTGTTCCAAATGTTTTACGTGCCTGAATATTATGCAAAGACTAACGCACAGAGGCAGCACGTTGTAAGTTTTCATCAGAGGTTTCGTAATTCAAGCTTTGTATTTGATACGGTTGTGATCCCTGAAGTGTAATATTAAACGTAGTGTGCCTGTTGAATGTATTTCCGCCTGTTCGTGTGGTTGACTGGGTAGGTACTTCCTCTTTGCATTAAGACCGTCATTTTGTGCAGATAATGATAAATAAGTAAAGTTTATTCCCATGTTTTATGAACAAATTTTCATCCCTCCATTTTACTGTAAGGTATAAAGTGGCAATAACAAATAAAAAAACAACCTTTCTTTCATTGTATTTCAGTAAGTACAAATGAAATTACATTTTACCTATCCATAAGCGGTTAAAAGAATTTCCTTTCGCCGCCTAATCCAATATAAACTTGCAAGGCAGAGAACAAACAGGCATTCCCTAGACGGAGCCCGCTAATATCACGCACGTAAGAAAACTGTTCTCGAGGCTCGTGTAATATTCATCGAGGGTCTAAGGTCGAAGGTACGGGAAAATACGAGTACCTACGAGCCTAGATTATAATAATTTTCTACATTATACGCTCCGTGCACGAGTGATACGAGCGCTTGGCCCGAAAACCAGGGGGTACAAACGCAGGTCTCATAAAAAACGCTTTTCGCAACTTGTGCCACATTTTGCAAGCGTGATTATCAAGACAATTCTTATCGATCCCCAGCAGTGGGACAGTAAATATGGCTGGTTTTTGAAGTATCAACTTATCAAGTTATAAGAGATTGTAATAAGGCCCCTGTTCCTTCACATCTACTGACATGTGACAGGACAGCATCAATTTGAAGGGTGCTTAAATTTTGAGTGACTACTGCTTACTGATAAAAACGATTATTTTAAGGAAAAATCACTGGGTAAGGGCGCCTTCGAATTAGAGGCGTGAGGAATCTACGTGTATGTCAAGACGTACGTGTACGTTTGGCGGACGAATCGTAAATACAAAACCAGCCAGTCAGTCAAAAATGACAACGTTTTGTCCATTCATTCAAAATCCATATTTTTGGCCTTTCCGGCAGTTTCACCGGTCCGGCAAATCCGCTCTCCCCGTGGTGGAAACGCGGCCAAAAGCTTACCCTTAAATGTTCAAGTCATATGTACTGGTATGTTGAAATCCCAGGGTGTCGAATATTACGGTTTATCTCGGCGATTCGGCGACAGTTGCATGTCAACGTGGTCGATAGCAGAAAACGATGACGTGCAATTGTTTGCCGTAATTTTTCGTTGCAAAAACCCTTTAGCCTTAGAATTAGTATATATATCGATGGGTCCTATGTATAAGGGCCAAACTATCAATTTTGGCATTTTGAGGTTTTTGTGGGAAATGCATCCTATTAGTACAATTAATATGGTGAACTAAAAAAAAACCGTAATTTCTGCACGAAAACACATTTTTTATTGGAGTAAAACGGCCAATGTAACATAAATTTTAACGTACAAGGTCCAGAAGGCAGTTTGAGACTTATACACGGGGATTTCCAGCGCGTCAATCACGAAGATCATATACATACATTTATCATTTGCCTGTAAACCAAAATAATCAAACTACAAAACTAGTTGTTTGTAAGAGCATGTTTTTAAACACCATCAGCTGTGGCCCAAAAATGATAAGAACTGCAATAAAAAAATCTGCCGATACAAGTAGTTTTGCTTTCGTTGATAACAGAGGCCGACATAACCACCACTAAACATCGATTAATGAAGAAATGATCAAAAGTGTATTAGATCACGTCAACTCGTTTGAACCGGTAGATTCACATTACTGTCGTAAAGATAGTAATAAGGTGTACTTGGACGGCTCTCTAAATTTTTCCCGGATGTATAATTTATACAAAGAATGGTATGATCCAACAAAATATGACACTAAATGCGAGTCGTTAAGGCAGTACAGAGATATAGTAAATAAACATATGAATTTAGCATTTCATCATCCTAAAAAAGACCAGTGCGCTGTTTGTCATTCCTTTAAAAACGGCCCTGTAACTGAAGAAAGTAAAATAACTTTTGAAAACCATATGAAGAACAAAAACTTGACTAGATCTTTGAAAGAAAAGGACAAACGTGATTCCGTGATTCACAAAATGACGCAAAAATCTTTTGTGCTACATTTGATTTGCAAAAAGTGTTGTTGTCCCCCAGTGGTGCGGTGAGCCTTTTTTATTACTGTAAAAGATTAAAAGTACATAATTTATCGGTTTTTGATATGGGGAATTTGGCTGGTACCTGTTATTTATGGAATGAACAAATTGCTATGAAGGGTTCGAATGAAGTAGCTAGCTGTGTTAATGACACAATGAAATAAAAGAGCGAAGGGTGTGATGATTTTAGATTTTGGTCCGATAACTGCACTGGCCAAAACAGAAATAGAATAATGTTTTTTATGTACCTTTTTGCGGCCAAAGAGCTAAATATAAATATAAAACATACTTTTCTTGAGAAAGGTCATACACAAAATGAGGGGGATTCCATACACGCTACCATCGAAAAAGCTGCAAAATATAAAAGTATTTACACTCCATCTGAATGGAGCTCATTGATTAGATGGGCGAAAACAAAAGGAACGCCTTATATTGTCATAGATGTCACTCAGAACATGATATTGGACTTTAAGAAGATGATGACAAATGCCTGCTTTAACTGGACTAAAAACTCAGCTGGGGAAAAAATAATGTGGTCCAAAATAAAACAAATTCGTGTGAGCAGTCACGAATCATGCGTTTTGTATTATAAATGTGATTTGTCTGAAGATGCGTTCGAATATCACATTAAAATCTTAAATCCACCGGTAAGAACTAGAAGGCAAATGACGGATAGATCATCTGAAATTCCTTTACAAGTGTGTTATGTATGATCAATTGTTACCAATACAACCTTCTAAAAAGAAGGACTTACTTGATTTATGCCGAAAAAATATCATCCCCCCATTATACCATGGTTACTATGAAAGTTTAGTGGCATCTAATGATGTCATATCAATGAATGAAAGTGATAATGAAAATTAATATTTCTATTATTCTTGAACTCTAATCTAGAAATATAATGGCAAACAATAGATTTATTCTAATAACATTTAAAGTGCATTTTTAGTGAGTGTGTGAGATGACCAGTCATACAATAACGTTTACGCTATGTTAAGACAAATAATTTTACTTTTGTTAAACTTTTCATGATTTTATTTACGATTAATAGGAGATACTATTTTTTACTAGATTTGAATTGATCAAAAGTAATCTTAAATAAAGCAATTTTGATTTTTGAAGGAAAGCAATAACTTTTTGTTTACGGATTTACAATTAATAAATATGCCTACAGGCCGTTTTTATTCTTTTTTTTCATATCATATTTTTGTTGTATAACATAAGTAATTGAAGATCTATGAATGTTCGAAAGCTGTATTGAAAGGTAAGGCTTATTATTTTCAATTTAAAATATTATTTTATAAAGTACAACAGGGTTTTGAGTACAAATTTTAAATGCATAGTTTTTGAAGACTGAATACCTATGTTACAATAAATAAATGATTGCTGATTAATTTATTTGTTTCTTTTTTTTACTATTCTAACTGACAACTCGGTTACAATTCCATCAAATCTGTTAACGTATAAGTACCAATGTGACATAATTTTCGCAACATGTAAATAATTTGTTTATATATCACTGAATTATAAAAGTTTCTTTAATTAACCATCAATTTTATAAGTAATAATATCAAAACGTTTGTAATTCTTAGAATAAACGTTATACGAGTATAACGACCAATGTGACACATTGGCCTTTTTAAGAAGTTTTTTTTTTAAATAATAACGGAAAAAACTAGCGTATAAGGGCCAATGTGCAGTTTAAAGAAAACTAAAATATATACAAATCAAGTAATGTAATGTAAATGACCAATGTAATTGTCTTAGCAACCATGCAAAGTTTCGTAAACTTTGGTGTTACCATCTTAAAATTATTCCAATTTTAAACTTTGGGAGTCGCTCCTGTCAAATTGCGATTTTGCACATTGGCCCTTATACATAGGACCCATCGATATTATGAATGCGAAAGGATAAGATAAGATAAATATTCTTTATTCCACATCAAATAAAACAATACAGCTTAGGATTACAAGATTATGATGAAGCAATTAGGCGGTCTTATTGCTTAAAAGCAATCTCTTCCAGACAACCCAAGTAGAGGAAAATGTCAGGAAGGGTAAGCAAGTGCACAAGAAACTGAAAAAATAAAAATAAAACAATTGATTCACTTAAAAAATAACAATAAAAAGACAAATAAATAACAATAAAATATAGAATCCGTAACTAACAGCTCACGAATAACAAAAAGTGATCAGGGAAAGAAAAAAAGATTATAAGTAAACAGAAAGGGAGAAGTAAAAAGAAGGAGAGAGATTAGGAGACTAAGCAGGAGCGTTAAAAAATGAATAAAGTTAAAGGATGTATGTATGTATGTTTGTTACTCTTTCACGCTAAAACTACTGAACGGATTTGGATAAAACTTTACAGTAATACAGCTTATACATCAGAATAACGCATTGGCTACAATTTATAAACATTTTATGTGATTTGGCCATAACATTAAAACAATGAAGATTTCGTGGGCGAAGCCGCGGGCGAAAAGCTAGTTAGTATATAAAGTGCAACAAAAAAGTTAAAAATGATTAAGTAGGTACGCAATATCAATGATGGAGTCTGTGGTTTGGCCTTTGCCAAGCAGTTACATTACAGAAGCTAATTTATTTCAGCGTACGATATCACAGGAACCTATTATTCATGAACACCTACAACAAACCATTTACGAACTCAAATAGCTTCCATTCCAGTCTGACGGCTAAACTGATATTTATGTCATCTGAGTATACCACTCCTGAACTGTCACTCCGTCTTGCTTTCATTATGTTAAAACGAAAGTTATGGCACTCGCGAGACCGGAGTGCGGGTACGGAGGAAGACAGGTCAACATTCGCAAACCCATTGCAAAATGGGTCTTATGCCAGCAGCATAAAGTGCCCCTATGAGTAAAACGCGTGTGTACAACTACGTCACAATTTGGGACATGGCGCTCGGGGAGGTATTCGAGAAAAGTTTTGTTTAGTTATGAATTGTTGCGAATTGCAAAACTAACAGTTGTTTAGACGGAGTTTTATGTGCCCTTTAAAAAAACCAATAGGGATTTAATCTTCATTATACGATTTTACATTTTTGTAAACATTTAGTTTCAAAGCGACCGATAAAGCTGACTTAAATAAATATCTGGGACATATTACGCCAACAAGACCATTTTTCAGATACCAAAGCAAAGCTGATAAACATAGTTAAATAGTTCTAAATACAAACTTAAATAGACAATAGCCACCAGTCACAAAACAAACACCAATAGTTATGCACCAAAGGGTGCATGACCATTGGTGTTCAGGCAAGTCAAGGTCGTAAACTCAGGAGTACAAAATCTCGCCAGAGGTTTGTGTCCAAGGTAAAAATTGAACTTGCTCTTTGATGATGAACAAATACACTAGTTAAAAAGCAACCCAAGCCGAATTACGGCTCGACACCCACTACATTGGCTTTCAAGACGCTTGGCCAACTTTTGGCGTCTGAATGTTCCGTGTACAAGGGTGGCTAAAGTCAACTTGTCAGTAACTACCTTTGGAAATACATGACATAAATTTATGTCTTTAACGCCAACCTGCAACGAGTGTTGACCGAGCTCGTCCTGAAATCTGGAGGTCCTGGATTTGAATCCCAGGTCGGGAAAAGTGTGTTTCGGATTGACAACATAATGATCATGTAAAAGATCATCTGTGATACCTAACGCTGTGGACCTGTTGCCCGGCCGCCATGCCCGGTACAGGCAGTAGATGGGAAGACGTGGCAGTGTGGTAGGTTGACCAACCACATTGGCTAGTCTGAGATTTCTATGTTCTCAGAGATCTACCTTTCACCGCTACTAAGTTTTCTTTTTTTTGCGTCAGGAAATGCATTAAGGCATCCCCAAGGCCTTGGGTTCGGGACACCTGGTATATGTGGGACTCGGAACTCCTGGAAAAACAGAGATCTCTATCCAGTAAAACCTGACGTTGGTCAACTTCGGCGCAGAATGGAAGGGACCCGGGATCCCCAACAAGGGAGAGACTCCCCGCAGGACCCTTCGGCGCGCAAGGCCGCCTGGCAGTCAGCCTCGGGAGGAGTAAGCTCAACTCAAGTGCACGATAACACAGACCACTGTGTCCGAAGACAAGCGTGCGCTTCGCGACCCCAAGAGCCCTTTTGTCGTCTTACGACATGCAGGGATACCTCGGTAGTATTCTACTCCTCTAACCGCAGGGAACACCACTATTAATCTTTTTTTTTTGTTATTATCTTGAAAAAATCCACATGGATACCTCGCCGCCCCGGGGAACGACGAGGTTATGTCAAACTTCTACCGACCATAACCCCACAGTACTCGACCTCAACACTTCAGCGGCGAGGCGGGGTCCCTAAAAAGTTTCGCAACGCCCCGCCGCCAGTGTTTCCCCGTATTGGGGTCTACTCCAGCCGACTCTCCCATAAAGGGGGGAGGCCACGGAAGTACCTGGAGCACACAGGTATCCGCCGTCGCAGTGGAAGCCGTACATTGTGGGCAAAAGCACCCCCATACTCAAGCCCGCTGGCTCCCACCGTACGCGGACCCTACTAGGTCCGATCAACCTGAACGATCCACCTGAAAGGTGGATCCGCTGCCGCATCTGGCGGTGCGGCCCCGCCGTGCCGCAGTGCACAGGGGGGGCCAGCCGCGGATCACTGACCCCCTCTAAACGGTTGTGCACCGCGGCCCCCACCTCGCGCCCTAAGGCGCTGCGCCTGTGGGCGCCCCTTTGAGCGGGCAGTGGTAGGCACCATGCACCGCTACTAATCTGCGGTAACCCATCTCTATATGTTCGCTTGCCACGGACGTTGTATAAAACAACTTCCATCTCAAAACGGTTTGCGAATAAGGCAAACAGCGACTCGCTGCCAATAAATTCTTCCATTACATTTTCTCTATCACATCCAGTATCGTAATATGTACAATAAATATGACAATCTACAAGGAAACTCGCTCAGTTCAGTCGTGTTCACTCGATTTCTCGTGTCTCGAGTTAATGAAGACAGAACGCCTGCCAAGTTACTAGTTGGACAACTAGTATAATAAAAACCAGTAGAGTGTACCGGATTAATGTATGGAGATTTAGAGTTTCAAATGAAACTTGGGTCCTTATGAAATGAGATTCATGCAGAATACAAATTAAGGACGTTATTCCTGAGATTAATTATATAATCTTCTTTCTTTTAATTCAGCTCTATTGTGTTCGTGGTAATAACGAACAGTTTTATTCATGTTAATTCGTTTAAAGGTCACAACAATGGATGATGAGGTCTTTCACAGAGTCAATCATTGATTTAGTAGAGCTGGTTGTTTTCGAAGCATCGAATGTCTATTGATGATGTCTTTGTGGTTTTACTGGTTTAGCTTTTGTTATTTTTGTTTTTTTAACAATTTTTTTTTTAAATATGATTTTGGAACACTCTTTTTTTTTTTTGTCATAATCATAAAAGCGTCTTAGGAAACGGAGCACAAACCATATTGTTTGCACTCATTTGCTAATGTTCGAGGTCTATTGGTTCAGTGGTTGGTCATTCACCTCGATGACCTCGTAAACTGAACATGGTCTAAAGATGTTCATAGTGAAGTTTTGTAGGTAGTGATGAAAGAGCCTAGAGTCCTTTAGTCGTTTAAAATCCCCTCCTTAATACACAACTTGACCCTAAAATAAAGACTGCATCTTGTAGTGTAAATTAATGAGGCTCAGTCGGTTAACTATAAGACTAAAACAACTTAAACGACTAAAAGGCTTAACTCAAACAACTGCAGTCCTTTACGAAAGAACTGGTGTTTGAGGAAAGTTGTAATTAAATCTCTCAAGGCTGAAATTACATTACTATTTTAATAATATAAAGTGAAAATATTTATTAAATGGATAATTAACGTGAGGTACTGTAAGAAAAGTTCTAGTTGCATCGACATACGCCTTACGACTCGACCTCCTAGGCGTCTTCTAAGTATTTAAAGTCCTTTATGCTGTAAACAGCACTTAAAAGTTACTTAAAAGTAACAGCTCAGTTTTTACGTTGAAAGACTTCAGCTAAGAAGGATAGTCTTAAGACTTAAGGTTGGAGACTAAAAGACTGAGTCAGTCGTGAGTCGTCAAAGCTCAGGCGAGTCTTTATTAAAAGCCTTAAAAGACTGAGTCTGTCCTTAAAATTTCGTCCTGATCAAAAATATATGTAAACCTACTTAGAACGCTACGTTAAATGTTCAAACATTCTACAGAAACCGCCATGCTTTGAAACCTTTCTTTCAAGGCCCAATACTGTCCTCGTTTTATATTCATAAGGGTTTATAAAGGTGATATTGAATAAATGAATGCCAACTTATATAATTCATAATAGGTACCTAAAGTCCCTCTGGCTTCACGCAACTTCGAAATCTCTCTTTCACCCTGATAGGATTAAAAGAGGACGAACTAATGTTTGGGCTTCTGACGGTTGGATTAATTAAATGTTTTGAGACTCTGAAGATATTTAACTTTGCTGGCTGGTAACCCAAAATAAACCTTGGCCTTTGAGGCTTAACCCCAAATTTTTAAGGGTCACATATCATTCAAAATAGATGAAGGCACTATTATGTCAAGGAAGTTAGAGTATCAGCACAAAATAAAGAGTTTACAGAAGGACCGCTCTTGCCTTTTTCTATCAACTTGCCTGATCGCCTAGGGTTGCTACTTGCTACTATAATCGCGAGATAAGCGCGATTTGACAGATACCGCGTAAAATAAAATACATCAAGTGAAAAATTGCACCTAGTTCGACAAAAACAAAAATATACAAAAGGGGTCCAGTTAGATTAAAAGCAGTTGAGATGGGTGAATACGTATAAAAGTATTATAATAAAAGAAGTCATTTACCGGGGTCCAGGTGCAACCTGCTAGCCTAATGGCTTGATCATACAGTCCTACCTACCTACCTACCCAGTAGGCTGCAGATAACACCATGAGCCACCGCTTCGGCGGTCACCTGTCGGCAGCGCGGCGCGGATGCAGCAGCCGCGCGTGACAATAAAATAATATACCAAAAATACTGGTGTTTTACCAATGCATGATAAGATAAGTTACGGAAAAAGTAAAAGCCCATTTGTACTGGATTTGAATGTGCTACGAAATATAATGGTTTACCTACCTATATACTTAATAAACTCGTACATAGTACTACTAACTTGCAAACTTTATCCGAGTTTTACTTATTTGTCAACATCATTTGGTAACTTAAAAAACGTATAATAACAATTTCGTGTGGTGTTCATACAGCCAAATACACTGCAACAGAAATATCTGCGCGAAACCATTTTTGACCATTGAACTATAATGTAAGTATCTGACGACGTACAAATAATATCTCTATGTTTTTGACAGTGCGACTGACCGCGACACTGAAACTCCCTGACTTCGCCTGTAAACTCACGTCTCTGTGTGCGTGTGGTTCTAAGCGGGCTATCTGTCAGAGCGCCGCGCATGTCTAATTTGTGGTATCAGTTTCTGAATGCCAAGTTAAAATTTTAGGTGTGGTTTCTGAAATATGTTTTTTCAAAAGCTGCAGTCGTTCCTGGCAAGCTTATTTGGCTCGCTTCTCTCGCGCGTTGTAGTTATACGAGTGACTCGACTGCTCCTTCACTATCGTATCAAAATATTTCTTGACTACACGTTCGTCAATTTGTGCACTTGTTTGTGGCAAAATTAAGCAATACCTGTATAATTGATTGCTGGTATAGTACCAAACAGCCAGTACGTATTTTACCTGCTTACTAACCAATTATATGACAGAGTCGTTTAATTTCCTACAATATGGTTGAGTATTACGATGGCTAGACTAAGCGCCCAATGGCTTGGCGGTAAAAAGTACACCGCCACGTACATGAAAAAAACGGCATGCAAAAAGTACTTAAACTTGAGTATTTAGGCATAAAATATTACGTAGAATAAATTGTTCCTTTAATACTGGAAAAAGTATTTATAATAAAAATAATTGTTCTAAATAATAACATAGTTAACATAGTCATAAGTATCAATCTACTAACATATTATGGACCTGTATAATTTTATGTGTGCTTGGTCTGAAATAAATATTTTCATTTCATTTCATTTCATTTGAGTCACTTATTGAAAAAGCTTTGTTTTTTTTATATCAGATGTTGCTTCTCTCTCTTAGGTCATTTCAATAAATCAATAATAATTCTAAAATTTACACCCTCAGTTTTCTCGGTGTGACAAACAAAAAGATAAGAGGAGAATTCATCGGTATCCTGGGCTTACATCAGCAATGCCATACAAACAGCTATATTTAGCCATTCCCTTAGGAATCACCAAAAGACGCCCAAGGCGACTCGAATCTTGAATTTATTAATCTACGCCGTGAAAAATATCCGGCATACAAAATGAAAATACAAAACGACGGCCAAGTTCTTAATTGCCACGATAAAAATGACGTTTTATTGCTCTGTGCCCGCTGGCCTGCAACAAGTTTTTATGGCGCGAGGCGTTTAATTTTGTTTTGATATTATTATTCTTATTCGGTGCTCTTCGTCTGCATTTATTTTAGGTAATATGATAAGCTTTTAAAGGGGACTCAGTCTACTTTGTAGTATTACGAACGTTTGTCCAAGTTTTTGTATTTGCTTCATGGTATTTGTAATTATTCTTACTATTATAGAAGGTTTCTTATATCATTAACCTATTGAGCTCTCTTCGATAAATAAGTGTAAATAGCCATTTATTTAATGGAGTGTACTTGTGCTCCCACTGACTTATCTATATGATCTTCGTCTGGTAGAGGATATTCATCTTTACAATCACACGGCGCGCCGCGGCGAATGCAGCCCGGTGAACATTTGTCAGTACCTAAGCCAGGTCCGTAAAATTCGTGTTCGCCAGGCTGCCCTTAGTGAGCAAAGTAGCAAACTCAGCGAGACTTACACAATTCAGAATCAATTACCAATAGTTTTGTATACAATTATCTCTGTCAAGTTCTCGTAAGACAAGTAAAGGATCAGTTTATTATCTAAACCTTGGCTATTATGACTAAAATTTAACGAGCGTTATGTTACAGCCTGAAAGACTAGGAAGGACTCCAACCGTAAACCTACGGAGGCGTAAGTAACGCTCCCTAATAAACTTTTCATTCCAAGAAACAGGCTATAATTTTAAGAACTTGGTTCTTTCACTACGGACGCAGTAAAAGTTGTTTTTCACCGACTCCGATAAAGAGGGATTTTCGTTTAGCTAGTTAATTTATCTTTTTCAAGATTTTGGTTAAGTGTGATCATTAGGGATGAATTAGAAATTCCTCTTAATTTTCTGGCTCTGTTTAGATTTGGCAATACACATTTTAATAAATTTATGACACAAAATTATTACTTTCATCTACGATTATATTTATTTATACATGAACACAGACATAACGTCACACTGTCAGCATAAATGGGGCTCTGAAGATCTATTCATATTCACTTAGGCGCTGTACCGAAATCCCATACAAAAACGCCACGATAGCTGACTGTCATCGTTATAAACACATGGTTGGTGTACTAATTGAGACACAATAAACTCTTATTTGAATATGGTAAAGTTGCCATAATCCTGCTAAATTATATGGACGACCAAAAACCTCCGCGGGCCTCAGCGCGACCTGGCAGGATGACACGCAGCCCGCGCCTAAAATAAGAAAATCGAACAAAAAAAAACAAAAGAAGATTTTCCCGTGCCGCACGCACATTCTTACTAGGATTCTTACACGAATAACAATCAAAATCGTTCGAATAGTATTTGAACTTGTGAGGCATTGTAAATTGGTGGAGTTTGATTTGTTAAGTCCTTAAAAAAATTCTTATAAATTGTTGGTACGAGTAGTTGTATTACGGGGTTTGCCTGGTAAAGATCGTAGTTCCGACCGACTGTAGATAAGAGTTTTTGTACTAGATAGTTTTTAGTATCTTTTTTTTTTTTATTTATTTATTAAACCATAAAAATTACAGGGATGCTTAACATTATTTTCTGCCAAACTGTGCAACAGTTTGTCGGCAGTGGTTCCCGTGGACATGCTTCAATAGTTTTACATCCAAGCTTAAATTAGGTAGGTACATATTATTTTCATTCGATATTATTATTACATTGTTGCATATTATTGCGTATTATTTAAATAAATTACATATTACGTAGGTATTTCATTCTTAATATTCAAAGTAAATATTAATGAGAAATTATTAATTTTGTATTTATTAATGTTATCAGTTCGTTATAATTATAGATATATCATTATCAAAATAGTTATTCTTATCATTTTACTTACATTTATTTTATTTCATTATAAAGTGAATATCAGTGAACTTCAATATCTAATTTTCTAGTATTTAATGATGTTTCTGGTTTATTGCACTTATATTCATATTATTTTGCATTTAACTTATCATTTAACTTATATTTATATCCTTAAATTAACAAATTTTAGGTTACGGGCATAAAGACAAGTAATGCCTCCTCAACAGTGTTTTGAGGTGATTTTTACTTTGCGCCCCCTGCAGCAGATCTTGTGGTAATTCATTGAGATAAGACGGCGTCAACCATCGCCTGGTGCGCTTGCCATAATAATTTTTTACCCTGGGGACGGTTAGTTTGGGCTTATTAGCTGAACGAGTTGGGTAGGCATACTTCCTTTCATGCTTTTACTCAGTATGATTAAATTGTTCTGTCAGAATAACAGTTCTTACTTTGTAGTCTATCGGTAATACTTTACATATCTTAAATAATCTTTCATACTCCCCTTGTAATGATTTTTTTAACTTAAAATCAACTAACAGTTTGAGAATTCTAATTTGCAGTGATTTAATTATATTTATGTGAATAGGAAAAGTTAAACCATACACACCTAGTCCATAAGATATCACTGCATCAGCCAGTGCATGATACACTAAGTACATGATGCCCCTTGAAACTTTATATTTAAGATATTGCAATTTGCCAAGAATCGACCTTAATTTATTACACACAGAATCTACGTGGGGAATCCAGCTAAAGTGTATATATATATAGTCAGACCCAGATACTTATAGGATGATACCATTTCAATGTTCATGCAATTGCAGTTCATGTTTCCGCGATGTAAGCAATCGTAGGAGTGTCCCTTAATTTTTATATTTATTGTTTTACTCTTGTTGTAGGGGGAAAGTATTGACATGCACTTAGTCTTATTAATATTAATAATTATTCCATTATCGTGGGCCCAGCGCACAACATTATCAAAGTCTTTCTGCATATTCTCCTGTATTCGGTCCTGGCTCGTATCACTATATACAATACACGTGTCATCAGCGTACATAAAAGACTTACATTTTTTAATGACGTTGGGCATGCTGTTAACGTGCATTATATATCCCACAGGCCCGTATACTGAACCAGTGGGAACTCCATATTTAATGTCTCCATTTTTACTTCGGGTCCCACAGACACTAACAGTGAGCTGCCTACCTCGTAGGTACTCTCTAAACCACGCACTAATCGGACCTCTTATGCCACATTCCATCATGGATTGCAGTAAGCCATCGTGGTCGAGAGTGTCAAACGCTTTTTTAAAATCTATAAATATCGCAAAAACTGTTTTTTGGTCATTAAGTTCATTATTCACATTATCAACAAATTTTGAAAGTACCGTAGCAGTACTCCTGTTTGGACGAAATCCATGTTGAACATCACTGATTATTTCGTTTTGTTCTAAAAATACTGTGACTTGTTTAACTACAATTTTTTCTACAATTTTATTTATAACATTTAAAATTGCTATTGGTCTGTAAATAGTGAATTTACTATGAGATCCTTGCTTAAAAATTGGTCTGATTATTGCAAGCTTCAATTCACTAGGATATAAACCTGTTTTTATACTTAAATTTATAAAATGGGCTATTACCGGAGATATTTTATGTTTAATTACTTTAAGGTCTTTTAGTCTGACATGATCCGATCCCGATGCCTTACTGCCGTCCAAACCGTCTAACACCTTTAATACATCGCATGGTAGCACTTTCTTAAACCTAAAGCTTACATCACTTTCTTGCACATACGATTTTCGAACCAAGAATAAGTCCCGGCACTGATGCTGATTTTTATTATCCTCTATTTCACTCGTGAAAGTATTGCAAAAGCCCTCACACACATCCAACCTAGATTTGTCTTGTAACATGTACCTCTCAATTACGCTATCTACCGATAATTTGTTTCTACCTAACCAAGATAAGATAAGATAAGATAAGATATTTATTTATTGTTAAACTGTGTACAATGGTTCTTATAAATATACATGTCATGATAGAATCAACAGCTTGCCCATTTCGGACGTACAATATCATACAAAAAGAAATTAAATTATTTGATACAATATTAATAAAATTGGTAATTTTAATTTAACAAATGACACATTAACAAATTAATAATTATAAAATTCATTTAGATTATAAAAACATTTAGTCAATAGCCATTCTTTTAGCCTCCTCTTAAACAGTGCACCCTCTATCGATTTTATTGATTCAGGCAACTTATTGAAAACCTTGATACCCGTTACATAAGTGCTTTTGCTAAAAATATAACTCGAAGACTTTACCCCACACAAGTCATACTTATACTGTGAACGAAAATTATTTCTAGTTTCACTCTTTTTACAAAAATATTCACTGTGTTCTTTTATGAATACACATATTTCTAGTATAAATATACTCGTCAGGGTCAAAAATTTAAATTCCTTAAAAACATTTCTTAAAGACTCATATCGATTTATATTGAACATTATTCGCAAACACTTTTTCTGGAGAATAAACGTGGATTGAACATTTACTGAATTTCCCTAAAATATCACGCCATAAGTTAAAAGGGGATAGACGTAGCCGTAATATGCACTTTTCGCAACATCAATTGAGGTAACATTGGTCAGTATTGATATAGCGTAACAACTGCTCGATATCTTTTTGTTTATCTTTTCAATTTGTGATTTCCAATTTAAATGAGAATCAATAGTGACACCTAGAAAATTTAAATATTTAACTACCTCTACTTTTGTATCATTAATAACAATATTTAACTGTAGCGGGACTTTTTTATAGTTTCTAAATTCAATAATTTTGTTTTTACTAAACTTACTTTCAAATTTATAGATGCTAACCACTGCACCACAATTTCAAGCGTTCTCTGAATTTCATTAACAAAGCCATCGTTACTTAATTGATCTTTGGAAATGAATATTGTTGCATCATCAGCGAACATAACACATAAGTGACCGACAATATGTGGAAGCTCGTTGACATAAATCAGAAATAAAAGAGGCCCGAGTATGCTACCCTGCGGTACCCCTAGCTCATTTTTTTCAAAATTTGACTGTATTTGTGTGATCGTTTTCGTGTCTTTAACATACGTGTCTAAAACAGTAGCTTGAACTCTGTTTGTGAGGTATGACTCCATTAATTTCAGAGCACTTCCACGAATTCCTATGTGTTCCAGTTGTTTGAGCAATATTTTATGCACAACACAGTCAAAAGCTTTTGACAAATCTAGGAACAGTGCGACGCATGTGTTTTTACTATCTACGTCCAGACTTATTTGCTTTAACATCTTGTATATAGCCGCTGTCGTGTTTTTACCCTTTTGAAAACCGAACTGATTAGCATTTAATGTTTTATTTTTGTCTAAAAATGATGTCAGCCTATTTGCAATAATCTTTTCGAATATTTTGGAAAAGTTTGAAAGTAAAGCTATGGGCCTATAATTATCAATTATATTTTTGGGGCCTTTTTTATGGAGAGGTTTTATTAATGCCTTCTTTAAATTTTCAGGAAAAATTCCTGTTTCAAGGGTCAACCAATTATTCACGTTATTCCATATTTTACGCATATCACCGCGGCAATTCTTTAAACTGTCCTTTTGATAGTCATTTTTAGCCCGTTTTATAAGTTTATTAGTATAGTTTCTGTGCCTAGTATATTCAAGTCTAAACCTATTATTATTCGGATGCGATTTCCATTTTCTAAAAAGATAGTCTTTCTTTGTTAGCTCCGTTTGTAGTTGTTTGTTTACCCATAGTTGCGAGTCTCTGTCATCAGTGTGCGCGCGTTGAGAAGTACATGTCTTATAGATATCATCAAATTTATTTATAATAGAAAAAAGGCTAATTGGATCTTCGTATTTCAATAAGTCCGACCAGTTAGTATTTGTCAATTTTTCAGTGACCGTCCTATTGTTTAAGAAGGTTTTAGGAAGTGAGTTAGGTGTTTGTTTGCCTATATCAGCTGACATACCGATTATGTAATGATCGGCGACCTTGCTTGTAACGGTAAAAGCATCGAGTGCGGCTGTCCAGTCAGTCCGCAGGAAGACGTGATCGATGCATGACGCCACGCTTCGCCCCGCAACCACACATTCCCGCGTAACGTCTCGCACTCCACACTGCATTCCCTGCTCACTTAAAACATTTAAATATTTGCTTGAGGTAGCATCCAAATCTTTTTCTAAGATGTTAATGTTCATATCGCCCATCAAAATTATATTTTTTCTCTTAGGTACACGGCGTAATAATGTTTCCAGCTCTGTTATAAAGAAGGCCTTGTTGCTGTTAGGTGGCCTATATATTATAAAAATGGCAATTTTGTAGGTATTAGCCTGCAGTTCTCCTGTTAGTAACTCACAGTGAGACACCGCTACTTTTTGGGGCGTAAACAAGTATTTGGTTCTTACATATAATATGATACCTCCACCTCGTTTTCCCTCCCTAGTCCAGGTATACATATTAAAGCCATCTAACTTGTATTTATAGATCTCTTCGTTTTTTATATTAATCTCAGTTAGACATATCAGGTCTAACTTATGTAGACATTCTTTTAGCATAACTATTAGCTCTTCAAAGTGTTTTCTTAAGGAACATACATTAATGTGGATAATCTGTAGTTGACTCGTAGGTTTATTCATTGCATTATACCAAGTTTGTATATTAGTATATTTACGGTAGTTGATATCTTCTAAAACTTCTGCTTGCGGTAAAAAAGTAGACGGCATTTTAAATAATAACACTACTTATTCGGTTTCCTACGGCAAATTATCTGAAAAACACTACTCCTGTTCCTTAGGTAAATACACTGCAATATCACTTTCAAAACGTAATTGGTATATTTTCTTAGCATCATCATCTTTTCTTATAAGAGTTCTTGCATTCTGAATCCAAATGTATTTATATGCCCCCTTTAATCTCGTTTTAGCCCCCCAAAATAACTGGCGCAGATGAGGTGTTACGTGTTCGTTAATGTATATTCTAGTATCATTGTTATTTTGGTATATATTGTGATTTGTAATGTTGGTTTTACGTGATTTTAACCATTCCAGGCGTGCCTCTCGTAAAAGTCGTCTTAAAATGTCTGTTGCCTGAATTATTGACTAGTTTGATCATATTTTATAACACCACGTACAAACTTCTACATATTCACTTCTCATAGCTAACTACAACTTAAATATCCAGAATATCCAGAACAAATTACACCATGATCATCTGACCCCAAACTAAACAGAGCTTGTACTATGGGGTCAGAGACTGATAAACATACATGAATACTTCTAATACATACTTAAATAGATAATAACACCCAGAAACACAACAAACATAAATGCTCGTTACATAAATGTTTGTCATGAGTGGGGATCGAACCCACGACCTCCGGTGCTGAAGGCAGGATCGCTGCCATTGCACCAACAAGTCAGGTAAACTTAGAATAGAAGTTGCAGTATTAAAACTATGAGACTAATTATAACAACTGCTATGACTGTCTCCATCATAATGCCATGACGAACTTAATATTACCCCTTGGAAATTAACTAGAACTCATCAGATAACTTCAAATCCTATTATGAACTGAAACTTTTGAATGAGATTCAATCTTGACGCGGTACCTAATACTGGTTGTATAACTTATAGGTACGTACGTTTAATTGTTCATAAAATCAGAATCGTACATCATCATTAATTTATTAATGGAAATCATATCTATACTAATATTAAAAAAGGGAAGATTTGATTATAACTTTGTTTATTTTATCATTTTACAATTCTTGTTCATATCCAAAGATAGACATACATACCATCACGACTATATCCCAAACGGGGTAGTCAGAGGCAAGTGACTGTTGCCGTCATGGTGAACGGAACACTCAGAAGTCCACTTTTCACCGCCTGAGTGAGCCTTCCGCCGCTATCCGGGTTGATTTGTTTTTTTATCGATGTTTTCCATCACCGGAGAGTTAATCGGAAATTAAACAATGAACACAGAGATAGAAACCTAAAAAAAAAATAACTTAAAGAAGAAACCTGCCTGATTTCTTCAAGGTACGAAGTTAGAATTTTTCTAGTTTTTCTTCTAGTATTTGATTTTCCTTCCTCATATAGTTACGGGTTCTTCAAGCGGGGCGTGAAAAGTCATTTCTTTAGGCCTTCAAGGTGAGGATGGCCAGCCCAGTGATTCGTTTGAATGACTGGGCTTGTCAGCCTCATATCTGGACCTGATGACCGCTTTCCATCAGGTGGAGTGAGGTCATCTTGACGTGCAATATGAAAAAAATTTATTCATGTAGACTTATAAAAAGTAATCAAATCAATCCTTTAAAATTAAATTCAAATTCAAATGCCATTTATTTGCAAATACAGGTGTCAAAGGTTCAAACTTTTACAAGTGATCAGCCATATTTTGCTGTTTAAGCGTGCAAATTACAATAGAGAAATAACATTAATAAACAAAAATAAAATACTAATTAACCAGTTCATGATTGTTACATACACAAAAAATGAAGATTATTATGTCAAAAAAAAAAAGATTAATATATCACAAAAATAATGATTAGTAATTAAAGATTATATTACAATGTACTGTCGAGATATTCCCATGATATTCTTTTCCCTTGCGTTTTTAATTAAAAGCAACTTCAATTTTTTCCTAAAAATGTGACCATTGTTGGTGTCTAGTACATCAGAAGGATATTTAATGTATATTATATTACAACCTCAATATAGAATAAATCTCTATTATTTTAGAGTAATATGTAGTACTATGTTGAATTAAGTCTGTTATAATGTGAAGTTACAAATATGCAATACAACGAGTAGCTTTCCGCCCGCGGCTTCGCCCGCGTGAACTTAATTTCTGTAACATGTATGTATAAAATCTTTATTAATGGCTTATGTGTTATTCTGATGTATAAGCTGTATTACTGTGAAGTTTCATCTAAATATGTTCAGTAGTTTTTGCGTGAAAGAGTAACAAACATCCTCGCAAACTTTCGCATTTATAATATTAGTAAGAAGTAGGTAAGATGATTTCATTTACAATATTATACTCGTATAAATAATACGTGACTGAGAACTGTAATACTGCTAAATTAACTTTCATAAGAGCCAGACATCAATAATGTGTGAGTCGGAAAACTTTGATTATACCCTGAGACGAACGAAGCCCTGGCTTTAAGGTGTAAGCGAGAGTTGCAGCTCTAACTCACCAGTGCGCCATGTTATATTAGTTATACTAATTTGAGAAATACTACCAACAACTGATCACACATTTTGAAGACACGATTGGCATAGTGCGCTGTTGTAAGGTTTCTCGCTTTGACTCACGTAGTGTTCCCGGTTCGATTCCCGGTCGAGGCAATTCAGGAAACGAACTTTTCTAAATTGGGTGTGCTGGGAGACTCCTCTGGCTCAATTACTTGTCTGGTACCTTGTAACAATTTTATCTCTACTTCGAGACCATGACAAGTAGTGTGTTGTCTTGCACCAAAGTTTTTTGGAACTTTAACCACGTTAATATCTATCGCCTACTGTTAAGCTGTAAATGTAATTCATTTTGGGATTTTGAGGTGATATACCTAGCCAATAAGGCGATATGTGGCGTCACTATCCTACTGTGTTCACCTGGTTTTCTGGCTAGAAAAGTACGTAAACAAAATATCATACATTTTTTCGTTGTCTATGCTGTGTTTAATTTTCTTTTAAGGTATTTCATTTTGTTTTAAGGATTCTACTGTTTACTTACATAATTGTGTCTTCGTGTGTGTTATGCTTCGGAGTAGATTTGACGACCGACTTGGTGTAATGGTTAAGAAGTTGGCTACTACACCAGAGGTCGCGGGTTCGATCCCCGCACAGTACAAACATTTGTGTGCATGAACATGTCTGTTTGTACTGGTCTGAGTGTCTCCTATGTATAATAAGTATGTATTTACAAAAGAAAATGTATTTAAGTATGTTTATCCGTTGTCTAGTATCCCATAACACAAGCTTTAATTAGCTTACTTTGGGGCTAGATGGCGCTGTGTGGAATAATGTCCAGGGATATTTATTTATTTATTTATTATTTATTTAAAATAAAATTTATTGGAAACTTGGAAATTTACTGTATTTTCACTTTGTGACGTAATCGCTGAAAACAGTTTCACCAGAAAGTATCCAAGTGAAGAAAGACCTCTAGAGCTGTACACGGTGAGTAAATCCTTTTGGGTACAACTTCTTCGCCGGCATTTTTGGAATACCCTTTTTTTTGCCTGTCTGCTCCCAACTACGCAAAACCCGTCTCCTCAGCAGGCTTTCTTGGCGTGGAATTGGTACCTCTTTAATTTTTTATTAGATTTCTCAGATGTCAGTTAGATATTATAAAAGAATAGACAACACAATAAATCTCAACTAATGATGGTTATGTAGGTGTAATGATGTATATGGTAAATAAATAGATATCTGGAACCAATTACACCAAGATCATCTGACCCAAACTAAGCAGATTCTGCTATGGGTGTCAGATACTGATAAACATACTTAAATATCTTAAAAAACATACATAATCGTCATATTATTATGAGTGTTAGTGTCATGGGTGGAGATTGACCTACGAGTACCTCCGACTTCCGGCGCTAAATGCAGGATCACTGCTATTGTGCCAACAGGCTAATTTAAATCATGCTGCTGATAATTATAATGGTGCTTATTCAAATAATGATTTATGGTAATATGAAGAATAAGATGGTAGCCAGTATTTTGGGTTGAGTGCCTTCCGCTCACCCTATTCCGCTCGATTTTCGTAGTGTCCCGGGTTCGATTCCCGGTCAGGTAAATTCAGGAAACGATCTTTTGTGAATTTACTCGGGTCTGGGTGTGCTGGGAGACGTCCCTGGCTTATTTCCTTGTGTGGTACCTCGTAACACAGGGATTTAATAATCCCTACTTCGAGACCATTACAAGAGGTGTGTTGTCTGGCGCATATTTATATTTATTTATTGACCGGCGAGGCTTTAAAAATTTTGCTGTTTGTTTTTTCATAAAGTAAGTTTAAAACTTGATTATACTCATTTCATCAATATTCAAAGCAAAATACCTACATATTTCATAGTTAACGATATTAAAATAAAGCCATCGCGTGCGTCACGCGTCGTTTGTAAATAAGGCAAAACTTTTCGCAAGGTTAATTCATCGTGGATACACATACCAATGAGGGATCGGTGTTACTATGGCGAGCTCTAACTAGTACGTCTACTACGAGTTGTCACTCGTGTTCTCGTACTCGTTCAAAGTGACAACTCGTGGTAGACGTTCTGTACGTCTTTCATTAGTGTCTGTCACGTAAACTACGATAGTTCACTTTAGATTTTTTATTTAATTTAAAATGGGTCCGCGTTAGGTCAGCGATGACGAGGCCGATAGTGGTACAGGCTTACCCAGAAAATGCCTATTCACTCTGGCCTTGAAGATACCAAGGTTGTAAGTATCCGGAAACAGAGACGCAGGAGGAGCGTTCCACTCCCAAGCGGTGCGAACCAGAAAAGACGCAGCGAATCGTAACGTGCGGATTGTTGGAAAGTCAACCACATAGGGTGGAAGCCCTCCCGGCGTCTAGTGGTCCGGTGGTAGAAAGTAAAGGGGGGTATTAGGTTGTGTAGTTCCTGTTCTGTTTTTTGTATGTTATTTTTGATTCCAACGCGGACGCTAGTGGCTGTCATTGGTAGGTCGGTACTAATGGCAGATATGTTATTGTTACGATTTGGTGATAGGAATCCAATCCAAGTTCTCAATTGATTTTAAATTAGTTTATAGGACGAAGAATGATTGATAATTGTAAATCTAAGTAATCATTTATAATTATTCTTGTTCTAGATGCCATAACGGTTCAGCGTTGACTAAATGAAGTAGCGTCAAAAGAGACGGCCTTATTACGATCGCTTATATCTAATTACCTAAACTGAGAATGACGAGCAATTTCTTCAGTAAATATGCAGCCTTGAAAATACGTCAGTGCCAGGTAACCGTTGACTGGTTGGAAATGAATGATCAAATAAAAAAAATGCCCGCAACGATTAGTTAAGAGAATGAACATGTCAAGTTATAAAGGAATGTAATAGTGCCCCTACACTTTTTCGATACGTTTACGTACACTTTCCTCATCGATTTCAATACATGTCTGTGGTTCATATTATTTTATTATATGCTTACGCTGTGCTCGACTTCTGGGCTAATCTTTAACAATAAATTTACACCTGGTGCTTTGCTCTAGATTAGCGACTGATATAGCAATAACTATAACACTGATAGAACTACACTCAGAATACACTCACGTGAATAGTTAAATTCAATCCTATTGTTTGAAGCACGCCTTTATCTTATTTGCTATCTGCTGGTAATTGACTTCTCCAGCGATATTAGTTTAGCGCTAATATTACTAGTATTTTTGGTAGTTATTATAAAACACATTTTGAAACTGAAATTATAACCCCCAAATTGATGCCGGTTAGGGCCTTTTTAGGATGGCTTATAAATACCGTCAAGTTAATTCCTTAAACTGTGGCTGGTGAGCAGCTTCATCAGTAATTAGAAAATGCGTTAGTGCCATGTACCCGGTTGCTGGCTGGAATTGAAACATCATATCATGGATTTTCTCTCTACGCTCGTGTTTTGGAAATTAACTTGAAAAGTTTTAAGGGATTGTAAGAAGACCCCAGGGGCTCTTACCACTCTACCACCGATACTTTTATTTTTAAATTCTCAAAGAGAGACAACAGTAAGAAATTCTTGGTAAGCTGCAAAAGATCGCGTCTTGAAACGTTTTTTTCTTCAAATTAACGATCTCTTCAGCCCACATTTACTAACTTACCGCCAGCAATGAACAGGCGTAAAGAAGATGAATAGCGGCTATTAATCAAGTGAACTCTTATACAAATAGACTGTAAGGCCCTTGAGCCAGCAGTTAGTGGTTAGGCCTACACTGATGTGCCTCAGAAATATCTAGACTGAAACGCATTATTCACCTAGAACTTACGTTTGCAGGGAACAACTTGGAATTACTGGGTTACGTTGAAACCATTTGTTACTAATTGGACATAATGTTGTATGAGAGTTGAAGAGATATTATACAGTGACAAAAGGTGAAAAATGTACCTACTATAAAAGCTAGTGAATAGCGACTATATAGTCTGTCACAAACCTGTATCCATAAACGCCAATCAAAAGTTGAGGACACCTCAAACTGATGCTGTCTTTTTTTTTTTGCGTCAGGAAATGCATTTAGGCATTCCCATGGCCCTGGGTTCGGGACACCTGGGATATGTGGGACTCGGAACTCCTGGGAAAACAGAGACCCCTACCCACTAAAACCTGACGGTGGTCATCTTCGGCGCAGAATGGAAGGGACCCGGGATCCCCAACGAGGGAGAGACTCCTCGCAGGACCCTTCGGCGCGCAAGGCCGCCTGGCAGCCAGCCTCGGGAGGAGCAAGCTTAACTCCAGTGCAAGATAACACAGACCACTGTGTCCGAAGACACGCGTTACCGTCTTCCTCGGGATCGCAAACCGAAACACACGCAGCCCCCCCCGCGTGCGCTTCGCGACCCCAAGGGCCCTTTTAGTCGCCTCTTACGACAGGCAGGGATACCTCGGTAGTATTCTCGTCCCCTAACCGCAGGGAACAAACTGATGCTGTCCTGTCACATGTCAATAGAAATGAAAGGGACAGCTACGCAGCTAAGAACTGCTCAGCTTAAAAAAAAATGCTCTCTCGAGTTATTTCTTGTTATATTTAAAACATTTGTAGTGATTGCACTAACAAACTTTCTTTCCCTAAAATTAAATATGAAAATTATAGACTGCCGCCGAATTTCGCATTTACTAGCCGTGAAACATTGTGTTTCATACCAAATTACCACGTTGCAGTTTTCTTGCTAAACTGTTGCCCGTATTTCAGCTTCCCCGCCCTGCTGAATATATTTGCAAGCTAATTTCAGTACAATGAAACGGTCCGCAATTTTAACTAACATTTGCCGCATATCTTGAATTTATGGCCACTTTTAAACATGCATTATCCGATGGGCTAAGTTGCGGCATTTCCGTTATTTCTATGTACTCGTAAATTGTTATATCTTTTGAATGTGAAGGCAGTTATTATCATAAGTTACAAAAGTTTTTTAATTATTTTAACAGAGTACATAAATTACTATATTCTACAACTCTTAGTGAAGAGGTTTTTGTCCGCAATCTATGATAAATGCAAATGAAGGATATTCCAGATCGAAACACATGTAGAAGTTCCTAAGCAACGTTTTAACACAGCATACACTAAAATCGTCTGACCCCAAACTCAGCAGAGCTTGGAATAAAACATTTCTTAAATACTGAAATGAATAATAATACCCTGCAGCAGAAGGAACCCAAATGATCGTCACTTGAGACTTCTCTTGGATGGGAACCGAACCCAAGACCTTCGACACACAGACAGGACCTCAACCAATTGCGACATCGAGCCAGTAAAAGAAAAAGTTTTTTTTTTTATTTATTTTTTATTTAATCTTTAATGACAAAATAGTACAAAAGGCGGACTTAATGCTAAAAGCATTCTCTACCAGTCAACCATTGGGCGGGACAGAAATGTTGTTGGCGGTGCTAGTATCTGGGTTTGAGAAGAAAAGAAAAGAAACAAAGATATTAAAAAAAGACAATAAATAACCTTTAACTAAGTAAAAATACCTAATACCTATATCAATAAATAAATAATAATACAACAAACAATAATATATATATTTATATATATAAATACACATACCAAATAATTTATACATATATATAAATAACATACTCACTTTTCCATAAGAAATGAAGATGATGGAGGGGAATCTGTAGGAATTACGTAGAATTTCTCAGATGCTCAGGGCAGATTTTTTAAAAGTGGCTTTAGTTTGTGATAATTTTATAGCGTCAGGCAGCTTATTCCACAGTCCAATGGCTGTAAGAGTAAAGGAATGGCCCACGTGGCTGGTCCCATGCGCGGGAATTTCCAGTTTGAACATATTGCAGGGGCGCTGTCTGCGGGAACTAGTTTCACCCTTCAACATGAATCTGCACCTAAGGTACTCCGGAGCATTTGGGTCTCTGAGGATACTAAAAAGAGAGCACAGCGTTCTTAGTTCTCTGCGTTTGCGGATGGTAAGCCATTTTAGTTGGCTACGATACGGAGATATATGGTCGTACTTTCGTACTCCAAAAATGAACCGCAGACACCCGTTGAGGAGACGGTCTAATTTGTTCAGTGAGCCTTGAGATAAATTTGAGCAACAGACGTCTGCGTAGTCGATTATTGGTAAAACCAGCGCCTGAACCAGAAGCACTTTTGTGCTCGAAGGGAGAAAATTTTTTAAACGGTACAGGGCTCGAAGGGTAGCTGACACCTTACCTACCTACCTACCTTACCTTTTATGTGTTTATTATCTCGAGAACGTTCAAGTAATGCCTCTGGTGTTGCACGGGTCCATAGGCTGCGACAACCGCTCAACATTAGGCTGTCCGCGTGCTTGATTATCACTGACGTAATATAAAAAAATGGCATCCTTCTTGCAGAGTTATGCTAAGATATACAAGTTTTTTACAAGTGGACAGGGGCATGCAAAAAAGTTTCATACGCCTTGTCACCTCACCCTCATTTTGAGTTAGTCCATTAGTACGTCTACCACGAGTTGCCACTTTTCACATTTACGTTATCGTTCGCGTAAAAAAATGTATTGGGATTTGACATGACATGACAACAGTGGCAATTCGTGATAGACGTACTGATCAAGTGAAAACTACTGGATTTAATAAACTTTTTAAACTTATACCTTCTGTTAAAGCTAGATTGTAAAGGATATTTTAAATATACGAGTATAAGTATAGGGCGAAAAGTTTCGAAGGCCAGTCAACGCACTAAGAGCTAGCTCGTGAAAAATAATTGAACAGCGATACTACGTATTCCACCGGCGACATATGAAATGCACCAGGACACAACTCTGCATATGCATGATGCAACCACACGTAATGCATAGTCATACCGCACGATGCATGCATGCATTGAATGGTGTGTTCTAATTATCGAAAGTTCTTGAATACTCTTTGTTTGTATCGGTATGTAAATGGAATTCTTGTCGTTTGCTGATTGGAGGAAAATTCAAATTTGGAAAAGTTAAATCAAGATTTTCTGGCTCTAAGTTACTGTGTTCTAGAAAGCTAGAAAGATCGTTGAATTTGTTTTATAAATATTTCAAATGATTTTGCTGACTATTTTAGTTTTCTAGTTTGAAATGTGATATGTATATCACATTTCAAACTATCGTTTGAAATGTGATATGTATATCACATTTCAAACTATTCAGATCAGGACCGTGGAAGTTTTTACCGGTTTTCTTTTTAAAACATGAATATTAATTCTCAAGAGAGATTTAAAAAGGGTAAAATTATCGTACTACTTATATGGAAACTCATTCAGTTTTTTATGGTATGCAATTTTACCAACGAGGAATTGAGTTTTCTTTTGCGTACTGAACTGATAGCAATCCAGACTGGTATACTATATGATCAAACGAACTTCTAAGTGAAGTTCGATCGATATAATATGAGTGGTTTCATTTGAAGATACAAATTAACACGTAGTCCTTTGACCTACAAGGCAACATTCGCACGTATTTAAAGTTATATTATTAATTAAGCTTTTTATTCATTTAATTTGATTTTTATCGATTCATAGAACTCGATTAAAATGATCGGTATTCCGTCAACCCTACATCAAGTAGCAATGACAGTTCATTATTTTTAAAGTAACGAGTAACGACTTCACGTTGAGTCATCTCGTGTTGATACAAAACTGGGATTGGGGTGGGTTGGGTGCTTTGTATCTTCAAATGAAACCACTCATATTATATCGATCGAACTTCACTTAGAAGTTCGTTTGATCATATATAATATTTCGTGGTTTCATTTTCGATACAAATTAACACGTAGATGTTTAGAGTATAAGTTTTGTTACTATTTGTTCCGTCCTAGATGCAATTCAAATAAAACACGAGATACAAATACAATCAACTTGTAATCCCAAAAACTACTGCAAACTTAAATACATATTTAGGTTGTAATTCAAAACAAGAATAATACATTTTGTATTATATGAAATAACTTGTAATTATTAATTAAGTAGATTCAGAACCATTTCTTATAACGGGCAAACAAACTGATTTTGCGAAGTTAGACTCTTTTGTAATAGGCCGATGGTAAAATTTTGCAAACGTTTTAGAAGAGGAAGTCCAGCCAGCTGTTTTGCGGATCTGGTCAACACTGAGGCCGGCCGCGCGGGCGGCTGATGTGGCGGCATGCCGGGCGCTGTGCGCTCCGTACACCGCCACATCGACGCCGCTCGCACACAACACTTGTTTGATCCATCTACTTATTGACTGTGCTGACGCGTTCTTGTGAGGACGCTTCACAGTTATTAAGAGATGGTCTGAACTAGAAGGTCTTAAGTCTCTAGTCATAGACATATAGTCATTAAGCGTTGTAGCCGGGCAAATTGACAAGCTTTCGTGAAAATAGGGCAAAAACAAAACTGGCTGATCCCGTCCTATCCCGGAAGTTTTAATTATGTCTGAAATTACAATTTCAACACCGTTATTTGTAATTTTAACTTTATTAATTTTCTTTAATGAAAACGTTTGCACCCTATGAGCAGTGCACAAAGCAAGTAACATAACTAGCTTTTTTGTTAATTGCTCTAGACTAAGCCGATTGTTTGGTACCCATTCGGAAATATGACCCAAGACTTGCTGCGGGTCCCAGGTACTCGAATATTTTGGTAAAGATGGTCTCATCTTGAATACACCCTTTAATAGCCTTTTAATGGAGTCATTTGAAGCTACATTGCTTCCGAGAAGTAACGACAGAGCTGAACGATGATTATTAAGCGTACCATAAGTAGCGCCGCTCTCAAATAGTTCCGTCAAAAAGGATACGATATGTGGCATCGAGGCTACAAAGACGTCGTTGTTATTGTCTTGACAATATTTCCACCATAGCTTGTAACAAACGCCGTATTGTTGTAAGGTGTTATCCGACAGTGACGCGATCATCAAAGGCAGGGCGGCAGGCGGCACGCCGCGCCGGGAGAACGCGATCCGGAGAGCAGCGCTGCCCCCAGGGTAAGCGTCCGGTGGAGCGGGTGTTGTTGTCTGAAATGTGACAACACCAAATTTGGGCGTGGTTCCAAAATTACTATATCCGAAACTATTAGGTCCTTTAGTTGCGGATACCATGCTTGTGCTGGCCACATAGGAAAAACCAGGATACCCGTAGCTTTGTCCTGGATAATCTTTTGCATACAGTTCAATAACAAGGAGAACGGCGGAAAAGCATAAAAAAAACTTTCATTCCAGCTTATTGTGAATGCATCAACGCTAATTGCATCTGGATCTTGTTTCCAGGACACGTATTGGCGGCATTTGGCATTAGTGCGAGACGCAAATAAGTCAATATCCGGTTTGCCTAACTTTTTAACGATGTGATTGAATGCTGTGTCTGACAACTCCCACTCCACATCGGGATTGACTTTACGTGACTCTTCGTCAGCCTCTTTATTATCTTTTGTATTTATATACGAGGCGAATAACCATAGTTGTCTCGCCTCGCACCATTGCCAAATGTCTCGAGCGAGTGTGTTTAGATGCGGAAATTGTATACCGCCCATACGGTTTACATAGCTTATAGCGGTGGTGTTATCTACGCGGAGCAAAATAGCACATTGCGATTTTTCACGAGCAAAACATTTAAGGGCTAGAAATACAGCCAGTAATTCCAAAAAATTAATATGGAATATTAACTCACAGTCTTTCCAAATACCGTTAACCCGGGACCCGTTACAGTATGCCCCCCAGCCAGTTCGCGATGCATCGGTGTAAATTGCCATTTCATAACTTGGGTTTTTTATGGGACTATTTACGATGCAAATATTCTCCTTCCACCAGTATAAATCCTTCAAAATTACAGGCGGTAGTCTCACTATAGCGTCATATGAATCATGCTGGCCTAGAAAAATATATTTTTGTCGTTCTAATATTTTGGTGTACAACCAGCCGTATAGAACCGCAGGGCAAGCCGATACCAGAACACCTATTAGCTGGGAAAACTCCCGGATGGTTACCATAGGTAATTTAGAAAACTTTTGAACCATACGCGCTATATTATTTCTTTTATGTTGTGGCAACGAAAGGGTCATTAGTGTCGTATCATAAATAAAGCCTAGAAATTTGCAAATTCTCTGTGGCTCTAATTGACTTTTTTCGTAATTTATTACGAAACCTAAACATTCGAATAAAGCTATAGATTGCTTCACATTACGAACACATTCATCATAACTGCTAGCCAGGCAACACAAGTCATCTAAATAACATATAGACTTATACCCACGACTACGTAGGTATGCTACCACCTCTCTCACAATTTTAGTAAAGCACCTTGGTGCTATAGCAAGTCCATAGGGCATAGCGTTAAACTCGTAGGTAATAATCTCGTTCGCGCCGGGCGGGATGTATTGAAATCGGAGGTATTTACGGCACTCCATATCTATAGGTATAAGAAGGTACGATTCCTTTAAGTCTATTGTCGCCATAAACCAGTTTGTTTGTAACATCTTACAAGTGGTTCTAAAATCCTCCATTTTAAAATGCATTTTAGGTATAAAACTGTTGAGTAATTTCAAGTTTAAAATAAACCTTTTGCCACCATTCGATTTGGGGGCTAAAAAGGTACTAGAAATGAACTGATCAATACATTGATCAACTTGTGATATAGCACCCAGATCAAGTAAATTTTGTATAGCGAATGACATTTCATGTTGTTCATTAGCTGACCACGTAATTCTAGGTATGTACGATTGAAATGGTTTTGTTGTGAACGGAATAGGTACTCCATTACGGACCCAACTAAGAACATTATCATTTTTCGTTATATTAAGCCAACAGTTATAAAAGAACTGAACACGTCCCGAATGTACCTGTACTATGGACGTGGGGGCGCACGGGACTTGGCGTGGTTCACCCTGGGCTGCGCTGACATCGACGGAGCTGGTCGACGCGACGACGTCGAGGGGTACCTTCTCTGGCCTCCTCGCCCTCCCCTGTTGCTCGGGTACCGAGGAGAGGGCCCCGTCCAGTTTCCCTGGAACTGTTGACGGGCCGGGTTTGTGGTTGTTGGCGCCAGGTTGGATTTTGCCGGTGGAACAGATTTTTTAATCTGTAGCCCCTGCTTTTCAATAGTCTTGGACGCTTTTATCTTCTCCGGTAAACTAACACCAAACAAAGTTTCGTCACGTTCGCTGTCTGAAATCACATTGAGGAAAGGTTTGGCCAGCCCAGGCGTTATCATCTTTATCCTAGCCTGAGTTTCGGAGTGATGTAAATCACATAAAATGCGGCAACCGTCACTGAGCGTTCTAATCGCTTCAATTTTATTATCATTTGTTAGCAATGACGTCATGGCCCTGCTAATAGCTGTAATGCCGGTACCCAGTTGTTGTTGGGTAGCTTCAACTTTTTTGTCACGCAATCTCACCATTTCAATTATTGCTGCTGAAATCTCAATATTTAGCTTGGGTGCTTGAAGCAAAGTGCAATTGCTTGGAGTAAGGTACTGTTTCAGAACCTTTTCTCTGGCTTCCTTATCCATGCCTTTTTTTAGTAATGGGAGCCAAAGTTGTGACAAGTTATCGTGGATATCTTGACCCCATATTGGCCCCGAATCAGTCGCCTCTCCGAGGGCAGATAAAATCTCTGGGTCTAGTTGTGGAAAAACCGACTCCTCCGGCCCAGGGGGTGGGTCATTTTGTTGGGTCACTGAGGACGCCAATTTCTCTGTGGCCGGGCTGGCTGTGCTAGCCACAGCGTCGGGGTCGGGTAATATTATGGTTTCACCAGAGTTAGTTTGTGGGTCCGTTGGATCCCATATTTGTGTCTCTCCACCTAGGGGGCAAGAGTGAAATTGAATAATTGTTACCGCAAATTGCCTTAATCAGGAATGGTTCATAATTAGAATCCATCACAACATAATAAAATATTAAACGCCTCGTTCGCACAGGAATCTATGGCGGGTAGGTAGTTACTTTAATTTTTGCCGCGTTCATAATATGAATCTATGGCAAAATATTGTAAAAGACTTTCACTTTGAATAGCACTTTTACGATACAGTAAACAACATTAGCACATTGACTTACCTTGTCCAATATCGTCATCGTTTTCATTGTCTAAAGACGAAAAAGATTGTAAACGCCTTCGTTTATGACGGTGTTTCTCTCTCAATTTATCCATTTTCCTAATATAATACTCCATTTTCTCGTCAAACGATCTTTTAGGCATCGGTAAAGCAAGGAAACCGATAGTAAAAAAAAAGAAAAAACCGAAGGTAGGAGCGCGTGCGCTCGTTGCCTCGCACGGTAAAAGAATGAACTGTCATTGCTACTTGATGTAGGGTTGACGGAATACCGATCATTTTAATCGAGTTCTATGAATCGATAAAAATCAAATTAAATGAATAAAAAGCTTAATTAATAATATAACTTTAAATACGTGCGAATGTTGCCTTGTAGGTCAAAGGACTACGTGTTAATTTGTATCGAAAATGAAACCACGAAATATTATAGGGTGAAAGATGGATGATCGTCCGCCGCTAGTCTCGATTCCAGTGAAATAATACATACATACACACACTCACGACTACATCTCCTAAGGGGTAGCCAGAGGCAGGTTGACTGTTGTCGTGGTGAACGGAACATTCAGAAGCCTATTTCTCACCAATGGTATTAGAAACCAACGTGGTAGGATAGTGAGTCTTCCACCGTTAAGAGCGTTAGCTGGGGGTTTTGTAAGATTTTCGTGATTTTTTTATTAAATTGAATCAAACTTAAATTTTTGCTCTATGATTGTGTGCTTAATACTATCTAAAAATTTTAACAATTATATGCTAAACGAAATATAATAAAACCCGTTTTTATTTTTAAATTGATAAGACACTTAACAATTTACTGTACACAGTTATTAAGTTATTATCGTAAAATTAAAAGGTGCATTCAATAATAGAGATATAATTTATACTTAATTTGAACAGATAATAATCACGAAAACCTCATAAAAATGCGACGTTCACGATCTACCCCAAACGTAAAAAGCAAACCCTCTTATGTGTTTTTCAACACCGGATAGTCAGTCACTTTGTGAATGAACACAAAGAGAGTTCTGGCCAGATTTGAACTCGGGATCAGTACCAAGTTGGAGTGTTTAACCCCTAGGCTACGACGGTGATCATATCTTAAAAATAATCCGTGGCAACAAGCCCTAATAATAACACAGTTGCAATTAAAACTTTGTCTAAATTTAGAGGTGGTCGGTCTGCCCATGAATATTAATGGGAGGTTCATTAAAATTACAAGTTCGCTTGTACTGGAGTAAACAAGAGTTTTTGCTGGGTGTGTCGGGCCATAGAATTTTAAAATAGCGGTTTATGTCAATTGTGTTTTAATTATTCTGTATTTGTTTTTAAAGATTATTTATTTATTTATTCTTCATAGCGCAAAATTTACAAATACAATAGGGACTTAAAGCCAGATCATTCTATATCAGCCAATCACACGATCATAGTTAAACTGATCAATTATGTAATGGATTGTATTACTTGGTGGTTTTACGGGATGTGCATAAAGATTTTTATTTAACCATAACATTAAATTTCCAAACAAATTAAACAAAGGGAGCATAATTTCCAAGGATTTGAGATCGTAACAGAAATGAAATAAGTGTGAATTGTTCTTTAAAATTGCGTATAATCCATCAAAGCTTTAACTTGTCAATAAACAAAACCAAAACACACATACCTAAGTCAACTCAAAAATTGAAAGATAAACTCGCTGAACCCACGTCACACCCGCTACATGCTTCGATTACACAATTGTAATTAAAACTTCCTGTTAATTTGAAACGGTTCTGCTTGTGTTTAAGAATTTGAATGCACGAATTGTAAAATTACGTGATTTTCAAGAGTGGCGTAGGCGATGCGTAATTTTTGATGTATTGTTTTAGGAAATCAAACAGTTGCATTTTAAGTGGAATCGTTGTATATTTGATTACACCAATATAAAAACCTTTGGCAGCTAAGAATACGCTCATCAGTTTTAGGTCGATAAATACAGTTAATTGTCGCCAGTGACTAGACAGAACATCTAAGAATAATAATCCTTACGCTATCGCTATGAATTTCTAAAATATGTAACCAACTCATCCTTATTAAACTATATAACTGTTGAATTATACAGTTAAAAAATTCTATGCCTAAAAATTTCCAAAGATTTTCTCGTTTATTCATCTTTAATTTTCAAATACCATAGTCCTTTTTTGTGCTGTACAATAATTGTGAATGTCACTAGATTTCCACTGTATACGTGAAATTATTCTTAGCAAGGCAAACATATGATATAATACTTAATACTTTATATACCTATCCAAATTTATTTTCACTTGAATATAAATGGAAGTTATGATTTACAGCTAAAATTCTGCTGACTTGGATTAAATATTTATGAGATAGACTGCTCTATTATTATCGATATGACACTGAGCAGTCAGTTTAAAATGGGTTAAAAAATATACATTTATTTAAATTCGTGATTGTTAGTTGTTCGCTCTCAAACGTGAAATTTTCCTACAGTACCTTTATTGTGATTTTTGAATTATAAGACGCCTGCCTTCCTATTTTGTAACAAAAATGGTAGGCTGGACAACGCTGAAATCCTTGTCTGGTTCCTTGTAACACAAGGATGTTCTTCCTTACTTCGAAACCATGACAATTATTGTTTACTATCTGGCACATATTTATGTATGTTTTTGGCTGGTAGGGCCATATGTTCCGCTGACGACTAGTGATACAATAAAATAATGACCGACTTCACACACGTATTAAAGCCACTCCATCCATAATAAAGGCACCTGAAATTCAATATCTTCTCAACGGCATTTGCCGCCTTATCACAATACTGTGACCAACAAAAGTCCTTTAAAGGATTTCCTTCTGACCGAACAATTTTTCCTAAAACCTCCCGCTTGTAAGCAGATCAAATTTTCCAAATAAATAAATATAAATATCCCTGGACATTATTCCACACAGCGCCATCTAGCCCCAAAGTAAGCTAATTAAAGCTTGTGTTATGGGATACTAGACAACGGATAAACATACTTAAATACATTTTTTTTTGTAAATACATACTTATTATACATAGGAGACACCCAGACCAGTACAAACAGACATGTTCATGCACACAAATGTTTGTACTGTGCGGGGATCGAACCCGCGACCTCTGGTGTAGTAGCCAACTTCTTAACCATTACACCAAGTCGGTCGTCTAAATGAAAATGGACGCTTTTGCCCGATTATTTATTTATTACGTTACACTGCTCCTGTGGAATAACGAAACTATTATGAGAAATTGAAAGCTATTTCGAATAATGGGTATGATTTGGTAGGTACCTACTGAGTACTAATGTTTGGCATTTGAAACATACTGTATCAGTTAAACGACTTAACAACAGATTGTGTTGATGTGATAATGGTTGATACAATACGTTATTGTCATCATTATTACCTTCAGCGATCCTGCCTATAGGTCGTAGTTCGATTCCCACCCCGGACAAGAATTAATTGGGTCTATATTTACTGGCAGAAAAACTTTTGTCAATTTATTCAGGCATAGTGTTTTTACGGGGTAAGGGATAATGCTTTAGATTTGGTAATTTCGTACCTTAGTTTAAGAACTCAAAAAGTTGATGTTAACAGTGTACTCTCTACAGGATCACAAGTTAAAATGGGGGTCCGTCAAGGATCCATTCTGGGTCCATTACTATTTCTGATATATATAAATGATTTACCTTTTTACTTAAAAGATATTTGTGATGTTGTATTGTTTGCAGACGATACATCTTTAGTTTTTAAAACTGACAGAAATAAAAACCTTTTTGATGATGTTAATGACGCACTTTCAAAGGTTTTACAATGGTTCACAGTAAATAATCTACAGCTTAATGCAAAAAAGACTAAATGTATTAATTTTAAGTTGCCTAATGTTAAAGATAACCCCATTAGTCTAAAAATTGATGGTAATACTATGAAGCTTGTAGATACAACAGTTTTTCTTGGAATCACACTAGATTCAAAACTGCAATGGAACCCTCATATAACAGCTCTCTCAGGCAGACTTAGTTCGGCTGCATTTGCAGTGAGGAAAATTAGGTTATTAACAGATGTTGATACTGCTCGTTCAGTTTATTTTAGTTATTTCCATAGTGTAATGTCTTACGGCATTGTACTTTGGGGTCAAGCGGCGGATATACAAACCATCTTTATCCTCCAGAAGCGAGCTATCAGATCCATCTATAAGCTTCGTGCACGGGCTTCACTTAGGGAGATTTTTAAGGAAATTGGTATCCTCACTGTAGCGTCACAATACATTTACAATTGCATTGTTTTGGTCAGAAAAAATATTGGTCTCTATGCTAAACACAGTGACATACATTGCAGAAATACTAGGAATAAGGATAAAATTGCACTTCCACTCTTTAGGTTACAAAAAGTTTTAGGATCCTTTATGGGGCAAGGTATACATTATTACAACAAAATTCCAAAAACCATTTGTGAGTTACCTTTACATAGATTCAAACATCACATCAAAACAGCTTTATTAAAAAAGGGCTATTATACTACAAAAGACTACCTTATAGATAAAAATGCCTGGGTATAAGCGCTCTTCTCGATGCGGGATTAAATAGCTCTATTGTAACAGATGTTTTATTGTAAGAGTTAATAGGTACCTAGTTTGTATGTACTGACTAACAATTTTTGTTTTTGAATTGTTTAAATGAATTCTTGTTATTATATTCTTTTATGGTTGGTTTTTTCTCTTTGTTTTGTATTCTTTTAGGTATCAAAATGGCACACTGCTTGTACTTTACTAACCCCTGTTGTAAACCCAAAACAAGTTTAAAAGAGTAACTGCTGAGTTTCTCGCCGGGTCTTCTCAGCAAGAAACAACTCCGACGCGGTGGTAGAGTCGCATTATGTCTGTATACTGTTTATTTACATATCCATATTATTATGGTATTTATGTCTATTATTTAGTATATTTTGCTGTAAATTTGACGATTTGAAAGTACTGATACAGTCTATTTGAATAAAGTTATTTGAGTTTGAGTTTGAGTTAGGAATAATGATATTATGGCATAACAACTATACGCATAATTGTATTCGCATATTTTTATGAAGCATAATCAGATGCAATAAAGATGACTGGGCATAAAATGAGAAAGGCATAACATTAACTTACAAATTGATCATCGGCATACTAATCAAGTATCCCAAAAATTACTCTCAAGAAACACAATCATGAACCTGATGCACTTCAAGAAAAGGTTAGTAAAACTGAATAATTTTAGGTCGTAAGTGATCCAAACTGAATAGACATGTTCGCGGCTAAGCACCCACCCGCTGCACCTTAACCTATAGTCCCAACTCATTATGCCTTTTTTTATGCTAATTGATTATTAGGAGAATAATTTAAAAGGGCTAAAAACTATTATACGTCTCCTCAATAGTCCAATTGAATATAGCCCAACAGATCGTTATGCTTAAAACTCATTATGCCAAAATACGATTATGCCAAAGTTTCATTATGACAGTAAAGCTTATTCATTATGCCTAAGAAAATTAGTCAAAAAAAATTATGCGAGTACAACATAATTATATATAAGGAACATTTGCGTTTGTCTTGTGTCTGGCTGTGGTTGTCTATTTATGTATGAAGTTAAAAAAACACGGTAAGTTTCTCAGAGTCTGACACCCATAATTCAAGTTCTGCTTAGTTTATCATTGTATACTTGAGATAATCTCATCTTAGTATAAGATGTCCCAGATATTTTCTTCTCACTTTGTCTGTGTGCTTGATCAAAATGGTGGTTCGTTCTAAGCGGACCATCTGTCCGGGCCGGCGCGCCGCATGCGTAATTTGTGCTAATACTCATTAATCGTTGACTTGACGACCGACTTGGTGTAATGGTTAAGAAGTTGGCTACTACACCAGAGGTCGCGGGTTCGATCCCCGCACAGTACAAACATTTGTGTGCATGAACATGTCTGTTTGTACTGGTCTGGGTGTCTCCTATGTATAATAAGTATGTATTTACAAAAGAAAATGTATTTAAGTATGTTTATCCGTTGTCTAGTATCCCATAACACAAGCTTTAATTAGCTTACTTTGGGGCTAGATGGCGCTGTGTGGAATAATGTCCAGGGATATTTATTTATTTATTTATTTATTTAATCATTATTTTTTTCATGCACCAGACAACACACCTCTTATAACTCAAACAACTTTATTTAAATAGACTTTCATAGTAAGTACTTACTTCAAAATAATGCCTAATAAAATTAAAGGTCCCCTCCACTTATGTGGAGGAGACTCAGAGTCAAGCAGTGGACTGTAACGGGCTGTTGATGATGATGATGAAAATGAAAAGTAAGGTTGTTATTACGAAGTAATTTCTGAGTGATAATGCCCACGGCTACTTTTATCACCGCACCGCCCACCACTCTCTTGATCCACCATGGAATCGATCACACCGTGCAATAGATACTCCTGGTGTTGCACGCGTCCACAGGCTGCGGTAACTGCTTACCACCAGGCGATCCGCGTGCTTGATTGTCACCGTCGTAGTTAAACATAAATAGTTAGATAGTTTCAATATTGGTTTAACTGCAATGCTTTCTTTGACAACTTTGCTACAACTTGTGAATTATACAAGAGTTAATAGGTGTGCATTTAAGACTTTAAACAACCATCATCACATAGGATCAGGTTATATTGTAAATGTCTGTTTGCTTACATTGGCTACGAAAACATCGCAGAGTAAATGTTTTTGTAATTTATTTAAATTTAATATTTCGCCTACTTTTTAAAACAGAACTTTTAAGCTTTAAATAGTGAAGAGGGTATTGGGGAGTTTCGTCGCGTAGTCAATTCTGTTTTGTATTCTGATATTGGCTCGGTACAAAGTGCAGCCTGACTTTTTCAATTTAGCTGCAATACAAAAAATGTGCCAACAAAACTAAGGACAACAAGACTAGTGCATGTTCTATAGGACTACGGTGTATTTTTTGGGGTGGAAATCGAACCGACGGCTCTTTGTCACTGACAGCTCTCGTAACCATAAACGAGTCATTTACAGCCAATAAACTATAGTATTTTTTATTGTTTCATAGACATTGACCACAATTTCACGTGAGCGAGATGTGGTCTAAGGCACGATTCCCACCGAACGGCGCACGTCGGACTGCATTTATAAATTGGTATGAAATTTAAAGCGTTTCAAACAGTTTAGGTCCTTATTGGGATGGGACTTCGGAAGGGGATTGGATCCGGGCGCATTCCGTAGAACGATATGAATTTCATGTAGATTTAAACTAGAAAAATACGACCTGATCCTGGGACGAAGCGGGATTCGAACCCGCGGCCTTTCACAATCCGGGTGACTGCTCTTCCAACTGAGCTACCGAGGCCGTTAACAGACAAGGCGAATTTATCTACTGTATTTTACGTTGACCTTGTAAGCCAACGTTGTTTCATCAATGTTATAGACAGGCGCCTTTAACACCCGAAATAAATATTTTTGCAAATATTTGACTTTCGATTAAGATGAAACTAGGTACAGGATAAATGAATTTTCATTTTTAGCAAAAAACAATGCTCTATTCTCTACATAAAGATAGAAACTAGAATTGCCCTGACCCTGGGACTTATCCTATAGCTAGTTTCATTTTAATCGAAAGTCAAATTAAAGCCTTAAGGTGCTCATTCACTTGGAGCATTTGCCTGTTTTGTATCGTTACAGAGTCGAGCACTACATCAGTGAGGGAGGAGAACCAAGTATTATAGTGCGCAACTTGATGATACAATCTGTAATATTTTAATACAAGTTCCCTTAAGTTTTGTATGGCAGTATTGTAATGTAATGCTCAAAATCGAATCTGAAATGTAAATTACAGGCGAAAATTCGTCATGTCAGGGAGGCAGTACTGTAACGTAATGCTCGAAATCGAATCTAAAACGTTACATTACAAGAAATGCTCCAGGTGAAGGACCACCTTAAGATAAGTTACTGTAATTTGAAAAAACCCGTTATAGGTCCTTTTGGTGTCCTTCCACTCTACTTGAGAATTCATAAACCTCGATTTTGATTAATGTGTTTCGTTTCCTTCATTACCTTTATCACTTAAGTTTAATTATTAACATCAATAGACCAACACTAACACATTAACAAAAAAAAACATACATAACAAGTCTAACTCAAACATACATAAACTTCATTCATTATAACATTAGAAATAAGAAGCAGGCTAAAATGAATGACAATTTGCATTTGACGTTGCCATGACGATAACATAACTGAGTATACCCTGGCAAAATTGAAAACCCCTTTCGCCACAACGTATGAAGGGATTATGTAACATTTTAGATTTGGTAGAGTTACAGTGACAGTAAAAATGAAAACCCCTGCCTGTTTTAGGTTTATACATCGACAATATAGTTTGATGCAAGACAAAATAATTATTTTAAGCAAAAGCCTCATAAATTCTGAAGTTCCTTTACTTCAAATGAGAACAATTAAGTGTGACAGCTGCTATTTATGTGGATTTTAATAAATTCGGCATAAATCTCAAAGCAATGATGTTTATTGTACTTTTACCACAAAGTGTGCCCTAAAAAGAACCTTTTTTACTTCTGTCTAATGCTATAATTAATGGAGTGTAGGTACCTCAGAAATGTGTAAGTTGCATTCAAACTTTCTTTTCCGGAAAAACTAAACGCTCCTAACTACGGCGTAGCATTTGGCCGTTCGTACTTTGTCTGCAACTTGAAAGAAGTTCCAGGCCAATTACCTACCCCTACCGCCCCTTTGTTTATTCCGAGGAAGTTCCGAGCGTCTAACGTGCTCTTGTCAAACGGGGAAATAACTTTAGCATAGTAAACCACCCGGAGTCGCAAACCTTATTGCTACTTTTTCTTGAAAAAGTTGGAAATCGTTTCACGTATAGCAAATATAAAGCTCAGCTTTTAGCTCACAGATGTGTGGAAAACTTGCTAATGTAGTCTTAAACGAAAATCGTGGGTCACTCAGCCGCTCAGCCTCAGTTTGAGCGTGAATGGACTGGCCAAGGACAGCAACAGAATACATAGGCTCATGTTTGGACAATGCCTGGCAAAACGGATCTGCCTATACAGGTGAAAAACAGAACTGTAGGCCGAGTGAGCACATACTACAAGGAACTTCTGGCTTTTGATCGTACAGTCTGGAATGAAGACGTTTTATGAATATTTATGATGAGCACCCTCGCAAAAATATAATATGAATCAAGTCGCTCACTAAGGCCTCATTTAAGGAGACGCGGGGCGTTGAGGCCTGCTGAACATAGGTTCAGCAGTGGACGTCTTGCGGCTGCGAATGATGATGATGCGTGCGGGGCGCGGCCCGCTCTGACTTCAAACATATGACGTTGTATGAGTGCTGCCGCGCCGCGACGCCCTGGCGCCCCGCGTCTCCGTAAATGAGGAGTTTAATGAGACGCGGGGCGTCAAGTGGTGCAATGTGCGAAGCGGGCCGCTAGAAACACAAACATACGGCAAAGTTTGGAGCGTTCAAAGAGAGCGTTCTGGAGTACCTGGAGCACACAGGTACTTCCGCCGTCGCGGTGAAAGCCGTGCATTGCGGGCAAAATCACCCCCGTACTCAAGCCCGCTGGCTCTCACCATACGGGGACCCTACTAGGTCCGCAAACACGATCCACCTAAAAGGTGGACCCGCTGCCGCATCTGGCGGTGTGGCCCCGCCGAGCCGCAGTGCACAGGGGGGGCCAGCCGCGGATCACTGACCCCCTCCAAAAGGTTGTGCACCGCGGCTTCCACCTCGCGCCCTAAGGCGCTGCGCCCGTGGGCGCCTCTTTAGACGGGCAGTGGTAGGCACCATACCACCACCACGCCCGGCGGCAGGCAATGGGTGGGTGGGAAGTACACCGCACTGCCATGTCTGAGCCCTCTTAGCTTCCCGGTGGTTCCACCTGCCACCAGTACTAAGCCCCCCCGCCACGACAAGGCGAAGGCTCATGGGGGGGGGGGGCTTGATCTACCTCAGTCAACTCGCTGTATAAAAAAATCTACACACAAGTGGAGAGACATCACGCGACGTGCGGCTGCCATAGAATCCAGCGGCGACGGCGAGCCGATCCCTGTTCATCAACAGCAACGACCATTCTACTAAGAGCTGTCTAGTGGTCCAGCTCAACCACTAGTTACTGCGTTTAGTGGCCGCCTAGTATTAATAAGAGCTCGCGCATATTTCGTTACAATACGAAATCGATAGCGATCTTGCAACTACTGTAACGAAGCCTTAATGTTGCTTCATTAATGTAATGCGTCTTTATAGCCGCTTCATTAACCATAAGCGCTATAGGTCTTCATCCGCCCTAACAGTTCCGATTCGAGGAAAGATCACAATAAGAGAGCTTTACTAACAGGAAATAAATACTTTCCCATCATTCATCACGTGAGTGTGTGCTCTCTTTGTTGTTGTTTTTCATGATTAGGTTCTTTATGAATTAAGCAAATCAGTGTCCAGTGATGTATTTTTCAGGCATATCAGTGGTATCAGTGGTGGTAGTGGTGGTGGATGCAATTAGCAGTTGGTCCTAGCTGACTTCATCAGTCGCAAAGCTCTACAGAGAACAACGAGAGTGGGCTTTATGTTTTATAGGAACATACAGCTTCAATCACATGATAACTTTTTAAATACGTTGAGTAGATTTCCACCCTAAAATATAGGATTTGTATCAGTTGAAATTTAAATTTTTAATAATTCATGATCGTCTTAAATAAAACGTCCAAGTAATGAAATAACTTAACACGAAGATTTTGCTGCTGGCAGCAAACAATAAAAAGTGAACATTTGCTGGCAGCAAACAAAAAAAAAGTTGTTTGGACAAGTGTCACAGCTGACGCAGCTGCAGTCCGAATTGAGCCAATTTGATTTGAGTGGGCATGAATTGATGTAAACTATACTACTTTTGGATTGGAATCGGATTTACCGATTTGTAATTTTTGAATTAATTCTTAATAAACGGGTTATGGCTAATAAGTTATAGAATAAAACGCGGTATCTCGAAAATCATAGTTATAAAATAGCACACAAAGCAGACGCACTGGAACTGATGCGAATGACGTGATTACAAATTACAAAATGGTCGCTCCTATTAATCTATTTTTTTCGATTCAGTAGTGTCAATACACTATTGAATGGCGTTCCTTTTCACGCATCAGGCGCTGTAAAAATATATTAATTTAATTTCAAATACTTCATTTATTAACGGTTAGTAATAACAACAATAATTTACTTGATAAATTTCGGTAGAACAAATGTTTTTTAATAGTTTATAAAATTTTCTTTTGCCAGTTTCTTTTTATTTAGTTTGAAATAGTATGCGTGACACGGAACAATCAGTCAGGCATATCATCTCATCTTACAGTCAAAATAGTATAACTAACGACAGACGGCGTCTTGACGACTAAGATGGCTTGCTAAGACACACTTTGTATAATTCAAAAGAAATGAAAAAAAATTAAATACTTTCAAAGTAAGGGTTGGCCTGGTTTTATCAAGTAGTAGTGGTAACTTAATACGCTTTTAGCATTGCTAAAGTATTTTTTTTACATGAGACCTTAAAGTTTTAAAATCGCAATTCGGACCGTGCGAACCGTGTCACTAAATTGATCCAAATACTCGGCCCTGGAGCTGTACCAAGCTCGTCGTTCTCCTTTATATACTATCTACTTCTCTCTCATTTTTACACAATTTAAGAAACGTACGCTTATGATGGTGATTATACCTGCTTTACGTGGTATTTTCCTCATAACACGTCTTTCAGTTAGAAGATAATGCAGGTATTCCGTTTCACTTAAATTTACGACTCTCATTAGTTCAGCCCCTATCATGATTATACACCAGTAAAGTGAGTAAGTAAATATTATTTATTGCACACAAATAAAAAAAAACATACATACATTGCACAATTTGGGCGGCTTTATCGCTAAAAAGCGATCTCTTCCAAGCAACCCACAGGCTAAGTAAAATTGTCAAGAAGGGCAAGTAAGAGACGTCGTTCATCACCGCACGACACGCCATAAGTTAAAATTCCATGCTCATCACCTGGATGGCTGGCGCTCAACAACCGTGCGTTTTTCGCGCCAATTTCTTCCACGTACAGCCAAGATATGGAATGATCTTCCTGCGGCAGTGTTCCCAAAGGGATATGACATCGGGGCCTTCAAGAAGAGAGCGTATTCCCATCTAAAAGGCAAGCAACGCATCGGTGACACCTCTGGTGTTGCAGTTGTCCATGGGCGGAGGTGATCACTCTCCATCAGGTGACCTTCTAGCTCGTTTCCCTATTACATAAAAAAAAAAGAAAAAAAAAGAGAAAGAGTAAGTAAAAGAAAGGTTTAGATTTATTTTTTAATCGCTTATAACCCATAGTATGTCGTATGTGCTAAACACAATTCGAAAACAATACAATTTTACCGCCGGGCGTTGCATCGACAGACGTTTTGTATGATGTTTCGGTATAGCACCTCTAATGTCACTATTTACATATTAGCAATTCACTGTAACCAAATGTCATACAAGTTGCTATAGTTAAGTATCGTAGATATCTCGAGGTAAACTCATGTAGACGTCAAATATAAATTTGTCCTCATTTGTCGCTTTATAATAAGACGTTGATCCAAATTAGGTAATTCAATTAAACAAAGCCGCAGGATATACACTAATTCATAATTAGACCTAACATGCTACCATTACACGAGCGGTAAAATTTGTATTAATTTGCTAATAATTATCATCTACACAAATTACGCTTAGCTTGTATCATCAGTATTAAGTTCTGATGAAATTTTAGGCACACACTAGTGATGTTTAACTATCTACAGTTCACTATCGATAATTGACTATCTCAGTTGACGCAGGAATTTCAGATTTTCAGGGTTGACCGGTTTAGGTAAATTTTCTGTACCAGTTAGGTTACAACATTGAAAAATATCGGTAGGTAGTCATACTTCGACACTGGCCTCACTATCTCCTTTTGATTCGAAATATCGATAAAAAGAAGAAAAAACATTAAAATTGTTAGCGACTAGCATTACGCCAGCGGGCCAGTGGTTTCGCCCGCGTGACTATAGAGCAGCGGCTGATAATAAAGCATTATATTGGTGAAAGAATTTTAAAGTTGAGTTTATTCATTGTAAACAAAAAAATAAAGATTTCTTCTTTGTAATATGAAATTAAACATTTTAATTTCAACATCATCCAACATGATTTTTTGACTACATATTATCGATGCGACGGTTCCGATTCTATCGAAAGATTTAAACAATATATAGCAACGGGCAACACTAGCACATACCCGCCGGCCAAATATTCAATTGAATTCTCAAATGGGGAGCCGAATATGGAAATGTACGGGTGCCCTGTTGAGGATAAAATTTGAAGCTAGTTTGAATTCAAACTAAAACTATTAAATCATATCTGTTTTAGTGCTGGCTATTACGCAGACGAAATTAGCTTATATACAGCCACATGTTAAGGTCTCCATCATTGAAATCAAGTCACTGACAATTAATGAATATTAGGTTGCTGATAGAGCTTCTAAGGTGGCTTGGTGGTCAGAAATTCGAGCTTTAATCTCCGCGACTGAAAAGACTGCTGAAAAACAACATGTATAAGGCTGCCTTTTCACCAGAGATGTGCTATGTATCTATGCTATAAGGATGTGCGAGCTATGCTAAGAAACTATTACACCGTTTCCACTGATGAAGCTATCTAACAGAGCGAGTAAGAAGTGTTAAGAAGATGCACACCACGCAGCCATAGGATGCCTCCATAGCAAGCATCCATGTAACATGTCAGGTGTCATATCAAAAACATAGTTTAGTAGACCTTATTTACACCGGGGCCATGCTATGTGTGCCAATGATTGTGATTGGTGTATATCAAGCTCATCCACAGCAACGTAGCATTACGCTCTCTGCTCGATGCGGCGTGTAAGCTCTCTGCTTGACGCGGGATTACATAGCTCTATTGTAAAATATGTTTCATTGTAATAGTTAATAAGTACCTAGTATGTACTGACTAACAATTTTTCTTTTTGAATTGTTTAAATGAACTTTTGTTTTATATTCTTTTATGGTTGTTTTATTTCTCTTTGTTTTATATTCTTTTATGGTTGTTTTATTTCTCTTTGTTTTATATTCTTTTAGGTTTATTTGTATCAAAATGACACACTGCTTGTAGTTTACTAATACCTGTTGTAAACCCAAAACAAGTTTAAAAGAGTAACTTCTCAGCAAGAAACAACTCCGACGCGGTGGTAGAGTCGCATCATGTCTATTTACTTAACCATATTATTTTGGTATTTATGTCTATTATTTAGTATATTTTGCTGTAAATTTGACGATTTGAAAGTACTGATACAGTCTATTTGAATAAAGTTATTTGAGTTTGAGTTTACACAATCTCTGGTGGTTACAATAATATTAATTTATTGCTATTCCACAATGTAACTATCTAGGTGTTAGATAATAGACCGATGACAGTCGCTGGCGTCAGTTTTGACGTTTTTGTATGGGAATCCGGTAAAGCGCTTCTAAATCCTATCCGGTAAAGTGAATAGAAATGGAACTAGAATCGCATACCAATTGCTGTTTTAACTACCGCAGTTTACGTGACGAAAACTCGTGGTAGGCGTACAGGACGCAAAAGTGAATTTGCCTCTGATTACCCAGACATAGTTATTTATTTATTTCCAAATATCAAAACTTACAAATATTGGGTTAGTAGTATCTTAAATCCTATGTTAGGTTTATCTAGATACTAGGTTTTTTAAAATTATAATCTAGCCTTAAAAAAGCAACCTACATTTTATTAATAAGTTTGTTTGAGCAAGCGCGCACACACGCAGAGACACTCGCCATCCTAGGCAAAAACAAAAGAAACCGGTAGCCGGTGCATACTGGTGTTAGTGCGTAATAACAACGGGCGGCCGGCCCTTGGTAGTGACGGTAGTTCAGGACACAGTTTGCCATTCGCCAATTCGCCATGTGTGCACGCGCGCCTGCCTACATAGGATGCGCCAATTTACATCCGTCCAATAACAGTATTGGACGGATGTTAGAAAATTAAAACATTAGGAAGTTAGAAAATATGTTTTAAGATTTTTTTAAATATTTTTTTTAATTTTTTATTCCGCTCGGCAATTTGTTAAGAAGGTGCGGTATTTGATGCTTAAATGTCCTTTTAGAATATTCATTATTAATTGTTGATACAAATAGCTTTTTATTAGATATACTTCTAGTGCGAAATCTGTGGTTTACAGGGATTTGAATTTCTGTTTCAAAGTATTTTTCAAGAAGCAAATCATATTGCACTTTTTATGAATGGGTAACACACCACAGTACTTAAAGAGACCTCCTGGGTCTTCTGAATACTGATTTTTTAATTTCGAAGGAACGAATATTTTAAGTAGTCTATACTGAATATTGTAAATCTGATCCAAATACGTCTTATAAGTACGGCCGTAGCTACTCAAGCCGTAACTTTTAATGCTATCTACAAGCGTCTTGGACATTTTTGGTAGAATGTCATACGGTACTTTATATTTAATCATATGCAATTTAACCATGATGGCTCAAAGTTTGTTACACACTTTATCGATATGCTTCGCCCACTTAAATCTATCATCTATCACCACTCCCAGGTATGTATGATCAGTCACCTGTTCAAGTTCCGAACATCTGCTAGAAAATTGCATTGCGTGGAGACAATCATGACCATGTGCTATAACTTTTACTTTTTCGTTACCTAGATAATGATTACGCCCCGAGCGTACGTGAACCAACTTAGTTTTGCTAGCGTTAAGCACTAGTCCTGAATCATGCGACCACTTGCATAACGCAGTGAAGTCTTCTTGAATAAGGTTTTGCGCCACCAAGGGATCTTTGTTAGCTGCAACCAGACAAGTGTCGTCTGCGAATTGGTAGAACTTGCACAACTTGATTACCTTGTTGAGGCTATTGACATACGTTAAATAGTGCAATGGGCCAAGCACTGACCCCTGCGCTGTACCTTCTGTAACATCAACCCCTTTACTAAGTGAATCACCAATTTTTACTTGATAGCTGCGATGTCTTAGATAGTCTTTGCACCATTCCAATAACTTGCTTCTAACGCCGCAGCTATCCAGCCTTTCAATTACCAAGTCATGACGCAGCGTATCAAATGCTTTACCATAATCTATAAACACAAGAAGTACATGTTTCTTGTCATTAGAGTAATTGTTAATCTCGGCAGTGAAACGAGACAGCAACATCGTTGTACTTTTATTTGGTTTAAAGCCATATTGTTGAGGTGATAGAATGTTATGTCCTGCTAAAAACTTTTGTATTTTTCTACATGTAAACTTTTCTACCACTTTGTCTATTACCGGTAAAATCGTGATTGGACGGTAGTTACCATAATCTTGTGTGCTACCACTTTTGTGAATAGTTGTGAGCGTATGTGATCGAAGTAACTTAACAGATTCCATTATGTTATCTTCCATACCTATGTCTGCTAACTGGTACAAATGCCGCATTCCCATGCAAAGCCGGAAGCAGCACGAAGCCTTAACGTTACGCGACATCTTGTTTATTGTTATTGGTATCAACAATACCGGGGCTGAATCCGGTCACGCGTCTCAACGCTTCAGAAAGCTGTAATCGTTGAGCGGACAATTTTGGTGCAAAATACTTTCAGTAACTTACTTATAATTTAATTTTGTTTTGAATTGTTTGCCAACCCTTTTATGAAAAAAACATGCTGAAGAAAGTACCTGGTGTTTTTTGCCGGCTCTACTCAGTAAAGTTTCAATTTATCTGACTCCGGAAAAGAGCCACATCCTTAGTATATAGGTACTGTTTAAGTATACTGTATAAGCGCTCTGCTCGATGCGGGATTAAATAGCTCTATTGTAACAGATGTCGTACGTGTTGTATGTGTACTAACTATCAATTTTTCTTTTTGAATTGTTTAAATGAATTTTTGTTATTATATTCTTTTATGGTTAGTTTTTTCTCTTTGATTTATATTCTTTAAGGTTTATTAGTATCAAAATGACACACTGCTTGTACTTTACTAACGCCTGTTGTAAACCCAAAACAAGTTTAAAAGAGTAACTGCTGAGTTTCTCGCCGGGTCTTCTCAGCAAGAAACAACTCCGACGCGGTGGTAGAGTCGCATTATGTCTGTATACTGTTTATTTACATATCCATATTATTATGGTATTTATGTCTATTATTTAGTATATTTTGCTGTAAATTTGTCGATTTGAAAGTACTGATACAGTCTATTTGAATAAAGTTATTTGAGTTTGAGTTTGAGTTTGTATTATTGTAACATTGTATGTCTTTTAATTGTCCGATTTGAATTAATGGGCGTATTGGAGCACAGTCGAAATTTAGATAAAAGCGATTGAACCTAGTTTTATTCCAAATATTTTAACAAAAGCAGCACTTTAAGCGCAAAAAAAAAGATTTTCAAATAAATTTCACCGAATTTCCCATTCGTGACTAATGGCTATTAATGGAAACCAGTTATATAAATGAAATAGAAACAAAACCTTACATAACCCTTTTTATTCACTAAAACATTGTATCCTTAATTCCCAAAATACCTTTTTGTACCTTGTATTTAACGTACATAAATAAACACATAACGAATAATAAATCTCTTGGGTTTCGATACGCGACTATCCGATCCCGAGACTTGTTTTATTGGTGTCGAAAACTTAAATACATAAGTATGTACCTACTTAGATGTTTTGTGAACCTAACACCCAGAAGCCACTTACTAAAAATATTTATATGAAGACCATTTGAGTTTCTTCTACACGTATCTGTGTTTGTATAGCTACGAGTAACAACTATTTAAGCATATGAAATGAAATATAATAAAATATATTTGTAAAAGTTCAAAATTGGCCTGTTGGCGCAATGGCAGCGATCCTGCCTTTAGCGCCAGAGGTCGTGGGTTCGATCCCTACCCATGACAAATATTTGTGTGACGAACATTTGTAATTGTTGTGTGTCTGGGTGTTATTATCTATTTAAGTATGTATTTAGAAATATTTAAGTATGTTTACCAGTCTCTGACGCCCATATTACAAGCTCTGCTTAGTAGATGATCTTGATGTGAATTGTCCCAGATATTTATTTATTTATAATGTAATTCGGTTTCTATACCCGTAGTTTAAGCTACTATCGAACAATTGTTTTTTGTTTTGCCTGAGCGATCTAACCGGAAAAAACAGCACTTATTCGAGCGGTTAAATGGATCGTATACTAATGAAAAACAGTCATTTCACGTTGCAAAGGGTTAAACCGGTAAATAAATTCAAAAATCCCTTTTCTCTCAAAACATAGCCGACCCAACCCTTAGCACACTCGCGTGAGAAACTTGCCCGGATATTCTTAATAAAACATGGCCGTAAATGCGAACACGGTTGAAAGTGCCGCGAAAAACATTAAAACCGTGCCTCCTTCGGATTTGCATGGAAATGCGGCATTAATACAAGTTGGGAGAGCGAGATAACTCCTACGTGGTCCTATCGAAACATTTTTGTTTTTAGTCCTTTCTTCTTAAAAACAGTAAGGTTTCACTGGCTTTGACTGACTGGTTGGCTCTGTTGGTAGGGCCTACATACAAAGCCACGTTGGTAGATAAACAGGAAAATAAAGTAATCTTCAACAAATACAGCCATGATAAATTAAATAATGGAATAAAAATTCACAGTTCACAGTTTATATTCAATCAGACCAAAAAAAAATTGTTTTTCCTAATCTAATAACTATCTTCAACCGTCGACATATTTAGTAGGTATAATAGTTGCAAATTACGATGATGATGATTGACGTGTTAAAATTAATTTCGGTTCAACGTGTGTATTATTGGAATATGCATTGATAGATTGGCCACATTTTGGGCTTTGTATACTTATTATAAAATATTAATTTACTAATGATTCACATAATATGCTTTCACCAAAATTCATTTGTCAATAGACAGCTTGTAACCTCTTCTAAGCCTACATAAGATCGTAATAGAAAAACGGAACCTTTTTCCTCAAACGAGTAAATCAAATAAAGGCGAGCCATTATTACAGTCGTTGGGACATGAGGCGAGCTGATGACGTAACAGACATGGAACTTAATTACAGGTACGAGATTGGTTTGGAGATGTGTCACGAGATCACGGACAGACTTAAGGCGAACACGGTCAATGTTCCCTAAATAACAAATTAGCAAAAATATTAAACGATAAAGTAACCAAAAATACAAGTTTTAAAACAACGTTAACTACTTAAAAACTCAGGGTTTATTTTGTAAAAAAATCTGTGGCACATAAAAAATTAGCTTTGTCCCTGATTGGCTTAGCTAAATAAACTCAAAATTAGAAGATACGAAGGCTAATTATGACCATGATTAATTGCAACGAGTTTCAAGTAAGGTGATCCTACTTTTACCAGTTGACCGAATATCAAAATATGTGTGGTGTGACGAGTACACCGAAGCATTCTGCTTATTGGCTGGCGTACTGTACAGATGGATTTAATTAAAGGGGCTGGAAAATAAATGGAATGTAAGATAGGTATTTTATTGATCATTTAGTTTGATACTGACAAGTGTTATTGGTCATTCAGTACTGATCCCTACTGATTTTGCTGAACCGTGTCTCTTTTCCTACTTTTTTGTAGCTTATTCAGCTCTGTGTACCTACTTTCATACAACCCCTCCTTATATTTTCAACCCCTGCTTCTAAAAAATACGCATTAACTGGTGAATAAACCAGCCGTAAGTATCGCTACCGATCCAGGTCTGCAATCAGTCATTTATTTCTTGACCTATTATTTTGAGGTCCAGGATTCTTTTCATTTAATACCCGTAATCCGCGTTCCCCTTAAGAAACCAGGAGTCTGTAGCTTCCAGAAAGTCTAGTAGATTTGTGCCGAGGGCGAAAGGTAAACAAAGTTACGTACCTACCGGGATCAAATAAATAAGAAAGAGACTTCGAGACCTCTCGTTTCGAAGCTTCCAAGCTACCTTTCACAAGGTTTTACAAGAAAATTAAATCTATTGAAGTTGTACCCAAACAGGCCTTTGGGTTATTATCAAATTAAGGATATTTGATGTAATCTTATGAGATTTTAAATTTGCTTTTAGAGGAATTGGATCGCTAAACCTTAGTTAAGATATTGCATAATTTTATTTACTTATTTGTTAGTTGGCAGTGGCTCAGACAGTTTCTAGCAAAGGCTTTTAACCAGAACAAGACTCACTCTCCGCATGTGTTTTTAACTTACTAAACTTAAAGTGAAAGTGGGATGATTTTTGTAAGTTTTTTAACAAGAAAAGAAAGAATACCACGTTTAAATAGGCTTGCTTTAGAAATAAGTACTCGTAATACTTTTGCATTTAAAGTCTAGGTAACATTATGGTTTTTCAGATTAAAGTACATAACTTCCATTAATATAAACAATTCGTATTTCAGGGAAACAAAATCTCTCTCAATAGCTCTAAAACCACGTTATCATGCAATAAACCTCGTAATTAAAAATGGCAATAATCATAAATTATTCTAATGGACGTCATCGAAATATGCTAAAAGTACATAAACGTATTTTTATGTCGTTTATTATGGAGTCACGCAATACCCCGCGGTGTAATCAAAAGTCTTTCCGTTGATATCAACTGCGAATATTCGCAGTTATTTCAAATAATTTGAATATGGTGTTGATTATAATTTGTATTTTGAAATTGCGTTGAATGGCCGGTTGAGGCGCCAAATGCTGTGGTTTTGATTGAGACACGAGAAATATTTTTATGACTAATGTTTATGTATGTATGTGTACTGCAGGGCTTTTATTCATTTTATAATTTACTAGCTGTTGCCCGCAACTTCGTCCGCGTGGTTAGATATAAGCGCGCACCGCGTCTCACCCCGAGCGCCGCGCGCAAATTTTGCGAGCAAATTTTTTTTTTATACATTGCCCGTCAAGATGACCTCACTCCACCTGATAGAAAGCGATCGTGAGGTCCAGATATGAAGTTGACAAGCCCAGTCACTCAACAAATCACTAGGCTGGCCATCCTCACCTTGAAGGCTTTTCACGCCCCGCTTGAAGAACCCGGGACTATACGAGGAAGGAAACACATGTGCTGGAAGAGCGTTCCACGTCTGGATGGTACGACAAAGAAACGAGTCACTGAACCTTTTAGTTCGGGCCAACAAATGTTGAATTGTGTGTGGGTCACGCCGTAGTCCAGCACGCGTGGTACGGAAATGGAAAGGTGAGGGTGGAATGAGCTGGAATAACTCGTCAGAGCATTCTCCATTGTAGAAGCGATAGAGAACACTTAGCCTGGCAATGTCTCTACGCAATTGGAGAGGCTCAAGGGTCAAAGTTGCCTCTGGGTTTCCAATAATACGGATAGCACGCCGCTGCAACCTGTCAAGAGCTTCGAGTAGGTACTTAGCGGAACCGTCCCAGAGATGAGAGCAGTATTCCACACACGAGCGAACTTGTGTCTTATACAAGAGACAGAGCTGCTCAGGCGTGAAGAATCGTCTCACTCTGTTCAGGACTCCGAGTTCACGGGCAGCAGTTCTCATGACGCTCTCAATGTAGTCCCGCTGGTTTAGGTTGCTACGAACATCGAATCGAATCGAATTACATGATATATCAGAATCTATTAAACCAATTAATGTGTTGTAAAAGACAAAAATTATCTTAGTAAAATTTTCTTGATGATGAAATAAATAACTTTAAATCATAAGGATTGATATGCTTGTGTAGTAATGATTCTCAAAATCTACCTTCAAATTTTTTATTTTTTTAACACAACATAATAAAAGATAGATGTATTGTGTCGCGGACTTTTTTATAAATCTACTGGAAACCTGTATTTTTACAGTTCATTCTATTCATGTATAATTGTATAATCAACAGTGGGGCCAGCGCACGCACGACACGACAATATTTTCGGTGGCACTTTTTTCAAGGATTACTATGTAAGTGTTAATTGATGTGGCTGAAAACTAATAATTTCAAGACAAATATATGCCTATAGCAATCAAGGATAATGTAGCTTTCTACAGTGAAAGGATATTTGAAATTGGTTTAGTAATTTCGGAAATTACCTGTCCCAAACATACAAACTCACAAACGCTTACTTTAATAATATTTGTAGATGAAAAATATAAACACATTCATCAGTTTCTAACACCTAAACCACAACCTTTACCGAGTTTAGGGACAGATAGTTTTGGTACAAGCTTCCCCACCCATAGATTTTAAGCAATGCTGCTAAAGATATATTTTTATCTCCATAATTTTCACGGTCACTTTATTTCTGTTCATTGTATCAGGGCAGGAGCGACAGTTCAATGTTTTCGAAATCAACGCAATAATATTCCTGTCAGAAATATCGATAAATTACAGTTAGATTGGCTATCATTCAAATTGCACGCAAGTTAGCCTTTTTTTTTCAGCCTTTTTGATATTGTTTTTTTTCTTTATTAAACATATAATCGGATAAAAAAAGTTTTCGAGTCAGTTATATAAAAAGGTTTGTACCTTCAAGAGAATTATCTTTTAGTCGAGCATGGCTAATTTGAAATGACGCGCTACACTAACTTTTTAGTTGATTTAGATGTGCCGAGTGTGTACTTTTGCAAATAAACGACGCGTGATCGTAGGTTCGAGTCCAACCGGCTACCTAACGACCAATAACAGTGGCAGGTATGCATATATTACGTCCATTTTAAAAATTTAAATTTGTGCGTGAATGCGTCATTTCAGTTCAGATAAGCACTACTACATAATATTTACCAAACTTTATCAGTAAATTTAAATGAAAGTCACCTAAGCTTTCAAAACCCTGTCTTATCCCATTTTACACCCCTTTTCACCACGAGCACGGCCACGTCACAAGTTGTACAGAACTCCAATGAGTTTTTGTTCAAAGAAACTTCTGAAATAGGTCTCAGTGGCTGACAGCCGTGATCAACTTTACAGATTTCAGGAAATATGTGATTAACCAGAACAGGTGGAATAAGCATTTGTTGTTCTCGTTCTCTGCCTAGAAAATATGAAATTGATTTTTCCGAACAATACTAAAAAAATCATGTAGTACTTTGTTCAATACATCACGAAAGAGTGACATTGTTTATTGGCGTTTCATTTGTTTTGGAAATCCAGCATTCACTTAAAGATCCACTGGATTGTAAATTCACATTGGCTTTAAGCACGGGAAAGCTTTAATACCTACGAAATTACGGTTAAAGTTCTAGCTACAGTCTTCTCAAATAAATAAACCGTGACTTCGAATTGACCACTACCATAACAGATGCCATTTGAAAACCATAGGCTAATATTGTTCTTTTTTGTCCCCAGCTCGCAGCATGTCCCACGTCATAACCTCACTGGACGTGCCCCGGTGGGCAGATCCAAGGAAGGAAGCAGAACTCAGCTGTCAATACACAAGACAGCCGCAGGACCCACCTCTGCACTCCGTCAAGTGGTACCGGGATACGCATGAGATATTTCGGTATACGCCCCAGGAGGTAAGATTTTTTCACTACGGTCAGTATCTAGCAGCCGAAATTTGACTGGTCTACATTCATAGGCCTCATCATTTTCATCTGAATAGCCATGCTCTTGTCGGTGGAGCAACAGCCATTCCTCTTTTGAGTGCGCTAGCATCTTAACTTAACCTTATCAAATAAATAAATATGCGCCAGACAACACACCTCTTGTTGGTCTCGAAGTAGGGATTAATATCCCTGTGTTACGAGGTACCACAAGGAAATAAGCCAGGGGCGTCTCCCAGCACACCCAGACCCGAGTCAATTCAGAAAAGATCGTTTCCTGAATTGACCACACCGGGAATCGAACCCGGGACATTAGGGAAAGCGCACTACGCCAATCGTGTAATCGTGTGTTATTATACGACATTACGTTTGCTTTTTCCTTCACTTGTAGTTGAGGGTTGGCCTCCTACTTCCTCTCATGCCATCTACTTTGCCTCCTTAATTTTTTTGCCTCCTTTATGGCTTCTGTCTGTTTTTTCATAGTGGCCGGTGATAGAAATACTTCTTCGTCACTGGCATGCAGCCCTTATAGGTACCTTTATCCATGGGTTGATTACCAAAAGTTACATAGTAATGCATCCTGCAGTAGTAACGTGCTTCCACTATAGCCAATTTAAATTACGATTTCTTACCCTTAGTCAAAAAAGCATTTTCATCTCAACGCTTCTCAAAATAATACAAATATTTGATAAAATAAAGCTCGTCGACACAATTCACGTCACACCCAGGATTACCTAATGCCCTTCATTGCTTGAAGACAAGCGATGGTGTATGGGATTAGTTTAATTCACGCAAACCTAATAATACCTCAACATGTCTGAATAGGATTACCTTGGTGAACGTATAAAAAAGTCGTGTTTATTTCTTGTTACAGCTCCGTTTCAAGAAATTTATTAAAAGAAAATATTAACTTGAAGATGAAAGATATCGGTATTGCAGAGAATTTGAAATAAGCTGAATCAATCCTTTTAACTTTTTTGAAAAGAATTGGCACTCGGGAAAATGAATATATTTTTTGAATTTCTCCTTCCTTTAAGATCTGTGTGGGGTATTTGGTTTGAGTTCCACTTAGAAAAAACATTCCTGTGTTAATGTTTTGTATACGTACACGAACAAATGAATAAATAAATATGCGACAGCACACCACTTGTCATGGTCTCGATGTAAAGATAAATACCAACAATAGTACGATCACTTGACAAAAATGAAGTGCTTTGAACTTCGGTGTATCAGTATGTACTACGCCAATTACTTTCTCGTTAATTTGGTTTTTACATAGATTTTTTTGATAATGTTTCGTACGTACTTACTTACTTATCTTAGGCCTCCGACACAGGAAGACGCCATGCTTGTCTGTCCTGCACGATCTCTTGCCCAGGATGCGCTTGGAGAGCCAGCAGGTCCCACTTCACCTCGTCCTTCCAGCGGTACCTGGGCCGGCCCACCGGCCAAGCGGTCATCAATGTTTCGTGCATTGTAACTATTTCAATCGTGATTTTATTTCACCTCATTTCATTTATTGAGAAATGTATATGATTCTCTTCAGTATTGATATAATTCAACCGATAGCACGTAACAGCTTTTATTGGCGGGTAAACTTTCTATTACCTACAACATTGACAGCCTCCTATTTTACTATCGGCCACCTTTTTTATCGTCTTTTCACAACCGGTCAACCTTTTATTACTCTTATCCTCTTAACACTTACTTATATTAACCATAAAAAGAAATATTTTTGATTTTTTCATTTATCTTGAAGTTTTTTTCCGATAAAACCCACAAAAAAGCAAGCTCTAGAAATAATCAACTTCTAGAAAGAGACGTTGTTACCAAAATTCACCCTCATAACTGTGTAGCAACAGTCTGGTGTAATAAATTTGATATTAATGCTAGTTCCATATTAAAAAAGAACACCATAAATAAAATGTAAAAGACACGACATGGCACATTCTTATTAGTATCAACCTACACAATATAGGCCACAACATTCATGGAACTGTTCAATAGGGATGTTGACACATGTCACCAAATTCATATAAAGTTAGTATATAAAGTTATATTTTAGACAGTATTTAAAAACCTATAATAACATTTCAAGAATATATTTATTCGTCATATAAATAAAGAAAAATATTTCAAATTGCGTTATTTATTACCTATTATCACGTGACTGCGAGCGCCTATCAAAGCGCGATGACGTCACTGATCGGCAAAAAAGCTGACATTAACTGTCATACCCAAGTAAAAAACAGGGACTGTAGCGGTTAATTCACCGAAATTAATTTCCTCTACTATTTTAATTTCCATTCCTTTTTTTACTATGCGGAAATTTTCCCATAACATTTTGGCCCCATGCTCATAAATTTCTTAGTAATTTTCGCATCAAATGATATTGTAACCAGTCCATTATATTGACAATCACTTTTGTCGTCATTGGTTCTTACTTTAAAAAAAAACATTGTAATAAAGAAAGGATATTTATTATTTCCTATATACTCGTATATTTAAACATTTTTTTCTGCCGTGCATATAACATAACTTGAAAATTACTTCCAAAGATTTATTTCCACTTACACTAAGTAATCGTAACATGTTGTTTATACGGTATATTCTGGAAATATGTTTGTTTTTTAATTATATTTCAGAACAGATAGTAGGTAGATACATTTTTCCAGTGTGGTGATTCCTTTTAAATAATTGTTAACGATCTGTTGTATTTGACTATCCATTGCGGTATATTTGCTATTTCTTTTGCGGCAATATCTGGTCGCAAATATAAGCACGGCAGAAAATAATATTTAAATATGTATAGGAAATAATAAATACCCTTCATTATTACAATGTTTTTTTTAATGTAAGAACCAATGAGGAGAAAAGTGATTGACAATATAATGGACTGATTAAAATATCACTCGGTGTGAAAATGACTTAGAATTTATGAGCATGGGGCCAAAATGTTATGGGAAAATTTCCGCATAGTAAAAAGAAAGAATGGGGAAAAAAAGGAATGGAAATTAAAATACTAGAGAAAATTAATTTCGGTGAATTAACCGCTACAGTCATTTTAATCACGTAATTTTTTTATTGAAATTTGACGTTTCTTTCATGTAATTATTATTTTCGTGTTTAAACAGGAAATAAAATCAATTCCAAAAATTAGTCAACATCCCTATTGTGACATTCATTAGTGAAAAGAGACCAATTGTGGTTATAGTTAGAGTAAGTTTAGACAGCCCACTTTCTATACGATAGTCCCCTTATCTTTTCTTTTAATTTTTAATTGAGGCTACTATTTATCATTTTTCATAAAAGTAAAGTATTACCTTTTTCATTTGTATCATTATTACTTTGACTGGTAGTAAAATTATGCTCATTTCTCTGGAGTCGTTATATTGTTCGGATGTATTATTCCATTCCGTTTGTGAACTCAGCGCAAAGAATTTTAATCAAAAGTAGATTCAACAAGTTAAGGAGTTCTGAGAGTAATCTGTTTCAAGGTTCAATTCTAATTAGATCGGTCGAAGCTGAAATATTAATAAGTGGCAGAACTTGTTGTTTTAAGTTGAAAGTTACTCACGTATTTTTACTTGTTGGAAAAGACACGTTTTATATTGATCCATCGGTTCTTCTGGTCGTGAGCCATAACCAAATTTAGTCAAAAGCTAATATTCTTTATTTATTAAAAGATGTTATTTTTGTGTCCATTTTTTATGTCGTCTGCTTACTGCGAAAACCTGATAAATGCAGATTTTAAAGTTTCGAGAAAATGGCATTTGAACTTACATGCCGCTGAGAGCGGTGTAAAACATGAAGACAGATGTCTCATACGAAAGTTAAAATATATTTGTCGTTGTGAATGCAATTTATTAATTTATGTCGTGATAGTAAAATTAGGATAAAATTAAATTTTAAGCAATTAGCGCATGCATTTAACAGGTTTTGCCTGAAACTAGAAAATTTCTGGTATAAATAAACGTTTTTTTATCGTTTTTCACTGTACAAAACTTGTCTGAGCTAAAGTTTTCAGGTACATTAGAAAAAAACTACAAATACATTTATCATTATTTACGTGTAGCTTTCCGTATTTATTGGTTATGATGTCTATAATGTTTTACTTGTATGTAAATCGAAATATCTGTATTTTTAAGTATTTTTTTTTTGCTAACTCTGCAATAGTTACCTATACTTAACATTTGTTCAAATTTACCAGTAGAAAGAGTATGAAAAATTACATATAACCGTGTTCTTAACTTGGCTTTGTAAAAAAGTGCATTTGTTCGGTTTTCGCAGTAAGCAGACGGTGTCTGTACTCGTAAGTAGATACTGACACATCTTGTAAAATATGTTTTTGCTCTTAGGTATTGTAAAAAGCAGAAAACAAAATACTACTCAGAGATCCTAAATGAAGAGCAAAAGCAAATGACATACACACACGTATATGAAATATGGTTCGCAATATTGTCAATTTGTAGCAAATATTTGAAGGAAAATAAAGTTAATCAAATATGTACGTTGCTAATATTAGGTTCTTACTATGTGGTGGCAATATTGTGTCTATTTCCAAAATAACTATTGTATGATCGGCATCGATAAAATGATCGGCGTTTCTTTCGTGGTAATTAGTAAGAGCTAAATCAGTAAATCTTACTACTTATAACTTTTTATTATATTCGTTCACGATCCACCCCACTCAACCAAATGCCAGATATTAATAATGCTTGTACTGATTGCCACTATGTTCGTTATACTTACCTTTATCCATGCACAGTAAGACTTACTGAATGGCATAGTCCCGTTTCTTCAACCTTTAAATCCCTTTAGTCATAAGATAAACATTACAGTTGATTTCATACCATCTACGTCACAGTGACTGAGTCAGGCGAAGCCAGATAATCCAAGTGTAGAATTAAATTACGATACCGTCACGAAGTTCGCTCGTGGCTGCAAGAATAAAAATAATGAAATGTGATTTTTATTCTGGGGATGAAGAAAAGTCCTGCAGTGTTTTATCTTCCGAAACTGTTTAACTTTCATTGTACTTATATAAGGTTAAGCTTTATATTGTAAAGTATAGCAGTGAAGTCACAAAATAGATTGTGCTTATCACAAAACCACATTTCTTACTTCTAATGCTACGAGTACTTTGCTTTTTAATTGACCTAAAAGACGTTCTTACTTTGGCTAACATGTGGTGATTTAAGGGTGTTGGCGAAGGTCTTGACTTCATCTCCTACATTCTCTAACAAACTCAAAGTGGAATAAGTGAGAAATCTAGGTTAAAAAAATTGAGGTGGGCAAGGTCGATCACAAGGATGAGTATGTTATGGCCAACGTAGCTGTCATGGCTATATATTAGGCAACGATTAGAAACCGACAAGATTAAATTTCTAGAACTTACCTAATCTCTAACTAAAGCTATAGTTTTTCAAAATAAAAGTGCACAGGGTTTTGGGTAATAAGCCTTAACTGAACAGAACCCATGGTATGGTCTTAGGTAACGTAATAGTTATGAGTTTAATGTCTTTATCAACATTATCTCTTCCTGGTCCACAGAAAACGATCAAATAAATCAAAAGGGTATTTAAACGTAATGGGTAAACAACTTGAAACACATTACGGTACGGTAGCCGAATAATGTACTAACACACATCGCTCAGCTTTTGCTTCGTTTTTATTTTACCTGAAAAGTATATTAATGTTTTCCCATTTCACGTGAAATGACAGGTGACAGTCACTGCGGGTGTTTATCGGCACGTTGGATGCCCAAATGCAGGCATGCGTAGAAAGCCTTGTTAATGTTCTTGACATGTTTTTTCTTTTATCTTTATTAATTCAAAAGAAATCACCGTGAAACAAGGGCTGTGTGATTCGGAAGGATCCCGCTTTGTCAATCTCCACTGGATTGAAATTCACTTTTCTTAAACATAAGTGAGCTTCTTGGTGCCTCGACGAACAACTAATGCCCGGTTCACATTATTCCAGTCCAGCATTCCAGTCTAGCGCTCAATCAATGTGGACATTCCAATGTGGATATTCCAGTGCAGGTTTACATCATTCCAGTGGTATTCCAGCGCTGGACTGGAATGCTGCTACTGGAATAATGTGAACAGGACTTAAACCTAACTAACAGTTTTGGCAATCTGATCTACTAAATGTATGTGTAAATGTTTCTAGACTCGAAAACATACAACTTACGATGACAATTATGAAAAAAATGTCTTAATTATAAACTTAAATTGCTGTTCTTTGTTAAAAGTTTTGACTTGACTTCCTGCCTCAAACATCAAGTCCAAATCTTCTTCATCAAGCTTCCCACTGACCTCCTAGCCATTTACCCTCCACCTGGCATCGATTAAGTATATTTTCGCCCGTCCGGAAAATATTCTCCGGATATTCCGCTCTATAGCCGACGTGAGGCATAATCGGGTTAATTCAAACCTGAAAGTTTGATCTAGTGGTAAAGTTTGTGAACGTCGGCCGTTAATTTTGACCTTTGTTACCTAATGTTTGTTCGGTAACTGGGGAAAGGTCAGGGGAAATGTTTTAATCTGTAAAATGATGAAGTTACATCACCACATGTAATATAAGTTATGGAAGGAATAATTTTCTTATCAACATAATTGTTTAAGGAATGTTTTTTTTTTTCAAAATATGCATGAAATACACAAATCATAAATACTTATTCTTTACTTCTATAGATCATGTCCAAAAGAGTAACTCCCCACTCCCCAGTTCTTGTTCGTATAGAAACCACTGTACCACAATTACGGTAGTACACTGTATTTGTCAACTGTATAATGCAGTTTGGTTGTTAAGATTTAATAATTTAAAATAAAAATTTACAGGTCTGTGTGAATAAAAATAATGCTGAGTCTTTGTCTCTCGTCAAAGGTGTGCGTAAAATTGAAGAAACCTTAACAACGCACACTAGTCATAGCTTATGTTGCTAAAGTTTCTACGAGTTAGAAATAGGTACTTTCTACTCTATTCTAGGCACAGTGCCATATAATTCAAACATTCAGTTAGCAAGTGAAACCATAACCTTGTTCGCAGGTACCGTTTCAACGTCCAAACGTTTACGTTTAAAACGTTACGTTGCTTAACAAAATAAACAAACATTTTGAATTTTTCACCTCACGCAATTACGAATACAAATCGGTTTGTTGCCGCCGACGTCGCTGTTAAAAATCGCTGTTCTGTCAGGACTTTATCCGCTGTCTGATCCTTTGAAGGATGGTCTCCTTTGCGGCTGGAATGTGGTGCAAGTGAAAGGCAGACTGATAATTTATATATTTTAAGCTCATCATTATTTGAATAACATTTTGTTATTTAAGACATTGATTTAGAATTATTATCATTCAATAACATTTTATTATTTAAGACATTGATGTAGAATTATTATCATTCTTAAACATTTAATGTTTACAGTAGACGGGCGATTGTTTTGACATTAAATTCCCTATTATTTCCCCTAACATTAATTTCTTTTGGTTTTGGGGTGTGCCTAGCAGTTATTTACAGATACTGTATTAGGTATTTATTCTTGTTTTTGATAATGGACGAAGTGTATGTTCCGCACTGGATATCTTGATGCCGTTTGACTTTTCTGCTGGTGCAATGGTAGTGGTCCCGCCTTTGGCACCGAAGGTCGTGCGTTCTGAAACCTGGACAAACATTAATATAGCGAACTTTTGATTTCCTTTCCTCGTTGTTTTGAATTGTTCAAACGTGACTGGATAGAGAAATACATTTACGTTAGTAAGTTTATCCGTCTACGAATATATTTCCCTTATTTCAAGCTCAGTAAATCTCAAGACAGACAGCGGACGGGGCGCGGCGTGACGGGACGGCGACGTGACGCTGACCAGTTGTAATATACTAGACATTACGGAAGCCGCCACACAGAGCCGCCCCACCCGGCGCGACGTTAACCGTCGCGCTACGCCACCGTCGCGCCGAGCGGGAATACAACCCACACGCGGCGGGGCAGGACGCTAGCGCGGCGCGGGCGGGGCGCGACGGGACGCGAACCTTTGTGTTGTTTGGATTACGTAAGTAGTAGTCACACTGCCGGCGGGAGGTGATCACGTCGCGTCGAGCGGAACGGAGCGTCGATGGAATTTTGTATTTATTTACAAAAATGAATGGAATCATTCGACATATTTTTGAAAATGGTCGAGTCGCGCCATGGTCGGCGTGACGGGGCGGAGCTTAAAGCTCAAGACAGCCGACGGAGCGCGGCGGGACGGAACGGCGGCGGGACGCTGGCGTGGCGGCAGTAGTCACATGGGGGGGTGCGATCACGTCCTCTTTCCGTCGCGCCCCGTCACGCAAACCATGGCGCGACTCGAGCATTTTCAAAAAGATGTCGAGTGATTCCATCCATTTTTGTAAATAAATACAAAATTGCATCGACGCTCCGTCCCGCCCGACGCGACGTGATCACCTCCCGCCGGCAGTGTGACTACTACTTACGTAATCCAAACAACACAAAGCTTCGCGTCCCGTGTATTCCCGCTCGGCGCGACGGTGGCGTAGCGCGACGGTTACCGTCGCGCCGGGCGGGACGGCTCTGTGTGGCGGCTTCCGTAATGTCTAGTATATTACAACTGGTCAGCGTCACGTCGCTGTCCCGTCACGCCACGCCCCGTCGGCTGTCTGTCTTGAGCTTTAAACAATCCAGATATTAATTTATCTATTTTCAAACAGGCTAAAATTTTGTGACTTGCGGCAAACACTACCTGTCTTGTTTTCGTGCAAAACTCCGCCTAAATAAGCGGGTGGCACGCGTTTGGTACCTACCTACGTGTCGTTACCCTTTCCCACCATTTTCCCTTTTTTGTATTCCCAACTAAATCTCCCAGGTGATGCTATCAGTGACTAAAATGGTATATGTGCAAATTTTTCGCTTTTAAGATAATCTGCTTTGTAAAATATTTACGAAAATTCTCACTCTTCTAGAAGCTTTGATAAATATATTTTTTTTGTTTTGGGTTTTTTATGAAGTGCAACATTTCAAGTCCAGTTAGCTTGCCTTAGATATCAGTTCATCAGGTGAAGTTAAATGTATCTAACACAAACTCCCGGAACGACGAAAAAGAATAAGATGTTTAATTAATTAGAATTGCAGATGCCTTAAAGGTGGCGAAATACTGGTCAAACAAATTTATGATATAGATACGAATTGAAGAATAAAATGTAGTAATCGTTAGTAAAATAACTTCGTTATAAGAACATTTTTTTCGCAGTATAACTCATCACGGTTGTGTTCTACTAATACGAGAACCTACACAGTACATCCTCGTTCTAAAATCACTATCAATTTTGGTATAGGTTGCAATCACAGATCATTCTAGAACTTTAGTTGACGTTGTATAGTGCAATAGTCCTCATCAGAATAGCTTCGGTCAATTATTTAATTTTTATTTACAGTTTTTGGTGATACATTAGCATGTCATTGCTGTATTTTCGTGAAATCATTCACAGTTTCATAGTTTTTACCACAACAGAAAAATTTATCCACCAGGCCATTGAAATAAGTTGAAATAGGTGATGCAAGTATCCTTCGCCGATGGCTCCTCCTGCTAGAGCCACAGAAGAAGAGTTGATCCCACTAATCACCAACGAGGAAATGGAGACGGTGGTGGATCGACTCGGGGCCAGGAAAAAGGCCCTGACGGAGTGCCCGGAAAGGTTCTTGCCCTGGCTCTCAAACACCTCGGGGCACGGCTTCGGGAGATCTTCGATGCCGCGCTAACAACGTCACAGTTCCCGAAGCCGTGGAAAGAGGGGCGTCTTTGCCTCCTACAAAAGGCGGGAAGAACCCCAGGTGAGGCAGGTGCGTACCGGCCCATTGTCCTGCTGGATGAGGCCGGGAAGCTTTTCGAGCGGGTACTCGCGTTCCAACTCGTCCAGCACCTCAAAGACGTGGGACCTGATTTGTCGGACACACAATATGAGTTTCGAGCCGGGTGCTCTACCTTAGACGCCTTGGCACTCTTGAAGGCAGAGACTGAGGCAGCCTCTGCTCAGGGTGAGAGGTCGTTGGCTATAAGCCTCGATATCGCCAACGCCTTCAACAGTCTGCCGTTCGGCACGATAAGGCAGGCACTCTATTACTTCGGAGTGCCTAATTATCTTGGCAGGCTGTTGGAGGACTACCTCAGAGACCGCAACATTGTATACGAGAGCAGCAACGGGGTCCTTGCTCGCTGGTCGATGCAGTGTGGTGTCCCCCAAGGGTCCGTTCTCGGGCCCTTATTGTGGAACCTAGGATACGACTGGGTGCTCCGAGGCGCGCTCCCTTCGGGGTTGCGCGTCATTGGCTACGCGGATGACACCCTAGACGTATCAAGAGGGAAAAGCTTCCTTGAGGCTAGGAGGTCGGCGGAGGTCGGCGTCAGCCTCATCATTGGGCGGATTGAGGAGCTGGGTTTACGAGTGGCCCTCAATAAGACCGAGGCCCTCCTTTTCCACGGGCCTCGGTAGGGACCACCACCCGGCGCCGTAGTCAGCCTCAATGGCGCTGAGGTGCGGTTAAAGGTCCCAGATGAAGTATCTGGGTCTAATCTTGGATGGGCGGTGGCGGTTTGAGAAGCATTTCTCTCACCTCGCCTCACGCCTTATCCGAGCGGCGGGAGCCCTGGGCCGTCTTCTTCCAAACTAGCGGGGCCCGGATCAAACATGCCGGCGACTCTACGCCGGCATGGTACGAAGTATGGCGCTCTACGGAGCGCCAATATGGGTGGATGCTCTTACTGCCCACAACAGGACTATATTGCGGGCCCCACAAAGGGTAATGGCAGTAAGAGCAATACGTAGGTATAGCACGATTTCGGCGGGGGCAGCATGCGTTCTCGCAGGCATGCCCCCGTGGGAACTTGAAGCGCAAGTTCTTGCCGTTGGCCACGACTGAAATCGTGGACAACGGCAAGAAGCAGCGAGAGCACGAGACGAGCGGCCCCTGTTCGACGAGGTCGAAGGCCTGAGGCGCAGAGCACAGGATGCGCTCATTCGGAGGTGGGCGGAGGACTTGGCAGACTCGCTCTATGGCCGCGACACCATAGACGCGATACGGCCGGTGCTCAAACAGTGGGTACGTCGGGAAAAGCGGCCCCTGACGTACCGTCTGGTGCAGGTACTTTCAGGACATGGTTGTTTTGGAAAGTACCTGCACAAAATCGCCCGGAGGGAGCCCACTCTGAGGTGCCATGAGTGCGGCGCTGATGTGGACACTGCCCAGCACACTTTAGAGGTGTGCCCAGCGTGGGTAGGTCAGCGCCGCTCTCTAGTGGCAGTTGTTGGCCGCGACCTCTCGCTCCAGGCCTTAGTAAAGGCCATGCTCAGGAATGAAGAGGCATAGGTTGTGATGGTCTCCTTCTGCAAGGAGGTGATGACGCAGAAGGAGACTGCGGAGAGGGCCCGAGAGGACGATCCTCGGGCGGACCCTCTCCGACGCAGGCGGCGGGGGGCACGAAGACGGCGGGTTGGCCGCCCTCCTCCTGCTCCCTAAAAGCAGCATCGGGGTGTTGGCCGGGGGGCTTTCACCCCCTTGCACGGTGCTACTGTCTGGGGGTGTCTCAGTATACCGGACGCCCCCTAAGCGTGAGGAGGCCAGGCACGTAGGCTGGGCCGACCGCTAGGGCGACGTGGCAATCCGCAAGGCTCCATGTCGCCTTTTTCATAGCGCTGAGGGTATACCTGGGTGCGTTTTAGTGGGTATGCCGCCGGCTTCACCGGCAGAGAGTCCCACACTCCCCCACTGTCATCCCCCAGGGCAGTGGGATAGTACGTAACGTATTTTAAACACCCGGAGAAAAAAAAAAAGGTGATGCAAGTATACAACAAGTGTCAAAAAGGTGTGACGCTGATTAAGTCTACCCGAAACTGTTTAATGGCAACGGATCCTAAAATAAGGTAGATGTACACTCATAATATATTCTCATAGACTCAATTAAAACAATCATAAATGGTGGATTCCTATCTTTAAAACGCTTTCGCAACGTTACAATAAGCGTCAAATAAATGACACGCTTGGTTTTCATACGACGCTTTGACGACACGGTTGGTGTAGTGCGCTGTATGACGGTTTCTCACCTTTACTTACGTTGTGTCCCGGGTTCGATTCATGATCGAGTCAATTCAGGGAACGAGCTTTTCTAAAATGGCTGAGTCTGGGTGTGCTAGGAAATGCCCTGGCTTAATTCCTTGTCTGCTACCTCGTCACACAGGGGTATTTTATCTCTACTTCGAGACCATGACAAGTGGTGTGTTGTCTGGGGCAGATTTGTTTTTTTATTGATTTGATTCTTAAAAACATTTAGTCCCATGCGTCATTTATCAGAGATGTATGTCTATGCTGTAGTGTGCCCTAACGAGGCCATTTCCTCGCCAACAGAGGGCACCATTACGCCTTTTGTGGACCTCTGAGGGACTCACTCGGCCTTTTAGTTTGATAGCGTTAAACGCGTTGTCTTGGAGACAAATGACTTTTGTTAAGTTACAATTCACTTTTGTTTGTTCAATGACCTATTAGATAAATAAATAAATAAATATGCGCCAGACAACACACCTCTTGTAATGGTCTCGAAGTAGGGATTATTAAATACCTGTGTTACGAGGTACTATACAAGGAAATAAGCTAGGGGCGTCTCCCAGCACACCCAGACCCGAGTCAATTCCCGACCCGACCGGGAATCGAACCCGGGACACTACGGAAATCGAGGCGAGAAACCGTGCTACAGCACACTACGCCAATCGTGTCGTCAAATGAAATGAATGGATAGTTAAACATAGAAACAATTAGTACAATTTAGAACTTATTACTAGAGAGCGATTCCTTGCAGGTAACTTTATTAAACAATCCAGAATACTTTCAGACTATTTAAAGGTGGTCCCTCACCTGAAGCATTTTCCTGTAATGTACAATTCAGATTCGATTTCGAGCATTACATTACAATACGCTTTACAAAACTATAGGGAAGTTTTATCAAAATATTACACATTGTATTGTCAAGTTGCGCACTGGAATGCTCGGTACTTTTCCCTCACCAACATAATGTTCGAATTTGTAACATTACAGTTTGCGCACTGTAATACTTGGTTCTCCTCCCTCACTGATGTAATGCTCGACTCTGTAACGTTACATTACAGAAAAATGTTTCATTCGATCACCTTAAAAATTAATCCTTTAAATAAGTACCTGGTAGCTTATTAATCATAAAAGCGTATTTTGATAATGTGAACTAGCTTTTCCCGCGACTTCGTCTTCGATGTTTTTTTTTTTTTTTGCGATAAAAAGGAGTCGATTTCGTATGTCTAATCTATACCTTACCCAAGTATCATTGGTTCAGTGATTTAGGCGTCAAAACATAACGAATAGGTAGAGTTACTTTTAAATTCGCATGGATAGGAAAGGGTTTACAAGTAAACGACTTAACAGAATTGTACATAGTGTAATACTTATTTTTATTTATTTATACTTCACTGCACGAAAAAGTACAATTGGCAGAGGCTTTAAGGCATTGTCTACCGGCAACCACGGGGTTTTGTAAAACCAAGAGTTATTAAAATAAAAAGAAACAGTTAACTTACATTAAATATATTCCTACAATTATTCCTATAATATGAATATAAATAAATAAATAAATAAATATCCCTGGACATTATTCCACACAGCGCCATCTAGCCCCAAAGTAAGCTAATTAAAGCTTGTGTTATGGGATACTAGACAACGGATAAACATACTTAAATACATTTTCTTTTGTAAATACATACTTATTATACATATACATAGGAGACACCCAGACCAGTACAAACAGACATGTTCATGCACACAAATGTTTGCGGGGAGTTGCGAGGATTCATACTGTGCGGGGATCGAACCCGCGACCTCTGGTGTAGTAGCCAACTTCTTAACCATTACACCAAGTCGGTCGTCAATATATATGTATAGTAAACATATATCCACTTACATACACATTGAATATTCATATCAATACAAATACTTACTAAAAATTGTACTAAATTATTAAACACATGACACTTTCAATCAAACTACAATAATTATAGACGTTCTATCTCAGGAAGACCTTTTTACTATGCTTGTAGTGACGTGTATATACACACTGTCTTAGTGTCTCTATAGTCAATTGTTCCGGCTGAGAGCACGCACACTTAGATGTCATACTGGAACGTCAGTTCATACCACTACTACAAGCATAGTGAAACGGTCTTCGTAAAATAGACGGACTACTCGTATCTAGTGAACTACAAGCTGCTACGTCTGAGGTTTGCGTTATTCCTTCACGCCAATTCACTTACCAAATTCCGGTAATAACAATCAAATTAATTAACAATCAATACGTTTGCCGATTTAGTAGACATAATTTAATCTTAACATTAATTGGTTTCAGATTTCCGGCCGCGAATAATTCATATGTTAATATATTAAGACCCGTGAGGGCGCAGTACAGTCAGTAACAGATTCAGAGCGTTCGTTAGCGGATTGTCAACGTCGCAAGTATGGAAGACTTCCGTTATTATTTAATCAAACGTATTATATATTTTTTACGGATTACTTCATAAGAACTCATTGAATCTTCAAATATTACGTAGTCACCAATGTTCTGCTTAGTAAATTTCAAACGGTTAAAACTGAATTAGCGTAATGAAACGCGATAACTTTGTGAGTACGCAAAAAAACTAAAAACTTCACATCATCCAAATAGTAAGTACACCTTACCTGCAATTTTCACGTAGGTACAGTCAAAAGCATTAATATCTTTACGGTTTGAAGGCTTCAAAGGTATTAAAGCAAAATTTAGCCAACATTAGAGAGCGTCGTGGCCTAGTGGTTAGGCACTCCAACTCGAATCGCGGATCATGTGGTACCGTGTTCAAATCTGGCCAGGACCAAAATCTTTGTGTTCATTGTTCAATTTCCGACTAACTCTCTATGGAAAACATCGATAAAAAACCAAATCAACCCGGATAGCGGCGGAAGGCTCACCACCTACCACGTTGGGTTCTAATACCATTGGTGAAAAGTGGGCTTCTCAGTGTTTCGTTCACCATGACAGCAACAGTCACTTGCCTCTGACTACCCTGTTTGGGATAAAGTCGTAATCGTATGTATGTATTAGCCAAAAATCGTATAGAGCCAACAAAGAGTCTGAAATAATTTTATCTTAATTATATATATATATATTAATTTTTAACTTATCTTTGCACATTCTTATCGGGTAAGTTTAAGAAATCCTAAATTTTATTATTAATGCATTCTGTCTAATTTGATTTTGGGACAAATGTAAAAGTAATATACTCTATTTTGGCGACACGATTGGCGTAGTGCGCTGTAGCACGGTTTCTTGCCTTGAATTCCGGAGTGTCCTCGGTTGGATCCCCGGTCACGTTAATTCAGGAAACGATCATTTCTAAATTGGCTTGGGTCTGGGTGTGCTGGGTTGATTCCTTGTCTGGTACCTCGTAACACAGGGATATTTATCTCTACTTCGAGACCATAACAAGAGGTGTGATATCTGGCGCTTATTTATATTTATATTTATTTAGACTCAAATATGCATACGAAAAACAGCATTTCAATAAACGTAATTATAACAACATTCGGACTCACAGAAGTGGTTCAAAAGGAGATATTAAATTAAAAAATTGAAGCCGCAAAATTCTTTGAGAGCTACAAAAGAGATGTAAGATAAAAGGAGGCCGTCTTGGAAAAGTTTTAATTATGAAGATCAAACAAATAAGAAGCCACGACGTCGGTCTGTTAGCTAAAGATCTAGCTTTGAGTCTTTGACTAGTGTTGTTGTAATGATGACAGATTCATTTTAAAAAAAACAAAAATTTTACTAAAAGAGCTTGTCTAAAAATGACGCGCCCACTACTTTTTATTCGAATAAGATGTGCTGAGTGACTTTTGCGAACAAACGCGACGCGTGCTTCTAGGAACTTTGACAAGTGCACATTTTGCAAATGGTGTTCAGTTGCCAAGTGCACTTTTTTCCTCATTAAGCTACATTTGCCTGCAAATAGAATTTATTTATTTATTTATTGCATGCCACATGGTACATAAAAGATCTAACATTCATTTAACAGGACATTACATATGGCACCCTGTAAGGGCACTGCAATTATACGCACATGACGACACTATGTTAAAACTAAAAAACTAAAAAAAAGAGGCACACAAAACAAGCTATTTGTCAGCGAAAAATTCGTCCAGCCCGTAATATGCCTTTTGCAGAAGATATGCCTTTAGTCTATTGATGAAAGTTTTAGTCTTATCTATATTCTTGATGAAGTTCGGGATATGGTTATATATACGTATGGACATCCAGTGGGGGCCTGATCTTACTAATTGGAGAGTTTTACCTGAGGGAAGATGTAGTTGGTTTTTATACCTGTCATTGCGTTTAATAGAAGTGTTTGATGAGTATAAATACATGTGAGTTTTGACAAATTTACACGATTCTAATATATAAACATGTTATTGTTAAAATTTTCAGTTCTCTGAAGTATGGTCTACACGAAGTCATTTGGTTTATATTGCTGATAATTCTAATACATTTTTTTTGCAGTATAAACACTTCATGTATAGCAGTACTATTACCCCACAAAATTATGCAATACGTGAGCCAAGAGTGGCCATATGCATAATATGCCGTAAGGGCGGTTTTTTTGTCTGTGACTTTTTTCAAATTGTATAGAGCATAAATAAAAGAGGATATTTTTTTAGTTACTGTTTACGTGCGACTTCCAGTTTAGATTATTGTCTATTTCTAAGCCTAACAATGTGGTACTTTTTTCACATTTGATTTTAATGTAGTCTTTTAGCTAGAACTTTTCTGTCCCAACGGCCATCAGCTATTCGATCTATGTGCTCTGCCGTCCGCCTCTTCAATTTACTTACCTGCTGGGCAACATCAATCACTTTGGAAGAGGTATTCACAGTATGGAAAAAAACTAGCTAAGTACTTACAGAAAGAAGAAAAGAAAGAAAACCATGTCAATCTGAAAAAAAAATATATGGACTAATAGACACCGATTAAGTATAGACCTTTATATGTAGGTATAACAGGGCAATGAGAGGGCGTCACGTCACACGTCCACGGAGAGAAATACTCGCTGCTCAGAACTGCGGAGTTTTGCGGCGCGGGACGTGATGGATTAGAGTCCGGGCAGTGCCGGAAATAACCAAATTGTCTGACTGTCTGTGGCATGAAGTTAGACAGATAGCAATATTTACTAATATAACGCGAGCTTTCAAACACGTAGCAAAGTAAGTAATGAAATTTTTCGTACAGTTTCGTCATCATCAAATTATAAAATATGTTTTTTTTTTACGAAAAAAACCCTGGAATGAAACGTCAGAGGTAGTTTGGGGTAGTTTCAACATTCATTGTATAGTTACAAGAATGAACACATAGTGAAGATAATGATAAGATAAAATAAATATACTTAATTGAACAACTGAAAAGAAAATAATTACAACAGTGCTTAAAAACAAAAGAAAACTTATTGTTTTTAAATTAATAATACGTCGTCATTCCAGCCGCCTCACGTTAAGCGGTTACTGCAGACTATGAACGCGTGCAATACTAGGGGCATCACTAAATACCGCTGAACAGAGATTTAAATCGTCTCTGCCGCTGAAATCATACATGGTCGGTCAGTAACACGACTTTAAAAGGTGAGGTAACTTGAAATGTTTATTTTAAACACACACTTTGGATATGCTTGAAATGTTTGTTTACAGTCAACATGTCAAAAGAAAAATGGTAACCGTACTTATAGAACATACGAGTAACGCGACTTCGAATTACTCTGTATCTAAAATACGCTGACAACATTTATTCCTATCCACGCCACGGAAACTGCTTTTTTTAACTTTAGAAACTGCATGGTACTAGTCACTTCAAACACAAAGCCATTGATTCATGATGGGTTAGTACAAAGAACCGAAAAATAAGCCAACCTTTTAGTTAAAAACTTACATACTACAACAAAACTTTGTACAACAAAAATTTAGATAGGACTAAGACTATGTCATTGATTTATTAGTTAACTTTTTTGTGCTTTTTATTTGCACAAATGAGTAGGAAAAAAATTATAAACTTAATCCTTTATAAACTCTAATCTTTTTCATGTGCTGGATTGAATTGTAATAATACTTACGACGACACGGTTGGCGTGCGCTGTAGCACGGTTTCTCGCCTAGATTTCCGTAGTGTTCCGGGTTCGATTCCCGGTCGGGTCAATTTAGGAAACGATCTTTTCTGAATTGACTCGGGTCTGGGTGTGCTGGGAGACGCCCCTAGCTTATTTCCTTGTGTGGTACCTCGTAACACAGGGATATTAATCCCTACTTCGAGACCATTACAAGAGGTGTGTTGTCTGGCGCATATTTATTTATTTATTTATTTAATACTAGCCGAGGTAATTTCTCTTTTTTTCGCCCACCGTTTGAGGCGTTTCAGACCTAGAATTGTTGGTTTCAGCCAGTAACGTATCCTTCAGGTGGTGTGAGGTCATCTTGACAGGCAATATAAAAAAAAATTCAATGCAACTTATATTGTATCTTATTTGTACGCGAGATTTTTATCAAAACCGTCGCCTAAATCACGCGATAGACCTGACAGCCTCAAACGACGTGCTAAGGGTAGGAACTCACGGTCGGAGCCGTCACGTCGCGCGAATTCTTCGCGTTCGGGTCCCGTGTGATGGATCGGGCGAGGGCGAGGGAACTTGTTTCTTAAGTGTACTTAAGCCGAGAGGGAGTAATTGCAAAATTTGTATTTTTATTTATTTTAACACTTTGAATTCCTTACTGACCTCGTTTCTGGTATTATTGCATTGAATTTTATTAGTTTTGACGTTACAGCATAATCACAAAATGGATGCAGTTTTATTAGCAGTAGGTACATGTAGTATAACGGACTTTGTTGACCACACAGTAGGCTCAATATGATAAATAATTGAACATCTTTTACTGTACAATTTATTTGTTACTTTTTGTTAAAATAAAAAAAGCTTGCGATGTCATTTGTTTGGGTCAAATGATATATTAATTTATTTACTTTAGACTCAATTCGAATGAAGAGGTCGTTTCCAAGAGCATCAATCTATCTCTTTTAGTTCCGTTGGACCTCTGACGTCACTTGATTTATAACTTTAAAGTAGGTATCATCTTCCGCTCCCATTTAAAGAAAGATGCGGGATTACACCCCGAGCCTGTATTTTTTTTTTCAAAATAGAATAAATCAAAATAAAATTGTAAGAATAAAGTAATAATTTGAACAAGTGCATTTTTATTTTTATTATTATCTACACAAAGGTAGAAACTAGAAAAATTCGACCTGATCCTAGGGACTCAACGGGATTCGAACCTGCGGGAGCGAAATCCTGGTTAAGTCCCTTGAATCAGGTTGAACTTTTCCAGTTTCTATCTTTGTGTAATAATTTGTACTTTTTGGGCACCATCAGGTTTTATTTGAATTCATATACTCGTAGGTACCTCTTGCTTTACATCTGTTTTACTTGATCCATGTTCGAAGGCGATTTCCTCACGCTCGCCGGTTTCGCGTGATGAATTGGGGTTGAGGGTGGGGAAGTTTCTTAAGTGCAATTTAACTAAGAACTGAGCGTCTGTGGAACAGTTACATCTGTTCAAGAAACTTTTTACTCCTCAACTCCATGTGCTGGTAGCTAATCAAATACGAGGTAATTTTAGGTTACGCTGCCATTTTCTAATTTGCTATCTAATATTATTATAACCAGTGGGTACAGAATATTAGCAAGTGTTATGTTATAAAAAATCGCGTATGCCTTAGGGATGAGCGCACTTTAGGTGGTCTTCGGTACCTGGGTATCCTGACCTGCAAACCATCCCCTGGCTCACATTTGAGATTTCATAGAACTAGATTACAGATAAGATTTACCTATTATCGTAGGGAGATAGTAGATTCAATGTATGAATTAAAAAAGTCGTATCAAAATGGACGCACCAGAAAATATCATTATGGTTTTATGCCGATTTTCAAAGGTTTGAAAGTAACTGAAGGAGACCAAACCCGCCTTTAAAAGCGATATCTTCCTAGTAATATTGGGAACGGTTCTATTTTTTGTGTCGCTACAAATATTTTGTGAAATCGTCGACTAGCATGGCTTGAGGCAAGGCATTGATATTTGTCGATTTTTAGGGTTCAACATGAGAAATTAAAGATATTTGACCTCATAATAAAAAGAGCTATCAATTGAGAGATTTTCACATCACATTTTATTATTACATTCTTGCCATATATTGCCCTGTCAATAAGTACTAAAATACGTGTTTACCAAAGGATTTGTTTTCTTTCCGGCGTCTGGATGAAAAATATTGCAACAGTTTGATACTACTAAAACGTGCTCAAATTTTTCCCTATTTTCCCTTTATGGAAACATTTAAATGTTTCATGTAATACTGTGGCGTTGAAATTTCAACTCTGCGCTCGGCGTAAGCAGCAGGCTTCAATCGAGGTTAGTGTGAATAGTCTAGGGGTCCTGGGTATGACATCAAAGGCCATTGATAATATGCTCGATCGGTTGTACTTACTCACAGTAGTTGCTGCACTGTTAATAAACTCCCCCATATTATAAATGAGCTATCGAGGCGTTCAAGCAAATTTTCCATTGATTGATTTTGCAGTTTGAAATTTCTACATACATGCATACCATCACGACTATAACCCAAAGAGGGTAGTCAGAGTTTCACTGTTGCTGTCATGGTGAACGGAACACTCAGAAGTCCAGTTAACACACAGCGTATTAGAACCCGACATGGTAGGTGGTGAGCCTCCCGCCGTTATCCTGCTTGGTTTGGTTTCTTATCGGTGTTGTCCATCACCGGAGAGTTTTTTGGAAATGAATACGAAGACTGTTCTGGATAGATTAGAACTCGGAACCATACGATCGAAGGTCCGAGTTTGTATTCTTAACCCTTAGGCCACGACGCTCTCTCTCTAACCTCCAGTCACACTTATTTCAGTTAGTCCAAGTTCCAGTGGCTACGTTCAAACCACGAGTGGCTCAGTGGTCTGTAAACGCTTAAATAGAATAAAGTTTCCCTCTTTGCTAACCTTAAGGATTTTCTCAGATGTAAAATGCTACCATGAAGGGAACATATTTCAACATGGAACTTACGAAACCACATTTAATGAATTACAAGTCCGTTAAGAATAGTCATAACACGTAATTTTCGGAAGAGTCACAAAATCTTTTTTCATATGACTGGTCTATTGGCGCAATGGTAGCGATCCTGCCTTTAGCGCCGGAAGTCGTGGGTTCGATCCCAATCCATGACAAACATTTACGTTCGTTGTGTATCTGGGTATTATTATCTATTTAAGTATGGATTTAGAAGTATTTAAGTACACTAATCAGTGACGCCCATAGTCCAAGCTCTGCTTAGTTATGGGTCAAATGATCTTGATGTAAATTGTCCCAGTTATACTTTTAGTTTAAATCGTTATTGAACAAAATTACTACACCTAGACTGCAGTTAGTTAGGAGGAAGTTGATTCTGTTGATTATTGCCGTCATGGTGGAGGAATCGAAGAATTTCCGAGCGGGTTTAGATTGTAGGCACCATTTATTTCAATTTTATCATTATTACGAGCCTATCATAGTTCATTTTTGGAAAATGCATATGATGTAAATCTACTTTTCATTACTCATACTCTGAAAGTAGGTCTGGAGTTGCCTGCGGAGCGGGATGAAAGTAATACTTTTCATCCCTAGGGAGAATCACTTTCAACTGACAGCAGTCAAATTATTTTTTAAAAAAACTAGTTCTTCTTCACATATCTATTGAACCATGTTCCAACTTTCTATACAGCACGATGTAAAATTGAAATAACTTAAAGTTAAGTATTGATTAAAGAATACATATTTTTGAAATAACTTTATTATAATTTAGTTTCAACAATTTCTTTAAAATAACTTAGATTTGGGCAAAATATTTACCATTTTTCCAATGATGAAAATAAAAAACAATGGCTGAATAGCTGGCCGGCCACAGAAAAAGAAACAAAATAGGCGGGAAAGCGGCAATTCGATCTTCATTTATTTTTTCGATTTAAAGACTTTTGTTTATACGTATAGCAGAGATTTGTACCGATAAAATGAGTTCATCTGATTCTGATATGAATTTAACGCCTAATTTTATAAAAGAAGAGGCTAAAGCGGTAGTGGAAAATAAAATTTACTCATTTTTTCTTCAGCTAATTTATGTTTTTATTTTGTTTTCCTTGTATTTGTAATGAAAAGCACAGTGTTTACCTCGGGTTAAAGACTTATTTAGTCCCTCGAACTATTGGCGCCCTCACTTCGTTCCGGGCGCCAAACCCCGTCTCGGGACTAAATAAGTTACTTTCACCACTAGGGTAACAATGTACTATTGCACAGCCCCTAATTCTTGAATTATGTTCTTTCTTAAACCTTGTGGTACAATTACCTGAGTAAGCTTCTATGCATTAACTCCGCAAACTCCGTAGTCTTTACTGTGCAATAGCATACATAAACAAACAAAAATGTACTGTACCCAAGTAGATACTTTGTATTCAGCTACTGAACCTTTTGCAACTTCTACCTTTTAATATCTGCTCGCACTTGGCAGTTTTTTTACCCTTCGCTCGTGTTCTATTGTAGAATAATGAAATTCTTTGTTTGCATTCAGTTTCCTACAGATGTGCTGACTTTGCCTTTTTATTACAATTGAACATTACATTCAAGGAAATTATTGCTTTTACGGAGAATTGTAGTTTTTTAAGAAACGCTGGTTCAATATAAATACACATAGGTATAACACAATTAAATGATAACAGTGATAGGATAGCAGTTAGTGTTCTCGGAACAAAGCCCGGTTTAAATCAACAACCTACATTTGGAAAGCGTGGTGATTAAAATTATAGAGACTTATTTTTAGATAATATAAACTTTAATTAATAATCCAAATCATGTGCGTACAAAATCACTAAAAATACATACTATGACTACTACATCCCAAACGGGGGAGTCAGAGGTAATTGACTGTTGCCATCATGGTAAACGGATTTTTTTTGGTTCTGGCCAGAATTGAACTCGGGGCAACGATGCTCTACAAAATAGAACTGCAAACGACTGAATATCCAAAATTTAATTATTAAGGGAATAATTACCAATTTTGAAGTTTGTGTCGCTATCAAAGTCAATATCTTCTCAATAAAACATAAACGTTATCGTATTTTAAGGCATGTGGAAACCGTAAAATCGCCATAAAAGTGTTTATGAGCAGATGGGAAGCGATGGGAGCGTTACTTCGATTAAATAACTGTTTGTAGCTTTCTAAAGGTGGTATTCTATCACATGAGTATGATTCGATTTTGACAAATTGAATTAGTTAATATCATACATACATACCATCACGCCTTTTCCCAACGGGGTAGGCAGATACCACATCTTTCCACTTGCTACGGTCCTAACACACCTCTTGCGCTTCTTCCACTCTCATTAATCCTTTCATACATGCTCGTTGATTATGGGTACTCCTAACCTGACCTTTTCTGAGCACGTCTTGGACTTGTCCTAAGTACGTCCGTCTAGGCCTTCCCTTTTCAACAGCTCCATCCACCCTCGCCTTGTAAATTTGTTTCGTTAATCGCCTTTCATCCATCCTTTCCATATGCCCAAACCATCTTAGCATTCCCATCTCAATTTTTGTGACAACATCCTCTTTCACACCACATTTCTCTCTTATTATGCTATTCCTTACTTTATCACTCAATGTCACTCTTAGTTAATATCAGAAATCGAAAATTGGCCGACCTTTTTTCATACCGCTTTACGTCAGTTGCATAGAAGAAACACACGCAACAAACACAAATGTTTATCACACACACTATTGGCGTAGTGTGCTGTAGCACGGTTTCTCCCCTCTAATTGCTTAGTGTCCTGGGTTAGATTCCCGGTCAGGTCAATTTAGGAAACGATCGAATCTTTTCTATATTGACTCGGGTCTGGGTGTGCTGGACGAGGCGCTCCTGGCTTGAAGCTCTGTCTGGTACCTCGTAATGCAAAAATATTTAATCCTTACCTCGAGACCATGACAAGTGGTGTGATGTCTGGTGCATTTTTATTTACAACCTTCAGTGATACAGGCGAGATTGCTGCCATTGCGCCAACAGGCCAGTCGAAATATTACTTCCCCTTACTTGTACTCCACTGCACCGAGCTATCTTCTTTTTTAACTAATTTACTACTCATTTCCGCTCATCAGTGTATCGAAACTTTTACTTTTATAACTTCATGAAATAGCTAGTTTGCAAATAATTCTCAGCTAGATGTAAACACCTAGGTGTCACGTGTCCCGCCCAGACGCCTGGGACGGTTGGGACGACTGGGAAAGCTGGGAGGGTTAATTAATGAGTTTCCAGAGTGAATCCTTTCGCTGACTAATTACATAATGGACTCTGGTGCTTTGACAGTGTCTCTAGCACTATTAAGAATAGTGATGTCTCGAAACATGTGCGGGTTTAATTAGTTTAATATTTGTGTCCATTTGTACTTATTTAGGTGATTAACGCCCGTACCCACAAACGCTTATCGAAAGAAGGACATTTCAATAGAAATGAAAGTGGTTTGCTTACAAATGTTAAGATTATTGAATTAAGAATTTTGTTTGTTCTGTTGCAAATTTATGCATGATTTGAAAATATTGTTTTTTTTATCGAAGGCAAGAAAAGGTGTTTTCACATGTCTGTTTTACTTCAAGTGTGCTGAAACGCAATCAAAAAAAAGGATTATGAATGAATTATTCACTAATTTTATATCAAATCAACGCAACGTCAACTAGTTACTTAAATTAGTGAATAAGTCTACCTAAAACAAGCGGTCATTACACTCGGCCACCGAAACAGTCTTCCTTAGCAGAGTTTTACCTAAAATGTTTGCCCACGCGTCCTCATACATGTCCTAACCTAACTCCACTATTCTACAGTTGAAATTAATTGCAAATAACCGAAGCTGTTTCAGGAGTTAAACATCTAAGACCGGTTGCGCATTGAACGAGCAGAGATAGCGTTGGTTTTTCTGCTGATTAGGTTACTTAACGGTTAACGGTAAAACTTTTTCGTGAGAATTTTCCGGTTATTTCATAACCTGTCTTGACCTGTCCAGTCAAGACACTGGACGTAATGAGCCAGCGTACCCCCGTATCCACGAACGAACGCTAATTAAAAGTTAAGGACACCTCAAATTGATGCTGCCCTGTCACATGTCAACAGAAATGGAAGGGACAGCTATACATGTAAGGACTGCTCAGCTTTGATTGAAGTTTGTGAATTCGAGCGTTAGAGCGGTTTTTTGTATACATGGGCCAATGCACCAACAGGTCAAGCAAGAAACCGGTTTCGCTTTAATATACACTCCTTTAATAATAGAATAAAAATACTCTTTTTTATCATCGTGACGTGGGCGTCGTGGCCTAGGGGTAAAGCACCCCAACTCGGATCGTAGGTCGTGTGGTCCCGAGTTCAAATCTGGCCAAAACCAAAATCTTTGTGTTCATTGTTAAATTGATGAATGGCGGAAGGCCTACCACCTATCACGTTGGGTTCTACTACCATTGGTGAAAAGTGGGTTTCTGACCGTTCACCTTGACGGCAACAGTCACGTGCCTCTGACTACCCCGTTTGGGATATAGTCGTGATGGTACATTTCATGTGTATTTTATCATGTTTTTTTAATAAGAGTATTTTGATCTCAACTTTTATCAAGTGCTTTCGCTCTAAGACGAATATGTATTAATATTATTTTACTAAAACACCATCACAGTAAGAGAACGGAGATTGCGCAAAAACGTCAAAATTTATGGTAATCGAGTTTACATATTATAAGCCTAATGGGCGGGCCACGAAACTGGCGTGAAGCAACAAAGGTTGTTCATAATATTATAAAGAATTTTTTTAAGAAAATATCACTACTTACGTGGTTCCTTATTATGCATGAAGTTAGAGAAACTTTCGCGGCTATTTTGTCTGCTTACTATTGCGTGCGTTTTTGTATTAAAGTAGAATAATCTTCTTCTTAAATTCCCCGTCAAGATGACCTCACTCCAACTGATGGAAAGTGATTGTGTCATGCATACAATTTTGCTTTTTTTTGCACCGGATAACGCGCCACTGGTCATGGTGTATCTCGAAGTAAAGATAAATATCCTTGTTAAACGAGGTACCAGACAGGGAATTAAGTTTTAGTTAGTTAGTTAGTCTCCTAGCACACCCAGCCCCAAGCAAATTTAGAAAAGCTCGTTTCCTGAATTGACCCGACTGGCAATCGAACCCGGGACACCACGCAAGCCAAGGTGAGAATCCGTGCTACAGCACACCGTGTCGCCTAGTGTCCAATTGTAAATATCGTGGCTCTATTGATGTCATAGGGTACGTCCACATTCCTCGATATCAATTATATATAAATTTTGAATTTCTATTAATACTGATACGTTTTACAGTAATATTAATACGTTCAACGAACTCAGTTAGACAATACCCACATGAATACGAGTAATTTAATCTCTTCATATTAAAGTTTAAAAGTTATTCTTATTGTTTTGTAACTAGGAACAAATAAGAAAAAGTTTGTAAGTAGCATTGTAAAAATTATAATTTAAAAAAAGATTGAACACAAGCTTCACTTGAATATTAGCCATAACGTACTGAGTAGACGACCGACCGGTGCCAATAGTCGCCTCATTCACAATACTCTCAGGTTCCAACATCGCCACCCCTAACAATTACCCCAAGATATTGTGCGCTTATGCCCAATAACAGTAACTTCTGGTTGCCTTTCGCCCTCTCATACTTAGTGTCACATTTTTCGCTCGCATTATACTTTAGGGTTGTGCTGAGAACGCCTGCCTTAAGTGATAGAATGTTTCTGAGAACAAAGTTGTACAATATTTTTGTATTGCAGCATTTAAAATTACAAGCTCATAGCAATAACGAGGTACAAAATTCGACTGGTTTGTTTATTTCCTAATGAGCAAGTAATGCCCGTGGCTAAGTGACGACAACGATCCGATGTTAAGCAACGCCAGTCAGGTCGGGTTATGGATGGGTGACCATCCCGACCGAAATTAAGTGATGTGTTTTTCGTGCTTCGGAAGGCACGTTAAACAGTTGGTCCCGGCTGACGTCGCAAGATATTCGTAAAGCCTAGCCAGAGGCCTAAAATGGCGGCTTGATAACATCTGACGGTAAGGTTTATCCACTGGCCTTACATTCACCTCTCCAACAATCCGCACTGCCGCGAGTTGGCGTATGGCTCGTTCCACCTCATAGTTGAGGTGAGGCCTGTGCCCAGCAGTGGGACGTATAAGGCTGTATTTGTATTTGTTGAGTAAGTAATCCTGGCACACCACTAACAGAACTTTCAAACTAAATGAGATGAAAATTCAAATCTTTAGTAAAAACACTTCTTCCTAACGTGTGTGAAACTTTGTTGTTATATCCAGATGCTGCGAACTAAAAAGGTATGTGTTGTTAAGCCATTTCAGACCAGTATTTGACACGAGCATAAGAGCAAGTGGAAGAAAACGCGTTTAAGTTCCAAAATAATATTTTCAAGCGAATGTGACGCGAAAAGGGTAGGATTTTGAGAGGCGTAAAACAAAGAACGGATGACAAAGGACACCGTCGAAATCGGCCCTAGCATGCACAAACGAATGTCTTTCATTAAAGGTAATTCTTTTATTATTTTTTATTTCATTAGCAATCATTCATAGTAAACGGAAATTCTGTGGTTTTAAAAATAAAAAATAAAAAGGGCTGTAACTACTACACAATTTAATATGATTGGTGATGGATATTATTGGTGGACGGTTTGTCAAAAGTGATGACAAATTAGTTTCAAGTAATACTAACAGATGGAGTTATACTCCTTTAGATAGCGCTCTAACTGTGTTTCGTATCAAGTATATTATAAGAACTTAAATTCGTTACGCCTGCTTTTCGTTATTTCTTTAGTAAATGTATTTTATAAGTGCCATCTGCTAACACTCTAATAACATAATGAATATGATCATTAATGATTTGAAGTTGTAATAAATAATTGTATTTTATGTTCATGTACTTCATATCACTTAGGTTCCTCCCTTTCTGTTGTGTTCTGATAATACACATGTTTACATCGTTTACGATTAAGTATAACCTCAAAATCTAATAAATTCTGTAGTAGGCCACGGTTCCTAAAGTTGTCCGTGTTTCAGCAAATGCCTGATGAGAATTTGTGAATGATTCCGAACACAACTAGTATTTTCTCATTGCTGTGCGTTCCAGGGCATTCAATGTATGGGGAACGAGCGATGACCTTTGTAGTTAAAGAAAGCAATTTTCTGCGGAGTTCAGTTTGCCACATCAACCTTCTTACCAACGTTTTGAATTACTAATATAAACGCTCATTTAGTGGCCCATATTCCGCCGACAGGCTTTAAAACATTCAATATAGGTAGAAATTCGGGAGCAGCCATAACTCAGGGATGATTTACATCACCGACCGGCCGCAAATCGCCGTCTAATCAGTATTCGTTATTCATAAGCCTGGCTGACGAGCTGATGGATAAACAAGGATTAGTTGCCTTTGATTTAAACCTGGAATTATTTTACGACCGGTTAAGACGCCGTGTAACGTTTTGATACGAGTTTAAGCGATGGTTATACATTGATAGGTTTATTAAGATCACGATACAATTTTATGTTGTTAAAAGAAACCATTATTTTTCGTGTTTGAGAGTTTTTTTTAATGAATACTCTTGTAAAGTACTTTATACGGGTTTCAGCTTTAATTGCACTGCTGTGATAATCTTACTAATTCTTACTGATATTATAAATGCGAAAGTTTTTGCGGATTTAAGTAAGTATGTATGTATGTTTGTTACTCTTTCACACAAAAACTACTTAAGGGATTTGGATGAAACTTTACAGTTATACAGCTTACACATCAGAATAACACATGAGCTACAATTTATAAAGATTTTATGTAACTTGGCCATATAATGATAACGCAGGGAAAGCTAGGGTTTAATCATTTTCACAGCTATTTAAACATAGGTGAATCATGTACCAATTATGTGATATTATTCTCAATCTTTCTCAATCATTCCCAACTTATTTAATAATATTATATGTTAATAAATTTATCTAATCTCAATTTATTTATATTTGGGTTCTAATACCATTAGTGAAAAGTGGGCTTCTGAGTGTTCCACCATGACAGCAACAGTCACTTGCCTCTGACCACCCCGTTTGGGATAAAGTCGTGATAGTATGTTATGTTAAGTTAGTAAATGTATTACTCACTTCAATGAAAAAGAAGAAGATAGACAGATATCCTTTCCTACTTTTTATATGTATATCTAAGTTCAAAGGTCATTTTTTGCAATCCAGTACACCAGCTCAGTGTACACAGTCTCAAAATTAATACATCTAATGACAGAATCCACAAAAAAGCGGGAGGGTGTGGCAAAAACTCAAAAAAAGGTTAGGGCGTGGCGCTCAGAAAACAAAAAACTGACGGCGTCTCACAAAAATACAGATTGTTAGGAAGCAAGCAACGACAACTTTCCCTGTCTAATTTCCGTTTGAAGAGTTTTTTACTTGTTTGCTCGGGACGGCAAGGAAAACTTTATTAAGTAGTTTTAAGACTGGAATAAAACTAATGGGGACCTTTTCCGCCCTAACTTTCAGACGACAAGCGGAAATCTCAGAAAGAAAATATTTGCGTGACGAGACGTTAACAAATTGGGATGAAATGTTTGATGATATCTCTGGCGTAAATATTTTTTTGTAATTTATACAAATTCTCAGTTGGTTCAAATTATTTGAAAGGTTTGTGTTGCATGTTAAAATATACTCCCATTCATATTATCAAATTGTCATTTGGCACAAAAACATTTAGAGCTTTAGGTCTTTTAAAGGGTTCTAAAATGAATTTAAATAATTTTATTATTTCCGTATGATAAAAGTGGTTTTCTCTTAGATTCTCTGGAAATACAAAATGTGGATTCATAGGTGGTTTAACTTCGAAATGTCCTAGGTTTGATGAAAGGTCGAATCAATTATTATAACAATACCATCAGTTGAATAGGATGAAAAAGTAACCGCCGATTAGATCAAGCTGAGGTAGCAGTTTACGATCGCCATTGAAACTATCCCTTTGATCTTGAGAATTAATCAATAGTTAACTAGTAACTATCAAGTCTAGTGTTAATAGTGAACGTTTGTTACGCAGCAAAACAATGCACGTATTGTAAAACAAACAGGAGTATCCGAATAACAGATCCGTTGTCCACCGCATACAGTGACAGCTTTGGATTGAGCACTCCCGGAACATTCGGTAAAGGAAATTCCATGTCGAGCTTGTAACTATACTACAACAACTGGAGTTCGCAAGACTCACTTGCAGTATCGATTTTAATCTCGATTAAGCCTGTAACGACCCCCCTCTCACCATCTCTCACCAACTTTACATGTTAAAGAGTTTAAGAACTTTTACTACCCAAATCAATATGAATAAACATATCGATATAAATCATCAATAATTAAAATAGATACATGATCGAACATGTAACTTGAAGATAAAATGGCCAAATGGTTGTGATCGTCTAATAGTGGTAAAACCGTCTACGTTGTGTTGTGTAAATAGTATTTATTACTGTAGTAACTCAATATTCTTTTATCAGGTATGTGAGTGCTAATTATGAGTTTGATTCGACATAATTAAGAACCTACTATACTACGTAAAATGTGAAATGTGAAATGTGAAATGTGAAAAAGACAGTGAAATTAGTAACTCTTCAGAAGTACCTAAGTAAATAAGAATAACGAGTTCAAAATGATTTGCTGAATTCGGAACCAAGTATATGTTATTATATGTATGTACCCAACAAATATTGATTATGATTTTAAATATAGTGCAGAACTTGATATTAGAATGAAAAGCTGATATTTAGAATCATTAAATATAGTTAAAAGAATCAAAATATTATAGGAAATTTCTCCAAAGGAGCATTCCCTTTGGAGGTAGTCATAACGAGCTCCACCCCGCTCCAGACCGCTGAAGGCCAACCAGCTCGCGCCTCCCCCCGAAATAGGATTGAGGATATTTGTAGTGACAGTCATAGACTGTGGTGTGACAATGTGTAAAACACAAAACACTGAATTTTAGGATTGTAGCAGGATGTCAAACCCAGCTCCAACGTAATTCATTCTGTAGATGAATCATCATTAATTAAAATGAAATAATTCAATATAAATCATTGGTAGCATAATACTTTATTCATTCTTGAGAATGTTTAACAAAAACCACCAATAAGTAAGACTCACACTTAAATATCAAATTGAAATTCTAGCTAACAATGAATCTACTCATGAAAACAATTATTACTTTTTGTATTGTATTTATTTACAAGTCTTTATTGGATAGATTTAATCTGAAAAAATGTAAATCTCAGTTTTAAATAGTGTAGGCTAAGGTGCGTTCCGTTACAAGCCATTGCCACCAATTTTCTATAACAGTTCAAAATTAGGCGGAAAGCAGACAATAATGAATAGCAGTTTTTAACTATCCAAAAAGTTTAGCTGTGCTGTAAAAAGGGCATAAAACATAAATATATGTTTAGGAGAGCTAACGGGCAGACTAAGATGACAGTGATAGATGGTAGTATATTCTGTCTTGAACTGCGAAAGTAATGGTAGCATTTTAGGTAGCACCTTTAATAATGCTTGAGATGAATTCTCAGAGTTGTCAGACTTAGGACAAATCTGGTGGTGATTATTTAGTTATATAGTTTAGTTAGCTAGTGGTGGTGGGGTTTTAGACATCCTTCCCCCTGATTGCGAAGAACCTACGTTAGATTACGACGGGAGACTGTGTTTTTGGCATAATTATTTTATTGGTGCATTTATACTACAATTCTTCAATTGATTTGGTGAAAGATACGAGCCTACTTACTTAAATAAAAACAACAAAGAGAGTTTTTACATTGAAGTCAAAATTATAATAAGAGGGTATTCCAATAACTACGACACGAATGGCGTAGTGCGCTGTAGCACGGATCCTTGCCTCGAATTCTGTAGTGTCCGGGAATCTTTTCGGAATTGACTCTGGTCTGGGTGTGCTGGGAGACGCCCCTGGCTTATTTCCTTGTGTGGTACCTCGTAACACAGGGATATTAATCCCTACTTCGAGACCATTACAAGAGGTGTGTTGTCTAGCGCATATTTATTTATTTAAACTAAATATGAGAATAACAAGTTTAGTTTGTTTATCATTAGTTACTTTCGGGAACCGATTACTTGTCCGAAATTTACTTGTTCGATTTTCATTTGACCGAAAACGTTTGACCGACGTCTTTTTTGCTATCTGTTTTGTTTGCCATATTTTCAAACCAACGAAATATCATTTGATATAAGTATCATTTTACCGAACCACGTTTCACCTATTTTCAAAATAACTTTTTACTACTGGCCGAAGTCTCTCTTACACTTTTTTCATTTGCCAGATGTTTTATTTGTCATACTTTTACTTCACCGAATATTGAATCGAAGCGAGCACGGCTGCATTAAGGTAAGCTGGCTTGGATCCGAAATAGGTAGATCCCGACTTGCCGTGGTCATCTCGCCGTGATACTAGTCTGCCCTACACTAGTGTTATTCAAAAGCCGGAGGCGCGGAGTGAGAGCAGCGAGCGTGGGTGCCTGAGACTATCGCAAGGGCGAAAGGGCTGCACTTCCCGCAACGCCGGAAAAGAGGCAATCCTCATGCATGCATGCCTGTTTGCATGCTTGCTTGCATGCCTGCCTGCATGCTTACATGCTTGTTTGCATGCCTGTTTTGCATGCTTGCTTGGTTGCATGCCTGCTTGCATGTTTGCATGCTTGCTTGCATACCTGCTTGCAAGCTTGCATGCTTACTTGCATGCTTGCTTTCATACATGCTTGCAAGCTTGCATGCTTGCTTTCATGCCTGCTTGTATGCTTGATTGCATGCCTGCTTGCATGCTTGCTTGCATACCTGCTTGCAAGCTTGCATGCTTGCTTTCATGCCTGCTTGTATGCTTGCCTGCTTGCTTGCATGCCTGCTTGATTAAAAACAACAGCAATGATTATAATCGGGAATAGTGTGCTCAAATGTTTCGAGGCGTTTGGTGAAATGAAAATTTGGCAAATAAAACAGTGGTGTAATGAATGTTCGGCAACATATTGTTATTTCGGCCAAGCATAACTTTGGTAAAAAGTATTTCAACCAAGTGAAACGTAGGAGTAACCAAAAAAAATGAAATGATAGTCGGTCAACTAATACAAATGCAAACGTGCTTTCGACGAAGTGTAAAAAGACGAAACGAAAATAGTCGAAAAGTTTTCGGTCTAATGAAATTCGGTCATAAAAAATTCGAACTTTAGATAGGTAACCGTTACCTGTATATAAACTACGACAGTTGACTTTAGAAATTTGTATGCTATTTTCGGTTCCATTTTTAACTGTACCTTATCCCGTCCAAAAACGTCAACGCTTTCAACGCAGACGCTAGCGGCTATCATTGATGTATGTATGTATACTCGTGGTAGATAAACAGGAGACAAATATGTTACAGTCAGAAGCAGATACAACATTTTTCATTGTTCGCAATTCAAGTTGTATTAAGTTGGTTACTTTGGTCATCATCAAGGATTATAAAAAAACCCTAATCATTGTTCCAGTACGAAACCCGAGCCTTCAACAACACGGGCATCTCGGTGACGAACAGCACGTGCAACTCCCGCGCATGCGTGATCACCGTCAGGCCGGAGAGCGGCACGGCCAAGTACACCTGTGAGGTCTCCAGCGAGGGACCAAGGTTCGCTGTTGACAGGAGGTCACATAATATGACTTTGTCTGGTAAGTCCTTGAAACATTTTTTTTAGAGAAATAATAAACTAAGCAACTAAAAATACTGAAATGCGCCCCTGATAAGAAAGAAAGAAATATAAGATAGTATTTTTGGTGGTTAGGTATGTCGCTCCATTAAACTATCCATTTTTATTTATGCTGCACGGAAAAATTTTATATAGTATATATTTCAGTTGGTGAAAAAGAAACTATATTTTTTTAGATATGTACCTACTATTTAGAAATTTCAATTATATTTTTAAAAATCCAATAATTTTATTTTATTTAAAATTATATTTGAACAAATTTACAAGGTGAGGGTAGATGGAGCTGTTGGAAGAGAAAGGGTTTCTTCCTTCCTCTTCCAACGTACTTAGAAATGGTCAGGTCAAGAGTCCCCATAATCGACGAGCTTGTATGAAAGGATTAATGAGAGTGGAAGAAGCGCAAGAGGTGTGTCAGGACCGTAGCAAGTGGAAAGATGAGGTCTCTGCCTACCCCGTTGGGAAAAAGGCGTGATGGTATGTGTGTAAAATAAAATATTTAAATGTTTTCAGACAAAGTTTAATCAGACAACGTATTTTTCGTAAGTGATCCTCAAAAAAGGGGTTTTTTGATTTTTAAAATTTTATATTAGAAACTTTCTACATCGCCTAGTGATTGCCATTATTATATTCCTTACAGTATAAATAAATATCATGTTCTGCGTACCGCTTTTGCGACCGTGAATAAGTGTACGGACCAAAGCCAGAGGATAAATTTTTTTTTTGCTGTGGCAACACTACGGCTAACAGCTGATCTTGACTTGTCCCGTATTTTAATTTGATTTAAACCTTTAAATAACTAATTTATGGCCCAATTAGTCGTCGTAAACAATCATTATAGTTACCTACGTGTTAATTAGTGTTTTTAATGCGAAATAAGTTTATATTTGGTGATTTATCGGTGCCGACAGTGAGTGTCAGTTAACCATTCAAATACTTGTGTGAATCATTGTTCTCTCTTTAGAAGGTATTGTATTGTATGTTTAATCATACATGCTTTTTATGACTTTTATTAAGTAGTTATATACTCGAATTGTCTGACTCTGATTGTCAGAAACGCGAAGAGGTTAGAATACAAAAATTAATCTTGTTCTAAATACGCAACCTCTTGATTGTTTTAAACAGCACTTTGGTATCAACACCGTTGTTTGTTTTTTTATATTATTTTATCGATATTACCATGATGACCCGCGCTGCCTCATCTCGCCAGCTGGAGCTGACTTTGCAGGAATTAAAGGCATCCAAAGAGTTGGTAAAACAATTGCATTTGGAAAGAGATGACAATGAGAGGGAATTGTTGGAGGCGTTGAGTAGGAATACTTTGTTTAAAAAAGACATGGCTGAGATGCATGATAGGTATTTATTAGTACTAGATGAGCGGGATCGGTTACAAACAATAGTAGATGGGTTTGGTGACTGCAGTGAAGAATATGTCCAATGCCTTAAACGGATTACAATGCTTGAACAAGAGTTAAAAGAGGCCCACCACCTAATATCTTCCATGGAGACTGAGAAACTACACACCGTTGACACCCAAAACCAAAGTTTGTTCGATGAGTTAGTTCTTAGTATGCCCAGCCTGGTTTCTGCTGCACATTTCTCAATCCCCACTGTAGCTCATGATTTGGCGAGTACTGATTTGATTGAGTCCAATGCTCCAGGGGGTATAGCAAAGTGCAGCAAAACGAATTCAAAAATTATGTTAGAAAAAGCTAATTTATTAAGAAAACTCAAAAACTGATTAAAAGTCAGAAATTGATGAATAAAAATGTGAAATATATTAAGGAACGCCGAAGATTAGGTGATGAACTGGATATTTATTCTATAATGATAGACAATAATTTAACTGAGCATGACAATGATGTGAAAGTATTACAATCAGAAATATCTAGTCTTAAGGAAAATCTGAGACGTTTATCTGACAGATACTCAATAACTAAAAAAGAAAATGAGGAACATATTTTGGCCCTGACTAAACTCTTGTGCAACCCGGACTCAGTTTCCAGCAGTAGTGATTGCCACACTGTTACTCAGTCAGAATGTGAATCCTCTATTCTCAACTCCTCTTCTTCAGAATCAGCCACCAACATTTCCATCCCTGATACATGCCCTGTCACAAACACTGTTAATAAACTAAATTGCAACATTGTTATGTTTAGTGATGACATTGGAAAAAGTATAGGCCATATTTTATTTAATAGTCTGGGTAAGTCAGTAATAAATCACTGTTCACCGGGTGCCTCATACTGTGATATAATTCAGAAAATTGCTGATTATAGTTTCAGCCCCAATTCAACCCTGGTTATTTTAATTGGAAACCGAGGTACTGTGAACAAAACCCAAATGAAAAAACAGTGTAATACTTTATGTTCATTACTTAATGTCAATAAAATAGTGATGTTCACATTGCCTTACAGTAGGGGTCTGTCACAAGCAGAAAATGAAAAAAGGTATAAAATCAATATGACACTTGATACTGTGACATTCTCAAATAATTTAATTAATCTAATTGACATCAATCCTATTATTAATAATAATATGTACCTGACGAAAGGTAGATTTCATTTATCAAATTCTTATAAACGACAGATAGCTATGTCGCTATCTTATTTTTTATGATTTCAGCCAATCACTTGGCTAACTACTCTGCTTTTATTGAGCAGAATGCCGTTGTACCACAGACTTTGGAACTTGTTCCAAATAATTTAAATTAGTTATAGAGACAACAGAGGTAAACTCTTGCAAATTGTTGACAAGAGAGAAGCCCCAAAATAATTTTATAAACTTTGTGCATCAAAACATGCAAGGCTTCTCTGGCAAAGAATTAGAAGACAAAAATTTGTGGTCATAGTAGGAATAATCTGCTCCTCTGCTCAAATAATGTATTTTTATTGTTCTTTTGACTGTACTCTGAATTAATTTGTTGTAAAACAAAACAAAGTTCAAAAGAGTAACTATCGAGTTTCTTGCCGGAGTCTTCTCGATAAGAAGCAACTTCCGAACCGGTGGTAGATTCGCATTATGTTTATTTAGTATATGTACTATTATTGTATTATTTTATTTACGTCTATTATCGTTTATATATATTTTTTGTGAATTTTGACATTTCATAAGTGCTGCTTTGTAAAAGCCTAAGTGAATAAATGATTTTTTACTTTACTTACTTTTACTTTTAAAAATTCGGCCTGATCCTTAGGTCTCAAGCGAGACTTGAACCTGCCCCGCTCGAAGTATACGGGCCACCAGATAAAAAAAATGAAAGAAGGGGTCACCATAGCCTATGGATACAGACACTAAATGACACTAACTCTATCACCCACCTTGCTGCCTCCTTAAGAGCCACTTTAAATCCCTCTTGCAGAACTCCATGCATTAGCTCAATAGGTAACAACTGGAACCACATTTTCTCCCGTATCCACAAACGCTAATCAAAAGATGAGGACACCTCAAATTGATGCTGCCCTGTCACATGTCAATAGTAATGAAAGGGACAGCTATACATGTAAGGACTGCTCAGCTTTGATTGACGTTTCTAGATTCGGGCGTTAGAGGTTTTCTTTCTTGTTAAAAAAAACGTTATTCGATTATTATCAAGAGTATAATTACCTCTTAAAAAAGGTATTATTAGTAATATTTTATCAGATTTTGGCAGAAAATATTATTACTTCTTACCTACTGACTTCACGTCTTTTCGCAAAATTATTCTGTTATTGGCCTTAAATTATTTGATTAGTAAGGCTTACCTACTCTGAGTAACAGTGCGTGATAGATGAAAAATGTTTACTAACCATTTCCAGAAAATTTGTTCTTGTTATATATAATTAAAATCGAATCAAGCTCAAAAATTCAATTTAGCATATCTCAATTGCGTCGAATTCCAAGACGTCATTATTCATCGGGAAGTTTCTCTGAATTCAGACAAAACAAAAATCAACCTTCAAACATTTTTTTCTTCTTTCACTCTTATTACGAAGCAGAATTTCCGAACAACTAATTTCATTATTCTCGCCACATGAAAACCTCAATTTTTACCTTATAAGATTCGATACCGAAAATATTTGTTTAAAACTGGGTCAGACAAGGTTAAAGACGTTTCCATGTATCTTTCGATTTCTAATATCTTTTGCTTCGTTCAAACTTTCGTTTAGTGTTGTATAAAGCGGTACTATCGGTATTCTGGACATGTACTGCTGCAAATCCTGTTAGGCAGGATTAATAGCAGCAGAAACCCTGAGTAATCACGCCAGGTAGTTTCGGACGAGCTAAAATATGTTAGTACCTGCACTGAATTTAATTAGATGGGAGAACATAGAGTTGTTTACGGGCTTCCGATAGAAGATCGAATATCGATTGGTAATATCAGGATGGAAAATACGTTATTTTCAGTCGTTTAAATCACGATACTTAGTTAAATTGTATTATTGCGTAGCTACTCTGTAACTTCTAAGTTACGAAGTTGTATTTGGAAGTTGCTTTTCGTGATAATATGACCTGGCAGTTAATTATTCGAAATAATGTTAGTTATCTCAACCAAGAATCATTGTTCCAGTTCAAATAATGTAGCATAGTATGGTTCTAATTTAAAACAAGCTCTGAAGCGTTTTTTCAGCCCTGATGGCCGTGGTATCAGTAATGGTCTAGAATGGAGAATTGTTTTTTTGATTGACTCGCAGCTCAGCAAACGGGTTCACTCTCAATGCGCCAAGACAATAAATAAATATAAATAAATAAATATGCGCCAAACAACACACCTCTTGTAATGGTCTCGAAGTAGGGATTAATATATCCCTGTGTTACGAGTTACCACACAAGGAAATAAGCCAGGGACGTCTCCCAGCACACCCAGACCAGAGTCAGTTCAGAAAAGATCGTTTCCTGAGTTGACCCGACCGGGAATTGAACCCAGGACATTACGGAATCCAAGGCGAGGAACCGTGCTGCAGCGCACTACTCCAATCGTGTCGTCAACAATTTTTTTTTTTTTATTTCCATTCAATGAAGGCAAAGAATTGAAACCGGTATGTTCTTGCAAAAGCTTTCCGTGTGGTAGAAACAGTAATTTTACTCATGATAATCAAAATTTTACAACACTATTCTTCTTCTCTTAGAAGAAAAAAATATTGCCAGTATTGTTATGAAGCAGGTTATATCCTTGACTTTAATTTAGTTTGCTTTCTGACGACTATAGAGTAATTTTTGGTATCATACACGTCGTCTATAAGGCTTCAGACACGCCTAAAGGTTTATTTAAACGTGGTTTGTATCTATGTTACCTGATTCTGGTTTGTTATATCTGAAATAGGAATCGAGAGTGATAAAAGCAAAATAGATTTGGGGGCATAGCCATATCGTACGACTATCCCTAGATAGTTATTTAATCGCAATTTCACTTGTATTTGTAACGTTAGATGATATTAATAGGCGTTTCTGCTGAGTATCTTGCTGGTTCTTCTCAGTTAAAACCACCTTCCAATGTAAATAAATAAATAGCATTTAGCAGTTTAATAAAAAAAAACAAAAAAAAAAAATAAGGCGATTTATAAGTTTTAAAAGTTTTACAAGTATTTACTTGTAAAACTTTTAAAACTTATTTTAATAGATTAAGATTTTGATAGATTGTGACCACCTGCAACCGGTTGCTATAAAACCGTATCCTGTCCTAAGTATGAAATAGAACTAATATTTGTATTTACAAATATTAGTTCTATTTCATACTTTTCTCTGAAAAACACTACCTAATACTTTCGGGGTCATGAAGGTAAGCTGGGATGTTAGTTGGTCCCGGTTACATATCCCGTCCAGAACACTGTGATCATAGGACAGGATACGGTTTTATAGCAACCGGTTGCAGGTGGTCACAATCTATCAAAATCCTACGACTTTTAAGAGCCTATTTGTACACCTTTCAAGTCGGTATTTCAGAACTTTTCTGCTAAACTGTCATCAATTAATGATGATGATATTTTTGTTAGTGTTAGTTTAGTCCGTTTACTAAAATTCTGAAGGTTTTCAGTTGCAATGTAAACAACTGTAAAAAACTGACTAACTGCTGCTTTGTTTTTCCGTTATACATATCCTACTAATACTACTAATATTATAAATGCAAAACTTTGTGAGGTGAGGATGTATGTGTGTGTGTAATTGTGTATGTTTGTTATTCTTTCACGCAAAAACCACAGAGCGGGTGAAGATGAAACTTTACAGTAATACAGTTTATACATCAGAATAACACATAGGCTACAATTGGTAAAGATTTTATGCAATTTGGCCATAATATATAACGATAAGTATCGAAAGTCGGAAAAATTCCTGCCCGCTGGGAGCCATCTTGGCGTGCGCTGCCTAAACCGTTGGAGTTCACAAAGATTATGTACCGTAGGATTGTTTTCGCGGGCAAAAGCTAGTACTTAATAAAATTATAATGTAGATTCATTTTTAACTGTTTATTGGAATACACTATTCGAAAGTTCTATCATGTGCTATATTTGAACAAAATTATTTGATACTTTGAGTTTTGTTCCAGTTCTCCCAGAATACGACCCGTTGATCACGGGCCTGCCAACGATGGTGCAGGTGGGGGAGCAGGCCCTGGTGAACTGCACGTCGGACTACTCCCTGCCGGAGGCCACCATCGACTGGTTTGTCGATTCGGAGCCGCAGGAGGTAAGGTTTCTTTTTTAGGTTAAAAGTAAAAAATGAAACCATATAAACTTTTAAAGAGCACATAAGACAAGTTAATTACATGGTTTTTAAAATAAAACTATGACAGTGAATGGCCACAATGAGACTCTGCTTGTATTCAGTTTCAGAGGATGTTTTCCGGCAAGACACTCGATAGTTACTCGTTTCAATCTCGTCTTTACTAATACTATGAAGAGGAAAGATTTGTTTGTTTGTATTGAATAGGCTCCGAAACTACTGACTGATTTTAAAAAATATTTTACCAATATAAAGTTACATTATCAAGGAGTGACATAGGCTATCTTTTTTAATTTAGGCTATATTTTGACGGGAAAGAGAGTTTGCGCGGGCACAGCCGCTGACTGACGGCTAGTCTTATTATAAAAAAAAAAATACACAGTATTTTCAAAACAATGCATGACCAGAAGGGCAGACTATGCCTGAAATGAGCAGAACCGTTTGTCATTTTAAAATACTCTGCATTGTATAACTTCGCTTCAACAATTTTACTTTCATTTCTGATTTGAACTTGTGAAGAGGCAGTTCAATAATAGTTTGCGTAACTTAATCCAAATATTTTATACATTGACATTTCATAAATGATTTCTCTACTTTTTGAAGTCCTAGACTGGTAGTTAAGAGACAATTTCTATTGAGTTTATGAACTTTACTGTTTTTCTTAAAGATATACATATTTTTACGAAAATAACTACACGTGAAACACCTTGGGCAACTCACGTTAGCAATTTTATTCTGATATTCAATCAGTCTCATCACATCTGAGCTTCGGTTCGATCCAAAGATTATTCAAGAGCACTCAAACGTGTCCTAAATTGATGACGCGCGCTAATGACAGACGGTGCGACGTCATAGATGACGTCACTAACTGCGCTAACTTGCATTCACGATTTGGTCACTGTGAGAATAACTTCATACGGAAAGTAAGATTCATCAGTATGAAGTGAAGTATTTTTGTGAATAACTGCAGGATAAACACTATGTGGTAAAAAAAATTTCACTGTCGAGGTTATGTCGGATTCTTCTTCTTAGTCGGGCATTCTTGGCAGAGTGGTCGTGGCTGCTGATGGACAGGGTTGCGGCTCGCCGTCGCCGCTGGCTTCTATGGCAGCCGCACGTCGCGCGATGTCTCTACACTTTCGTCGACTTTGTGCGTTGCGAGTACACTGTACTGCGGTCGACTGCGTCGATTTCCTAATAAGGTCGATCCAGCGAGTCGGAGACCGGCCTCGTGCTCTCTTCCCCACAGTGTGGCCCTGTACTACAAGCCTCTCCATCGAGTCCTCGTTTCTGTAGATATGCCCAAAGAACTTCAGTATTCGTAGCTGCACAATCGACGATAACCTGTCTCGTATGTGAAGTTCTTTGAGGATGGAAACATTGCTGCGAAACACCGTCCAGGGTATTTTTAACAGACGTCTCCAACACCACATCTCCATTGCGTCGATTTTTTAGCGGTCTTGCTGTCTTAGTGACCAAGTGTCGGCTCCATTCAGAAAGATTGGAAAAACGAGGCACTTAGTCAGGCGAACTTTTGTGTTTTTGGTTATTCTCCTGTCTTTCCAAATCTTTCCCAGTCGCTCCACTGCCGATCTGGTAATGGCGCAACGACTGTCTGGTGATGTCGGCTTTCTACCGACTAAAACACATGAACTCGGATCGTGGATCGTGCGGTCCCGAGTTCAAATCTTGCCATAACCATCTTTGTGTTCGTTGTACTGACTAACTCTCCGGTGATGGAGAACATCGGTAAAAAACCAAATCAACCCGGATAATGGCGGAAGGCTCACCACCTGGTGGCATAATAAACTAATTGGATTCTGATGTAATGTGGGGACCGGGAGTACATAAGTTAAACGATGTATGACCAAGAAAGTATCAATTAATTATCAATAAATAGTTAAATAATAAGTTAGTTAATAGTTCAATTAATTTCTAACTATTGCACCATGAATATTGTCTTTTCACTCCTTCTATGGACACTTTCCACTACTCCTGATGTGGCTACTTCAATCTGTGACACCGATCTCCCGGCTCCGGCACATCATTATCTCTCATTTATCCGTCACCATCACTGGTCTAGGTCTCCAGCAGTTTTAGTTAATACGCATTTTGCAACGCTCACACCAACTCTTCCGTAATAGTTCAGCAATAATCACAATATTTCACTCAATTTACGAAACGTAAATAACTAGATAGTCTTGCTCAGCACTGCCCTAGAAGGCAGCACTGGGAAGGTCTCATGTAATGTGGGGACCGGGAGTACACAAGTTAAACGATGTATGTCCAAGAAAGTACGATTTATTTCTGACTAACTTTTTGAATACGTAACCTTATATAATTATATATACTTATATATAATTGGGGGAGGCGCATGACACACTACACTGATACCTCTGGTGACAAGTGGTTATTTTATTTTATTTATTTTATTAAGTTGTGGACATACTGACTTACAGTTAACCCAAAAACGCCAGTAATGTCAAAAATAATAATTACAAATTATAGAATACATGCAAATAAACCGAAAATAAGAATATAAATATCACAGTCAATAACAATAAAAACATATGTCAATCAAATACAATTAAAATACAATTTTATGCCTCTGTTGTGTGTTCTACTGTCAAACAAATTCTAAAAATGGGCTTCTGAGTGTTCTATTCACCATGATATAGTCGTTGGTATGTTATGTTATGTAGTTTAGAAATGAAAAGATCTTGCTCATGAATTGAAGTGAAAACCCGGCCGGGTCAATTCAGGAAACGATCTTTTCTGAATTGACTCAGGTCTGGGTGTGCTGGGAGACGCCCCTAGCTTATTTCCTTGTGTGGTACTTCGTAACACAGGGATTTAATAATCCCTACTTCGAGACCATTACAAGAGGTGTGTTGTCTGGCGCATATTTATTTTATTTATTTATAATTTCAATCAGTGAGAATCAGTATTTTACCAGTATAGCTATCAGTATAGCCGCAGTAAGTGCTGAAATTCCAAATCGGACTGCATCCCTGATGTTTGATATTGAAGTACGTCAACATGACGTGATGAGTGTGCATTCAGCTCAGTCAAATAGCCGATTGTTTGCAATGATGCTTCATTACACTTTAGACATTATACGGGTGAATGAGAATGTAATCAAAAATTTTTAACAAATAATGAGGTTAAAACATACAACTTAATCATGTTGTTGTTGTCACAGATAAGATTCACTTAAACACAAAAATACTAAGAAATCCGAAACAATCGTACACTTATGTGCAAAATTGTTGGACAAAGTAATAAAAAGTAACAATGTATCCACATTTTTCGCTTAGGATTGATATACTGTAGTTTATTCTGTTACCATAGGTTTAGGTCACGTAAGCTGTGTAGTTTTGTATGTGTGTAACCACTTGTATGCCTTTTAGTTCCATTTCTGCACTATGGAGGCGCTGTACCCAAATCCTATACAAATACTTAACTATAGACGCTAGCGCCTCTAGTAGGCTTAAACTCATTTTACTTGTACTGAATACAATTAATAATACATATTTAATATTACATGATACCAAACAATCTTACCAAAGAATAGACACCACTCGATTAACTTTAACGAACAGAACAAAACATCTACTTTCATATTTAATCTCGCAAAACACGAGCCACAATTGAGCCTCCAAGGCCTTCAGCTCGAAACCTTTCACCTCCCAATTTAACCGCAAAGGTAAGGCCGACAAAAGGCAGGGCGCAACAATCGAGGCGCACGGTAAAAATAGGCTAAGATTCGAAATGGTAGAAAATCGAACAGATCATAAGGCCTCCACAATCCGGGTGGCCATTAGCAGATCTGACGAATTTTTTTATTTTATTTTCGGGTTTCTATCTTTGTGTAGAAAAAAAGGGCATTATTAAATGCTAAAAATAAAAATTATCTTAGGAAGGGTGAAGTCAAAAATTTTACAGCTGTTTCAGAGAAAACCTTTCCTAACTTGTTAGCTCGGTGCGACTTTTAGTGCCGAACTGTCAGCCCCGAAGGCTAGGGCACTGCTTACACTATTGGGCTCATTTTGTGATCGTTTATTTCGAAATAAATATTTTTCTCTAAATGTAGCCTTCATTGTCACAGAGCAAAATTTTTAGTTCAAATCTCTGCACATTATAAAATTGTATTTGAAATGAAGAATAACTCAACATTTTCAAATATCTACAGTAACTTTAAATATTACAGCCATAGAAGATAACTTGGCCCCTTACTTAAACGGTGCCGTGGGTTCACATGGCGATTTCATTGCTTATAGGGAAGTTGCTTACAAGGAATTTCTCATAAAATAAATCGTCTACTGTCTTTGTAGGAAATATAATAGTGTAGGGTGACTGCATTTATCGGCTATTAATAATTCTGTAGGATAAACGATGAACATCTGTTTGTTTGCTATTTTTGAAAAACCTTTAAATTAAAATTGACGAATTGTAAATACCTTAATTCTACGTAAATTATATGACATGCGCAGTAGCATGTCTGTCGCATGATCAGTAGCATGTCATATAATGTTGCCTGCGTTATAAATAACGCCTGGTAATCAATGATAAACAAGAGTTTCAACGTCTCTCATTAATAAATAAGCGTAAACTCCTGATAAATAGCGATTGAAAGTTATTCTTAACAATGTGATTTTTTAACAGCAGCTTACAAAATGTAAACTAAGGAGCTTTAATCATCAGTTTACATACTTAATTTAACCTTAATAAAATAAATAAACATGCAATGCTTGCTGGTTTTGGTTGCAAATGCGAAAATTATGGTCCGCCTCGCTTTCTAGAACAAATTGAAGTTAAAATATTATTGTCATTAAAAAAATATTATCATTAACGTTATCAATATAAATGAAATAAGTTTGAAATAAATTTAAGCATGTATGAATTGACTGTACAAATCAGTCATGTGATTGCTTCACTGAAAACTTTAGCCCAACTTTTTTTAGCTTCTAAGATGGAAAATAATCACCCTATTTCGTCCACAGAGACCACATTGTCTATTGAGACTTATCCGAAACATTCAACAAAAGACAGACACTCCAGCGAGACTAAGACAAGTTTAATTTAGCAAGGCAAAGAAAGTATAGTGGGAAATATTTATTATACAACCAGATTTATTAGTTTGAAGAGCTTCCTAGAACAAAGCTCTACTATTCTAGAAATTAAATTAGTTTTCACTTTTGTGTTTATTCTTTTTTTAACATGCTTAGTCTGCCAGGGGCTTTACTACAGTCGCTTAAATCCAGTAAAGTATTTTTTCCGAAACTGAAGTGAATATGCCTAGTAGATGCGTTTGTGCCACGTACCTATCCGCTGACGGGTTACCTTTTTTCTATATTTTTGTTTGTCCTAATTTAATTTAGCATTGCGAGTTAGGCATACATTTTTGACATAATTGTTTTTTGGCATACTGTTTCAGTAAGCATAAATATAGTTTAGGCTGATGTTTTTTGCCCTAATTTTGATTTGCTTAAAGTTATAAGGAATATTATTTGTTTTTCTAATAGTTATTCATAGTTTTACAGTAGGTTAGGGTGCGGCGGAGAGTAAAAGTATGCCATGGTTAAATTATGACATAAAATTTTATGCATAAAAATAGGGAACTTCCGCTGACTGGCTGGAAATTAAAAATCATATTGTATTGCGGAATGCCCGCTACGCTCAGCTAGGGAATAAACTCGACAAGTTCCAAGGGTTTATAATAAGGCCCGAAATCTCTGTTGTTAGGACTTGCCAGCTTTTCAATTGCGTATGCAAACCGGGACCACGGGCGGTACCACAAACAAATATCAATTTTTAGCAACTTTTGTTTTTGCTGATGTTTTACCTTTAATTTTAAGGTTTTGCCTTTAACTATGTGAGAGTGAAGGGGAGTTAAATACTCACTCAACCCAAAGTTACAAAGTTAAATGTCGTTAGTCAGAAATTCAATATTCTCCAAACTACAACTTAGTTCACTGTAGTACTTATGCAAACAAATGACAAATCGATCGGAGTGTGAAACTTGCCAGCCATCGAACTGAATATTTAATAGGACTTTGACTTTGCTTCAAATAAAATAGGACTTCCAGACAAGTAAAAATATTTTATTTAAATACACGTTGTAAATACTTTTAGGACAAAATTTTATAACCATTCGCGGACTAAAACAGCTGGGGTTGACAACCAAAGGTTTTCATTTCTGAGTTGATCATTGCGCTCAGCAGCACTTGTATCGGCAATCTTATAAAAAATCTGTATTTTAACCAAACAATGTCGTCTACCAGACGGGTCCGTTAACCACAAGACTTGAGGTAACTCGAAAAATTAACCGTAATATTAAGGTGGTTATCAAAAAAAAAGTAAGGTTTTTCGGAATAGATTTAGCATTAATTTAAATCATAGATTTAGCATTAATAGAAGTCTTCACCACTGCGAACGCGTCCTCCTATCACTAAACCACACAAAATAGGCACGATCCTCAACGGAACTGCGCTGGTTAACTAAGCCAGTTAATATTTAACTTAACGGTACTTCCACACAACGACCCAGTTAAGCTGCACATAAGATTAAGCATTACTGTTGCTTGGAAATTGAGTTGTACTTTATGTTAATTTGCAGTTGCTAAATCGTTCTTACTTTTAAACGCCGGTTGAATAAACGTTCACGAAAAGAGATGTTCAAATATGCCAATAACTTTCCTCTAAAGGTGTAGCATCGTGGCCTAGGGGTTAAGCACCCCAACTCGGATCGTGGATCGTGTGGTCCCGAGTTCAAATCTGGCCAGGACCATCTTTGTATTAATTGTCTTTTCGACTAACTCTCCGTTGATGGAAAATGTCGATATAAAAGCAAAGGAACCCGGATAACGGCGAAAGGTTCACCACCTACCACGTTCGATTCCAATACGCTTCCTGAAAAGGGGGCTTCTGAGTGTTCCGTTCACGATGACAACAGTCACTTGCTTCTGACTAACCAGTTTAGGTATATATGTGACGGTAGGGTTCTGTTATTTTTCTAAACGTATAAATAATCCCGGTATATTTAAAGTTTTAATCATCTGAGTGCAATAATATAATGTTGACGACTTGTTTAGCTCTATGCTGAGAAGCGCCGTATATGACGTAAATGATCGTAGATTCGATGCATGCAACAGCACAAATTAATCGTGAATAAAACAGCAATTCATCTGTATCAATGTATGACTGCTATTATACTCGTATATTGCACTGTGTTACTATGATTTACAATTTACGTTTGAAATTAGAAAAAACCGGGTATTATCAATATTGGCCACGTTGGAATTCGACTACTCGAATACATTTACAGTTATTAGGTCTGTTGGTGAAATGGCAGGCATCCTGCCTTTAGCGTCGTTGGTCGTGGGTTTCCTCCCCACCCATGACAAACATTTATGTGACGAACATTTGCGTTTGATTTTATGATCGGACACTAATAAAACCAATCGAACGGTCAGTATTTTTTGTATACAAACAACAAACAAATATAGTCTTATTTGTCACACTGCTGGGCACAGGCCTCACCTCAACTATGAGGTGGTACGAGCCATACTCCAACACGCGGGCTCAGTGCGGATTGTTGGAGAGGTGAATGTAAGGCCAGTCATGAACCTTACCGTGAGATGTTATCAAGCCGCCTTTTAAGGCCTCTGGCTAGGCTTTACGACTGATATCTTGCGACGGCAGCCGGGACCAACGGGTCCGGGTTTAACAGCCTTCCAAAGCACGGAGATGCCCTAAAAACACATATTTTTGTATACAAACCTTAAAATTAAAGTTAATTGTAAAAATTACTGCATGCACACTAATTCAAAGCAATTACTGAACTTGTCAACCTCATATTGAAACCCGGACCCCGGACTATGAGAACAGTACCTACGTCTACCATGAGTTGCCACTTTAAATTAACGTGTATAATATATATATATATATATATATATATATATATATATATATGCGCCAGACTACTAGACAACTTTCTTCTTCTTCGTCTTAGCCGTTTATTCTTGGCAGAGTAGTCGTGGTCATGGGAGGTGCAGATTGCGTGGCTCGTCGTACTACCTCTCGCCACCTCTCTCTCCCCGATGCAGTGCGGACACACTGGTTGATAACTTTACCTATGTGTTAAAAGTGTAAAAAAGACAAATGAAACTAATTAATGTCGTCTCATTAAGGCTGCTTAACCACCAGAGATGAGCTATGGAGCTATGCTGCGAGGATGTGCAAGCTAAGCTACGAAACTATTGGACCGTTCTCACTGATGCTATGCTTTTTAACGGAGCAAGTAAGAAGTGCTATTAAGATTCGCTGCCTGGAAGATCTGTAACTAAGCACGCACAACACGCATCCATTCGTATCAAAACATAGCTTATTAGAACCTGTTACCACCAGTGCTATGGTAAATGGACCGATTGGTGGTTATTCAAACGCATCCACAGCAACATAGTACAGCACATATATGGTGGAAAAGCAGCCTAATAGTGCCGTGCGTCGCGCCTAAAACATTTAATCAACAAACAACAAGACTGTCAAATATGCAATAATTTGTTTTGTCTAAAAAACTCGTTGATGCGTCAAAATGACGACTTGTGAAAGAAGTCCCAGACAACTTCTGTGTGGATGTTATTTTTGCAAATTGTCATTGACTCCAACAACTAATTACGAACTGAACCTTTGAAGTGGCTACCTGTACTAATTTGCCTTATTCCACTTGTCTTAAATTAAAATTTAATATTCTGCGCTCTCAACCTAATGTAATAAGTATTTCTTAACCTTTGCTGAAGAACTTGAAATGAGTAAGAAAAATACTGAAAACTTTTGTTAATTTTCTACTCGTAAATGTAATTTAATTTGAGAAGTTGTCGTGTAGGCTTAGCGCAATAAATAGTATTTTTAATCGATTTAAGTTAAATAATAACTAAATTCTGATCCCTCATAAGTTTCGTTATATTTTTGTTGAATCAAAATATCGTCAAAATATGATATTACTGCGTATGAGGTGTTTTTCAAATACTTTGTACATACGAGTACGTGGGCAAAACAACTGAGGCCTTTCCTACAATCCGCTACCGTTTACGTTATAATCTTAAACATTGTGTGGAAACAATAATTTATTTACAGAGGAGACTATATACTCCGCTAAACAATTCGTCACAGTCAAAACAACACTCACTTACCTCCATAAACATAAAAATGCAATCAATAATTTAGACACCAATCTTGACTGTTTAGTGGGCTACGAGTATGTTTATAATGAAGGACTTCTTTTTTAACTCATATCCAAATTAATAAAAATCAAATTGCGAAGACAAAATTATCCTACGAGCCTTTGCGAATAAATTCACGGGAAGAACGTAGTTCGAATTAATTCATTAAAATCAAGTACCTCAAACAATCTCAAATACCTTTCTCAAATTCGGCTGTTACGTTCGACTTTCCTCCACAGTGGTACGAGGAATTTTCTGAGCCTGTGTTATAGGCTTATACGATACTGTTATCGGCATAGCAATAGATACTATCAGTGGCACAGCATATGATTTCTAAAGTAATGATAAATCATATATTTGCAATGGAACAGAGTTAGAACTATATTAGAATAGAACCTTGTGGAAATCGGGCCTTTTGGACAGTGGGACGGACTGAGCTGATTTAGATTTCAATTTAGAACCTTGTGTAACACCAGTACGCCTACCACAAGTTGCCAATATAAATTTACGTTATCGTAAAGTAAATAGTATAGTATAGTTAACGTAAAAAATTTACAACCCATCCGCATTAGTCTCGGGCGCATTATTCCGTAAGATAGAAACTCTGATAGAAGGCCTTCATGCTAGACCTGGTCGAATGCCTTAGTTACATCTAAGCAAACAGCTGAAATAATCTTTATTGCTTCTGTCAGGTATACAAGTTGGTAGTATTACTCACAAATGCTGCCCACAACATGAGCCCTGCTAGGGTGTGATATAAAGTACATGTACTTTTATTTTCCTAACATAACTATATTCTAAAAACATAGATAAGAAAAATGTCATCGTCGCAGACTCAAAGGAGAATAATGAATAAAGTTAAATAACGCTTCAGAAAGCGCCTAAACACTTTGGGAGTACAACGAAAAAAGCCACGCCATTTACTGAAACGCCTCTTTTGTCCGGACATCTATTAAATTCGTTTTTAATAACATTGCCAGTCTCATTATGTTTACGCGACTCAGGCCTGCGCGAGTGTAGAGTGGGGCAAAAGGTGTTTTCGTGACCGGGTAAGTTTTTTGTTCAAATTCGAGGGGGAATAATAGTCTTTTTTAGATTGATTGTATGCACGTTTTAGGCGTGATTTTGCTGGAAATCGTACCATAATGCGCATTTAAAGAGGAATGTGGATCCTTGATTTGATTTGTTTTTTTATAAAACAACAACAACAACATTTGTCAAAAACATGGTGTTACATGAAATGCAAGGTCTTAGTTGAAAATTGTACGTGCGCACGCTTTTGCCAATCAAGGCATACAAATGTTTCGAGGACAGACAGCTGATTATAAGAATAGCTAATTAATTGACAAAAAATATTTATATGTCTTAGAATAATAAATCGATGTCAGTCTTAAAAATAATACGTTCAATAACAATTATAATAAATAAAACAATTAACATTCATAAAAAAATAAAATAAAAGATTTGTTATTCAAGAATTCCGTAATAGCATAATAACTTTCTTCAGTTAGGAGATCCCATAACTTTCTTTTAAACAATGGTTCACTCAGTTCTATAAATGATTCAGGTAACTTAGTGTAAACAGTTGGAGCCATGCGGTAGACACTGATGTGCATAAGCCTAGTTTTTGTGACGCATGTCCAAAGTCTGTCATTACGCCTGTTCCGTAGCGTTAGCGTTTAACAATGCAAAATATTCTACACAAAGATTCTAGAAAAAATCGACCTTATCCTAGGACTCAAGCGGGATTCCAACCCGCGGGCTTCCACAATGATGGTGAATGGTGGCTGGTCTCCCAACTGAGCTAACGTTAACAGACCTGGAAAAGTCTAGGTAGTGTATTTTTCACCGGGTCTTCTCAGCAAGAAACAACCGCACCACCGCGTGGTAGAGTCGCATTATGTCTGTATACTGTGGTACTATCTAGTCAGAGGCTTAGAAAGGCGGCTTGATAACATCTGACAGTAAGGTTTGTCACTGGCCTTACATTCACCTCTCGAACAATCCGCACTGAGCCCGCGTGTTGGAGTATGCTCGTACCACCTCATAGTTGAGGTGAGGCCTGTGTCCAGCAGTGGGACGTATAAGACTGTATTTGAATTTGAACTGTGTATTTATATATCCATTATTATCCATATTACTATGGTAGTTATGTCTATTATTTAGCATATTTTGCTGTAAATTTGTCGATTTGAAGGTACTGATACAGCCTATTTAAATAAAGTTATTTGAGTTTGTTATAAAGCAAGCGCCTTTTCAATAAGTACTCGAAATAAATATGGTTGCAAATATTTGACTTTCGATCAAGATGAAACTAAATAACATTTTAAACTTTCTCGTTGCATTTTAACTAATTCTAACAAAAAAGGTTTTTGCAACGAAACAAAATTACGGTAAATTGTTTTACCTATTTTTCTCGATGTTTCGGCGACAATTGCATGTCACCGTGGTCACGAGCGGACTGGTCAACAGTTTTGTTTCGTTGCAAAAACCCATTTTTGTTAGTGAAAGATGAAACTAGCTAATTGGATGTGAATTTTTATTTTTTAGTATTTATCTATGCTCTATTTTCTACACAAAAATAAATCGCATTTTTCTGGTTCCTATTTTTGAGACGATTGTTTCAAAACTATATGGATATTTTATACTGTGATTTTTTCAAAACACTCAGAATTGATAATGCGCAACCCGAGGGCATCGTATCCGTGGTCCCTTCATTCCTAACAGTTGCCCTTTTGCTGTTTTTTCGTTCATTCTGAATGCCTTTGAGAGTGAAAAGCGACAATCGAGACTCCCAAGTGCAGGGTTCCGTGACCCCCAGCTACCCCCACTCGAGCTTTGTTCCCCTCAAAGCGCCTTAATTTTTACACGTCACTTGAATAACGATTTTCGCCATTTCGGGACTTTAACCCTCATCACATCAATTTACCTTCCCAATTATAGTCTTTTGGGTACTTAAAGTACCTACTTGGCCCTAAACAATAAACTTGTAATTGGTTAAAAAATAAAAAACTGTCGTAACCTTAGCTATTGATGTTCAACAAGCTTAAACTGTTATCAAGATAGAAAATTGAATAATAAATACAATTTTACTTATTTCTTATTGATTTTAGCATTTTACCATGCTTGTTTTCACTTCATTGTATTTTTGTAGGCCAAATGAATTGTTCCAGATTTTAATCTGATAATTGAATATGTTATTATTACATCCCAACCTGTAAATTACATACATCCCAAATTGTTTCAGAGTTTGGTAGCTTATTTACCGATGTTACAAACCAAAGCAATGTTTTTTGAATGATTTAATTTAATTAAATCCACTCATAGAAGTAATGTTCACTAATTATTGGAAAACAAACTGGTCAAATAGGTTAAAAAACATTACTGTAAAATATTTTTAGTAAATACAAAAAAAAAGTTTTATAATTACGTACATAAGTATCTTTTTTTTGTTAATAATTTCTCATCTGCTACTTTCCGATTTCTAAAGGGACTAAAATCTCCCCGCTGAAAGAATTAGCGAGCAAAGGTTAAATCACCGAAAACAACGCAGCACTTTTCAGCATCCTCTCTCCGTGTAATTTGCTGATTTTAAGATAAGTCATGTTCGTTATTGCACTCCATTTTCTGAACATTGGGAATGAAGATTGTGCACAATTCGTGGACGAAAAGAGGTACCAACGAATCTAAACGGAATACTTATGTTTTAATCTAATGGTTTTGACATTGTTTTATTTTAATTATTCTGACATCGTAATCAAGTATTTTGTTATTTTTATTCTTTTTTGTGACATTTTAGGTACTTAATTACCTATTGGATTGTGTTTTTTATTTTATATTTTTTTCTTGGTGTATTGTTTTATTTCTGACCATTAGTTTTATATTTTTCGACAATCACAATATGAATGCCTGCAATTTGACATGTAATTTTATAATGTAATTTTATATGAGAAATAAAATATCTATCTATCTATGGTTTGAGCTGTCTGCCTAGATACTAATCTGGAAATTCCACCTTACTTTAAACCATAGCTAAATAACACTGGGGTCGCGCTGTTAAATAAATAAATACATGTAAATATTTGCCAGACAACACACCACTTGTCATGGTCTCAAAGTAGGTATAAGTATCTCTGTGTTACGAGGTACCAGACAAGGAATTAAACCAGCGGCGTCTCCCAACACACCCAGACCCGAGAACCCGGGATGCAACGTAAGTCATAACGCGAAATCGTGCTATAGCGCACTACGCCAATCGTGTTGCCGAGTTGAATTTTATTGTGGTAGCATGATAAGTAGGGTAGCCAGAACTCATTGAGGAGCTGGTGTTTGGCCAGCTCGAGGAACTTTCTTTTCTTCTTACTAACTATACAAAAGATTTTCAGTAAAGTAATTACAGGTACGGCAACGCACGAGTAAAACCAATACTGTTGCAAATAACCACGACCCTTCAGGCGAGCGTTTTATAAAAAAGGTTATTCTTTTTCTGCCTCAGTTTTGTTACTGAACGAGCTGATATTCTGCCACCTTTGTTTTGTGATCAAGAAAGCGTCTGTTCGCAAGCATCATTGGCTGACGAGCTTTACCGTACCTAGTGAACAAGCAACTATTCCACGAATAGTGGAATATATTAAGGTTGATTAGACACTCGAGACTGCAGTTACTAATAGGCTATCGTACGCGACATTGTCTACAAACAATTTCATTTCAAATATTGAATTTTTAACTCTTATGTTACCTTCTTAAGTTTAAAGTTTTCTAATTCAATTTTTAGTTTCGTTATTACACTATATAAAATAATATTTCAGTAGGTACTCTAGGTTCGGCGGTTTCGGTTCTGTGTAGATCCATTTGATGTGAGTCAATCAGAAATCATAATTCTAAGAACATTTACTTGTTCAATTAATTTTCCATTGTTTCAACTTCACGTTCCACGATACCTGCTTTGTTATAAAAATTATTTGTTGTTTGTTTGTATATATTAGAGAAATATCTTCGCTCATTAGTGTAAGCGGATTCTGTTGTTGGAATTAAACTCATCATCAATTCGGAATGAGGCGAGTTTGTCTGAATCTTCAAGGTCAGTAATTGGAGTGGGGAAATTCGCCCTCCATTTTCAAGGAGTCTTCAATTTTAATAATTGTTTGTTTGACTTGTTTGTTATTTATTTCTTCTCTTGAACTGAATTAATTATGAACTTATTTAGCTTTTATGAATAGGTAAACTTTATGGTACTTCGCATAGTAATTATTGTTTTTAAATTTATATTAGGTACTAATTAGGTCTATTTTGAAATCCGTGGTGGCAAATTTAATCACTAATGTCAAAAAAAAACTAATTTCCCTTAAAATAGTTATGTTCAAAGTTGCAGTTTATATTTTCTCTCAATAAAACACAACAGAATATATTTTTCTGTAAATAATTACTATTTGGCCGCAGATTCCCTACAGTTTATGTTGCCAAGAATGTTCACAATCCTTATTTGACTTTCCACATTACTAGGACAGGCCAATATAAAAAGTAAACCGTCTTTATCATTTTGAACTAAACATAAATGAAACCGGTAAAACGCTTATACGTCAGAAAAGTGTTGTATAGCAGAAATCAGTGATAATAACACAGAAATTCCTTCGAAAGGAAGGCATTTTCAATTAATTCCATTTGGAGGGTTACCGCGGAGGTTGAACAAAAATGTTCGCTGCGAACATTTCTGATTTAATTATAATGCGAACTTGGTTTCACATTTTCTTACAAACTTTATTGTAATCCTCATGCAGATGCTGAATCATTATAATTAAAATAAAATGATTCCTCACTTTACTTACACGACATGTAAACCTACGAACACATCTGGGGTAGAGGCAAATTCTGGTGTTGTATGTCTTTTTAACAAATTCAGATTAAGTAGGTACCATTTTAACTTAAGAAGCATATGAAGCGTATGACTGGCCTGTTAGCGCAAGGCAGCGATCCCTTCTTTGGCGCCGGAGGTAGCCGGTTCGTTCCTAACCCATGGCAATCATCTATGTGACGAACATTTGTGTTTGGTGTCTGTCTTCGTGAAATTCAGCTTTAAAGTATGTTTTTTTAAATATTTAAGTATGTTTATCAGTCTCTGACACCTATAGTACAAGCTCTGCTTAGTTTAGGGTAAGATGATCTTGTTGAAATTGTCCTAGATGTTTATTTATAATGTTGCCAGTGGGATGATGTCCGAGAACATATTCCACGTATTTCGGAAACTAATATCCACCGGTACTAAGACGTCAATATTGAAATGTGCTTTCGAATTTTTCTATTATGGTCCGGCTTTGTCATCACCAACCCGCATTTAAGCCAATACTCATCAATAGTAGCGATGATTAGATTTTAATGATGAAAGCAGTGGTCCAGAAGTGGAATTGTATGATGAGCCCATCATTGTTTAAATATCTACACAGAAGTTATCATACAAATAGTGATCAAACATATTCATATGCAGCTTACATGTTAGTCCTGAGTAGGAATCAATTGTGAATCTAGCGGCGTCATGATAAGATTACTATAACCCAGAAAAAAGAATAAGTAAAATTACGGCCACCTAGTTATTAAAAAATTAAGCCAGCGTTTGGCAATTTTCCACGAAACGGTGTGATTTCCGTTATTGCTTCTTTCTTTGCCTTGAAGGGTTTCTTCGGTAAATTGATGACGTTTTCGATGATTAGCTCTTTTACAAAAAGCTTTTTGTAAACTTTCTGTGCTGCGATAACTACACACATCAAAAGTGTCTAGGGATCAACATATATTTTTGCAATAACTTTTCTCCGGATTGATATTAATTAAAATTTTCTTTAAGGATTCATCAAATAAAGTGTTTTCTTTTGTCTACAGTAACGATAAACCAAGTCACCTTTGCATTAATAAAGAAATTTGCCATTTTCTTAATAAAGGGATTTTTGACATTTGAACCACTAACATTAAAGTTCGAAAAAAAGACTGAAATAACAGTTTTCTTTAAAATTTTATTGGGTAACTTAAACAATTAATAATCCGTGTTTCTACCGCGAACACTAACAACACAAGAACATCGGTTTGGCATACTCAAAATGAGTTCATCCAAATCACGCTGTGGAATGGCCGCCCATGTTCGTTGCAACAACAAAAAAAGGTCTTCTTGCGACTGGATACCCACCATATTCGGCAGAGCTCTTCTCTGTAGCATATCCCATGCATGCTCAATCGGGTTCAAGTCTGGCGACTGAGCAGGCCAGGGCAGGACATTGATGTTAGCTGCGGCGAGAGTCTGTCTTACAACTCTTGCGGTGTGCGGTCGTGCATTATCATGCATTAACTGAAATAAGGGACCGATTTGCACTTGTAGAGGAACGATGACGTCTGATACAATCGTCTCAGCATACATTTGAGCGTTGAGGTTGCCTCTGATCCAAATCAACTCAGTTCTTCCGCCGATCCAAATACCCGCCCATACCATGATGGTTCCACCACTATAAGGATGGACTTCCTGGCAGGATTTTAATCGCTGTTGGCGTCCAGGGGTTCTCCAGTGTCGTATACGTCTTGTATCCGGTCTCATACCAAAACGAGACTCATCAGAAAAGCACACGAAACGCCATTGTTCTTCTGCCCAATTTCTGTGTTCAAGAGCCCATTGATATCGAATCCTACGATTGTGCATTGCTATAGGTGGTACCCTTAGCGGTCTTCGGGAATGAAGGTTCACTTCATGCAAGCGGTTTCTGACTGTTTGGTCGCTAATTAAGTTCCCTGAAGAGTGATGAAGCCTCACGGCTAACATCATGGCGGTTATTGTTGGAGCTCTTCGAGTTGTGATTTGAATGTATCGGTCTTGTCTCCGTGTGGTGCAGCGATACCGTCCTCCATGGCGCTCAGTCTGTCCAAAGTCGACTGATAACACTCTGACTTGTATTCAGAGCTAAAGCCACAGTACGTTGCCGGGAACCAGCTTCTATCATTCCCACGGCTCTGAGCATTTCTTCCCTGCTTAAATGACGTCGCCGCTCCATAATAACGTTGGTTTTAATCAGTAGTAGGGAAACAGTAGCACTAATAATGTCTTCAATGCGTTGTATGTTTTTATAGGGAAAATATTGACAGCTGATTTTCATCTTTTACTCGAATTTGATTGACAGTTCCTGTTTTAAATTATGAAATGCACCAAAAAGGATCCATATAAATTTATAAAATCATAAATTTATTACAAAGCCACATCTCAATCTCAAGAAATCCGCATAAAAATGCTTGATCCCTAGACACTTTTGATGTGTGTATTTATACGTAAGAGTAGCTTTTGCCAACGATTTCGTCCAAGGAGCTTAGCTTTTTCAACGTTTTAGCCTGTATGTATACATTTAATATCTGAAGTTTACTATATTTAATTGTATACAGCATTGATTGTCTTCTTCTTCGTGTCGATGATCCTTTGATTTTTGGCAACTATATTACCACTGCCCAGTCCTCCGCTACCTCGAGGTAGGTGGCTTCAAATAAGTAGTCACCTATAGGTAGGCACTGGAGGCAGGACTAAAACACTGACAGCATTGATGATACTGCGAAAGTATATAATTATCCTTAACATCCATCTACGTAATGCTGGTACATGCATAGAAATGATGATTTTTTGTATTTAATATCGTATAAAATGCAACGCTATTTACTCTAACATCGGTTATTGTTTTGTTTCACGCATAGATATTTACACGTAGAATTGTATTATAAAATTTACTTCAAATGAATTAACGGCCAAGTTGAATAAAATTAACATAAAATGTAACTGAACACGTAACCAATTACACAAATAAGAGCACCTCGATTCTAGGGAAACCGACGCATGTGATGGAAAATAAAATTGAACAAGAAATTCGAACCTGTGGTTTGGAATTTCTTTGGAATGGTTTTCCAGAATTTTAAAATACATTTTATTTCTGCATTCAAAAATTGTGCGATGAGGACTGTATGACCACATTTTGTCACGCATACCTACGGTTCTTTTTAATTGTTATTATATTTCTAAATAATGTTAATACGAGTATAATTTAAAGAAAACATGAGCCTATTAAAACGATAGCTTTGTGTTCGTTGATAACCACGAGTATTTCAGTAAAACAGAATTTGGTGACTAAAGATTATCTGGTGTGGACATCATTTTGAAAATAATTGATTTTCTAGAATGAACAATATACCTCTTTTGAATATTCATAACTGAATGAGTTAATTGAGTTGTGTAATTTTTTAAGAGTAGAGTATTTCATTGTTCGGAGCTTATGGTCAATATCTTGATCAGCGTCAAATATGATACATAACGGCGAATTTTCTATTGTTATCCGGGACAGGGAATCTGTTGATCACCACAAACTTCTGGATTTTGTGCAGAGCAAGAAGCTAATGATGCTCTCTTTCCAGGACCCAGTAATAACCGACACCACTCACGTCTCCGCTGCCGACAGCGAAGGCCTCCGCGCATCATGGCGGACGCTGCACGTCTACCCGGACGACTACGAGACGCATCGCGGCTACTTGTCGCTCCGCTGCCGCGCGACGTTGCCAACCCAGCCGCCGAACGTGCGTAGCATGTCCGTGCGGCTGTATGTGGCTAGTCGGCCGCATATATCGTCTTATATGTTTAGTAAAAACAGTGAGTATCTCTTGATGATAATAGATGCAAAGCAAGATATAAAATTTTAGTTCTAAGGTGTGTTTCCACCAGAGATGTGCAAGGATGCGTTGCAAGGAATGTGTTTGTTAGGAACCAATAGAATGGCGAAGCTATGTAAATGAAACAATAATATTGGTTCTCAACACACACATTACTCGGAACGTATCCTCGCACATCTCTGGTGAAAACGCACCCTTAGGGTCGCACTTTCCTATGCTTCTATCCTTTTCTATCACTCAGAACTGTCATTTACTAGAGCGAGAAAGAGAACAAGCGCCGAGCGCCTTGTCGGTTTTGCCGCGTGCGGTCGCATTCTGTTCTCTAAAAGGATAGAAGCATAAGAAGGTGCGACGCGATGCGGCCAAATGTAGCTCAACCTTTAGAGGTACCTTTCAGCTTATAGCTTGCAATATCTATAGAGACCAGCAGAGGTTGACGTGCTTTCTAGAGCACTAGGCCTCAATCTTCGAAATCAAGTTATAACTACAAACAATATATAAATTACGTATAACCATCCACTAAGTCAGTGTCAACTAGCGCAACTAAGTATTGCACAACTTTAAGTATTCAATTCTGTAGCATTCAATTCCATCAGGTCCACATTTTTGCTTGCCACTGCAGCAGTAAAACTACTTTTAGGAATATGTCAATAGTCCCAAAAATCCTGAATAATTAAAAACGGGTGTACAATCCTGGGGAGCTCGTCAAGAGCAACACGCCACGACGATCTCTAAAATAGAAATCGTCGTGGCGTGTTGCTCTTGGCTAGCCCCCCTGATCTTTTATTGAAGTTAAATTCGGCCGACCTTTAGAACTCTGGTGATTACTTCTCCCCCACAAAATTGAAACAAATGAAATCATCAACGTCTAAGTATTCCCTTCAGCAAGTCCTTACTCTAATGGAGCTGAGCAGCGGCGTGGATTACTCAATATAGCATATTAGTCTAAATTACGTTACCGAAAAAACGCGCTGAGAAACGAAGGGTGCGCTTATCGTAAAACCGAACGAAAGTGAGGTCTGGGGACGAGGGGTTCCGTCAACCTTTTTTTAATGTTTGTATTGTTCAGTACTCGCAAATAAAACTCTTATTCAAGACACTTAGAGGCATTTATTATTTATTTTAATATTTACAATACAGAAAGCAAACCATGGCGTTCATGTTTGCTGTTTGTCCAGCGAAGAGAGTCAGTCACCTCCTGTCACTCAAGTCCATTTAGAAGACTCTGCACTTGTACCTAGCCACGCATGACGTTACCTCATTTTAGGTTATCTTTACTGTGACTCATGTGCCACCTCATTTTAGGTTAAATCTTATTTGTGACTCATGTTTACTTCATACAGTCTGTATCACGTTTAATGCTATGGCTAAGTACATTACAAAAACTGAAAGCTTCAAATATAAAAGCACACAAACACATTAGCACACGCGGTTTGCCTGATGGCAAGCGTTACTGCAGCATGTGGACGCGTGCTACGTCACTGCGAATACCCTTCAAACCCCTCTTGAAGATCCACATTTTAAGCGTCCTTGGAAGCGCAATGGTGTATCCAGAGGTAGGATGAACTCCCAGTCGATGGCGAGTGGAATAGAAAGTGACCGGCATCATACCGAATAGTTCTTTAACAGAACCCGTTGTTTGAATGGTAGAAGAGCACTTAGGAGAATTTTTCAAATTATCAACTGAATCTTTTCTGCCCCAATGACCGTCAGTTCCTAGCACAAACTAAACATAATTACTCGCTAAGCTAATAAAAAACAATTACAACTCAACAAACAGTATACTTTAAATTTCTACCAAAGTTACAACTTTAGTATCTTCAAGGCCAGAGTGAATAGGCATTTTCTGGCTAAGCGTGTACTACCATCGGCCTCGTCAAACGCAAACCCATTTAAAAAAAGTTATGTTTTCAAATAAAAACAAAGTTACAAAATATTTTATTACCGCTGTTATTCCTACCAACTTTTTAATTTCATCCGTCCAACTTTAAAGCTGACTTATTGTGACGTATACTACAAAATCCAAAGGGTTCCTTTACGACGACGGAACCCTAATAAAATGGTCCCCTCCATGCCGTTTATTCCCAGTCCCCTTGAGCCTGGTTTCTAGAATATATCAGAGGTTATAAACCTTTCTAATATTATTTAAACGGCGAATATATTTGTGCGAGTGAGATTTCTTGAAAGGTCTTATTTGGGTTTTTTTTTGCGTAATTGCGAGTTAAACATGTGTTGTGAATCATTCAAGGTCGTGTAATATAAACCAGTTTATTGGTACTACTTATTAGATCCCAAACGCCTTGGTAGCCGAGTGGTTAACTGCTCGCACTGAAATCCAGACGTTCTGGGTTTAACGAACGCAAATTCAGCAAGCGATAAGTGGTAATGGAGGCTGCGTGCTTTGGTAAAACATAGAGCTTCTGTAAAGCAGGTATCAAAAACTAAAAAATTAAACAACACCTTTTTTGCCCTGGTTCCAAAGTAAGGTTCATGTTTTGGGAACTAGAAAGAATGAAAATAGGACAAACACCCAGAACATAATTTCATGTTTCACTCTCGAGAATCGAACCCACGATCCTTTGCGTCTCTAACAACTACACAAAACTTGTGGTCAAAATAAAAAACAACTGTAACAAAAATACACCATTCTTTCTTGAATTTTATCGGTCGTTTTCTAATTTATGAATTAAGGTAACGGTAAGGTATTTATGCATACTTATGATGACGGTGACAAAAGCGTCTACACCCTTATTTTGTTCAGCTTTTACTAGCTAGATAACATCAACCTTCGGGCTAGAAGCGTGCATGATAAATAACAATGCACCTTTCAGTCTGATTGTCAAGGTAGCTGTTGCAACGACACAGATGATAGCAGTTGCTTGATTTGATGACCACTATTGTTCGTTTTGCTGGCAACACCTAAGTTTTCCCTAGCCTAAGGCTGCCTTTCCACTGACAAGAGGCGGGGCAAAGGGGTGAAGCAAGAAGTAATGCGAAGCGAAGTTGTGTACTGTTGAAGCTGAACCGTATTCTGGTTTACCACCTCTTTCCCCATTACGCTTTACTGCTCCACGTATAAAATGTGTGATTTTTTGAACTACATAGTTCGAAAATCCCTGTTCAATGCAGTGGAGTGGAGTTTCAAAGCAGTCTTATTGTTCTAAATCTCCGCTCCGCTACCTCACGCGTTAGTGTACGGTCGCCAAAAAATATGTTCTACCACCCTACAGTTGAGATTCATATATGAACGTTATGAAACAACAAGGTAGGTTCCTCTTGCAATGACTTTGTAACAGTGACAATAGGTAAATCTTAACCACTACTAAATCCCACAGAAACTTTTGTCAAAACTGGTAAACCACTTTCTTGGTCGACCATGCATGCAGCCTAGCAGTGAAGAGATTCAGGCTGTAGTAGCCTCTAACCATCAGACGTTCCAAACACTTGCTTGCCACAGACGTTGAGAAAAAGAAGAAAAAAAGAAGAACTGTACCTGGTTCACTCTTGTTCACAATCTTATTGTTATGAAAAATGTGATCTAAGGAGAAGCTACAGAAGGAATTGTCTAAAATCCTCGGGTTTTAACGACTGGAAAACATGCATGTTTCTCTTGTTTTCTTTGACTTTTTTATTTTTTCGATCTGCTAATTATAAAAATAGAAGAGTAATGAGTTGTTCAAGCAGCAGGGATGTCCACCGCGAATGACAATGCTTATATGTTTTATAGTAGAATGGGACCGGTGGGATGGTATTTATTTTTAATCGTTTGCTTCCTTTTGTAGTGTAACATAATATTCCTTCTAAGCTGACCTAGATTTTAATTCCGTTCATGATTATAACGTCAGAGGTATTTAGTTATTCATAACCTGCCGAGCGGATAACAATCCGTGACGGCCCCACGTTTAGTGTTAAACACCTAGTTGTGGGCTGTTTTAGCTACGATATTATTTTTTTGGTTAATGTTATATTGTTTACATTGGTTTTAGCAAAATCCGGAAAAATTAAGTCTCAAAACATTGACTAAGCAATCAATATCCATAAAAAAAACTCATTCGTTGCTGACTAGACGTACTCGTAACAAGCTACTCCGCGTAGAAAGCTGAAAGTCGGCATGTAGGATCCTCGGGGGAGAGTGGTGAAATTCAGTATAATTTTATTGATCTTCCATGAGGATTGACGATGTACAAACTCCTTGGTCCAACATTTTAGCTCACATGTCCCGCACGGCATCAGTTTGAAAACAGGCTTGAAAGACATATTATAGCTCGGTCAGTGAACTCTTAAGCCTAGGATTAGTAGGATAGTAGTATATTACGAAAACAGATTTTTTAAAATAAATATTGCTTTTTACTAAAGAACAATGGACTGAAAGATTATTCCACTCGAAAAGTACAATGTTTATAATATATTTACTTCAAAAATGAAAACAAAACTTTAATTTAATCTATTCATGTTAAATTATTTATTCATATAAAAACTAATCATTAAATAATTCAAATCAAAATGAGAAGTGAGTTTCGCATTTATTTTGGTTATTTACAATATTGAATGTTGACCTTTGACAGTGAGAGTCTACTCATAACTGATCTCAGCTAAGTTATTAAAAAGTTCAAGTAGTTTAATTAGAACAAGAGTTTCACAGAACAAACGCCTGTAGTTCTGAAACAAAACCACGTTTTCAATTAAGGAAAAGCACCTGAACTTAGATTTAATAAAAACCAGCAGTAAAACTTAAACCACTTATCGACTTGGACTTTCCTTAAGAATAGACGCTTAGAAAATCCGTTCTGACTCACATTAGAAAGAATGAAATGCAAGATTCAACTGAACAAGTGCGAGCGAGATAACAGGATAAATCAGGAACTAAAAGGGAATAAGGCGGGAAAAAGGAATGTCGAATTTATTACGTAAATGAGTTTTAAACGACGCCGCGCCAAGTCTTGCAAGTTACGTACCTTCGCAGACGAGGGCTACATCTGTTAGTATCGATTAGAATCTTAATAAGACGGATGAAATAGTTTGAAGATTGAACTTACTGTTAGAGGAAAACTTTCATGCAGTTTATTACAAACTTTGACAACTATTTGCTGAACAGAACTATTCCAAGGATGATAGAGAAATTCAACCTGATCCTAGGGACTCAAGCGGGATCCCGCGACCTTCCACAATCCAGGTGGCTGCTCTTCCAACTGAACCACCGAGGCGATAAATAGACCTGGCGAATTTATCTAGTTTATTTTTCGTTGTAAGCCAACGATGTTTTATCAATGTATAAGGCAAGCGCCTTTAACACCCGAAAGAAATGTTGTTGCAAATATGTATTTGACTTTCTATTAAGATGAAAGTAGCAGTATGACAAGTGAAATTTTGTTTTTAGCATTTAACAATGCACTTTTTTCTACACAAACATAGAAACTAGAAAAAATCTACCTGATTCCTATAAATTAGTGCATGTTGAAGCCATGTAATGGCAGGGCAATTATGTTAAAGCCAGCAAGTAGGAGGCTGAAGCTGCTTTTTCACCACATATGTGCTATGCTGCGAGGATGTGTAAGCTAAGCTACTAAGCTATAAGACCATTCCCACTAATGCTATGCTATGTAACGGAACACGTAAGGTATGCTACGAAGATGCGCTACCGCAAGGAAGCTGTGCGAGGAAGATGCGCAGCTCGAGTTATGCGATGTATCGACAGCAGGAAAAGCACGCACAGCACGCATCCATAGCATACATCCACAGAACGCATACTTTTATGTAAAAAAATAAAGCTTTCAACCCATTTCCACCCTTTTTTGCGTCAGGAAATGCATTTAGGCATTCCCAGAGCCCTGGGTTCCGGACACCTGGAATATGTGGGACTCGGAACTCCTGGGAAAACAGAGACCCCTACCCACTAAAACCTGACGGTGGTCATCTTCGGCGCAGAATTGAAGGGACCCGGGATCCCCAACAAGGGATTGACTCCTCGCAGGACCCTTTGGCGCGCAAGACCGCCTGGCAGCCAGCCTCGGGAGGAGCAAGCTCAACTCCACGATAACACAGATCACAGTGTCCGAAGACACGCGTTACCGTCATCCTCGGGATCGCTAACCGAAACACACGCAGGCCCCGCGTGCGCTTCGTGACCCCAAGGGCCCTTTTAGTCGCCTCTTACGACAGGCAGGGAAACCTAGGTAGTACTATCTTCCCATTTCCACCTGGGCTATGCTTTGTGAGAAACAATGCGGTTGATATCAACCACATCCATAGCTAAAGTGGAAAAACACTCAACGCATGGGTTTTGATTCAACGGCGTAAGCAAACAAGTATTGATGGACCGCCTGATGGTAGTCTTTCTAAGGATCTTTGTATAGTCAGCAAGAAGAAATCAGGTCGGTTTAGTTTTAGCACCTTTTTGCCCATACTAAAAGCGTCAATAGGGGATCTTTTTGCGCTATGTACCCTGCTTTCTGCTATGGGTACTTCAACTTACTTACCTGCTAAACTAAACAGCGATTGAACCCTATGAATCTTCTCATTACTGATTTGATCTTGTAGAACAAGCGGAAATTATTATACCTTCACAAAATATTTTTTTCGATGTTCGCAGAAACAAAACCATTCCCCAATTGAGAAATCAATACAATAATCTTACTTATATTTGGTACTCTTTCATTATTATAGATAATATACTTAACATTTGTCGTGTATACAGAGTTATTTAAAAAACATCAACAACCTCGCAAGACTAGTTATTTACCATCATACACAACAACATTTGTTCCACGACTTTTGATAATTTGACACATTTTACTTTCATACAAAAATAAATATCAATTTAATTTTACGTCTGAATGTTCTTATCTCTATGCGCATGGCATCGCAAAAATAAGGAAAACAAACCCTTCTGAATCACGTAGTGTGAATCCGAATCACTTACTATGTACTTCATATCACTATCAGCTGAATCGCGCGCGAATGTCGCGCGCGTCGTTATTTTCGTTTATGAATGGAACATAGACTTACAAATGTCACGACAGTACAGAAAAGCTTTTAAAATATTTTTTATTTATTGTATTGAGTTATGATAAAACCCATAGAACAAATGTTGTTGTGTATAATGGTAGCTATCTAGTCTTGCACGGTTGTTGCTGTTTCATCAATAACCCTGTATTTTTAAGCATAATTTGAAATAAAGCATACAAATAAAAGGTAAAATTGATGAGTATTGGCCACAACGCTGGCCAAATGTGAATTGGAGATCACACAACTGAGCTGTGTTCCAAAAAATCCGAAAACACATTTTACCTGACCGAGGATCTGCGGATTTAAAGTCAACCTCTCTTACCACTCGCCCACAAAAGGCGTTACTAATCCACTGTAGCGATGACTTGATTACGATGATAGAAATACAAATAGAAATAGAAAAAAAAAATTTACTTTAAGGACATCGTTACATTACAATTTATAAAGTAAACACAAAAGAAGTAGGCATAAAACAGAAAAAAAAGACCATACTATCAGAGAGCGGTGTCCCGATGCCCAAAAAGATAAATGGACCTCAGCATATTATAGCCTGGACCTAGGCGCTGATTTTCAATGGGCCCAGACTGAGATGACGCACGGACATTTGCGGCGGACATACTTAGAGGCCTTTGCCCAGCAGAAGAACAATATAATTAGGCTAATTACAACTGCTACTACAATTAAAAGCATTTCTCATAACATTATTTCTTATTTTCAGATGCAGTAGCAACTAATAGTGCCCGCAAGTATAAAATAGAACTTAGTGTCTGGACGCTTATAGTACTAGCGTGGAGACAAGTGCCTTCAACACTTCTTTAGATAGTTAATGATAAGTGACTGACATTTAATTAATAATTATTATATTATGCACAAACGTGGAGCTGTGAGAGTGTTTTTAATAATAAAATAAGACTTTAAATACGTGTCTATATTTTCGTTCATAAATGCACACACTTTAGTATAAAAATAAACTTAAGGCTACATTTAGAAACAAGGGAAAACAAATACGGTTTTTATTAATTTTGTGTTTTTAATAATTGTGTACTTACAAACATTTTCGAAGTTTTTTCATGGGTTTATGTTAAAAATAAATTAAAGTATTTATATTTATAGAATTATGAAAATTCGAATAAATGAGCAGTTTGCATAATATTCAGACAAACTTGAGATTTTTACAATGAGATCCGTAGAATTCTTCAGGTGTTTTCATAAATACTAATACTGGTTGGCAATACGCCAGTGATATCTCTGCTGGTGTTACATAGGTTGCAATCATTATATCACTTACCTGTTTGTAACCTCTTTGTGTAAACCATGTTCAATAAAGTGTTGATGAACAAAAATAGTTTTTTTGTTATTAATTTATTATTAAGGGACAAAACAATTTTGTTGACGAGTTTACTCGTATTGTTGCTATTTGTTAGGGTATTGTTAATGAACATTGTTTTATTATTCCCAATATTTTATGGTAAAAAAAATTGTAAAGCTTAAAAAAACTTGTCTTGTAAATAAACATTTGCCAGTTTGTTAATAAAATCGATTGTATGACAACGATTACTATAAATTATTACGTTGTTAAGAGGTTTAAATACGATGCAGTGTGATATATAAAAATATGTTTTGTGTGTAAATATGTCAATGTGCCAACACGATAGAGTTATAAACTATTATTACATTTAATTATTGATGTTTATCATACTTATCGATTATTAGCCAGTAAGAGGGCACGCTTAAGGAAAGCTATCGCAATAAGAAGACTGACAAATTTAATGTCAAAAATCGAGAAGCTATTGGTAATACTATTGTTCTGTTGACTGGATTGGTTATTTTTTCGTTGAGTTCAACATTTGTTATTAATTATCTCTTTCTGTCATTGTCTTTACTAGGTACTAAAACTTCTGAATGTTGCATTCACGATAAGAGCAGAGGGTCTAGTGTGAATTTTACTGGATCACACGCATCCGCTAGAATTTTGGATAGGGATTAAGCCCCCTAACTCAGATCGTGGATCGTGTGGTCCCGAATTCAAATCTGGCCAGCACGTCTACCATGAGTTACCACTTTAAATGTATATTATCGTTCGCGTAAAAAAATGTATTGGGATTTGACATTGTCATGTCATGTCAAATCCTAATACAATTTTTTTAACAATCAGAAAAATCCAGTTAATTCTCCAGAAAACATTGATGAACAACCAAATAAAACGGGATAACGGCGGAAAGCTCACCATCTACCACGTTGGGTTCGAATACCATTGCTGAAAAGTGGGCTCCTGAGGGTTTCCTTCACCATGACGGCAACAGTCACTTGTCTCTGATTACCCCGGTGAGGATATAGCCGTGGTGGTATGTTATGGCATTTTAAGAGGTGCCTCTGGTGGCGCATTCAAGACGACACGATTGGCGCAGTGTGCTGTAGCACGGTTTCTCGCCTCGATTTCTGTAGTGTCCCGGGTTCGATTCCCGGTCGGGTCAATTCAGAAAACGATCTTTTCTGAATTGACTCAGGTCTGGGTGTGCTGGGAGATGCCCCATAGCTTATTTCCTTGTGTGGTACCTCGTAACACAGGGATTTAATAATCCCTACTTCGAGACCATTACAAGAGGTGTGTTGTCTGGCGTATATTCATTTATTTTTTTATTTATTTATTCATTCAACGGTTTTTGAACGAATAAACTCACACTTGACCCTCTGGCCTCGTATACTCTAGTGAAAGTATGTTAACTCGTTTGAAACCCACATATTATTAGTTATGTTAAGACATACAGTAAATAACCAGTTTATTATGTAATGGTTTTTTAAATTAAATAAGATAGTTTAGACACGCTGTTGAAAAAAACGAGGTTTTTCGATGTTTATCTTCAATAGAAATGATTCAAAATATGTTTGAAGCACGTAATGAAGACATTATTTTTGCCACTAGCCTATTTCTATCAGATTATAATTTGTAGGAGTAAAGTATATCATAGATGTTGTTCATTACGTAAATATTAAGGTTTTACTTTTGTTTTGCCGTTCGAAGGCTAATTACAACGTCTAAACACTGACAAATGTTATTAGATTTGGCCGGTCGCATTAATATTTTTGTTGTATTAATATATATTTTAATACACATGGTGTAAATAAACAAAAAGTATTAAAAAATATGAATACAAACAACACATAAAATAAAAACAACTTATTAACTCAAAATTATTGTTATTTGCTTTAGAATTTTGGGTTTTAAAATTAGCGATGTAAAATTGTACTATTCAATTCAGTTTTTACGGTGAAAATGCAGGTTTTATGATTTGTTTTAAAGTCAATGATTTAGTCAAAATTTATTGATAGAAAATACATATTTATATTACCTTGTTGAATTGGGAATAATAATTATTTATAAATTGTTACGATAAGTCAAGTTGTAAATCGCTAAACTAATCATACTTTGTTGTTATGCGTTCATTGCTATTTGATAGTTTATTTTAAAGATTTAGTTTAAATATTTACCCGACTGAAAATAAATAAAAATTCTGCAAACTATGATCATGCTTGATTTATGAAAAGGAGTATTTTGTTAATAAAATTGTCAATTCTTGAAGAATTTCTCTCGTTATGATCTGCCTAACTAATTTACACAATCAATAACATGAGCTAAGAAGAATAACAAAGGAGCAGAGGATTATTTAAGTTCGTCGTTTTTATTCCTGCGATTATGTAATTTTTTAATTTTGTTCCAAGCGGGAAATACAAAATCATTGAAAATGTTTTTAAACTAAACTTTTGCTACTGCTAGTAAAAACTTCCTAATGTTTTCAGCACAAGTAATTAAAAGACAAAAAAAGATTATCTTCCGGCCCAATTACAAAAGATTGAAATAAAATAATTGTCTTTTTAATTTTCTGTAACTGCCCAATACTGCTTCTACGTTCATTTGAACATAATTTGCGCAGAGACTTCGCTGAAACCTTAGCGCTCCCATACAACGACCGGCTTAGTTGTGAAAATTTCATCAGCTCCAAGTAAGCGGTTGGTGACGACAGTAGAAAAAAAGCCAGTAACTATTTACTGTTTAACTCTACAATTTTAATGATATAGCCTTCAACGCCTTATTGTTTTCAACGCAGACTACACTCAACGTGTAATATTGCAAGCCATACTCTAACAGCAAACAAGCGAGATACATTTTGCGATGGAATTGTATGTGAGGTTAGTGTTAAACTTCACTGTAAGATGAAGCCACTTCAGGCCCTTAGCTTGGCTTAACGGCTGGCTGACATCTAGTGAAATTAGCCATGCCATAAAGCAAGGATTCGAGGGAGAAAATTTGTCAATGGTCTCCCATATGGTGATCCTATAACCCATTACATGCGTAACTGTCAATTAAATTTAGCCACAGTATTCATTTTCTCTTTAGTTTATTTTGTTGTAGTTATTCGCTATTGTTTTTGAGTTATACTAAGAAATATAAAACAAACAAAACCAAAGAAGAGCAATCAAACGATATCTAACGACTGACAAATTGTAGTAATGTACGTACGCGACTTCACCAAATTGGATATTTTCTTAGTGTTCATTAATTTAAGAACAAGGTTTATTAAAGAAAATTTAATAGCAAGTTTTATGAAATGATTACAACCATGCCAAAGCCCGGACGGGTCGCTAGAATATTATTTTTTACATTAAAAACTGTCATAACAAAACTCATTGTAGAAAGTAACTATCACTGTTCCTTTCATAGGCTGTGGTCTTATAACTTCTTACGCAACAATCGTGTTCTAACAAATAAAGCTGATTGTTATAACTCAGCCGATTTTATTGCCTACCGCTTTCATAAAATGGGAGTTTTCTTTCGTTTAGAATCTGTTGGGCTTTTTTACGGCGGCCAACCAACCCCCGATGGCTTAAGTAGCAAATTTTTTTCTTGCCAGATAATTTATTGAGGTTATTCTATCCAGATTTTGATTGTAAAAGTTTTCTGAGGTCGGTATGTGTTAAGCGTAGAAGGTCTCAAATGTAGGTAAAGAAAGAAATTAAATGAAGGTGGAAAATGTAATAAGTACACATTTAATTACAATTTATTATAAATTAACACTATGCAGCTCTTCTGACAACGTGAACAAAAAGAGTATTTTATATGAAAAACTGATCCTCACATAGCCACATGCAAAATCGAAATAAATAAATGAATAAAAACTTTAAAGAAGTCTTCAATTCAGTAAAATTTTCTCGAGCATCAGCTTCTGTAACAGCAAGCTATCCTAGTGTTTGAGCACATTCACAAGTTCAGTCTGTGAGCTAACATGGCTGAACTGTTCAGAACTTCTGCTCGGGGCTTTAGAAGTGCTTAGACAGCTACTAAGTTAGGTTTAGGCTACCTGTAGGTACCCCTACTGTGAGTTCAAGCCGAAGGTAGCCGCTAGCGTCAAAGTATATTGTTCTTAATTATCGTACCTTTACGTGACGTTCATTCATGGCACAGGTGAACTGATTTTTGGTATACGAGTAACGGTGAGCTATATGCTTGTAGGGCAGAGTACAGTGTCTTCCTTCGCCCACAATCAAGATGTGCATGTACCTTCATCTTGAGCAAAAAAAGTACATTTACACTGTGTGTGGTGTTGTATTCCAACTCCCAATCGGTCACTGTGGTTTGGTCTGCTGGGATCTGAGTTTCAGTTTTATTCGTCTTGTTAATTATTTTCAGAGTTCATTTCATCGTGTACCTATCCATCCTTTTTAAGAACTTGCTTCCCCTTCTAATCGTTTACCTGCACTTTGAGGTTGTCTGGTAAAGATAGATTTATAGCAAGAAGACCGCCCAAAAATATAATTGATTTATCCTATATGTGCTAACCTGTAACGTTGTTTTTAAGGTCTAATAAAGAATATTTAAATCTGAAATTTATATGTGATAACTATAATAACCCTACGTTTATTTGGGTTTGTTAAAACCGGACAGAGGTCATTGGGATTTAACAAACCCAATTAAAATAATCAAAAACATTTTTAATTCATGCGTTTGTACTAGCTCAAATCAAATTAGTTTAAGTTGGGTGTATCATAACGAGAGTATTATCAAAAGTTAAACTTATTATGAAATCTAAAATATCTATTGTAAATACTAAAGAATGGAATGTCTGAATGTCATTACATAATAAACATTTTGCGAGTATTGCCTACCTTTATTTTTAACCCGCTTCAATATCACGATGAAATTTGACCAAGCAGGGGACCGATTCTGCTATTTAAAATGCTAATTTAATCCTAACTGAATTGCATGATTTTGAGGTATGGTCCATTATAAAACTGTCAAAATTACACCACTCAATTACGATTCCATACATACATACATACATACATACCATCACGCCTCTTTCCCAACGGGGTAGGCAGAGACCACTTCTTTCCACTTGCTACGATCCTGACATACATCTTGCGCTTCTTCTACTCTCATGAGTCCTTTCATACATGCTCGTCGGTTAAAGGTACTCTTGACCCGACCCTTTCTGAGAACATCTTGAACTTGGTCAAGAAACGTTCTTCTGGGTCTTCCCCTTCCAACAGTCCCATTTACCCTTGCCTCATAAATCCGTTTCGTTAATCGCCTTTCATCCATTCTTTCCATATGACCAAACCACCTCAGCATTCCCATCTCAATTTTAGTAACCACGTCTTCTTTCACACCACATCGTTCTCTTATTACACAGTTTCTAATTCTATCACTCAGTTTTACCCCAGCCATGCTTCTTAATGCTCTCATTTGCACTGCATTTATTTTACTTTCATCCTTCTTCTACGATTCCATTGACATTGAAATAGCAGAACCTGGTCCAGCATATTGTCTACCATGAATTATACACCAACGGCAGCCGCTTGCGTCCGCATTGACGTTTTCGTGTTGGATATTGGTGCAGCGCCCCCTAATGATTAGAAATGAACCAAAAACGACGATATATGACTTTATATTTAACGATAAATGACTTCAGAAATTTGTATGCCATTACAAATTTCTTAAGTCATTTATCGTAGTTTACGTTATGGAAGCTCATGGAAGACTTCCTTAGCTGACTGCAGCAAACGACTGACGAGTGAATGCATTTACGAGTATCACTTACACCTAATGGCCAGTTACGTTAAGATTTGGATGACACCACCTGCATTAATAGGTACCTATAAAAGTAAAAAGTCCTCAAAATTATGTAGTATTCAACCGAATAAAAATTATAAATCTAGACATTACTATCAGAACACTTTCTAATATTCAAATAAAACATCCACGATTTCAAAGTTGATTTTCGTTCTCTTCATATTTTTCTTTCATGGAAGCGACCGTTCAGTTAAGAAAATATTCTTGTTCCTTTGTGACTTCGCCAGGTCTTAAGAAAAGCTTTCTAAAATAGGTCAGTTTACATTATTTTAATTAATAACCTGCAGAATAAATTCAATTCAATAGAAAATATTCAGAAAAAGACAATTTGGTCAATGCATTTCTTGATCGCCTCATTAGGTGGGATTCGAACAGGCATTAAGGCAATTAATTCATCCATCTTAAAATACCTGTGCAATCATTTTTGGGTATTTTGTTAAGGTTCCTTAGGTTCTCTAGCACGATGGACGTAAAGGCTTACTATCACCTCACTAGCGCATCAGCTCTTAAGTTTTTGACAGCTTGTCACCCAATGACGAAATAGTATTCCACGTCAAATAGCAATAATCGCTGTCAAAGTCGCGATTTTTTTGCGATCGAAGTTAGTGAATAACACTCCAGTTTTAGCTATTCAACTAGGAAATGTTTCAAGCCAAAAGCCAACTTACTCGTACCACGGACACACACTCCTCTTTGTCGATTCCTTTTTTATTAATAGTTAGTAACAGTGTTTAGTTTAGTAAATCGTTTAGTTATTGCTATGCCAGGGTTAAAAGTGTAACCGTAACCTTTTCTTACAGCAGTAAAAAACCACTTCCACAAAAGCACGCCTCAAATGTCTGCAAGCGGGTTTTCATCGTCTCAATTTGACATATTTCCGGAAGTTACGATTTTTCTAAGACATCCCTCTGGCTCACGATTAAAGGATGTCAGTTACTACTTTTTAAAAAGAGAAACCATGAATAGATTGCAGCGGCAATACAATGGGCTCAGTAAAACATGTGACATTGACATCTTCTCAGATAAGGTGCAAAAATTTAAACGCCAAGTATTGCAGTCACCCGTGTTACCGGTGACTTTTTGATCAAGTCTTCGATTTTTGGTTTTCAAGTTTGTTACCCTGCAAAATTGTATTAACTCATTGTAATTTACCTAGTAGGAAATACTGTGTTTAGTTTTAATAATTATTAAATTGTAAGTTCGCAATGCATGCCGTGGCCGCCTTTAAGTGAGGTGACACTTAGCTTTAAGTATGAATTTTATTATCATAATTGTATGTATAAGTGTTTGTATTGTTGGTTGTCCTATCTAAATAAATAAATAAATTCAGGTGAAGCAGCGAAAATGTAGCCATACAAGCCCTCTTTCTGTTCGGAGGCAACACTACAGCATGATAAAACCACAAAATTGTATCTGGCATTCAGAGTACAAACCCTAGTAATTCAATGTCAAGCACAAACATGTCACCACAAATTAGACATGCGCGGCGCTCTGACAGATAGCCCGCTTAGAACAACACGCCATTTTTGACGCACGCACACAGAGACATGAGTTTACAAGCGAAGTCAGTGAGCTTCGGTGAGTCGGAAAGTAGCACTGTCGCGAGTGTTTTTGTTTTTGTCGAACTTGGTGAAATTTTTCACATGATGAATTTTGTTTTTGGACGGTTCTGTCAAGTGGGTATAACTTACTTACTTTATTTTTAAAATTCAGAGCGAAAATAGTAGTAATTCACGCGGCGGTTCACGCAAGTTTTGGAAAAAGGTGCGAGCGGTCCTTCTGTAAACTCTTTATTTTGTGATGTCACGTGGAAATCAGCGCTACACTGCTGTCATTTTACTTCAACTCCTTTTTTTGTGTTATCTTTCTCTGTAAACGGAGAAACTATGTGGCATTACATTTTGGCAATAAACTTAAAGTGTTCGGAATTCTTGGCTTTAATAAATCTTTGCAGTTGCTAACCCTACGCTAGAGGTAAGCTGTTTAGATTTATTCAAACTAATACGAGTAGCAGGAAATTGCGAGAGTGGGAAGTAAATTGAATATGACATTTATTCTCCCTGCTGTTCAACACTTCTGTAGTGTCTATTTACGAGATTCCATTTTCAATTATCTAGGTGTCCCAATGAAACATTCACAACCATAAATTATTACTTAGTCACTGATGTTTTTAATATAAATTATTTTTTAGAATATTATAAAGGCCACAATGTTTAACATTCTGACTTATATTCATCCAATTCTTATATTAATGTCCAGGGATATTTATTTATTTATTTATTTATATTCAAACTTCTAGCATAGCTGTTTACTATGGGAGCTTGACGAAAATCAGGGTTATCAATAGTTTATGTATTCAGTTTTATGTCCGCATCACTTAATTTAAAAGATAAGAGAATTTTAGAGATTAGATTGGTGGCATTACCACCAATTAAAAACAACTGCGGCAGGTTACAGTTTTTTGTTGAAATATTGCTGTAGTTATTTTAAATCTACCAGAAAACTTTATGGATTAACTGAAATTTGTTTGATCGTGCACTCAAAACTTTAATGAGTTTTCTGCAGAACGCGGCGCAAAAAATGCTAGTTTTCGTACATTGAGAATAAATGGGAACATGCTTATAATATCAATCCCTATTCAAATGGAGACGGACAGTTTTTAAGTGTAATAACTTTTGTCACTTAGGTCTTAGTAAAAATGGTAGGAGACAGATATGTTTTCAAATCTATCCATGTTTTTATCTCCACTTAATGCTCTAAAATATATAATCTATCATATATTTCATCTGAATCCGTTCAGTAGTTATGCGTGAAAGAGTAACCAACATACACACACACATACATCCTCACAAACTTTCGCATTTATAATATTAGTAGGATTATTATCATAAATGAGTCACATAATTCCTAGAAGAGTTAGATTAAAAGCAAAAAATACTTTATAACAACCATAAATACTAAAATCAAAACTTAAAAAAGAGGATATCCCCGTGGTAAATGCCCAAGATGCTGGGAACATTATCTCATTGTTTTTATTTATTTCTAACATACGCTAAACGACAGTTACTCAAATTGGGCTCTCTGTTTCCGTCGGGTAAAGCGGAACACTCAGAAGCCTTAACTTGGTAAAGCATCCTAAAACCCAAAGTAGCATTTACTTAGCCTACCACCCTGTATCAGATATATTTAGGTTTCAACTGTCTGAGCATTATCTGTGGTTGCGCAAGACTGGCAGTTATACGCCTTGTCTGCTTGTCACCCATCTGTTGAAAGATTGACAGCTTTCGAGGCTGTCAAAGCTGTCGAACTATCGGAAATATTACGGACAATGAAATATTGCAAGAGCATTGTCTTGCAGCATCGCCGGTTCCTAGTCAGCGTTGGTCTCGGGCGAAAGCAACGGTGGAGACGAAAGGTTAGTATCGCCCTTACGAGTGTATTGCGCCAGTTGGGGACATACAGACGGGTTCCCTACATAACATCGAAAAACTTTACGTCGAATGTCGTGACATCGAAAACGGACGGAAAAACGGTCTTTAAAGCGATGGTACGAAACATCGAATGGTAATTTTATCGAAAGGTTGAATTACAGAACGATCATTAAATCGACGGTACACCACATAGATTGTCACGATATCGAATGGAACAGCTACGTAGAGGTTTCACCGCTATTAATGATCAATAGCTGGTACAATACCGGGTGATTATCAACACACTTACAAGAACGATATGGCATTTTAAGCAGGCAATATACCAACTATTTATGTGAAAATAAAATGTATTTAATAAACTTTCATTTCAAGACCACTGTAGCGACATCTATCTCGCCACATACGAACTAAGAACTATCGTATCCTACATCGCGATATCAAAGTTATCCGAGCGATCGAACCTAAATACAAGAACCCGACAACAACCGTCGGGCAGTAGCCCACCAGACAGAACACCCGTCTGGTCAAAGGATCCTCCCTTTTCAACGGTGGACGAGGAACTTTACACCCTGTTCCTTACACTCCCCAAACTGGTGACCCCGAGCATGAACGTCAGCACAGAGCCTTCTCAGCGACCTTGGCACAGCACACTGCACTTCGGCCGGTCAGCAAGCAGAGACGCACTTCTCTCCTGGTCGACGCAGCAGCCAGCCACTACGCAGCACTGCACCACTCCGACTCACTGGAGCATTCGCAGCATCACCCCGACTCACTGGGGCATCACCGCAGACAGTTCCAACTCACCGTGAACTATGCGGCATCTGGTTCTGACTCTCACTGGAACGTTCCACTATCGACCTCCGGTCTCGTAGGGGAGTGATGTAGCGACATCTATCTCGCCACATACGAACTAAGAACTATCGTATCCTACATCGCGATATCAAAGTTATCCGAGCGATCAAACCTAAATACAAGAACCCGACAACAACCGTCGGGCAGTAGCCCACCAGACACAACACCCGTCTGGTCGGAGGATCCTCCCTTTTCAATGGTGGATGAGGAACTTAACACCCTGTTCCTCACACTCCCCAAACCACCATATTAAAATCAAAAAAGAATTGAATATTCACTTACATTGTTACTAACATCATCCTTACTGAGTACTGAGTATTGAGTATGCCATATATTTTTAGGTCTCTCCATTATCACCCGGTATAATATTAAGTTGGATACTTAACACGTTCGGTGCGTTAAGCGGTCGTACAAGCCGCATGCGTAACTTCTCGCTGGTGCGGCAGTCAAAATCGCGCTCTCTCACTCTGTGCGGGGGCCGACAGCGTTCACATTTGTCCGAGTTGAGTATGACTGAGACAAATATACAATTTTGCTTCTCTTTCGAAATCTATCCCAATGGTACAATAATTAAACAATGAGGTTGAACGGGCCACATACGCACTGAATTCGAATTATTAACGTATTGTGCGGAATGGGGTTTGACGAGCCTCAAAAAAATGCAGGCCTCATATCCGCACGGAGCGGAGTGCAGGTGGCGCGAACGCCGCGCGTCTTAGTTTAGTGAGGAGACAAGTTTCGATACGGACCCACGCTACCGCTAATTATACATATAATAGTCTTAATGATCACCACCTGTGAAAGGCACAATGCTGTTTTAGTCAACACAGGCAAGAGAACAAGAGTAACTAACGAAGAAATTCAAAAGCCTTCATGCGTTCTGTTGTACAACCAAAACAAAGAGGGTGACACAAACAACAAACTTTAGTGACCAAATGTCGTCATATTACACGACTTTAAAATGAGAAATGAGGAAGTTAAGGGGAACATTAACTAGTAGTCAAGCTGCCACAAAAACAAAAAAAAAAACTTTTTGTGTCCAGTGCAACAAATCTTTGTTTGCCGTGTTTTAATGAAAAACATTATGTCTAATGCATCATTTAATATATATTTATCATAACTGAAAATCTCTTTCATTCCCATCACTAGTCAAGACCAAAATAGTACCTTCTTTCAGTGGTAAATGAGGCAGAACTGATGACTAGTTTTTTTTTTACATTTATTTAATACGTAAAGATCGTAAACCCAGGCAAATATAATTTAAACAACTAATTAAGATTAGCACAGTAAAACATCAAACTAAGATTGTCAATATTGAACGAGATATAAGGTCATTTTTGAAAACGATTTTTGTGAGGCAGAGTAGGTCTCAAACGCACTGAAAAAAAGTTTAGTCTTGGCCTGAAAAAGCCCCATGCGCACTAGCTGAAAGTTCATCAAAAATGGCAACGCAGCAAATCAATAAATAAATAATCACCCGGTATGTACCAGCTATTGATCATTAACGCGGTGTTGAAACCTCTACGTAGCTGTTCCATTCGATACCGTAACAATCGATGTGGTGTACCGTCGATTTAATGATCGTTCGTGTAATTCAACCTGTCGATAAAATGACCATTCGATGTTTCGTAGCATCGCTCTAAAGACCGTTCGACCTTCCGTTTTCGATGTCACGACATTCGACGTAAAGTTTTTCGATGTTAGGTAGGGAACCCCATACATACAACTCTATATATATTTTGCTTTTAAGCTATCGGAAACCTCACTTTAACAGCGTTTTGATAACCCGAGAAAAGTATGAAATTCGCAGAAGTACGAATACATCTGAATATGAACCACTCGGGAGATCATTAGCTCGACTGATTAAACTCTAGGCCACTCAAGACCTTTCAAAAAATGGTATAAAAATTACACAATCAGCTATAGGTATAGATATAGGTCTTACCTACAAAGTCTACCACGAGTTGCCACTTTAAATTTACATTATCGTTCGCGTAAAAAAAATGTATTGGGATAACACATGACATGACATGACCATGTCAATTTTTTTACGCGAACGATAATATAAATACAGTGGCAACTCGTGGTAGACGTACTGAGGTCAAGTTCGAACTGTAACAAGCACTAAGGCTTATTTTTTGTGTTTAAGGAACTTCTTAAGGTCAAAAATATTTTTAAATGTTTTTAAATGACTAGTCATGCATAGGCTCCTCCCTCGTCCCAAATGTTTATAGACCCGGTGGCTGTCGTTTCTCACGTCATAATCGTAAAAAGTCGGAAAAGTGCGAGCCAGATTCGCGCACCGGGGTTCCTTTACACATCCGTAGGTATTATAGTTCGTTTATTAAGGGTTTTTTTTCTGTTTCACGGTTTTTAATTTATTTCCTTTATTTTTGCTAAAAGATTATAGAATCTAATAGCACAAGTAAGCGCTCCATGATTAAGTTCAAGTACCCTGTATGTTCCAATTCCCTTGTGAGCGGCAAAATAATATTATGCTGCACAAACGGTTCTATATTTGGATTGCGTTGATTTAAAAGTTTAAAATTGTCGCCTTCGCGTGTTTCTGAGGCCAAAGCTCTGGACCGACAGTAAACTAAATGATCTTTAAGCATTTATTTTTGTTATGACGCACCCTAGAACCTAAAAGGTTTTTTCAAACTGTGTCTTATCCTAATACTTACGTGATTATCACCCTCAGATAGCAACTCTGAGGGTCTATTATGTAAATATTCTATAGCCCTGATTATGCAATGGTTACCCGTTTGAGATGGATTATTGACCGAGCAATCACAAGGCTAATTCCGTCTCAGTACATCTACATGACTGTAGTCACAGTGATTAAATCATTAATTCGATACTATGATGATGATGTGTACTGTCTAAGATTACATATCAGTATGAAACATAATCGCATTAACAGCATCTGATGGGCTTGAAGCAAACACGAAAATTAAAAAAACAAGGACTGCTGTTAAAAACGATTAAAATGAAGAGCAAAGGTACTTGAGATACGCAGATGCAAAGATACTTGAGAATAAGGTAATGATATGTAGTGCCCAATAATTACCATTTTCAAGAATCCTGTTGCATTTTATCAACAAGTTTTATTGTAAAAACAGACAATATTTGTAGAAAAACTAAACGATGCGTCCAAAAAATATACCCCTTAAAATTTAAAGATAAAAAATAAATAACTATACAAAGGTAGTTATTCAAAAACATTCATGAGCCTCTTCAAATAGAACCGAATAACGAATAAAATCCAGACACTTTTATTTTAGATCACCTTTTTTTATACACTAGCCTTTTAAACCTAACCTGATACCTATCTGCTCCATTACCATATCAGGCTATCAGTCCAACCTTTCACTTCAACCCTAAAATCGTTACTCTTTTACCCTTTCACCCTTATTCACCTTCCATTTTCACCCTTTTACATTTTACCCCGTTATACCCTCGTTGTTTCACTCCATAACCGTAACACTTGGTTATCAAATATAACAGTCTTACCTGTATTTGCAGATCTACATACAAATAAAAGTACTGAACCTACGTTCAGCAGTTTTTATTCCCGTTATTTTGACTGTTTGTAGTGTCTGTGGTGTCTGTTTTGGGTTCATATTCATTTACAGGATCTGGGGTTGCTAAATTTTGGTATCGATTAAGCGTGCGACTTGGCTTGTGGTAGGTGATCATCATAGATTGAGCACATTTTGAAAGCACATTATGTCTTTTTGCTTTGTGGCATTGGATGACAGGCAAGCAGGGCAGGGGCTAAGATATCATACTGGTAATACTGGTAAAAGATCCGAGGTATCAAAAATGCACGTTCCTGAATTTTCCAAATCCTTATAGATCTCCTTATCTCATGTGCAGCTCATTTCATAATTGGAGCGTTCATTGACGTTAGCATATCAGAAACTGGACACCCTGGCGGTAATATAGCGAGCCCTATGTTGAGGGCGGAAATGGTCGGCTTATTCCATAGGTAGTGGAAAAAACATCCAAAGAGTAATTAGACATTAAATTCGAGTGTAAACAAATTGATCAGTGGGTGCATGAGTGCAAAGTGATCATGTAAGTTTCGAAATCTTTGACCTCGTCTGAGATGCAAAATTTGTGAGCGAATGTTATATTGTTTGTGAGATGGTCATGAAAAGGTCAGCATTAAATTTTTTAGCATGTCACCCGCAAGCTCTTTCTAGCCTCTTACATATAAGTTTACAGAAAATGATAAGATAAGGTTCTTCAATACAAGAACTGTATTATACGCTCTCCATTCTTCTTGGTTCACAGCTAAGACACAATGCCGTAATTTTTCCTTATTAATGCTTCTTTTCACTCATTTTGTGGGTCTAGGCGTCTTTTGTCTTGCCGTGAGGAGAATCGTCCGATATTTTCTTCTTAAGCCTCTATTCACTGGGGCTTTTTGAGTAAATATGGGAAGAAAATCTCAAGTACCTTTGAGTTAATTTTAAGATTTGGCAACAAAATTTTAGTCTGTACTACGACAGCAAAGTTTATAGCCAGTTGTTATGTTCCAGAAAATTCAAAATGTTTGCAACATCGCGCCGATAGACCGCAACACAATCTTACAACATCGGAGGTATCCATTACAATCTCTGTGAAGGCCTATTGAATGCCTTCCTGAAGAATTCTATGCCACGGGTTAGTCAGAATAGATTATAAATGGTATTTTCTGGCATGGAATCATTGCTACATCGTAAATAGAGGCAATGATTGCAAGGGGTACGATGAAATCAACCGTACTGGTGAACAGAATATTTTGACCGCCTGACGCAAAAAGTTTCCCGCACACTCATAAGATATTTACCGAAATCTTAAAAGTGTCTGTCCGGCTAACCCAGTGCGTCGCTGCCGTAAACGGAATACATTTTTCGTAGAGCTTTTCTTTATATCTCTAGAGTGGGGGTCATTACCGGCGAGGTTTTTTCTTTTCGTGTCGAAGTAATGTTGCCAGAGAGATTTTGACGCAAATATCTTTTACTTCATAGTCGTAGTGAATGTATTATAAATGAAATGTTAATAATAATGAGAGTAGCGATTGAATTAAATGGGAATGAAATTTAACATATTTTATTTCAACACGACGATAAAACTAATAGGCCAAGCTTTAACTAACACGGATTGGCAGGCACAGTTCGTACTAAACCAATTAATATCTAAAACACACTGACCGACTCTCAAAGTGTTTCTCACTAATAATTGGTGTTTTTACGTTTAATGTTATGTCTAAAGTTCTCATAGGGATTGAAACTGTCTTCATCTCAACGCTGGGTGTCCAACCTTGCCTGGACCTCTCAATGTGATCACGCACTTGGACTTGAGAATGAAAACCAAAACCCTAAGATTCCAAAACCAGTGTTCCTATATATACCAATACAAACACAGTTCACATTATTCCAGTAGAAGCAATTCAGCCCAGCGCTGGAATGCCACTGGAATAATGTGAACCGGCACTGGAATGTAAGCATTGATTGAGCGCTGGACTGGAATAATGTGAATGGGGCAATATTCTAAATTTGAAACATTCATGTTTGTTGGTATTTTATTACTATCCTAAATCATAAATAAATATTAGACTAACTTACAAGTGATTTTCGATGTCCCAGTAAGAGGTTTGAACAAGATTGTTTCAATGTTACATAATCTTTAACTTTTCGCAGTCCATTAAATATGTTTACAAAGTATACTTTCGCCCTGATCGGATGAATTAGGCGGTCTTGTTGAACTTGGAGGAAAAGTATACAAATTCAATGGTAATGGGAGATGTTTGAGGAAAAATTGGCGGAATATCCAGTTGAAATATTTCCTCTTAAGTTACGGTAGCTGGCTACCTTAATTCTGTCCAGATCGCGCGTTTACGAAATGTCTTAACTGATTTTACGCAAAAATAAGTGATTATTATTATTGATTTTTATTAGTCAGCATATTTTTTAAAGGTAAACAACTACTTATTCCGGAGTTGTAAAACAAAATAAAATGGTTTCCTTTACATCTTTTAAGTCGCTTTTTGACCATTTTACCTGACGTTATCGCGGTTGAGTGAACAAGACAGGCAGAACTAGTCGAAACGTAGAAAATATTTATAATAAAATATGAGATGCACTAGAAAAGTCATTATAAATCCATGTTTTCAATTTCATCTAATCTCAAATTTTTAATCGACTTCATTGAAAAATAATGTTATTCGTGGAACTTTTGCTCACGTTTATCAAGACTGCTAAAATAGAGAAAACACTTTATGAGATCAAACAAGAATTCCCGGAGGCATTTTTAAAATACAACGCTTGAGGAGCGTAAAGTCTTTTGTGTGTTTGTCGACAAAGGGGCCGCGGGATGACAGTGACATGGTCTTTTGACTGTCAACGTATGGTCTTCTCTGAAATAGGTCTGTTCGTATATTTTCCTTTAAATTTGAACCGGAACGTTTCGCTTTGAGCGAGAGTACTGTCGCTTTGTAAACATTAACCGATGTTTCAGGTAAGGATAGTTTTGAATGAGGTTGTAATCCAATAATTATGATACAGAAAATGCAACAACAGTGTTGCAATGATATATGACTGCTGCAAATCATTACAGCAATTCGTAAACTTCTAGCAGAATCCATCATCACCAAATTTACTCGTATACGCGACTTTATATGTAACGTTTTACTGTGGTTTTTGATACGTTAGAAGACGAACTGAAAACTCCATTTAATACCATCGTTTGCATCTCCAGTATTCCAAACGTCGTTCGTCTATTATCTTTAATTAAGATCCCAAACAAACATTAAATTGGCACACACCGAATCCAAGATGTCGGTAAATAATTTATTACGGCAACCGAGGGATGTTTAATTATAACATCTAGTAATTACGTCGTGACGAAGAACGCGATGCGGTTTCTGCCAGCCGACGCGATTTTAACACAATATGGTGCGATTATTTCTCTCAATTTACGAGAGCGTCGTGACCTAGAGGTTAAGAGCATTCTAAGAGGTTACACCAGAGATGTGCGAGGATGCGTTGCGAGGAATCAAACACAATCCTAAGAACGAATAGAATCGCTTCATTTCCCTAGCTTCGCGATTCTATTGGTTCTTAACAAACAATTCCTCGCAACGCATCTTCGCACATCTCTGGTAATCATAATAATCATAATCAATAATTTATTTGCAAGAATACAGAGTTACAAATAAGGTCTTAATATAATGGTATGTCATAAGTATTCAGTCTGCAAGCAGACGTGCAAATATTAAATTAAATTATATTATATGAAATTTAAAATTCAATGAAATTAATTATGCAAAGTCAATTATTAAACTATACTATAAAATTCTAATTATTAAAAAAATACGAATCATTTTTACACTTATTGCAGAAGTCAGTATATTCTTTAATGTCATAAAAGCAATTTATTAGGAGCCAGTCACTTAATTTGTTTTTAAATTTGTTACCTTCGAGTAGTTTCAGGTCATCAGGAAGTAAATTGTATGTAATAAGTATGTATTTACAAAAGAAAATTTATTTAAGTATGTTTATCCGTTGTCTAGTATCCCATAACACAAGCTTTAATTAGCTTACTTTGGGGCTAGATGGCGCTGTGTGGAATAATGTCCAGGGATATTTATTTATTTATTTATTTATTTATTTAAATTATACATGGTTATGCACATATTAAAAACATTTTTGTCGTAAATATACTTTCGGACAGGGGGTTGATAGAGTCAGGCCCGTATTCTAGAATCGTACTCAAGCACTGATCTGTACTTGAGTACAGATTTCAAAACGTCAGTTCATACAAAAACGTCACTCCGATCTATACTCAAGTACAGATTTTGTTTTAGAATACGGGCCTAAGTTCTTGAACCTTTCTCTTTTTTGTCTGGTGTAGACCGCATCACGTTTAGTAAAGTAGTTTGGATAGGTTTTCACGAACAGACATAGGTCTCTTAAGTAAATACAAACGCACCCTTATTCGGATCGCGGATCGCGTGGTCTCGAGTTCAAATCTCAATCTGGCTCAATTGTTAAATTACCGACTAACTCTTCGGTGCACGAAACCATCGATGAAAAACAAAATCAACCCGGAAAACGGCGGAAGACTCACCATGCCGGGTTCTAATACCATTGGTGAAAAGTGGGCTTCTGAGTGTTACGTTCACCATTACAGTCACTTGCTTCTGACTCTCATAATAAACTATTTTAAATATTTTAGTTATTTCTGTTCATGTTTAGAGTAATTATATCGCGGCGCAACGTGCTGTGGTTAAACAAGCTGACACAATTTTAACGCAATATTGCGAGGTTTTCTCGCAAAACCAGCTAAATGAAAGCTAAAATGTATGAAAAACTACAGCATAAGTTCGTTAATAAAAGTTCTGGAATGACAAGTTTTTAATGGCAAAAAACAGCAAGGAATGCCCTCTTGCAATTAGGATTATAACCTCAGGGTTTCGAATGATGCAGGTTGCCTACAACCGAAGTCAGAGCTTCAAGCTGCAGATAAGAAAAACTCCGTTCTAAAGTAAAATTTCCAAACAGCCATGATGTGTGCAACACATTTACTGCTATTATGAGCTTCATGCAAAATTAACCCAAGCATGATATTGCCAGTCGAACTGTATACTTTTTATTGAATTAAATGTTAATCGGTAACGATACAAAATCAAAACATGATCTCAATGCAACAAAGTGGGCGAAAAAAAACAATAAAAATAATGATGATGATGCTTATATTTTGCTAATATAGTTATAGTATGATAATTAGACTTATGTGACTTATGCGTAGATGTACTATTCAATACTAATTTTCCCAGTACAAAAGAGCGGTCTCTGAGTATCCTAAAACCGCTCAGTTCTCGACTGTACACAAATAATGTAGATCACATTTAAAAAGAAACCAAAATTGTTTAACTCTCTTTTTAGATGTAAACTTAAATCATGATGAGTGTGCTCTTCAAGTATTACGGGCTAGTTATGAAGTTATTATATTTTCCTGGTTGCGTAATAATCTGTTTGCATACACAATCTATACTAACATTATAAAGAGGTAAGCGTTTGTGAGATCGTGAGTATGTGAGTGTGTATGTTTGGGACAGGTAATCTCAAAACTACCGAACCGATTTTAAACATTATTTCACTGTAAAAAGCTACATTATCGCTAGTATATTTGTTTTGAAATAATTCGTTTTCAGCTAGATCAATTAACACATAAATAAAGTAATCAGGGAAAAGAGCGCTATATCTCTTCGTGCGTGCGCTGGCCCCACTGTTGATTATACGTGCATACAAATTTAACACACTATGGTGCGGTTCTTTTTAGGACGTAGGTGTTACGTTCTACGAAATTCGACCTCAAAAGGGTTGTTTTGGTGTTGATAGTTTGTTTGAAACTTCGTTACTTCAAGTGGAGGAGTCTCAAATTTTGCATAGGGGTTCTTTGACGTAGGTGCTAATTGAGACGGATTTTGTGAATAACAAGTATCGTAAGTCAGAAAAAATCCCGTATGTCATAGAAATTAAGTTGGTAAATGAAGACTTATAAAATCCAGGCTGAAGATGACTCGCGGATTTTCATGTTTAAAATACTTGCAGTCCGCATACAATGCCCTTCAGTTCTAATTTGGGCCTTAAAGCAAACAATACTCTTTCTTTCCACTTTACTTTTGCAATCCCCCTACAAGCCTCCACCTGTCTCCGAAGATATTTTTTCAACGGGGATGGGATCGAAATTACGTTTTGTCTGAAGTTAGAACATTAATTCAGTGAACTCGTTCGATTCTCGTTTTCCTCGTGTACGAGGGGCAATCAAGAAGTTTACTGCATTTAAGTTTTTCCCTAAAACTTTTTGCAAATATATAACTAAATATGTTAGTAGATAAATGTGTATGGTAACTTGAAGAATGGCGCTATTTTACACTTTGTTAACTTGAAGAAAGAAATATAGATAAGATTTATTTGTGAGACCTTTACACCTTACGACTATTTTAAAGAGTACCGATGACAAGTCATTCAACTTGAGACAGCAATGAAATATTTCATAAATGTTGTGTCTTTTGTTGTCTTTATGTATTAAGTATTAACAGTTCCTAGAGATAAATATTGCACATCGACCTTTGGAAAGGGATAATCGGATAGTTTCATCAATGTGTTTGTTGTCAGTCTTTGTAGAAAAGCAAAAGAGTGGCGGTCTTGGGTGGTTTAAAAAATATAAATTTAAAAATAAGTTAATAATCCCATGCATGATAAAATATCCCCAGACAGAATTGAGCTAAACTTGATCCAGTTCAGCATAAGACGACTTCACTGTTGCCGGAGTGTCAAATAAGCAATTTCCTTCCCGCAAATTTGAACCAAGGTTCTAGAGGTGACAAGAAACGCCGCGGATCGCGCCTACCTTTGTTTCCAATTATTGTGGCGGGTTAATTAAACAATCTTGCGTCCGACAAAGTTGCGCCCGTTCACCAGTTAAAGAAGAGAGTGACACAGACGCGACATTGAAAATACAAAAAGAAATTCATTATATCTCTAGTTTCATTTAACCGCAAACTAAGCAAAATTAGTACTATAAATGTCTGAGACTGAAATATTATATATTTTATACGATATTTTAAATTCATAAAATTATTACAAAATACAAACACCCAGTCCAGACAAGAACACCTCAAGCAATCAATAACAAATCGTTTGATGTTATGTATATAGCAAGTGATTATCAGTGAGTGAAATTAATTGTTGTTTATTATGTATATGAAGTATGCTTCAGTGAAGGTATAATTTTATTTTGAAAACTGGCCTTCTGAACATTGCACGAAACATAATATAATCATACCAATATGAGTTTTTGTTTTGCTTTTCTACTCGTTGTATCAATCAATGAAAACGTCTGTTAGCAAAAACAACCTATTCTCATAATCAAAAAGAACTAACAACCTCTTTGTAATCTTTTTATCGAGTCTAGGTATCTAAACTTTCACGTTAATTGCTCATTTTCGAAATAAGTTATGTTCAATAGTAAACAAAACGCAATTCCTTATAATTTCTCACTCATTTCCGTTTTAACAAATGTTACCCATCTGCAATTTCACATAATCTATGACGGCGGCGTATTTATGAAATATCCAGCGGCCCACCTTAATAGGTACAGTGTAATTGAATTAGTACAACGCACTTAGCTGATACAGCACCGAACATTAAATTTTAGCTTGTTTGTCCCAGATATTTATTTAGTTTCGGAACATAGCCCGTGTTTGTGTTCACTAGGCTTAGTGACCAAACCCTCAAATTGCAGCGATGACTTGATTTCAATGATGGAGGCCTTTTCTGAGGAGGACCGTCGAGAAAATTTAAAAATGTGTATCTGTAAAATCTATTGCTGTATGTTACTAACCTCAAGCCCCAAGCAAAGTGCGATAGAGACAACTGCAACTCGTAGCGAAATTACCTATTAAAATGACACAAAATCGACACTTCGTAGTCCTCTGACTCCTTTTCTAAAACTTGACTGATTGAAATACATTTTTTAGTAAAAAATAGAAAAAGGCTTTACAATGTTCCTATGTTTTTTTTTTACATCATTCAGTCAAATTAATTTTCTGGGTGTTTGAACACAGCAACATCATTTTTTTAAGTTTTTTGAAGGGCTGTCTTCGTGTTGTTCTTCTGATAATAATAGATTTATTGAAAAAAGGAAAACATAGGGACATGCCATTAGGGGAAAAAAAGGGAGGGGAGGAACAGGTGACTACGTCTGTATGAGAAGAACGATGCTTCTGTATCCTCTTAACATTGGGACTTTTTAGTTCTTAGAAAGACTTATTGTTTTTTAACTATTTCTTTACAACTAATCAATAAATAAGAATGAATATAGGTATGGTGAAATTTTGTTCATTTAAAAAAGATAAGCTGTTTGAGCTCAATCAGTCCATGCAAAAACCTGAACCGCTTACCCTTTAAATAATCCTTTTCGCTCGCGCTGCACTTATTATGACAGCGGATAAATTACAGCGTGTAATTACCGCGCACAAGTGCGTAAGTTACGCGCATGTATATTACCCGCTGTAATAGCACTGAACGGTTATTTATAGCAGCTGGCTGAGTTAAAAAGTAGTGAAATCATCTGGGATACTGTTATTCATTTGAAGGCGATTGCGTTGGGTATTGGTAAAAATAATAACTTCGCATCATTGTAATCAAGTGCTTAATAAATTAATAAAATGGGTTATATCTTAAAAAGCCCTTTTATTAACTAGACTGTTTAAATAGTCGAATCTGTTTTTGTGGCAACAAATTTTTTTTTCAATAAGAACTGCAAACACCAAAATTGAAAACATTTGGAATGACTATGACGTCATTCTCAAATCACTTAGGCATTTTTACAGGTAAATCGTATCTTTTTAAACAACTGTGTAAGTGACCATGCTTAACACAGAAATAAAAGTTTACAACACAAATCTACAGGCAGGTACAGCTTAAACATTACTCTGACATTAATATACTTATACTAGCGCAATAAAATAAATAATGTCACACATAACTGGCAAAATATTATTTAACGGAAAATTGAAAAAAAAATCAAGTTCCAGTGTGAAAAGTAAAGTAAAAAAGTAAAAAAATCATTTATTCATTTAAGCTTGTACAAAGCACTTATGACATGTCAAAAAAAAGTATATAGAAATAATAATAATAAACGTAAATAAAATTGTACAATATTAGTACATATCGTGAATATACATAATGTGAATCTACCACCGGTTCGGACGTTGCTTCTTATCGAGAAGACTCCGGCAAGAAACTCGATAGTTACTCTTTTGAACTTCGTTTTACAAAAAATAAATTCAGAGTACAGTCAATGAGAGTAGAAAAAAGAACACAACATTGAGCAGAGGAGCAGATTATTCCTACGATGTCCACAAACTTTTGTCGTTCAAGTAATCCTCTACATTATAATAACCTTGTTTCATTAACTTTGCTTTAATTGCAGACTCAAACTTGTGAAGAAGTAGATCAACAAGACTTTGAGGTATTTCGTTAAAGTATTTCACAGATTGACCCACAAATGAGTTTCCCACCTTGTGTAGCCTAAGACTGGGAGTTTTCAATTTGTTTTTATTTCTGGTATTATGTTTATGAGTATCACTGTTTTTTTTGAACTGATGCAAGTTTTTGCGCACATACATTATGTTATCTAAAATATACTGAGCATGCACAGTTAAAATATCGATCTTCTTAAATACTTCCCTAAGCGAGCCGCGTGGTCTAAGTTTGTAAATGGCTCTTTTTTGAAGTACAAAATTGATGTTCAAGTCTGCCGCTGAACCCCACAATAGTAGACCATACGACATAACACTATGAAAGTAGCTAAAATATACTAGTCTTGCTGTTTCAATATCAGTCAACATTTGTTGGCCCGAACTAAAAGGTTCGGTGACTCGTTTCTTTGTCGTACCATCCAGACGTGGAACGCTCTTCCAGCACATGTGTTTCCTTTCTCTTATAGTCCCGGGTTCTTCAAGCGGGGCGTGATAAGGCATTTCTGCAGGCCTTCAAGGTGAGGATGGCCAGCCCAGTGATTCGTTTGAATGACTGGGCGTGTCAACCTCATATCTGGACCTCACGACCGCTTTCCATCAGGTGGAGTGAGGTCATCTTGACGGGCAATATAAAAAAAAAGTCAAGAGTCTTATTTTTCTAACAGCACAAGCAGCGGAACTGAGTCTCCCTGCCAGGGCCGTTATATGCGGACCCCATTGTAACTTAGAATCTAAAGTTATTCCTAAAAATACAGTAGATTTTTTTAATTCTAATGGCTCTTCATTCATAGTTACAACAGTATCAACCTGTCTCACATTCTGCATAGAGAATATGATGCACTTTGTTTTTTTTGCATTAAGTAATAAATTATTACTAGTGAACCAACATAGTACTTTTGAGAGAGTATTATTTACATCGTCAAATGCTTGCTTACCTCTGACCTCTGACCACTTTAAAAATCAACGAGGTATCGTCAACAAATAATACTATCTCACAAATATCTTTGACATAGGTAGGAAGATCATTTATAATAAGAAAAAGCAAAGGTCCTAATATAGATCCCTGGGGCACTCCCATACGTATGGTGGCACCGGAAGATGCAGTTCCGTTGATACTAACTTTTTGAGTTCTATCTGTAAGATAGGATTGTATTAATTGAGATGAGATACCTGAAACACCGTAATGTCTTAGCCTAATCAGTAATATTTCATGATCCACGCTTTCAAATTCTTTTGAAAGATCACAAAATATACCTACTGCATCTTGCTTGTTTTCTCAAGCATCAAATATGTGTTTGATAAGTGCTACACCTGCATCAGTTGTGATCTTGTGTTTAGTAAAACCAAATTGTTTCTCATGTAGTAAGTTATTTAAATCAAAGTGTGAAAACAGCTGGTTCAATATAATTTTTTCAAAGATTTTACTGAGAGCTGGTAGTATAGAAATGGGTCTTTAATTAGATGGGACACTTTTGCTACCAGATTTGAAAAGCGCAATGACCTTACAAAATTTCATAAAGTTGGGAAACTGACCTTGGTCTATGCAATTATTAGAAAGTTTAGCTACGTGGGGTGATATCGTATTAATGATTTATTTGAGTAGATTAATCGAAATACTCCACAAATCTTTAGTATTTTCTATATTAAGTTCCTTAAATACCTTGAGGATGTCATGAGAATCAACATGTGACTACTCACAGCCTGTACCTACGGGAATAATTAAAGGTAAGGTTCACCACTTATTTTCTGTTTTGCACGTCCAGACACCATATCTTCTTGAGCCATTTCGTCTCTAAGTTACAGAAACTATTCAGTCAGCTATCTAGAGCTAATGTAATATCCCAATAGCCAATAACATAAAAATAAGGCCTTCCAAACTATCCAACAAGCCACGTTGCAAAATGTAATATCGGACAAGCAGTCATGTGACTAATCGGCGACCCTTTTCACAACTTTACCAATTAATTCCATGAAAAATACCATCATGACCCTACCCGATAAGATTACGTTTATTATCGGTTAACGACGGCTTTTATCGGTACGTTATTGGTGTGACTTATTGTGGCTTGATGGGTTAGGTAGGATCGGTGGGATTCTCAATTTATAATTGGGATTGGATATGACTAATTGTTTATGAATTGATTTTTATAGCTATTGAATGTTTTTCTAAGAAAAAAATATATTGAATTAAATTATATGAATTGAGTCGTATTTCTAACAAAATTCTATCAAATGGACGATACACTAAAAGAGTTATAGGTATATTAACATTTATTGACGACCGACTTGGTGTAATGGTTAAGAAGTTGGCTACTACACCAGAGGTCGCGGGTTCGATCCCCGCACAGTACAAACATTTGTGTGCATGAACATGTCTGTTTGAACTGGTCTGGGTGTCTCCTATGTATAATAAGTATGTATTTACAAAAAAAAATGTATTTAAGTATGTTTATCCGTTGTCTAGTATCCCATAACACAAGCTTTAATTAGTGTGCAGAACAGCCTACGTAGGCTAGACTATGATAACAGTGATAACAAGATTACGAGTTAATTGACTATCGTGAAGTATTGAATTCTGCGCACATAGTAGATATTGTTTATGTGCCTAGTGATTATAGTTTGGGCTAGATTCATTGTTTAGTGTTGTGTATAGTGATAAACTTTGTAAAACCCAAGGGATTTCTATTCTATTATGTTTGTTATTATGATTTAGTTTTCTATTTACATTGTTGTGAGTTTCCCTAATAAAACATGAATAATAAGTGTTTCATTGCAAGTTAGGTAGAAATAAGTAAATAGGAATAAGTTGTACATAGTAGGATAGTAAATAGGTTTAAGTTTTATCAATAAATACATAACTTTCTGCTAATATTGCCAGTACAGGGGGGAAGATAGGTTGTCTCGCTCGCACACTTTTCGCGCATCGCGATAGGTGGACGCGATACGATTTGCGCGCGGCATTAGTATACGGATTGCGAGTGAGATATTGAATACAAATATAGGGCCATAACAGAGGCCATCATGCACTCATCTGGAAGACTCCGAGCAGCAACAAGGAAACCTGAAGAAGTCAGCAAGAACCTGAAGGAGTCAGCAAGTTGCCAGAATTAGCTGGCGAAGGAGTGGAAGCCTGGATCAGCGTAGCCGTCTAGTCTGGGACCTGAACGAATCGTCGCATACTGGAGATAACAACATATCGTGTAACTGGCAGTATTGGCAGCGGGTTCGCTTTTATATAAACCCGTTGTCTATTATTTCCCAACCACGTAATCCACCCGAGTCAGTCGCCGGCCCCCGAACGTACCCATCGCACTGTTCGTTTGTTTCTATGCAAAGGAGTGAGTCTCGACAGTGTGGTGCGGTACATTTTGGTCCTTCCGAGTCGGGATTATTTGGATTGGCTTGGGTTTGGTAGTGGTTACTGGTTGGGAATAGTGGTCAACATGCCGGTTACACGCTCCACGTCGGGTCGTCCGTCGGGACGCGCTACGCCCAGCGAGCGTAATGCCACGCCGTCAGCCGCGATTGAGCAGCCCGAGGGCTCTCTTATCGCCGCCTCCACCGTCCAGCCAGAGATGCCGTCCGTCGTCGCTGCTGTCGCCGCAGCCGCCGCCGCCGCCGCCGCCACCGCGGCCGGGCCGCGTGCCGCCGCTGCTGCAGATGCTGTCCACGCCGCTGGCGTGTCACCCCGAGGGCCTTCCGCACCTGATGGGCCGCCGCCCGCGGGAGTTATAGCCTCGGAGGGGGCGCGCACTGAGGTCTGTCCGTCAAGAGGGCAGGACCTCTCTCCGGTCAGCATCACTACGAGCCACGACACGACGAGCACGCGAACATGGGACCATGGAAGTACAACTCAAACAACAACACGAGAGTGTCATCAAGATGAAGCAGGGGGCCCGCCCAGCGACCCCTGCCACCCGGAAGCCGAGAGAGGGGCGCCTCCTCGGTCCGCCCGACGATCGACCAAGTCTCGTCGGTCGCGGCTCGCCAAAGCGAAACAAGAGCTATTGCGCCTCCAAGTGGATCTTGCTGCCGCCCGTGTCGCCGCCCTTGAAGAAGAGAGCGATGCGGAGAGCGGAGAAGATGGAACAGTAACTACGAAGCGGGATACAGCGCGACGGGTTACGGACTGGCTGGACAAGAGCCAGACGATGGCCGAGGCTGAACAGCCGTTCATGCCGACGCAGAATGAAGAAGACAGAATAACGGTGCCGCCACAGAAGAGCGACGCCCGCCGCCCCACACCGGGAGATGCGGCTGTCTTCAAGCAACATTACGAGTTGCGAGAAAAATCGGAGCACGCGCCGCCGCCGCTGCCGCCGCCGCGGACGCCTGCTATCAAAACGATGCCTGCTGCTACACCGGCGGGAGAGGACGCAGCCGGACCCCAGCGACCGCAAACCATAAACCTGGCGGAGCTGGCGTCCGCGATCGCGCTCGCCGCCAAAGCTGGACAACAGATGGCGCCGCCGCGTCATCTATCGGAGCTGCCGTCATACAACGGCGCATATCAAGATTGGCTATCCTTCCGTGCCGCCTACAATGAGACAGCAAACCTGAATACCGACCAGGAGAACATCGCACGGCTTCGTCGCAGCCTACGGGGAAGAGCAAAAGAAGTCGTAGAGAGTCTGCTGATTTTCAGTGCGAAGCCCGAAGAAATAATGAAGACCCTCGAGACACGCTTCGGTCGCCCTGATGCCATCGCCCTCGCTGAACTGGAGCGTCTGCGGGCCCTGCCGCGCCCGTCTGATGCACCGAGGGACCTGTGCGTCTTCGCGACAAAGGTGGCAAACATCGTGGCTACACTTCGCGCACTTGAAAAACTCTACTACCTCTATAACCCGGAGGTCACCAAAGCGACTATTGAAAAGCTGACGCCGGCGATGCGGTATCGATGGTTCGACTTCGCCGCTGAACAGAAACTAGAAGAGGCCGATTTAATAAATAATAATATATTCTTTATTGCACACAAAACTTACAGTACAGAAACAATTTACAATAAATGAAAGTACAATTTGGGCGGCTTTATCGCTAAAAAGCGATCTCTGCCAAGCAACCCACAAGCAAAGGAAATTTGGCGAAAAGGGCAAGTAAGTGCACGAAGAAAAATAATAAATAAAATAAGTTTAATTATAAATATCTACACAGTATAGGACTAGGTTTATATATTCACATGACACATACATACTATATATAAAAAGTAGAAACAAATGTGACGTTATTTAAACAGACAATAGCAATCAGCTCAGTTGCAACTAAAATGATCAGGAAATATAAAGGATAAAGAAGAAAAAGGAAGAACAACAAGGACTGACGTCAAAGTGCAAGGAAATGTGCTTTGACCCTTGCTTTAAAGATGGATAAGGATTGGGACTCTCTGATTGATAGGGGTAAGGAGTTCCATAAACGTATGGATTTCACAGTAAATGACTGTGTGTAGGAGTGGGAAGAATGAGGAGGGAATTGAAGGCGGAGTTTCTTGGAAGAACGCATTTCTCGTCCACGGATGGGATACAGAAATTGGAACCGCTCCTTGAGATAACGGGGTGACATTGGGTTGAACAGAATGTTATATATAAGGAAAAGGACATGAGAATCACGGCGAAGACGAATGGGAAGCCAGTTTAGCTGGGCCCGATACTCGGAAACATGGTCGTACTTGCGAAGTCCAAAAATAATGCGAATGCAAAAATTTTGAAGCCGCTCAAGTTTATTTAGGAGATTCTCATTAAGGTCTAAGTAGCAACAGTCGGCATAATCTAGAATGGGAAAGAGTAAGGCTTGTACAAGAGCAATTTTGGTGGGTATTGGCAGAAAATTACGAAGTCTACTTAGGGAACTAGCAGAAGCAAACATTCTCCTGCTGACCTGACCAACTTGAGTTGTCCAAGCCAACGTACTGTCAATGTGTACTCCTAGGTTTTTCACTTCCTTACTGAACGGAATTTGAACACCATCAAACACAATTGCTGGCAAAACACTCCAATCAATTCTAGCAGTTAGCCACGAACTACCAACAATCAGTGCTTGAGTTTTTGCAGGATTAACTTTAAGCCCGAACGACCTGCTCCAATTAGAGATCTGTTCCAGGTCATCATTTAAGGTCAGAACGACGTTTGGAAGTTCAACAAGGCTGCCTTGGGAGTAGATTTGGAGATCGTCTGCATATAGGTGGTAAAAAGAAGAGATATTATTGGTTATCGAATTAATGAAAGTAGCAAAGAGAAGAGGGGACAAAACGCCACCTTGCGGTACACCGGCACTAACGTCGCACCATGAAGAGAAAGAATCCTCAGCCCTAATGCGTTGCCGGCGCCCATGCAAGTAACTATGAAACCAGTCAATTACCATTGGAGATATATTGAGAGAACGCAACACGCCGAGTAGGATGTCAAGATCAACAGTGTTAAAAGCATTACTGAAATCCAGCAGAATTAATACGGAAAGGCATTTAGAGTCCATGCCAAAGCGAATGTCATCCGTGATCTTGACAAGTGCAGTAGTCGTACTATGACCGGGACGGAAGCCGGATTGGAAATTATTTGGGAGCTGGTTCCTAGTCAAGAAACCACTAAGTTGCTGGTGAACAACGCGCTCTAGTACTTTTGACAGGAACGGTAGGATGGATATTGGACGATAGTCAGTGTATGCAGTAGGTTTGGATTTTTTTGGGAGTGGTATTATTTGCGCATCTTTCCACAATTTTGGAAAAATACCGGTGGTGAGGGAATGGTTGAGGATACGGGTGATGACAGGAGAAAGGAGATCAAGAAGGGGTATAATCATTTTACGACTAATGCTATCACTACCCACCGCATCAGAAGCGATAGAGTGAACGATCTTCTCAACATCACAATCGTAAATTTGACTAAAAGTAAACGACATATAGTCAGGTGCTGGAAGAGATGAAAGTTGAGTAAGTGTGTTAGACTTTAAAGTACTATCAATGCAAGTAGAAGAAGAGAAATGTTTATTAAGAAGGTCGACATTTACGTCATTTGGGATAGAAGCTTCACGGGTTCTTCCAATTCCAATAGACTTAAGAAATTTCCAAACTTTTACTGGATTTCCATTTTCTACAGATTTATGAATATGGCGTCGTTGAGCGTCCCTACACAACCTATTGCAGCGATTCCGAATAGCTTTGTATTTATCCCGGTTTGTCTCAGATGGGTTCAATTTGTAGTGACACTTAGCTGAGTTCTTTTTGTCTTTTAGTGCCTTTAGCTCATCAGTGAGCCAGGGTGCAGGAGAATGTTTGATTTTGACTGGATGGACTGGAGCATGTTTGTCGTATAGCTGGATGATAAGAGAGTTAAAAAGAGAAATCTTCTCATCTACACTCCCAGCATTGTCGACCACGGACCAGTCCATGTTAAGAGAATCGCGTCTTAAAGATTCAATGCTCATTCCACCAAAATTACGTTGCATAACAACTTTTGCCTTAGCTTTTGGAGGACGAATTTTGTAGGACAGATATAGAAGATCATGGTACGAAAAAGCATCTGCATGATGTTGGCCGTGTTTGGCGACATGGTCAGTAGAAGAAGTTATGATGAGATCTAGAAGAGATGGAATACTGTTCGGAAAGAAATGAGTGGCATGAAGTGGAAGAATATTTAAGTTTGAGGCATCTAATATAGATGTGAGACGAGAAGTGCGAGAATCTTGCTTCAATAGGCAAGTGTTGAAATCACCCATCAGAATTGTATGCTTGTATAAGGGAGTCAGGTCCTCTAACAGTTTTTCAAGGGAGGAAAAGTAGTCTACTCTCTTAGAAGGGCTGTAAAACACGCCTAGTAGAACTTTAGAGTTAGCAAGGTTAACCTCAAGAAAGATATATTGAGATGTATCAGAGGAAGAAGTAGAAGGCGAAATTTTGATTACAGAATAAGGTATATTAGCCCGCAAGTACATTGCAACACCACCCCCGGATCGAGAAATACGGTCATTCCTTACAAGAATGAAACCTGGGAGATTTATTGAAACTATCTCGCTTCTTACAGCGCGAAGTCGACCGCTGCGGGCCTTACGCACAGCCGGAAGAGATACGAGAATCAGCGGGGCCTACGCAACCTCACCGCAGAGCGCAGAAAACATTCGCGACATCGGAGGAAGCGCAGACTGAAAAAGAAGACAACTGCCCCGTCTGCAAGAAGAGCGGCCACTACGCTTGGAGCTGCAAGCAGTTCACCGAAGCGGAACATGACAGAAGATGGGAATTAGCGAAACACAAGTCGCTATGCTTCAGATGCTTACGTCACAGAACACGTAAACACAGTTGCAGGGAGAAGATCTGCAACATAGATGGGTGCAGCCGACTGCATCACGCCCTGCTCCACAACAACGACAGAAAACCGATGGAAGCCAAGATGGAAGCCGCCAGCAGCAAGATCGTCGCCTCGACATGGACGCCCCGGCAGACGCAGGCCTATCTTAAGATAGTGCCGGTGCGCATATCCGGGCCTAAAGGCGACATAGACACACACGCGCTACTGGACGACGGATCGACGGTCACGCTCATCGACGCCGAGATCGCCAAACTGACCGGCGCCCGAGGGCCGGTCGATCCTCTCCACATCGAGGCCATCGCGAACACAGAAGTGGATGCAGCCAAGTCAAGGCGTGTCGCTCTCACCCTACATGGGGCGACCGGAAGATGCAAGATACAGGCGCACACACTCGACGGCCTGCAACTGTCGGCGCAGCGGGTGACGAACAAAGACTTAGCCGGTTGCCGACACATAGCGGACATCGCGGCGCAGCTCACTACAAGCGACGCCGCACCAAGGCTGCTCATCGGTCAAGACAACTGGCACCTGCTGCTCGCCACTGAGGTGAGGAGGGGTCGGCGCAATCAACCTGTCGCCTCTCTCACACCACTGGGCTGGGTGCTGCATGGCGCGCATACGCGCGCACTGGGACAGCGCGTTCACTACGTGAATCACCTGGTCGACGTGGACGCCAACATGGACGAGCAACTGAAGCATCATTTCGCACTGGAGAGCCTCACCATAACTCCGAAGCTGCCTACGAGTGACCCAGAACAGCGTGCTATCCGCATGCTGGAGAAGAATACGAAACAGCTGGACAACGGGCGCTACGAGACAGCGCTTCTGTGGAACAAAGAAAATGTCGTAATGCCGAATAATTACGACAACGCTTACAGCAGGCTGCTCAATACAGAGAAGAAGATTGATAAGGATCCGCAGCTCAAGAAAAATTGCGAAGAAAACATGAACGCGCAAATGGTGGAGAGCTACGCCGAGCGCGCGCCGCCAGAGATGGAACCTAAGAAGACGGCGTGCGAAGTACGAAGTACACGACGGGAAGCCCACTACGAGCAACAACATCGGGCGTCCAACTCACGGGACGCCTTGGAAGGCCCAGAAGAACGGCGAGAGATGACGCCCATCGACCTGCACGCTGGCACAAAGATGGAGAGCGTATCCGGGCTCACAAGGGAACCCGGCGCCGATAGTGAAGCCTTCAACCTCGACTTGGCGCAGCTGCAGACCGACATACTGACGTGCAGTGAATCGACCGAGCGAGGGCTACAAGAAGTCACAGACAACCCAGTACAACAGACGGGCGAAGAAAAAGTGTGTGTGACAGTGATTAAGATGCCGCCTACCGCGCTGAGAAATAGTGTTCCCGATTGCGCGCGCTTCTCGCGCTGGGAACGACTATTAAGAAGCACTGCCAGGGTTCTGCAATTCATAGAGCTGTGCCGAAGAAAGAAGAATACAGTCCACTACAAACGCAGCAAGAAGAACGCAGAAGATGACCCTACATGGCGGAGGCAGCGAAAGAAACAGGGCGCGAAGATCATCAAGAAGAAGAAAGAAGATGAAGATCGACGCTACACAGTGCTGGGCGCAGACATCCTGCGTGCCGCCGAAGCTCTGCTGGTAAAAGCCAGCCAAGAAGATAGTTTTCATGAAGAAAGAAGACTGATGAGCAACGGCCAGAGACCACCCAGCAACAGCCGCCTACAAAAGTTGGCGACGGAAATGACGAGCGGCGTGATAACTCTCAAAACACGCATAGATGCCGCTAACGACATCACCGAGAAGATGAAGAGGCCGCCTGTGATCGACGGAGACCACCGCCTCGCACGCCTGTACATCGAGTACATCCACCGCCGGCTACATCACGCCGGGGTGGAGGCCACCATCAACGAGTGCAGACAGCACTACTGGATCCTGCGACTTCGACCGACGGCAAGGGCGGTCATACACAGCTGCCTACCGTGCCGCATCAAGAGGAGCGCGCCGCCAGTGCCGCCTACTGGCAATCATCCCGCCTGTAGGCTGGCGCATCATCACCGGCCCTTCACCTACACCGGGGTCGACTACTTTGGGCCCCTCACCATCACAGTGGGCCGAGCGACGCAGAAGCGGTACGTCGCGCTTTTCACCTGCCTGACTACACGGGCAGTTCATCTGGAAGTCGCAGCGACGCTCAGCACGGACTCGGCGGTCATGGCCTTACGGCGCATGATAGCCAGACGAGGGTGTCCTGCTGAGATCTGGTCGGACAACGGTACCAACCTACAGGGTGCCGACAAGGAGCTCCGACGGGCCATGGATCAAGCCACAAGAAGAGGAGGCGAGCAAGAGGACCATCAACTGGAGGTTCATCCCTCCCGGTGCCCCCTTCATGGGTGGGGCCTGGGAGCGCCTAGTACGCAGCGTCAAGGTGGCGCTTTCGACGGCGCTGCACGAACGCCACCCCTGCGAGGAAGTGCTCGCTACGCTGCTGGCAGAGGCCGAGTACACGGTCAACAGCCGGCCTCTCACCCACGTCTCCGTGCAACCGGAGGACCCCGAAGCCATAACGCCAAACCACTTCCTACTCGGCGGATCAGCTGCAACACCGGTGCCCGGGGCCTTCAACGACGCAGACCTCATCGGGCGCACACACTGGCGCGCATCGCAGCGCCTGGCCGACCTATTCTGGGCCAGGTGGCTGCGGGAGTACCTGCCGGAGCTGCAACACCGGCGGGAGCCCCATGGACGAGGGCCCCCCATCAAGATCGGCGACGTCGTGCTCATCGCGGACGGGACACTACCTCGCAACACATGGCCGCGAGGACTGGTGACTGCGGTGTTCCCGGGCCCCGACGGAGTGACGAGAGCTGTCGACGTACGCACACGCGGAGGGACCCTTCACAGACCCACGAAGAAACTCGTGATCCTGCCTACGGAGCCGGCTGCCTGCACCGTAGAAGATGCGACGCCCAAGAACGACGCACGGCGGGAGTGATGTGCAGAACAGCCTACGTAGGCTAGACTATGATAACAGTGATAACAAGATTACGAGTTAATTGACTATCGTGAAGTATTGAATTCTGCGCACATAGTAGATATTGTTTATGTGCCTAGTGATTATAGTTTGGGCTAGATTCATTGTTTAGTGTTGTGTATAGTGATAAACTTTGTAAAACCCAAGGGATTTCTATTCTATTATGTTTGTTATTATGATTTAGTTTTCTATTTACATTGTTGTGAGTTTCCCTAATAAAACATGAATAATAAGTGTTTCATTGCAAGTTAGGTAGAAATAAGTAAATAGGAATAAGTTGTACATAGTAGGATAGTAAATAGGTTTAAGTTTTATCAATAAATACATAACTTTCTGCTAATATTGCCAGTACAGGGGGGAAGATAGGTTGTCTCGCTCGCACACTTTTCGCGCATCGCGATAGGTGGACGCGATACGATTTGCGCGCGGCATTAGTATACGGATTGCGAGTGAGATATTGAATACAAATATAGGGCCATAACAGAGGCCATCATGCACTCATCTGGAAGACTCCGAGCAGCAACAAGGAAACCTGAAGAAGTCAGCAAGAACCTGAAGGAGTCAGCAAGTTGCCAGAATTAGCTGGCGAAGGAGTGGAAGCCTGGATCAGCGTAGCCGTCTAGTCTGGGACCTGAACGAATCGTCGCATACTGGAGATAACAACATATCGTGTAACTGGCAGTATTGGCAGCGGGTTCGCTTTTATATAAACCCGTTGTCTATTATTTCCCAACCACGTAATCCACCCGAGTCAGTCGCCGGCCCCCGAACGTACCCATCGCACTGTTCGTTTGTTTCTATGCAAAGGAGTGAGTCTCGACAGTGTGGTGCGGTACAATTAGCTTACTTTGGGGCTAGATGGCGCTGTGTGGAATAATGTCCAGGGATATTTATTTATTTATTTATTTAACAGATTTTGTTTGTAAGTGATGGTATTTTTTTTATCAAAAATGAATTTAACGTAAATCAAGTTTGTAAACGTTATAATAAAAAAGATAATATTAAGTGTTGTTGTGACTAATGTTTAGTATATTATGATCGTACCAAAATCCAATTTTAAGAACTGAATTTATATCAATTGAAATTATACAAAATGAGACAGGTATACATTTCAGGTTTTGCTCAATTTTGATTCTCGTTTCGGGATTTGGGGTAAAAATAATAAACAGATGTCATATTATTAAAGCATCATTATTGCGGTAAGCTATAATATAGCAATAAATTGTATAAGAGCCACGATGCAAAAGAGTTCGTCTATCAAGGAAAATTTAACGTAACTATGTTATAAAGTGCAATAAAAATTAGAATTTTACAGTTCTATGAGTATAACAAACAAAAAGCAGTTCTGAAAATGGAATAATGAAATATTTTGTTATTACAATAAAAATATTGGATTCTTCTACCAACGATAACGCATCAAAGTTCGACTATCTCAGTTAGAGACGCAAAAGAGTTCGCCTACGACTCAGTTTTGTCTCCTTTACTCTTAATAGGTACTCGTAACGGCCTCATTGCCAAGTGGCATTGTCGCTAATAGCTCCTCGCATTCTTCTGAAGTTGTTGAATCTCAGACAGCTTTGATTTTCTCTTTTATATCATATAATGATCTTAATGAATACTTGCGTATGAAACTTACTTCCTTTTCTAGGAATTTGCTTTGAATTTCTAGCAAAAGCAATCCAATATCCTTAGGATCATCATCATCATCCGTGCGGTCTATCCCGGTTGTGAACCCACACTGGCGTGTGGGGTCCCAGGGTCCGTCTCCAATCCAATATTCTTAAGATAAGAATACAATATACTTCAGTGTTTTCTTTAGCAAAACAATACATAGTAAGCAGTCTAGGGTTTTATGGATAATTATTCTAACTAACCGATTTCAATTAGTAAAATAATTTTAGTTAAAATCACACTTCAATTTTCCCTCTAAACCATTTTGCGGGATGTCTTTTTGTTGATGAAAAGATAGGATTTTTTTAATAGAAGCATTCATCAGAGAGTGCTTTTTTGTTGGATTTTAATGATATATAGGGTCGGAAACACTTCATTGATCTCTTTTTGAAGGTCCAATAAGGCCGTTAGCGTCACAATCGTTCTACGATTTAAAAAAGTTTTTTTCGGGGACATCTCGCGCGAGTTTTCCTAACGAAAATCAAGAAGTAGGAATCAACAGATATGACACTTAACTTATTTTGGCCTGTTTTAAATGACGATCTGAATATAGAGTTAAAAAAACTCCTCGTTTAGTTTGAGACGTCAAGTCAATGTTAATTCTAAATGAAAAAATAAGTATATATTCATTTGATTCAATACATACATGTAAAACTGAGATTAAGAACACAATGAAAGTTTGCTATTGTAAGTATCTACTCAAAGTGTATAAAAATGCAGTCTACTGAAAGAAATGCTTTGGTCTGTTGATCGTAATGCACAGCGCCACGGTATGCGACATGCGATGCCGGACACATAATCGTATGAAGAATATATAAATATATCCCTGGACATTATTCCACACAGCGCCATCTAGCCCCAAAGTCAGCTAATTAGAGCTTGTGTTATGGGATACTAGACAACGGATAAACATACTTAAATACATTTTCTTTTGTAAATACATACTTATTATACATAGGAGACACCCAGACCAGTACAAACAGACATGTTCATGCACACAAATGTTTGTACTGTGCGGGGATCGAACCCGCGACCTCTGGTGTAGTAGTAAGAACGTCCAGAATGATCTCTTGTTCCGCTACAGTATGCGTCAGCGGTTCTATACGATATGTGTCCGGCACCGCATGCCGCATACCGCAGGGTAATGCGTTACGTTACGATCAAGAGACAAAAAGCTTTAGATTTCAAATCACAATCACATCCGATGCCAAACAAAGTGTGTTTTGAACTGATCTAAAAATTATCTGGGATTATAATTATAGCGCAGTTGGCGTCATCTAGTCTTATAACTTTTATGAGTATTTTGCAAGTTCTATAGATATTTAAATAGCTAAATATCTGGGACAATTTACACCAAGATCATCTGACCCCAAACTAAGCAAGACTGATAAACATACTCAAATATTTTCTAAATACATTCTTAAATAGATAACAACACCCAGACACACAACAAACACAAATGTTCGTCATATAAATGTTTGTCATGGGTGGGGATCGAATCCACGACCTCCGGTGCTAGGCAGGATCGCTGCCTTGCACCAACAGACCAGTCAAGTTTAGTAAGATTAATGTCCTAACTATCCTTCTAGCCGCCGAATCCAAAAACGACAATCATAGTTAAGCACCTCTCAAATTGATGCTGCTCTGTCATATGTCAGTAGAAATGAAAGGGACAGTAATACATGTAAGGGCTGCTCAACTTTGTCGTTTATGGATTTGCGCGTATAAAGCTCATTGTTCTGAGGGCAAATGTATTTTTGACTCGTTACTTACTATTAACATAGTAAGGCTACAGATAATAAATAAACGAAATGAGGCATCCATTGAGATCTTCGTAGCTCATCCCGAGCTAAGTCACGCACAGGCCGGCCCATTCGGTCGATTTCTCCCGAATTAACAATTCAAATTCCCGGCATTACTTCTTTTTGTAACGTGAGACGCGTGCTTTCTACTTCGAGACTCGCAGCGGCGTAATTACGAAAGACAGCATATAGTAAATTCAACTTTTGCGATGTCCTCTTAAGCAGTATTTTCGCCGGTATCGCGCTAGCTTCGGGGAGCTTGAAAGATGACGCCATGTCGATTCGAAATTCAAAGGAGATCATTTTGGCTCCGAAGATTTTTGGGCCTATTCTCAAAGTGCCGGCCAAAGAAAAAAAGGTACGTATAGTTAAAAATAGACATATGGAGCAATAGTTGTTATGACACAAAAATCGTAGGGTTGCCACAAGCCAAGTTATAGGAGTATAAAGATTCGTCTTTATCATACATTTGTTAATTTTTGAAAGTAAGTATATAAAATAATAATAGATTTTGCAAGAAGTAATTATGTAAAACTTGTTACCCAATGTGAAAACCGTCTTTTTCACAGTTTTAGTGAAAAAAAACCTTACTCTGTATTTATTCCGATTTATTTTCTGAATGTGCCGGCCAACGACAAAAAAATGTGCGAATAGTTAGAACTAGCCATACGGAGCAATATTATAATGGCATAAAAGTCGTAGGGTTGCCCCAAGCCAAGTTATAGGAGTTCATAGATTCGTAATTTTAATACATAGGTACAAATAAAAACTAAAGTAAAATGCTTCAAATCATTACTTCTAGCAATATCTATCATTATTTTATGTTTCTCAGCATTTGCAAAAATAATTAAATGGATGAATATCACGAATTTTTGAATAACTTGGCTTGTGGTAACCCAACACCCGTCTCTGTCAGCGCATTCGAACATGTAACACGTATCTGGTTACCATCACATTCGGGGAATGAAGTGGTAGATAACCTGCTGAAAATTGATGTACCGAATAGATAATGTCCAATAAATAATACTGTAGATTTAAACTTACGTCTCAATATGCAGTTATACAAATGGATATGAGTATAGGACATTTTTCAACAACTGCAACACAAATTACAGCCCATGAAGAAAGCTAAGAAATAAACTACTGGCAAAATATAACGACAGTAGAAATTCATAAGAAGATAACGTTGAAGAATAGGATTGGACCCATCAATCTCATCCGGAGCCGTAAAACATACACTTAAAAAACATGTAACACGTTTAGTTCTTATTTCAAAAAATCTCGTACATTGTGCTCCTTGAAAAACCGAAGTGTTCGAATAGCTTCCATTACAATACATTAGTCAAGATGGTCACCCATCCCACTACCCGATCTGGCATGAGTATAATGAGATCGGCTGTCACCATTTAGCTTCAGGCACCTTCTCCTGGACACAAAAGGCACACAAAATCCATTCGCTGGCCAAATATTACACAAACATTGTTGAAGCAAAAACGAAACCATTATTATATTATTCAACAGCATGTTCCGTTTCGTTGACATTATAAATAAGAATTGCTTGGTAAACACACAGAATAAATTAAGTAAAACTGGAATTTAATTTTTTAATTTTTTTCAATAAATGTAATAAATTGCGACCCAACTAAAGTTATTATTATTTTAATCAGTTTTTTTCAGAATTAAAGTGGGCCTGGTTCCTACGAATTAAAATTTTGCGTGCAAGCTCACTTAAAATCCACAGAAATACTTTTTCCATTCCTGTTTTAAAAAGTTTTTCATTGCAAACAGTTGTCAAACAGCTTTTGTATCCCGCTAAAAATTGTTATCATCAATTTTAAACGCTTTTTGCTGTAAGTAGAACACACATGTTTGATGTTGTAAAATAGAATACCATTTATTTCAAGCAACAAATTACATTTAAAGATCTTAACTAAACATAATCAAACTTAAATGAAAGGAAATTAGAAATAATAATGAAAAACTAAAATCTGTAACTACCTATGCATTGACAATGATTAAGATAATATACCTACTCGTAGTACTTGGTAGAGAGATTACAAAATGGTTCCCAGGATTTAATTGTATTATGATTTCAATGATGGAGGCCTTTGCCCAGCTGTGGGACAGTATATAGGCTAATTACTTTACTTTACTTTATTTAAATTATTATTTTTACTTTCGACTACTTTACACCCGTGATCATATTTTTTTCCCCACCACCTGGTTACAATGATGTTATTTGTTTTCTTCGCCTTTGTATTCTCACAAAACCTATGGGTGTGTAAAAAGATTATGGACTGAACATGTACATAAAAAACCTAAAGGCTGTTCAACATGTCTCCATTTTTATACACGTTTATAGAAACAACCTTCCTGGTAAAGAAAGCTATTGTTTAAGTTATGAAAACATTTTTTCATCAACCCAAATACAATATTGGAAGGCCACGTCATTCCCGCCGAAGTGAACGTCAATACAAAAGGCTGTAAACAATTTGGTAATACCACCAAACGAAAGGGACCCAAGATATTCAATTTATACTTGCCCTAGCTACGGGCGACTTCACGCAAGCTTTCAAATAATTTCAACCTGGCTAGTGAAGGGGCTTTTTGACATCGATAACTAAGAATATCGATAATAAGTAACACACTGGGTGGGATGTTTGATGGGTCCAATGGTAATTACAGTTTGGGACGCCCACCTTGGTGAATGTCGTTTATTTTTTGTGAATTACTCGTCCAACAGTAGCTTTAAACATTTTGTATATTATATATATAAACCAAAAAACTAATTTGCAAAAAAATACAAACTATTAATGCGCCCCCAACTGGTGAACAGGATTTAAAAAAATGAATCTATTGGTAACTTCATTCTGAATCGTAGGGATGATATAGATCGTAGGGTTTCTGTTGATGCAGGCTTACCACAGTTGTCGCATCTACGAGTGTCATCATCGTCATGCACAGCCATAGGTCATCATCTCAAAAGTCAAAGGCAAAAAGTATTTTTTTTTATTGCGCGACTTACTGGTAGTCTCCTGATTCCAACCTTTGCAATAAAACTGAAGCGCGTATTACAATAGCGTATACTTTTTGGAGTGCACAATTGAATGTTAATGTTTTCATTTCATCGACATTTCCTAAATTCTACTATCACAACCCTTCTCAAATATCGGAATTCGATACATTCCTATTGTAATTCTAGACTTTTTTCGTTCCCGATCTGTTTTGTATCTAATTCCCTGTAGCGCCGTTCCCTGATCTGGTTCATTTTCACTTAATTCCCGCATTTCCCTCCGTTCCCGAGTACTTCCTTTATGGCTCTCGATGTTTATTGCATTCAAATAGCAGATGTCATTTTTATTGGCTGGTGGAACGGTTTGAGGTTTCATTCGCAAGATTAAGGTTGAATAACTGGGTATTTGCGTATTAATAATAACTTGGTAACTATTAATTGAAAATGAATTTAAAACGTACCGATGACAATGGAAAATCATATTATGTTTTACTCATATTTTACATTTGAGTAAGTTAATCAAAAAACATTACAAATGATAGAAGCTACTTCTTTTTAAGGCTTTCTTCTTCTTAAGGTATCCAATCAATGCTGACATGGTTCTGATGATCTGCATAATTTGGGGTCAATTTGTTAAGATATAGCAAGGACATCTATTACCCAAAACCTTATTCGCAGCCATGTATAAATTAATGGGTACGAAAATAATTGGTACGTATTGCTATTTAGTTCACAAATATTTCGTTGTTTGACAATGTTTCGAATTCATTTAACTTCTCCCTAAATTTTTTGCCTTATAAAAGCAGAAAAAAATTTGTTCCATCCAATATTTTCTTTAAAAACTCGCATGATATTTTCTTCTTGAAGTTAAAATGATGCCACTGCAAACAAGTCGAACACAGCTCTTAAACTTTCAGAATAAGGTTGAAAATGGCTTAAATATTAGATAAGGTTAGCAGAATATTGACTGTAGTGGCAAGTTAGATAATACAGACCGTTGTAGCTGCTTGTTAGAGCAGCTAATGTTTTGTTTGGCAAGTGTTCGCAATATAGACGTTATTGAAAGTGTTGTAAGGTTCATTTTTAAAGCACTGATGTCGATTCATGTTGAAGTGAAATTGTGTAATATTTGTTTTTAAAATTATACTGTACAAATACCGCAATTTGGAATAGATCTTTCGAACTATCGTCTTTATTATGAGACGTCACTCGAATGATTTTGTCATGTAACTATAAAATTACATGTTGGAAATCGTAATATTCTTAACCGTACTACGAGTAGGACAGCTTTTGATAGCGACAATGTTAAAAAAACTTTGGGGTTGTTCAATAGATATACCACAGTTATCGTGGATGAACGACAGCGGGCAAAAGTGTCATTACAAATGTTAACAGATGGACAAAAAATATCGGATTTCAAAACATCTGCTTTGTAAAACAAAAAACTCACTGAACCACGTTTGCAATGCATATAATTTCAAAATAACACAAACAAAAGTGCTCCGTATGTATAGCCCTCATCCCGGAATGTTTGGCGCTTTTAAACCGGGAATAATGTTTGTTGTCGAGCAAAATATGCCAGCAAATTATGGTTCCATGCTGAAAGATGACTTATTTCATTTTAATTTTGTTTTCAAGTCGTTTTTTAAAACTTTTCACCCTGTATAGGAAACATATTCAAATCTAGCTTTTATACACAAGTGTGCAAAGTCTATTATATATTTATCCGTTGGTTTTCTCGTGATGCAAAAAAAACCAACCGACAAAAAACGTAAGAATGATTGTTTCGTAAACAGAATCCGCAAATAATTTTTAAAAAAAGTATTAAATGTATCGTGAAAAATACCATGAATGTGTTTAAATGGTTTATATCTAGGTGCTCTCTCACCTGGAGCATTCTCCTGTAATGTAACGTTACAGAGTCAAGCATTACATCAGTGAGGGAGGAGAACCGAGCATTACTGCAGTGCGCAAACTGTAATGATGCAAAATCGAGCAAGAAGCAGCAAGCATTACAGTGCACAACTTGATGATGCAATGTGTAATATTTCAATATAGCTTCCCTGACGTTTTTTAAGGCAGTATTGTAATCTAATGCTCAAAATCGAATATGAAATGTAAATTACAGGCGAAAATTCGTCACATCAGGGAGGCAGTTTTGTAATGTAATGCACAAATCGAATTTGAAACGTTACATTACAGGAACATGCTCCAGGTGACGGACCACCTTTATGAATGGCTTGAGGCCCTTGTATTAACCAATTTTCTGTCTCCCTCTGATATACCGGAGCAGTACTGCCGCCTGTCGCGCCCGCAGACACCCGCGCGCGAGAACGCTCGCAAAAAAAAACTAAAAACGTTATTTTAATGAGGCATAGTAGGTATTTTTGAAAACCTAATTTATAGATTAAAGAAGACTTGATGGCCTATATTTTCCTGTCAAAACTATAAAAATCACACTCATATTTAAGGATCCTTAACAAATTGAAGTTTTATTAAGACCCTTTTTCAAGATTTTTTTTAAGTATAGAAATTTCTATCCTACGGAAATTGCAAATGTACTGAATGAATAAAACATGTCTAAATTTACTATATTTTTTTGTGCCCATCCGTTGAGGAGGAGTAGGCAATTGACCACGACGGAATTTATGATTTTGGCGTGAGTTCGCGCCTTGATTGTAAGTCGTTAGCATTTGACTAACAAGAAGCCTAAAATTCTTAAGATGTACATCCATAGATTAGTTAATAAGACCGCCTGAAGTTAGAATGTTTACACCAGTTCAGTGTTTACTAAGATCATACTTTCGGAGTTAGGCGCAATCAGAGCCATTGTCGACTCAGCTAGACTGGACAGGGATGTACGCATGTAAAAAAAGGTTTCAGACTCGCAAACTTATTAAACTTTATTATTTAATAAGTTTATTCGAATGACTTGTACCATTAAGTAAGAGAATATGGTGCAAATTGATTTCAATACTTTGTGATATTATGCATTCACATCATGCAATAAGATTAGTTTAACTTTATTGTTCAACTGCTGGGGAAATATCGCCACTTTTCAACAATGATATCAAAGCTAACTTACTGTGTGGCTATTGCTTCGTTGCCTTCCACGAAATTAATGTAGTAATAAAATAGAGTTAACTTCATCTATTATATAGAAGTTAGTGCTTTCTCACCAAGAGCATTCGTTTCACAAACGAGTCTTACACTAGAAGCAGCTTCAATAACTTGAGCGGAATATTCGCGAACCAAACGCTGCGTGGAAATATTTTCTAACGGTCAATACCGTTACAAAAATGGTGAGTGATTGCTGCTTTAGTGCATTTTGAAAGTTTGTATAGGTTATGGCAACTGCCTTCCTTTTAAAAGCTAGAATAAATTCTCGCAGACCTGAGTCCGGGACTGGCCCAGAGTATTTTCCTGGAAACCCTGTAGGGGTGTGGTACCTGCGAACTCGCGTAAAGCAGATAAGAGCCGTCTCACTCCAATAAGTGCGGGCACCAACTGATAACAACTCGTTAAGGGTAGGACAACCCTGTTTTTGTTGGCTTTAGCTTTGGTGCATTTTCAGGTGTGGTGAGCATTGCGTGGAAATGGAATAAAAAAGGTGTATTTTCATTATTCAAGTAGGACATTATACTAACTGTGGCCTGTAGCTAAGAAAGTCGCAAGTTTTTTATATCTTAAAGTAAATTAGTAAATTTTTTGGCAAGAACCGTACACGAACGGTTTAAAATAATCAAGTTTCTTTTGTTTTGGGATGGGTAAAATGTATTGGGATTTGACATTGTCATGTCATGCGATTGTCATGTCATGCGATGTCAAATCCCAATACATTTTTTTTACGCGTACGATAACGTAAATTTAAAGTGGCAACTCGTGGTAGACGTCCTGATCTATTTTCTGAGGTAGACTCTCGATTGCGATTCATATTGCGATTGTGATTCATATTGCGATTGTAAACCCAAAACAAGTTTAAAAGAGTAACTGCTGAGTTTCTCGCCGGGTCTTCTCAGCAAGAAACAACTCGCGGTGGTAGAGTCGCATTATGTCTGTATACTGTTTATTTACATATCCATATTATTATGGTATTTGTGTCTATTATTTAGTATATTTCGCTGTAAATTTGACGATTTGAAAGTACTGATACAGTCTATTTGAATAAAGTTATTTGAGTTTAAGTTTGAGTAAGAATCAGGAGTTTATATTAAGAATGACCATTTTAATTTTTGATTGACTCTGTGTTAGTAAAGCATTAAACACTAAATGTCTTGAGGCATTCTAGACAAAGGCGAATTTACACTGCAAATATGAAAATCATTAAAACATTAAATACAGTTCAATGAATATCTAATAACCTTATTAACAGGGAACATTTGAACAAACCAGAGTGACCAAGTTCACAAATCAAGAATTTTAGTCAAATTCCAAGCTATTCCTAATAAAAGCTGGTCCCTAAAGCTGGTTCCTAGTAAATGATTTACGCCCAAATTCACAAAAGTCAATCAAAGCTGAGCCGTACGTCTACCATGAATTGCCAATTTGAATTTACGTTATCGTTTGCGTAATAAAATTGAACTGGGATGTCACATGACATCACATGACAATGTCAAATCCCAATACATTTTTTTACGCGAATGATAATGTAAATTTAAAGTGGCAACTCGTGGCAGACGTACACAGTCCTTACATGTATAACTGTCCCTTTCATTCTTAATGAGAGGAGCATCAATTTGAGGTGTCCTCAACTTTTTATCAGAGTTTGTGGATAAGTGGGTTGGACAGGTGCACGTATCAGTAGGAGAAGTTTGAAAAAGTTATGCAAGCGATGTTTGTGCAGACCGCATTCCCAAACTTTAAGTTATATTTGACGTATTTGGTAGCATTTTAAGGGTATTAAAAGTAACCAGAGCTTTCAAGAATATCTACGTTGACGCCATTTTGATTTTTAGTTCAGTTTCTCGGGCTTGCGTCTACAATATGAAATTGCCAAAGGTGGCGAATCGTTTCAATTTTTTTTTAAATTGATTGACATTTTATTTTCAAATGTTGTTACCGATTGCTCTCTGACAATCTAGACTAGGCAGGGAATTGTGCAGGACGGACTGACATCCAAGACTCCACTCGGCCATTGATTCACTGATTCGCTATGCAACTCAATAGCTAGTTGCCCGATATTTGACATATCCACAGCCAATAACACACAGCATATTCGTGATTTAGTTGCAATAGAAGTTTAGGAATAGCCTAGTCACGACAATTCAATAAATAAATATCTGGGCCATCTGATCTTTCAACATGAAAATGACGACCGACTTGGTGTAATGGTTAAGAAGTTGGCTACTACACCAGAGGTCGCGGGTTCGATCCCCGCACAGTACAAACATTTGTGTGCATGAACATGTCTGTTTGTACTGGTCTGGGTGTCTCCTATGTATAATAAGTATGTATTTACAAAAGAAAATGTATTTAAGTATGTTTATCCGTTGTCTAGTATCCCATAACACAAGCTTTAATTAGCTGACTTTGGGGCTAGATGGCGCTGTGTGGAATAATGTCCAGGGATATTTATTATTATTATTATTATCTGATCTTTCAACATGATGATCTGCCTTAATCTAAGCGAAACTTGTCCTATAAATCCCAGATACTAATAAAAATACCTATTTTTTTATAAATACATGCTTACTCAATTAGAAAATAAGCACAGTGTCGGCACAAACACAAGAGTTTGTCACATAAATGTTGGTGGGATCAAACCTATAACCGCCGGTGCTAAAGGTGGGATCGCTACCTTTGCACCAACAGGCACGTCTTCTTCTATTTTGACGACACGATTGGCGTAGTGCGCTGTAGCACGGTCTCTCGCCTCGATTTCCGTAGTGTCCCGGGTTCGATTCCCGGTCGGGTCAATTCAGGAAACAATCTTTTCTGAATTGACTCGGGTCTGAGTGTGCTGGGAGACGCCCCTAGCTTATTTCCTTGTGTGGTAACTCGTAACACAGGGATATTAATCCCTATTTTGAGACCATTACAAGAGGTGTTTTTGTAATGATTATTTATTTTGAGGCGATCGGTATCAGAGCCAAACAAGCTACGAGTAGTTGATGTTTTTCTATGATAAAAGTTTATGGTTTCTTTTAAATTAACACAATTACGTCATGGCCTTAAGCTAAGACACTTTCACGGTCCGAATTCCAGTAATAAAACTAGCAAATTTGTTCGGGAAAGCCATAAATTTTATTTACCCGCTTTCGCCCGCGGACATCGGGACTCTCTCGATTTATGAAGCGAATATTTTATCTCGACATCAACTTTAACCGATCGAAATGTTCCATTTAAACTAACCGTTACTACAACTACTACGTTCGTCTTTATCGAAAGAGGCTTATTTCTCAATGGTTCTGCTTTGCAGTTCTATAAGCTTTCCTATCTGTAAGCTCTTTACTGATGTTGCGGCTTAGCCTCTATATAATATTCAGAAGTCCCATCGGAGTCTTTAAACAGCCCATGATGTCCAATTTTCATATATTCAATAATTATTTGAGGCTATAACTAGCTCATATAAAAAACAGTAAAAAATTGGCAATACAGTTCTCCATTCGGATTCGTTAGATAGTTGTTATTTATAATATAGAATCAGAAGTTTAATTTCAATTATTAAAAAAAATGGGTAAATTTTTGATGCAACTAAGTAACTGGTATCTTATTAATTCGATAAGATCTATATCAAAGTAAATATATAGTTGAAATTCTCTGACAGAGACGAGCTATCTATAATAATGCGTTTATTTGATAATGAAGTGTAGATTATCCCACATTTCAAAGGTAAATATCACGTTTTGTGATGTCAGTACCCACTGTTCCTAACTCTGTCAGAATAATTGTCAGAAACCTCAGAAGGACAAATGCAGTTACAATTTCAACCTCGTTAAGTTCCGTCGCAAGTTAGTTAACTTGCTCAAACGTGCGACCGCCTACTAATAATAAATAAACAAACAAACTTCGGGGCAAAGAGCTTGCAAGCGTATGTACTTCATAGTTCCACTGACGTGTCTTAGTTGCTCGTGAGTGAATAAATAAACGAGAACTGAGTACATGATGGAATATGTAGCGTTACAACACTTAGAGATGTAGTTGGTTATGTAACGTAGAGAGAAACACACTTTCGGATTATAAAAGCAAGAACTTGCTCAATGGTTGGCTGTTTTCAACTGACTTCAAAAAAAGGAGGAGGTTCTCAATTCGACTGTATGTTTTTTTTTATGTTTGTTACCTCATAACTTTCGACTGGGTGAACCGATTTTGATCATTCTTTTTTTATTTGAAAGCTGGTGCTTTGAGTTATTCGTCCATTTGTCGCGCATTTTGTCTATCTAGATTTAAGACTTACATGGTTTTCCCATGGATGCCACTGCCAGAACTAGACCAAATTAAAATGGGACCACACGGGCAGCATCAGCTTCCAAAAAAATAAAGAATTATCAAAATCGGCTGGCGTCATATTGAGTTATTCGTCTATTTGTCGCGAATTTTGTCTATCTAGATTTAAGACATATGGTTTTCTTATAGATGCCACTGTCAGAACTAGACTAAATTAAAATGGGACCATTCGAAAAGCACCAGCTTTCAAATAAAAAAGAATGATCAAAATCGGTTCACCCAGTCGAAAGTTATGAGGTAACAAACATAAAAAAAACATACAGTCGATTTGAGAATCTCCTCCTTTTTTTGAAGTCGGTTGAAAATGCGCGACAAATGGACGAATAACTCAATATTACGCCAACCGATATTGATAATTCTTTATCTATTTAAAAGCTGATGCTGCCCGTGTGGTCCCATTTTAATTAGGTCCAGTTCTGACAGTGGCATCCATGGTACATCCATTTAAGTATTAAATCTAGATAAACCATATGCGCGACAAATGGATGAATAACTCATTATCACGCCAACCGATTTCGATGCTTCTTTTTTTATTGGAATGGAATACTTCAAGGGTAGTTTGATGAGTGTTAGGTTCTGATTATGGGATCCATGACAAAGTAACGGAACTCTTTAATTCTTAGGAGCGATTGGACGATACTTTTTCGATGTATAAAATGAATAAGAAGTATTCACTGAAAATCAAGAAATAAACAAAAATTTTAACAAAAAAAAACCAACTCCAAAAAAAACTATTCCAAAACAAAGCATTATAAAGTAACGAAATAATTGCGTATTCTTCTAAAACCTTTACGATAATATAATGTAGGTAAAATTAATGTTATTGTTGGAGTCGTTTTGGAATAGTTTTTTTTTTAATTGTTTTTTTTTGTTAATTTTTTTTGTAATCTTAAGACGCTGGCAACATTAAAATACCCACTTAAAATAAAATAAAAATTACTACATGAAAGTACAAGTACAAGCAGACGTACGGTAGTACGTCCTTACTACATCTTCAGATGAAATCTCGGGTAGTCATCTCACCATCGATTTGTCGCCAGAGCATTTTTGCTTATTCAACAGGATATGCAGATTTGGTTGGTTGGACATTCTAAGCCGTCACCCGAATAAACGCCCCAATTCACAAAACAAATATAGATTGCAGGAAATACAAGCCAGGTAAAGCTAAAAACTATCCACCGTTTGTATCTGTCTTTCCTTTGACAACTCTGTCTAAATTTTGAACAGTTTCAAACCGAATATAAGTTGTGCGAGTAAATCCTGTTACATTTTGATCGAGTTAAGTTCCGTGAGTTGGAGCAACTTGTTCAAACACGCCGAGTGTTGCACATCTCTTACCTCGCTTGCAAATGAATGTTTAGAAAAGTTTATGTGGAATTCCACTGCAGGGACTTCCGTGTGAATATGTTTAGGCTCCCCATGCGGCAAAATCATGAAAGCCGTGGCAACACTTTTAGCAATACCTCCCGATTATTCCAAATTTGTTCATCGTTTGTTATCATTTACATTAGATGTTCTATGCCAAACAAAGGCAACCCCTTGAGGTGGGCATAGACTAGAGCTTTTGCTAAAGCATTACACTGTAGTTTAATATTTTCAGGATGTTACATTTCGATGTAATGTAACATTCTAGCTTGGTTTTTAAAACCAAGTTGTAACAAAACTCCAACCAATATGTGCGCATTGTGGTTCCAGTAAAATTTAAAAACTACGAATGCTCGATGTTGTGATACAGGTACGCACATGCTCTAATCTAAGTATCTGCACTTTTAAATTTCTCGAGCGCCTTGTTTTAGGCAACACATTCTCTTTGGTATACACCAAATTATTATTTTTTTAGGTTTTACCGCTTTATCTCATAATGACATGTTTTACTTTTATATTTACAAAATTAACACATAAAATTTGTATTCCTTTAATAACATCGTCCGAGTAGAACACTGTTATTATTATTAATTTATAACAGTAAAAAAACGATTTTTATCAGTAAATTAACCAAAATACAACAATCCATTACGAAGTCTACCTATATAATCTCTACAATCCTCATGAAACCGATTATAAGAAATGTAATTGGAATCTGAGGTAGATAGCCCTTAAAATGGTTTCATTTCCCAAAGGTCCACTCTGACATTGGAAGAACAAAGCTTTGATAAATCGAAAAAATCCTTCCTTCAATAGCGTCGTGGCCTAGTGGTTAAGCACTTCAACTCGGATCGCGGATAGTGTGGTCCCGGGTTCAAATCTGGTCAGAACCAAAATATTTATGTTCTTTGTTTAAAATCCGACTTACTCTTCGGAGATGGAAATCAACTATATAAAAAACCAAATCAACCCGGATAGCGTCGGAAAGCTCACCACCTACCACGTTGGGTTCTAATATCATTGGTGAAAAGTGGGCTTCTGAGTGTTCCGTTCACAATGACGGCAACAGTCACTTGCCCCTTTGGGATAAAGTCGTGATGGTATGTTATGTTATGTTCAACATTACATGACTGATATTCAATTTACATTTATAGCCAGAAAACGACTGTTTCTACAGGTATTCCGTCAACACACATAATATTTGTTACTGCATTGCACCCGCTACTCCTTAAGTACATCAAATCCTGCGGTTGAGACATTTAAAACATTTTAAGGAACGGCGAGTTTGGTAGAGCTCTAGGCTTGGTAGTGCTTTTAAACTGTCTCATCTGTTGCCAATCTACTTACTGGTCCATTTAGTGACATTGAATTGCGATTTTATAACTCTTAGGAATCATGTGAAAAGAAAAACTTATTATTTGATAACAATTAGTGTATTACTTTGTTTATTTTAGCATTCTACAATGCTTTTTTTCTAAATATAGAAAAACTAGAAAAAATCGAACCTTGAATAAATCAGGCAGGATTCGAACCCGCGTCTTCCGTAATTCAGGTGGCTGCTCTAACCACTGAGCTACCGAAATCTTACTAGGCCGAACGAATCTTTCTAGTATATGCTTACGTTGCAAGCCAACGTTCTTCCTGATTTCTTCAAGGTCCGAAATTCGATTTTTTCTAGTTATTCTGTCTTTTGAAACAATTTGTGTGTTTGGTTATCTCCTATTAAAAACTTTTTGTCATTGTCCAAGTATCAGTGTCTTATTTACACCCCCAGTACATCTCTGTTTATTTTAGGGTCAGATGATCATAATATGTACAAACAACCTGAAATATTTATTCAATCTGGATGAAAGTAGTTTCTCATCAGTTCATAGAATATTCGATAATTAAGTTTCGTTCACAGACTTGTCCGTCGGACAAGCATCACCAGAATAAAACCTCTTAGAAATCGTTTAATAACAAAATAAATTATCCAATCTGTCATGCGAAACAACCTATCTAAGGGCTCACTCAATCATCCTAATAAACTTCTCGAGTTAAATGTTTCGCGATTAGAGTCGATTCATCACGACTGTCAGTCGGTTGGCAACCGTCATCTGCAGTTCGGCGATGTTGCTCGACGTTGCTGAGACAAAAGGAAAGATCCTTCGGGGCCTTTTGTAAAGGAGTTTGTAGAATGACGTGACGCCGTCACAGTGGGAGGTTTTATAGTACTAGAAATATATTACAGACTGTTGTTTCATCAAAGTTACGGTTGTAGACACGGACGAGTAAAAAAGTAAAGAAATAAAAATAGAAAACATTTATTAAATTTTTGGACATCGTTACATACAAGGAAACCAAAAAACCTGTAGGTGGTGGCATAAAACAACAGAACAAAACAACAACAAGACAAAACAATACCGTCAGACAGCGACGTCCCGATGCCCAAAAAATAAAAGGACCTCACTCAGCATTCAGCCTGGGCTTTGAGGGCAGAGGCGCTGATTTTCAGTAGGCTCCAAATGAGTAGACTCACGGACACTTGCGGTGGACACACGTATGTGCCTTATAAATAAGTAAAATAAATATTTGAGATAAGTAAGAGGATGGTGTGTAACTAAATGTATTGTGTAGTGTGAAGAAGTGTAATACAATAAATAGATAAGAGATACCGTGCCGGTTGAATGGTGTGACTGTTTTTGTGTTGTGACAGCGCAAAGTGAGCGGCGATGACGCAACTTGCATGACCCCCGAGTTTGGGTCGCAAGGACTCCCCCTTGTGACACTAAAAGTGAAGCACTGTCACATATTTGTCTGTGTCCCCTTGGGGATACCAGTACGAGAAAATTCTCCCTACTTTCTTTAACTTTTTTTTTAAAAGTTTGTGGTCATAGTAGGAATAATCTGCTCCTCTGCTCAATATTGTGTTCTTTTTTCTACTCGCATTGACTGTACTCTGAATTTATTTTTTGTAAAACAAACAAAGTTGAAAAGAGTAACTATCGAGTTTCTTGCCGGAGTCTTCTCGATAAGAAGCAACGTCCGAACCGGTGGTAGATTCACATTATGTATATTCACGATGTGTACTAATATTGTACTATTTTATTTACGTTTATTATTATTATTTCTGTATACTTTTTTTGACATGTCATAAGTGCTTTGTACAAGCTTAAATGAATAAATGATTTTTTACTTACTTACTTTACTTTGGTTTTTTAAACTTAATGATCAATTCCTAATACCTACAATTCCAAAACAATGTAAACGAATTTGAGTGGAAAAATATTTTATTGAGGGAAAATTTATTATTACATTGTATACCTACTTAATATCAATATTTTAATTTGCCGCAAAAGCTTATACGCTGATAATTCGGTTCTGGCACTCGCCGGCCGCTGCCGCGGCACGCTCTCTTTGCTCGTGCGATGGAATAATTTTATGTGATGATGTGATGTGGTAACAGCTCAAACCTTGTTGGTTACCAATAGTGAGTGTGAGAGTGAGTTAGAAATTTGTGAGTTACCTTTACATAGATTCAAAAATCACATCAAAACAGCTTTATTAAAAAAGGGCTATTATACTACGAAAGACTACCTTATAGATAAAAATGCCTGGGTATAAGCGCTCTGCTCGATGCGGGATTAAATAGCTCTATTGTAACAGATGTTTTATTGTAATAGTTAATAGGTACCTAGTATGTACTGACTAACAATTTTTCTTTTTGAATTGTTAAAATGAATTTTTGTTATTATATTCTTTTATAGTTGGTTTTTTCTCTTTGTTTTATATTCTTTTAGGTTTATTTGTATCAAAATGACACACTGCTTGTACTTTACTAACGCCTGTTGTAAATCCAAAACAAGTTTAAAGGAGTAACTGCTGAGTTTCTCGCCGGGTCTTCTCAGCAAGAAACAACTCCGACGCGGTGGTAGAATCGCATTATGTCTGTATACTGTTTATTTACATATCCATATTATTATGGTATTTATGTCTATTATTTAGTATATTTTGCTTTACATTTGACGATTCGAAGGTACTGATATAGTCTATTTGAATAAAGTTGTTTGAGTTTGAATAAAGTTTTTAGGCCCTTAAAAGATCACTTTGTTGTCCGTCTGTCTGTCTGTCAAGACCCTTTTTCTCAGGAACGCGTGGAGGTATCAAGCTAGAATTTGTATCAATTACTGAAGTCTACTGTCCCGTTGAGCTGTGAAAAAATAAAACTTCTAAACTAACGCAACCAAAAGATACAGCTGTTTATGCCGCAAATTTCCGCAAATTTTTGACACTCGCAAGGGAATCAAAACCCACAGAGTACTTCCCGTGAACTGAGAATCTTGAAATTTGATACGAAGCAACGTCTCATAGCTCAGATAGATAATAAAAAATGCGAAAACCGTGAATTTACAGTTACATCATAATAAAAATATTTTAAATAAATATACCTACAGGTTTGTACGGAACCCTCGGTGCGCGAGTCCGACTCATACTTGGCCGGTTTCTTTAACTAATGTCTGTTTTTTGTTACTGCGGGGTGTTCCTTAATTGATAATAAGGAATATTATTTGATTTACTTACAGTACGTCATCGCGTCAGTTCAACCACAAAATTCGCGTACAAATCTCTACGCCGTAGTGTTTATATACTCTTTGCTCTACGCGGCTGTTGACAACCAACTGCCAAATGATTCATAGAATACCCAGCGGCTGGAAGGTAACTATCGCGTGCAAGTACATGCAGTGACAGATGCCTGCTTTTAGTTACATTACTGTTCACCATTGGCGCTGTATCAATATCCCATGCATATACTTGCAGTAACAGAGGCCTGGCTGTAGTCGAATATCGTAGTTCGCTCATTTTGGGGGTACTGTACGAGTATGTCTACCACGAGTTGCCACTTTAAATTTACATTATCGTTCGCGTAAAAAATGTATTGGGATTTGACAATGTCATGTCATGTCAAATCCCAATACTAATTTTTACGGTCACGTTCGCGTTTAGTCTGTCCAGTTCTTTAGACAGGCGTCAGTATGAGAAATGTTCCCGAATAAATTTATGATTGGGCCCAGTTTGAGGAGGGCGGGTGGCAAAACACCAGATACCCCTCGCAAATATTTGCGCTCGGCTCAGCCGGGGTCAAAACGTTTCCTTTCCTTGGACCGAGGCGGTTGACGTTTCCAGAAGTTGAAGCTACGAGTAGGATAATTTCGTGTGGATATCGGGTTACGAGACGACTAAGCCTCACATGGGTTTGTGTTCACTGGTTAACCGAATATTAGTGTATGTTTTCATTACCAGCTAGTAACTCGTTTGAAAAAATCAATTCGAATCATTTTTTTTGCATATTTTTTTATTATTTCACTGGGCAACTTTTATTAGGCGGGTTAGTTGGCGGCACCGTGTCTCGTCCAAGTTGCAAATTTAGCACAAAATTAGAGAGTTTGAAGTCTTCAAAGAGTTAAGTTTTTTTTATTATTAATTTCCAAAATACTTATTAGTTAGTTATTAGTAACTAAATTTGAGTGAGATAAATTTAAATGTTAACATGACATGTTAGACTATTGCCGATTACTTAGAATTGTACAATCTATAACATGGCGCCTTTATACTTTTTGACTTTAAAATCCTCAAGTTTAGTTAGGTTGTCTCAGTAATTTATTATTCAGAACTGTGTTGACGTTTTTACGTTGTAAAACTTATTGAAAACTTTTTATTTCTTAGATTAGATTAGATTAGATTATTTATTTCTTATTACAAAAATTCACATTAAATTACATTTGTTTATGGTCAATTAATGGATTTTCACAATAAGATCGTCAAAAAATAATAAAATAGAATAAAATGAAAACAAAATAAGAAATAAAATAACGTAAAAAAACAAATTAAATACAAAAAGTCACAAAATAAAAAAAAATATAAAAAATGTCAAGGCTCAAAATCACAAAATTATATAAAAATAGATGTCGTCAATATTAAGTCAAGAGAGGAATAAACAATGTCAAGTAAAAGTTTCACGAATTATAAATAATTTATAACCCATATCTTATTATAACCCATCACCCTTTCTTCATTCGTTTAATTTGTCGATATAATTAAGCACTAGGTATCAGATTTAATTTTGATAGTTTCAGGCGATCTTTGCTAAAATTGTCCCTTGTATGTTTTGTTTGCAATTTTTTTCTGACAAATTAATATGAAGAACAACAGTTCTTGTATTCTGTTTGTCTTTCGTATTGCTTGTTACACACGTTATACAATTTACACGTGTTAACTACTAATGGCTCGTGTATATTTAACTAGGTTTAATTTTTCAAACAATGAAGAATGTATCTGTTTTGAACATGAAGTGCGAAATTCAAACCTAAAAGTCTGCTCAGAATTTTAACAGACCTATACGCTGATGTCCAACGTACAAAGCCACCTTTTAAAATGTAAATTCTTCTTCAAAAATACGTAGACCTACACGTTTGAATATTTTCCAATCGAAGTCCTCTCTAGTCAGATGGAGCATTGTCAGTCGGGTTGTATGATACCTTTTCTGAAAAGAAATGAGTCTGCCTCTTTGACTCAGTTGGTAGTAACAGTGCCCCAAGCCACTCGGTTCTGAACCAGTGTGCAAGCATATTTTGTGACATTTAGATGTTTCATCGTGTATGGTGACAAGATTAGAAGTCCAGCCTGTGTCGGCTAAGGTAAGGTAAGGTAGAATTAGCGCCCACTTAAGTGATGGATATTTGTATTTTTCCGTGTCTTACATATTTTTTTAGGGATCCATAAGATTTTAGGGTTTCAACTCGATTGCAACTTAAGTTGGAAACCTCAAATATCACACATCTGTTCTAGACTCAACCAATTATCATATGCACTATACATGCTGGGAAAACTTGTGAACCAATCTGCAGTAATCACTGCTTATCATGAATATGTAGAATCTGTTTCAAGATACGGTGTTATTTTTTTGAGGGCACTCAGTAGATAAAAAAAAGCATTTAAAGCTCAGAAAAGTGTCTGAGGGCAGTTTGCAAACTGAAGCAAACGGATTCTTGTAAACCATTCTTCATGAGTCTTAATATTTTTACCCTACCATGTATTTATATCTATGAAGTGTCTGTATTTGTTTACTCCAATAAATTAATGTATAATCAACGCAAGAGCAAGCGCCACAATTACAATATTTGTTGCCCTCCCAATCAAACTGCGCAACTCAATAAAAGCATATTCTGTATGGCATCACGTATTTACAATCACTTGCCTACTGACATCTTGAATTGTTCAAGCATTATGTCATTTAAATTTAATCTAAAGCGTTTTTTAGTCATGAAAGCCTATTATAATATTGATGAATTTTTAAATGAAAATTTCTGACAGTTTATTTAGCCGTTAGATGTTATATTCCATATTGACATTGTTATATATTGTACCTTCATGATTATTACTTATTGAAATTGATTTGCATGTTTACATTATTATCATAGTATTATTTTATTGCATGCTTTGAAGGCTCTGTATCATGGTCGCCACAAAAACTTTTGACATTTTAAATAAAGTGATAAGTAACTAGTATAACTAAGTGCAGTTAAAACCAATTGGCATAATTATGTGTTTCATAATTTGATGTGAATATTCATTCATCATTCACATCATATGTTTGCATGCCTTCTGGCTGAATATGGCTTTGGTTCAATTCTTATTTTTGTAAAATCTCAAATGTACACCTATTCGCAAATAAATCACTTTGACTCTTTCTTTCTGTGTTTTATTATGTACAAAATTTCAAATTATTTACTGTACCATGGTGTTGCAAATATGTTTAAAATAACAATAGTCTAAATGATAATAGATTGCAACTAAATATCCTTCATATTATTTAAAACATATTTTTTTTTAGCAGGGTTCATGTGTATGTACTATATTTTTATTTAAGACCTGTAACTTACCACATGAAGCATCGAATAAATGAATTATGAATTATTTATCATTGCATTACATTCTTTGTATAATTTTGCGAATGACTCTCTAGTGATGGAAAACATCGATAAAAAACCAAAGCATCTCGGATAACGCCAGAAGGCTCACCACCTACGATGGGCTCTAATACGCTTGGTAAAAAGTGGGCTTACGAATGTTCCGTTCACCATGACGACAACGGTCAACTTGCCACTGGCTTTCCCAAGGGATAGATATAGTGAGCATATGAATCGTTGCATTTTATGTATAACTTTAGTATTTTCTGTATATGGAAAATTTAAAATGGTGATCCTTTGATCACATATTATAGTCTATATTATTAAAATAAAGTAAAGTAAAAAATATCTTTATTCATATAGACTTATAAAAAGTACTTATGACAAATCATATACAAAAAAAAATTGTAGCAAAAATATACTGAATAAAAATAAACTTACATAAAATAATACTATGATAGTTCATATCATAATTAAATATAATGTGACTCTACCACCGGTTCGGAGGTTGTTTCCGATCGAGAAGACTCCGGCAAGAAACTCGATGGTTACTCTTTTCAATCTTGTTTTTATACACAAAAATTTAATTGACAGAGTAAAGTCATAACAAAAAAGTGTGCAGAGGAGCAGATTATACCTAAGATGACCACAAATTCTTATCATTTAAGAAATCCTCAACACTATAATAACCTCGCTTCATTAACTTAGCTTTAATTTGTGACTTAAACTTGTGAAGAGGCAGTTCAACAAGAGTTTGCGGAATCTTATTAAAATATTTTACACATTTACCAACAAATTATTTCCCTACCTTGTGCAGTCTTAGACTGGGAGTTACGAGTTATTATAGTATTTATGTCTTTTATTTAGTATATCTTGCTTTAAATTTGTCGATTTGAAAGTACTCACTGTGAAAGTCTCTTTGAATAAAATTATTCGAGTTTGAGTTTTGAGCTTATCCTATAATTTACTGAAATTAACCAAAACGGCGTTACAGAAACTAATTCTTCAGGATATTCGTAAGCAACAGAAGAAATGTGAACTAATTCCAACACAACATCTAACAAAACAGCAAAATACAAGGTTTCTGATAATAAAATTCTACCCCTGTGCTGAATACAAAGCGACGTGTATGACAAACGTTTGATGTATGATCGCGGCAAGTAATAAAGAATTTACATGCATTTGACTTTGTTCGAAGTTCATGTTTAATTCAAAACTGAGATTGATAGGACTGTTTAGAGTTTTATCAGATGTTTGTTTAAAAAAGTGTCAAATGGACAGAGTTACTTTAGATACCTAGACCTACTAATAAGCAGTTAAAAACAAAAGGAACTTAGACACTTTTGTGTCTTGTGTAGATATATATATTTACATGCTACCGACAAATATTTGATTTCTATAAAACCAGTATTAAATTATCCACTCCCTGCGCATACGTTAACTGTATCCGATCACCGCTACAGGACACAGCAACTACGGTTCACTGTGATGGTGTGCCGTGTCGGCAACAAAAACTGTCTACGTTAGCGCAGCGCCTTACCAAGGAGATGCAAGCGCATTAGTGTTGCTACTCTGGCCCACAAGCGGTACCACACGCTGCGTTTAGGCAACATCTAGTGGCTTGATTTCAGCCACTCGCGTTTGCTGGCCACGTTTAGCGGCTTACCTTAATTACTAGACACCATGTTTAGTGGCCGCCAAAAGAGGACCCATTATTCAGCAGCACTCAGACTGCTTTCACATTAGGGCGTCAGCAGCGCGGCAGCAGTGAATGCCTTTTCATCATAAAAACAGTTTGTTTAGTAAAGTAAAGTAAAGTAAAAAATATCTTTATTCATATAGACTTATAGAAAGTACTTATGACAAGTCATATAGTTACATAAAAAAAAATAAAGCAAAAATATACTACAATAAGCTTACATAAAATAATACTATAATAGTAAATATCATAATTAAACATAATGTGACTCTACCACCGGTTCGGAGGTTGTTTCCGATCGAGAAGACTCCGGCAAGAAACTCGATGGTTACTCTTTTCAATCTTGTTTTTTAACACAATAATTGAATTGACAGAGTAAAGTCATAACAAAAAACTGTGTAGAGGAGCAGATTATACCTAAGATGACCACAAATTCTTATCATTTAAGAAATCCACAACACTATAATAACATCGCTTCATTAACTTAGCTTTAATTTGTGACTTAAACTTGTGAAGAGGCAGTTCAACAAGAGTTTGCGGAATCTTATTAAAATATTTAACACATTGACCAACAAATGATTTTCCTACCTTATGCAGTCTTAGACTGGGAGTTACGAGCTTATTTTTATTTCTAGTTTATGAACATCACTGTTTTTCTTGAAGAGATGGAAGTTTTTACGGACATATACTACATTATCATAAATAAATTGAGAGTACACATATGAGCATTCCACGCAATAATGAATCTTTCGGTGTTGAACACGCTCATTTTGCTGTCTGTCAACAAACACGTGCGCTCACAACACTAGCTCAGCGCCAACTTAAACACGCACTGCCACGCTATCGTTTATAGGATCAGCAGCGCGACTGTTGCGCGGTTGTCGCGCGACCGTCGCGCTGTGGAAGCACAATAAAAGGCAATGTAGCCTCTATTTGAGCTACACTCATCACACATCTGTACTATATGGCACAGATATGGTACCTTTCATAATACCATTTCAGGGCCCCTAATTAACGAGCTGAGTAATATAAGTAATATTAGGTATAAAGTAACAAAATAACTATTTCTATTTCATCCCTTGCGGACTAAAGTGGTAGCTAACAACCTATAAATTAGGCAGGGAAATCCTAAATGTAGTTAGAACTATTTCAGCCACACATTAAACTATTTCTATACATTTCTTCACACATTCTAGACCTCCCAAAAGGCCGCTACCCTATTGACTGCATTTTTGCTAATTTAAACCTTATGTCATTTGAAATAGAGATAAAGTTTCGCAGGCAGGGAACTTTCATGGTTCACAGCTCACTAACTTTTAGTTTCCCCGTGAGATTTGAACTTGCTGAGATGAAAAATAGCTATTTCGTGCTCACATGGTAATAGAACGTGGATTTTCGTAAATTTCAAATGATCGAGAGCGTCGTGGCCTAGTGGTTCAGCACCCGAACTCAGATCGTGTGGTTCCTAGTTCAAATCAGGCCAGAACCAAAATCTTTGTGTTCATCGTTAAATATCCGACTTACTCTCCGGTGATGGAAAACATCGATAAAAAACCAAATCAACCCGGATAACGGCGGAAGGCTCACCACCTACCACGTTGGGTTCTAATACCATTAGGGTAAAGTGGGCTTCTGAGTGTTTCGTTCACCATGACGACACAGTCACGTGCCTCTGACTACCCCGTTTGGTATAAAGTCATGATGTTATGTTGTGTTATGTATTCAAATAATCACATTATGATAGATCCCAGTGCAAAAACAGGTTACCACACAGATTTATTTTTGTAGCCCAATGAACTGGAATGGAAACTTTGTGATAAAAATCACACATCTGTTCTAGACTCAAGGGGGATAAGGATCTGATGAAGGTGACAGTATGTTGGTAAATACAAACCGTCTAAAACAGAAGACGCTGTAAATGTTTTAAATACAACTAGTTTCCGCCCGCGGGTCCGTATATATAACTTCTCCGTATATTTATAATAACTTTATTTTTATAGAGACATGCATGTTATAGGTACATATTAAACCTGCTGTTAGTAACATGCATGTTATTAGTACATATTTACCGTCCATAGCGCCAACTCAAAATAGTTATGCACTATTGTTGCTTCATTCAGGTCAATCTTATAGTGATCATTTTTGAAGTATTTGTCCAAATTGCTTAGTGTAAAAGACTTATCTACATTAAAAACTAAAAACAACAGACTCTGAAAACAATTTGATAAATATTCTAAAATGTGCATAAAAATTATCCAATTAAACTGTATTAATAGCACACTATTTTGTAAATAGTGACTTTCACATAAAAGGTAGACTTAAGCTGTCGCGGACTTTTATTTTGAACTACTCGTACGAGTATGTATTTAGGACAAACAATCCTATGGTACATAACTCATTAAACGTGACTTCATGGTGTAACTCCAACGGTTTAGGCAAGGCGCGGTAGATCGCTTTCAGAGGGCAGAATTTTGTCAGACTTACGATACTTCCCGTTATAGATAATGGCCAATTTACATAAAATCTTTATAAATTTGAACCCTATGAATATGCCTTTGTGATTCTGATATTCCGATGTATAATGATAGGGGGACTAACTTTTCGCATAACGTCGATTATCCTAAATTCGGTTGGCATAACTCATTAGGCATAACATCATAAAGCATAACATTAACTTCTCATAAAGTATGCTTGGCATAAATTTTATGTAGCAAAGTCCAAATGCATATTATTACATAGCATAGCATTATATTACCTAGCATAAGTACTACAAGCCCTTATCACTTTTAGCATAATATAGTTAATCCTAATATTTTAAAGCATAATTTAAGATGGCATAATTAGTAAAATCCCTAAAACCAATTCCACTTGGTTTGTTGGGTTAGGTCAATTCAACCGAAATAGTTAGGTTAGGTTAGAACTGCGACCCCATCGCAAGAGACGAGTGAGCGAAACGAGCGTGCCGCGGCAGCTGCCGGCGAGTGCCAGAGCCAAACTTTACTTAGTTTACTTTTTTTTAAATAAAATAAATAAATATGCGCCAGACAACACACCTCTTGTAATGGTCTCGAAGTAGGGATTCTTATCCCTGTGTTACGAGGTACCACACAAGGAAATAAGCCAGGAGCGTCTCCCAGCACACCCAGGTACTTGGTTAGTTAGAGTATGTTAATTGCACCAAAATAGAAATTTTTTCTAAGCTTAATGTTCATTGTCATAATATGATGTTAACTTATTATTCGTTATAATTATTTTGATTTTTATTTGCTTTTAAAAATATGCGTTTAGTTATTATTCGTTTTTATTATTATGATCTGAAACATTACATATTTTCATTATTCTGCCCTTCGAGTATTTGCGTTTTAATACTTATGCCAAACAATTTTAGCCGACACTGTATTAGGATATCTGAAAATAAATTATGGCTCGTGATTATTAGGAAAATCAGAATAATGAAACATGATATTATGGAAAATGATATTATGACAAGAACATTATGCTTAAAATTAGTGAGCCTTATTGATAGTATTACTGTAAACTTTTATTTAAATCAGTTCTGTAGTTTTTGCGTGAAAGAGTAACAATCACACACACATGCATACTCACAAACTTTCGAATTTATGATATTAATAAGATTTGTCTAGCGCAATAAATTAAACAAATTAAAAGGGTGGATGGAGCTGTTGAAAGGGTAAGGCCTAGACGGACGTACTTAGGACAAGTCCAAGACGTGCTCAGAAAAGGTCAGGTCAGGAGTACCCATAATCGATGAGCATGTATGAAAGGATTAATGAGAGTGGAAGAAGCGCAAGAGGTGTGTCAGGACCGTAGCAAGTGGAAAGATGTGGTCTCTGCCTACCCCGTTGGGGAAAAGGCGTGATGGTATGTATGTAAGTTATTACTAGAAACACAGAGTATTAATGTCGGGTAACCCGCAAAAAACATCGAGTCAGAACCTGAGCGAGTAACAATCAAAACACGTCTGTCAACCACGGATGTAAAGCGCACCGAGCGTAGTTGCTTTATGGATGTGACATGTTGTAAGGTAATTTTAGCCTTTTTTTATATACATTGTATTTAATTATATTTAAATGTAATTTTATATTATAATAATTGTATTTTTATTTTGATTTTTATACTTTATGTATCTCGGCATACAAGCCGGTTTTTGAGGAAAATACGGGCCAAAGCCAAGTCATATTCCCATTGTTTAAGTGATATATATAATTGTCGTAAAATCATAGGAATTTTAGACTAATTAAGTGCGAGTGATTGTTTGTCTGGGGTTGAGTTATGTGTTGTGGTTGACCACATAAGTATGAATGTGAACTGTGTGTTTGCCTTAGGTGTTAGTGAGGATTATGTGTCTGTGAGTGCGATTTATCATCAATTTGCAAGAAATTCCTAACAATCCTACACGTATTTAAAATAACTGCTTTTTGCAAAAGAGCATAAATATATTGTGGTAAGTTAAGCACACTAATCAACTGGTGCAGCTGTTTTGGGATAACACCTGTCGTGGACAGGACTATCGGTGCTATTGATACTTTCTGTAGTTGCCACATACATCTAACCTCATCTATATTATTATTATTATATATATTATCTATTGTATTTTTATTACTATTATTAAAATTGAGTTATTATTATTATTCATGTACTAAAATTTTCTTTAAAAAAAAATCCCATACAAAGTACACAAAATCGTGGTTTCGGAGTCTCCTTATCCCACTTCAAAAAGTTAACCGATTTAGTTACTTTTTTCATTAATTATTAAGAAGGACTGTGGCCGTAGTCCTATGTTTTCCTTTTTTTGAAAGAAACTAGTCAAATTAGTTTCTGGGATGTTTGAAAATAGCGAAAAATCGGAGCATTTTTTTGATTTTTGAAGGTTTATATCTCTTTTATTATTTAACTTATTAAAAAAAAGAATACATAGGGACATGTCAACAGTGTAGCCACCCATTATGTGTTATGATTCAAATAAGTCCACTTACTTAGATATTTTTTTCACACGATAGGCGTTGTGTGCTATTGCACAGTTTCTCTCCTTGACTTGCGTGCGTCCCGGGTTCGATTCCCGGTCAGATTAATTCAGAAAACGAACTTTTTAAATATGCTCGCCTTTGAGTGTGCTGATGACCATGGCTGAAATCCATGTTTTGTTGTGTTGACTGGCCTGTTGGCGCAATGGGAGCGAGCCTTTAGCGCCGCAGGTCGTGGGTTCGATCCCCCCACCCATGACAAATATTTGTGTGACTAACATTAGTGTTTGTTGTGTGGCTGGGTGTTATTATCTATTTATGTATGTATTTAGAAATGTATAAGTATCTTTATCAGTCTCTGACGCCCATAAAACGAGCCCTGCTTAGTTAAGAGTCAGATGATCTGGGTGTAAATTGTCCCAGATATTTATTTATTATTCTATTGTTTATGTTTGGTACCTCTTATCCTTCCTCGAGACCATGACAATTGGTGTCTTGTGTGGCGCAAAAAAAACTACCGTGATAATTTGATGACAGTCACATTATTACGAATAATAATTTGGCAAGCAAGTGTCTTTTAATTATTATATAGGAGCCAATAAGGCTCCCAAACATATTCACGACACAAGTACAATCGCAATCAAAAATGTATAAACCAAGTATTTCCAACTCTTCCCCTCTCCGAGGCAATAATTCCGTTTATCGAAGCGATCGGGTTCGCCCTCATAAATATTTCTTGAACATTCTGCTGGCGGCGTTTACAATATTAATTTCCATTTGACCTCTCGTGTGCGCGAAAATTTTGTATGCACTGGACGCTTTTCAACCCGACTGTACGCGCATTCTTATGAGATTCTATATTTTATTGAAGAAATTGTGAATTCATTTTAATATATCTTTAATATGATATCATATTACCTCGAAAGATAGAAAACTACAAAAATTCGAATTTTGGACCTTGAAGAAATCAGGCAGGATTCGAACCCGCGTGTTTTTTAATCTTAAGGTGGCTGGTCTAACCACTGAGCTACTGAAATCTTACTGGGCAGAACGAATCTCTCTAGTACATGCTGACGTTGCAAGCCAACGTTTTTTCATCACTGTTTTTAAGGCAAGTACCTCTTAGTTAGACAACCAAGACTTTTCTGATGCTGTGAAAAGACAATAACCTAATTAATATTTCATTTTGGAATAAATTCGTACCGTGCTTCAACGCAAAACGACCTATTTTCCAATTTAAATCAGAAAAATTTAGCGCCATATTTTTGAAGCGAAGCAGCAAAACATTTCATCATAATAATATGTTAATAAAGCAGATCATAAGGTAACACGTTTTCTTTCTGCAGATTTACAGAAAATTGTGCATTAAAAACTGGAGAGCACTCAAAGCGCTTCTTATGACTCCGCAGGGATTTTATGACGTACCCAAGTCAATTATTCCTCATAATCGTATACATTCCCGAAGTAATTTAAGCGTCTGCTTTCAGGGCTGTACACTGTACAGCTAAATCAGTAATTGAAGAAATTTTCAATAATGTTGATAAATATCGGCACACTAAGTCCTCATTTACAGAGACGCGGGGCGTCGCGCTTTGCGTAGGGCGGCGCGGCAGCACCCATACAACGCCTTATTATGTTCGAACTCAGTGAAACGTCTGAGTTTTTAGACTTATTCTTTAAATTAAAAGGTTCCAGTTTTTTTATCTAATATAGGTATCATATTTCAATTTTCAATACAGCAGTATTTATGTTTGTGAAAGTAGAATTGGAAACCTAAGAGTATGAATGTTTCTTTTAATCTCGGCATTTTGTTGTTCTTTTTCTTTTTGGTGGGTAGGTATTGAATACACCACATCGCATGTTAAATAGATAAGTCTGAGGAAAGACTACTCATTCAGTTGAATTTCACTTATTAACAGAAGGTAAAGTATTGTGCAACTAAAATGATGTCGCCACCCCTTACTTTTTAACAGCTAGAACAATTTTATGGTGCAATAAAAGTTTCAAATTTTAAAACGATGACTGGTAATTAAAATTTGTTTAAATTTTATTTATATAAATGCTTCCGAAAGGTACTATGTAATTTCAAATGTTGTTGATATGCACTTTTGCTATGTCGAAATTTTCTTGTCTATTCTTATCAGTATAAGCCATACCCTATTCATTATTCTAGGTTGGGGAAAAAGTCTTTTCGCATAAAGTATGTATAAACTTGTAATCTATTTGGCTATACACTTTGTATCTGGCTGGTTTTGGTACCATTAAAAGTTTAAATCCTAAAAAAGATAATTTGTTTTTCTTACTGTCAAGATGAGTGAATCTAAGGAAGAAATTCGATACATTTTAAAATTTTACTACAAAAAAGGTAAAAATGCAACGCAAGCCGCGAAAAAAATTTACGATGTTTATGGACCTAGTGCAGTGTCTGTGAGAGTAGCACAAATTTGGTTTAACCGTTTTCAATCCTGAAATATTGATGTCAAAGATGCACGTCACTCCTGTCACCCTATTTAGGACGAAATGGATGCCATTTTTGAATACAAAAGTTTTAACAATAAAAGAAACCAACTTCAAAAAAAACTATTCCAAAACAAAACACTAAAAAGTAAAAAATAATTGCGTATTCTTGTAAAACTTATACCTCAATGTAATGAAGGTACAATTATTGTTATTGTTGGAGTCGGTGTCAGCAAAGGTAACACTACAATATTTAATATAGTTGTACCTACATTATATTATCGTATAAGTTTTACAAGAACACGCGATTTTTTTTTACTCTTCGGTGTTTTGTTTTGAAATAGTTTTTTTTGAAGTTGATTTCTATTTGTTAAAATTTTTGTATATTTCTTGATTTTCAGTAAATTGTTGTTGTTTATTTTAAAGGTCGAAAAAGTATCGTCCAATTGCTCCTAAGAATTGAACAGTTCCGTTACTTTTTCATGGATCCCATAATCAGAACCTAACCAAACTCTCAACAAACTACCCTTCAAATATATCCTTTCCAATAAAAAAACATTATCAAAATCGGTTGTCGTGATATTCAGTTATTCGTCCATTTCTCGCGCACATAGTTTATCTGGATTTAAGACTTATATGGATTTCTCATGGTTGCCACAGTCAGAACTGAACCAAATTAAAACGGGACCACACGGGCAGCATCAGCTTTCAAATAAAAACAGAATTATTAAAATCGGTTGGCGTAATATTGAGTTATTCGTCCATTTGACGCGCATTTTTAACCGACTTCAAAAAAGAAGAATGTTCGCAATTCGACTGTATGTTTTTTTTTGTTTATACAGATTTAATACTTATATGGTTTTTTCATGGATGCCACTGTCAGAACTAGACCAAATTGGGACCACACGGGAAGCATCAGCTTTCAAATAAAAAAGAATGATTCAAATCGGTTCTCCCAGTCGAAAGATCAATAGTTACGACGTAGCTGAAGAACTAGGAATTGACCACAAAACAGTTTTGGCGCATTTAAAAAAACCGGGTACAGAAAAAGCTCGATATTTGGGTACCTCACAAGCTCACTGAAAGAAACAATGAACCGTGTACTCGTTTGTGATTCTTTATTACGACGCAAAGAAACCGAACCATTCTTGAAGAAGCTGATAACTGGTGATGAAAAGTGGATCACGTACGACAAGAACGTGCGAAAAATGTCGTGGTCAAAGGCCGGTGAGGCTTCACAGACTGTGGCGGCACCCGGGTTAACTCGCAACAAGGTTATGCTGTGAGTGTTGTGGGATTCGAAGGGCATTATTAATTATGAGCTGTTACCACCATGCAGGGCCATCGGTTCTAAACTCTACTGCGAACAACTGATGAAATTAAAGCAAGAAGTTGAGAGAAAGTGGCCGGAATTAATCAACAGAAAGGGTGTGGTGTTCCATCATGATAACGACCTCACACATCTTTAGCCACTCAGCAAAAATTAAGAGAGCTGGCTGGGAGGTGTTAATGCATCCGCCGTATAGTCCTGACCTTGCACCTTCAGATTTCCATCTGTTTCGGTCTCTTCAGAATTATTTAGGCAGTGTCAGGTTAACATCACAAGAGGATTGCCAAAACCACTTGTCGCGGTATTTTGATTAGAAGCCTCAAAATTCCTATAGCAATGGGGTCATGTCCCTACCTGCAAGATGGTTAAAAGTAACCGAACAAAATGGCACCTACATACTTTTGTCAAATATAAATAAACGACATTAAAAAATGTTTTGAATTTTCCTAAAAAATGCGAAGAATCTGGATACTGGACTGGACTAAAATAGTTTTAGCGTAGTACTGACAATACAAAACTATTTTAGTCGAGTTCATCGTCGAACAAGTCATGTTTACCCACAACCCTACTTTTCTTGAGACAACAATCGCTCCCGCGACGTCGCCCGGCTCTCCTTGTATAATAAACAAATTACGCGCCGCTGTCTCGCATACAGATTACATGTTTAATGTATTTTAATTGGCCTCTTGGAATATCTGATGCTGCATGATGGCTCCATTCGGAGGTACCGACAAATGGAAAAAAGTTACCGTAATAGCGTGCATTTGTTAAGGATTTGTTTTTACGAATAACAGAGTCCCGGCATGAATTTTCCGAGTTGACTTATATTTAAAGTGGTTTTCCTTTTGATATTATAAATAAATAAATATGCACCAGACAACACACCACTTGTCATGGTCTCTAGAAGTAAGGATATATCTTCGTGTTACGAGGTACCAGAAAGGTAAATAAACCAGAGGCGTCTCCATTTTTTTAAAATAAATTTCATAATAACTAACACTTCATGAGTAAAAGTGCAATTTTATAATAAGAATTCAAAATTTAATTTATTCCGAAAATCCGGATTTTTTCGATACAATTTCCGATCACTGGTTATCGCTTTATTTTATTACAAGTTTGATCAGGATTTTTCGGACATAAGATTCAAATGCCCAAAAAATATTACTTGCAAACGCAGCGTCCATACCACATACGGTTGCAGCTACCACAAATGGTCGCGATAAAAACCGGACGGCGCCCGGACCGCCGGACGCACGCCGTAACTCAAGCCTGATAGCGGAATATGCTGTGACCATTGTCCTGCAAATGGGATAAATGTTACCGTTTGAATTTTTTAACAATAGTTGTTTTGTTCGATTTGAATGAAAATATCAATAAAGATGAATGACAATATTTTTGAAAACTCATTTACATCAAACGTCATTACAAGAAAAAAAAAACTTAATAATAGATTTATACTATATTAGTATGAATACATAAATACACTGTATACAAACATAATGTGTCTCGTTCGTGGTTCGGTTTTACAAAAACAGTTATTTTTTAAATGCTGATTGAATTGAATGAAACTAAAAGAACAGTTCATTAGCTTAAATATTGTCTAAGTAATCGTTTTAAGACTCGGATTTATGAGTTTGCAGCCGAACATTGCAGGTTTTTCTAATGCACGTGTTACCTCTAACTTCTGTGATCATATTTTTATGCAAACGGCTCAGTGAAATACGGAAGAATAATAGTTTGAGGAAAACAGAATGAGTGTGTTTCGGTACATAAGAAATTCCTTATATTAGAAACATTGCATTCAATGAGATCATTCAAATGTTTGCTAAATATAATTCAGCCTACCTACCTACTACCTACCTTCTACCTACTTATATAATTCAGCTTTTACATAAATAAATTGAGAGATACCTTAATTGGAAATCGAATAAAATTTAATTACTAAATATGAATTTATCTTATAATTTAGAATCAATAATACAACCAGGGTTGAAACCGGATGAAGTTTATGGGGCAATAATTTAATAGTAGCCGCGATAACATAAAAACCGTACCGGATGACCCACCCTTCGTTATTCACCTGTGGATACAGATATTATCTTGTGAACATTGTGAATGTGAATGATTTAAGAGTTACTATGGTACTTTTTTTTTACTAAGTGACGATGTGGTCTTTAATAAATAATACATAAATAGTAAATGAATATGCGTCAGACAACACACCTCTTGTAATGGTCTCGAAGTAGGGATTAATATCCCTGTGTCACGAGGTCCCACACAAGGAAACAAGCCAGGGGCGTCTCCCAGCACACCCAGACCCGAGTCAATTCAGAAAAGAACTTTCCTGAATTTACCCGACCGGGAATCGAACCCGGGACACTACGGAAATCAAGGCGAGAAACCGTGCTACAGCACACTGCGCTAATCGTGTAATACATAATAATGTGTGTGTATAATGGTACATGTCTGCCCAGTAAATGCTTATACACTCTTGTCTTGAAGAGACAGGTTGTGTTATACTTTTACATCATAATATAACCTAAAATTTATAGATTATTATTTTTTAATTTTTTTTAAATTTCGTTTTTGTTTCGGTACCTATATTGTTATTTCATCAACATCATTTGCAGCCATAAGAACTCTACTGCTGAACATAGGCCTCCCATAAAGATTTCCAAAGCGACCAATTACAGGCGGTCCGCGTCCAGTGGAATCCTGCAAATCCGTCCCTGCCGGGGGCGACCCAAACTGCGTTGCCTTCGAAAAGGTCTCCTGTCTAGAACTCTTCTATACTAACGTCCAGCAGTTCTTTGCTTCAATACCTTAAAAGTAGACTGGAGACCTGCCAACATAGTAAGCAGCATGCAACAAACCAAGCCTAGCCTAGCGGAAGGCCTATGTTCAGCGCTTAACAAATATTATTATGGCTGCGAATGACGAAAGACAAGGATAAAATTATCCTTGATTCCCAATTAAAGATGCGAAAAAACAAGGCAAAATTAAAAACTTAGCAACCAAAAATACCTGAAATGGCTTAGCTTCAATCAAATAGCGAAAGAAACGGCACGTCCTCAAAATTGTCAACTGAAAACGGGGATGATGCACAATTACATGCACGCACACTCACACCACTTTGATTTTACTTATCGATGTGCGATGTTGAAGGACAGAGACAAACCTATTTGTTTAGACCATAGCGTAAGCGAGACAAGCGTGCGTCAGAGTAAAGTTTTGTCAATCGTATATTGTGACTGAGTTAAATTAGGCGACGGGGGTCTAATTTAAGCGGTCCACGAGCTAGAGGCGAGTGACCTATCTTCTGCTATTTTGATCAATTCGTGAAATGGCGACAACATTTTTATGTAAGTGACAAAGTCAAAGACAAGTTGCCACCTTTTGAATATTTAATATACAACCCAAAAACAAGCAGACACCTTTTCAAGTTCAAAAGGTGCCAGTTATAAAAATACTCTGTAAATATAATCGTAGTTTCAAAAAACACATTTCCATTTCTCTCACAACTTTCGTACAAAAGAGTTCGGGCTCAAATCAGCGGGGGCAGTAAAAAGGCCCTTTAGTAATTCATAGCTAAGGGAAGAAAATTGCAAGAGCAGACCTTTGATGCCTTTTAATATTGAAAGGCGAGTATGAAAAGGGCCTTGACTGGCATAATGTGCTATAGTTTCATATTTCTATCAGTACATAAAAGTACCTTCGCAAAATCAAACTATTTGTAGGACTTTTCTTGTTATTGGTAGTAAGTATTTTTTTTATACTGCCCGTCAAGATGATATCACTCCATCTGATGGAAAGCGGTCGTGAGGTCCAGATATGAGGTTGACAAACCCAGTCATTCAAACGAATCACTGTGCTGGCCATCCTCACCTTGAAGGCCTGCAGAAATGCCTTTTCACGCCCCGCTTGAAGAACCCAGGACTATACGAGGAAGGAAACACATGTGCTGGAAGAGCGTTCCACGTCTGGACGAATTCCACGTCTAAATTGTGTGTGGGTGACGCCGTAGTCCAGGACGCGTGGTACGGAAGTGGAAAGGTGAGGTTGGAATAAGCTGGAAACTTCATGCTGCTTCAAGTTACAATCACGGGACGTGATGGTATTAATTGGAATATTACGGCTCACACTTTATGAGTGAGACTAAGACTTATAGAGAGTGAGGCCGGGCGGACTCACTTTCTATGAGTTATTATTCTACGAACGATAAATTACTGATACCAAGTGATTGACTAAATGCGAGTACCTTCACAACCCACATTAACCTTCGAAGCTCATTAGGTAAAGCTTCTGTAAACCGGGTCAAAAAGTGAGTTAATTCCAATACTCAGATACTGACTATTAATTCCCTTTTCAACTGACACATTTTAAAGCTTTTGCATCGAAAGCTTTAAACAGAGTATTTGACGGGACAAATGGCATTTAATGAATGACTCTATTGGAAGTCAAAGATGTGCAACGTCCGCATTCCGACGCAAAAAGGTCCAACTGCACTCAGAAGCAAATAATAGACCATGCAGTAGTAGTGTTGCAGAAATATCGATAGTGTAACCGAAAAATCAGCTACTTATTCAATAGTATTATTAATAGTGTTGGTTTGCGTAAATAATAATAATATTATACAGCATTAGTATCAATTATAATAAATATCTTACTAATACGAGTATTATAAATGCGAAGGTTTGTGAGGATGTATGAATTTGTGTGTTTGTTTGTTACTCCTTCACGCAAAAACTACTGAACGGATTAGGATGAAATTATACAGTAATACAGCTTATACTTGTACATCAGAATAACACAACACAGTATTATCACGTCTACTAAATCACCCGCCACCAGCAGGTGATTCGGTAGCCGGCAACAAATTGGTTGCGTAACCAACCTGATACCAGGTGAGATACCATCCATACATGTGAACATACTTTGTTGGTCGCACAACCGGGTGGTGCCACCATAGTTCCTAATGAAATAGGACCCTAATCTACAGATAGAATTAATACTATCAACAGTCAACGGAACTGTGTCACGTATTGCATTGCTATCGATATTTAAGTCAATTGACAGCACTACGGAGTAGTCGTATGAGCGGACGGACGAGGAATCCGATAAGTTTCTGCTCCCAGCTCTCAGTTGCATTAACTGCCGTTTTTGCTTTTACTCTTTGATGTATTTTTTGGAACAAACTAAAGTAGTTATTGCAAAGGACATGATTACAGATTGCATTATAAATATTCATTTCAGAGCCAAACAGTTTGCAAAAGATAAATTGGTATAAGAACGTTTTTCTCAGCTAAATATAGCAACTATCACAATAGGTGATAGCTGCTGGGAAAATGTAAAACGAATATTTAGATAGAAATATAAACTAAACATTTATAATTTGAGTTCCTTAACTAAACACAAGTTCGTCACAGAGGTTAAATATGTGAAACGCATAAACAATAGGTACACACTTATTATCAAACTCAAATAACTGGTTACTGTAGTTATTTATGATACTGTTATTTACTGTCCCACTGGTGGGCCAAGGCATCTATTAGCAAAATTGAGTCATCGTTGCAAATGATGAGTATGTCTTAAGAAGTGGCAACAGCCTAAAATTTTATGATTCATATTTAATTAACTGTTAATAAAGACGAAGAACTAAACGTAAGCGTACACTTCCGCCCAGAGCTTTCTTTATCAAAGCAAATAAGTTTCATACCGTAAACTTAGTTCAAATGCACCGACGCAAAGTTTCCGATAAGTAGCCGGCATCGGTACCTGCCGCCGAGTTGCGAAGTCGCAAGAGCACTCGCGATCAAACTTGAGTTGCATATTCATAGATACGAGTAGATTTTCATAAGTTAAGATCTTTACCATTTATAGAATTAGGAATAACATCTGGGGGAGATTCTAAATTTAAATCAATTCAATTCCAATTTCAACCAACGCTATCTAAAGTGAATGTCGGCCACCCACTAAAATTAATGGAAGTAGCTATAATGAAGTATGACGCAGTGCACAGTGCATCTATTTTGACGCTGCTTGATTCAGTTAAGGTGGTAAGTTATTTTTATATATTTTTTGTGTTTTCCTGAATCATTGTGAAACCCATTTACACAACAATCTGACATTTTGTTGGAGCTCCTACCAATATTGATTATGGATTTCAGTGGCATCAGTAAGCATGCGTCGACTCTCCTCCTAGGCGTAATTATTCTAAGGTCTCAAAATACTAAAGAGAAAAACATTCCACATTTTAGGGCACCAAGATTTATGCAACGAAAGAAATCACGTTTTTAATTCATAGTTACATTCTTAGTACGATTGGCGTAGTGCGCAGTAGCACGGTTTCTTGCCTTGAATTCCGTAGTGTCCCGGGTTCGATCCCCGGTCAGGTCAATTCAGGAAACGATCTTTTCTGAATTGGCTTGCGTCTGGGAGACGCCCCTGGCCTAATTCCTTGTCTAGTACCTCGTAACACAGGGATACTTATCCCTACCTCGAGACCATAGGTGTGTTGTCTGGCGCATATGTATTTATTTATTTTATTTTATAATACCCTATAAGATGACCTCAATCCACCTGATGGAAAGTGGTCGTTAGGTCCAGATATGAGGCTGACAAGCCCAGTCATTCAAAAGAGTCACTAGGCTGGCCATTCCCACCTTGAAGGCCTGCAGTTTATTATCACTGTTTAAAAGCATATAAGTTCTTAAGTGGGATTTAATTTACAAGCATTTTCTTGAAGACTTTGAATTGAAATCAACTAAATATTCACTCTAATTACAAAAACACGCTGACTTAATTTAATTTCGTTCAAGTTTGAATACTCATAACAGAATATTATTTTAGACAAGAATGTAAACATTTACCAATCTAATTTTGGTAAATGAGCTTTATTATTTCTGCCAGTAGGTATAAGTGTACTTGGTTTTATGAAAAACTAATTGGTATATCTACATAGAATAATCAACTCAAGAAACTAATAAAATCAACGTCTGTGAGCCTTGTTGTTTTCAAGTTCAGGTGAAGTTAAGTTGTTTTTTTAGAGGTGGCGCTTTAGGCACAAATAATAGAATAATTTACTTATGTTTTAAAACGTGCTTGGCTGTAATTTCTTCGTTCAATAGCAAACAGATATAAAACCTTTAAAGTATTTTTGATACCTATGAGTATAACATAGCTTAACATACAACTGCTGTGGGCAGTTCTGATGAACGGAACGGTCAGAAGCCAACATTACCTTTACGTACCTCACCTACCACTTGTACACACCTTAATTTAATGTTTCTTAAAAATATATTTTTTGAATTGATTCTATAAAGTCATTTTCTAGGAACAAAATATATGAAAACACTTCGAATAAAAGAAATACTTTAAACAAACTCTTCTGGCAAAAAATATAAGTAGGTATTAATCGGATTCTTCTAAAATACAGTTTTGGAAATGTTTGAGAAAATTTAGTCAGTGATTTTCATTTCCCAGTGAAATTTTCGTATTGAGGAAGGCAGAATGAAACATTTTTAATTCCTTTTGAATTTTTATTACATTGCATCACAAAATAAATAATCAACAACAACAAAAAAACATAAGAAATACCAATGATAATAAAATGTAAGACTTCTACCTGATAAAATATGGCAGTAGGACCACTCCAGAGGTTACCGAATCCATTTTATAAAACCAAACTCAATTCAAACTGTACCCGCCTTTTATTCCAAGTCGCTTGCCGCCGGACGTTTTGAATGCAAAGCGCATTCGACCAAGAACGAAGCATTTTCGAGAAGGCTGTCTATGAATTTATTTTTATACTGCAAAACGTTTATATGTGTTTGACTTTAACAAATAGGTGGTAATGAGTTGGATAAAAAGTTAGTTTCAAAGTAATAGTATATTTTATATCGAGGGACTAAACGAAGCCATAATATACCAGAGGTGGTTTGACTCCCGAGCGTGCGAGGGAGTCAATGAAACCGAGGGTATATTAAGTTGGCGTTTAGTCTCGAGGTGCAAACTGTACTTTTCACTTTGAGTGCGAGAATAATAGTCAATTAAGTACAAAAACATTTAAAACAGAACAAATTTACACTTGTTTTGTCAAGTGTAAATTTGTTTAGAAATGTTCGTGGTCAGTTTTTTCTTCTGAACTGAACCACAGATTAACAATTTAAAACACATGGCGCCACCTTCTTTGCGGACAAAACATGGATCTAAAACTCAACATTTTCGCAATGAAGACGGTCCACACTCCACAGATAATAGAATATAATTACTGGCTGTTTGAGTTTGTCTATGTCACATGAAGGCAATTAAAAAACTAATTAATTTTTACTCCCTAGGGGCTAAACTGGTCACTTTAGGTCCGCTTCGTAGGGCTATATTGGCGTACTTTTAGAGCATGAGAAGTGAAAAATATGTTTAAGGGACAAAATATAACTCGTTTATCCTTTTTGTTTTTAACATCAGTGATGAAAAAGAAAATAAATATCTGAAATAGCGAAGTTATCAGTCTCATAGAGCCAACCCTAAACTAATTCGAGCTTGTTCGAGTATTTTGAGTTCGAGAGAGTGAGTAGACACATAAACATATTTGTTTTTAGTTTTAAATACTTACTGAAATAGACAACATTACCTTTTTATTCCAGAGTGGATTATTTCTATTCTGTTAGAGCTTGTCTCATTTATAAATAATAAATAAATAAATATCTGGGACAATGTTTACATCTGACCCCAAACTAAGCAGAGGTTGTACTATGGGTGTCAGAGACTGATAAACATACTTAAATATTTGTAAATACATACTTAATTAGATAATAACACCCAGACACACAACAAACACAAATGTTCATCACATAAATGTTTGTCAGGGGTGGGGATCGAACCCACAACCTCTCCCGCTGCCATTGCGCCAACAGGCCAGTCTTTAATTTATTTAAGTTATTTAAAATGATGCGCCATACTACTTTTTCAGTTGACTTAAATTTGCTGAAGTTTCGGGCGCGACCTCTGCCATGGTGGCGATCGCGCCGTCGTGTCGCAGAAGGAGAGCACCGAGCACCAGCGCGAGCTAGACAATCCCGCCCGACGTAGGAGGCGAGGCCGCTGGGGTGACGGTGCCTAATCCCGACGGTTCCCTGCGGTTAGGGGAGTAGAACACCCCTGCCTGTCGTGAGAGGCGACTAATATGGTTTACGATCTTAAGGATGACGGTAACGAGTGTCTTCGGACACAGTGGCCTGTGTTATCTGTGTTATTACTGGTGACCTGTAACACAGGTTCTTTGGACCTACTTAAGGCACCAGTCTCTCACAATGTAGCGGAGGTTATCCTCAGCAATAGCTGCACCTAGCTTTAGGTACATGCATTGTGACAGAAAAATAAATGATTTGTCTATTTATTTATTATTTATGTTATCATGCACTGGAGTTGAGCTTGCTCATCCGGACGCTGGTTGCCAGGCAGCCATGCGCACAGCGTTCCGTTTCGGGGATCCCGGGTCCCTTCGACGACCACCGTCAGGTTTTAGTGGGTAGGGGTCTCTGTTGGCCTAGGAGTTTCGAGTCGCAAATATACCAGGTGTCCCGAACCTAGGACCCTGAATGAATTTCCTTACGCAAAAAAATGGTGTAAGATGGGATAGTTATTTATTTATTTTTATTAACCTAGGTAAAACATAGAACACAAATTTTCGATTTATTAAATGACACAAAGAAACCAACGCGCTGTTACCTTGCTGAGTAATTGCGTCGACAATTAACCTATTTTCGCTCGTAACGCGTCTCGGAATGGACGATTATCGCTTGCACGCAACACGCACATACGTTTTGAACCTAGGAATTATTAATGTTTTACAAATTACTAATGTTATGTATTATTAATGGTTTATTCAACGTTATTCAAATGAACTCCATACGGTCATAACACATTTAATTACCTTCCAAACTTTAAACCTACATAAAATAATTTACTTAGACTATATTCCAAAACTTACGAAACTTTATTCTGTAAAGGAATATTTAACTTAATATTGGAAATAAAGTTAGTAATCACAAAATACACATTCATACCTAATAGATCACCGTTGTACCAATGTATATTTATCTAACTTCAATGATGAACATGTTATTTGTGTTCGTAGCTAATAAGTAACTTACGTGCCTGGTTATAAAGAGCCTTTTTCCTTTAAAACACCAGTGATTTCAATCTGATTTCTTTAGTTTTACTTCAAAACCATTTTTCGAAACTGTGATTTCATGGCACGCAGTATTTCTAACCACGTAGCAATACAAACAAGCCTATTATTTAAACCCAGGGAACAATAGAGTAGCTAGCCACAGCTAAATTGGACTTTTTAACTCCATCACAAACCATGTTTTTACCTACTTTTAAGTTTCTTGAATGTAAAACCGTTTGATTGTAAAATTGTGTATAAGGAAAATAAATAATTTTGTATTTTTGTATTGTATTCTATGAGAATATTTATATGCGAATAGACGTCCACAGTACTTTCTTATCGTCAATTCGATATAAACTTAGTGAAGTTATAGTTATGGTATTTCTACCGCCAGGCTCTTGACTATGTTCACACTACAGCACATCAAACTCACCATGTCGGCTCCATGTGGTCGAAATATGACCTATTTTGGTTTTTTGAAGGTTGGCTGGCTGTCCATCGTGCGAAGATGACCCGGCCAAATGCTCAGCAGGTACTTTCTTACAAGTATTATTTATTACTAAGTTAACGTTTAAAAATATGCTGTAAATAATCTTTATAACACAAGCAAACCAATACATCAAGCGATTACAAAAAATAGAATAGATGTATAATCCGATCGCTAAAATCATCTCCAGAGCGTCGTTGTTGCCTAGTGGTTCAGCACCCGAACTCAGATCGTGGATCGTGTGGTCCCGATTTCAAATCTGGCCAGAACCAAAATCTTTGTGTTCATACTTAGATATCCGACTCTGGTTAGTCACCGGTTATGGAAAACATCGATAACAAACTAAATCAACCCGGAAAACGGCGGAAGGCTCACCACGTACCACGTTGGGTTCTAATACCATTGGTGAAAAGTGAGCTTCTGAGTGTTTCGTTTACCATGACGACACAGTCACTTGCCGCTGACTACCCCGTTTGGGATAAAGTCGTGATGGTATGTCATGTTATGTTAAAATCAATTGCCACATGTATTAGCAAACTCGGCCACACAATGAGCCGATTCTATCCACAATAACTTCGACCCCTAGGCCAGTTTATACCCGAAGCCTCAATACAATATTAACTCTCAGATAAGTGTTGGGTAAACAATAAATATCAATTTATTGACACAGTTACTATCTTGAGCTGTCGGCGGTTTATTGGAATCAAGATTAATAACGTACAGATAAGTTTTATCCTTTGGGAACTTATATTCATAAGTGTTGTAGTAACTATTTAAGCGAAAATTATGATTTTTTTCATCATTATTTCTACCATGAGTTAACACCAATGATGCTAGCGTCCACGTTGGTGTTTTTGTATGGGATTTTAGTACGAAAATAACCAAAAGTGGCATACCTACACAATTTTGAAGTCAACTATCGTTAGTCTGTATGACGGAAGCTCGTGGTAGACTTACAACTTTTATTTTGAGGTGCTCATACAAATGATAAAAAAGAATTGAAACATTCTAACTTCCACATAGTTTTTCCATCACCTACTCAGTATGTCATATTACTTTCCTTACGTTATGAATAATGAATGACTCAGTATTGTACCAGTACATGATTATCAAGACGATTGCTTGCTTGAAAATTAGTGACTAGAAGTCAAATTAAGTTCAACAAAATCAAAATCTATTCAGCCCGATTAGAGAATCGAACCAAAACCCTATATTTTAGGGCTAGCCTTCAATTAATAACGAAAGATTACTTGTTTGGTATCACAACCCACTTGAAAATGGTATAAGTTACGAGCTCATTTTGATTTTTTGCGTTGCTGAATCAAGTTAATTTCATTTCACAGATGAAAAATATAATAACCCTCTCAAAATTTACTAATGAAATGTTTTGTTTCGTTCATTCTAAAAATTAAACATATACAAACTTTTAAGACAAAACCGTTAATTAGCTAAAGTCTTGTTAGAGTCCTGAAAAATAAGGTTAGAAAGCTGCGTCTTTTATAACAAACGTGCCAAAAAAACAGTGTCTATTCTGTTTTCTTCTTAATCCTACGATTTGCCTTTGTTTATGGATCCGTAATCGCCGGACACTTGACGTTATGTCACCATTAGACATGACAGTATTTTTTATTAACACATTCATGGTTTATGGGGCTGTAAAAGTGTTGTTTCGTTTTATTTGTAAAATATTGACGCGACGATAAAATATAAAATATGATCGCAATTCCTTTGATAAATCTAGTGCCTTTCAATGTTGCTGACGTAGAAAAATATCTAAATAGATGACTAGTATGTCAACCTTAAGTTGCCACTTTGAGACCCGTATTCTAAAACAAAATCTGTACTTGAGTATAGATCTGAGTGACGTTTTTGTATGAACTGACGTTTTGAAGTCTCTACTCAAGTACAGATCAGTGCTTGAGTACGATTCTAGAATACGGGCCTGAATTTACGTTCGTAAAATATTTCGTTCGCGTAAAATATTTGTATTGGTATTTTGTACAGCACCTCAGCTGTTGAGACGAACCTCTGTTAAGGCGACTCACGGTAGACGTACTCGTGTGTCTGTAATTTACGTGTCAAAAAGTAACTTTACTACTAACTCGCCAGTGGCAAGGATGTGTATAGTCTTAAACAAATATAGCACTTTGGTGGATTCACGCGGACTCATTTGCCAGGCTCAGGTCACTGCTGTCTCGTGAGTGGCAGGACGGATCTGCCGAGTAATTTGATTGTTATTGTTATTCTTTTATACTGTATAATTCTAGTTTTATTGTTTAGAAGTAGGTTTTGATAGTTAGTATTTAGACTGTAAGTTTCTTTTGCATGAGGTGTTTACCTATAATTGTTCATTACACTTAGTTATTTTGATCTTAAGTTTTTATGTGTATGTGTGTTTCGGTGTGAATAAGCGTTGATGAACCAATCAATAAATAAATAAACTACTGTTCCATTTAGATGGCATTAAATGGCATAATTAAGTATAGTTACATTTTTTTTGTAATTCCTCTAAAAATAATACATAAATATCGAGGACAAATCACACAAAGATCGTCTGACTGACCCCAAAACTAAGCTGGGCTTGTACCTACTATGGGTAAACTAAACATAATTAAATATTTCTAAATACATTCATAAATAGATAATAACATCAATACACACAACTAACACGAATATTCATCACAAAAATTTATCTTATCTTACCCACGACCCCCGGTACTAAAGGCACGATTGCTACCGTTGCGCCAACAGGCCAGTCAATAAACAAAGTTAATAGATATTGAGGAATGCGGAATTAAATATAAATAAATATGCGCCAGACAACACACCTCTTGTCATGATCTCGGAGTAGGGATAAACATCCCTGTGTTACGAGGTACCAGACAAGGAATTAAGCCAGGGGCGTCTCCCAGCACACCTAGACCCAAGCCAATTTAGAAAAGAACGTTTCCAGAATTGACCTGACCGGGGATCGACCCCGCGACACTACGGAATTCAAGGCGAGAAACCGTGCTACAGCGCACAACGCCAATTGTGTCGTCAAAAAAATTGAAAAAAAAATGTCAATTTGACCATGTTACAATGTACTCAAAATCGATGTATGTATTAGTTTTTATTTTGTTACTGCTCCAAAGAATAAATAAATAAATAAATAAATGTCGGAATTCCTACCTCTAAAGCGCTGTCGTGAAAAATAAGCGTCAAAAAAGTCGCGCGCTTGGCTTAATTATACAGAACAAGAGTCTTGCGTTAACTATTGCGATGTGTGTCCGTGGTTGCTGAAATGTGTTTGGACAAATAAAGTTAACTGGAGTGTTCACTTTATACAATACGTCCACTTTTTAGAAAGTTTTACTCTTTTTGATTTGTTAGGGCACGTGACTTGACTAGAACATTTTATTTCAGATAAACCTATTTATTTCACGGGCAGGAACCAAAGTGTTTATTGAACTTGACTACATGGTCAAACCTAATAAATAATAAAAGTTAGAAACAGGGGATTTCAATTTCCCAATGCCTTGAATCCCTTGAATACAGATGCTTGAAACAGTCATTAGTTAAGGTTAGGCTACCTCAAATTTTCGCTCGGATGTTCGCTGTCTGGTGATGGCAGGGCTTAGTATTTCTGGATTGGAAAATGCCATCAGTACGTCTACCACGAGTTGCCACTTTAAATTTACGTTATCGTTCGCGTAAAAAAATGATTTGGAATTTGACATCATCATGTCATGTCATGTAATTTTAAAGTGGCAACTCGTGGTAGACGTACAGGAAGTGATAAAGAGATCGGGCGTGAGCGGTGGTTACTAATTAAACTGCCGTACGTGGCATTTGTATCTGTTGTAACCCCTAGGACCTAGGCCAAGCTGCCTAGGGCCTACGCCATAGGCAGCATAAAAAACTCTTAACAAGAATACCGGGATTTTCTTGGTGTTGACTTATTTTTGTATTTTAGTTTATTTTGGCGTAGCGCCTTTCAAAATAATAATTTTTGGCATTCTATGTCCGTTGGCATGACTAGACTATCATTTAAGATATTTTTTGCTCTAATTTGATTGGCTAGTTATAACGCACTTTGTTTTATTCGCCTAATAGTGTCACGGTGAGTTGGTTAGGTCAGGTTAAAACAGCGAACAATGGCGCGAGCCGAGCGAGCTTGTCGCGGCTGCAGTCAGCGAAGTGCCAAAAAACATGATTTTTCGAATAGGTTGATGTAGCGCTAAGAAAAAATAGTACGAATAACCATCACTATGCTTATCCCAATTAAATACTGTACACTATTATTAGAATAAGTTAAATAATGTTATGATAAAAATTTCAATGCAAATAAATAAAACACCAAGAAATTCATTGTTTGTCGACTCTACAAATAATGGATTGAACAAACTTTGCGTTGTCGAATTAGTAATACCATTACACCAGTACACGTTTGATTAAAACTATTTCAAACTCTGACCTAGCTTAGCTCTAAAGGATACTCTTCGCGTGTCTGGTGCAATTAGGTATCATTAAACAAATGTTTTTGTCGAGCTACTGCCGACATTCACTGTGTGCCTTACCAGGAAACGTTCGGAACTTAATCATTACATTTAGCGATTCCAATGGCCAGGACTGTTTTAGCTTGTACACAAATAAACACATAAAAGCAATCGTCAGCCCAGTCAAACGGAAAAAATCTACATTCAAAAGCTTTTTGCCTCAACGGCCTTGAGTTTTCCGCGCAATGTGCCCAGCTCATTGCCACCTTAAAAATAAATGTCATTAATGATTTCCTCCCCGAAATTTGTGTCAGTAAAATTCTTGTCGCCATTATCCGTCACGTAGCCGCGTCACGCGTCGCGGATCTGATCATTATAATGACGCTGACAAATGCCGACGACACCAAATTTTGGATACAGAAAAGGTAGCTGCGCTAAAATACCGCTTTTGTACCCTTTTTTTTTCAGTTCTTCAGTTAATCCTTCCCGGTTTTTTTATGTTTTAACTGAGCTTTTTTTACATCTTGTAGTTTCGTAAAACAGTAAAAGAATCATGGTTGTCTACCTTAAAAATTAATCATAGTCGGTGGCTCGGCATTCCTCGTAAATAAATAACGGCCATTGGACCAGAAACGTTTTGCAATAGCTACTTTCGATGATAAACACAAATACTCGTTGAAACGCTCAGAAGGTTGCACAAACCATGATGGGGCCATTGGCGCAGTGGGTAGAATCCGGCCAATAGCCCCAAAAATCGAGGGGTTTGATCAGCGCCCGACAATCATCCATTGGACAAGTCTTTCTGTTTGCTCTGCGCCTAGCTGTTGTTATCTATGTAAGTATTATATTTAAGCATTTTAATTATGGTTATTCGTTCAGGACACAAGCAGGAGCTGCGCGTCACGGAAATGAAGATGCTGCGGTGGATGTATGGAGTCCTATGCAAAGATCTCGTGCGGAACACCCACATCCGCGGCAGCCTTTGTGTTAGTGACATCGCAGACAAGCTGCAGGAGTGCCGCCTTCGTTGGTATGGTCATGTCTCACGGAGATCGGCAAACTACGTGGGCAACAAATGTCTGGCAATGCCGCCCCCGCCAGGTACCGGTAGAAGAGGTCGACCCAAGAAGCGGTGGCTCGACGTCGTCAAGGGTGACATGCGTGCCAACAGACTCACCGCTGAGGATGCACAAGACCGCGCGAAGTGGGCCAAGAAAATAAAAAAGGCGGATCCTGGGACTCCACACACTAGTGTGGGTTCACAACCGGAATAGACCGCACGGATGATGATGATGATGATGATTCGTTCATGAAACCTTTGGTAAAAGCTGTGCTTAGTTTAGGGGTCAGCTGATTTTGATATCAGTTGTTCTACATATTCATTTGTTTAATATTTAAGTTAAATGATCTATGCAGCATTTTAGTTACTCCCAAAATAGCTTATCTAAAACATTTTCGGAGGGAATCGGAAAAGTGTCTTAAGGGTCGCAGAATGAGCGACACCTGCAGAGAGAAGCCTCTGGCATACTGATGGGCCATGTGTAGGCCTATATACTTCAGTAAATAGACATTTTAAATAGTGTCGGTATATTTATTATGTAGAATCGTTTTGATGCCAGCAGGCCCAAAGTGAATCCTCCACTTCAGAGAGAGGGTTAAAAAAACGTAGTCTTCAAAGCTTGACAACGAGACGGTAAGAGCCTCGAACGAACGACGTAGTGAAAAAAAGTAAATTAATTGAGATTTGGCAACAAATGTAAATGACATGATAGTGCGTGTGTAAAAAAAAGAATGATCGATCACCTGAGCACAAAATAAAGAGTTTACAGGAGGACCGCTCTCGCCTTTTTCTATCAACTTGCCTGATCGCCTAGGGTTGCTACTTGCTACTATATTCGCCAGATAAGCGCGATTTGAAAGAAACCGCAAAAAAGAAAATACATCAAGTGAAAAATACCCACCTACCCAGTAGGCTGTAGATAACACCATGAGCCTACATACATATTTAAAATACTCGTACATACATCGTACATTAGTACTATTGTATGCCTGTGAGGCGGAACACAGTGAGACTCTTAAATATGTATGATCTGAACATTATTGTTATACCTGTGATTACAATAAAGTTTATTTGTATTTATAGTACTACTAACTTGCAAACGTTATCTGAGTTTTACTTATTTTTTAACATCGTTTGGTAACTTAAAAAACGTATATATCACAATAATTTTGTGTGGTGTTCATACAGCCAAATACACTGCAACAGAAATATCTGCGCGAAACCATTTTTGACCATTGAACTACATATAATGTACGAGTAAGTATCTGACGACGTACAAATAATATCTCAATGTTTTAGACAGTGCGACTGACCGCGACGCTGAAACTCCCTGACTGCGCCTGTAAACTCACGTCTCTAAGCGGGCTATCTGTCAGAGCGCCGCGCATGTCTTATTTGAGACCTGAGTCACCTGAGTGAGTTTGACTCAGGATTTGTTTGGAATCAATCTACAGATCAAACTATACTAAGAAAGATGAGGCTTAAAACGTATCTAAGGCTGGAAATGACACAAGTTTATTTTATGACAGATTGAGAATGAGACATGGCCGTTGACTTTATGACATTTGATTATGGTCTATAAATCTTATGACTACACTAGCTGTTGCCAGCGATTTCGTCCGCGTGGAACCTTGTGGAACGTTCCATCCTGTTTGTGAATCTAAAGTAGGCTACAATTATATTTCAGCATTTATTGTATGCCTACATACCTGATCGAAGTTTCAATAATTGTTTTTCGCTGATCTGAATCGATGACTTGATTTCTGTAATCGGTGACGTTGCCCGGTAGCGGCCAGTGGGTACTAAATGAGGCCCGAATTCTACCCAAGAGGAAAGATGTGTTTTAACTAATCAGATTTCTTAATTTCGACATCTGTACCTACCATAGAGGATATAATAACTAGCGTTATAATCTGTATGTCTACCACGAGTTGACACTTTAAATTTACGTTATTGTTCCCGTAAAAAAATGTTTTGGGATTTGACATGAAATAACATAACAATATCACATTCCAATACATTTTTTTACGCGAACGATAATGTTAAGAAAGGCGACGTAACTCGACTGCATATTTAACAAAAACGTTACCAAATGGAAACATATTATATTTGACGACACGAATGGCGAAGTGCGCTGTAGCACGGTTTCTCGCGTTTAATTCCGTAGTGTCCCGGGTTCGATCCCAGGTCAGGTCAATTCAGGCAATGATCTTTTCTAATTTGGCCTGGGTCTGGGTGTGCTGGGAGACGCCCCTGGCTTAATTCCTTGTCTGGTACCACGTAACACAGGGAAATTTATCCCTACTTCGAGACCATGACAAGAGGTGTGTTGTCTGGCGCATATTTATTTATTTATTATTTTATTTATATAAAATAAATAGAGTTAAATATGTTGAATTTATTTCCATGAAATAGTGATTTTTAAAGAAGGCAGGTCAAAGATAAATTATTCCCAATTTCTATAAAACAAAACTTCTCTGTAGTGTAAAAAAAGTGCAAAAACTAACTCGTGGTAGACGTACTGTCGCATGTCGGTTAAATGTGGAAAGAACGAAATCTGATTATGGGAAGAAAACCGGGCCTAAGGCGTCAAAACAGGTCAATTGCACTTATATTTGTCACGCAAAGTCACACTCGTGTCATCTATGTCAATGTATCTCTTGGCTTGTCACCATTTCAGTTCCCCCAACGATCACGCTCAGCATATTTCCCACTAGTTTCCAGAAAACTAGTAAGCGACAAACAATATTATGCGAAATTTGGTCCAACTTTTTAGGATGGACTAGTTCGCAAGTAGGTTAGAGTTTACGGAGTCAGGAACATGTCGGAGCGTGTTAGGACGGAAAGTTTCATGGGCAGCGGCGTTTCGCATTTTGTTAGTTTGTTGGGGCGTAAGTGAAACAGCTTATTAAATAACAAATAAGTATTATGGTAAAGTGTTAATTTTGATTAATTTCCAATTCAATTTTTTTTTGTTTTTTTTTTAATAAATAAGATATGATTATATGGTCGCTTTCCTGAAGGTCTGTACGCGTAAAATATTTGTAGATAATTTCGTACAGCGCCTTTGTTGAATCGGAATGGAACTATAAAACGGTGCCTTAACGCAACAATAGCATCAAGACACCGTTTTTAGTTCCATTTTGCATACAAGGCGAATTCCATACAAATACTTTACGCGAACGATAGCGTGAATTTAAAGTGGCAACTCGTGGTAGACGTACTGATTGCAGCTTTTAAACAATGCTTGCAGCCACGCGACCGCCGCGGTAGTAGGTTAGTATGCTAGTATTATGAAGTCCATAGCGAGTGTATGATGATTATGAAAATTGCATTAAAAACAGAGCTTGTGTAAAACATAACTGAATAGAAATGGTTTGTGTAAATACATTCGTCACATGGATGTTGAAGTTTGCCCTAAACAGAAACAGAAGCCACGTTTTTCGGCTCTATCGACCGGACTTCCTTCCATCATAGGTACTGCAACTGGTAAATAAAAAACAAAAAGTCTTTTGAATCAATAATTTTATTCGCACAAAAATCGCATTTTTTTTTCAGACGAAAAATAAAAAAATCCCATAAAGATTTAATTGAACTCCATTTTCATCAACACACTTCAGCGGTAATACAATAATGCCGTAACAATTTCCCGGACGACGGGCACCATTAAACAATTAAGCGGAGCGAGCGATGTGAGCGCAATGAGCTGAGCGAGCGAGTGCACGTGACAGCTCTGGCGACACAGATTAAAAACAAACCTGATTTAGACGCTCTTTTCTTTCTTGGTACCTCCATTTTACCAATGAAATGTTTCTGGTTGGTTTCGGAAACACCTAAATTACCCATTCGCTGTGGCCAGGAACTGAGCTCAGGGGGACCTTTAAAATGTATACCCTGTTTACGACGCAAAACAATCCTAACGATTCGCGTACACTTAATTCGTTATCAAATCAAACGCATGTAAATGAACGGTACCTTTTTTTTGCGTCAGGAAATGCATTTAGGCATTCCCAAGGCCCTGGGTTCGGGACACCTGGGATATGTGGGACTCGGAACTCCTGGGAAAACAGAGACCCCTACCCACTAAAACCTGACGGTGGTCATCTTCGGCGCAGAATGGAAGGGACCCGGGATCCCCAACGAGGGAGAGACTCCTCGCAGGACCCTTCGGCGCGCAAGGCCGCCTGGCAGCCAGCATCGGGAGGAGCAAGCTCAACTCCAGTGCACGATAACACAGACCACTGTGTCCGAAAACACGCGTTATCGTCTTCCTCGGGATCGCAAACCGAAACACTCGCAGGCCCCCCCCACGTGCGCTTCGCGACCCCAAGGGCCCTTTTAGTCGCCTCTTACGACAGGCAGGGATACCTCGGTAGTATTCTCTTCCCCTAGCCGCAGGGAACAAATGAACGGTACCTACGCGTACACTTAAACCAATTTTGTCGGCCAATGGCGGACAGAACTACTACAAAGTTTTGGTTTGTGTTGCCATTTTTTACACATGTGAGTGTGGCGTTTCTCCACAAAACATAAGTCACCTTTTACTGTGCCCTGCGTGCTCGGCTAGCTGCACATGCGAGGACCTCATGAGTGCCAGCAATAATGCCATGCAAGGTGGAATTCTGTTCGCACGTAGTCACAACGTTGCCACTCGACACAATAAGAAGAAGAAGTTCCGTTTGGCCGATGACGGATTAGGTGTACGCGAGCCGTTAAGGTGGTTTAGGAACAATGATTGCTTGGAATGGCCGGTTGGCGCAATGGCAGCGATCCTGCCTTTGAGTGCCTATGTTCGTGGGGTCGACACTGGGAATACATTCATTAACGAACTTTAATTGTGATTGTTCTGTGTCTGGGTGCTATTTAGGTACGTATTTCGAAATATTTTAGTATATTAACAGTCTCTATGGTACAAGCTTTTATTAGTTTGAAATCAATGATCTGGTGACAGATGTCCCAGATATTTATTCATTTATACTAAGTCTAATAAAAACAACAATTGACGTTTACACATTATCTAGATTTATTTCCTTATAAAGTTTAGTTATGTTTCGATCAGTGTTTTGGCCATTACAAGAATGATGTCGGATCTCCGTTACTGAGGAATGCTCTGACACATACCTAAGTTATTGCCTAGGTATCATCTACCACCACACCCCTTACTACCGAGTAACGAACATCTTAACTTATTCCCTTATTAGTTAGTGCCTGAAATTACGGTACTCATTAAAGGTTATGGATTCATTAGTATTTAAATTCTTGAGGAACCAACGTCGTTTACGCAGTTCAAGAAATTAAGGAAGGGAAAATAATTACTAGGCGGATTACTAGGCGGATCAATTTGCTTTTATTTTTGACTGGTAAAAACACTCATGAGATCGAATTAAAATAAACTCACTAACTCTTGCCTACGAATTCGTACGCGCATTAACGTAAACGCCGTTTTTTACAATTCCTATAGGAATTCCTGGAAGTCCTCTGCACTCCCAAAGGAATCTTCATGCTATTTTTCAACTGTCGACGGCCTGGACGACGCATCGTACGCGAGGCAAGAGCGTCGGTTAAACTCGTTCCACATGCGCTGCCTTCGCAGTATCTTAGGCCTCACATGGGAGGACAAAGTAACGTACGAGAGGGTACTGGAAATTGCACAGCTGCCTAGTATCACTGCCTTGCTAAAGCAACGAAGGTGGCGGCGGTTGGGCATGTGCACCGAATGGAGTCCTCCCGTTGGCCACGGCATGTCCTGCTTGGCGAGGTAGCAAACGCAAAAAGGGCAGTCGGAAGACCACCGCTACGTTTTAAAGATTGCTAAGAGAGATATGACAGCATTTGGAATATCCAATGTGGGTTGATAGACATTCGCACAGTGCAGAGGTAAATGGCGAGCGGGCGTCTTAAATGTTAAGTGCACGGTGCAGCCTGGTTTTCAGTCCTGAGCGAAAAAAGGACTAAACGGCATCAAATAACCATCAATCAGCTCTCCCAATCCAAACCACAAATGTCAGTTATGTAGAAGGGTGTGCTGCTTGCGTATTGGTCTGCACAGCCACTTAAGGAAATCACACTCTCGAAAACACAGTTGGAATCTTCTGCAAAAGATGTAAAGGCCGCTGATGTCGGCCTAGTTCTGTATGTGTCAATCACTCCGTCAGTACTCGTACACAACTTTAAAGTCCACTTGGTTTGGAGTCAATTGATTTTCGTATAAGAGATCCCAGACATTATAACTTATGTTAAGTTATCATTTAAATGATATATGGTACTAAATCATGAAGTCAGAAAGTAGGAACAGCAAAACCCTCCGACATAATTCGTGACTCAAATAGCTATTTCAGCGAATACATTTGCTCGTTTTGTATGAATTATGATTTGCTGCCATAACTAATGTTACGTTGCTCTACCAACCTGCTTTTACACCAACATGGCCCTTAAAATAACAAGCATTAAGTTGAAAATTTAATATTTTGCGGTGTTTGAACACTTTGTAAACAGGACATGCAATGTTGTACCTTTAATTTGGAAGACACGCCTACGAAGTTGTTTTATAATTAAGGACAAACCGTTTGCTGATTTCGTTTTGTTGGTTCAGTGTTGCTCTACACTACATTGCGTGTTTCAGACATATTTGATTACAATTTATAATTAAGTTTTTGAAGATGGTTTATGTGAATTTTTTTTCATTTATTTATTAACTTAAATCATAACGATATGTTACACTTATTTAATCCTAAAACGTATACTTTATTTCAAGCATTTAGTGCACAATCAGTTAAAATTAACCATCTGCTGTAATACAAAAAAAGAAAATTACGAATAATAATGAAGAAATTACAATCTGCAACGGCTTTAATCAACTTGTGGAGGAATGTATTATTGTAAGTCAGCGCTGCCTAATGTTTAGTCGAGCCCTTGTATGTACAGTCAACAGCACGTCAGGGTGTACACTTGCAGTTTAATATTCGCGCTTACGCCACCTACTTAAGGGCGATACAAAATCCAAAGTGTATTGACTGTTGTGTACGTATGTCCATTTCTTTGGCACGCTCTACAGCTTGATATTTGTTTTATGTGTTTTTAAAATTTACATTCAAATTATTTCTATTCATATGGGTGGTTTGTTTTTTATAACTTTTTTTTTTTGTATATGGAACCTTAGTGAATATATTACTGGTTTGAAAAGCTGATAAATTTCCTTTCCCTATAGCATAGTAGTGGCCCGCCCGCGGCTTCGCCCGCGTGGAATACGGTTTTCGTGTTGAAACAAAATATTTTATGTTCTTTCCCAAGGTCCACTCTATCTGTGGATTTAAATTTCATCAAAATTGGCTTAGTAGTTTAGGCGTGAAAACGTCAGACAGAATTACTCGCATTCATAATATTTTTATGAATTAAATTAGAATAAATTAAAATTTATAATTATGTATATCAAATTTTTCTTGTCATAGATGTCTCTTACTCCGGCTGAAAAACAAAAAAGATACCGCGAAAAACTAAAAATAGAGAACCCTGAAAAATATGCACAAACGAGAAAGAAAACTGCGGAGTGCGCTTTACGTTATTATAAAAAAAAACCAGTGAATATACGTAAAAAGATAGAGAAGTATTATTAAGTGTTTTTTTTGTTCTGAGGCAATTTTTTTTATTTGTTTACAATTTGGTTTGATAAAAAAAAACAAGTGCCTACCTGTTCAGTGTTATTTCAAATAATTTGTGTCTTTTGTTAAATTTGATAGGTTTTTTTGTAAGCCCAAATGCTAAAAAATACTAAGTATTACTAACAAGTGTTTTTTTTTGTTTTGAATGAAAATATTTTTTGTTTTGGATTATTCGTACTTTGTGTTTTAAAATGAAAACGGAATTTTATTAAAGTTATGAGAACGTTTTATTTTTCCGAAAACTGTTTCCGTATTGTAGTCAGGCCCTTACAAACTTTTATGTTACTTTTATGTTGGAGGTTAATTGACGTTTGACGGTTAATTTGACGGCCTTACCTATTAGTGCAGTCATTGAAGCATTATTGCTCCGAATTTTTTTACTGTGAACCGAATTGCATACAATTTTGGAATTAGGTTCATCTTACCCTTAACTTCAAAAGTGAAAATGATTTGAACTCCGCAACCACCCTGGGGGTGGTTGCCACCCCTTCTCGGGGGTGATTTTTTTTTTTGCAAAATAACCTCGGATATCGATAGAAGGCCTAATTTTAAGCAAAAAATCATCTCTAAAGTTTTTCAAAAAATCCAATACTTTTCAAGTTATTGGCAATTGAAAATTCGCAATTTTTTCACGTTTTTCATCGGTTTTTTGCAAATATCTCCAAAAATATACGTTTTATCGAAAATTTTACAAAGAACAAAATTGTAGCAAGTAAAACAATGAACAATTTTGTTTTTTATAAAGTATTCTAAGTGCAATATTATGCTAGATATTAAAGATCAAAGCCGTTTTTTATTTTGTCTGAAATTTAATCGATGTGGTCAATGCCATCTAGCGGCGAGCAGATGCATTTTATGCATTCTAATACAAAAGGGTTTTGTAGTGCTTGAAATAAGCTTTAAAATGAGCACTATTAAAAGTCTTTTGCACGTAAAATAAGTGAGCTGTATTGCAAATAAGGGGAGCATCTAATGTTTTTTCTTTTAAATTAATGGGTTTCATAAGTGCCATTTCCACCAAAATTAAAATTAATCGTATTCCGCCTAGAATTAACTTTATTATGAAGAGTTTGATAAATAGTATCAGTTTGGCTGCTTCAGGACACATATTTTTCAAAAAAGTCACGATTAAAAAAAAAATTCAAATTTTTAAAAAACCCACTTTTTTTTCATAATATCTCAAAAATGACGACAGATACGTATAAAAGTGTACGAATTAAAAATTTAGGTATTTTTTTGACAAACAATTTGATTTTTTTGTTTTTTCTGTCAAACAAAAATTGACGGAGATATGATTGTTTAAAGAGCGCGTGGCAGCGCAATCACAGCCTCTCTTAAGCCCTTTAACCCTTCACCGTTTTAGAAAAAGGTTTTTTACTATATATTGTAATAAAGGATGTTGTAGCTCTCTTAATTACCTTTACAATGGTTTTTTATAAATTGTGATAGCATGAAAATTGAAGGAGTTATGGTCCAAAAACTTATCATATTTTTTTCTACTTAGTAACTGAAATTTTTTTTTTTTCAAGGGGTTGTAAATGATTTTAATATGAGGTAATTATGTTAGAAAATACTTAACAATTTCACCACTTACTATTAGACATGTTTTCTAGCGATAAAATGGCTCAATGTCAATTTTTCCATTAAGGGGTTGTTTACACCCCTTAAAAATAATAGGCGGAGTTCAGATCATTTTCACTTTTTAAGTTAAGGGTAAGATGAGCCTAATTCCAAAATTTCATGCAAATCGGTTCACAGTTAAAAAATTCGGAGGTAAGACCGTATTTTTCGCTTCAATGACTGCACTATATATATTAATTGCATTTTATAGCTGCTTCAGTTCCGACACTAATGGACTTAAGTAGGCATTCAAATCAGATGGTTTAGATTGTCCTTCATATATAAATAAATAAATAATAAATATCCCTGGACATTATTCCACACTGCGCCATCTAGCCCCAAAGTAAGCTAATTAAAGCTTGTGTTATGGGATACTAGACAACGGATAATCATACTTAAATACATTTTTTTTTGTAAATACATATTTATTATACATAGGAGACACCCAGACCAGTACAAACAGACATGTTCATGCACACAAATGTTTGTACTGTGCGGGGATCGAACCCGCGACCTCTGGTGTAGTAGCCAACTTCTTAACCATTACACCAAGTCGGTCAATATATATGCCCACGATTATGGTAGATATATAGGGTAGTTCAGTTATATTGCACAAAATCGGCCGTACTTGATGTCGTGAACTTTTATAAATTGGTAAGCCGTCAATATATATGTTAAATTTTAGCTGGTAATATTGCTTCTAATATGTTTTTTAGTTGTCTTTTTAAGCGATTGTGCCAATAATTTCCAGAAGAAACAGGAATTGTACAAATTTCACTTGAATTCGTTTTATGAAATGTTCTTGGAACCTTAAGTAGAACATCTTTTATTTAATATAGTAAACAATTCACGCAAATCTGCAAGGGGAATATTACATTTAAGAGCTCAGGATCTAATATCTTCGCGAAATTCGTCATTTTGGTCATCATTATGATTACCATGACTGTCTTCATCTTCTTCGCTACTGGACAAACTTTCTTCGAAGAATGAATATAAAGGTGAATATGTTAAACCAACTGAACCTACAGAACTTTCTTTGCTAATATCAGAAAATAGGCTAAGCTGATCTTGATTTAATACAAAATCTTGTACGGAACCACTAGCTTATGGTGTCAAGAGGTTTTTAAAAAGCAAAAATAAGATTGGTTTAGGATTTTTAGTCAAATGTATGAGCAAAAAGCTCTCATTCAATGCTCATACTCTTGTGAGAGCCAAGAATCTTATATATACAGGATTTCTAGCATAGCTCGCAAAATAAACAGCGTTCCCAAGACTACTAGTATTACTTGTATCCTAATAACGCATTTCCATAGAGAAGTGTTAGACTTGTTTGTGACTTTTTTAATATTAAAGTATTGATCGTAGAGTGAAAGTCCTATATCTTACTATCATAAAACTAATACTTCAATACATCATATATTTTAATCTCTAATGCGCTTTCAAGACTTATTTTATAAGATCATTAGTGTTGGCATTAAATAAATCATATATTTTGATCTCTAATGCGCTTTCTAGACTTATTTTATAAGATCATTAGTGTTGGTATTAAATAAATCATATATTTTTATCTCTAATGCGCTTTCTAGACTTATTTTATAAGATCATTAGTGTTGGCATTAAATAAATCATATATTTTGATCTCTAATGCGCTTTCTAGACTTATTTTATAAGATCATTAGTGTTGGCATTAAATAAATCATATATTTTGATCTCTAATGCGCTTTCTAGACTTATTTTATAAGATCATTAGTGTTGGCATTAATTTGCTTTTAGCAGTGCATATACAATTAAATTAATTACCAGCCGGCATACATTTTATACAACTTTTCTGTGTCTTGTGTAAGACTTATAGCATTATAAGCTTATATTCCCAAGATCAAATTGTTTGTTGGGAAGGCTAGACCTCTACCCACCTCGCTTCAATGGGGTAGTCATCTAATATGAATATTGCATGATTTACATACATAGGTAAGCTAAAACATCTTTATCAAGTCACAAAAAATTTAAGACCATAAAAAGTTACAACAATAACAACTTTACGACAACATAACATTCTCCGCCCTACAAAATAATCATAAACCTTGAAAATACTTTTAGCACATTAATTATGTATTCATTTTAGAAACTGCTTGAAAGTACCGTGAGGAAAGCTTTAAGCACCCACGATTCAAATCATGGATGGAATTTAGCGAAGGACAACATACAGATACATACATGGGCACATACCATCCCGACTATCTCCCAAACGGGGTAGTCAGAGGCAAGTGACTGTTGCCGTCACGGTGAACGGAACACTCGAAAGCCCACTCACCAGTGTTGTTAGAACCCAAAGCGGTCGGTGTTGAGCCTTCCGCCGATATCCGGGTTGATTTGGTTTTCTATCGATGTTTTCCATCACCGGAGATGTAGGAAATTGGCAAAGAACACAAAGATGGTTCTTGCCAGATTTGAACTCGGGACCACACGATTCACGATCCGAGTTGGGGTGCTTAACCCCTTGGTATTTTATGTCCAATAGTTTTCCCACTTCGTTAGCTTCTTGCAACCCCAGATTCACGAGTAGGTATATTGCCTTTCCCACTGTAACTTCATGTAGAAAAATGGTGTAACAACTTTATCTTAGACTCTTATTGTGAACATAATGGAGTGACTAGTGACTAGGTAGGTTCTAACTTTGCGTGATTTTCCCAACAACATCTAGACGTATTTTTATTGATGGCTATAAGTTTCATGTGATATGTTGTGGTGCATAATTTATTGATACTTAAAACTTTTGCGCGAAGAGAAGCAGGCGCAAGTTATCGAAAGTTTAAACCAGGGCTACACAAAGTGGAACCTACTTCGAAGTTTTATAAGTCATATTGTTGACCCAGAACTTTTAAGTATATGTTGAGAGATAAACTATTAATTTTATTTTATAATTTTAATAAGATGTGCATATACCTACGTACCAAATGAAAATATGTGTGTGTGTATGTTGTGTAGTCAACTTGGGAAAAAATTAAGATAAGATATACTTTATTGTACAACTAAACAGAAAATAATTACAACAGTGAACAAAAACGAATAAAAACTTAGTCTAGTACAATTGAGGTGGCCTTATCGGCCTTAAGCGATCTCTTTCAGGCAACCCACGTGTTAGGAATTAACTAACAAAATAAGAGAAGTGGGTAAGGTAATGAGAGATCATGAGATAAATTAAAACATATTGTAATAAGTACTCCCATACACATGTACGTCAACTTATAATGGATAATAATAAATATAATATAAACATATAATAAAACATGATTATGATATAATATAATTCAAACGTTACGCATATTTAATATAATTATATTCAAACTTTTGGAATCAGAACAAATAACATTTTAAATAATGCTAAAAATTTCCAAACTATTATTTACGATTATCATAAGTTCAAGAAATTTACTAAATGTAGCGCTAATCAACTATACTATTCTGAATTATCAATATTCCTTAATGAAATTTCGAAAATGATATCCACTTATTGGGAATCTCAAACTGCTTAAAATTTAAATATTAGCTGGATTTTAAAAGTTGAAATACGAGTATTATCATTCATGTAGTAGATATATTAGCTGTTAAGCCAATACAATATCGGTCAGTAGTAAGTAATTTTAATTTACAAACGTAAATTAACGAACAACGATTATTAAATCTGTAAGTATTTTTTTAATCCAGCCATTAGGTAAGTGAGTGCTTTGAGCACTGTTTAGTACATTCATTCTGCAAAATTAATTTAACCGTATTTATCTAAAAGTTAAGATAACATTTCTTTAGATTTAATATTTCTCATGTCGGTATAAATTTGCGGTTTAAGTCAAAGTAAAAATTCGGAACGTTCCTTTATGTCACCAAAGAACAGAGTTCTAAAAATATTTCTTACCCGTGACGTAGTAATTAGGAAGTTGGTTTTCACTTTGAACGTAAAATGTGGGAAGAAATGGCGCATGGTAAAGAATTTTCGAAGAATTTGTTATGGGGTAAAATGTTTTGAAGCTAAGAAAAGAACTGTGGTTTAAGGAAAGTTAAACGTCTTTCTTTTTGAAGTCTTAAAATGAATAGTACCTTTTCTGACAGATTAGACTTAAGTATATGTGAAAATAAAGGCTTAGCAAGTAATATAACTCAGCACTGAAGCTTACATAATAGTAACTGTCTTTATTTTTATTTTGAAATTCTGTTAAGTTACAGTATTTAATATTTCTTAAAAAAAAAAGAATAAAAAACTAAGGAATGTGTAGGATAATATTAATTAACAATGTTAAGTTTTTTTTTTATTAATCGAGCGATACTATGTTATCTTAATTTTAGTTGTTGTTTCAGAAACTATTCAACAAAAAAAAATGCAGTGCCCCTACGGGGTTCATGTTGAGAACTGTTTTTTTTTTATATTTAAGATCTTTTGTAACTACATGGAGCAATAAATGATATGACTATGACTATAACAGTAAAGACAGCAGATTAAATCTATATAGACGGGCATAAAAATTCTAGAGCCTCTTTTGAAAACATCATTTTTTGAGCAGCAACAACAACAGCCTTTAAACAGCAGTCGTGATCACGGGATGACTCAGATGTTATATGTCAAGAAAGTAATTATTTACCTATCAACCGTCACTCTAGCAAAGGTAATCTTGACGGCCATTATAAAAAAAAACATTAACACGCGCCTCTGCGAACATTGATGACGCGCTGCAGAATCTAGGGAGCCTCATTAGCATCCTGAAGCCGTTATTGTATTGAACGCGGAGAGCGTTACATGTCTTTTGAGTATCATTACACCACAGACTGCAAGTGTAGGAAGTTTGACAGAAAAAAAGTACCTGTTTATAAAAGAGTAACTACTGAGTTTCTTACCGGGTCTTCTCAGTGGAATCAGCGTTCCGACGACGGTGGTAGAGTCACATTATATGTATGTGTTATATTTTATATAAAAAACGTATCAATATGATGTAGGTATATCTATAATATTATTAGCTAAAGTTATAATGTTTTTGACGATTCGAAAGAACTGTAATTTTAATTGGTAAACTTGAATAAAAATTTGTTTATTTTTGAAAAAAAACCCAACTTATTTCAAGTGATGGTGTAGTCTGCACAATGATTGTGCCTAACAGATACTTACCTTTTTCTGGAGAGAATCTTTATAATGCTTTGAACATACTTGTTCAAAAGTAGCTTTTTCCACTGTTGTCGCTCGCAATATCGGAACGGTTCGTGTGGATACTCGAACGATTGCAAAATTGGTAAACGCAAGTGTGTATGAAAAGCTAATCTGCGTCTTGTGACCTATTGATAAAAGGTGCCAGCAAAGTTGTTGTTATACTTCGAACAATTAACGATAAAATTGAATATTGTTGATCACTGACAGAAAATAATAAACTTACTAATCTTACATATTTCTTACTAATTATACTTGTGAGTATGTATGTATGGTTGTTACTCTTAGGTTTCAAGCTAAAACTACAAAACAGATTTAGATTCAACTTTACAGAAATACAGCTCATACATCAGAATAACTTAAAGGCTACAATTTATAAACATTTTATATAATTTGGCCATGATATATATTGTAACGATGAGGCGGGCGAAGCCGCGGGCGGAAAGCTAATATTATTAATATTCGTTTATTTCAAGCAATATTAAAATAATTTAACAATAAACAAAATAATTAATTAAAATGTAAAACATTTCTTAACGGTATAAGTTACAAATAAAAACAAAAGAGTAAATTAATCCACAGGTGAGCAACAGGTATATTGCACACACAAGAAGGTTATTGTTTGTACTAAAGACAGTAAATAGCAAATCAGATTATCACAAACTGTAGCTGAGGAAGAGCAGGGGTTCTGGCTGGAAGCAACTCGCCTCTCAATGTTAAAAAAATAAAACCCATATGCATAGGGACATTAAATAAGAATGCGTAAAAACACATCCACTTCTGGGCATAGTGCTCGATTCTGACATAAACTGGAAAGAACACATAAAAACGGTAGCGTCTAAATTATCCAGATTCACATGCACTCCACGAGCTTAAGAAATCAACAGATGCCAAGACAGCAACGTGTGCGTACTATGCTTATGCACATGCCTGGCTCTAATATGGAATAATACTATGTGGAAATTCTACAGACGCCGTTAAACTATTTATTTTGCAAATTAGATGTCTTAGAATAATAGTAAATATACAGAGGCAAAGTTAATGAAACAAGGATATTATAATGTAGAGGATTACTTGAACGACAAAAGTTTGTGGTCATAGTAGGAATAATCTGCTCCTCTGCTCAATATTGTGTTCTTTTTTCTACTCGCATTGACTGTACTCTGAATTTATTTTTTGTAAAACAAACAAAGTTGAAAAGAGTAACTATCGAGTTTCTTGCCGGAGTCTTCTCGATAAGAAGCAACGTCCGAACCGGTGGTAGATTCACATTATGTATATTCACGATGTGTACTAGTTAATATTGTACTATTTTATTTACGTTTATTATTATTATTTATACATACTTTTTTTGACATGTCATAAGTGCTTTGTACAAGCTTAAATGAATAAATGATTTTTTACTTTACTTTACTTTTAGAGTATAGATACTCGTAGCTGCAAACCCCACTTCATAAGAGAAAAAATACTTACTTTTACTTGTATATATATTCTGGAAGCTTCCATTTTTGTGAAAAAGAACCCAGAACTGTATGCACATTGAAGACCACAAAATTGAAGACCTCGTTAAAAATTGGCACTTCCAAATTGAAGATGGTAAACTCGGGTAGTTTAGGCATGATTGTAAAAATATTTAACGAAATTCCAATTCATTTACAAATATCAGGAAATTTAGAAGAAAATTGAAGCAATATCTTATCTAAAAAAGTTTTTATTCGCTGTCAGAGTTTTTTGATGAAAAAACGTGTCACTAACAAATAATAGATGGAATAAGATGAGTCTTATTAATAATGATAAGTGTGAAATGGCTGTTGTAGTGTTTAGTTTATAAGTGTTTCCGGTTTGCAGTGCCCTTGCAGGGTTCATGTTCGGAACTTAATTTAAATATAAGACCCTCAGTATCCGTACATCATGAATGCAATGAATAATATTAAGTTTGAAAGTTTAAACTTACCTTTGAGACTGAAAAATTAAACGTAGAACATCAAAAAGTACTGTTTTGTCGACTTCGCCACAGTCCAAAGCAGAGTTGATCTCATATTTCAGCCAAAAGTCTCTTGCCTCTGTAAACATAACTTGTTCTGCGCCGGACCGTACATACAATCGCAAGCCGTCGCGAGCCATGATAGATCGCTTGCATTATGCAACGCGTCTGGATCCAAATTGATTGCCAATTACATCAGTTGCAGAGATGTACTTATGCACGTATCCACTTGAGTTGATGATGATGATGTTGACACTATTCTGAGTGAATGTAAACATTATTCATTAACAGAGAATGGCGTACAAATTGCACGAGTTACATGCATTTTAATACTTTCCTTATTGAAAATTGTCGAAGGTCTTACAATTGTCTACACTACATTTTAAAGAGGAAAGATTTGACTGTTCATTCGTGTCTTTGTATTGAATAGGCTCCGAAACTGCTTGATCGATTTTAAAAAATCTTTCACCAATATGAAGTTAAATTATCTGGGTGTGACATAGCCTGTATTTTAATATGATTGAACAAAACATCCAGTGAAAAATAATAGTAAATTTAAATCAAGTAGGAGAAACGCGGACGAGATGTGCTGCTTTACCGACGCCGCGACGTGCAATTACTTTTGACAGAACGAAGCCTATCGAGGCAGCTAGTCTAACATAAAGGTTTATTTTGAGTCTTAGAATTCGATTATTTATATTTCCATTACATAAAACAATACAAGGATTACAACATAGTCCGCGTGTAGAAGGGATGACTCGTTTTAACGTGAGCTGTCACCAGTATGTCTACCATGACTTTCCGTAACGCAAACGGCGATCGTTGCGTTCAGAAAGTATGCCATTTTAGTTCCATTGTTATACACTAGAGGAGCTGTAAAGAAATCCTATACAAAAACGTCAACGCGGTTTACGCCGACGCTAGCGGCTGTCATTGGTGTAAACTCATGGCAGACATACAGTTAGGGCTTGTGCCCTTTGACTACACGATTAGCGCAGTGCGCTGTGGCACCGTTTTTCACCTCGATTTCCGTAGTGTCCCGGGTTCGATTCCCGGTCGGGTCAATTCAGGAAACGAGCTTTTCTGAATTGACTCGGGTTTGTGTGCTGAAGACGCCCCTGGCTTATTTCCTTGTGTGGTACCTCGTAGCACAGGGATATTAATCCCTACTTCGAGACCATTACAAGAGGTGTGTTGTCTGGCGCATATTTATGTATTTTATCTTATTTATTTATTTATTTTGACTGTTAGATAACATATTAAAACAGATGGATATTTGTCTTTTTTGTGTAAAAACTTTACAATAAATTCAAATTTTTGCTTAAATATTGACTGCATCACCTGTTATGTACCTATGCCAGATCGTTTTCCTTATGATATACAAGGCACCAACACAATGCACATAATCACTAAGTTTGGCATTTTCAGAAGTTTTTTGGTCACTATAAAGTCCTTTGATCAAAAGAGTACACAGACAATGAACTTAATAAGTTCACTGATATTTAAGCATCTCACAAGATAAGAGTTATTTAGGTTACAATGTCACAGTTATTATGCAGCATCTTCCAAAATAAAGACGATTCTGGCCTACGTCCAAAAGCGCCGCCGCGGCGTTGGAATCTAAAATGCGACGCCGTGGAAACAACAGCGCATTAGCCAGACAAGTAGACACTTCGCAGTGAGAATGTCACAGCAGCTGAATGGAATTAAGTCTGTTGATAAGTGTTTGGCTCTGTGGCCTATTTTTTGACTGGCCTATAGGCGTAATGGGCTTGAGCTTAAAGCCTTTTGCTTTTACAGTCCGGTAAAGCTCTTAGAGCCATCTGTAACTGGCTGGTAAAGAAAAGAAAAAAAGAGGCGATGGTTAGCCTGTAACGCGTAAAGTAGAAATTCCCAGGACTATCATTAATGTGATATCTGTGATTGTACTACGTCTGGTTGTATATACAGGATGACAGTAAAAATAGACCTATTCCTTGAAAAGCGTAATGGTAGACCTTATTTGCAACAATTTAAGCCCCTTTAACTAGGGTTCCAAAATTAATAGTTTTTTTTTTTTTTTTATACTACGTCGGTGACAATCAAGCACGCGGAAAGCCTGATGGTAAGCGGTTATCGCGGCCTATGGACGCGTGCAACACCAGGGGTATCACTCGCGCGTTGTCGACCCTGTAAAAACCTTTTCAAACCCCTCTTGAAGAACTCCATACTATAACTCATCGGTTAACGAGATATTGGCATTTTAAGATTTTTTCTAAAGTAACCGATTTGTCTCCGAAGAACAATTACTATAAGACTGATACTTTTGAAAAAGCTAATTAACTTCCAAGTGTATTATAAAACCGTCAAGCCTTAAATCCTAAAAGTGTCAGAAATAAGCGGTATTACATCTCGACATTAACGAAATTTCGTAATTTCTACCTGAAAACTACATTAATCACTCGAAAAAAATTGTATGAAAGCAAGCGTAAAAAGTATAAAGAAAACAATCTGGTTTTATGGGCTTTTTAAAACGGTATAATTGTTATTTGTTTCCTTAACGGTTTGCTAGAAAGTCAATACGATAGAGGTTTTTACGCAACAATTTAAGGTTGCAAATAACGTCTACTATTACGGTTTTCCAGGAATAGGTCTATTTTCCCTGTCACCCTGTATATTATTATTACCTTTATTTTATGGACTGAGTTTATTTAATGTGGTGCATTTATCATCTGAGAATATGCCGAAGGTGATATTTGTGTTTTCACTGTGACTGGGTGGTTTATTATTTTATGTGAGTTTTTTAATCATTTGAAATTCGACATTGATATTGCATACGGGTTGATTTGTGGGTGGATACATTCACTGGGCAAAGTAAACAGTGAACTATTAAAATAGGCTTAGCGTTGATACTTTGAAAATTAAAAGTGAAACATCTCATCATAACTGCCAATATTAATAAATATGTTAGGGCGATAAACATGATTGAGGCCAAGGAAACAAAGAAAGTGGTCTGGGCTAGTAAAACTAGCTTGCATTGTTGGGTGTTAATTTTCACTTTAAATTTATCCATTGCAGCGCGCAATTTTGACACTAACCTCATAACGTACAGTCAACCCAAGCCAACACTGCCAGCATTGTCTGCCCTTCATTTCTTTGGAAAAGCATACTACACGCGGACGGTACATAGTCTAAAAGTAACTTGGGGACTGTACTAGTCCGTGTCGCGTGGCTAGTCGCGTGCTATTAGCGTTACTTCGCACTGTTGCGGTAAAAGCTGCACTCCACGTCTGGTTTATATTCACCCTTAATGCGGAGTAGAGGGGCCGTAAGTTCTGGATTTGTCGGACTTGACCTACTTTTTAAAAAACCTGAAACAGTGAAACTGGGTCTCTATAGGCAGTGGTTTAAAACCTTTAAAAAAAGTGTCAAGTAAGTTATTTGTGTGTTTAAATTGCATTTTTTTAAACTGTTTAAAAACCACTGATGTTATGTAATAATACGCCTGAGTCCAGAAAGCAAAGTTGGTTCTGATTTTTATTTAAATAATTATACTCCGCGCTTACAATCTGCACTCTCCTGCACTGCTGTTGATGACTAAACTAAATGACCGATTTCCGGTTCACCCAGATTTAGTTAAGGGGAAATGTTATGTTATTAAGAAAACTTATGGAAAAAGAGAGTAAAAGATAATATAATATAATAATATTAATACCTAGATGTAAGAAGTAAACATATTATATACAAAGGAGATCCTACCACAACTGGGGTTTTTTAACTTTCAGCACAGTATTTAATAGCAAAAAAAAAATATGCGCCAGACAACACACCACTTGTCATTGTTTCGAAGTAGGGATAAATAGCCCTGTGTTATGAGGTACCAGACAGGGAAATAAACCAGGGGCGTCTCCCAGCACATTCAGACCCGAGCATAGCCGATGCATTCACCGCGAAACCCCTGCGAATGGCAGTTTTCGGCTCCCTCACTAAAGGGAGGCGTAGAATACCCAATACGCTTCCCCGGCAGGCAGAGCCATGTTTATTTATGTGCAGTATCCGCTAGCTCCACTAAGGAGGTGCGCGGCGGCGCACCACCTTTGCCGGTGATATAGCGGACCCTCTCTGCGAAACACTCCTCGCCATCCCACGCCACCAAAGTGGCCACAGGTAATGGTTCCAAACCCGCGACGAGGGTGCAGAGCGCCCAATAAACAGACGAATCTGTGCTGGTATGGTGCAGAGCCACGACCAACGCGCTTCAGTGAATCCCCCTCACCGCGTGCCTAGGAGGCTCGCCATCCACCGCTGCCGCGAAAACGGCAGCCACCAGCCCCGAAGGCCCCTCAATAGGACCACATCCCCAAATTCCTCCCGGGGGAGGAATGTGGGAGCGGTCCCCCTCAAGCCAATATTTTGCCAACGAAGAACAAGAACCGCGTTTGCGGAAGTTGTTCCACGTTGCTCGGGGGGGGACAAGCAAACCCTGCAAATGCGAGGAGTTAACTTGGCGTTGCACACCAAGGACTTTTACGTAGGTTGACCCAGATTGACTCGTTTGTTCCCTGCGGTTAGGGGAAGAGAACACTACCGAGGTATCCCTGCCTGTCGTAAGAGGCGACTAAAAGGGCCCTTAGGGTCGCGAAGCGCACGCGGGGGGGGGCCTGCGTGTGTTTCGGTTTGCGATCCCGAGGAAAACGGTAACGCGTGTTTTCGGACACAGTGGTCTGTGTTATCGTGCACTGGAGTTGAGCTTGCTACTCCTGAGGCTGGCTGTCAGGCGGCCTTGCGCGCCGAAGGGTCCTGCGAGGAGTCTCTCCCTCGTTGGGGATCCCGGGTCCCTTCAATTCTGCGCCGAAGATGACCACCGTGGTGTTAGTGGGTAGGGGTCTCTGTTTTCCCAGGAGTTCCGAGTCCCACATATCCCAGCTGTCCCGAACCCAGGGCCTTGGGAATGCCTAAATGCATTTCCTGACGCAAAAAAAAAAAGAATGTGTGTATTTACTAAGAACTAATTTAAGTGAAAATCTAATCACAAAGCTGTTTAACGTACCATTTGTTATCAGGAATCATCCTGATACCTTCAACCGTCATTGTAACATGTCCTATACTGTCCGGAAACTGAGGACAGTTTTGGAGTGCCTACGACAAAGACTAGTGAGTGTAATATGAGCAAGATAAAACTTTTAGGATAAAAAACTTTAATTACTTTTTTAATTTCATATTTTTCAGTTTACTTTTGCAGTAGAATAAACGTCGTGGCATTTCTCTGGAGACTGGAATAGCTGTTAGAAGGTTGGCAGTAAGTTAAACTTAACAATAAGCTAATGAAAAGTTATGAAAGAAAAAAGGCCATAAGGTAACATTATTTGGGGCGTACCCTGGGGAGGCTTATGTCCAGCAGGTTCTAGGCTGAAAAGAAGAAGGAAATTATTTTATATCCTTATACCAGGCAGTTTCTTCTCCAAATAAACTTTTTTTTTTTCAGAAAATTGATAATTAAAACCCACCAAAATGGCGGCTTACCCAAAAAGGCGTTAAATGTAAGTACTTGATAAATCGATTTCTGATAACGAAAGACTCATCACTATTGATATAAATGATCCCGGTGATGATGTAGAAAGTAAAAGATTATCTCTAAAAGTATCAAAGTAGCATAATTTTTTGAAAAAAACAAACTTTAAACACACCCCTGTATTTTAAATGATGTCATTAAAGTTATGCAGCTTCCAAGAGAATATTTTTGCATTAATTTAAAAACGCGTGACATATACCACTCTTGATAATAATATTGATAACTCGTTTGATGGTCATACTATTCTACTCAAGTAAAACTGTTTTATAATAAGTGAGTGAGTCAACCAACACGAGTATTGCATCACTCTCTGGGGTGTGTCAATACTTTGAATGTCGATATTGAGTAAGAATTTTTTTTTTATTAGTGCTTAGCTCATTTCTTTAAACTTCATTGCACAACATTAAGGTGTTAGAACAGGCGAATTAAACATACACTGCCTGTTGATAAGCCGCTAAAAGATTTGATAAGTTAGTTTTAAAGTAGGTTCCTCTATAGGTAGAGTGGCATGTTAATGATTATAATCTATTGCCACCTCTGCCCTTTCACGAAACACGCCGTTAACGTTACATTTAACAACACTATAAAGGGCTACCCGTTTTAGCATTAAGTAAACAATGTTACGCAAACGGATAAGAGATGCTTGCTCAATATTATGGACTTAGAAATAGAAAGTTAAACACAACATAACATAACATACCATCACGATTTTATCCCAAACGGGGTAGTCAGAGGCAAGTGCCTGTGTCGTCATGGTGAACTAAACTCTCAGAAGCCCACTTTTTACCAATAGTATTAGAACCCAACGTGGTAGGTGGTGAAATCGGGACCACACAATCCACGATCAGAGTTCGGGTGCAGAACCACTAAGCCACAACGCTCACAAACACAAGGCATGTTTATTTGTTTTTTTATTGTAAATTAGGCAGTTTTTGGATCACCATCGCACCTGGTCGTAAGTGACGATGCGGTCTTTGATGCTACATGTCTGTTAGTGCCTGTTCGTTCTTTCAATAAAATATACTATTTGAAGCGATGACAGCAAAGTTGTTGACGGATATCCCCTCAGCGGCAAAAAGTCGTGCATATTATTATATTTTGACGACACGATTGGCGCAGTGCGCTGTAGCACGGTTTGTCGCCCCGATTTCCGTAGTGTCCCGGGTTCGATTCCCGGTCGGGTCAATTCAGGAAACGATCTTTTCTGAATTGACTCGGGTCTGGGTGTGCTGGGAGACGCCCCTGGCTTATTTCCATGTGTGGTACCTCGTAACACAGGGATATTAGTCCCTACTTCGAGACCATTACAAGAGGTGTGTTGTCTGGCGCATATTTATATTCATATTTATTTTATTTATCTAATTATATTAAAATTAAAAGCAAACTTTAAATACACACTTCTGAACGCCTAAAATAACGGTGCTCATAAATAATGACCGTTTTACATAGTTGACATTTAATGAAAAATTCAACTTACTCAGTATCTTTTACGTGATAGTGTGAGAGGTGGAAGCAAAACGACAAACGTTGGAATGAAATTTCACGCAAGGCGGATTTTTAATTAACCACAAATTAATATGACCTAGCGCTTTTGTCCGGACATCACGGCTTGTTGGGGTGTGATAAAGGAATCCAATTGTGAGATTTTCGTAATGAAAAAGAAAAGAGGCTGTCAGAAAAATAGCATTCATTGGAATGTTGACACCATTCACTTTTAATTTCTGAACATAGATATAATATATTAGTTGAGGAAAGCATAACAAACCACATGGGTTGCTTATACTCGCATGTGAGACATTATGAAATATCGAATTCAAATAACATTTAAATTAATAAATTGACATTGAGTGATAAGTGAGGAATAGCATAATAAGAGAGTGTTGTGGTGTGAAAGAGCATGTTGTCACAAAAATTGAGATGGGAATGCTAAGATGGTTTGGGCATATGGAAAGGATGGAGGAAAGGCGATTAACAAAACAAATTTATAAGGCCAGGGTGGATGGGGCTGCTAAATGGGGAAGGCCCAGATGGACGTACTTAGGACAAGTCCAAGACGTGCTCATAAAAGGTCAGGTCAGGAGTACCCATAATCGACGAGCATGTATGAAAGGATTAATGAGAGTGGAAGAAGCGCAAGAGGTGTATCAGGACCGTAGCAAGTGGAAAGATGTGGTCTCTGCCTACCTAAGGTATGTATGTATGTATGTATATTCAACATTTAATTGACTAACGGCAGTTTATAGGATAAAGAAAGTTTGTAAGCTGATGTGTGTGATGGAAACATCGATAAAAACTAAATCAACTCGGATAACGGTGGAAGGCTTCCCAGTTCCCACCTACCGTGTTGGGTTCTAATACCATTGGTAAAAAGTGGGCTTCTGAGTGTTCACCATGACGGCAACAAACACTGGCCTCTGACTACCCCGTTTGGTATATAGTCGTAAAAAGAAGGTAGGTATATCTAATATTAGCTGTCCGTCAGTGGCTTCGCCCGCGTAGACTGTCTTTCTCGTCAAAATATAGCTGTAAAGGAGGGGAGAGGAAATGATGTGGACTGTATATTGGGTGAAAAGTAAAGCGTGTATTGATAAAATATAATAAAAAACAGGGAATAATAAAATAATCAACTATACAAACCAAGACGTAGAACAGAACCCAAAATATGACAGCACTTATGTCAAGAACAGAAAAAGATTCACATTGAAAAAGGTACAAAAACTACAAGAAAGTATTTAGTCGGCAACAATAGCCTAAATTAAAAAAAGCCTATGTCACTCCCTGATAATGTAGCATTATTGGTGAAAGAATTTTTAGAATCGATCCAGTAGTTTTGGAGCGTATTCAAAACAAAACTATCAAACAAATCTTTCCTCTTTACAATATTAGTAAAGATATCTTAAAGAGCATATTATTTAAACATCGTTGGTAAAGTGCTTGAAGTAAGTGAACCAACATTAGCAGAAAATGCCTCTAGGCATTAAGTCCGCTGGTTGTAACTTCAGTTAATGGGCAGTAAAAAATACATGAGTTAGTGGAATATAAATAACTGGTCAGTCAACAAATAAACTTAAATGTGAGGCACCAAACTTCGTCCTCTCGAGCACACGTTTCTAAATCAGCCCCCCGATTCAGAACAAAGTTATCGACCGATTCGGTTGTTTTCTTTTATTTTTAATTCATCTTTTAGTATGGGTTGCTTTTAAATAATTTATTTCATGAAAACTTAAGGCTATTTGGCTTTAACCTAGACAAATATTGATAGCTACTGTTATACGGTTCATTCACTATAATTAAAACAAACTTATTAAATCGGTCGATAACTTCGTTCTGAATCGGGGGCCTGATGCAGATGCTTCACAAGTTCACTCCAACTGATTTTCAATAATTGAGAACACGAATTTCTTTTTTATGTAGGTAGTACCGTAATTTTTGAGGTTTTAATTCATTATTATTTTTAATTTCATCAAGTCAGAATTCAATCGGCGAATTTAATGCTAAAAGCCAATCTCTACCAAATATAATAAATTCGATTTGCTTCATCGAAAGATAGTTTTCTATACCTTTTCGGAAATAAATTAATTTTAATTTAAAATTCCACTGTATACACATTGTATATCCCATACATCTGTTTTTGTTGTGATAATTATTTCATTAAATAGTTAATATTTTTTTCGCCTTTTGCAAAATTTCACTTTTCACTACCACTGATTTGAGCAGTGGGCTGATGATAATGTCACCACTTTTACGATTAATTATTGAACAAAGAAGTGACGTGAAAAATGCTGTAACGTTTGCTGGAAGTAATGCAATGCAAATGACGTTCTGCATTGTGCTCTCTGCAGCTATTATCCGGCGCTTAATGCGTTGGCAGCCCTGGGGAACTTGCACTTGAGAGGAGGTATTTAGTTTGACTCATAGTCTGTTAAGTTTGTGTTAAATAGTTGACGGTTTCTTTTCTTTTTAAAGGAGGACAGTGTTGGTTAATAAGAAGGTTCAGATATCATGACGGAAATGCTAAAATAAACTTAGTTTTTTCTGCTGGGATCACACCTCATTCTTTGCTTACAAATAAACCTTTCAATTTTTTGTACAGTAACTTAGTCTGCTAAGCTAACCTGTACTACTGCTTTCTCTAATTTTGTCCCTTGTAATGTATTTTTTGTGAACCAAAATACTAAATAATAAATAAACCCCGGAAGTCCCGGGATCAATTCTCAGGTCGAGCAGAGTGTGTTTTCGGATTTTTATGACCGTAGCCTACTTGTGGCAAAGATTAAAAAAGTATAATAAATGAATGAACTCATTCAAAAATGCAACGCTTGAAAATAAATTTCATCTCTAATCTCACATCCCAGTAACTTCGCTAAACCGACACCGGAGCGATGTTCAGAACGACGCCGAGATTCACTCTTATGGGATTACAGCTGATTTGTGGATGCAGTACCGACTGAAGTGATATAACCCAGCCTCTGATTTGTACCAGTTCAGTGTCTAGTGAAACGTACTAGTAAATCTCCGTGCAGAATCACCCTAGAGAGTGTTATTGTACTGAACTTGTACGAGAATTTTTCGCTTAACTCAAATCTGTGGCAGTTTTGTTTATTTTTAACCTTTGAATAATCTTCACGAATCATTTGAGAATGTTAAGTCTCTCTTACTTTATCTTTTTGGTATTTTTCACAAATATTAGAGGTAGGTATACAATGGCGCGACAACCTTCTTTTATATGTATTCCCCATTTTTCAGAATTTTTTGGTTCCTAATTACGGTAGCCACCGTTTCCCCTTTCTCAAGTGATCTAGAAGAAATAAGCACATTTCCACTCTAATTCTGAATAAAATGGAATTAAATTTAGTCATAGAGTTAGCTTGGCTTGCAATCTAGAAACTGAACACCGTGTTTACATTCATAGGACATAAATTTATTGACTGTCAATTTATATTTGCGATAACCATGTTATAAAAATATTTTCCGTTGTTCATGCCAACCCATTCTAAAATACGTAGGTTACCTCAAAGATAGACGATGAGAACACCTTTACTCTACAAAAGATAACACACATTCACATTTCACGTCACTATATAACGTGCACCTAAATGCCTCACAGTGAGATAAGTCAGTCAATTTGTTTTTCTCGGCACCATCTTAGGAAATAAACTCCAATTGCTCTAATCCGAGCCAAGTCCCTTAATAGCTCGAGACGACAGCCACAAACGGTTTATCGGACATCGTATATGCCATTTATAAAGCCCCTCACCCTAAATAGTTATTTTCTTTCCTATTAAGGAACGAAAATAAGAATACAGCATTATGTCCACGATTGTACCGTAGTTATGACCGCTTTTCTCAGTGCATTTTTTTCCTGTCACGACAGACCATCTTTTTCATCTTCATTCCTTTCCATTGCTGCTTCTTTATAGAGCATTTCAAATGTTTTCAAAGATAGTGGTCTATGTAAAGGCGATATGGTTGTATAGTTGGTGTGTTAGTGTATTGGTAGAAGGCTCGCGGTCAGATAAGGTCCAATGAGTTGTGACGAAATTGGCTGTCGCTTTTATTGTGGCGGCGAATATAAAACGTTTCTGCGGCCGTTTGATCAGGCATTGTGGGTGACTGCGACCGCGTTATAGTTTTTAAAAGTGGGTCGCAGTATTTTTACTTTTTTCTAACACATCGGTTTCAGTGCCGAGTTATTTAGTGTTCAAAAATATCAGAGTTTTTATAACCCAAAAGGTTTTTTTTTTTAATTTATTTTCGATATAACAACACTTATTTATTTTCACAACATCTGCCAAACTGAAAAACAGTTTGTCGGCAGTAGTTCTCGTGGATTTACATCTACCCATCTACCTACCTACACAAACACACACACACGTACACATACACTTGTCCACACACGCACACACATCTACGTGCATACACACACACACACACACACACACACACACAAACTGATAATAATAATAAGTGAAATTTATTTCCTCTTCACAAAAGCCAAATATACAAACTTATCAACTAAACTTAAAGATAAGAACATGAGCCACCTTTGTGAGAGACTGGTGTCCATACTAGGGTGATCCCTGTGTGACGGATCGCCAGGCTCCCACCCTCTCAATTTCGGTTACTAAATATAAAATATTAAAATCACTAGTTTAATGTAAATAGAAAAACAAAACATGAAAAATTTAGAAGAATATAACTACCTAATAAAGATAAAGTGGCATGCATGCGTGTGTCGTGTGTTTGCGTGTGTGCATGAGTGTTTGTGTGTGTGTGAGTGTGTGTATTTTCGCGTGGGTTTGTATGGATGGGTGGGGGTGTGTGTGTATATATCTGTATGCAAGCGTGTGTGTTTGTGCGTGAGTTTGAGGTATGCGTGTGATTATATATTTAAAGCTAGGTGCCGTTTATTTACTTTTAGGATACAACTGCCAAAAGATTCTCTGTGGTATTGTAGTCTTTGCCTAGCAACCATTGCAGGACTCGCTGTTTGCAAGCATAGGCAGGGGATAGAAAAGTAGTATTTTATTTAACTTGTTATAAAGAAACCCGCCTAAAAACGTGAAAAATTTGTGAGAGAATTGTGTCCTCAGTGACTTGCCAGGACAGACCTTTGCTTTTCTTCTTTTGTTCACGATACCAGGGTCATATTGCAGGAGAGAGTGTTTATGTAGTATAGTATGCAAAATAAAAAGTTGGCGAACTGTTAAAACGTTACATCTTTTATACAGCTCATCAGTAGAGTACAAGAAGGGTAGGCCGTTACCAACCTTCAAGACAGCCCTCTGCGCTCTTTCAAGTTGTAACAATGTCGTTTTCGGTGCTCCACCCCAAGACGTGATGCAATACGTCAGTATTGATTGACATAACGCAAAGTACTAGTACAAGTACATCAAGGGAGAGAGACACACACTCGTCACATTCGCTATTATTTTCACAGTCTTAGAATACTTACACTTAGAAGGATAGTTATACATTTATAAAATGGCGCGCCATTTGTGACGCCATTTGTTTAATAAATAAATTAGATTTTTTTTTGATCTTTTTTGGAAGCGCATGATTCACAATTATAGCAATGGCTTGACTATCAGCGTGTATTGCAATGGAATTTAACGAGCCTTTGATCAGTGATCAGCACGTTAAGTCTAACATAAACGTTTAATATAACGTCTCACTATTTAAATAGGTCATAAAAAGTAGGCGTGGCTAGCAACTGCGGAGACCAACGCAAAACTTACCAACTAGTTACTGGTTGCGCGACTAGTTATGAAAAATATAATAGCGAAAAACATTTTGACAGTTATTATTTAATTTTAAATAAATAAGACTAAAAACATACTTCAAGCATCTGTTGGAGTAAATAAAGCGCGGCTGTTTGATAAGGCATTGTGCGGGCTTGGCAGCCGATTGGGATCGCAGCATTGTTTCCAAATGGGAGCCATATTTTTGTACCTTTTTAATATAACATTTCGTAATGTTTTTAGACGTAAAAAGGAGATTTAGCAGGCTTTATAATAAAACAACTCGTTATCACCGTTGCATTCAAAATGTATTTAAATCTAAGTCTAAGTAAAATACAAAATATGAATGATAACAATACAAAAATATACAAATCTCAAGCATTAGCAAAGTAAACATTCCTCCAGAAAGTGCTTTTAAGAAGATCATATTTTGTCCTAAATATACTTAATATTGTTTTGTAATTTTATACACCGTGCAAATAAAATTAAGTTTGTTTGTGTGATTAGATTATTTTGCATGAGCTGACCGTTTATTTATTTTAGGTACAGAGGCGTTCCCCTCAATCTTTAAACAGGGGCACCTTATGCTGATGACATAATACCCATTTTGCAATAGTTTTGTAAAGTTTGATGTGAACGCGTCTGTATTTCCAATATAGATGCGTTTCTACTGGTGGGCTTTATCTTTTGCTACCCATTTATCTCTGTTCTGCCTGCCTGATGACTCCTAAGACAAGAATTATGACTGAGGATCCTCACCACCTACGTAGTATTTATTTAAGTATACGGGTTACCGACGCAAGATACAGCGTAGATCTACTTAAAATAAAATACACAGCAGCTTATAACTGACTGTGCTCACACTTAAGGGTAAACACATCGTGTGATTTTTTTTGTACATTAAATTAAATTTAAGAACTACTTTTAATATTATTTTTTCATAATATTAATAAAAAATTACACGAAAGAGAAAAATAAAAATGATAAACCAAAATATGAAAACCGTACAAAAATTACAAAATCACTAGATACAAATTAAGGTGCGTCACCATTCTTTATGATTTTCATGAACTTTGGAAGGCTCTGAAGGTGAATATTTCTTTATTCGGTAACTTTTTACTAAGGTCGTTATAGAGACGAGCTAATCGAACGACGGATGTCAGTAGTACCTAAAACCTATTCTAGTCTGTCGGATGTGTTAGACACAATAGAACAACAATACCATTTACCGTCGCGACGGCCGGTGCATCGGCAGATGACGGGTGATAAAGGTCTTAAATAAACCTGCATAAATATCATGAGAAAGAACAAACATGTTCACAAACTTTCGTAGCTCACTGTACAGTGTTGGTAATCGAAGCGTACATTGCTTTTACGGCACTTTTTTCTTACCCCTCCTTGAAAGTGCATGTTATCTTGCACTATGTAGGAAATAAAATAAACAAATGACACAGATTACTTTATCGAAGTTATAATGAACGAGCAAATAATAGAAGCAGTATTTTACTCGAATCAAAGTGAATAAGGTAAACAAGCCGTTGTCCCACGTCATTCCTGGATAGGGTAATTTTCCAATAGTTCTTCCATGTAAGCGTAGGTAATCATAAATTTCCTCGATTCTCTTTTAGGTTTTTAATTTCAAACCTATTGTGAAGAACTCTATGGTATATCTAAATCAAAAACCAATAGAGATCACTAACCACTGATGAGTGAGCGCCGAGCTGCCCCAAGCCTGTTAAGTGAGCTTATTCTTGCAATACAAAGTTGCCCTTAGCCTCACTAGGTTGACAAGTAAAACCAAACCTCTGGTGTTGCAATGACTGCTCACCACCTTGTATGCAACTGGCTTCAACATCAAAAAAAGGGTTAGCAAACGCTCAGTTCCTCAAGTATGCTTCGATAGGTTCTGCTCATGCTGTTTGTGAAATCGTTCAATTACGCTTCTATATTTCGTAGTTCTTTGAAAATTGCACATCGCTACGCGTGTGTGTTTTTGAAAACAAACATTCCATTACCGAACCCTAACGATGCCGATACTCTAACGACCAACAAGACTACCGCGCTTCGCATACAATTTGCATCGCCTTGCCTAATTCCGTTTTATTATTCTAAAAGAACGCTGATCGCTTTAGCAAGCTCTTTAGGCGATGTTCTTTAAGCCGCAACAACCCTATGCTAGGGACTATAAAGTCCAATTTGGAGTGTTAAGTTGTAGTTTCATTCAGGTGCACAAAGCCTTGACTTGGTAGGGTAACCATGATTAGTTTAATTATTATTTACTCTGGAGGGAGATAACACAAAATTAGTTACACTTAGGTACAATCTTTTTTACTTTGAAAGCCAAAAACTCACGCTTGATCTCTACGACTACTAATACGACTCCGCATCTGCAGATGGCAAATTGTATTGTTGTTTCTATTGTGTCTAATAAGTCCTGTTCACTGACGACGTGTTGTTATGCGGTCTCATCACACCCCCCAGAAGCGTCACTGCCTGTGCGGTAAAGCTCTTTGATATCCCGCAGCAGCCTGAGTAGCATTGCCATTAGGAACAATATTTTTATATTTGTGATTTGCTTTAATATGAAGAAGCTGATGATTCTATCTTCACACTAATATAAGCTGCTGCTATGTTTAGACAGTGGAAAATTTATGGTACGGTTGGTATCAGTAACTTTATTATTATCGTGGGGAAATCCTAATGTATCCTATTATGCCGGACTTCTACCGACTAAAACCCCACGGTACTCGACCTCAATACTTTCAGAGGCGAGGCGGGGTCCCTAAAAAGTTTCGCAACGCCCCGCCGCCAGTGCTTCCCCGTATTGGGGCCCCCTCCAGCCGACCCCCCAACAAAGGGGGGAAGCCACGGAAGCACCTGTAGCACACAGGGACTTCCGCCGTCGCGGTGAAAGCCGTGCATTGCGGGCAAAATCAGCCCCGTACTCAAGCCCGCTGGCAACCAAGATCCACCTAAAAGTTGGATCCGCTGCCGCATCTGGCGGTGCGGCCCGCCGAGTTGCAGTGCACAGGGGGGGACAGCCGCGGATCACTGACTGAAACCCCACCCCTACAAACGGTTGTGCACCGCGGCCCCCACCTCGTGCCCTAAGGCGCTGCGGCCGTGGTCGCCCCTTTGGGCGAGCAGTGGTAAGCAGGCAGGCACCATACCACAACCACGCCCGGTGGCAGGCAGTGGGTGGGTGGGAACTCCAGCGCACTGCCACGCCTGAGCCCTCTTAGCTTCCTGGTGGTTCCACCTGCCATCAATGCATCAAGTTTGCCGTTGTACCTTAAATATCAATCAACAAAACAAAATTGGAGTAAGAAAGGTTATTTTTTTAAGCTTGTGGTCAGGTTACTTCATTTGACATGATCAAGAATTATTTTTATGTTGATCTATCTTTTCTTTTTCATCTATTTTGTTTTTAACTTTCAAAATTTTTATGAAACATTTTAATTATCGCTTTTTAATTCTTACAACCGTCCTGAAAAATCCAGGTTCCTGGCCATATTACCGGCTAAATTAACGTATATTCAGGCGAAGGCTTTTCGGATATTGCCGTGTTCACACCGACTGGGCACGTAGCCTATTTATTGTTATTGCAGTACAAACGACCTTTCTTACACTGAGTGCCAGTTCACATTAAAGGGAAGTGACGCGTGGCTTTTTAGGAGTCTGTTGCGATTTCAGGGGTCTCTAGCTGTTTTTTTTAAATGATGGAACGTTAACTTAAAAATTTGTAAGTAGCCGGATAAATATGAATAGTATCTTTTATTAAGTTTCAGAAATATTCTACCATAAGACACTACTACATCTTCAATCGTCATCCTCAACTAGATATTTTCATGGGTGCCAGTTGCAAGTGGCCTGCATCCACCGATACTCGTACAGTCATAGTTTATTTTTTTGTCCTTTTACGATTTGATTTCGAAAAGCTCAGCTTTTCACAGGTCTTTTCATAGCACATTGAGAGACCATAATTATTCAGAGCACTTTTTAGACTCATAACTATTTGATATCAGCCGTGATGATGTCTTCACATGAAAAACTAAAGGAAACAGTCTGGGTAGAATAAAGAAAGAGGGGGTTTTCTAAATTCTCCTAATCTTTAAAGAACGATCACCAAGAAACTTTACATTGCATCAAGGCACCATAAGAAAGCTCCGAAGGATTAAATCTCAGGAACTGCTTGAAGTACCTACTCATAACTGGCTTCAGATTACCAGAGGCAATGAAAGCAAATAGAACCCACTGGCTCGTAGCAAGATCACATTATATGCTATAACTTTAAGGAAACGTTGTGGTAATGGGAAAGATTATATTATTTGAAAAATGCAGTTAAATAGTATTTGATTGGCTTTATAGTTACGAGTATATTATCACTTCGACACGTAGAAGCCCGCAAGCTTGAAGCAGCATATAAAAGACTAATTTTAATACGTGATAAGTAACGGCGCTCAAAAACTGGCCTCTCAATAAATTTTGAAGGTACTTTGATAAGCTTTTGAACAGCTGTAGCTGTTCTGACTGGCCTAGTGGCGAGCAATGCAGCCTATAGGCCAAAGGGATTAGGTCTGACGTACACGACGGACAAACATTTTGTTTGTTCCGTTCTGCGTACAATTAATATCAATAATTTATTATAAATAAGCAGTGAGAATCCCACTGCTGGGCATAGGCGTCACAGCTTCGTTGCCATGCCAAATCAGGTGTGTTTTAAGAAATTTATGTGAAATGAGTCTTGGACATCTGTAGGGTTGTATCTGTTCAGTTTGAGGTCAGGTGATGGGGTTGTAAATTTCCCCAGATTCATTCAATGCATTTATGTTCCAGTGGACGCAGGCTGCCTAAAAACGGTGACATCAAAAATCTATGGAGGAGACTTATATTTAATAGTGCAACGCTCTGAATAGAAGCTAGCAAAAGAAAGAGTCGTAAAGTGTTGATTGCATTTTACACATTATCCTTTCAATATCAATTCCAGAACTCTTAACAACCATTAAAATTAATAGTTGAAAAGCTCGTTGTTCGCTGTTCCAGGCAGCTTTATATTACCGTTAGAGGCTGGAAATGAACACTAACGGAACGTAGCAGCGACGGTGCTTCGTTCAGCTATCTGCTAACTGCTAAAACGCGATAAGTGCATTTTTTGCGAAAAGAAAAATATTTTCACGACCTACACGAAACACAAGCATAAAAAGGAATTGAATAAAAAAAATATGTACATAGACACATTACTCAAATATATCAAATGTTATTCTACGAAGAACTCCTTACAAACCATCTTTTAAATTTCCTCTAAAAATTAGCGTTATGACATACTTGGTTGGTACGCCTAACACAGGCAGAGTTGAAAGCGTTTACGTTGAATAGCTAAATTTCAATGATTTCAAGTTCTGATGTATTTGATTTTTGTTGTGCACGAAATATTATCATCTTTCTTTTCTGAATTAACAGTGGGCCAAGCAGGCTACTGCCTCAGCATGTGCTTCTGCAGTGAAGGGACTACAGAGACGCTGGCATTCTATCTGAGTCTGTTAGTCGATTGTCTATCCTTCTTAGTACAGTCAAACATTACTAGATTTACCGAAATAGCTTAAGTTAAAATTAGCACTGTGAGACGCCCACCCGTAAAGTAAACGGACGACTTTAGTTATTTAAAGGCCATTTACAACCGCCTACTCTGTGTGTTTACTCCAGTTACTTTTAAAACGTGATTGACTGGTTATACCGTGTAAACATCATAAGAAATTGACACTATTATCTAAATGTATTATAATATATTGTATTTTATACCATAGAAATATACATTACATCCAAATAGCAACTTGTCTACTTTTCTTGTTATTAAGCACAAGAGTAAACCTGTTGTCAGAGTTTTGCAAGTAAAGGGTCATTTATTCGATAAAGAAGTCATGAGGTTCGTCAAAAATATTAAACACTTGCCGGTTTTGTAAAGAATAAAAGTAGTTTGTAGTGAGAAATGCATCGAGAAAGTTTAAAATGTTATCAACTTCCTTATTGAGCTATGGCTCTAGGAACTTTAAGCTTGTAATGGATAAATATATTTTCAAAATCACATTGGTTGGACTTATCTGGCTTTTGCTCAGCGTCTGCTTTACTTTCAAGCAGACGCGGCTTTGTCTCTCAGCTGATGGTAGATAAAGTAAGAATATTGTGTGTACGAAATAATAAATTTAATATAGTTGAGAACACAGATAGCAGATACTCGTATTTTTAGACTTTGAGTTTATGTCCGAAGAACACACGGTTACGCACGCACAATGTTATGGAAAGCCTTTTGAAAAGTTGGAATGTTGACACCAATCGTAATATAATTGTAATTGTTTGTTTTTTTTGGCAGTCAAATTTCAACATCCGCTCAATAATGACTGCTCCCATCCGGAGGTAACCCTTCAAAAACACCCGTCAATCGAACAGATTTGTGGTTCCAAGGGTCTGTCCGCAAGAAAACGAGAGCTCGTTAATCGCAACGACTCGAAGAGGCTCTTTGACTAACCCCCAATCTGGTTTCGAATGGACAGCTGTAGGGTTAACATAGTTATGCAACGAATCTTATGTTATATGAATTATACCCTGCAGATGTAAGGCTATGGTATGACAAACGATGGCTACATGGATGTAAGGTGTTTACAAACCTTAGTTACAGTTAGATGTCATAATCATCATCATTCGCAACCAAAAGAAGTCTACTGCTGAACGTAAACGACTGGTTGCACGTGGTTTGCTATATCCATCGGTATCCTGCTACCCTTAGCAGAGACATCCGTCCACCTTGCAGGTAGTCATCCCATTCTACATTCGCCTTAAAAAAGGTCTCCAGACTAGAACTTTTCTGCCTCAATTTTCATCAGTTTTTCGCGCTATGTGCCCTGAACATCATCATATCATCATGCCACCTATGAGAAAGGCATAAAAATTTACACTAGCGACGTCAGTTGGAACCAAATTGTCTACTTGTGACGATTACCTGCATTTTTGTTTGTTCAATAAAGATGATTTATATTATCGCATATTGTCAACCCTAGCAAGACTGTTCAGAGCATCAAGAGTTCTTGATAATGTCGTCTGCAGTCGCTAATGAAATGGCCACTGCTTCGCCTGGTGTAACTGAGCAAAACGAATTTGATCCCGTTTATCGTTAACCACTTTGCAAGAGCTCTTAATTGGTTGTTCTGGCTTTTCTTCTGTGAAAATTTACCAAGCTCATGGCTTATTGGTTCCAAGAAACTATCTACACGAATTAAAGCCGAAGTATTCAAGTTCTGAAGCTCACTTCAGATTTTTCCTCAAGGACTAAAGCTCCTAACGGAGTTTTTCAAGAGCGGTTGTAATATATTATTTTTCAGGTTCGGCAACGTGCCTGGGATGCCTTTGGTGTTGTATGCGCCTGGCATGGCTGCATCTTTTGACATAAGGTGAACGGGATGCTTGTTTGATACGTTGCAAAACGTTAATGGTTTAATTTTTTAAAATTCCTAATTGGTCTTGTGGATAGAGTAATAAATTATTAAACTATTGTTTTCTGATATTCACGCGAACACTACACATTGAAATGAAACCACTTTAGGGATTCTACTCGCGAAATTTTTATGTTTACATTTTCTAACCCAAGGTTTCGACTCCTTTACAGCTGCTGCAGTCGTGATCACGGGATGACTCAGATGTCATACGTCTAGAAAGTTTTTATTTTTATAGCAACCGTCACTCAACTACCATCATTTTCACTATCATTCCCGGAAACGTTCCTATCTACGCAGAAAGTACTACGTAAACGTCGGGTTAGAAAATGTAAAAATATAAATTCCGCGAGTAGAATCCGTAAAGTTGATTCATTTCAATATATTTTTTTTATCCTAAATGGATTTGCATTAAGCCTCAGTCTTGTCTGCTAGTGAGCGATTAGGAAGCCTATTTAAACTTGCCTTGATTACACCAAGGTAGCATGTAGGTATCCAAAACAACGCAGGGAGAGCTTTCCGCGGTATAGCGGTGAGGACCAGTAGGTACGTCTACCATGAGGGTACACCGATGACAGCCGCTGGCGTCTGCGCAAACCACGTTGACGCGTTTTGTATGAGATTTCTGAATAGTGATTTAAAATGCAACCAAAAATGACATGTAAAAGACACCGTCGAAATCGGCCCTAGCATGCACAAACTAATGTCCTTTAATATTCTTTATAGAAAACGGACATTCTGTGGTTAGAAACGAAAAATAAAAACTCTGTAACTACTATACAATTTGGAATGGTTGGTGGTGGATATGATTGGTGGATGGGTTTTCAAAAGTGATGACAAATTAGTTTCAAGTAATACCAATAGATGGAGTTATACTTCTTTAGATCGCGCTATAATTGTGTTTCGTCTCAAGCATATAAGAACACTTGCTTTTTGTAATTTCATTAGTAAATGTATTATAAAGGTGTCATCTGCCAACACTCTAATAACAAAATGAATGTGAGCATTATTGACTTTTTGATTTGAAGTTGTAATAAATAATTTGTATTTTATGTTCATTTAATTCATATCACTTAAGTTCTTACATAGAGGTGAACAATATATCTATCAGAACATAACAGAAAGTGTACATCGTTTAAGATCAAGTAATACCTCAAAATCTAATACATTCTGTAGTAGGCCATGGTTCCTTAACTTGTCCGTGTTTCAACAAATGCCTGAAGAGAATTAGTGAATAATTCCGAACACAACTAGTATTTTCTCATTGCTGTGCGTTCCAGGGCATTAAATGTATGGAGAACGATGTCTTTATGAACGCAACCATCGCCGTTTACGTGATAGAAACTCATGGAAGATATACAGAAATAACGCAGCAAACTAAAAATACTTCGGAGAAGAAGATACTATACGAGTACGTCGTGTCCATTCACATCAATACATCGCTGCATCCGATGGAACCACTAAGAAAAGCATTTTGTCTACTCGGCCTTAGAGGTCTCTTCAACGGCCTTTTACAACGCAGCCACTGCTTTCTCGGCGTCCATCAAACGTTTTCCTCGAAGTAATTCTTTTGTTTCCGGGAATAAATAAAAATCGCAAGGTGCGAGGTCGGGGCTTTACGGCGGGCGACCCAGTAATTCCACGTCTGACGTTGCCAAATAGCCGATCGTTTACTTGGCGGTGTGCTACGAGACGTTGTCGTGGTGAAGGAGGATCCTACTGCGAGGTCGTTTCTCCCGAACTCTTTACAAGACAAGTGGCACTCAATTGTGAGTGTACGACTCTGCAGTAACTGTTTTTCAATCCTCTAAAAAATTGTTGCATAATGACCTGTTCTTTCGAAGATTGAGGCCACCATCATTTTTCCCACGCTTCGACCTCTCTTTACTTTAGTTGGCACCTGCTCAGAAGGAAACACCCACTCAGCAGACTGTCTTTTAGATTCAGGATCATAACAATAAATCCAGCTTTTGTTATCCGTAAGTATGTCGAACACAGCATTTGAGTCACCTCCGTTCAATCTTTGAACCATTTCATGGCATCAATCAACACGACGAGTTCTTGAGTTTCTGTCAAATTATGAGGTATCCACCGGGCACAAAGCTTCCTGACACCGAAATACTCATGTAGGATTTTGTGCACTTGACTTATACCGATACATAAGCTTGTTCAAATCTGCTGATATATACCGCACAACACTGATGTTATCTTCAGTCGTCACTGTAGAAGGCCGCCCCTCACGCAGATTATCGGTGAAATTAGTGAGCCCACGTTTAAACTCATTAAACCAGTTGTAAACAGAGGCACGAGGTTAGGCTTCATCGTGAAAGGGCAATCGAAGTCTATCATAACTTTCTTGTTGACTTAAATGATATCGAAAGTCCTAAAAAATCATTGCACGAATATTTTTTCGCGTTAAATTCATGCTGAAGTGACGCAAACAATTTTTTATTTACCTATTTTTCTCGACGTTTCGGCGACAATTGCATGTCACCGTGGTCACGAGCGGACTGGTGGTGCGCGGCGTCGTCTCTCTAAAACTAGGTAAAATAATTTACCGTTATTTGGTTTGTTGCAAAAACCCGTTTTTATTAGAATTTGTTAAAATGCAACAAGAAAGTATAAAATATTAATTTTTAATTTGGCGCCTGATCGTAAAATATATAAAAAAATAATGAAATACATTACACAATAATATTGACAAAGAGTTCCATTTTCAAAATTTGAACTTATTTTTTTATTAATATCGTTTGCAAGTGGCCAGTTGTTAAAACTTTCAGTGTCGCCTCTCAAATCATCTTCCAATTACCACCCAACAAAGCAGATCAGTCCACCCAATCCGTGATAAATGACAAAAATAATGGATGACTTAAATGGCGAGACTAATCAATCAGAATAATTAATCCTCGGAATATTCTGGAGTTTCCTAATTGGGAAAACTTTGCAGCGATGAATGTTTGCATCGCTGCTTGTATTACTTCCTTTAGTGGCATTTAAGACGGTAATGGACTGGTGTCGATATTTATTGTAAAGAGATGTTACAGAAGTGTGAAATGAGTTAAAAATACTTATTTGCAGAAAAAAAAGCAAAATAGAAGATGTTAATAGAGTCTAACATTTATAGTTTACTAATCAATATCGGAATGAAAAATGAATACAGAGAACGCATCAAACAAAGAGGAGGAGAATTGTTTAAAGCAATCTATACTAATATTATAAAGAGGAAAGATTTGTTTGTTTTTTTGTTTGTTTGTTTGAATAGGCTCCGAATCTACTGGACTGATTTTAAAAATTCTTTCACCAATGAAAAATAAATAATAATAAATAAATATCTGGGACAATTCACACCAAGACTATCTGACCCCAAACTAAGCAGAGCTTGTAATATGGGCGTCAGAGACTGATAAACATACTTATATATTTCTAAATACATACTCAAATAGATAATAACACCCAGACACACAACAAATATAAATGTTCCTCACACAAATATTTGTCATGGGTGGGGATCGAACCCGTCGTGGGTTTCGGCGGCGTCGTGGGCTCCGGCGCTTAAGGCAGGATCGCTGCCATTGCGCCAACAGGCCAGTCGACATAAAGATAAACTATCAGGGAGTGGACTGTTTCTCCCTTTAAAATACAGACTAAATAAAAATAAAATAGCATGAGTCACTCACTCACTTATTAATGTAGCTTTATCCAAGAAAAATAACTTTTAAAATCGGTCCCGTAGTTTCTGAGCCTATTCATTACATCACAAACAAACAATTAAATATTTCCTCTTTCTGATATTAGTATAGAATAAGGTTTTTAATTCTTTTTCATTACTCATACTCTGAAAGTAGGTCTGAAGTTGCCTGAGGAGCGGGATGAAAGTAATACTTTTCATCCCTAGGGAGAATCACTTTCAACTGACAGCTGTCAAATTATTAAAAAAAACTAGTTCTTTTTCACATATCTATTGAACCATGTTCCAACTTTCCATACAGCCACGATGTAAAATTGAAATAACTTAAAGTTAAGTATTGATTAACGGATATATATTTTTTAAATAACTTTATTATAATTTAGTATCAACAATTTCTTTAAAATAACTTAGATTTGGGCAAAATATTTACCATTTTTCCAATGATGAAAATAAAAAATAATGGCTGAATAGCTGGCCGGCCACAGAAAAAAAAACAAACAAAATAGGCGGGAAAGCGGCAATTCTATCTTCATTTATTTTTTCGATTTGAAGACTTTTGTTTATACGTATAGCAGAGATTTGTACCTATAAAATGAGTTCATCTGATTCTGATATGAATTTAACGCCTAATTTTATAAGAGAAGAGGCTAAAGCGGTAGTGGAAAATAAAATTTACTCATTTTTTCTTTAGCTAATTCATGTTTTTATTTTTACTTTCCTTGTATTTGTAATGAAAAGCACAGTGTTTACCTCGGGTTAAAGACTTATTTAGTCCCTCGAACTATTGGCGCCCTCACTTCGTTCCGGGCGCGAAACCCCGTCTCGGGACTAAATAAGTTACTAATAAGGTCCCGTAGTTCCTGAGCCTATTCATTACATCACAAACAAACAATTAAATATTTCCTCTTTCTGATATAAGTATAAAATAAGGTTTTTAATTCTTTTACTCATTCCGTTTTTGGTCACAAAATTAATTGTTCGCCACATGTATGATATAGTAGAAGCTGACATTCAATACTTGCTTTGTGAAGGCTGTAATTCCCCTTTTTGGGGATGACTTCGAACAATTATTCTTGCGGATGAATTATTTTCAATTGCTATAAAATTCAGACGATGATTAAATTTCGACGTAAAACCAATATTAGGATTCTGAGGATAACGTTTTTTTCATCAAAACCCAGTTAACTCAGAGTCATGAAAGGAAACCCAGCTAAAGTACTTTTTAGTGGTCAAATAATCATCTGTACTTATAATTTTATTTGTTTAATTAGGTGATTAAGTATAACCAATCAATCAATGTGTCACTGTAAGTTCACCAATGTATGTGCGAACGGCAAATACTAGACCAGGAGTAGCCCAGCCACGTCTGCCAAAGTGATTGATGAGTGCATTAAGCCAACTGCACAGCTTCGGAGACATAGCAAATGCCATTTTTACGGACTATGTAGCATACCTTAATACTTCAAGACTTTGTCAACACCCTGTTGAGCTACTAACACCGAACATTTTTGATCCTTCTTCGCCATCCATGGTCTCCAGAAATCATTTCTTGACTTGTAACTAAGTACTAATTGACGATTCAAATTGTCGCCATTATTAACCACTTATTAACCCATCACCTTTGGAAGACAGAGCTTCAAACTCAGAAATGAACTGATGATTACAGTGATATTTTCAGATTGTATTCTCGTTCTGCAATGTTTAGGGTCCATAAACGAGTCAAGAGTGAAGTGACGAGTAACTGTCAATGTCACAAACGTCAAAATAGACAGGCTAAAGAATAATAATCATAAGTCACTTATACCGGACTAGTTGCAAAAATAACTATTACCAGCTGGTCTAGCCAAGTGTCAAACGTTGAAGAAGTTGAGATTTGTATGGAAAATAATCGTCGATCGACATGTCACGTGACTTACTCGTAACGAATCATAGATTGGTAGCCAAGCGTATAATTTTTTTCTAATAGATAAAACGAAACATTAGTCGTTCGCTAAATACAGCCAAGTGGCACTTTTTGACAAGCGACTACGCCCCATGAGCGTTTCAACGCTACGATAGTTAGCGAACGCCGGCCCCTTGACGCCAACGTAACAAAATGGCGATTTTTCAATCAGCTGGTGTTGTCTCTGTTTGAAATTTAGTATTTTGTGAGTTTTTTATTACAATGCATGCTCTAAAAATATTGTTGGCTGCACACAAAACTAGCGTTCGCCGCGTTCTATTCATCTTGGCAACCAATCTATTAACGTTTGCGACAAAGCGTTAGCGAAGGTGAAATTGGATTCGTTTCCGAGCGTTTGCCACTTGGCTAGGGGTGCAGATACTCGACACTTGACGGTGCATAATGTATCAATAAAGTACGTATTAGTCTTACACCTTCTACCTAGATAGATAAAGCAATAAACAATTTCATATCTCGGCGGATGCAGCCGCCTAACACTGATCACTACGACAAAGCTTCTTACCTTTCGAAAATAAAATACTTCTTTTATTTTCCTCAAGTTGTCAGAGAAAGGCATTTTATTTTTAGTAAGATTCCAGTTCGTAATTTAGACCAGTTCACCTTTCGCACTTATCTGGAAGTGCTAAGTTTCCAGACCCTTTTCATCCGCTGTCGAATACTGCTGAGGGGCTGCTTGGGGGCAGGGTTGTCACAATAGAACAAAGTTTTAGAAAATATATTGTGAAACAGTGAAAATTTAGAGAAATTGGAGTGCAGACCAAATGAGATTTCCATAGAGATATCAATTTACGCATACAAATGCACACACCTTCATACATCACCACACCTTCGTAGTGAACGGTGCCGTCCTAATACTTGTTATAGGTATAATTTTTTGTTTTTTCCCTGTTGTAATTTTCTCTCTGGGTTCTATTGCTAATTTTAATTTTAAGTGTGATACATATAGTTCACCATATACATTGTTATTCTTTCTTTCTTGCTTACTTTCAATTTGAGGGCAATCGCAACGGGATTTCTCATCAGCAAAGTGGACGGACGATCTGACATCGCATGCTTTCGGTGGATGCAGACCGCCTGCATTCGGGCCTATTGGAAATTAATGGAGAAGGCAGAGGTGTACGGCAGAGGACTAATCTGGTTGTAAATGATGATGATGAATATTCATATTGGTATTGTTACCACATACCATCATTTAACACATTGCTTTGCAATCAAAGCTTGCAGTATAGGTGCCTGTTAGTGGTTTAAATACAGAGAAATTCATAATTTTAACTCAAATACGCTTTGAATAGCTTTTCCCGGCTGTGGATGCGCTAACTTCTCATTTAAATTATAAAAGTAATTTGAAAAATATATTAATTGTGAAAAAAATATCCAAAAAAAGTGGCAGCCCTGAAGTCAGGTATGGTTAACATGGGCTTTTCATGCCTGCTCTAGACAAATTAATGGGTACACGGATATATTTCTAACAAGCCGTGGCTTTAACAAGGTGGGTTCCTAGGTATCAGACAAAATGTAACACAATATTGTCCCTTGCTAGAAAAGAAAGTAATTTCAAACTTTGTTTTACTAAAACTAACATGAGTTGCCTACCTCATCTCTAGGTTAGATGCAAGAAAAACACATCTTGCTATTGCTACATAAATGTTTGGTTAACTGGGGTCGTAAACGAACCCACGACCTTCGGCGCTAAAACTTGGAGCACAACCATTGCGCCATTGTTAACTAAGTAATAAATGATTAAATGAATTTATAAAAAACTGCCGTGCTGGTCACCTTAAACGAATTGTTATTGACATCTGACATGTTTTTTTTCTTTCATATTCATAAGCTACTATAACTACTTATAACTACTAATTTCATTGTTGACATTGTACTCCTACCAGAGAATTATTTCATGACCGTGATATTATCTGAACTTTTGACATATGAAATAAGTTTTATTGACTAACATTACTGTATTAACTTTATTTAGGTAATTTATTTAATTTAAATACATTTTTTTTGTGGAATAAAGAATGAGTCAAATTGTGTCATAAGAAATGACACAATTTGATGTTAATTAATTGCATGACGCTAAAATATTTGCACATCGTTAATCGATAAAACATGCATCCAAAATATAAATATAAGAACTACAAATGTACCATGTTTTATGCAAATAAAGAATTATCTTATAGGTTAGGTTTAATTCACTTTCCCAACATTTATTTTGACAATATCGTGATTCAGAAGAATCGTAACCAATTTCTTAAATAGTGTTTGTTTGGTACAAACAAACCTCTAGAAATTTCATTAGTAGAATCGTTCGGTAGGCTCTTCACTCCTCTTGAGCCGCGCTTCGAAGGCTTCGAGGTAGCTCGTTCTCATTTTAGACGTCAAGACATTCAATTCTAGCCTCTATACATGATAACTTTCACCAAATTTGATTCAAATTACGTGATTAATATTCGAACATCTATAATAATATTATAAAGAGAAAACATTAGTTTTTTTGTATTAAATAGGCTCCGAAACTACTGGACCGATTTTCCAAACTAACTCTGAATCCAAACTTGACGCCTTCAGATCGAGTCGAGTCGAGGCAAGGACCCCTGTGAACAATGCTCTTAATCAGGTCTTGTGCGATTTTACAAGTTCTACAAACAATAATACGAAAAATCACAGCAATATCTAGGAAAAAATATTCATATTTCATGCAACATCTTCTTTCTGAATGTGTTATCTAGCTATGAATGAAATAAGTCTTAGTTAGACAACACAACAATTATACGTGACATAACTATTCTATGCTGATCCGCTGTGACCACTTTAGTATTAGCAAAAGATAAACTTACATACAAAAAAGATAAAAACACCCAGACGCGGACGAGGACAAATAACTTCACTTGAATATGTGTGCTGGGAATCCAACAGGATTAGCAGGATAGGCTGGGTATCTTACTCGATCCTCACGAATGGAATTCCTTGTCAGAAGTTCCCAAGTCCCATTAAGGGGCTGTTTTGTGGTCTGTTGAGGGATCTAAGTATCATAAAATATATTATACTGATAAATTTTCACATATTCATCCTTAAGCGGTACTGTAATCACTGACCGTCAAGGCCGTCATACGTGCCACCAACGAAGCACAAAAATACATAATTCCACGATCTTTTACTGAACAACGATCCTCACGCTCGCCTCATTAAAATTATCAAAGGCCATTATATAATCAAAACAATGCATTCTCTTTTGCCCAATTAATTAGCCGTAGTCAAAACTTCCAAAGTTTTCGCCTCAATCGAGTCGAATCAAGTGGAGAGCCCTCCCTCACAAACGTCGCTTTTAATTAAGTTCCTCCGTTCTGCCGCAGTACAGAAAGTGATTTAAATGATCTACGGGGTGTTGTTGGAGAGGATTTTTATTTTACTTCGTCTTGAAAATGTCTGAGACTAAATTGATTGTTGTAAAATTGGCGGTTCGCGCGTTTGACTGCGACCGGCAAACAAGACAGGAGACCGTGCATGTTACTTTTCATTTAGGCTTTGTATCATTAACTTGGTGTCTCTTGTATCTGTCTCCTGTCTCGTCTCCGGTCTAAAGCCAAATCGACCATTATTTCAATTAAGTCATTGCTAGAATTGGTGAGTCAGAAGGTTGAGAATCACAATCCCAGGCAAATTATAAAACACACTTTGCTCGACCAGTGATTTGAACATAGGACTTTAAGATTTCGGGCCTCTTCCCACTCAGAAGGCACTTCCTACAAAGAGGCATTACTATTGAACTAAAATAATGCTACTAACCCAACTACTTGAATAAAGATAAAATTACAAAGATGTTATATGTTATAAATAAATAAAATAAAAAATAAGTATCCGGGACAATTTACACCAAGATCATCTGACCCCAAACTAAGCAGAGCTTGTACTATGGGTGTGAGAGACTGATAAACAAACTTAATTTTAATATTAATTTTTTATACTTTCTTTTGTTTTGACTATTAATAAGTACTTTGAGTTGTGAACCAAATTGTTATAACAATGTGCATATTCTTAACGCATAACTTTGTAAGCCCTAATTCAATGCTTTTCCCGGGTTTCTATAGCCAAAGCAAGTTTCAGGTAAGCAAAGTATCTAGTTGAATATTTGTTTCGCGCAATCTAGAGACTCGCAAACTTCATTACTAACGACATTCGTGAGGGCCCTTCACTCGACTCCACTCGAATTTGGAGTTGACTCAAAGGAGGCTCAGCGCACGATTATAGTACATACTTTCACTGCTTTAAGTTTGTTGAACAGTTAATAAAACGGTATACTTATGCTCCTTTATAATTAAAAGGACGTGGGTCCGTATCCACAAACGCTAATCAAAAGTTGAGGACACCTCGAATTGATGCTGCCCTGTCACATGTTAATATTGACTATAATTTTATTTTCTTGAAGTATGAGTACTCCAAGAGTATTTTTTACTTAATCAAGCCGTAAACGCTTTGATTTCCTACTCGGTCACTCATAGTACGAGCGCTTAGCCTGAAATCCAGAAGTCCTGGATCAAAGACCTATATGCCTACCACTAATTTACACCAATGATAGCCGCTAGCTTCTGCCTTGACGTGTCTGCGTTTTTTGTATGGGATTTCGCTGCACCTAAAGGTGCTATTTGGAACCGAGCCGCCAACTGCAACTGCCGACAGCACATGCAGCATACCATTGTCAATTGATGGCTCACCATCCATAAGTGACATAGATAACAACGGGACGCTGCACGTGCTGTCGGCAGCTCGGATCCAAATAGTACCTTTATGCTGCTGACATAAGACCCATTTCGCATTGTTTTGTAAAGGCTGAAGTAAACGCCTTTTAAGAGCGCCCTAGTGATTAGAAATGGAACCAAAATGGCATACAAATGTATGAAGTCAACTATCAGAATAATTTGTTTTTGCCAAAACTGTGTTACAATGGTTGTTGCTACAGAATTGAAAGGCCAACAGTTCTACCGTAGTTTACGAGACGGAAGCTCATGGTGAACAAACGGGTCTTCATGACACTGGTCAATAAGTAAGCTCTTAAAATCATTGTTTTAATTAAGACCAGCAAAAATCGAAGTTAAGTCAAATACTGCCGAGTTCTTTTTGATATAAACTCTCAAGTACATACAGCCGGTACATACAGCCGATACAACAGCCGATTCAAGTTAAGTGTTTCACTTAAGTTGTGGTTGACTGTCCATCTAGGAGTCATTGTACTTAACCTCGTTTACTATTTCGGCCCAGAAAAGCCGCTCGTAAATGTCTGACTGAGAGTGCAAGGCCGTTTGCCCCCTAATTAATAAGATGTCCCCTACTTTTGGAATAGTAGATCGTGCTAACTAGGACTCTACTAGTGTTTGTCAAAGAAGGCCCGAAAGGCCAAGAAGTTTGACAAATGTGGGTAGACAGACACGAATGAAACGTTTACTGGACGCTTACTAAAAGATACTATAATGCTTTATGACACGAACCAAACTGGTTGGTAATGAAAAGTCATGGTTAAGAACATTTAATAAAAATTACATAATAGTTATAAACGGATGACTGACAATTAAAGAAAACAGTTTAATTTCCATCTAAAGATAAAAAATTTAGTTGTATGCATTTGACAGCGAACTTAGAGAATTACAACTCGTTACAAAACAAACTCTAACGTATACATAATCATTTTGTTATCATTAAACATTCAAAAGTCATGTTAATTATTGATTTCAAATATTTTTAGACAAAATGTTATACGGATAGATTAATGACAATGCCATCAAATAAATAAAAATAATAAAAACTAATTTATTTTCTCTTCACAAAGGTAGGTTTTACAAGACTGGTGTTCATACTAGGGTAATTCCTGTGTGACGTAGCGCCAGGCCCTCACCATCTGATTCATTATAAATTAGGGATAAAATAGAAGTTGCATTGTAAAATCACTGTGATGCTTATTGAAGGAAATAGTTGTCATAGAAAGGTATAAGTAGATTTATAGGAAAACAAAATGTTAGGCTATTACAGTTAAAAAACAATTTAACCCGTTTACAAATTTTACTTTTAATAGTACATTATTGCAAAGGCAGCGAAATAGGCAATTGCAGGTCGAGTATGAGTTTGAAGGCCGAGCCGCGGGCGAGGACTTCAATGATACGAGACAGGCAATTGCCATTTCGGCCGAGGCATATATAGTGCTTTTCTTAAAAAAATGCAAGGAACTAAAAAGGGCCTTTTACATAATAAATTTAATTAATATTATTAACAAAATAACAACTCCGCTTTACCGCCAATTTGTTTTTTTTTATTTTACAATTTGTGCCGAAAGGTAAACGCATCTGTGGCTATACAGCCACGAGAACGCAATGTGTACGATAGATGAAAGAGTTCTAAATTCAAACAGCACACCGTTTCATACAACATTGCCGGCGCGCTCTTCGTTCGAAATTCAAAGAACGCGCCGGGAAGTGATTTTGGGTTTTCAGTCTACGTAAATATGATACTTCGCGTGTTCTTTATTCAAAAGTAATGACAATATTTCCGAGCATGTTTATGAAAATATACTTTTCTTCACTGACGTAGCCCAGCGAGTAAGTAGTCGTGGCAATGGGCTATACATAGGTAATAAAACTACATATATATTACATAGGTAATAAAACTGACGGCCATTTAAGCTGATGATGACGTCAGTATATGCCGTTACAGTCTGTCACGACGACTCCACGAACTATCTTGTGACTGCTACGAATGACTACGAGTGCCACGAACTACTACGACTGCTACGAATAATTACTACAGCAATTGATTCGTAGAACAATATACCAAACGTGCTTACGTTTATTACGACCTATTATTTAGACCATGTTATTGACCTTGTGAAATACTACACATAAAATAATATGGGGTAAGCGCGCCTGTAATGGGCCCCTGCCAAAAACCGGTCCAGCCAGCAACAATGCCAACCACAAAGTTGGAACTATTTCAAAACGTATATCGGGTCCATTCATTGGTATTGCGTAACGAATGCTACCAGCACTTTATTTTAAATTTAGACGTTACTGAATTGGCTAAGTTTTTGTTTTCCTTCAAAAATAATGGAAGTTAGGACTTTATATTTGTCTGGTTTAGTTTATTATTGTTCTAGTTTGGTGTTCATTAATATGTGTTGACATTAAGCGTTTTTCTTTAGGATGTTACGAACGTCTGCGGCAATTTCGTTTGGTTTTGGTTGTTGTGAACGGCGATTTAATGTCTTTATTTTTTCAAGCGTAATTTGTTGTACAGTAAGTACTATTTTGACTGCTATGGTGTGATTTTATGATGATTTTAGCACTGACAGCTTCCAAGGTTTTTTCCTTGATACAGTAAGTTATGAGAACAGCCAATGATTGAAATAAGCTTTCTACACAAGCTTTTTCAAAGCAAAACAACTTCAAAACAAGCGTGAATAGGCATTTTCTGGGCGGCAAGTTAACACATCATCATTTAGATTCAGGGGAGGGAGTGGTGAATATCTGCCTATTTTAACAGAAAAAAGTAGTATGAAAAACAAGTACTGATCTATTTTTCAGATATTATTAGGCGATTATATTTTTCGAACGAACTGAACCAAATACTACCGTTTTATCGAACTTTCAGTGCTGAAGTTATTCCAACCTTACAAACGAAAATAAAAATTCTCGTTTAAAAATCTACTGGCTATGGTCATCTTGATCAATAAATTAAGTGTGCATTGTGGGTGTCAATACAATCTCCTCGAAATAAATCTCCCAGATCAGGGTGCTGGGCCGCGACCGGCTTTACCCTTAAAGGGATAATTTTTGGTAGATTATTTATTGCTATGAGTGTTGCCAGTGATGCGTGGTTTTAAACTTAAAAAAAAACAAGCATATTTGTATTTAAAGTACGTTATATCTGAATCCAGCTCATATGGCATAAACCCACAGTTTCATTAAAATCCATACTCTAGTTTTCAAGTGATGCTAGAACAGATACTCGTAAAAATTCGAAAAATGTTATTTGCGTACATACTTGATTGTTTTTTACGTATATACAGTACGATGCGACTTCTGCAAATATGCAACAGAGGCAATATGTGCACATGAAATAAAGTCTTTCTAAAGAATATTTCATATTCAGTTTACATTTATTTGTGACGGTTTAATTTAGACTTAAACGTACCTAAAGACGAACTGGCCGTTGGCGAAATAATAGTACAAGCTTGCTTTCAGGTTAAAGCCTTCTGTACTACCACGAGTAGTCAATTTAAATTTACGTTATCGTCCGCGTAAAAATCTATATTGAGATTTGACATGACATGACAATATCAAAAACCAACACAATTTTTTACGCGAACGATAACGAAAATTTAAAGTAGCAACTCGTGGTAGATTTAGGTACTGTACCACGATGTTGACTTCAGAAATTTGTCTGCCATTATTGGTTTCATTTTAATCACTAAGGGCGCTGTATCATAATCTACTATAAAAACGACAACACGGTTTACGCGGACGCTAGCGTCTGTCGTTGGTGTAAATTCATGGTAGACATCCTGGTGTAAAATATTCCAGATATTTTTACTCTCTAGAGTCACATGACACCCGAAACTTTTCAACAGCCCCTCGTAAATATAATATCATATCAGAAGTGTCTCACTCACAAGCAACTCGTCTGAACACTCGAATCTCATCTCGCGCCATACGAATGTTATTACGTCGTATTTCTTTGCGATCCGCTTTTTGTGATGGAATGACGTCACTTTTCAGCATCAACTTTGATCGAGGGAAAGGAGATAAACATTTGAATATAAAAAATACAACCCTGTATATCGCGAACCCTTGCTCGCTGTAACTCTTTCGCATTATGTGAGAAATCATGTTTGGATATAATCAGACCAGAACCTATACTGTAGTTAATCGTCGTATTCAATAGATTTAATGTAAAAAATCAGAATTTTCCCCTAAAGTGGAATTAAGTCAATAATTAAAAATTCATTCGGTTTTATGTTTTTGGTAAAACGAGCATAAGTTAATCCATATCCTAAGCCGTTTTCCGGAAGTGGTTTTTTGCAGGTAACCTGATCGGAATTAGAGGGGATAATTTCTATAATGGGGACCAATTGATGGAAAATTCATCTTGGGACTCACCCGTTAGTTGGACTGATTACCTGATGATGCAATTAACTTAGGGCCTGTTACTTGCAAAAAATATATAAAGATGTCATTACTTCTTTGTTTACCATCTAAACAACTCATCTTACAGTCTCCTTTATTTTTATATTTTGTAGCAGCCAGTACTCCCCAAATTAAACAATAATAATAACATGCTGGTACCCGAGAATTAAAACAAAAACAACGTCTATTTTCTCAGTCGAGTCAGGGTTGGTAAATAATCAAATTCACTTCTAACTTGTAAAGGAGCGGACCTACGAAAACACACGGATTACAAGGGCGCGGAAAACTGGGTGCTATCAAATGAAAACAGGCTTGCTCTTGCAGATAACAGTGAGCTTGCCTTTAGCTTGTCATGACTGTTGCTTTTATAATAATAAGATAAGACCAGATCAATGTGTGTGTGTGTAGAGTCCTTATTCTACACACACACATATGAAACCGTTAAGGTAGCCGAAAATGACAAAATCTTACAACACCGTTGCCTAGACGCCGGGAGGTTTTCCACCCCCATGTGATTGACTTTCCAGCACTAAACGGTTTGCTGCGTCTTTTCTGGTCCGCACCGCTAGGGAGTGGAATGCTCACCCTGCGTCTGTGATTCCGGATACTTATAACCTCGGTGTCTTCAAAGCCAGGTGAATGTATTTTTGGGGAATGCGTCTACCACTATCGGCTTCGCCATCGCTTACCACCAGGCGAGCCTAAGGCCAAACGCAAACTCATTTTAAACTAAAACCGAATGTTGCTGACATGAATGATTCTTTACGCCGACAAAAACCACGGCTTAGGTCCATAGACTTTATCATAATTATACATATTGCTCAAATAAATAAATACTTCGAGTTTTGCGACGTAAGTTGCTAGCGTCTGTAGGAATGCTCTGACAAGTTATTTCAGCCTTTTTCACCCTCACCTTTCCACTCCCGCACCACGCGTGCTGGACTACGGCGTCACCCACACACAATTCAGCATTTGTTGGCCCGAAATAAAAGGTTCGGTGACTCGTTTCTTTGTCGTACCATCAAGATGTGAAACGCCTTTCTAGCACATGTGTTTCCTTCCTCTTATAGTCCCGGGTTCTTCAAGCGGGGCGTGAAAAGGCATTTCTGCAGGCCTTCAAGGTGAGGATGGCCAGCCCAGTGATTCGTTTGAATGACTGGGCTTGTCAGCCTTATATCTGGACCTCACGACCGCTTTCCATCAGGTGGAGTGAGGTCATCTTGACGGGCAATATAAAAAAAAAGTATTTGTATAAAATATTTTAACAGGGCCTCTAGTGAATACAATTGGAATAGAAAAAGGCACACAAATTGCTGAAGTAAAATAGCAGGTAACGTGACTCATGAACTTAGGAAAGAGTAAGTAGGCGCTATCAAATAGAAACGAGCTTTGAGATACATTTTAACCCAGCATTTAGCCTGTCGTGCTTAGCTTCTTTTAATCTAAGTGTAAATAGATTTTCATTTTCAGAAAATACATGTGGTGATTTAAGCAAATAGAGGTTTAAGTAAACAGTTTAATTGTCCCCGGCAATGTGTATAATTCAGGCATTGTATACAATGCCTAGGCAATGTAAACAATGCCGGGTGCGTTTAGGCAATGTAGAAATAATAAAATAAAATAATAAATAAATAATAAATATCTGGGACAATTTACACCAAGATCATCTGACCCCAAACTAAGCAGAGCTCGTACTATGGGTGTCAGAGACTGATAAACATACTTATATATTTCTAAATACATACTTAAACAGATAATAACACCCAGAGACACAACAAACACGAATGTTCGGCACATAAATGTTTGTCATGGTTGGGGATCGAACCCACGACCTCGGGTGCTAAAGGCAGGATCGCTGCCATTGCGCCAACAGGCCAATCAAAATAAAATAAATATTACAAATATGATTATCCATTGTATACTTTGCCTAGGCAATGTATACAGTTCCTAGGGATTGTATAGAATGCCTAGTGGTCTTCAGGCAATGTATAAAATTACTATTAGTTATCAAGTTTTATTGAGATACCCAAACTTAAACAACGTAAATCATAAATAACTTTTGACAAAAATGCATTGCTTGGTTATTCGTTTTGTTTAATTTTACATATAGAAAACCTTTTTAAACCGTAAGTGTTTCGCTCTGAAAGACGTGGTTTTATTAGATTGCCTACGTATAATGCCTAGGAATTGTATACAATGCTAGATTATACACATTGCCGGTAACAATGTTACTACTTGCGGGTCTAAGTTCTTATTATGAACTCGCATAGTTTGCAGAAGACAGCTCGAATCACAGTGACAGTCAATAATATTAAAGCTACAATTACACATGCTCATTACTAGCATGAAAGCATGCTACTATTAGGTACTTAATTGCTACTTTGTAGCATGTGTGTCGAAGCATTGCCAATAATGAGCATGCTCGTTTTGAGCATGCCAATAAGCATGCTATTTTAAAGCATGTGTAACTGTAGCTTCATTCTAATGATTACAGCTCCTATGGTGAAACGGTTTAATCGCACCCAGAATTATACAACTGGGTTTTGGCGTATTATTCTGTTTAATCTGCGTTTGATGGTCTAAGTACTCGTACCTTATGTAGGTATTTACCAATTACCTCGTCGTTCACGTCTGATAATTATATTCACTGAGAGAAAATAAATAATGAAAATTCAATTATAGGTTTTGCAAATTAGAAATAATAGTAGATTATACACCAAGGGGATAAAGCACTGTTTTATGTCACGGGCGCTACATTGAATCCTGAACGTAACGAAGGACTCCAAATTTAACTCCCGAGCGCAGCGAGGGTGTTATAAGTTAATTCCCGAGCAAAGCGAGGGAATTAAGATTGAGTCCTGAGTGAGGATTCAAGCGCCCAAGAAAAAAACAGTTTTATCCCGGTGGTGTATACTCTACTTTTCTCACTTTATGCGAGACAATAAAAAACCAGGCTTAGTAGATAGTGTTTATTACAGCATATTAAAGAATCTTCTAAAGCTAGTAGTACTACTAGCTACGGCTATAGCAACTTCTTTCAGCTGGCGTGGCCTACTCGATTTGACAAACAAATGAAGTTCGTCTCAGTGCGAATCTAGTAGGCCACGGCCTCGGTCTTCGAAAATCGAGTTGGCCGCGCCCGCTGAGGACACATTCTGTTTAGTGAAATTAGACTTTATGGACATAGCAATAGGAATTATGAAAGTGAAAATCACATTATTGACCAGCGGGTTATAATAGAACATTATAACCCGGCTAAAGGCAAGAGAAATAATGTCTTTCTTTCGGTAAGGTTTACATGACATTTAGTTCGGCATTGTCGAGCATGTGGTGTGAAAAAATACTTATTTACAGCAGTTCTATGTTGAAAATAATGAATATTCAAAAATAATAGATTAATTTACTTAAGTTTTAAAACTCTTGAAATTTGTCAACAAGTTTACTTTCTCGCTGAAATGTTACCTTTGATCGTTATCTATCACAAGTATTCAAATATTCAAATAAGACCAAATTAAGTTTTCGCGGATTCAGCTACTGAAATAATTTTTATTAATTGGCAGGTGAATTTATTTTGTAGTAGTAAACGCTTCACCAGACGTCAAAAGCAATAGCTTTTGGTCGTCTGGACAACCTAGAGGTAGAATACCAGATAGGCGAAACTGTTTCGGGTTTATGATCGTGATGATCACCAAATCGCATTTCGAAAGCATGATGAATAAAACATTTTATTGTTAAATACACCTATGTACACTGTTTAACAGATTTGACAGTGGCACCACTTTTGAACGTGAGGAGTAATTGGATTAGGGGTGTTATTAACAAGGGGCTACCACCATCCCCCTCCCCGCCCGCGTGAAGCGCGAGCGTGATGAAACTCGCACCTTGTTAAAGCACCCTAAGGGCGCCCCAAACCCTACTGGGCACTACCAGGTCCATTACTTCAAGTCGAACCCTAGCCTGGACCTCCTTATTGGCTACGGTTTAAGCTAACCCTACCCTTGAATTGTAGCGATGCCTTGATTTATTTGAATATATTTAATGATGGAGATCTTTAAATTGTCTTTTAAGGGGAAAGTATTATAATATGGCCACCTTGGTTTTTAATCTGAACTCGTTATTATTTTCAGAAATATGCTAACAACATGTGAGCTCGTGTGTTGGTCTTGTTTTGGTGTCTGCTTGCCATTCATCGACAACATTTTTTTAAACGTAATCTCAGTTGCCTGCAATTTGCTTATCACATTCTATCCTTCCAGAAACTTGCGACTCCTTCAGTTATTCCCTTTTATTTTCCGAGTAAGGATCGTTCTTCCCTCGGGAGCATACTCGCTTTGAATACAGGCCATGGTTCCGCAAGCTCGAGACATGACGAAAATGGCGGTGGGGGAATTGGAGCGACATGCGAGTCCAATATGCCTTTTGTGTAGATATTAGGTAGGTCGTAGATATTTACAAGGAGTAGGAGATGGAAATATAAATATAAATAAGCGCTAGACACACCTCTTGTAATGGTCTCGAAGTAGGGATTAATATCCCTGTGTTACGAGGTACCATTCAAGGAAATAAAGCCAGGGGCGTCTCCCAGCACACCCAGACAGAGTCAATTCAGAAAAGATCTTTTCTTGAATTGCCCATACCGGGAATCGAATCCGGGACACTACGGAAATCGAGGCGAGAAACCATGCTACAGCGCACTACGCCAATCGTGTCGTTATATAAAATGTATAACTGGCGTAAATGGGTTCTTCAGCCGGTATGACCCATTTTGCAATGGTTTTTTGGTAGACCTGTACGTCTACCACGAGTTGCCACTTTAAAGGGGTATGAGTAACTTTGTATGGACACGTGGCGTCATTTTTTTTACCGGCCAGCAATAATTTTATCGCTGATTTATAGCACCTAATAAAGAAACATATAATAATAATAATAATAATAATAATAAATAATCTTTATTGCACAAACAAATACTTACAGCACGTAAAAACAAAAAAGTAAATATTTAGTACAATTTAGGCAGTCTTATCGCTACAGAGCGATCTCTTCCAGACAACTTTCGGCAGAGAGATTTAAAACAGAGGACGAGTTAGGCTGCGCAAAAGCTATGGAAAAAAAAATAGTAATTACATTTGAATATTATGCTAATATAAAAATAAATAAATAAATACATCTATGTATACACACATATATTGTTTTAGATTACCTAGCACCAGTTTCCTTGTGTAACGAACTAAATTAGGAGAGAAACATATGTAAAAGGAACGTAAACAAAGAAAAAAAAAACACGAAGTCAGAGAGAGAGGAAGTACGACTTTACCTGAGATTTGAATATAGGTAAGGATTGAGATTGACGAATGATTAAAGGCAAGGAATTCCACAGACGAATTGAGCGAACAACAAAGGATTGAGAATAATAGCTAGAAGAGTGCGGAGGGACTGTCAGGTGGAGTTTCCGGCAAGACCGCATGCCTTCACTTTTGGTAGGCTGCATGAATTGAAACAGCGTCTTAAGGTAAGGAGGCGAACGGGGATTAAACAAAGTAGTATACAATAGGGCCAAAATATGAAGATCACGGCGATGTCATATGGTTAGCCAGTTTAACTGAGCGCGGAATTGAGAAACGTGATCAAATTTACGTAACCCGAAGATAATGCGTATGAAGAAGTTTTGAAGGCGCTCGAGTTTATTCAGAAAATTTTCAGTGATGTCTAAATAGGCACAATCGGCATAGTCAAGAATTGGCAGCAGCAAGGCCTGCACAAGTGCAATTTTGGTGGGTATAGGTAAGAAGTGGCGGAGTCTACTGAGAGAACTTGCTGATGCGAACATTCTCCTGCTCACCTCACCAATCTGTTTCTCCCAGCTCAACGAACTGTCAAGAAAGACACCTAAGTTTTTCACTATGCTGCTATAGGAGATCTGGATCCCATCAAATACAATAGGCGGCATCGACTCCCATTCGATCCTTGATATCAACCACGAGCTGCCAATGACAATAACTTGTGTTTTGTTCGGGTTCACCTTAAGACCGAAGGCCATGCTCCAGTCCAGAATACGTGCCAGATCAGCATTAATAGTTCCGACTACCCCATGAAGGTTTTCAAGGCTACCCTGCGAATATATTTGGAGATCATCTGCATAAAGGTGGTGAGAAGAAGAGAGATTATGAGTAATAGAATTTATGAAAACAGAAAAAAGAAGAGGAGACAGGACACCACCTTGCGGTACGCCAGCAGAAATATCGCGCCATGCAGAAAACGAGTCTTCAGCACGAATGCGTTGCCGGCGCCCATGCAAGTAACTATGAAACCAGTCAAGCACCGCCGGAGATATGTCAAGAGAACGCAAAATGCCAAGAAGGATGTCGAAGTCAACCGTATTATAAGCGCTACTGAAGTCAAGCAACGTCAACACAGTCAGGCTCCGGCAGTCCATGCCACGCCGAATGTCGTCAGTAATCTTTACTAAGGCTGTAGTTGTACTATGACCGGGACGGAATCCAGATTGGAAGGGATTTAAAAGGTTGTATTTGGAAAGGAAGTGACTAAGCTGATCATGTACAACACGCTCCAAGACTTTGGACAGAAACGGCAAAATGGAAATAGGGCGGTAATCGGAGAATGATTCAGGGTTGGACTTTTTTGGGAGAGGAATTACCTGTGCATCTTTCCATATAAGTGGGAAGGTGCTCGAAAGGAGAGAGTAGTTCAGGATGTGGGTAATAATAGGATTTAGGACATCGAGGAGGGGTACGATCATCTTACGACTAACACTATCGTTACCGACGGCATCAGATGCAATAGCCTTAACGTTCTTCAAAACATCACAGTCAGTAACTTGACTGAAGACAAAAGGAGAAAAATCAAGAGTTGGAAGACAAGACAGTTTAGTTAAAGTGTCACGCTTTCTAGTATCATCAATGAAGGTAGATGAGCAGAAGTGGGAATTTAAGAGGTCAATATTAATATCTTAGGGGGTGGATTCACTACGTAATCTTCCAACTCCTAGCGATCTCAAGAATTTCCATACTTTTGTAGGGTTACCGTTCTCAACAGATTCGTGAATATGGCGCCGTTGAGCGTCTCTACACAACCTATTGCAGCGGTTTCTTAGCATTTTGTATTTTTCGCGGTTTTTGTCCGATGGCTCCATCTTGAACTTTGATTTTGCAGCATTTTTCTTGTTTCTCAAAGCTCTGAGGTCATCAGATAGCCAGGGAGCAGGAAAATGTTTCATCTTAACCGGTCGAACAGGAGCATGCTTATCGAAAAGCTGTTTAAGAAGGGAGTTGAATATGTTTACCTTCTCATCAATGCCAGTGGTATTGTGTATTACCGACCAATCGATGTTTATTGCATCCTGCCGCAAATTCTCAGTGCTCATGCCACCAAAATTGCGCTGAAATAGTATTTTCGCCTTGGATTTGGGGGGACGGACTTTATAAGACAAATAAACAAGGTCATGAAACGAGAAGGCATCAGCAGAACACTGACCGTGCTTAGCGGCGTGGATAGTTGAGGAGACCAAGATAAGGTCTAAAAGAGATGGAGCGGAGTTTGGGAAGAAGTGAGTAGCGTTAAGAGGGAGCACATGCATATCACTTGCATTTACGAGAGATTTAAGACGATGGGAACGGGCGTCATTCCTGAGAAGGCAGGTATTGAAATCGCCCATTATTATAGTATGGCTATATAACGGGGTCAATTCTTCCAAAGTCTTTTCGAAGGAAGAGAAATAATCCACACCCCTAGATGGACTATAGACAACACCGAGTAGTACTTTGGTATGAGACAGTGATAATTCAAGAAATAAGTGCTGGGCTAGCTCAGAGGACGAAGACGGTGGAGAATTATTTACAATAGTAAAAGGAATGTGAGATCGAATATATATGGCTACGCCACCGCCAGTTCTGACAATGCGGTCATTCCGGACAAGGACGAAACCGGGTAAGGAGAAGGATGTGGATGGAGTATTAGGATTCAGCCAAGTTTCCGACACGAGAACTGCATGAATGTTCTTGTTGTCAAAAGCTGTCAACATGTCAGTGTGGTGGGCTGGGATGCTTTGAGCGTTGATGTGAACCACGTTGAAGTTTTTGGGGACATCTGCAAAAACAGAATGTAGGACATCAAGGAGAGGTGCAGATGTGGAGTGGAAACTTTCATCGTCTAAGGAAGAAGAAGAAAAGGAAAGGAAATGCTCGCTTTGGTTACTGGTACTTTTTGGCGAAACCATATCAATACAATAATAATAAATAAATAAATATCAGACTCAAATTACACTTTTAAAATTGTACTTGCGTACAAATGAACAAGACCAAATAAAAACACTAAAGCCTCCACGTGCCAGCAATCCGGAAGAAATAATCGCACTTACTTATACAAAACAAGTTAGTTTACAAAAAAACAAAAAAAAAGAAAGTAGTTGAAGCTTTGAAAATAAATCAACAGATGCACAGAGCACGAAACGGAAAAAAAAAAATAGCTGTCAATGTCACTGCCTCAGACGAGTAACCTGCCTGGCAACTTACCAATCAATCAATACAAAATATCATGTAAATAAATAAAGTAGGTAATAGTATTTTGTAAAAGAATTTAGATATAAAGATAGTTTTTAAAGACAAATAAGGGTAACGGAAAATAGAAGTAACATTTTGCTGCTTAAAGTAAAATTAAAGTACAAATTTAAACGACGAGACATTAATATTACCTACTGATAAGTGTTACCGGAGCGACACCGACTACAACAAGCTTACAACTGGAGGAAAACTACTTCTTACGGCGGGTTTTGCCGCTGCTGGCCTCCAGGGTAGTGGCAGGCAAGGTGGCAGTCTTCTTCGGCTTCACCGCTTGGACTTCGGCCTCCGGCAGCGGGCTGCAGATGGTGTCAAGCTCGGCTAACGTTATTAAGCCGCGCTTTTTGCCATCCGCCGCAGCAACAATGATGACGCCGTTTTTCGTCCAGCAGTTGGTGACTCCAAGACGCTTTCGGGCTTCCATGAAAGTACTATGCCGTACTCTAGTTAGGAACTCAGACAGCGTGATTCCGGTTCCCTTAAGAGCAGTTTTCCCGTACCACACTTTGTCCCGATCAGCAAACTGGCAAAACTTAACAACAATGGGCCGGGGCTTATCCTGAGTGACTTGACCAACACGATGGCAGCGACTCATTGAGTCCCTTGCAAGTGGCAACCTCAGATACTTTGCCAATGCTGAAAGCACTTCTTCACCCGTGTCTTCGTTTTCAACCTCAGGGAGGCCATGTACCATCAGCATTTTGCGTCTGCTATGCATCTCCAATCTGTCGCAGCCTTGTGCCAACAGCTCCACCTGCCTCTGAAGACCAGTCAGAGTTGACATGATGAATGTCTTAAAAGACATAAAATCTTTGGCAAGTGTAGCAATTGAAGGCGGCGAAGAAGATGGATTAGCCTCTCCCAAGATGCGCTGGAACTCTGTCATCCTCATAGTGCACATAGCCCTCACCTCTTCGAGGGATTTTTGCAGCAACTGTGTGTCCATTTTGTTCTCTTGTCACGTAGTAGTGTTGTTAAATTGTGTGCAAAATAACTTGAATTTTATAAAGGAATGCTTGGCAGGTATATGGACTTTAGTTTACCACATGTAAGTGTTTTTAAAAATTATTTTATTTATTTTAATTTCAATTAAATACAGAGAGCAATTTTTGACAACTTACTTTTACACCTACCCACAGAAAAAAAAAAGAAAAAAAAAATCTGAGTGGTCAGAATTGTTCTGAGTTACATCGGAGCCGAGATATGATTTCTTAAAGTATTATTTTTTGCCTTTGTTCCACTAATATAATACTCGTAGTTCCGAAATGTTACTCTATAAGAATGCATAAATGAGAGACGAAGGTATTCACTTAAAGATGTACCTGTTGTGTATATTTCTTTGATAAAATTACATCATAAGTATTTGGCATTAGGAAGTGGAACACGAGCTATCACGAAAAACCACCGTATTTATTTTTTATACCACGTCGGTGACAATCAAGCATGCGGACCGCCTGATGGTAAGCGGTTACCGCAGCCTATAAACGCGTGCAACACCAAGGGCATTGCTCGCGCGTTGTCGACCCTGGAAAAACCTTTTCAGACCCCTCTTGAAGAACTCCATACTATAACTCATAGGGAACTGTACGAGACCATTGCGTATTCAGAGTGTGAGGATGAACGCCCTGTCAGTGGCGAGCGGTGCGGGTGTAAAAACTAGCCGTGGGCATCATATCAAAAAGTTGATCAGAACAAAACCCGTTGTACAAGCGGTAGAACACGCATACACAGGCGAAGTCTCTTCTTAGACTTAACGGCTCTGAACCACTTGTGATCATCGACAATCCGGGTCGCACGCCTCTGGACCGAGTCAAAAGGACTGAGTTGATATTGAGGCGCTCCTGCCCGAAGGTGACCACAGTACTCCACGTGTGGCCTGACTTGCGCTTTAAACAGCAGCAGTCTTTGCCTAGAAGAGAAGCACTACTTTGCCCTGTTTAGCACACCGAGCTTTTTGGATGCCAACTTTGCCTTTTGTTCCAAATGTTTCCGAAAAACAACCTTAACGTCAATAACATCAAAAAGACATTTTCTAACGGTCAATATGTAAATAGGAGGTGTTGAGGCCACAAAAAAATAGGAGGTATTGATTCTTAACGTCGTTAAGTATTAGAGATATTACATGGGACATACACCTGAAAGTCTTTTTACCCACTTTACAAGAACAATATTGGCCTAATACTGTACTTGGCCATTGAAAACTAGCCATCTTAAATCCTAATTACGTCGCATCTTTATAACCAGTTGTAAGGATTATAAATAATGCCGCTTTTTTACCTTCTCCTTGGTATGGACCAAGTTCAATTGAGTAGTTGGTTAATAATACAATACCTAATATCTCAGTTCCCTTATACTTTAGCTATAAGTATGTGCTGCTACAGTCTATCGGAATTATATTTAATGTATTCCCACAATATGTCGTTTAATTTTAAGCTAAAGTGAATAATATCATTGACATTGTGGAACGAGAAATACATCCAAGTTTAATTTGATATAATTATGCTCATATAACTCTGTCTGCCATTGTAATTGGATGGATATCGTATTATGATTGAATTATAAATATATTGTACTTACTACAAATAATCTTTAAAATTATTATTATCAATAGGTAGATTGGCTATTATTTTGAGGTAAAATATTGAAACATAAATTTAGAATAAACTCCTCCGACGCGGTGGTAGAGTCGCATTATGTTTGTATACTGTTTAATTATATATTTATATTATTATAGTATTTATTTAAGTACTGATTAAGTCTATTTAAATAAAGATATTTGAGTTTGAGTTTGAAACATAAAAAATACTTAAACCTACTGTATCGAATAAATGACACTTTCAATGTCTTTAAAATTCTAAAGTCCGACGTAAAATACCGAAAGAGCCACTTTCAATACACTTTGGTAAACTTGTTTCCAAGTATATTATCGAAATGGGCAGTTTCGATTATTCTTAATAGTTGATGAACGTAATAAAGTATTGAAACTAGCATTTGTCATAAACCATAAAGAAATATGGTTCAAAGGTACTACTACATTTTCATTTATAAAATTGATTTTGACAGATATCTTAAATTGATTGCAGTTAGCTTCATAAATGACAATTTTGTACAGAAAATGAACTTCAAAACGTTCTCCTGTAAAGTACTAGTTTTCCATTTCTATATTATACGTAGGACCAGACTGGTCAAACATGTTTATAGAAGTTTCAAAACATTGATTCAGCAGGCTACCGCAAAGTGGAATAGCGTAGGACAAATAGAATGATCTAGAACAATCACCGGGAGTGGCGGCATTGTGCCGCGATGGTTGCACACTTCGCATATTAGCTGCTAGGCCGGGGCTTCACTAGTGCTGAGGTGATTACTCTCAAATATACTATAATCTTTCTCAAATAGTGGAAATACGGCACGTCCTTAAATATGTCAACTGAAAACGGGGATAATGCACAACTACATGCACGTGTTAAAGGACAGATACAAACCTATTTGTTTTGACCATAGCGTAAGCGAGATAAGGGTGCGTCAGAGTAAAGTCTTGTCAATCGTATATTGCGACTGAGTGAAATTAGGCGACGAGGACCTGATTTAAGCGGTCCACGCGCTAGAGGCGAGTCACCCATCTTCCGCTATTGTGATTTACTCTAAGGCCTTGGCAGTGTTCTGTTCCTGATATAAATAAATAAATATCTGGGACAGCTTACACCAAGATCATCTGAACCTTGACTGAGCAGAGCTTTACAGAGACTAATTAACAGACTTAATTATTTCCAAATACATTCTTAAATAGATAATCACACCCAGACACATCGAACCCACGACCTCCAGCATAAAAGGCAGAATCGCTGCCATTGCGTCAACAGGCCAGTCAAGCCTGATGGTGCGTAATAGTGAGTAAGTTAGTCAGAGCTCATTGTGGAGGTTTTGAATAGTCAGCTTGGGGTCATTATTTCATCTAGCTGACTAAACCAAGGTTTCCCTATAAAGGTAAGAACCTTTGACAGCAAGAAGAAAAAATGTCCCCAAGCTGGTTTTAACCTTACATGGTCGGCAACGCACCACGATTAGTCGAAATATACGAGCAGCTGACGACCGAATCCAGAAACGTCAATCAAAGCTGAGAAGTCCGTACATGTATAGCTATTGCTTTCATTTCTATTGACATGAGACAGGGCAGCATCAATTTGAGGTGTGCTCAGTGCTTTGATTAGCCTTAGTGGATAACCTCCGTAGGGTTAGTGTCGCTCGTATACATAGGTTAATTAAACAACATCTGCCAAGTAAGGGTCGAAAACTTGGTACTGGTGTTTCTTGCTGTACTGTATTGCGCGTCAATTCAGTTTTTTTTCTATTCTATTCAACGCTTACGCGGGAGGCCTAGAAGAAGGTGGCGAGACAAGTATTTCGTAGATATGCATCCCAAGTATTGGCCAAAAATGGCTTTGAATCGTGAGGGATGGATATTGGGATGGGAGCCCTTTCCCCTGCAGTGGGACTATAGGCTGATTTAGATTTGGATCCTGTACTAATGATGAGCGCGAAGTGCCTTTCTGCCGATCATAGGAAATAACTTCAGTCACTTGTCAGCTGCGACTTTCTCTGCAGATCTTAAGTCATTTCTTATTATACCTAACGTGACTAGCTATGACCTAACAAATGCCATCAAAAACAATAAAAGAAGTGTAATAATGGTCCCACAAATGTAAAGTACAGCAACTCGAATCGAGAACTTGTTACAGCAATTCGTATCGAGCCCCGAGCCCGCAAATATAGCCGAAGATCGCTTCTATTCGAAATAGTTTCAAAACTAAGTGTTACCAACTGCAGTTGAGGATGACTTGCCAATACAATATCTGAGTTTAGTGGAAAAGTTCCGATGTCAGTTAAAATTAAGAGCGAGTCGTCGACGCCAAATGGTGCGATCGAGCTGCCCGCAAATTAATGGCGACTCCGGAAAATGAAACATCTGCTGTATTGTGTATTAAAAGCTGTAGTTGATTGTTATTAATAGCTGAAGTGCTGAAAACTTTTAAGGGCAGCATTCGTGAAACGTGAAACTTACTCCAAATAGCATTAGAGCATGAAGACGGGAGTCTGCAACCTTTGTGAGTATCACTTCCAACTTATTGATCTCAAATAAGATATTTTACTTTTAAACTGTTTATAGCTATGTTTTTTTATGAAGAAAGAAAATTCAACAGCGATCATTTTGTTATTGTGTAAGCATTTCATGAAGCTTACTTTACAGTTCACTTCAGATTTACATTGAAAGAATGAAATAACCACAAAAAAACTCACTTAAAAACCGATCTCACTTTTATTGCCATACGACATGCAACAAAACATTATCTTTGTTCTTGGTAAAGATTAAATTAGCCCGAATCGGAACGCAACTGACATTTTTTTTGTTCGGACAGTTGAGGGTAGTTTAACATGCGTCCATGTTTATTCAGTCTTTTCGTTTTAGTATTCTATGATCGCTATCAGTGCAATCTCGTATCGTGTTTTGGGTAGTGCTTCCCACTCACCCATTGCCTGCCGCCGGGCGTGGTGGTGGTATGGTGCCTACCACTGCCCGCCCGAAGGGGCGCCCACAGGCGCAGCGCCTTAGGGCACGAGGTGGGGGCCGCGGTGCACAACCGTTTGGAGGGGGTCAGTGATCCGCGGCTGGCCCCCCCTGTGCACTGCGGCTCGGCGGGGTCGCACCGCCAGATGCGGCAGCGGATCCTCCTTTTAGGTGGATCGTGATTGCGGAGCCAGTAGTGTCCGCGTACAGTGGGAGCCAGCGGGCTTGTGTACGGGGGTGCTTTTGCCCGCAATGCACGGCTTTCACCGCGACGGCGGAAGCATCTGTTTGCTCCAGGTACTTGGGGGGTCGGCTGGAGGGGACCCCAATACGGGGAAGTACTGGCGGCGGGACGTTGCGAAACTTTTTAGGGACCCCGCCTCGCCGCTGAAGTGTTGAGGTCGAGTACCGAGTACCGTGGGGTTTTAGTCGGTAGAAGTCCGACATAACCTCGTCGTTCCCCCGGGCGGCGAGGTATCCATGAGGATTTCCCACGTTAATAAGAAAAAAAAAGGTCACCCAAACTAGGTTGCCCTGTGCTATGGGTTACCTGGCCCCGACCTCTCAGAAAAAAGATATAATAGAGATTTAAAAATAAAAATAAAATAAAACTAAAATAAAACATTTGAATTTACAAAAACAAAAGTACCTACACAGGATAAAAATAAAGCAGGAATCATCTTGCAGCATTGCGTCACGTTCACCTCAAAAAGAGATTGAGATTGATGGAGTTGTTTCTAAAGTAGGTACACACAACAACATGGTCTAGGGATATATAAAACTTTTTTAAATAACTTAAAAAGTACTGGCCTTACAAAAAAACGATTAATGACAGATTATAAAAACATTATTAAGTTCCTTTTTTAAATTCAAATTTGTTTATAAAAGGTTTTGTTTTAAGATGAAATTCGCATTCTTCGAATTTCTTCCAGACAAGTAAATCTTCACGAACTTCTAACTTGATTAAAACTCCATAAATTTCTATAAATCTTTGTCAAACGCATCTCCGGTGTTCATTTAATCATGACACGTAGACCACTTGACCAGGAACGAAATGTTAAGAGTAGTGGGCATGATTCAAGCTGGCGCTACCCAAATTGCAATTTCTGAAGCCATGAGGACCAGTCAGAGCGTTATATCCAGGCTTTGGTCACGTTATCGTGTCACGGGGGAAATGGTAGAATGGCGCCGAGGACCTCAACGCATTACAACACATGTACAGGACCGATTCATAGTAAATGCTGCACGAAGTCAACCAAATGTAACGGCGATGCAATAGGTTCAAAGCCTACAGAGAGAGTATGGTTTGCTGGTAAGCGGTCAAACTTTGAGAAGACGACGGCATGAAGTCAACCCTCGTGCTCGTTGGCCACTTCGGGTACCAGCGCTAAGGAGAGGCAATCGAGGAATAAGATTACAAAGGGCTATTGCACACGAAAACTGGAACCATTCTCAATGGTCACTTGTGCTTTTCACTGATGAATCTAGGTTTGGATTTCATCCTTATTCGCGAAGAGTACGCGTTTGGAGAGAACCTGGACGTTGAAATCGACTGCAGCACCCACAACAAGTTCATGCATATCAAGGTGGCACGATTATGGTTTAGGCAGGAATTCGTCTCGGCGGTAGAACGAACCTCGTTTGGATACAAGGCATTATGACTGCTCTAAAATACCGAGATGAGGTGCTAGAGCCTGTAATCTTGCCCCACAGACAGCAAATGGGACAAAATTTCCAGCTAATGCACGACAATGCCCGTCCACATAAGGCGCGTATCGTTACAAGTTGGTTACAACAGCATGATATCCAAACTTTAGACTGGCCTGCGCAATCCCCTGACTTAAATCTTATTGAGCATGCCTGGGATATGCTTCAGAGAAGAGCTCTTAGGAATTTCCCTGAAGATATTGTGCATGAAAACCAGCTTTTCTTGCATCTTAGCAGGACTTGGGACAGTATTCCACAACAGGATATTGACACCCTTGTTTTGAGTTGCAGAACCGCTGCAGATGTGATGTGTCAGGAGAGTCTTAGGTGGATCCACGGATTATTTATTTTAAGTTTTCAACAATTTAAAAAAAATAGTTGTTTTGTTTAGGTTTTGATGTTTCAAAAATAAAGTTAAGATTGAAATTTTGTCTGAGTTGTTTCTCTTCTTCTAAGTTTTTTTAAAATTAAACTTCATCTAAAAGTTTATTTATCAGATTAGATAGGCTTCAACAAGGTTTATTTTAATGTGTCTTAACAAAAAGTTAATAGAATTTTAGTTATTTAGGTTTAATTTAAATATCCCTAGACCATGTTGATACACACATGACATGTTGTCGTGTGTACATACAATTATTTACTATCAAATACGCAGTACTAATTTTTTTTACAAAAATGTTAAACATGTTCATCCACTTTTAACCCTAAACAGGTATTGTCGTCTATTTTCACTCAAATCTTTGCAATGACATATATCTGCTTAGGGCCGTCTCAAAACCTCTGTAGAACTATAACATAACATAAAGTTGTTTTATCGAGGCGGCCATATTTGCGGAAAATGGAAGTTAGTTTCGCCCCGGGTGTCGTGTAACCCAATCTAAGTGTAATTTTGTTAGAGTGTCCTCGTGGCCGCCTAATATTTCCGCAAAACCTTTATAAACTTTGCTGCCAGAACCATTATATTAGATAATAATTTAATTTTCTTCGGAATTTTAAAGTTAGTAAATTTTAACTTACTTCATTTAGTAATTAAACACTCTTTGTTAGGTTTTTTTAACTTTGGAGGAAGTTCGGTCATTTTTCGAAAGGTGGTACGTGTTACACTTTCATGGTGAACGAAGTCTAACAGAAATTGACACTGCTTTGTTTTCACGACTATCTACTTGATCCTCTGGTCAAATAATTAGGTTTGCACAAAGGTCCTTACGCTATTCCACCCATCACTATCAATGGTATGAACGTAAAAAGGGTGTTTAAGTTCAAATATCTTGGACACTATCTAACGGACGACCTTAAAGACGACGTAGATATAGCGGGAGCGCAGGGCTCTGGTGGTTCGTGGTAACATGCTGGCTCGTAGGTTTGCCCGCTGTACAGACCTGATTAAAGTCACGCTCTTTAAGGCGTACTGCCAGGGATTGTACACGGGCGGCCTATGGACGGGGTACACCAAGAAATCCATAGAAACCCTGCGCATCCAATATGACAACATCTTTAGGATGATGTTGGGGCTTCCTTGCTGGTGCAGTGCCTCTATAATGTTCGCACAGGCACACACAGACGCCTCCATGCGGTATTTCGCAAGAAAGTCGCATCATTGATGAGGAGGGTACGGGGTAGCCACAACAGCATCCTGAAGGTTGTCGCTGAGGACCTCAGAGCACCTGTGCTGAGATATTACAACCGGGTGATGGTCAAATAGGTTTATTTTGTTCTTCACTCGCCCGGGCCGAGTGTCTCATTTTTTCGTATTTGTTTTGATTAATAGCTATTAAGTTCTAATATTCGTTTTTAAGTCATCTTTATTACTAACCCATGGATCTTGTCATCTTAATAAATAAAATTGAATTGAATTGAAACATATTTCGTTCTTTCTTTATTTACAGAATAACATAGATAAGTTTTGTAACTATTTAATGTATTGGTGATTACATTTCTAAGTCAATCGATTTAAATTTTGGTCGTTATTTTTACCGCATCCAAAAGCTTCAACAGCAATTCGTTTACTCTATAAATTAAGTATTTAAAAAAACAACCACAATTTGAGGCCCCTTCCCTAGCCCGGCGCGTCACCATATGAGTGTATGTGACGTCACGGCTCGGGAGTCCGTGACTGCTGACGTGATGGCTCAAGGTGGTTTGGCAGGGAGCCAACGTCAACAAGGGGCCGTTGTAATTTATGTAGACAGAAATTTGGAAAATCAGTTACCTGCTACTGTTAGAGTTATTCACAAAACTCATCTAAACTAATACATGCTACATTCTTAAAATAATAACGTATAGAAGGATAGTATTCATACAATCGCCCTGTCAAAAATGAAGCACTAATCCGATCCACACATGCGTGACTATTGCTTGCTTACGTGCGGCGCGCGTTGACATTGAACATTGCGGAGCTGTAATGAACACTGCAAAGCGGTCCGTTTTGAGCCATTTAGGGCTTCAATTAAGGTCCTTCAAAATGGGCGCGCGGACTCGGTTTCTATATGTAATTATTCTAAGGCTACAATATTAAAGCGAAAGTAGCTGTCAGATTTCACGGCTACACCTTCGAACGTAGTTTGAGAAATGTTAGTATAATGATAGATTGCACCTTCATAAAGGACATCATTAAAACGTTACTACCCGAACTAAAACGTTAGGTGACTCGTTTCTTTGTCGTACCATCCAGACGTGGAACGCTCTTCCAGCACATGTGTTTCCTTCCTCGTATGGTCCCGGGTTCTTCAAGCGGGGCGTGAAAAGGCATTTCTGCAGGCCTTCAAGGTGAGGATGGCCAGCCCAGTGATTCGTTGAATGACTGGGCTTGTCAACCTCATATTTGGACCTCACTACCGCTTTCCATCAGGTGGAGTGAGGTCATCTTGAAGGGCAATATAAAAAAAAAAACAATTATGATAATTTTTTCCTAAAGTATAACACTTAGCGGTGTATATAATAACTAGAATTAATTCTCAACTAGGAAGAACATTAATGTAACTAACCTATAAATAAGCTTGGTTAAGTCAACAAGAGGCCGTTTTAATTTCTGTAGACTGTATTTTTTAAATCAGATATACCTGCTAAGTTGGAGAGAGCTTAACAAAATTAAAATGTAATAATCATGCTTCATAATAGATGAAATAGAAATACTTTATTGTACAAGAAATAGGGTACAATAGCAGATCTTATTGCTAAATAGCAGATCTTATTGCTAAATAGCAGATCTGATTGCTAAATAGCAGATCTTATTGCTAAATAGCAGATCTTATTGCTAAATAGCAGATCTTATTGCTAAATAGCAAACCAGAGCTCATTTTCTACTTTTACAAGGGGTTCCCTACATAACATCGAAAAACGTAACGTCGAATGTCGCGACATCGAAAACGAGAGGTCGAACGGTCTTTAAAGCGATGGTACGGAACATCGAATGGTCACATTATCGACAGGTTGAATTACCGAAGGATCATTAAATCGACGGTTTACCACATCGAAAGTCACGATATCGAATGGAACAGCTACCTAGAGGTTTCAGCACCGCTTTAATGATCAATTACCGGTACATACCGGGTGATTATCAAAAGACGATATGGCATCTCAAGATTTTCAAGTAGGCAATGTGCAAACTATCTAAGTGAAAATAAAATTTATTTAACCCGTCGCGCGCCACAATATAATACTTACTTTCATTTCAAGGCCACCATATTATAATCAATAAAAAAAATCACTTACATAGTTACTAACATCACACACTGAGTATGCGATATTATTTTTAAATATTTTAATAATTACCCAGTATAATATTAAGTTGCATACTTAGTACTAAATAAAACTCATTTATTAATAATCAGTTTTTTTATAATATACTGGGTGAATATCAAGTAACTTCCGAAAACGATATGACATACTCAGTAAATAAGTAAAAAAAAAATCAAGGCTGTCAACCTGCTTAAATACATGAATGTCGGTCTAAAATCGAGAATCCACCCTACAAGCATGACAACCGCACTAATTTTTACCAGAGCTCGAGAAGTGTCTCTCAAATTGAAATGGTGGCTGTATCAAGATCTTTTCTCATCGAAATATTCCGAAGAATTCATGTGATTGTGTATGACATAATGTGTGATTGTGTATTTGCCGACCGACTTGGTGTAATGGTTAAGAAGTTGGCTACTACACCAGAGGTCGCGGGTTCGATCCCCGCACAGTACAAACATTTGTGTGCATGAACATGTCTGTTTGTACTGGTCTGGGTGTCTCCTATGTATAATAAGTATGTATTTACAAAAGAAAAATGTATTTAAGTATGTTTATCCGTTGTCTAATGATGAGATCCGCAGGAGAACAAAAACAACCGACATCGCTCGAAGGATTGCATCGCTGAAGTGGCAGTGGGCGGGACACATAGCGCGGAGAACCGATGGCCGTTGGGGCGGAAAGGTTCTCGAATGGCGACCGCGTACCGGACGACGTTCCGTGGGCAGGCCCTCTACAAGGTGGACCGACGATCTGGTCAAGGCCGCGGGAAGCCGCTGGATGCGCACAGCGCAGGACCGATCGTTGTGGAGATCCTTGGGGGAGGCCTATGCCCAGCAGTGGGCGTCGTTCGGCTGAAATGATGATGATGATGATGATCCGTTGTCTAGTATCCCATAACACAAGCTTTAATTAGCTTACTTTGGGGCTAGATGGCGCTGTGTGGAATAATGTCCAGGGATATTTATTTATTTATTATTTATTTATTAACATAATATTTTACTATGACAGGACGCCGTTCATTTCGTCGCTAGGCGACCAGCTGTCCGTTTTGACAGCTTGCGCCAAAGTTCGTGCGTGAAACAGTCGTTACCCGGGAAACCAGATAGGCTGTTTTGACATTATCTGACTTTTCTTGTTGTTCATATTATTTTCTGTGATATCTTAATTCTTAAATGTTTTTGAATGTTTTATAGATGTAAGTATCTTTATTTGTTCTTATTTTTAGTAAGGTGTGTGATAGTTCCATGTCAAGCCTGAGTGACATAACCACATTTTTGTGTAATGACTGCCAAAGATTATTTTCAACAAATAGAGGCCTACATTTCCATTTCGCTAAAAAACACCGCTCACCCACCATCTCGCCTGGCAATGTATCATCATCTTCAAATGCTCCCACACAGGTCCCAGCTCAAATCACTGATCCAATACATTTTCACCTCAGTCGTCTTAAGCAAAATACAGCGGTATTAAATAGGATTCCTCGAGGTGCTAGACTCTCTGACGCATCCAAACTCATAACATTCATAGAAAATTGTACACAAAATAACACAGAAACTGATTGGGCTAATCTTTTCACATTTTCATTCCAAATTCTTCACGCAAAATCAAACAATAGCCGTACTTCTTTAACTCAAATCATTAAAAACAACTGCTACAACCTTTCTACCGTGACACCTTCCAACACCCAAAAAAGGCCTTTCAATTTATACAAAAAGGTTGGAGAAAAAGTAAGCGGCGGTGACCTTAAAGGTGCCGCCAGGATCCTCTTTTCCAATGACGTATTGTCCCCAGACTCGAGAGGAACCCTCGCAGCACTGCAGTCCAGACATTCCTCGGCCCCTGCAGCACCTCAACTCCCCGGCCCACCCCGTGCACCCAGTAAACTGAACTTCAAAAGACGTAACCAATGCCATATTCTCTTTCAAAGCAGGATCTGCTTCTGGATTAGATGGTCCATCTCCACAGCATTTGAAAGATTTAACCTCTGCTTCTATCGGTGACGTCAGCTAATAGCTTGTTCTTTCTTTAGCAAATTTAATTAACTTTATGCTAGCTGGTAAAGTAAACGCGCAGGTCATACCAATTCTCTACGGCGCAAACCTCCTAGCTCCATCAAAGAAAGACAGTGGGGTAAGGCCATTAGCCATCGGGTCCACTTTGGCACAAAAATTGCCGTTAAATACATACAACCTAAATTAAGTAACCATTTTTCGCCTGTCCAGTTAGGTTTTAATGTAAGTGGCGGATGCGAAGCTGCCGTACACTCGGCTCGCACTTACTTACACTCAAATTCACATGATGAGGTGCTGCTCAAAATTAACGTGAAAAATGCATTCAATTCATAGTTCTCTATTGCTTCATGATGGTACATAAGATCTTAAAATTAAAATAGAACCTGTAACATGAGCCCTGCTAGGGCATTGCAACATAAATAGATACCTAACTTACAAACTAAAATGCACATTATTTTGTGTTTATTCTTCTATTAATTTAATAAATTATAAAATATCGTATTTTACAAATTATATTTTTTCATTTAAATACTCTTTAACATAGTAAAAACATTTCTCAATCAGCCACTCCTTTAAGTTCTTACAAAAAATGTTTTTTGTGTCTATGTTCTGAATTTCAAATTGTTAAATATTTTTACGGACATGTGGTATGTATGTACTTGAACTAACCATATGTAATTTGGTAAAAAGTTGCACTAGCCTATTTTTGTGCCTTAAGTTCCTTGGTTTTGTGTTAAAATCCTTTGCTTGCGAAAAATTTTTAATGTTATTCTTGACAAACTTACTTATTTCAAAGATATGCATTGAAGCAAGTGTAAGCAGTTTTAGTTCTGTAAAATGTGGTCTACAGCTTTCCATATCTGTTATATTTACCAGTATCCTTACACATCTCTTCTGCAATACAAATAATTGTCCTACATCCGAACCGTTACCCCAGAGAATGATTCCGTAGTTCAACCAAGCGTTAGCATAGGCGTAGTATGCACTAGTAGCTGTTTTTAAGTCAGTGCATTTTTTAAGTTCATAAAGTGCGTAAATAAATTTGGAGAGCTTAGCAGTAATTTTTTCGATATGAGATTTCCAATTTATATTTGAATCTACTTCTATTCCTAATAGGGTACTCGAGGTAACAAATTCCATTACTTTATTTTCAAACGTTACAGTTGCCGTAAGTGGTTGTTTTTGTCTTGGTTTGAATTGCATTGATTTAGTCTTTGATACATTAATTTCTAAATTGTGTTCACGTAACCATTGCAATATATTACCCAGTGAATTGTTTATCTGTTGTTGTATCTTTTGGCTATTTGTGCACGCAAATACCACTGAGATATCGTTAGCATATAGAAAGCACTTTTCATTTAAACACTCTGCTACGTCATTAATATATACCAAAAACAAAATGCATCCCAACACACTGCCTTGAGGGATGGAGTGCTCCTTACATACATTTTGAGATCTAATAGAATATGCAGTATTATCTTTAAAGTTGTAATGATTTATTTCAACATATTGTTCTCGTTTTCCTAAATATGATACAAACCATTGATACGCTAAACCCCTCACACCCACATCGTAAAGTTTTTTTAGTAGAATTTTATGAGAAACGCGATCATATGCCTTACTCATGTCCAACATTATACCTATAGCATATTTATGAGCATCTATTATATTTAAAATTTCATGTATGTATATGTAAACTGCTGTAACAATCGACCTTTGTTTACGGAACCCATGCTGGCTGTTGTTAAATACACTGTACTTTTCACAAAAGGAGTTCAGCCGGGTGGCCATGGCAGTTTTAAAAAAAAATTAGAAAAGGTAGATAGGAGAGCTATTGGTCGAAAGTTGTTTGTTTCTTTTCCCTTTTTCTTTTTAGGAATGGGCTTCACTACAGCAATTATAAGTAAATCGGGGAAAGTGGCTTGTTCAAATGATTGGTTTACCAAAAATGTTAGAGGTGCTACTAGGTCCTCTCTACAATATTTAATCAGTGTAGGCGGAAATTCGTCAACGCCATAGCTTGATTTGTTTTTTAATGATTTTATAATATTGACTACTTCAATCGCACTGACTAGTCTGAGAAACATGGCGTTAACAACTGGCGCGACAGCGGGACGGCCCTCAAGATCTTTGTTGTCGTTTGATCCTACGGAGACAAAGTATTTATTTAAAATGTTTGCTACTGAATTGGGTTCCTTTAAAGTTTCGCCATCATGTTTCAGTTGAATATCTTTGTGTATTTTTTTATTTGTTTCATTTGTGCGTTCTTTAATAACTTCCCACATCGTTTTAGTTATGTTTTTTGACATTTTTACTCTATTTATATACTGATTTTTCTTTGATATGTTTACTGTGCTTTTTAACAATTTTATCTAGTTCTTATAATATTCATTTAATACGTTACTATTAGTTTGAGACTTTAATATTTTCAGTAAACGTTTATTTTTACAAGAGGTTTTTATGCCCTTGGTTAACCAAGGTTTTATTTTGTTTTTAACTAAAAGTTTCAAGTTAATTCAGTAGACATAAGCACCATGTTGACAGAAATTTGGCATAATATCCCGGAACTCACAAATTATTTAAACAACTGCTATCTGGAACCTACAAAACTCATGTCCAAAAACCACGAAATTCTCTCAGCGGTCGGTTGTCAACAAGGTGACCCTCTTGGTCCGGCCATTTTTAGTTTGTCAATAAACCCTATGATTCAAAACTTACATTCTAAATTTAACCTTTGGTATTTGAATGACGGAACCCTAGGAGACAAACCAGATACTGTGCTTTCGGATTTAAAAAACATTATTAATAAATTTCAATCTATGGGTTTAGAACTAAATTTCAAAAATGCGAACTTTTCCTCCCAGAAAAGCTGCAAAACAGAGACATGATAAATAAAAAATTTAACCTTTTGGCAAAAGACATCAAAATTATTGACAAAACTTCCCTGTGTCTACTTGGGGCCCCAATTTTCCCAAATTCATTTCCAAATTTTATAGAAAATACAATCACAAAATTTCAAGAAAATTCCGACAGCCTAGTGAAGATCACCCCCCATTCGGCATTATTCATCTTGAGATTTTGTTTATTCGTTCCAAAGTTCACTTAGCTCCTCCGATCAACCCCTGTTTGGACTCAAAAGACAAGCTTATCAGAAATTCTTTAGAGACTGTCCTCAATATTAAATTAAGTGAATCGTCCTGGACACAAGCCTCTCTCCCCTTAAGGTATGGAGGTCTAGGCATTCGCAAAATGTATAGTGTTTCACTTCAAACTTTTTTATCGTCTGCCTACAGCACTTTCGACCTCACCAAAAAAATATTTCCCTCTCCGTTCTGGCGTCAGAAATTTACGAACTAGGCAACGCTAAAAAAGCTTGGCAAATGGCCTGGCCTAACCAAATTCCCTCGTGCCCCAACTTGCAAAGAAGTTGGGATAAAATTATCTGCAGTGCTGCACACAGAGGTTTACTTTTATGCAGCTCAGGCTCCGAGCGTGCAAGGCTTGATGCAGTTTCCCGTAAGGAGTCCGGCCACTGGCTAAATGCGTACCCCAGTACAAATACGGGAAATTGCCTCGACCCTAATACACTGCGCGTGGCAGTGGGTTTGCGCCTCGGGGTCGAGCTGTGCGTATCACACACCTGCCCCTGTAGTTCTGAGGTTGACTCACGGCCTATCATGTACAGGCCGCTTGTCCCGCCACACCGCCTTGAACGATGTCATTCGTCGGTCCCTCGCCACCGTTAACGTACCGGCTATGTTAGAGCCGCAAGGAATCGTACGTGACGACGGTAAGAGACTGGACGGGATGACACTCGTTCCTTGGAGCATGGGCCGACCGCTGATGTGGGATGCGACCTGCGTCGACACGCTGGCCCCTTCCCATGTTCCTAGAACATGTAAACAGGCAGGCGCGGCGGCTGAGGCGGCTGAACATAAAAAGGCACAAAAGTTCCTAAACATAGGATCAGGGTACACTTTTGTGCCTTTCGGAGTCGAAACACTTGGTCCGTGGGGTCCAAGTGCACAAAATCTCATTAAAATACTATCTAGAAGACTGAATACTTTCACTGGTGACCCAAGAACTGGTACATTCCTCGCGCAACGTGTGAGCCTAGCCATCCAACGGGGGAATGCTGCCAGCATCTTGGGCACCTTACTGCAGGGGCAAAATTTTCTAAGTCGTTTTCAGTTTTATTACTTAATTTTAGGTTTTTCTTTTTAATTATTATTGAACATATTATATATATATATATACATATATCACTTAGTCTATTTAAATAAAGATACACACATCAAAAGTGTCTAGGGATCAACATATATTTTTGCAATAACTTTTCTCCTGATTGATATTAATTAAAATTTTTTTTAAGGATTCATCAAATAAAGTGTTTTCGTTTGTCTACAGTAACGATAAACGAAGTCACCTTTGCGTTAATAAAGAAATTTGCCATTTTCCTAATAAAGGGATTTTTGACATTTGAACCACTAACATTAAAGTTCGAAAAAAATACTGAAATAACAGTTTTCTTTAAAATTTTATTGGGTAACTTAAACAATTAATAGTCCATGTTTCTACCGCGAACACTAACAACACAAGAACATCGGTTTGGCATACTCAAAATGAGTTCATCCAAATCACGCTGTGGAATGGCCGCCCATGTTCGTTGCAACAACAAAAAAAGGTCTTCTTGCGACTGGATACCCTCCATATTCGGCAGAGCTCTTCTCTGTAGCATATCCCATGCATGCTCAATCGGGTTCAAGTCTGGCGACTGAGCAGGCCAGGGCAGGACATTGATGTTAGCTGCGGCGAGAGCCTGTCTTACAACTCTTGCGGTGTGCGGTCGTGCATTATCATGCATTAACTGAAATAAGGGACCGATTTGCACTTGTAGAGGAACGATGGCGTCTGATACAATCGTCTCAGCATAAATTTGAGCGTTGAGGTTGCCTCTGATCCAAATCAACTCAGTTCTTCCGCCGATCCAAATACCCGCCCATACCATGATGGTTCCACCACTATAAGGATGGACTTCCTGGCAGGATTTTAATCGCTGTTGGCGTCCAGGGGTTCTCCAGTGTCGTATACGTCTTGTATCCGGTCTCATACCAAACGAGACTCATCAGAAAAGCACACGAAACGCCATTGTTCTTCTGCCCAATTTCTGTGTTCGAGAGCCCATTGATATCGAATCCTACGATTGTGCATTCCTATAGGTGGTACCCTTAGCGGTCTTCGGGAATGAAGGGTCACTTCATGCAAGCGGTTTCTGACTGTTTGGTCGCTAATTAAGTTCCCTGAAGAGTGATGAAGCCTCACGGCTAACATCATGGCGGTTATTGTTGGAGCTCTTCGAGTTGTGATTTGAATGTATCGGTCTTGTCTTCGTGTGGTGCAGCGATACCGTCCTCCATGGCACTCAGCCACGGTACCAGTGCTTCGGTAACGTGTCCAAAGTCGACTGATAACACTCTGACTTGTATTCAGAACTAAAGCCACAGTACGTTGCCGGGAACCAGCTTCTATCATTCCCACGGCTCTGAGCATTTCTTCCCTGCTTAAATGACGTCGCCGCTCCATAATAACGTTGGTTTTATTCAGTAGTAGGGAAACAGTAGCACTAATAATGTCTTCAATGCGTTGTATGTTTTTATAGGGAAAATATTGACAGCTGATTTTCATCTTTTACTCGAATTTGATTGACAGTTCCTGTTTCAAATTATGAAATGCACCAAAAAGGATCCATATAAATTTATAAAATCATAAATTTATTACAAAGCCACATCTCAATCTCAAGAAATCCGCATAAAAATGCTTGATCCCTAGACACTTTTGATGTGTGTATTTGAGCAGTAAAAAATATTTTTTTAATTTTAAGGTTTTCTTACAAAAAATACTGTCCGTTCGAGTGATTTGTAAGGTGACCTTGAAATGAAAGTTAGTTAAATAAAGTTATAAACGTTTAGATAGTTTCTACATCATTTAGTGAGTATGCCACAATATCGTTTTCGGGAGTTATTTGATAATCAACCGGTATTTACAAATAATCACATTTAACCCTAATCAGTTGCTAGAAGTGAATTGATATACTGACTGTCCGGCAGCGACTTCTTCTCCTGTGCACACGGGACTTTTTCACTTAGATATAACCCGATTTTATACCTAGTAAAGTTAGCAGGCGGGTGAAATTTAATGCTGCCAACCTAACGATTTTGAAAACTCGAGGTGCACATTTATAATTATAAAGCACAATATCGGGTTATAGTTGGTATATTGCCTACTTGAGATGCCATATCGTCCTTGTAAGTCTTTCGATAATCACCCGGTATGCACCGGTAATTGATCATTAAAGCGATGTTGAAACCTCTAGGTACCTTTACATTCGATGTCGTGACATTCGATGTGGTAAACCGTCGATTTAATGATCCTTCGGTAATTCAACCTGTCGATGATGTGACCATTCGATGTTTCGTACCATCGCTTTAGAGACCGTTCTACCTCCCGTTTTCGATATCGCGACATTCGACGTTACGTTTTTTGATGTTATGTAGGGAACCCGCAACTAATCCACTACATGTGACACAATCATACATGGGTAACTTATCTATAATTTAAATATTCTTGTATACTGTAGAAGGATGTGCCAGATGGTCACTTAGGAGATTAGGCACACATAGTGTACGTGTACGAGTTCGTATATTAGCTTTAGTAGAATTATAATAAACTAGACTATTACCAACTGTTGTCTCATTTCACTGCCATCCCGTCTGTGGTTATAGCGGTGACCCGACGTTGGAACAACAAAGTGGCATCTCCGCGTAAATCGTGTATCAGTGCGTCGCAAGAAGTCGCTACCAGCACCGCCTTCATTTTCCGGAATTCTGAAAGAATCAGCCCGTCTTTGGTTTGCCCAGTTTGAAGCAGTCATCGCACTACAAAAGCAAGCCGTCACAGATTCTTTGGATCTAGTAAAGTAAAAGTAAAAGTAAAAAATATCTTTATTCATATAGACTTATAAAAAGTACTTATGACATGTCATGTAACAAAAAAAAAATGTAGCAAAAATATACTGAATAAAAATAAACTTACATAAAATAATACTATGATAGTTCATATCATAATTAAATATAATGTGACTCTACCACCGGTTCAGAGGTTGTTTCCGATCGAGAAGACTCCGGCAAGAAACTCGATGGTTACTCTTTTCAATCTTGTTTTTATACACAAAAATGGAATTGACAGAGTAAAGTCATAACAAAAAAGTGTGCAGAGGAGCAGATTATACCTAAGATGACCACAAATTCTTATCATTTAAGAAATCGTCAACACTATAATAACCCCGCTTCATTAACTTAGCTTTAATTTGTGACCTAAACTTGTGAAGAGGCAGTTCAACAAGAGTTTGCGGAATCTTATTAAAATATTTTACACATTGACCAACAAATGATTTACCTACTTTATGCAGTCTTAGACTGGGAGTTACGAGCTTATTTTTATTTCTGGTATTGAGTTTATGAACATCACTGTTTTTCTTGAAGAGATGCAAGTTTTTACGGACATATACTACATTATCATAAATAAATTGAGAGTACACAGTTAAAATATCTATCTCTTTGAATACTTCACGAAGCGAGTCGCGTGGTCTAAGGTTGTAAATGGAGCGGATGGCTCTTTTTTGAAGAACAAAGATGGTGTTGAGATCCGCTGCCGAGCCCCACAACTGAAGACCATACGACATAACACTGTGAAAATAACTGAAGTACACTAATCTTGCTGTTGCGATATCAGTCAGGAGCCTTATTTTTCTAACAGCATAAGCTGCCGAACTAAGTCTTCCTGCCAGGGCAGAAATATGCGGACCCCACTGTAACTTGGAATCGAGAGTAATTCCCAGAAATACAGTGGAATTCGCAATCTCTAATGGCTCGTTATTCATGTTTATAATGGTATCGACCTGTCTTACATTGGGCATAGAAAATTTGATACATTTGGTCTTCTTAGCATTAAGCAGTAAATTGTTACTCGTGAACCAATGAAGTACCTTAGAAAGAGTATTATTTACGTCGTCAAGTGCTTTGTTACTTCTATCTACGTTAAAAATTAGAGAAGTGTCATCAGCAAATAATACAATCCCACATAGGTCTTTGACAAAATAAGGCAGGTCATTTATATAGATTAAAAACAGCAGAGGACCCAATATTGATCCCTGGGGCACGCCCATACGTATGGTGGCACCGGAAGAGTTCGTACCATTGATACTCACTTTTTGTATTCTATCAGTGAGGTAAGATTCTATAAGGCTAAGTGAAATATTTGAAACACCGTAATGCCTCAGCTTAATCAGTAAGATTTCATGATCTACGCAGTCAAATGCTTTTGATAAATCACAAAAAACTCCTATTGCATCTTGCTTGCCTTCCCACGCATCAAATATGTGTTTGATGAGCGCAACACCTGCATCGGTTGTATTCCTATTTTTAGTGAATCCAAATTGATTACTATGTAATAATTTATTCAAAGCAAAGTGAGAATGTAATTGATTCAATATTATTTTTTCAAAAATTTTACTTAAAGCTGGTAGAATAGAAATAGGTCTATAATTGGATGGGTCACTTTTCTCACCTGACTTATAAAGGGGTATGACTTTACTAAATTTCATTAAATTAGGGAACTGACCCTTGTCTACACAGTTATTAAAAAGTAACGCTAAACTAGGGGAGATGGCATCTATGACTGATTTAAGTATATCAACAGAAATACCCCATAAATCCTCCGTTTTTTTTATGTTAAGTTCTTTAAACGATTTGAGGATGGTATGAGGAGATATATGATCGAAGCAAAAACTAGTGGCGCACTCATTAACACTTGATGTGAGGAGATAACTAGCTAGCAGTGAACTAGAATTTAGTTTACTGGTAGTAATAAAAGGTATCTCAGAGAAAAATGATTCAAATGTATTAGCTATATCAACGTCAGACTTAATAATATTATCTTTAATTTTAAGTGAGAAAGAGTTATTGCGTGGTATGGACTTACAAGTTTCTTTGTTTATAACGTCCAAGTCGCTTTGATTTTGTTTTTTGCTTGTTTTATTTTGTCTCGCAAAAACATGGACTTGGCAACATTGCAAGATTTTTTAAATATCTTAGAGTAAGATTTAACATAGTCTACTAGTTTGGGACTATGAAAGTTCGCTTTTAAATCATATAATTCGTATAATTTAATCCTACTTTTATGAATACCTGGTGTAGCCCAGTCACTGAATTTAAATTTAAATTTATCAACTGTCACTTTTTTTTTGAAAAAATGGTGTTAAGTTCATACAATAACAGATTGAACAAATCCTCATACTGATCATTTATGTTCTGGTCTTGGTGTGATAAGTAAGGAAGTTGACTGTTTATATTGTGTTTAAATTTTTCTATACGTTTCTGAGTAACTGGTCTGATCAAATAATATCCACCGATTGAGGGACATGACGGTGCTCAAATTTGGTTAACAGACCACAATGGTCTGATTTTAAACAATTAATTATTGATTTCTCCTTATAAAAATTTTCACAAAAAATATTATCCAAGCAGGTAGCTGATGACGCAGTGATTCTAGTTGGTTGATCAAAAATATTAAATAAATTGAATGATTTAAAAAGATTCAAAAATCTAAGTGAGGTTTGAGAAGAGTCTAGAATATCTACATTAAAATCACCACAAACAACCACCTTCTTGTTTGATTTACATACTCTCTTTAACACTTCTTCCAAAGTTTCTTCAAACAGTGAATAATCCGCAGATGGTGGTTTATACACACAAACAATAATAATCCGCTCTAACTCTGCACATGAAATTTCAATAGTTTGCTCAATTGAGAGTGCTACCACATCTTTGCGTTCTTTATACTTTAACTTATTGTGCAATAATATTAGTGACCCACCCCGAATAGCAGAAACTCTCATGAACATACTAGCGATGCTATAATTTTCAAAACTTAACAGACAGTTGTGTTCCTTAAGCCAGTGTTCTGTTAAACATAAAACATCTATATTCATACTGTCAAGGAACAAACCTACCTCTAAATCTTTGCCAGAAAAGCCCTGTATATTCTGATGAACAAAATTGAGGTAATTACTGTTGGGCTTTTCTTTTGTCATAGATGGAGGTTTGCTAGAGGTTTCCTCTGTTGTCTTAATATCTAATTTAAATGATTTGGAACATGTTCCAAAGTCGACAAGTCTGTCTGCTCAATAAAAGCAGGTTGAGTAGCCAAAATATTGGCTGGAGAAATAAAAAAAGAGGATAGCGAATGTGCTATTTGTCGCTTAAAATAATTAGAAATATAAAAATTATTATATGTCACATGCAAATTATTCATATTAATTAATCTGTTGATGTCAATTACATTCATTAATTTACTGTTATGAAAAGTCACAGTATCTAATGTCAAATTCATTTTGTACCTCATCTCATTTTCTGTCTGTGGCAAACCTCTACTGTAAGGTAGTGTAAACATTATAATCTTCTTAACATTTAATAAACACAGGTTATGACAATGTTCTAACAGCTGTTTTTTGTTTAAACTACCTCTATTTCCAATAAATATAATTAAAATTGAGTTTTCGTTGAACTTATGGCCTCTTATCTTGTTCATGATATCAGAGTAAGAGGCCCCCGGTGAACAGTGATTGGTTACTGGTTGGTTTAAATATGTGCAGACTAACTGGCCCATATTTTTCCCAATATCGTCACTAAACATTACAATATTTACAGTATTTGATCTCATTCTGACAGGACTCTCAGTGGTGGTGTTGGAGGTCTGGTTATCAGATGTTCTCTTGTGAGTGCAAAGCTCACATTCTGACCGAGAACCAGCCAAAGAATCTGAGTTCTCCATTAGCTTTTTCAGGGCCAAAATGTGTTCCTGATACTCAAGTTTGGTAAAGTGGTACCTATCGGACACACTTTTTAGCTGAGACTTAAGGTTACATAACTCTGACTGTAATAATTTTACATCATTGTCATGCTCACTTAAGTTATTTTCTAGCATAATGGAATACACATCTAATTCATCACCTAACCGCCTTCGTTCCTTAATGTATTTTACATTCTTAAGCATGCATTTGTTCCTTTTAATAAGTTTCTGCGTTTTTTTAATGAATTTATTTATTCTAACATACTTTTTAAATTTGTTTTTGCTGCACCTTATCAAACCAACTGGAGAGTTGATGATAGTGTCATCTTTAGTCAGGTCAATGGTGACTGTGGGAGTTGAACTAGGTGCAGCAGAAACAAGGCTGGGTGCACTGTCGACTAGCTCGCTGAATAAACTTTGATTGTGGGAGATTAAGGTGTCAATCTTCTCCGACTCCATGTTTGTGATTTGGTGGTGGGCCTCTTGTAGTTCTTGCTCCAGCAAAGTGATGCGCCTGAGGCCTTGCACATACTCTTCACTGCATTCACCGAAGCCATTCACCACAACCTGCAACCTATCCCGCTCATCTACAACTAACACATACTCATTGTTCAACTCAGCCATTTCCTTTTTGAGTACAGAATTCTTATTTAAAACCTCCAACATTTCTTTCTCATTGTCATCTCGTTCCAAATACAATTGATTAACCAACTCTTTGGACGCCTTCAATTCCTGCAAAGCCAGCTGAAGCTGGCGAGATAAGGCTACGCGTGTTTGCATTTTAAAATGTTTATAAAATGTGAACGAAGTCCAAAGTGTTGTTCAATGAATCGAGAGGTCAAGCACTGGGAAGTAAAATAAAAGCACTTTCTAACCTCTTCACGCGTCTGACAACCACAGTCAGTCGATGCGATTTACTAATGATTGATTAATATCCAAACATAAAAAGTAATTTGTACGTTAAACATACAAATTATTACCTTATTCACAAAATGACAATGATTCACACAAAATAGTTTAAATTCGTAACTGACAGTCACTGTTGTCCACAACTAACACTTTCAATCCACTAAAATAATCACTTAGACACTATTGCTTAATATCTACGTCTATTTATTAACACTTCTTCGTGTTTTGGTTTTATTTAGTGACGATTTTCCTAATTTTTATGTAAATTATAAATAAAATAGTCGGGAGCAAATACAATCAGCTGTTAACCGAAGTGTTGCCACAGGCAAAAAAAAGGAGATAGACTAGATAAAGTGAGTCAGATTGCTGCTAACAAAATTGTGGAAACCGCAAACAGTTAACGAAGTCTTAGCAATATATAAACGGAGTTGTGTGCAAAAACGATACGAAACGTAAGAATAGCCGACGCAGCAATAATCGCAAGTATGTACGCGCCAAAGTCAAGTTCAAGATCGCGTAACCAAGAAGCAACAATTTGTCATTATCATCGCAATTATGGAAAATACGCTTACAGATGTGAGAAACCATCCGATTGAAGGCAATCCTATAATTTAAAGAGTCGGGGAAACTAAACTGGCACAGGCCACGGCGGACGCTTGGGCTATTTTCCCGAGTAACCCTCATTCTTACCGACCGAAAAGGTCGAGGTTTAGTTTTTTTTTCAATCGATACGGGAGCACATATCCCAGGTAATGTAACCCCTCACTGTTACCGACCGAGAAGGTCGAAGTTGGGGTTTTTAAATCGATTCGGGAGCGAATGTCCCAGGTAATGTAACCCTTCACTGTTACAAACCGAAAAGGTCGAGGTTGAGGTTTTTTGACCAATACGGGGGCAAATATCCCGGTTATTGTAACCCTTCATTGTTACCGACCAAAAAGGTGGTATGAGGTATTTAATCGATACCGGAGCAAATGTCTCCGAAGTGTTAGTTAGCTATAGGCCACAGATGGTTCAAAAATTAACCCATGGAGATTGTGATCGAAAAATTGTACGAAAACGGGTTAACAATTAACAAATAACATAGAGAAATGTTAATTCCTCCAGAGTTTTATTTCTTAGGTTATCGTGTAACGAAACGAGCCGAGGGATACGCCAGGGAGAAGATATATAAAGCATCAACAAGTTCCCCAAGCCAAGGACAATTAAGGAGCTAAGAAGATTTTATTTCACAATATTGCACACTTAAGTGGCCGTGACAATACTGTTGTAAAAGTGCATAAGCATACACAATCACCTATGAGAAGGTATTGGCCTGCACAGCGTTTATTATAAATATGGTTCAAGAACGTAATGAACGTGAAAAGAAAAGAGCACGTACATACATGACAAGATCAGGAAAATTATTCAAACCAGTTCTCAGATTCCGTTGCAGTAATATAATTATATCTTCCTCCTATGTTGACATTGCTATTTTTCAAGATTTTAATTTTTCATGAGGGTAAAATATGTTTGTTTTTTTTTAAAATGGGGGAGTACTGTGCAGTATGGTCACGTAAGAGATTAGGCACACACAGTGTACGTGTACGAGTTCGTGTATAAGCTTCAGTAGATTTATAATAAACCTGACTATTACCAACTGCTATCTCATTTCACTGCCATCCCGTCTGTGGTTATAAGGACTTTTCAACTAACCAAGCTTTAATAACAAAAATTAACTTTGCAAATTTGTTTATTGAAAAAGGGCTATTATACTACAAAAGACTACCATAAAGATAAAAATGCCTGGGTGTAAGCTCTCTGTTCGATGCGGGGCCGATTAGATAACTCTATCGTAACAGATATTTTACTGTAATACCTAGTTATTACTTAGTTTGTACTAACTAACAATTTTATTTCTTAATTGTTTAAATGGCCTTAAGTTTATATTATTTTATGTTTGATTTTTTTCCATTGTTTTATATTCTTTGGATTAGACACTCAGTAGGTTTATTTGTATCAACCGTTATATTTTATTTTTGGTTTTTTATTTTTAGTCTTATTTGAACCAAATAGTATGTACTTGGTTTTCTGAGAATGTTAAAATTTGTTTCTTTTAACTATTTAACCGTTTTGGCAAAAGTTGTGTTGATGTCATCTTCATATGATTGAATGTTAGTATTACTATTACCATTAAAAATTAAATTATGCTGGTGTCATCGGCAAAAAGAATACTTTCATGAGACGCAATTTTCGGTAGGTCATTTATATATAAGAGAAACAACAGAGGACCAAGAATACTACCCTAAGGAACACCAAATTGGTTGTTTGTGTAAGATGATTTAACATTTTCCAAAGATTTACTTTTGGGACAATATTTTCTAATTTCAACACATTATTCCTTTTCATTTAAATAACTTATAACCATTGATAACTTGGTCCGCGAACACCGTATTTGTACAATTTTTTAAGTAGGTATTCGTCACAGACAAAATCAAACGCTTTAGGCATGTCTCAAAAGAGAACAGTTACTGGAATGTTTTTACTTAAACTGTTAGTGATTGTTCTAATTAATTTAAATATGGCTAGTGATGTAGATTTGCATTTGCGATCTAAAAGGGCCACTATCGTCTATTAAAGAATATAAAATCGCAGCAATACAGCACAAGATAATTCCATGTGTTTCTTTATTGCAATACCCATGTACTCAATGGGTAAATCCAATGGTTCAATGGGTAAATTTCTCACTTATACCGTTCTTCGTGGTTAGATCCCAACTCAGGTCAAGGATTCATGTGATTTACAATTGTGATTATATCTATCTATAGATAATTCTAAATAAGTAAGTCTTAAATATTTGTAAGCACAATCTCTCACTCAATAGGTCAACTCCTATTTCACAAATATTTTATTTATTGATTTTAATACAATAACATTTCATTTATAATTTTTGAGGCGCGGTGGTTGCGCAGGCAAATTGAAACACAAGGGTTTTTAAATTCTCATATATCTGTTGATGTAACAGACATTTGTCTGTGCAACCACATTTCATCGCCATCGAGCACCATGCCTCCAATAATTCGTATTTAATCCAAAACACGATTGCTCTCGGGGTTGTTTACCAACCCCCACTCGCCGGATATTGGGGCACGTGACTGCGGTGCTAGAACTGGAGTAGAGGGTGATTGGGGAAAGCTATTATTGGATGATTACGTGATTTATTTGTTGTACTTAACTATCAAAATAGTCAGTTAATGATAGTCTGAGCACAATATCAATCAACTGCAATAAATAATAAGGTACTTAAAATTCAAATCCATAATTGACAATAACGGTTTGCGTGCACCTAATCAAAATAAGTTCGTTTTCGTTCACGTAAAAAATTGTATGGGGATTAGATATTGACATGTCGTGTGTTTTTTTACAGTATATAAACTATAAAATTATGCTGATGTGAAAATGTAAGAACTGTATGAACGTTACATTTCTTTAACAACTGTATATTGTGCTTTAGAACTTGCTGTCTGGTATGGTTCGCACTAAAGTTCAGTATTTTATCAGTAAGTTTTTTTTTCAAAAGCGATAGTTCTACTCGGTCTCCTGAATATTGCAGCACGCGACTTGTACCACTGACAAGAGATAACAAGCACTGAAGTGAGTGTGAGAAAGTTCCAAAGCGAACTCATGTAACAATTTTTAATGATGAGTAACATTATGATGTCGTGAGACCAGTCTTAGAGTCCCTCTTGCAACATGAAGTTATAGTCGGTAGGAATTTAACATAATCATCTCTACCCTGTGGCAAAGGATGGCGTTGATGAGGATTTTATGTTCAAAAGAAGTGTTACTAAGTGGACGGCCGTTCAGCTAACTCCAGTCTTAACTACTCGAGGATGAGATTTCTAGCCTGTTTCCGGCCAGGGAAAGGGTTTTGTGCCGGAGCTTCTATTCTGCGTGTCTAGCGCAAGATCTTAACCAACCTGTCATATTTCGCAAGTTTGACTTGTCATAAGTACAGTCAACAGCAGAAGTAAGTGAAAATTTAAAGTGCCAAAATTTATGATTTTACATAAACTTTATAGCTTATTAAACTACCAACAACATTAATGAAACATTTCATTCATTACGATGGATATATGCTGCTTGTGATCGCTTGTTTACGTATTTTTCATTCATAAAAACAAATTGGAAGTTTGTTCAATCATCATTTACTTTTGCTGTTGACTGTACCTTCTTTTTATGAGTCTATCTACCGTATCCACAAACGCTAATCAAGAGTTGAGGACACCACAAATTGATGCTGCCCTGTCACATGTCAATAGATATGAAAGGGACAGCGATACATGTAAGGACTGCTCAGCTTTGACTGACGTTTGTGGGTTCGGACTTATATTATTTTTCAGTCGTGGAAACGTCTATTAGTGTGTTATTCGAGAACGTTATTCAAGTATGGAACTATTTAACTTAGAATAGTAACAAGTTCAGAGATCCAATATTACTCTCGACTAACACAAGCCGAACAAAGAGTCAAAAATAACCGTATTGAATATTTAAGTTCGGCATTTAACCATTAGCGAAATGAATGATTTTTTGCTAGGTAAGATTAACAACGAACCAACGAATCAGAGAATTGCTTAACTTTTTATTCGATTAAATGCTCTGTTAGGTTGTTTAATAGGTCTCTCAAATATTTTTTACAATAAACCAAATAGTCGTTAGAGATTATTTCTAAAGTGCTCCTAGAATAATGTTATCCTTATAACATTGAATCTCATTTCAAGTTTAGTCTTGATACGTTCATTTTTCAATCATTATAGATCAAACCAATCGTTTAGTTTGATAACCAAATACTAAGCTAATCTTTTCTTGTTGAATCAAATCTTTGCTCTAATTTAAATAGTCGTGTGACTTTGCTTATGGTTAGGATAAAAATTACTACTTAATGCTTTTTTTCTAAAATTGTACATTAGTAGTAAAAAAATAAAAACCTAAAAAGGCATTTTAGCAGACCTTAAAGATGAGTATGACCAGGTCAGTGATTGCTTTACATTACTGCGCTTGTCAGCCTCCTGGACTTCACGACCGCTTTCCATCAGGTGGAGTGAGGTCATCTTGACGGGCACAATAAAAAACAAAAAATAGTACGTGCTAGATGTTAAAAAGAGCACGTTTAAAATAAAATAAAGAACACATACTCTTAGGAATGTGTTTTTACTAACATTATTAAACACATAGAAACCATTAACCAGAAATCATGCACCAGTTCCTTGCCACATCGTTCACGGTTTAATCTACATACCAAATTGTAGACAATATAGCCTTTGTCGAGGTCCAATCTTTTGCTAAGAGACAGTTTGAATGGCAATCATCCCACATTTATAATGTTGTTCATAGCTTACTATCTATCCACCCTATGACATACAGAAGCTGCAAAAATACCGTCACAGCATGGTTAAAAACCAAAAGCTATGACGATATTGAAGGCATAGTACAAGCAAAAATGGTATAGCTTATTCTAAAAGGACTTGCCTCATATTGGCATCTAAGAAGCAATCAATTAATTTCTTATTATATACATACGCCCTCTCACACACCCGCTTGCACAAACACAAATACACACTCACGCACACACGCACACACACACAAACACACACGTACACAAACCATTAAACTTGTTTAATGAGTCTACAGGTTGTGTTCTTTAAAATGTTCTCTTATAAACTTAATAATGGCAATATTATTATCCTTCAAAATTTTTATGTGTAATTAAACTCCATAGTTTCGTTTCGGTATAACCTATTAATAAGATTTTTGTAAATGGCTATTGAAGAGCGGATCTCCTAACACAAGCAAATTGTTTGCTTAAAAGGAGACTCCAAACCTTGTAACAAACAAGTATATTGTAAGATACTGAAATAAATATTTTGTATTATGTAATCTATCTTCATACAAAAAAATTACAATATTGGTAGATAGTGGTTTAGAAATGAAATCATAACAATCAGACCTTCATCTTAAAATAAATATATCGCTTAATACCCAGCAATTGGTTTCAACGTTATCCCACAGTACTAAGCTCTAGTGACTAAAAAAAAACCGTGCTGTTCGTGCCATCAGAACCACGACGTCATAATTGTTTGCCGGCGCGGGGACGTGCTAATGTCGTCACACAAAAGAAACCGTTAGCGATGGTGCGCTGCGGTGTAAGACCGTCCACAATAGAAACCTGACGCATTCATTTTTCCACGTTACAGAAGAATAGTGACGTTTAATAACAAGCTTTTTAAAATCTGCACAACGGAGATGCACAATATAAAGAAAATAGAACTTTGTTTTGGTGAAGGTTTTGCCACAAAATAGAGAGTTTACAGAAAGACCGCTCTTGCCTTTTCCCAGTATAATTACCTAAACTTTCCTGACCGCCTAGGGTAACAACTAAATTCGTTCGGATTTTTAAGTACGTTTTAACCAAACCTCTGTCCTTTCAAGACAATGTTTTAAGATTTAGGTACGATATTTAGTGTATGTATCTTCAAATTTATGTATTATGTATGTGTAATATGTATTATTTTGGTATAAGCATGTTTTTTGTATTAATAGTATATTTTATTTCCGGTTTTATGAGACACCGCCAACACGATTTCTGCTTCGCCCAGTGGTTGACTGGTAGAGTAGAATGCCATTAAGCATTAAGTCCACCAATTGTACTTTTTCTTTGTGCAATGAAGAATAAATAAATAAATAATAAGTACGTAGGTAAGTTATATCTACTTGACAGAACCTGCCATAAACCAACTCCTTCATGTAAAAATTGCACTCACACTCACTCAGTGCTACGAGTACTAGCCGCGTGACCGATTCTGACCGGTATCGCCTGTAAACACATTGTATCTGTGTGCGTGATCAAAATGGCGGTTTGTTCAAAGCGGACTATCGGTCCGGGGCGCCGCGCCGCATGCGTTATTTGTGGTTTTGCTATGGACAAGATGGAGAAGGAAAAATCATAATTATTATTATCTTTTGCAGCCGCAGATGATATAGTGCCAACACCTTGAGTGTAAAGTAACGGCAATTGTTAGGTAATCATCTCAAAATAAGGGATTTTGTAGTCTTTGATGCTATTCTAGTACCTAAACATCACACTATGTGGTCAGCGTCCCATTAAATGCTGATTCATTCACCTTTTTGTTTGTTCTTTGTTTAACAGCGTATTAATAGTATATTTTATATCGAAGGACTAAACGAAGCCATAATATACCAGAGGTGGTTTGAATTAGTCAATGAAACCTAGGGTATATTAAGTTGGCGTTTAGTTTTGAGGTGCAAACTGTACTTTTCACTTTGAGTGCGAGAAAAATAGTCAGTTTAGAACAAAAACATTTAAAACCGAACAAATTTATACTTGACAAAAGTTCTGTAATTTTCACGATCAGTTTTTTTGTTCCGAACTGAACCAGATAAACAATTTAAAACACATGGCGCCACCTTCTTTGCGGACAAACCATGGAACTAAAACTCTCAACATTTTCGAAATGAAAATGGTCCACACTCCACAGATGAAGGAAAATAAAAACGAATTACTTTTCACTCCCTGGGGCCTAAAGTGGTCACTTTAGTCCCGCTTCGTAGGGCTATATTGGCGTACTTTCAGAGCATGAGAAGTGAAAATAAGTATAAGTGCTAGGGCTAGTTCATGGGATTGAGTTGAAAAAGTTTGTAGTTATAAGTCTCGGCCTAATATCAGAGAACTAGCTGTCCGTAAGCGGCTTCGCCCGCGTAGACTGTATTTCTCGTCAAAATATAGCCTAAATAAAAAAAAATATAGCCTATGTCACTCCCTGATAATGAAGTTCTATATTGGTGAAAGAATTTTTAAAAATGGTCCAATAGTTTCGGAGCCTATTCAATACAAACAAACAAATCTAGTATAGATGTATGTGAAAATACTGAAAATTAAAACATCACGTGCGTCAAAAGTAGGTAATGCTCCGCCGTTTCAGTTGGTTACTTGAAGAAAATCAAGTGACAAAGTAACTGCTACATGTATCTTTGCCTCCCTTTATAGTTAAGAGTAAAGAGGAAATAGTACAAAAATTGCCGATAAAGCATAGTGCCCACTTGCGTAGGCTTTGACGGCTTTATTATGGCTGACGGTTTACAGCTTCCTGCCGCGACCACGTCGGCAGGACTTCCGGGAGGCCTTTTAGCGACTTGGTCATAGAATACACAATTGCAGATGCTACGAATAACAGTAATTCCAACTGACATTTATAGCATATTATTGTGAAAATTAACCTTAACTCCCGACAAACCAGACACAATTGAAAATCGATTGTTAATAAATAAATAATAAATAAATAAATATCCCTGGACATTATTCCACACAGCGCCATCTAGCCCCAAAGTAAGCTAATTAAAGCTTGTGTTATGGGATACTAGACAACGGATAAACATACTTAAATACATTTTCTTTTGTAAATACATACTTATTATACATAGGAGACACCCAGACCAGTACAAACAGACATGTTCATGCACACAAATGTTTGTACTGTGCGGGGATCGAACCCGCAACCTCTGGTGTAGTAGCCAACTTCTTAACCATTACACCAAGTCGGTCGTCAAAAACCGATGACCCGATATCGCGTCGATTGAGCTGCAGCTTACACAATAATATTTAACTTTAGGACAAACACAGCTACATAGATATTTTTATCGCAGCACAGATGTATTTACTTTCAGGCAGCGCCACTTGAATTTTAGCTTGAAGTTTTGTAAATGTAGCATAAAATATTATATTTCACAACGTAGATCGGTAAATATAACCCTCAAAATGATATTATCCAAGGTGCCTGACCAGTGGCAAAAAACCTATGCTCCAACGCTTTTCTCGTGACATGTCTACCAACAATGAAACTGTAGCGAATCGACGTTATTACTGTAGAGTGCCTAAGCGACTGTGTAGGTACTCAACAGAACATGATTGTTCACAGTAGGCCCTCTGTATTTAACGATTCTTTTCAGTCATGTTCTCCAATGAGACGGAAGCTTGTAGATTTCGCGGATTGGACGCGAACTCACTGTTAATTTGTTTTTTATTGCAAGGGAAAATCTTTGCTGTAAAATATTTCTTGACAAATTAGATAGGATAGCGACTCAAAAGAAAATACATTGACGATAAATGACAATATAGTTCAAAAGAAATAATATAAGAGAAATATAAGCCATAAGTTATTAGTTTTTAGATAGTATTTGAATCAGCTACATTTAAGTTCAAGACACACTAGATACACTAGATATCTTGTAATATAAATCTTATTTTTTTCTCTAGGTTAGGTTAGGTACCTACGACCCGTTCCCTGCGGTTAGGGGAAGAGAATAATACCGAGGTATCCCTGCCTATCGTAAGAGGCGACTAAAAGGGCCCTTGGGGTCGCGAAGCGCACGCGGGGGGGCCTGCGTGTGTTTCGGTTTGCGATCCCGAGGAAGACGGTAACGCGTGTCTTCGGACACAGTGGTCTGTGTTATCGAGCACTGGAGTTGAGCTTGCTCCTCCCGAGGCTGGCTGCCAGGCGGCCTTGCGCGCCGATGGGTCCTGCGAGGAATCTCTCCCTCGTTGGGGATCCCGGGTCCCTTCCATTCTGCGCCGAAGATGACCACCGTCAAGTTTTAGTGGGTAGGGGTCTATGTTTTCCCAGGAGTTCCGAGTCCCACATATCCCAGGTGTCCCGAACCCAGGGCCTTGGGAATGCCTAAATGCATTTCCTGACGCAAAAAAAAAAGGTACCCTCTGATTCTGATCTAATTTGATTTGATTCTTTCAAACATGCTATTCAGCTAAGAGTCGGCAAACCAACCTATTTTTTTTATGTGACTGGCCTGTTGGTGCAATGGCAGCGATTGTGCCTATAGCAGGCCTCTGTCACTGCATGCTCTTGTGCGCGATAATTACCTTCCAGCCGCCGCCGGGTCTCCCATGACTAATTTGGCAGTTGGTTGTCAATTACAGCCGCGAAGAGAATTTGTACGCGAATTTTGCGGTTGAACTGACGCAAGACGTACTATAAGTACTGACTACTGACATCTATATCGAAAGAGGTGGCCCTGGCAATATATGCCTGTCACATGACAGCATGCAATAAGGATTAAGAAAAAACATTTATTTTAGGAATGTGATTTATTTGTTACATGGTAACTATTAAGCAACCTGTGCCTATAGTGCCGAATAGAAGGTTCTGCGTCCGATCCACATTGCACCCAAAGCAATCATATTGAGATAAACATTTGTGTTATCCTATATCTAAGTGTTTTATATATTTGAACTAGTACAAATTCAAATAATATATGTACATATTGAAGAACGTGTAGCTAACTTTAACTCAACAAGCTCTGCGTAAATTGTGATCACATGATCTTGGTGTAGGGAACCTTAGCAATGTATTAATTTATCTGATATCCCTTTAACAGATGTTTCACTGGAAATTTATAGAAATGATTTTAATGTTTTGCATGCTTATAATTAATACAACAACAACAACACAACAAATACAGTCTTATACGTCCCACTGCTGGGCTCACCTCAACTATGAGGTGGTACGAGCCATAATCCAACACGCGGGCTCAGTGCGGATTGTTGGAGAGGTGAATGTAAGGCCAGTGATAAACCTTACCGTCAGATGTTATAAAGCCGCCTTTGTAGGCCTCTGACTGGGCTTTACGACTTTTTTTTTATCTTGCGACGTCAGCCGGGACCAACTGTTTCACGTGCCTACCGAAGCACGGAGATGCCCGAAAAACACATCACTTAATTTCGGCCAGTCAGGTCGGGTTATGGGTATCCATAACCCGACCTGACTGGCGTTGCTTAACATCGGATCGTTGCGGATCCGCTGCCGTCACTTAGCCACGGGCACCTGCATAATTAATAATTCAATAATATTTGCGGCGCCTTACAGGTTCCATAATTGATACCACAACATTTCAACCCACTATCTCAATGTTCATTAAGGTTTGCAATAAAAAAAAATTGAACTGCAGCAGCACTGGTATTTGGAAAGTTGTGGCAGCGTAAAATAGTTATGTTTTTGTTCATTTTTATTAAAAAAAGGAAAACAATCAACCCAAATATGGTTTTAATTCAATTGCAATTGATTGTTAGGCTCGTTACACAAACAGTATCTATCTGACAAAATTTGAGCGTTGAATTTTGTTTTAAACTTAAATATGGAAATCATTCTTTACTCTACGGGTACTCTGTTATAATATATTTTTTATCACTGTCTATGGTACCTAATTAAATTTAAAAAATATATTTCGATGGACTTTATAGCTTTGAGTCTTCCACTGGAAAGCATTTGTCTCGTAAATTTCAAGATCAGATTTTCAGTCCTACGCCTGAAAATGGTCTTCAATTCAGTATTTATATTTGCAACAGCTTATTCGTCTGTCGCTTTGTGTTATACGAGTATCTCCTCATTTTTTAATCACAAAACCCTTAGCCTAGCCTTCGCCATTTGGATTATTGACCGTGAGCTTAAAGCTCAAACATTAAGAGACCAGGTTTTGTTTCCATAATTTATTTATGTTAAAACACTGGTTGTGATAGCAACCGAAGCAAGAGTCATTTTAATTTATTTTTACATCATAATTGTAAAGAAAAAAGTAGAGCCTGTCTGTGACATCTTTCTCAGACACAAGTAATATTTTAACGAAATTCATTAACAATTTATCTTCTACGAACAACCAATATCAATTAGTTTTCCGTTTACCAACTGCAACAACTAAGCATTGAAGTAATCTAAAGATTAATCTAAAACTATTGTGCGCCATTTTGTTTCTTTCTATATGTTTCCTTCTGTTATTAATTTCCCGTCTCAAGCCTCGACAAGCATTCCATAAGTTCTGCAGCCATTTGCCCCTTGCTTTCTAATGATAACATATACTGCACTATCTCATGCAACTTCAATCTTTATAGCAACGAAACAGAACTTAGATTAACTTGGTCTGAATTTAGGTACGTAATGATGTGTACCTTACACTGCGGGTAATCACGCGAATTTAATCTTTAAAGTAAGGAATTAAGACATGAGGTCGGTTGGTGAGTGCGGGGTGTTTAATAGTGATGTGGCATCGCAGGGCAATGTAATTTGCAAGCTCTCATTCTGCAGCTGTCCTGGTGCACGCTAAATCTGTTTTATGCATCGACTTTGTTTAGCTTTTTAGGACATGTTTGTTTTGTTGTATTTGCTATTTATTTAGACACATTCAAAAACATAAACCTTGTTAAGAACTAACAGAACCAAATTAGTTAGAAAATTTCAGTCGAGGGCAATTCGCATAACAAACATCAATCATGTACTTTAATTCTAGTTGTATTTATGCAGCTATTTATTTTAGGTACATTTGCATATTTAATGAAACTGAAGTCGATTTCTCTATTTTATTTTTAATTTATGTATTTTCCTTCCCTCCAAGTAAAAGCAAAGTGTTAAACTTCAGTTAATATCAAATGTGAGACGTCTACTGCGGAATTAGGACTTCCATTTAAAACATATTTCAATATTTACTACAATACAGAAATTAAAGAAAGCAAACAAAACTAGGGTGAACAAGAAAAAAAAAGCTGGTACAGTAATTGCCGACTTTATTTTTCAGAGAATTAATAAGAGACTACCATTCTCAAAACTAGCATTTTTAAACATTATATTAGTACCTCCAAAGCTCTCACAACCAGCATGTCGGCTCAACGTAAATCGTGTTTAACAATTCATAGCAGTTTCGTAAGTTACGTCGGCCAAGCTCGGCCGGCCGGCCATTAACAGAGTACTGTTACTTATTCATCAAACAAATTGTACGAAAAACGTTAGGTCGTCACATCAGAAATATTACTGTCCTTGTCGGGGAGGTGTTTACACGGCACGATGTAGTGATGAGTGAAAAAAATAACCTTTAAGTTTATCATCTTAATTTCAGTACATGTAGAGAAACTGAGTAAAAAGTAATTTTAAATCGTTTAAATAAGTTAAAAACTTAAAAATATATAAAAAAATCAGCGAATGATACAAAACAGGAGCAAAAAAGTTACGAGTACTTAAGTTTGATATTTAAATCAAGAGGGTTTATAACATAAAATTAAATAAAAGTATTTCACCTGTATACTTTCCCGCTGCTGGGCTAAGCCATCATTGAAATTCTGGCAATAATATGAAAGGTTATTTTTCTATATATAACGTGAAAATCAATCATCACCGCCGGCCCCTATCTCAGAGATGTATGAATGACTCGGAATATGAAGATGTTAATTTTTGTTATTTCTAAAACTGTTCTGAAATAACAAAACTAGGAACTCGATAGGATGCTACATTTTGTTCATCACATTATCTCTCCAGCATCGTCTCGTGTAAATGTTCATAATGAATAAACTAAAAGGTGTTCAAAGATTCAGTAAATCAGGGGTCGTCGCCGCACGTTTACACGGTGCGATAAGTCGAGCCGTATATCCGAAGGGCCGTTCCTTATGGCAATCGCTGACATTGACCTTCAATATACACGGACTGAGCATCTGCGTGCTGTCAACGGGACAACTGAAATTGTGCTTGACTATTCTAAGCACACTTATATGGTATGGTATGGTATGGTTTTAATGTATCACTCCTTCCAATCACACAGAAGTCACACTCCGTCAGAAAGAGACAGAAGGCAGGCTATCACTGTAACGCGTGGGATGGCCAATAAACATGGGTAATTTTATTATTTCAGTCAATTATTAACTTTTTTTTGTTATGATTTGACCTAATTTTTGTAATGATTTGACTATTTAAAAGTACTTACTTGTTACAGATCTATTAAATAGACATTTTGATTTTTTTAGCTTTTCAATTGTAGGTTTAACTTGCTATGGTGTATGGAAAATCTTTGATTGACCAGTGTATGAAAACGAATACTGTTTCATAATTGGCTTTTTATTCGTCGAATGAACTTTGAGGCGGAAAGGGTACTCCATCGTATAGCTAGCGGACACTCGCCCCAAGATTGCATCTCTGAATCTATGTTTTTCATGAAAATGCTGTATTGTTTTATGCGGTTTTATATCAAAATAACATCTTCTTTAGGTTTATTCGTATGTTATTTTATTTTTAAATTGCATAGAATATAACTACTCGTTGGGTCCGTCAGCATAATAAAACGTGGTTCGTGGGTGGTGGGGAATTTTTGTGTGTAGTGTTTATTTAAAACTTGTGCTTGCACACCCGGTTATTAGCGGCTTTGTCATTTTGATCTGTTTATTGCAAGTCCCGTACGCCTGAAGTGCTTATTAATAATAAAAATAATAAAATCTCCAAAAAAAAACAAATAATTGTTACAATAGATAGCGGAAGCTGATAATGTATGTTGAAGAAAATATGTGTGTGTAGTATTTATTTAAAACTATCTTAGTTTAAGGACGCGGACCAAACATTGATGTATTTATGTGAGTATATTAAATTGCCCGAGGTGCCCGAGGTGCCCGTGGCTAAGTGACGGCAGCGGATCGGCAACGATCCGATGTTAAGCAACGCCAGACAGGTCGGGTTATGGATGGGTGACCATCCCGACCGAAATTAAGTGATGCGTTTTTCGGGCATCTCCGTGCTTCGGAAGGCACGTTAAACAGTTGGTCCCGGCTGACGTCGCAAGATATCAGTCGTGAAGCCTAGTCAGAGGCTTAAAAAGGCGGCTTGATAACATCTGACGGTAAGGTTTATCACTGGCCTTACATTCACCTCTCCAACAATCCGCACTGAGCCCGCGTGTTGGAGTATGGCTTGTACCACCTCATAGTTGAGGTGAGGCCTGTGCCCAGCAGTGGGACGTATATGGCTGTATTTGTTGTTTGTTGTATTAAATTGAATAGAAAAGTGTTGCGAATTTTGTGTCATTTATCAAGGGGATTATTACTAACTCGCATTCGACAAACATGGTTGTTAAACCGTATCAATTGTGCAAATGATATAATTCGAATGATGGAAGCCTTTTGCCGCGCAGCATATATGCTAATAATTGAACTTTTAATTCTTATGCACGTGAAATACATAGCCCAAAAACCATTAGACTATTACTGTGATAATCATATCATATCAATACGCGTGAAAATGTAGCCTAACACAAACGTTTGTTGGACTAATCGTACGAGAGATAAGCACAAATGAGATTGCCTCATATTCATTACATAATAGCAATGAACGAACACAGATACAAATAAAAATGAAGTAGAAAAGGCTAGCTAATAAATTTCCTAGATTATTATTATATCCAAACCCAGAACTAGGTTCGATCTCTCAGTATTTACTAAGGTACAAAGCTATGGCGTCGAGAATGAACTTAAATAATTGATAGCTAAGCGTTTCCTTTGTTCTTTACGTTCTCGGTTATTTTAAAACGAAATTAGCGTTCGTAATTCGGTCAAATTAGCCATAAAATAATGTTCAAATAACAAAACTCTGATAGAGCTGAATAAGGCTGCCAAAAACCGATGAATTTGACCTTTGGCCTCTGATAATTTTTTAGCACACATGTGATCTATTACACTTTATTTCTACTGGTGTACTTTGACTGGGTTATAGTTTATTCATCATCATCATCATCATCATTCGCAGCCACAAGACCTCCACTGCTGAACATAGACCACCCCCACCGATTTCCGAAGCGATCGATTGCAGGCGGTCTGCATCCACCGAAATCCTGCCACTTTTATCAGGTCGTCCGTCCACCTTGCAGGCGGGGCATAGTTTATTATTGAGTCGAGTTAATTTTCTCCCTGTAAAAGCTTTCCTTAGAACAGAACAGACAGTTTTGTCTATTGACTTCAATGTTACTTTTTATTGCACGTCAAAATAATTTCACTCGACCTGATGGAATGCCGCCGTGAGGTCGAGATATGAGGTTACTTCAGTCGTTTCTCTGATTTCATCTTTCCATTTCATTTTACTCTTACTACTTTGACCATTAGATCGTTCCAAATTGACGACACTATTGGCGTAGTATGCTGTAGCACGGTTTCTCGCCTCGATTTCCGTAGTGTCCCGGGTTCGATTCCCGGTCGGGTCAATTCAGGAAACGATCTTTTCTGAATTGACTCGGGTCTGGGTGTGCTGGGAGACGCCCCTAGCTTATTTCCTTGTGTGGTACCTCGTAACACAGGGATTTAATAATTCTTACTTCGAGACCATTACAAGAGGTGTGTTGTCTGGCGCATATTAATATTCATTTATTTATTTATTTAAGTACTTACTCCCAAAAACTTTACTTCCAAAAAGTAATTACTTTCAAAATTCAGAGCAACTGCCATTTTCATTCAATTTGTCAATAAGTGCTCTCGTTGTCGCATCAATCGAGTGCAAATACAATGGTTAAAGCGTCAAAGGCCTTGCCGCATCCAATGATATTAGATGTGAACATCCACATACCATAGCAGTAACATTATACAAACTGCCGGCCGAACTAATCGCAAGATAACCGCTATGGATCCTCGATATTTATAACCACATTTCAGATACCAGTGCGGATACCAGCGAAATACTGAACATAACACAACTTGCATGCCGGGCATAAAGCACTGATAATATTGTTCGTTAAAAAAAGCAGGAATTTTCAGCGGAAAATGAATGTTCAAGCCCCACCAATTCGAGAGGGCAGTCAAGGAGTGATGTTTTTACGTCAGATTTGCATTTATTTAGCTATTTCTGGGCCCCTAAAATAGAATCTGTAACATGAGTTTGATATTTTTTAATCAGGATCTAAATAGTAGTTGTAGTTTAGTTTGTAGTGGTACGAGCGTCGTGGCCTAGTGGTTAAGCAGTCTAACTCGGGTCGCGGATCGTGTGGTCCCGAGTTCAAATCTGGCCAGAACCAAAATCTTTGTGTTCTTTCATTTCCGACTAACTCTCCGGGCTGTGTTACCGTCGTAAGCTTCATCTAAATCCGTTCAATAGTTTTTGCGTGAAAGAGCAACAAACACACACATATAATCACAATGTGCATTTATAATATTAGTAAGATTCAGGGCATCCAGGCAGGGATTCCTTAAACTATAGGACTAAATTTTCTTGCGTTTGCTCCACTTTTTGTTTTTTATTTTGCAATTTTCTGTACTAGAACTCAGAGAATGTAATCGCAAGAGACCGAAAGGCTGTCTGTGCCCGTATCATGGCGGTTAATACAAGGTGAGCGTATCACGGCGCGTCGTTTGCAAATGATCGCACCCACTGCTGATAATGTTATTGTTAAGGGGCTGTCCTATTGGGTTGGTGGAGCTGGGGCTGGTCCCAAGTGGCTAGGGGTGGCAGTTTTAGGATATTTTAGTCGTTTAGAAAACTTCAAACATTAAAAATATAGAGACAATTTGAATCACATTTCATTTATTTTCAAAAAAGAGAGCATCGTGGCCTAGGGGCTAAGTACTCCGATTCGGAACCCATGTGATCCCGAGGCAAACCGCTTTTGCTCATTGTTAAATTGGCGACTGACTTGCCGGTGATGGAAAACACTGATAAAAAACTCACCCACCACCTAATGCTTTCCACCCACCCTTTGGCTTTGGGCCCCAATACGTTTGGTAAAAAGTGGGCTTCTGAATATTCCATTTACCATGACATTGACAGTCGGCATGACGGCAACAGATATAGTCGTGATGGTGTGTATGTTTGATGTATTTTCAGAATATAGATTTGAGTACATTTCCTGTGTTAATTTATTATATATTTTTAATCGTGTTATTTTAACCGCTATTAGCGATATGAGCTGCAATCAACACTGCCTGCAGGGGGAGGCGACGTATATAATTATGGGGGTTTTAGAGTACTAAGCGTAGACTGGGAATTACATGTCATATGGCAATACCATTTACACAATCGACTATAACGCTTTCGATTCTCAATTTAATATGTCCGCTGTCAACCCTATTGTCAACAATGACGCCACAAATAGAGCGATACGAGGCTCCGTTTAATTTTAATCACACGCGTATTGTGAGCTGCGTTAGAACAGCGCCCTTGGCTTTATCGGTTCGGCGCAACCCTATATATTTGTACTTGTAAAGGTAGGGCTGATACGCATATTTGTTTTATTAAAACTTTTGTTCTTTTAAACAACGTTAGCGGCAACCAAGTTTACAGACCATCTTATGGTATTTTGGGTTGTGGTTATTGCAGCCTGGAAACACAGGCAAAACTACAGGTATTACGGAAGTCGTAACCCTGTAAATAAGGCAAAAGGGAACTGTGTTTAGTGAGAAGTGGAAAAGTCTCCAGCTTTACAGACACAACACTCTGATAACCTCTAGCTGCCTTGATTACCAGTTGAAAAGCAGTCCTGTTTAGCTATAGTTTCCCATAAAGTGAAGGTGTTCGCTCCACACGGACTGCTCAACTAAGAGCGGAGGATACCGTAGTGCTTCATCTCCTTCAGTAAAGTTTGTCAAAATTACCATATTTTGTAGATGACAATGGTTTTTATTGTCAAAAATCACTTCTGGCAACCCTAGCGTGGCTTGTTGTAACATATAAATGGCGGAACTAGCGAGGCGCCATAATTGCTATGACGTCATAGCTTTGGACATTTACCCTTAGAGATTAGACCAATGGCGCAATATCTGTTATAACACAATTGAAACTAGGTCCACATTATATAGGACCTCAATATATAAACATACTGAAATTCATTACTGCACCTCTCCTCTGTAGGCGCAAGTACACACTAGCATTTAGCGGCAACGGCTGTTGCGCCCTAAAACAGGGGTCTAAATAGAGTAGGGTGAACCTAATTAACCTGCTTGTATCACTAGGATAGCACATATACACTACTACTTTTTAATTTTGGTACGTTAAACTTTCTTTCAGACTGAACGAGACTCTCTTCGCGTTCAATATAACAACGCTTTCAGGGCGCTGTTGCAGCTGCCCCCCTTCTGTAGTGCGTCGGGTATGTTTGCGGAAGCCCAGGTGGATTGCTTACATACCACCATGCGTAAGAGAGCCACCTCGATAGCACGTAGAACGCGGGCCAGCGGCAACGGACTCCTGAAGGCGGTTGCGGCTAGGTTGGATAGTCCGTTTGTAAGACACTGGATATTTTTACATGCACCAGTGCCCCTTAATTATTATGCCTCCAACAGGAAGTGAATTCATGTTTGTATTTGTTTATTATTATTGTATTATTTTGTATCTTTCGTTTCTTATTTTTTAAATATTAACTTAATTTTATTATAAACATGTGGACTACATTGTCTGAATAAATGAATTTAATTATTAATTATTATTATACACTTTTTAAGAATCAAACCATACCATGGCCTCTTTCAGAATCACAAACATTTGAATTCGATTCTCCAGTTTTGACTTACAGATGTATCATACGACAGAAAAAAACAAAGCTTAAGGGAGACCGAGGAGTTTTGACACAAAGGTGAGTTGAAACAACGTCAATTTCACAGCATCCAGAATACTTAGCGAGCAAGCAACAACGCTGTTTTGTCGCACCTTAGCCCCCGCGGGCCCTTCAGTGTGCGTCCGTCACTCACGGCACGTGATTGCGGAGGTCAAGAACCCATGTAAAAAAATGCAAAATCTAAGTTTTGGCGGTTTTTATTTTTTATCTCTTAAGTTGATAAGGTTTCGGTGTTTTAGCTTAAACAATTTATGTTTCGAACGCTCATTTACTAAGGATTCAAATAAAAGGGTTTGTGCAAATCAAACTATTTAAGACAAAACTAAAGCGGTGGCTTATAAACAATGTATTTTACAATTTAAATGAATTTTATAATAGAGACAAATCACTCGACATTTTAAGCACCTAACAACAACATGAATGTGACATTGACAATAGTTTATTATTAAAATGAACATCCCTCTTTCTCTCTCTCTCTCTTTTTATATGCAGTTTAACAATATCTAATAATTTATTAATTAATCTAATGAATATATAAAAAATCTACATGAATATCCTTACACTACATACTGTTTATGTATAAATTATTGTGGAATGCCCGAAATGGTAAACCAGTATACTGAAATTTTGCAATGCCAACTAGCTTAGGAGATCCATGGTTTATTCAATAAATATTTATTATTTATTTATTTATTTAATCTTTAATGCACAAAATAGTACAAAAGGCGGACATAATGCTTAAAGCATTCTCTACCAGTCAACCATCGGACGGCGTATTTCTGATTTCTTATTGCTTTGTGGTTTGTGTTTAGGTCATAATTGTTTTACGGATGGTAGGATTTCTGCCACAGAGGTGATTTGAACCAGGTTGTTTCAACTCCCCTCGTTTCTATTTTGTAAGACGATTTGCTTAATATATTGAAGTACCTTTTTTTATTGTTTTCCTTTTTTTGTTTTTGTTCTTTATTTGTAATCAGTAACCAAAAGAAGAAGTAGACCGAGGCATGGCGAGATAAGAAATAAATGACCTTGCGGCAGAAGAGGTTATATTGGGCCAAAAAGTGTTCTGATGCTGCCTGCAGATAAAACTTAAACCATTCATCATTGTTCTTAATTATAACATGTTATGACTCTAAGATATGTGTTTATTGTTGCATGTTTGATAAAACCCATTCAAATACATAATTGTTATATATTTGTAGCCTTTTCTTCAAAATTTATAACTCTTTCCACTCCCCTAGAACCCTGTTTCAAGTTACCTCGGTATAATGGGAGTTGAAATAAAATGACTTGTCATATTCAAGTTAATTTTACGAGCTGGTTTTAACACTTACGCTGTTTTTATTTGTTGCATCTTAAAGTGAAAGAAATTAACTATCGATTGGTAGTAATTTTGTTCGAATCTATCTCATAGTTTTTAGTGTACGATCAATAATGTGAAACTTGCTTCAACTCCCCTCGGTCCCCCTACTAACGCCCGAATCCACGAACGTCAATCAAAGCTGAGCAGTCATTACCTGTCCCTTTCATTTCTATTGACATGTGACAGATCAATTTTGAGGTGTCCCCAGCTTTTGATTAGCGTTTGTGGATACGGGGGTTACAGTACTATACATAAAAATAAGTTAAGTAGTTAAGTTGCTGTTAGGACAAAATCTGTTATTTTACGCGCTTTTCTCAGCGAAAGCCTGAATATATCAGATACGTTTCAGAAACAGATACAAAAAGAGCGCATCCGAACTTGAAGTGCCGACCCGAACCGAAACCCGGCGACCATCGTCCTATAACGAGCACAAGAGGACATTTAAATACCGTAACCAGAGCGGCGTACATTGGCGTACTTGGCGGAAACAAAGTTTTTCAAAAGATTATACGAGTATTAGTAAAACAAAAAAAATACCTGTCAAAAGAAGTTTTTTTCGAAATAAGCTTACCTTCACTTTTGCTCTCCTAAATGGTGTCCCTTGTACTGCATTTTTGGTATACGATATACGTACATACGATAAATAAATAAAAGCAAAATTTCAAAAGATAACATGGACCGAGTATCATTGAGTGGCTGTAATCGAGAAAAATGTACATCTATACTAATATCTTATAGAGGAAAGATTTGATTATTTGTTCATTTGTTTTGAATAGGCTCCGAACCTACAGGAACCATTTAAAAAAATCTTGCACCGATATGAAGCTGCATTATCAGCGAGTAATAGAGAGTACCTATAATATATTTTTATTTTGCTTATTTTAATGGAAAAAATAATCAACGCGGGCGAAGCCGCTGACGGACAGTTTGTAATTTATAAATCAGCCTACGCCAAACGTACCTATTTGGATTTAGTCAGACAACATCCACCGCAACCTTGCGATCTTTATCAGGTCATCTACCCACTTGTGACCTATCAGGATATCTCGAACGCTAAGCTAAGGTTTGCTTAGTTTGGGTCAAGTGTGCCTTGTGATGACATCAATTACTTATTTTTTTTCAATCAAAAATATACACTATGTACGAGTATAGTGCTCGATCAAGATGCCCTCGCTCAGCCCGATGGAAAGCGGCCGTGAGGTCTAGATATGAGGCTGACAAGCAAAGGTATGCAAAGCATTCACTGGGCTGGTCAAACACATCTTGAAGGTCTTCAAAAACGTCTTTTCACGCCCTGCTTGAAAACTCCGGGACTATAAAGAGGAAGTAAAATTACGCGCTAGCAGAGCATTCCACATCTGTATGGTAAGTAAGACAAAGAAACGAGTCACCGAATAACAAATGAAGTGCCGGCTCAGAAATACTGGACTGCCTGTGCCGTAGTCCAAGACGCTTGGCACAGGAGGGGAAGGGTCCCCCCCATGAGCCTACACCTTGTCGTGGCTGGGGGGCTTAGCACTGGTGGCAGGTGGAACCACCGAGAAGGTAGGAGGGCTCAGGCGTGGCAGTGCGGTGGACTTCCCAGCCACCTACTGCCTGCCACCGGGCGTGGCGGTGGTATGGTGCCTGCCTGCCTACCACTGCCCGCCCAAAGGGGCGCCCAAGGGCGCAGCGCCTTAGGGCGCGAGGTGGGGGCCGCGGTGTACAACCGTTTGGAGGGGATCAGTGATCCGCGGCTGCCCCCCATGTGTACCGCGGCTCGGCGGGGCCGCACCGCCAGATGCGGCAGCGGATCCACCTTTTAGGTGGATCGTGGTTGCGGACCTAGTAGGGTTTGCGTACGGTGGGAGCCAGCGAGCTTGAGTACGGGGGTGTTTTTGCCCGCAATGCACGTCTTTCACCGCAACGGCGGAAGTAGCTGTGTGCTTTAGGTGCTTCCGTGGCCTCCCCCCTTCATGAGGGGTCGGCTGGAGGGGGCCCCAATAGGGGGAAGCACCGGCGGCGGGGCGTCGCGAAACTTTTTAGGGACCCCGCCTCGCTGCTGAAGTGTTGAGGTCGAGTAACGTGGGGTTTTAGTCGGTAGAAATCCGACATAACTTCGTCGTTCCCCCGGTCGGCGAGGCATCCATGAGGTTTTCCCCACTATAGTAAAAAAAAATGGAGGGAAAGGATTAGGATGAAATAAGTTTACCAATTCGTCAGAACATTATCTACTCATTGTAAAAGCGATAAAAACACAATCTAAGAATTTTTTTACGCAATTGCAAATCTAAAGGGACATATTTTGTAACTTGCTTTAATGTACTAAGAAGCAAATCGCTCCGCTCGTGACCGTGAAATAAGCGTAAAGGCTCACATTTTGTTGCAAATAAAACATTTTATTGGTCAAATTTATGTGCTCGGCGCGGCGGCGGCGGGCTCGACCTCCTATAAATCCGCCATCTGCATATTAGTGAGGATATTCTGATGTCTGCCCAGAAGGGCTGGTGTACATCTATGGAAGTCTTGGTCTTCTAATATACTTTAAGTTGACATATTTCTTCATTTATTTATTGCATATCACATTAAAGAAAATAATCATCGTCAAAGTACTCTCCCATAGTTGTCAAAAAACTTATCCAAATCTATCGTTAAAAAATTCTGTCAAATTATAGTAGCATTTGTGAATAATAGTAACTTAAGTTGTTTATTAAATTGCATAGCTTCTTTCAGGGCTTTTGAATAGTCAGGAATGTAATTGTACATTTTTATTGTCATGATGTGAGGGCTAGACGCAACTAGTGCCATTTTGGTGAAAGGGACATGAAACTCATTTAAATACAGATTATTTCTTTTGATACTATTTACAGGTGAGTATAATTCTGGATGTTTTCTGACAAATTTACATGACTCTAAGATGAATATAGAAACTAGAATCAATATTTGGCTTTGTATGAAGTGTAGCCTACCTAGATGTACTTCCTGCCACTTTGCTTGTTTTTTGATTTGTGCTTCTGTGTTGGGTGGAGTGCTGTGAGGATGCGCGCGATTTTGGTGGTGAATGGTGGCTGATTGACGTCTGCTCTGCTCTGCACTTTGTGTCGTTCTTATATTCTTTTATCTCAGCATTCTGTAGTAAATCTGTTATCTCCTTCCCGTTTACAATTAACTTATCGTTTCTGATGATAGCGTGGTGGCCTTGTTGCCGTGCTATGTGTTACATGTGGTGTTATTTTCTTTTTTCTTGCAAAGCTTGTGCGCTTGAGAACTCTGTGACACTGAAACCAGACTCTTTAAGATAGATAGCGTTTTCCAGTATGTGCCTTTTTAATCTTTTGCTGATTAAATCGATTTTTAGTGGACTTTTATTATTCTTCCTGTCTATAAAAGTGGCTTCTTCTATATAGCCTGATAAATCTATATTGAGTAAATCATAGAAAATATGAGTTATTCTGTCCATTACTTCTATTTCAGTTTCCCAGTAACTCTCCGCCAAACCGTGTAAGATACTCAAACAATGATAGTACTCTATCATTGTTTTTTCCGATTTGTTTCTGTGGCACGTTCGTTTGTAAGTCTTGTATCTTTTTTCCCAAAATATTTTTTTCCACTTTAAGGGTACGGCATGCTTTGTCTAAGTTCTCTATTTTTGACTTTAAGTTCCATATCTGGTGTTTTAGCTGGTTGTGTTCGACTTCAATTCTTTCAAAACTTTGCTTAAACTCTGTCTTAATTGTAGATAAAGCAATTTTAATTTTGTTTTGGAGGGAGGTTTGTATTGCTGATAGTATGTGTTGATTGTTTTTTGTAATAAAGATTGAATATCTTGAACTGTGAGATGCCCTTCATCTTTAATAATGCAGCTACTCGGATGTTTCCTAATTTGGATTTTTGGAGTTTCGAGTGCAAAAGTGTTTCAGGGCCCAAGGCCACAGAGTCTTCGTCGCTACCTATTGAGGATTCTCCAGTGTATCGCGGTATAAGTTTTCTTATTGTCACGTTGCAATCCGTAGAGTGTAAGTTACAAGATAGATCAAATATTTATAGGTGGTGCTGGGATCTAATTGGAGTATTCCTGTTGTCCGTTTTAGGCTCATTTGACCGACATAAGTGGCATTTCCGAGATTGTTTGTGATCTTTTGTCATGGTATTATAATATTAATGATGATATTTATTTGTATTAAATTATTAATTAGGGTATTATTTTAATCGAAGCATCCTAAATTTTTACATGTGACATTTTAATTTTTGACATTATAATTATTGATATTAGTAATTTTAATCTTACTCGTATATTGTTATTTATTTTCACTTCATATTTAAATTTTATAGGTAATTAAAGTGTTTTAATGGTTATTCTAATGTTTGCTATCATGTATAGTTACCTACGTCATCATGAATGTATTTAATCTGTTAATTTATATTGTATTGGTAATTTCAGTGTTATTTTATGATTGTGATTTAACAATTTTGGTTAGGAATAGTAATTTTAATGTCTTTTGTAATGTATTGGCATGCCATAAATGAATATAATTTATTAATGTAATGAACATTTGCACGCTGTTAATTTAGCGCATTTTAGTGAGACTATGTGTACCTGATCAAAAATAATGACACATGTATTTATTTAACCTAAAATTTATGCAAATAAATTGTTTCAGTTTGAGTATAAAAACGTGTTTCAGGTCATTGCACATTCCAGATCATAATTTTGTAAACAGATAAAACATGTTAAATATCTCCTATCTGGTATTTCTTGACGGCAGCCTCCACATACGCCCGTCATCTTGCAATTAGTAGTGGAAGTTTGTGTCGATAATAGAATCAATGTGCCTTTCGATCCAGCTAAAACACGATCCAGATTATGGTTATAGCAGATGTCTCAGTTGTTTACCGGTAGATGGCGTTATGTAGTTTGCATCGCCTGATTTAGTTTAGCTATTCCACACTAGATGGCGTTTTGTGTAGTTTGCTGACTACTTAGACAAGTAAGAGTTAAAAGTCCAATTTTTGTGAATAGTTCACTATTAACAATCGTTAAGTAAGTTTAAAAACTACACACTGTTCACTGGGCCTTTATAAGTTATACTATATTCGCCGGATGATGATATTCCTGACAGTGTTCATAATTGTCAATTTTTAGTGATGCAACGAATAAATATCGGATGAGTTGGCAAAGGAAAAGGAATCGGATTTACCGTTCTTGTATTTTTAAATAAATTCTTAATGAACGGGTTATGGCTAATAAGTTTTAGAATGAAACGCGGTCTTTTGAAAAGAATAGTTTAACAGCTATATTAATCATTTACCGCTAGAACTTGATTCTTGTGAACTGATATCAGAATCGGAATTTGCTGGTCTCTTATTCGGTCAATGTGGATGTATTTGTCGCGGTCCTCCATTATGGTTTGGCGAGTTTTTTCAACGACCTTTATTCGATTTTCACCGGATATTGACATGCATTCATAGTTTGTTTCGGCATTGTACGTACCACACAAAAACAACAAAACGAAAAACTTAACAAGAAAACTCAATAAAAACAGCAACAAAAGTCAAAACAAACAAATACGCAACTCAGACGTAACGCAAATACAAACCGCATACAAGGCAGACGCACTCGTACTGATTTAGGTATCTATCTATTTACTATTTTTTTTAATTGACGTACTAAAACTCTACTTTGTTATAAAATTGGACATTATTGTATGCCTGTGAGGCGGAACACAGTGAACCTCTTAAATATGTGTGATCGGAATATTATTGATGTACCTGTGTTTCATAATAAAGTTTATTTGTTTATATTTTATTTAAATACAGCACATGTACAGGATCACTTTCACAGCTTAAAGATCTTACATAAATGAGATGGACTGAATACACACCCTGTTAGGGTGCGACTATTACTTACAATCTAAACAACTTAACAATAGAATGCATAAAATTAGCATTCCGAGGATTGAACTTAAAGGATAATATCGTTAATTACTTTATTTCACCTATGTATTCTTGGACTGTGTAATAACACTTTTTTAAGAAACTGTTTCAGTATATTTTTGAGCTTATCGTCGTTTTTTTCATTTTATACATGTTTTGGTAGTTTATTCTATAGCTGTATGCATCTGTAGTACGGGCCTTGTTTATGTATGTGTATATGTGTATTGTACGGGTTTGTTTATGTATCTGACGTGAATGACGTTCATTCATCGATTCATTATTGTCAATACACTATTGAATGGCGTTCCTTTTCACGCATCAGGCGCTGTGAAGATATATTTATTTAATTAAATTTACTTCATTTACTAACAGTTAATAATTATAACAATAATTTACTTGATAAATTTCAAAACGACAATAGTTTTTTAATAGTTTATTTAATTTTCTTTTGCCAGTTTCTTTTTATTTAATTTGAATAAGTATGCGTGACACGGAACAATGAGAGCTGTCAGGCATATCTTCCTAAAGTGAAAATAGTAAAGTGTATTTATAGTATGTAGTGTTTGTATGTTATTGGTTTTTTAAAATGTTATTTATTAATCAATTCACTTCCATATTTCACAGTTTTTTCAACCGAAACACTGTTCAATATATCACTGAAAGTTTTAATAATTAGACATTAGACATAATACATTTAAATGTTTGCTTACTGATAAGACCAGTTTTATATTCTTTGTCATATAGTCTCTATTTTATTCATTCAGTCTCAGGTTCAAATTCCAGACCAAGCATAGTATTATTTGGGTTTTTCAAAACATATCCCGGATTTGTAATCACCAAACCGCATTTGGCAAGCGTCATGATTGAGCCAGTGCCTATTTCAATGATAGTCCTTTGACCAGCAGTGGGAGAGTAAACAGGCTAATTACTACGTTAATTTACTAGTATAATATATAAAATAACTAACTAAAGTATAATTTAAACAGATCATTATGTTATGATTGTTGAAAATCATTCTTTACCCGCTTAGACAAATATTGTTTTTCCTGCATTTCTTGAATGAATGAAATGAGCTAATTAGAAATAGCCGTTTAACTGGCCAAACGGCTATTTCTAATTAGCTCATTGAATGGGCACCGGCCCTAAGGCCCTCAAGACGGCAGGGTTATCGCCAGATTAACTGCTTTGTAATTCTACACGGTCCACGTCGTTTTTGATGAGTAAGTGAGAGATTACGACTGGCTTAATATTTAATGTAGGACTGAGGATTTATAGGGGATTTAATCTTGTGGTTACACCCCACCTTTGACTCAGATTACTTATTAATATGTACCCGTAGGTCACTATGCCTGTGTTATGACTAGAAACTCGACCTTTAACTAGCTTTGTGAACTAAAACCTTTTATTATCATTATTAAATAATTAATATTGATATCTGGGGCAGCTTTGAACAAACTGAGCAGAGCTCGTATTGTGGATGTCAGACTATACAAAGATGAATGATATACCCAGTTACAAAACAATGTTCATCTATACATATAATATATCTGTATTTGTTTAACGGCGGTTTGATAACGGCTGAAGGCTCACTACCTTCCACGTTGGGTTCTTAGACGAGTATCATTGGTGAAAAGTGAGCTTCTAAATGTTTCGTTCACCATGACAGCACAGTCACTCGCCTCTGACTACCCCGTTTGGGATAAAGTCGTGATGGTATGTTAAAAAGCCTATGATCGGGTGAAAAGGAATGAGTTGTGGTTGTCTTTATCCGCGCATGGGGTGAGCAGCTGTCTGATACTGAGCGCTGAAATCTCTCTATGAGTGTTCCAGTGCTTGCGTCAGAATAAACGGGGCGTACACTGACTGGTTTGACATCCTTAAAGGGGTTAGACAGGGTTGTGTAGCGTCCCCATGGCTGTTCAACCTATTTATGGATGAATGTTTGACAGATCTGAAAGACAGTGATTATGGACTGAAAATGGATGGGTTGCTTGTTGAATGCCTATTCTACGCTGATGACCAAGTCAAACTGGCGTCGTCGGCCGACGAGTTGCAGGTAATGGTAACATTAATGAATGCGTCGTTAGAAGAGAGAGGTATGAAAGTGAACGTAAGTAAGACAAAAACCATGGTTATTGAAAGAGATGAGGATATGACAGAATGTGATGTTTTAATTGGAGGTGAAAAGGTAGAACAAGTGAAAGAATTTGTGTATCTGGGGACTAGGTTCACGAGGGATGGAAGGCATGAGGGTGATATTGATAGAAGAGTGAATGCAGGGAATATGTTAAATGGAGCGCTGCATGCCTTTATGAACAGCCAGAAGGTGTCAGAGAAGGCGCGACTGGCTGTTCATGCGGGGGTGTTAGAGCCGACGCTTTTGTACGGAAGTGAGAGTTGGGTATAGCAAAAGAAGGATGAAAGTAGGATAAATGCGGTGGAAATGAGATCATTGCGAAGTTTGGCAGGAGTGACATTGAGTGATAAAGTAAGGAATAGCATAATAAGAGAGCGATGTGGTGTGAAAGAGGATGTTGTCACAAAAAATGAGATGGGAATGTTAAGATGGTTTGGGAATATGGAAAGGATGGATGAAAGGCGATTAACGAAACAAATTTACAAGGCGAGGGTGGGTGGAGCTGTTGAAAAGGGAAGGCCTAGACGGACGTACTTAGCATGAGTCCAAGACGTGCTCAGAAAAGGTCAGGTCAGGAGTACCCATAATCGACGAGCATGTATGAAAGGATTAATGAGAGTGGAAGAAGCGCAAGAGGTGTGTCAGGACCGTAGCAAGTGAAAAGATGTGGTCTCTGCCTACCCCGTGGGGATAAAGGCATGATGGTATGGGTGTATGTATGTATTGTATGTTATGTTGGTTTTTTTGTAAAGCCCAACCATGTTTAAAAGAGTAAGTTACTGAGTTTCTCACCGGGTCTTCTTAGTATCTATAGAAGGAACTTCTGATGCGGTGGTAGAGTCACATTTTGTTAGTATACAGTGTATTTATGTATATTAATTATTACAGTATTTGAGTCAATTATTAGGTATTTTTTCTTGTAATGATTTGATGATTTAAAAAAGTACTTGCTACAGGTCTATATAAATAAAGATATTTTATATATACAGGGTGTCACTAGAAGTAAGGATCAAATCGAAATAGCGCAGCGCGGGGTCATTTCTGACCTTTTTAATCCGATCAATATTGGTCCGGTTTCTATCCGTTATAAGGTCATGATCAATTAGAGTTTTTTCCAGAATATCGCCCATGTCCATACAAAAATAATTATTTAAAAAAATGGATCAAAGGTACTCATTTTTTTTTTTAAAACTTTAACGTAATTTAATCCTTATTACTAGTATTTTTACAATGTAATGTATGTATATCACTGTGTTGATTAAAGAGACCAATATTTTCACTCACCAAATCTACAAAACGATTTTTAAATTAATATTAAACATAATTTATTTCATAGAAAAAATAAAATTTTATTTGTGACAGCTTAAGAATAAGATAGGGAAATAGTGACCTAAACCTAATCGCTTTGAGCGATTTCATTTTCTTCTAGACGACTTTGGGGTGTGGGAAGATTGCGGGAGAAGATAACAGACTGTTCAAATGTCCTAAAATCGGTTATTTGTTAATAAAATAATACGCCAAGGCCCATAATTAGTAGATTTTCAATAAACACTTTTATTATATCGATATGAAAAACTTTAGCTTTAAATACCTAACTCGGAAACGTCGTGACACTTTAGGGTACTATATATTCAGACATTTTTTGTTTTTTTAAGTCCTCTTTCCATGCCACTTTTATTGTTATGATTAGTAGGGAATTGAACCCGCACCACGACATTGGCGCTGACTCGACGGGATTTTCTGCTATTGACAGAGAGCACATGCACACTATTAGGTTATTTATCACGTTCGCTAATTGCTAAACGCGATTTCTAAAATTGGCTATTATTCTCAAAATGCCTGTATCTTTTTTTTTGTAAGGACGCCGCTGCTTGGCCTCGACGGCCTTAGCAGCATCACCGGGCTGTAGGGTGAGCGCAGAAGGCTCTCAACCCTAATATTTAAAGTAGCACTCTAAGGGCCCCCTTGTGGGGTAGAACCTTGTCTCAGAGCGTTACTTGAGGATAATCTGACATTTTGGGGAGAGAATCTACCCGGCACGTGCCGGAATCTAGAAAAGGAATTCAAAGGAAAACGCGACGCGGGCCCGCGCCGGCGCGGACGGAAGCTCGGTTGTAACGCCTGTAATGTTAGTAAGAGATAATAATTCAAAAACGATCTGTTTTCATGAATAAATAAATAAATTTAAATCAATGTCATCAGGTTGCAATGTGTCCATCAGAATAAATTAAAGAAAATTAAATTAATCTAAACAGATTTAAATCAAAATTAATTTGATTTAATTTATCTAAATTGAATTAAATTAAATTGTGCACTGCGGTAAATAAAATACAATTAAAATTTGCACACATTGACACCTCTAAGGGCTGCCGCCCAGTGCTGCAGAGACAGAGACTGCTTTATCAGTCACTTCTTTTTTAACTCTGCCAGGGATTCGCTGTTGTTAGTTTGTTCTTTATGTGGTTGCACGCGGTTAGCATTCAACGTGGAATCAAACAAAAGTCATTGGTATTCGATTTGGTATCTGTCCTGTCACTCTGTCAGTGTGACAGTAAGCTGCAGACTTACCACAGATTACACACTACATTACACTACACTCGAATTTAATTTTTTTTTTGTATGTACACTGCATGAGAAGAGGTCGACCCAAGAAGCGGTGGCTCGACGTCGTTAAGGGTGACATGCGTGCCAACAGACTCACCACTGAGGATGCACAAGATCACTCGAAGTGGGCCAAGAAAATAAGAAAGGCGGACCCTGGGAGCCCCCACACCAGTGTGGGTTCACAACCGGGATAGACCGCACGGATGATGATGATGATGACACTGCACACAATGTTTTATTTACCTAGTTTAGTTAGTTTTTTATAGTTTAAAGCTGGACGACCACATCAGCAGGCCCTGCCAGAATACCAGCGTCTCTGCCGTGCTTGCACTGCAGTGGCACATGCTGAGGCAGGGTCGTCCTATTTGTATTTATTTTGTACCCTCTAGTTTAAGCTAATTTTAATTTGTGTTTGGGTCAATAAATTGTTTTTCTTTCTTTTTTTCTTATCAGACAATATTTTCAGAATGACATTGGAACTCCCCAACTTCTATCGGACGCCTTCTTTTTGCGAATTAACGCATGGAAATCACTGAAACGAGCGTCTGCAAACATACCAGATGCGCTACTATACCTAGGAACTCCCAATAGCATTCTAAAAATATTATTTTTATCTTCCGCCGCTTTATCTTCCGCCTCGCCGGAGACGATTCACGTCTGCACGTCTACTCCTTAACGTGCTTACGCCGCTGCAGCTGCCAGCCAACCAGCCACCACCTCCCTACAATCTGAGCATCGGCGGCTGACTCAAGAGGGGAGGAAAAGTAACCAGGAGTTTATCCAGGTTGCTGTGCCTGTTGCAACGCCAAAAAAGCTTTGCGATGACGAGGGCTTCCAAAAAGTGGAAAGAAGGAAGAAGAATAAGCTTGTTCGTCAAAATCTGTGTGGTGTTGCACCGACCGGACCGAATCATCTCTTGCGTCCAGCTATACCCGTGACGCTACTGTACGTGTCCCGTCTCCATTACTCAACAAAGGCAGAGGAGATCGTAGAGTACATGCGAATAAAGTCTAAATTCACTTTGAGGGTCGAGCGGTTGGAGTCCCGCCATAATGTAAATTTTAACTCATTTGTGGTGAGGGTTCCCACTGAACATCTTTCGACCTTCATGAAAGAAGAGTTCTGGCCGAAAGGTGTCCTGTATCGGCGGTTCCGAGGGCGGCTACCGGGCACCAGCTTGCGTCACACGTCGCCTGTTCCTACGAGTAATACGTATAAATTTCATAAGTAATTTTATTGTTTATTAAATATGTATGTTAGCCTCTAAGTTATTTATTATATGGGCCAATTATGTTTTGTAATATCTGAAAATGTAATTTTGTAGCCTGAAATAAATGATATATTATTATTATTATTATACTGAATGCGAAGGGGATTATACGGTTTCACACTATAATTAACCCACAGGCCGCTAGTATAAAAAGATTGGCAATAGGACGTGAAAAGCGTGATTTTCACTCTGTCCGTGCTCCGCGCAAACCTGCGGGCCAACATGTTGCCTCTTATTGTTTTGGCAATCAAAATTGAAGGTTCTAATTGGGCTATAACCAACAATAAACTGAATGTTACTAATGCCTATATTAGTAATCAGTGGCATTCAGTTAAAATTATCTGCCGATTGAGCAAATTAGGCATTTAAAAAGCTACAAAAGAAACTCACCATTCTGAAAAGTTTGTAGCGCCTCAAGTGGTAGCCAGTGCATCCACAGATTGGTGAGATTGCTGACGGTGCAGGATCGAAGTGACCGAGGACCGGGAACACAAAATGAGAGCTGTAAGTCTGGCTCAGTAACTCCGTCATGTTTCTGATCGCCTGGTACTTTGCATCCTCGTTCCCTGCAAGGAAAAAAAAATGTTGAACAAAAATATTAATGTGTATGACGCTACAATCCCAACCCTTTCAGGTAGGGTTTGGTTTCAGAACTTGGCAAAATAAATTATATCTGAAGTCTACTTCTCACATTCTCGTGACATGATGAACGGCGAGCTCTGTTTCAGCCGTAAGTGCTGTAAAACAGTAATTTTCTTCTCATTATTTATTTACCACGAATCGGGGAAAAACCACTTGTGGGTACACTAAGTGAATTTGTGACGTCATGAGTTCGCAATATTTAAATATTATTAAAAAAATAACTACCGGCTAGATCAACGAAATATTCCAACTAGTTACTTAAAATAGTCAAAAGGTATTTATAAAAAATATTTAAAAAAAAAACCCATACCCAAATTGGTGGCATGCTTACAGACAGAGTGCTACCCGCTGGGAAAACCATAACCTCGCTCTTTCTCACATTATATTTTAGCACATGCTTTTCGGCGTAGGTTTCACAAGCAAGCAGCAATCTCCTCAGAGCACTGACGGACGGGCCCAGCAACACCATATCGTCCGCGTAGCTGATGTTTTTAACCATTTGGCCATTTATCGAACATCCCGCTTGCATATTGCTGAGCTCGATAATCCGCTCGTCCATGTATAAGCTGAAGAGCTTGGGTGAGGTTAAACCCTCCTGTCTCACACCGCACTCCAGCCCATACACGGCCGAGAACCGCCCCCCCTAATGTATACTGTTCTACTGGTGTACGTACCAGTACCTAAAGACATTCACGAGTTGAGCCGACATACCCGTACGCCGAAGCTTAACCCAAAGTGTCTGATAGGAAAACAGGTGAAAAGCTTTTGAAAGGTCTAGAAAGCACGCATATACCTTTCGTCGTGTATAGTACTTGATGGTCTCCTTTAGAGTACCTAAATATGGCTCTTTCAGTGAATAGTCCAGCACGAAACCCGAATAGTTCGTCATGTAACTTTATACTTATCCAGTTGTTTATCCAGTAGACCATCAAGCACCTTTGCCGTAATTGTAGCTAAAGATATCGGCCTGTAGTTATTCTTGTCCGACACATCACCCGTTTTGTATTTTACAATCGGCACGACCGTCGTCCTCATCTGACCCCTTGAGGCATTGCCATAAATGAAAACAACGTCTCGCCTCCCGGTGAGCCTCGCATACGTGACAGTTCCAACCTGCTATAGCTATATTCCTACAAGTTCTCTTACTATATTTAAGTACAAACCGTCTATTAGACGTTTATGCTAAATACAAAGACTATGTGCTAATTGAGTCGTTTCATTCGGAAAATAATTCAATTTTAATTGTTCATTACATATTTGTTTGTTTATCTCAATAGATTCTAACTCTATAGTCCCCCAAATAACATTATTACATTTCAATTCATCACATGATAATTTAGATGGTACTACATTATGACTAAATTGCAAAATTATAGGAAAATGGTCAGATGAATAAACATTATTATCTATTTGAATATTGGTAATGGCTTTCCAAGCAGAAGTAGTGACTAAGGAATGATCAAGCCATCTGCTACATCCGTGAACTTCACAAAGGCCCGATTTTTCAATTCTTAGTTTATAAAATAAAATAAAACTGTATAAAATTAACTGGCTATTTATTTATCAAGCGAATAGATATTTTCAATTTTTCAATCGTCTTTAATCCAAAAAATAGCATCTTTCGTTGGTCTTACTTAAATCGCCCAATTCACACTGATTATCCACAAGCGAGATGCACTTATACAATCATTGTAATGTTAGAATGAAACAAGACAAAAGTTAATGTTTGTCAAATTGACACTGACATTTATGAAAAACAACCTCAACTTTTTTTGTTGTCTAAAGTTGTGGTAAAAAGTTTGTGATTGTAATTACACTCTAAAACTCCTTAACAAAATAAAATAATCTGATATAATACACCACATAACCTCAAAATGTCAAAGAAAACGCATAGATAAATCTTATCCAGCCCCTCAAGAAGCAGATAACTTTATTCCCCAGTTAGCGGCTTTATGCAACAGATAACATCTATCTGACCATTGAAAAATTAAAAATCTTGTTAACCTTCGAATAACTTTATTCTACAGATAAATTTCATTATCTGAGGATTGATAATTCGGCCCTAAGAAATGTAAACGACTCCGAGTCGACACCCAAAAATTTCATGTCAGCACAAACCCACTCATGGTCAGCAGAATTTTTTACCGAACTGCTCCGCTGGGTGTACATTAAAATCTCCAAGCATAAAAACACATTCCACATTACAGTTTGACGACACGATTGGCGTAGTGTGCTGTAGCACGGTTTCTCGCCTCGATTTCCGTAGTGTCCCGGGTTCGATTCCCGGTCGGGTCAATTCAGGAAACGATCTTTTCTGAATTGACTCGGGTCTGGGTGTGCTGGGAGACGCCCCTGGCTTATTTCCTTGTGTAGTACCTCGTAACACAGGGATTTAATAATCCCTACTTCGAGGCCATTACAAGAGGTGTGTTGTCTGGCGCATATTTATTTATTTATTTTACTGTTATCGACTAAAGAATTTTCCTAAGCATTCCGTAAAAGTCGTCAGGTTTTCCGTACTATCGGTAGGCATGTAAATACTGCACACTATAAACGCACTATTTCGATGAACATTTTACCGCTGCGATACGTTTATTATTGGTTTCAACCACCGACATTTATGAAATAATGACTTGCGCCACAATTGCAGTATAAATTGCGGTTTCTAAAGCCATGAGGACCAGTCAGAGCGTTATATCCAGGCTTTGGTCACGTTATCGTGTCACGGGGGAAGTGGTGGAACGGCACCGAGGACCTCAACAAATTACAACACATGTACAGGACCGATTCATAGTAAATGCTGCACGAAGTCAACCAAATGTAACGGCGATGCAATTGGTTCAAAGGCTACTGAGAGAGTATGGTTTGCTGGTAAGCAGTCAAACTTTGAGAAGGCGACTGCATGAAGTCAACCTACGTGCTCGTAGGCCACTTCGGGTACCAGCGCTAAGGAGAGGCAACCGAGAAAGAAGATTACGATGGGCTATTGCACACGAAAACTGAAACCATTCTTAATGGTCACTTGTGCTTTTCACTGATTAATCCAGGTTTGGATTTCATCCTGATTCGCGAAGAGTACGCGTTTGGAAAGAACCTGGACGTTGGAATCGACTGTAGCACCCACAACAAGTTCATGCATATCATGGTTTGGCATGATTATGGTTTGGGCAGGAATTCGTCTCGGCGGTAGAACCGACCTCGTTTGGATACAAAGCAATATGACTGCTCTAAAATACCGAGATGAGGTGCTAGAGCCTGTAATCTTGCCCCACAGACAGCAAATGGGACAAAATTTCCAGCTAATGCCCGTCCACATACGGCGCGTATCGTTACAAGTGGTTTACAACAGCATGATATCCAAGCTTAAGACTGGCCTGCACAATCCCCTGACTTGAATCCTATTGAGCATGCCTGGGATATGCTTCAGAAAAGAGCTCTGAGGAATTTCCCTGAAGATATTGTGCATGAAAACCAGCTTTTCTTGCATCTTAGCAGGACTTGGGACAGTATTCCACAACAGGATATTGACACCCTTGTTTTGAGTATGCGGAACCGCTGCAGATGTGTCAAGAGAGTCTTAGGTGGATCCACGGATTATTAATTATAAGTTTTCAACAGTTTTTATAAAAAAAATAGTTGTTTTGTTTAGGTTTTGATGTTTCAAAAATAAGGTTTAAAATTGAAATTTTGTCTGAGTTTTTCCTCTTCTTCTAAGTTTTTTTAAAATTTGACTTTATCTATAAGTTTATTTATCAGATTAGATAGGTTTATTTTAAGTGTAGGTGTCTTTACAAAAGGTTAATAGAATTTTAATTATTTAGGTTTAATTGAAATATCCCTAGACCATGTTGATGTGTGTACTTATACAACTTCCACTAGTACATTTTTTTTCACGACATCTGCTTAACATGAAGTATTTTTTTTTAATTAGGATTTTTTCTTTACAATTTCAACTTTTAAATTGACTTAGGATTTCTAGCTCAATAAAATAACTAGTCAAATAATAATAATAATAATATATTTATTTATTCAGATAGCAAAGAAAGACAAATCACCTGCTAATTTTTTGGCAATAAAATATTAGTTGAACCTTTGATACAATTTTTTTAAATAATTATTTTTGTATGGACTTTCTTTTCTATGCGATTTTCTGAAAAAAACTAAAATTGATCATAACTTTTTAACGGTTAGAAATCGGCAAATATTGAAAGGGTCATAAAGGTCAGAAATAACCCCCGCTATCTGCGATTTCGATTTGATCCTTACTTTCAGGGACAGCCTGTATATATGCGCCAGACAACACACCGCTTGTCATGGTCTCGAAGTAGGGATACAAATCCCTGTATTACGAGGTACCAGACAAGGAATTAAGCCAGGGGCGTCTTCCAGCACACCCAGACCCGAGTCAATTCAGAAAAGATCGTTTCCTGAATTGACCCGACCAGGAATCGAACCCGGGGACACTACGGAAATTGAGGCGAGAAACCGTGCTACAGCGCACTACGCCAATCATGTCGACAATCTTGTGTGTTTTGTTTGTTTGTTTTGTTACTGATTGCTGTCTGTACATGGAAAATAAATGAAAAAACTATTATTGGGGGCTTTTAAAAACGCAATAGAAGAGTCACATTAATATTTTTTAAATCTACGGCCTTAGGCGCTTCAAGCAAGAACTTGCAAAATACATTTTGTAACGAATTTATCAACTAAATTGTGATAAAACGTTTTTTAAAGATTCAAACGACTATCCTGTACTTTTCGACGTGATCTGATTTGAACATTCCTCAAGCAACAGCTAAAATGTTTTAAGCAAAACTTATTTTCAATCTGTCTCTACTATGCCGTTTTTTTTTGTTACGCACACCAAGTTGGGCTAATTGGACCTGATGGAAGGTTGCCGTGAGTTCCAGGTTCATAAAATACAGTAATGGAGTGATTACTGATGTGTTCAAGCTTATCTTTTTTTCCATTTCCAAACTCAACTGACCAATTGCATTTTCATACCTTTGAATGCACTTATTTTTTTGATGCATTGAGAGTTTAGGGAGTATCAGACCTTTCTGTGCAAAATGGTCCTAATTCGTGAATCAAAGCTAGTAAACAAAGCAACGTGAAGAGGTTATATATACATCAATATTAGTCGGTGAATCACCGCAAGCATCTGTCTGTCTGTATTTAATTTGACGCAATTGATTCATGCAAATAGGGGTGGAATCAGACAACATCCCGCCTCAATTAACCTCAGACTATCAAATTTAACATTCCCTTATGAAGCCGTTAATTTGGCCGATTGTTTAACTGAAGGGGCTAGTGGTTAAACGAGCGGTTACCAGCCGCCTTAAATACACACATCAAAAGTGTCTAGGGATCAACATATATTTTTGCAATAACTTTTCTCCTGCATGATATTAATTAAAATTATCTTTAAGGATTCATCAAATAAAGTGTTTTCGTTTGTCTACAGTAACGATAAACCAAGTCACCTTTGCATTAATGAAGAAATTTGCCATTTTCCTAATAAAGGGATTTTTGACATTTGAACCACTAACATTAAAGTTCGAAAAAAAGACTGAAATAACAGTTTTCTTTAAAATTTTATTGGGTAACTTAAACAATTAATAATCCGTGTTTCTACCGCGAACACTAACAACACAAGAACATCGGTTTGGCATACTCAAAATGAGTTTATCCAAATCACGCTGTGGAATTGCCGCCCATGTTCGTTGCAACAACAAAAAAAGGTCTTCTTGCGACTGGATACCCTCCATATTCGGCAGAGCTCTTCTCTGTAGCATATCCCATGCATGCTCAATCGGTTTCAAGTCTGGCGACTGAGCAGGCCAGGGCAGGACATTGATGTTAGCTGCGGCGAGAGTCTGTCTTACAACTCTTGCGGTGTGCGGTCGTGCATTATCATGCATTAACTGAAATAAGGGACCGATTTGCACTTGTAGAGGAACGATGACGTCTGATACAATCGTCTCAGCATAAATTTGAGCGTTGAGGTTGCCTCTGATCCAAATCAACTCAGTTCTTCCGCCGATCCAAATACCCGTCCATACCATGATGGTTCCGCCACTATAAGGATGGACTTCCTGGCAGGATTTTAATCGCTGTTGGCGTCCAGGGGTTCTCCAGTGTCGTATACGTCTTGTATCCGGTCTCATACCAAAACGAGACTCATCAGAAAAGCACACGAAACGCCATTGTTCTTCTGCCCAATTTCTGTATTCAAGAGCCCATTGATATCGAATCCTACGATTGTGCATTGCTATAGGTGGTACCCTTAGCGGTCTTCGGGAATGAAGGTTCACTTCATGCAAACAGTTTCTGACTGTTTGGTCGCTAATTAAGTTCCCTGAAGAGTGATGAAGCCTCACGGCTAACATCATGGCGGTTATTGTTGGAGCTCTTCGAGTTGTGATTTGAATGTATCGGTCTTGTCTCCGTGTGGTGCAGCGATACCGTCCTCCATGGCGCTCAGCCACGGTACCAGTGCTTCGGTAACGTGTCCAAAGTCGACTAATAACACTCTGACTTGTATTCAGAGCTAAAGCCACAGTACGTTGCCGGGAACCAGCTTCTATCATTCCCACGGCTCTAAGCATTTCTTCCCTGCTTAAATGACGTCGCCGCTCCATAATAACGTTGGTTTTAATCAGTAGTAGGGAAACAGTAGCACTAATAATGTCTTCAATGCGTTGTATGTTTTTATAGGGAAAATATTGACAGCTGATTTTCATCTTTTACTCGAATTTGATTGACAGTTCCTGTTTCAAATTATGAAATGCACCAAAAAGGATCCATATAAATTTATAAAATCATAAATTTATTACAAAGCCACATCTCAATCTCAAGAAATCCGCATAAAAATGCTTGATCCCTAGACACTTTTGATGTGTGTAGTTGTAAAAACCATTTAGTTGTGAATATAATAAATGGATTGTACACTCGTATTTTATATATACATATATTGTTGACGATCTTAATACTAAATCTTATATCTGACATTTAATGTAATATATATTGCAATGTTGTATTAAGAGAAAAATAAATCTAATCTAATCTATTGAAAATAGACGCCGTTGTAAGCGGATAATTGACAAAAAAATGCACGGAAGTTGCCCAAGGATCTACACACATCAAAAGTGTCTAGGGATCAACATATATTTTTGCAATAACTTTTCTCCTGATTGATATTAATTAAAATTTTCTTTAAGGATTCATCAAATAAAGTGTTTTCGTTTGTCTACAGTAACGATAAACCAAGTCACCTTTGCATTAATGAAGAAATTTGCCATTTTCCTAATAAAGGGATTTTTGACATTTGAACCACTAACATTAAAGTTCGAAAAAAAGACTGAAATAACAGTTTTCTTTAAAATTTTATTGGGTAACTTAAACAATTAATAATCCGTGTTTCTACCGCGAACACTAACAACACAAGAACATCGGTTTGGCATACTCAAAATGAGTTCATCCAAATCACGCTGTGGAATGGCCGCCCATGTTCGTTGCAACAACAAAAAAAGGTCTTCTTGCGACTGGATACCCTCCATATTCGGCAGAGCTCTTCTCTGTAGCATATCCCATGCATGCTCAATCGGGTTCAAGTCTGGCGACTGAGCAGGCCAGGGCAGGACATTGATGTTAGCTGCGGCGAGAGTCTGTCTTACAACTCTTGCGGTGTGCGGTCGTGCATTATCATGCATTAACTGAAATAAGGGACCGATTTGCACTTGTAGAGGAACGATGACGTCTGATACAATCGTCTCAGCATAAATTTGAGCGCTGAGGTGGCCTCTGATCCAAATCAACTCAGTTCTTCCGCCGATCCAAATACCCGCCCATACCATGATGGTTCCACCACTATAAGGATGGACTTCCTGGCAGGATTTTAATCGCTGTTGGCGTCCAGGGGTTCTCCAGTGTCGTATACGTCTTGTATCCGGTCTCATACCAAAACGAGACTTATCAGAAAAGCACACGAAACGCCATTGTTCTTCTGCCTAATTTCTGTGTTCAAGAGCCCATTGATATCGAATCCTACGATTGTGCATTGCTATAGGTGGTACCCTTAGCGGTCTTCGGGAACGAAGGTTCACTTCATGCAAGCGGTTTCTGACTGTTTGGTCGCTAATTAAGTTCCCTGAAGAGTGATGAAGCCTCACGGCTAACATCATGGCGGTTTTTGTTGGAGCTCTTCGAGTTGTGATTTGAATGTATCGGTCTTGTCTCCGTGTGGTGCAGCGATACCGTCCTCCATGGCGCTCAGCCACGGTACCAGTGCTTCGGTAACGTGTCCAAAGTCGACTGATAACACTCTGACTTGTATTCAGAGCTAAAGCCACAGTACGTTGCCGGGAACCAGCTTCTATCATTCCCACGGCTCTGAGCATTTCTTCCCTGCTTAAATGACGTCGCCGCTCCATAATAACGTTGGTTTTAATCAGTAGTAGGGAAACAGTAGCACTAATAATGTCTTCAATGCGTTGTATGTTTTTATAGGGAAAATATTGACAGCTGATTTTCATCTTTTACTCGAATTTGATTGACAGTTCCTGTTTCAAATTATGAAATGCACCAAAAAGGATCCATATAAATTTATTACAAAGCCACATCTCAATCTCAAGAAATCCGCATAAAAATGCTTGATCCCTAGACACTTTTGATGTGTGTATTTACTTATGTTTTGAATGTTATGGGATTAGTGCATCAAACATTAAAGAAATGCATTTACAGACAACATTAATTGTAACATTTTTTTTTTAATGTTTAACTTCGTTTAGTTGACAAACTGTAACTAACACGTAATTAATGCCATCAAGAATCGAAAAAAAGTAAATGGTATTCAAAAAAATATTATTATACCGGTTTCAGTTCCATCTCTGATGAAGACACGATTGGCGTAGTGCGCTGTAGCAAGGTTTCTCACCTCGATTTCCTTAGTGTCCCGAGTTCGATTACCGGGCGGGTCAATTCAGGAAACGATCTTTCCGGAATTGGCTCGGGTCTGGGTGTGCTTGGAGAGGCCGCTGGCTGATTTCCTTGTGTACCTCGTAACACAAGGATATTAATCCCTACTTCGAGACCGTTCCAAGAGGTGTGTTGTCTGGCACATATTTATTTATTACATTTACCCGGTCCGTCTACTGGGAGGACGCCCTACGCTGGCGTTTTCTCTACCATGCAAGTGTATTACATGCAAAAAACGAACCCTTGTAATAACGAGGATTACAAGAGGTGTGTTGTCTGGTGCAAATAAATAAATAAATCATTTCATTATTGTCTAAAATCTGAAAAATTTGGTGCTTTGACAAAAACAACTTTTTGATATCTCTTTGATTGAAAAGGGCTAGCTTTTAACTGCAATCTCATTTAAAAAAATGTAATCATTTAGCCCAATTTTGGGTACTAGGGCCGTATTACATTCCCCCGCCACCCTGGCAGCGCGACCGTTCACGGTTCTAAAATGCTCACTTTTCGTTTTAGTCTATAAAAAGTGAGCATTTGAAAGTAAACGTACTAGCCATATACTCCTTTCAACATTAACCGTAGTTCCTTCAGGAGAATATTCTTTTGACACGCTTTGTGGCTCTATTGGGGACGTTACCCAAAAATTCCCTGAGCCAATTCGGAAAGTTCGTTTTCACTCTGGGGCGGGCTGGAGCGGTACTCTTGACCTAATGTCAATACTGGACCAATATCGAGCTCATCGCGATTCCCAAGTGATTGCTACCTTTTATAATGTGTAAGGGAATTCATGTCAGAGTTTTACATTTCTTTTTGAATGTTTCGTAGAAAGGCACTTTTAACGTATGTCTAATGCGGACGCAGAGGGATCAGAAGAAAGGAAATTCGCTGAAAGCTTGTTAATTTACATTAAAACATATAAAAAAGGTTTTTTTAATTCATAATGGGTTTGCGTTTGGCCTAAGTCTCGCCTGGTGGTAAGCGATGACGTAGCCAATGGTGGAACATGCTCACTCAGCATGAGGGAAAGTCAACAACGTGGGGGCGGAAGTTTCACCAGCGTCTTGTAGTGCAGACTACTGCACTACTAAGAAAGTAGAGGGTGGCATCAAGTTATCAGTTATTAGACCAAACGCATTATGCACTGACGTAGATATATTTGACCAGAAGATGCCTACACCACTACATAATAATATCATATCATGCTTTTCCCTAAAAGCGTTTTCCTCCTATTTTTATCACGGTCCTGACCTGCCACTTTATTCATGATGCATAAACATTGATATTCATTTTGTAACATAGTTCAGCGATGTAGGAACACTAACATTGCGCCAATATCTTCCAAGTACAGGTAACGGCCTTATTAAACATTCAGTGGCCATGTTCCCCGGTTAGCGCGTCATTTCTCGCGCCCCCCATCTCTAGTGATGCCCTTATAAGTCCATCAACAGACTATCGATAATTTGTCAGAAGTGGGAATATGTATTAAACCATCGATAGTATCAATAATGTAAACTAAAGTGAGGTGATACTCGTACCATTAATTAATGAAATTATTGACTATTCAAAATCAAAATTTATTTTAGTAGAAGTACTTTTAAATAGTCAAATCATAACAAGAAAAAATATACTTAAAACTCAAATAACTTTATTCAAACAGACTATATCAGTACTTTCAAATCGTTAAATTTACAGCAAAATATACTAAATAGTAGACATAAATACCATAATAACATGGATATATTAAAAAACAGTATACAGACATAATGCGACTCTACCACCGCGTCGGAGTTGTTTCTTGCTGAGAAGACCCAGCGAGACACTCAGCAGTTACTCTTTTAAACTTGTTTTGGGTTTACAACAGGTGTTAGTAAAGTACAAGCAGTGTGTCATTTTGATACAATTAACCTAAAAGAATATAAAACAAAGAGAAAAAAACAACCATAAAAGAATATAAAACAAAAGTTCATTTAAACAATTCAAAAAGAAAAAATGTAAGTCAGTACATACTAGGTACCTATTAACAATTACAATAAAACATCTGTTACAATAGAGTTATTTAATCCCGCATCTAGCAGAGAGCTGAAACCCAGGCATTTTAACTATAAGGTAGTATTTTGTAGTATAATAGCCCTTTTTTAATAAACCTGTTTTGATGTGATTTTTGAATCTATGTAAGTGTAAATAAAAAATCTATAAAGATAACTCACAAATGGTTTTTGGAATTTGGTTGTAATAATGTTTAGGTAATAGTAAAAAGAAAAAAAAGGTCATTTATTGCATAATACATAGACTTAAATACTATAATATGGAAACATAAATACACTGTATATAAACATGATGTTACTACTACGTGTTAACACATTGGTCGCCGAATGACCGGCAAACAATAGAATATCTTTTGTGTCTCGTTCCGCGGCGACGAATGTGTTAAGTTACTCTTTTGATTTGACCGTGAAGTGAAGGAAATAACCCAAGGTCCCAGGTACTTTAAAACAGGGCTTGGAAACCGGTTCATTTTTCAAACCGGTTTCGTCCGTAATGCCTGAGAACGTATTGGTTTTGTTTCAGTTCGAATGGGAACGTAATAAAAACTATTTAGAAGAGGAACAAAATGTTTATCATTTAAGCTCAATATACCGGTTTTAACCATTTTAACCATTTTTTTTGTATTAAATAGGATCAATACAAAACTAGAAATGTTGTTATTCACAGTCACGCAGCTTAGTCACGGGTCGTGTAGTTAGTAAAAGTAAAGTAAAAAGTAAAAAATATCTTTCTTCATATAGACTAATAAAAAGTACTTATGACAAGTCAAGTACAAAAAAAAATAAAAATAGCAAAAATGTACTGAATAAAAATAATCTTACATAAATTAATATGATAGTAAATATCATAATCAAACATAATAGTTAAAGGTTGAACTGAAGCACATTAATGCAATAATAAGGGAATCTTTTTTTTTGTCTGCAACAATTAAATTTTGTCATCAACTTGTATCATCTAACGAATAAATTTATCGCCATTAAATATTTCCATTCTCAGATAAATAAAGTATCGCCATGTATGATTTTTTTATTGTGGAATAAACCGGTTTATTACTTTCTCATAAAAGTTCCCATTTCGTTCGCTTTCCGAACAAAATACTATGCAAGAAACCGTTCGGAACGTTTTAAAAAAGATATTTTTTAAACCGGTTCCAAGCCCTACTTTAAAATCTAGTTATTCTGTACAATTAATGGGCATTGGCTAAATCACCACGCTTAATTTAGTAATATTGCGTTTGTTTCATGAAACAAGATGAGAGCTTGAATCCTATAAAATAATATAACCACAGTTTGTTGCTGACAATATCGATATCGTGATGTTAAAGGTCAACTATCGATAGTTCGACATCACTCAGCTCCCCATTGCATCACATCCCCCCTCACCCTTCTCCCACGCCTACGCGTAACATATCGCGCGTTTGCGCATGTGTTACGCGCTCGATGCATTATTTACACGCCTTTACTTAGCCCAGGCTTACATTTCTTAGAGTGCCACTTTTTCTATTTAGATTTACAGACTGGAAGGTTTTTTAATTTTATTTTAACGCGTTGGGTAAGGTGGAGCGATGACTTGCAAATTGCTGAGGAGAGGGTGCGATGGCGCGCATATAGGAAGGTCTGTGTCCTCAGTGAACGATCAAAGGCCGATGAGGATGATGTTTTTTGTTAATACAAACGTACCTAGGTGTAAACCGGCATGCTGCCGACTTAGATAAAGAGAAGGAAATAAAATTTACTCGAGGCAACTACTGTACAGTCCATAATGGCAGATTATAACATAATTTTAACATTTTTACAACCGAAAAGGTGGCCACTTAGTTTAAGTCAAGACATAATTCTTGGCGATGGTTTTTTAGTGGAACCTTTTGAGAGAGGCACAGCTCTTCGTAGTAAAGGCTGGTCAGCAGCTAACCACAAAATAAAGAGTTTACAAAAAGACGGTGTGCGTTGTGTTAGCGCTGGTTTTTGATTGGCAAGGGATACTTAAGTAAAACGATGTGCGGTGGATTGCAAGTTTATTTAGCGACTAAAATTAAATGACGTAGCACTGTTATGGATGCATATCTATAGGTATGCTTAGACACGGCAAGTATAACTGCACGATTAACGCTTGTTGCTGTTTGTAACTTAACCGACAATGAAAAAAGTGAGTTTATACAGGGTGTCCCAACAAGAAGTGTCAAGCGGAAGCTCACAGAAAAAGCACCCCTTGGGGTACCCGAATCACCCCCATGTATGCTCCGCGATTGTTCATAGTTTTCGAGTTATGATTTTTTTTCTGAATTTCTGAGAATTTCGGACCTAAAGACTTTTCAAATTTTTTCTTTGCCCAACTGAATCATCCTTAATTGTACTTTGATGCATAAAATAATCAGTTTCATAACTTTGACCAAAATGATGAAAATGTTGGTATAAAACCAAAAATGTACGGTTGATGAAAAAAGACCTAAATTTTCAACTTTAAATTAAAAATCTAAGCGGGTGACTGTATGGTTTCTAAGTAAAGCTCAAAAATGCTCCAGAATCTCAGCTTTCTTAATCATTACAAAAAAAGAAGTACTTAATGGGCTACTTTGGCTAAAATCAGCCTTCAAAGACAGCCAGGTGGAAAATTCTTGAAGTTAGCCATTAGATTAATAACTGTTTTTTGGCCATGTTGCATTTTCTACAACATAATCTCACCGACTTGTTAGGAAATTACACTTTTGAGACACTTTTGCATTGCCCATTTCCCAATTTGCCCAAGATCAAGATCTTGGGCAAATTGGGAAATGGGCAATGCACACAAGTTTGTTACAGTTCGTTTCACAATGGAACCACCCACCACTGTGTACACTGTAAACTCTTGTAAAACCATCGCTTCCTGGATGTTTATCTACTATTCGTCCTAATGACCATTTTCCAGATGGTAAGTTATCAGTTTTGTTTCCTTTGCCTTTGGACATTAGAACTTGAAAAGGTCCCGCAAAATCTACACCACTATACAGGAATGGTCTGGACTGAGTTACTCTATGCTCTGGTAAATCACCCATTCAATTTAGCACAAATAAAACATTTATGTATATGCTTTTTAATAATTGACTTCTCTTTTACTATCCAATATTTGGAGCGTAAGTAGCATAACATTAGTTGTACTCCACCATGGAGTGTTCTTTGGAGCGTCTGCAACTAACAGCTGTGTAAGGGCGTTTTTATTCCCCAAAATTACTGGATTCTTCCTTCAATCTGGTAAATTTGAATGCCTTAACTGACCGCCCACCCAGAGTATATTATTTATGTCTAAATGTGGACTTAGAAATTTCAATGTACTCTTTTGTTTCACTTGTCTATTTACTTTCAGTCTTTCTATTTCTTCTCTGTATTCTTGTTCTTGTATTCTTTTTATGCATAATATATTTAATGAGTCTTCTGATTTTTTGGTAGTAAAATCGTAATCCACATTTTTTGTTATTTTCTTGTAATTTAAAAATCTTTTGCCAAGCAATATTGTTTTTAGCAGCTCGCTTAAGTTTCCAAAATTTTCAAACTGCGAGGTTACAGGTATTTCAAACTCAAAGTGTTGAAGTACTCATAAGTATTAATTTTCGTCTTTTTCATTTCTATATCTGTTGTTATTATGTCTTGTTTACTAACTTTTACTTCTTTTTCAGATAACCATGTCGGACCTCTCCACCACAAGTCACATTTCGTCAACTCTGACAGGAACATTCCTCTCGAAGCTATATCAGCTGGATTTTCATGATTCTACATGGTGCCACTGGTTATTGTTTAGGTTCTCGACGATTTCTACGACACGGTGTGCAACAAAAGGCTCCCACATATTAGGTTATCCAGAAAGCCAGGCAATAACGATAGGAGAATCTGTCCTTGCAAACATCTGTGAAGTCGGTACTCTCATTGCTTGCCTGATTTGCTTCATAAGTTTAGACAGAAGTAAAGCACCACAAAGTTCGAGTCGTGGTAATGAAACTGGTTTGAGGGGCGCTACTCTTGTCTTTGTTTCTATTTCTCTGTTTGGTTGTTCTATTCTGATACAGACAGCTGCTGTATATGCACGCATCGAAGCAGCTCGAAATCCATGAATTTGTATTATTTCATTGTCACCGTTGTTGGTGCCAAGCCATCTCTTTATTTGTATTTTGTCTAGACGGCTTTCACCTTTTTCCAGTGTAGCTATTACAACTTACCTGTTCGATTCGATACGAGTCGTCAGCATCGAAAACACTCGTGAGATACAGATACAGTGCGACTAGCCGCGACACCGATTCTCACCCGCCTGTAAACTCACTTTGTCTGTGCGCGTGATCAAAATGGCGGTTTGTTCTAAGCGGACTACCTGTCCGATGTCAGATGATTAAAAGATCATAGACTACGCGCGATTTAGTACTTTTGAGTTACTTTTTTCTTTTTGTTTCTGATATTTTTCTAGAATAATAAGCCGTAAATAAAAAGGTAACAGCCGGTTTCCTATCCAAAATACAGACTTCTTAATATACTTGAATTATTATGATTCATGGGACCGAGAAGGGGTTTACTCAATTTAATTAAATCCGTAAGTGATTGCCTAGTTTATTCATAACGTTATCAGCTAATGAGAGGATTTCATTGTTCTGTTTCGTAGTTTCCACCAAGCCTATAAGCCCATACAGTCATAATATTATGCTTTTAGTTATCATGAACCAACCGTGGCTTAGATGCCTACTTAGTGCGACTATTGTACGCGTAAATTATGTTTTGTTGTATATTCTTTCTGTCATCGTGCTACTAAATATTTGATAGCACTATGAAATCGGGTAGGTAGATACTTCATCAGATCAAGAAAGAAAGAGTAAAACTTCATGTATGTACGATAAAAATGGTTGACATAATAGGTATCATGTACATTCGTTCGTATGTAATTCATAAAATGTGCCCTTTATTGTCTGTTATAATAATAAATGATTTACAATAGAAACTTACTTACTTACTTACTTACTAATCTATTATCTTGCCACGTATGCGTACGCCAAGAATTGGTTCTGGTACATACTCGCCGCCCGAATAACATAAACATAATATTAAATCTTTGATCAAAATCAAAGATTATTCTGGTACTTGTGGTTGACAAATAATTAATTTAATAAAAAATAACATGGTAATTATTAAATATTTTTAATCAAAATATTGCAACTAGGTAATATCGGTACCACACGATTGCTAATGTAACGAAGAAAATTAAACAAAGCACATGCTTTACTTTAAATAAAACTGTGGCCAGGATGCATGATAAAAAGGCTTTGCTCTTAATTTATCTACGAGATAAACCCAACAATTAACCATAACTACTTTTTACTATCCATAACTTCTTCTTAGATAAACCTCAACTCATTTAACCAAACCTCTCTCCTTTCAAGACAATATTTTAAGATTCAGGTACGATATTTAATGTATGTATCTTTAAATTTATGTACCTATTATGATTATGTATGTGTAATATGTATAATTTTGGTATAAGTATGTTTTTTGTATTAATAGTATATTTTATTTCCGGTTATATGAGACACCGCCAACACGATTTCTGCTTCGCCCAGTGGTTGACTGGTAGAGAATGCCATTAGGCATTAAGTCCGCCAATTGTACTTTTTCTTTGTGCAATAAAGAATAAATTAATAAATAAACAATTGAAGCTATTGATGAACTAATAAAGTATCCGAAACATTCAAATGGTGATAAACAGATCGAAATCGAAATATATGTAGAGGAGACTGCAGTGGCCGAGTCGGGAAGCCACTAATTGGCTGCGTGAGCGAGTTGGTTATTGATGACTGCGCCAATCCGACCGGTGTTTCCGGTTTAATGGCTGCGATTACTGGAGGTTTATTCATAATAATACAAGCAAATAGGTAAGAAAAAGTTATTTTGCACAGGTGAAAACATATGGTTCATTTTCCCACGTACGTTTTTGACGTGTCTGTACTGAAAATCGATGTGTAATGTTTGACTAGCATGAAAATTATTTTTTTATATAGTTTTAGTAGTGGTTTACATGGTAACGAAGCTTTCAAGAGAGTAGCTTAATATTTTCAAATTGTAAAAAAAAAACTAACAATCGTAATCTAATTACGGCGCAGTGTCCTGACTCCATTTTTATACACAAATTGTTTCATTTCAAGTTTCTGATACATTATTTTAATTAAAGAGAAAAGTAATCGAAAAATATGGTAAACGAGCTAATCAGAATAGCCGTAAGGAGTGATCGAACTAATCAATAGCAAAAACGGTGGCGCAATTTGAAAACACCACTACTTTTTAAGATATGCTCTGAGAGATGCCAAGACATATTTTCCTGCTTTCCCATGTTGCGTTCTTTCATGGCAAGGCTGTGTGATGCGTTGGACAATTTTTCCGTAAAAACCATGAGTTCTTGTTGCGGTGGCGCAGGTAAACAAATTTATTCAATTCCGTTGCCTACCGATAAAGCAAAATTTGAAATCAGATTAAGAATGAAATGTGTAGATAGCTAATACAAAAATAACCAATCTTTAAGAAGATTGGGTATTTTGACGTAACTGTAGATTAAAAATATGTATTTGAACAATGGACTTTTTTTAAATTCAAGTTTTGTTACTGTTTCTAAGCCCGGTGGCGCAATTCCAGTGGCTCCGGTGGCGAAGTTAAGTTCCACCGTAATTGAACAGTACCACCGAAATTAAAAAAGTTAGTCTAACTTATGTAATTGTAAAGATTTTCATTTCTTTACTAGCGGAATCGCCTTCGTGATCTCCAGCTATGATCAGACCATCATGGTGGTGTTGTTGTAAAGACGTTACAGCACCTCCAACCGTACGAAAAGAAGAAGAAATACAAATGTTTCTTTTTCATACAAGTATGAACCGATGGTCATATCAAAGGCTTCCTCATAGTCTACAAACGCTCAACATAGTGGTATACTATACTCTCAGGACTTCTGAATAATCTACCGCAACGTGTAGATTTGGTCCTAGGGTTCTTAGACCACAGAAAAACTTATCAGAATGCAGTTTGTTCGGGGAGCTAAAATTCAAAAAAGCTTATTCACGGCTCGTGGTGCCCCTCCAAATAGCTTGTGCTCAGAAGCGATATGTACCTATTTGTACTTTGTCAAAAAGGTTATGTGTCCTATTTTTTTGGTGTTATACTTGCAAACAACGCTAAAATAAAGAACTAAGCCTAAGTTTTAAGCACCAGCGCCCCTATTGCCTTGAAAAGTTCTGCAATGATTCTATTACTGCTGGCCTGGCCTCTTGTTGTTATTTTGCTGTCTTTTCTCCCGTTGAGAGGATCATCTGATGAAAAGCGTGAGTTCCTGAATTTAAGGTTCGTGAGGACGTTCAACCTCATTTTGAAGGTCCGCTTTTCGTGCCTCAGTTAAAGACGAGCGTAGAAAAAAGGGAACATAATGCCCAGGGAGCGTTCCTTTTTTAGCGTGAGCGTTCTATGTCTGGATGAAAGGGTGAGGATGGTTTAAGTTAGATAAATTTGTCACAGCATCCTCTATCATAGCAATTGAGTTGCGAACGTACAACGTGGCTGTCTTTACGTAGTTGGAGAGGTTCAAGGGTCATAGATACATCTGGGTTTCTAATAATCCAAATTAATACCCGCTGCTGCAAACTGTCGAGAGCTTCGAGCAAAAATTTGGCAGAACCATCCCAGTGATGAGAGCAGTATTTTACACATAAGCAAACCTGTGTCGAAATTATACGACAACCTTAGCAGCTGAAGTGTGAAAAATCCTCTTAATCATTTCAGGTTTACAGGATGCCTTTTTAAAACACTCAATGTTGTCTCGTTGGTATGAGTTCCTACGAACATCCATGCCAACGATGCTTGTCTGTCCTTTACTGGTAGCGGGGTGGCTTGAAGAGAGGGTGATGAGGAAAGTACAGCGGTGAACGGATGGGAAGCACCCAGCTGTCTTTATTTGACGTTGAACTTAACGAGATTGTATGCACTCCATACTCAAATGCAGCGCAACACTATAAAAAGCTCAACAACAAGACTCTTTTTCTCGATGAACGACATCTATGCCCCAGGACGCTCGACATAGAGAGCGTCGACTGTGCATTTAGATAGCAATGATATCATCAGAAGAAACAACGTTCTTTGCATAAGGTATCCATTCTGCGTATTTCTAGAAATCAGGTGATCCAATCGCAAGGTGGCCGATTATATTCCGGAAGCTTGGAGAGAAGCTAACGATGTGACGAATACGGTCAAAAGCTTTCGCAATGTCGGCTAAAGGTTCACCATGCTTGTCCTTTCAGATATGTGTTGCGTACACTAGAAGATTTACCATGGACCGATTAAGTCGGAGACCACGGTCGTGAATCTGAGGTCTTCTAGGTAGCGAATGGATCTGTGCGTTTATTTAGCTGCTCTGTCTGAGAGCTATCCTGATTTCGTGGAGGTTAATGTCAGCCTACGGTATCTTCGCCATCACTCGTAGAATAGTGCTGAATTAGCTTAGCTTTTTGGCCGTTCTTATAAAAATAACCAAATGGTTCTTATAACCAAATGGTTTAGCGATCGAATCTATAACTGTGAGAAAGTTTTCGACCTTCGTTGATTCGGCTGATTTTGTAGAGCTGCTTCAAAACTTCTGCCTCTGTCTTCAGCTTTGCGAACCAACTCACCTGGTAGTTTATTTTTTGCAAACACTTTAGAGATGTCCAAAGTGAATGTTGGATGTTGTTCCTCAAAGAGTTCTTGGTTTCTCTGTGGGCAGCTGTGGACGTCATCAGTTGTAAAGTTTGCAGTTCTATAGATCTATAGATAGACGTCTGGTTATATAACAAGGTCGAGAGAGTGGAGTGAAGGCTTTTACAGTTTTTTCTGGACAGCCAGGCTAAAAAACCAAGGTTTTTAAACCCCTGACCTAACCATTGGGTGGCTTCTGGAAGCTAATAGTAGCAAAACCCCTGTTTTTTAAATAAGTCGGTCAACTGGTATCATCTGGGGTTTCGGAAATATCCTCGTATTGGTTCACTATACGCTATTAATCATTCTTGCCCAGCTTTGCGTTGAACACCACTTGAACAATATTGTAACGGGTTGCATGCCTATGCACGGCTGCAACAATGTTTCCATACAAGGCTTCCTAAATATATTTTTATGGTAATTGAATTATTAAATTGATATTATCTGGTTTTATTCTCATTCCGATGGCATAAATAAATTTTGGTGTAATGGTTTATAATTCTGGTGGGCCAAAAACAATTTCGGTGGCTTTTCACTTAGGATTGTATACTGTTGCTGTCCTGCCGAACAGAACAATCGGAAGCCCACGTTTTCAAGCGTATTTAGATATTAGAAGCCAACGTGGTAGTCAGCAAGCCTTCCGTTACCCGGGTTTGCTTTGTGTTCATCGGTGCTTTCTATCACCAGACAGTCAGCCCGAAATCTTTCAATAAACAGATAGATATAGTGCTTGCCCGAATCGGATCTAGATGGCGACGAACGCTTTAATATGCCCTAAAATACAAAACCAAAAGTTTGTTAAATACTATTTTGTTGGAATTGATATGAATATGTGCAGACTAAGACCAACTTGGCCTTAAATGCTAATACACTCAGGCCCGTATTCTAGAATCTTACCCAACCACTGATCGTGCTTGAGTAGAGATTTCAAAATGTCAGTTCATACAAAAATGTCACTCAGATCAACTCAAATGAACTCAAGGACAGGTTTTGTTTTAGGATACGGGTCTTAGAGGTTGAGTCGAGTGAGAATGCCCCCATGGGTCAACGCATCAAGGGTGACAGCTGATGATGACCTCAAAACACAAGGATATTTATCCTTACTTCGAGACCAGGACAAGTGGTCTGTTGTCTGGTGCGTATTTATTTATTGCACTCTTAAGTACTTTAATATGAGTATTTTTAAAAACAATAAAAACTTATCAATTGTCTGTAATGGTGTTCTAACTCCTCTTCACTTCACTGAATGTGAATATTTTTAAAATTCTTTTTTTAGGGTTGGATATGAGGATATTACGTAGAGGCATTTTTTATTCCCATACAAAAAAAAATACGTCATAACTCCTCTCATTTTTTTTTTCGTGCTATGGGTCAAATTGATTTGTATGGCCTCAAAATCGATCGTTCCAATTTTCATGCTTATAACACCATTTGCAGCTTTTTACTAAATTTCGGGGTGTGCCGCTAGCACTAATGTAGCCGACCGCACACTCTGCGTAAATGATTAACCCTTAAATTGCATTGCATTGTGAAAAAAATCATAGGTTTTCGCCTGTATGCTCAAGTATTAAGGTTTAAAATCGGGTGGTAACTATTTTACCTCTGCCTTTTTAAGGGTTATTAAGTCACAAAATTTTGGTTAGTCCCACATTTAATTGGTTACGCAATATTCGACGGGAAAATAGGTTTGTTATTTTAGGTTGGTTTTTATGCAATCAACCAAACTGTTTATTCGTTGGAACACAGGTTACAATTTGGCATTTAATATTTTTCATTCACACCGCAATTGTTTTCCGAAAACATTCAATGCATTGAAAAAAAATCTTGGTGGATGTGATGTGAGATGATTTATGATTTTGACAACTTTAGCTTTGATTATTTTGTACTCATGAAAAAAATGGTATGATGTTTACTCCGATCAATTTCAAAAGAAGTCACATGGGAATGCTCAAATTTTTCCCTTCATTCTTTATTTATCTAGGTAAGGATTTTTAATAAAATATGGAAATTAATTATTTTCATCTAGAAGCGCAATGAGATCTAAATCTTGCTAAATGTCCTAACTGCGCTATCGCGATAGTAAATATTGTTCCGAGTGACGTCACGCAGTAGATAGCGGAAGGAAAATGAGCAGCATTCCTGGTAATCCTGGCAAAGCAAGCAGAACTACATTGGGGTAGTGCCGGGGAATAAAAAATAAATAGAAGTGAATTACCGATTTTTATTTAGAAATATAATCATTTCAGTGGTCGTCAGTCGATGCACCAGCCGACGTTTAAAATGGTATTATTGTCTATTGTATCTAGCACATACGACAGAATAGGGGTTAATAGAGTATTTTTAATGTATCCGTATTATACATCTTAATCTGATAGTAACACCAAGCACAAATGTTAATCACCCACCTGGAAAGGTATCCCCTCGATGAACCCATTTTTAGTGCAGATCAGGAATATAATGAAACAGTCATGTCTTTTTATTTAAAAGTCTATTAAATTTTTTTCATTTCTTTTGTCTTTGATGATTTTATAAGTATTTGTACAGGTATCTTATTATATTATATTTTCAGCCGCGGCTAGCCTGCTGTGAACCCTTGCGTTTTTATAAAGTTACGTTACAGTGTTCTTCTACTTCTAGGGTTTATAAGCTCGTAGGACAATGCTTATAAATCCAGCAGAAGACAGTTTAAGAAGTAGGAATGTTTAATGTTGAGTCTAGATGTGCCTGTTGGTCTGTTAATGTAGGAAAAGATACCTTAGTCACGACTATTATAAACAGTGGAATCAGAGTAGAATACTTAAATAAATATTTGTGTTTGGCAGAAAATTTACGAAAAATAGTATTTTTAGTAAAAATAGGCCAGGTCTGAAAATAAAAAGGAAACAGGTACGCTGTATACTATTACTCTACTAATATTTACGACAATACTAAGAACACTCGTACTTATAGTTTACGGAACGGTATTTCGATAACAAAACATAGTGATATTTCACTTGAAAATGTTGCCATATATGCTTACAAACCAGTGGTTACATTTTAATATAATACGAGTTCGGCTTACCACAGAGACATTATTTTATACAATTTAACTTTGGCAAAGTCTGAAAATAAACAGATTTGTTTTTTTTTTAAACTAATTATTTTCGGGAAACAAGCGAGCACTAATATCAATACCGTAACGAAAACCAATTTAGCCTATTTATTACGGCCATCCTTCCCCAGAAATCCTCCTCCTGCATCCAATACAACAGAAAGCAATTTGTTAAGTCATCAGCCCGCAGTCATCGTGGACACGTTCCGGCCGGTTACTCCACTCGCTGACGGATCGATCGCAGCATAATCAGACTTGATTGATTGCCACGAGATGACATACCAGTTATGTGGACTGGAAAAAAGGTATGAAAGCTTAGAAGCTACTTCTCTAGTGTATTGATTAATAGAGAAATAACTTGTTGTTATCCTCTTGCTATTCATTGGAGATGTGTTGGTTATGAAAAGGATTCTGTGTCATAATATCTATAGTCTTCTGATTACCAAGGTCATAACTGGGTGACTACCTGATCTCAAGCCCTTAAAATAGTTTTGAAAGATAACATAACATACGTACCATCACGACTATATCCCAAACGGGGTAGTGATTGTTGCCATCATAGTGAACGGAAGACTCAGTAGCCCACTTTTCACTGATGGTATTAGATCTTAAGGTGGTAGGTGGTGAGGGGAGCCTTCCGCTGTTATCCGTGTTGATTTGGTTTTTATCGGTGTTTTCCATCACTGGAGAGTTATTCGGAAATGTAGCAGCCGCGGCTTCACCCCTGTGAATTACTAGGTTTTGGCTGTTTTTTACTGTGAAAATATAGCCTTAAAATGTAACCTATATTACTCGCCAATGAGGTAGCATTACATTGGTGAAAGAACTTTTAAAATTGGTCTATTCGAATTTTTCCATTGCAAAGTCACAAAAAAAATAATCTTTCCTCTTTAAAATTTTAATGTAGATAAACACATATTTTTAAATATCCTAACCTTAAATAGCCGAAAAGAAGCAAGAAGACAGTGAATTACCGCATGTTCCGGTCGGGTTATTCAATTTGCTGATCGATCAGCGCATGATCAAGGGCGGCTGATTGATGGGCGGGCGGATGATGCGCGTTATGCGAGCCTGCCAATTTGGTTACGGTCTTATTTTTAGATCGACGTACAAATTGAGTTAGTTGTCTTTTTTGCAACCCCGCTCCTTCGAAATGAGGATATTGATACTGAACTAGAAACATCAACAAATAACAGCAGTTGTAGCACTTCAAAAAACTCAGCGATTTTATTTATTACTAGCTTTTTGCTAGCAGTTCTACCCGCGAGTACTATTTGTCCCGTTTAAATATGTAGTTACTGCCTAAAAATATAGCCTACGTTGCTCGCTGATATTATAGGTTTATATTGGTAAAAGATTTTTAAAATCCTGTACCCAAAGACTCTATTTTTTAGCGGAACATTATTTGATAGAATGTGGCTTCACAACAACAATACCCCATTTTTCAGCCATTCGCCCTATCTGGTGAGGCAAAGGGTTTTCCCCTCAGGCGTAAGATTATTACATACCTTTTACTATTGCGGACGTTGCCCTAGTGATTCAAGTATTATGTTTATTGAATAGTATAGTGCGACACGATTGTGAAGCTCACAGTCGACGGCACATCAAGCATGGTAGTTGGGAAGGACTTTTGGAGAAGTTAAACCCGAATATTAATCTCATAGGGAGAATGGCTCCGTATTTGCTCAGTAAATCGATATTTCAATGTCCTAGACCAAGCGCATGACAATGTAATACGTCGTTTATTACAAAGGCCAGTGGATTTTTAACGATCATACTACTATTATCGTACATAGTTGTATTATTAACTTATTTTCTTTTTGGTCGCAATGTTTTCAACACTTTATGTTGCCTACGAGTAACATTAATGCCATTCAATGTACCACTTACTTAATTTAAACAAATGAATGTCAGCTGTTTATAATCTCAAAATGATATAGCGGTATCAAATGAATCTTATAATACAGTGGCTGGGTTTTTACTCCTCCAACAGTAACTGCGATAAGTTTTCACCCATTACTGACTGGGATTATGCTATAAACTAAATAACCAAGAATTTCAATTTCAATAGAACACTTTACAATGCGTAACAATGTGTCTTTTGGAGATTTGTTTTATAAAGAAACTTGGCTTCCTCTCTCTTCTTCTTAGTCGTTCACTCTTGACAGAGTGGTCGTGGTCATACAATATTAGACTATTTTTGTGCCATCGCCGATTTCGCGATGCTTCGCCATGCAGCTCTATGTTTGGCGACCTGATAAGGTCTGTCCACCGTGTCGGGGAGCACCCGCGAGATCTTTTGCTTTCGACTTTCCCCTTGCACTACAAGTCGCCTCATGATACGGGTTACGTGCTCAAAGAAGTTGAGGATTCGTATTTACACAGTTGACGATAATCTCTCTTCGATCTTGAATTCTTTCAGGATAGAAACGTTAGTGCGATGCGCGGTCCATGGGATTCTGAGCAAGCGTCTCCAGCACCACATTTCCAGCGCGTCAATCTTGCAGCGGTCCTGCACCCTCAGCGTCCACGTCTCAGCTCCATCACAAATTAGACTTACGCGGCGCTCTGATAGATAGCCCGCTTAGAACAACACGCTATTTTTGACGCACGCACACAGAGACATGCCTTTACAAGCGAAGTCAGTGAGCTTCGGTGAGTCGGAAAGTCGCACTGTAGCGAGTGTTTTTGTTTTTGTCGAACTTGGTGCAATTTTACACAGTCATGATGAATTTTGTTTTTGGCCGGTTCTGTCAAGTAGGTATAACTTACTTACTTCATTTTGAAAATTCAGAGCGGATACAGTAGTAACCCTAGGCGGTTCACGCAAGTTTTTGTAATAGGTGCGAGCGGTCCTTCTGTAAACTCTTTATTTTGTGGCTCCATAAAGGATGATTGGAAAGACCAGACTTCTCATTAGTCGAACCTTTGTGTTCCTGGTTATTCTGCGGTCATTCCAAATCTTTGCAAGCCTCTCCACTGGCTTTTGCTTGTTCCAAAAAAATGCGTTTTGTAATTCATAACAATGATTATATTATTTTATAGGACCACGTTAATCTTACAGCTGATGATGATTCACTCAAAGTAAGCCTGTTTAAAAGCACTCAAAAACGTAAACCGTAAGTCCTGCAAATTTCACCAAAAAGGAGATTACTTTTGTAAACCTACATTTCCGGTGTTAATTCAACGCCGAGCTCGGCCGGCAGTATCGGTCGGTAATAACCGGAATGAACCAGATTAACAGCTGGCGAAATGTTTTACTACTACATCGGCGACTCCACCTGCTACATACTCGCTCCTTTATTGAAGTTGAAGTGCCAAGCCGATGACATTAACCTTTAGACTCCGTGGCTTATTTTGAATTTGTATTTGCTGGTGTTTGAGAGGCCTTCACCAAAATTACGCGCGGCCACGCGTATGTGCATCGTGATTCATTACAAATTTGTGGTATTCTTATTACGTTTGTTAGGTCTTATTAACTGATTGGATTGTAGAAGAAACTTTATACTTCGATTAAATAAAGATCATAGGTGTACTGACATTAATTTTCAATAGTAATTTTGCTTTATTCATAACAAAAATCTGTATATTATTCGGGAAAATTAAGAAATTTATAACTTTTTTTTACAGTTATTGCGGTGAATTATGCATATTTCGGTTCATTATGTGTTAAGAAAACTATATGTCTGACGTTTTGGTGTTTTCTTTCTGCAACTACATAAATAGTAAGCTTTCATCAGAGATATAGCTACTTGAAGTTGACACGATTAGGTTTTTTCATAAATCGAGGTGACAAGATTGATCATTTTTTAAAAGAAGTGCTGCAAGTGCCATGATCACGAAGTAAATGAAGATCGTCACTGATCGTCACTGAGTCGTATGTCGAGAACAGGTGCGAGTGAATAGTGAGTAAGCAAACAGTGTACCGGCGCCGAGCGTAATAAAACACTTTGAAGAGGGTAGACCGATACGTCTGCCAATAACAACTTACCCGCAAGATACTCTGTGATCATGGCACTTACAACAGTGCCGCAATATCGGAAACCCGAAAACAAAAAACATGGTAAAAATACCGTAAGAACTTTTTTTTTTTTTTCACCAACATAAAAAAGAAACATTACAATATAATTACATGTGATACAGCATTTGATAAACCACTAAGGTTTGTAATGATGCTGCCTTCTGCATCGACACACTATAAACAATTAACATTGGTCATAAATTACTCGTGTAACATCAATTAACCAAGCCTAAGTCTCACCTCTCCAACATTGCTGCAGGAAGTGAGCCCTAAGCTTGTTCTTAATGTTGATTGGCGTAACACTATCGCGGACTTCAAGCGGTAACTCGTTTATGAGTCGGGGAGCGAGGTAAGACGCCGTGCGCTCGCCGTAGGTATTGTTCGCGCGGGTCGTAGCGAGCCGGCCCGCCGCGACCGCGCGAGTGTATACAGGATGGTTAATTTAACTATTCTAATGTTAGAGATCATTAAAGTTTATAAATAAAATAAATAAATAAATATATATGCGCCAGACAACACACCTCTTGTCATGGTCTCGAAGTAGGGATATATATCCCTGTGTTACGAGGTACCAGACAAGGAATTAAGCCAGGGGCGTCTCCCAGCACACCCAGACCTAGGCCAATTTAGAAAAGATCATTTCCTGACTTGACCTGACCGGGGATCGAACCCGGGACACTACGGAATTAAAGGCGAGAAACCGTGCTACAACGCACTACGCCAATCGTGTCGTCAAACAACAATATTAATACAATAATATTATACTTTTTCTTCTGAACTCTCGGCGATGATCGCCAGTGTACGTTCAAACTTAAAATGGTTTTTGTAACACTGTAAGCAGCTTTAGAAACGAGTACTTTTTGTAAATTGTTTTTTCTCCTCGGGTTCGAATCCCGCTTGAGTCCCAAGATCAGGTCGATTTTTTCTAGTTTCTATCTTTGTGTAGAAAATAGTGCATTGTTTAGTGCTAAAATAAAGATGTACTTATCCTATAGCTAGTTCCATCTTAATCGAAAGTCAAATATTTGCCAAAATATTTATTTCAGGGGTTAAAGGCGCTTGCCTATAACATTATTGAAACAACGTTGGCGCACAACGTAAATTACACTAGATGAATTCGCCAGGTCTGCGGCCTCGGTAGCTCAGTCGGAAGAGCAGTCACCCGGACTGTGAAAGTGTCGCGGGTTCGAATCCCGAGGTCCCAGAATCAGGTCGATTTTTTCTAGTTTCTATCTTTGTGTAGAAAGTATACTTTATTGTACAACTGAAAATAAATAATAAATAAATAAATAATAAATCCCTGGACATTATTCCACACAGCGCCATCTAGCCCCAAAGTAAGCTAATTAAAGCTTGTGTTATGGGATACTAGACAACGGATAAACATACTTAAATACATTTTCTTTTGTAAATACATACTTATTATACATAGGAGACACCCAGCCCAGTACAAACAGACATGTTCATGCATACAAATGTTTGTACTGTGCGGGGATCGAACCCGCGACCTCTGGTGTAGTAGCCAACTTCTTAACCATTACACCAAGTCGGTCGTCAAAAAAAAGAAAATCATGAGAACAGAACTTTCTATCTAAAAACTTAGTTTAGTACAATTTAGGTGGCCTTATCACTAGGGAGTGATCTCTTACAGGCAACGCTCGTTTTAGGAATTTTCATAATAATAGAAGAGAAATAGGTAGATTTTTGTGAGTTAATAAGATAACATATTGTTTGAGTACTCCCATACACATGGACGAGAATTTGAATTGGATATACATTAATTAAAATAAGTAAAAACGCACAAATAAAAAATTAAAGCAAATAAATGTGTGACTGGAAGTGGGATTTCAAAAGTATGTTACTTGACTAATAGAGTGCACCATTCGCAATTTCCCGTCACCCAGTTCACTGAGTAATCATTGTCATTTATCTCCCCTCAGCATGAGCAGTTAATGAGGCGACTTTTTAATTACCGCTTGAAATTGAGCGGCGGATGAGGATTATGAGAATGTCGGTCGCAGCTTATGGCGGGTTTAGAGTCAAATGAAAAGATATGGCCGCTCTTTTCGATTACACGTTCTGCAGATTCGATTAATACTGCTTAATGGCACTTTTAAAGATTCAGTTAAAATGAGAGTCGCTGTAGCGTAGCACAAAGACTTGAAACTAGTGTGGGTATGGTTTCAATCCTGGCAAGAATACTTATTTTGTGACCAAATCAATAATAAGTAATGTAATTTTACTCTCGGGCAGCACGAAATCAACCTCGTTTTTAACTACTTAAAAACTAGTTATTGCCCGCGACTTGTGCTGACCCGTTTCTTCCCATTCCCGTCCAAATTTCGGTAATTCCTCTCTTAGTACTCCGCTGCACTACCCCAGGAACCTATTTACATGCTAAATTTTAGCCTGTTTGGGCTGTGCGTTGTATGCCAGAGATTCTATCACTCAATAATTAAATCAGTAACGGGAGAGTTCTTTTTAAATAGTTTTTTTTAGGTTGACCGAGGTAAAGCGACCAAAAACATTTTTTCTTCCATAATCTTGTGTTTATGTCCTACCTGTATTTGCCTGTCAATTAAACAAGTACGTTAATAGCACAACCATCCTCGCTATAAGTAAACTTTGTTTAATCTTAGAACGGAACCTCCACATCATTATTCATTGTCTTCCATAATCTCTTGATTTAATTTCAGTCATCGGACTGGCGTGGCTCAGTCCCCAAATGCTTATTAATTGTTCCATCTGGCCCCGAAACAGATAAATCAGGGTAGATAAAAAACGAAATTTCGCATGACGGCTTCGGATCGACCTGGATCAGCCGAGTAGTGCGACCACACTTCGTTCACGATAAACTTAACGTATTGTCTGTTGTTTATTGCTTATTTATTTCACCAGAAACGATGTAATGTAAAGTAAATATTTAATATGACATCAAATACTAAAATGGGACATTTCTAGCCCCTAAACTAGGCGAAGCCCGCCCTATGAGAGAAGCAAACGATTTTCAAAATTTAACTGTTTACATTGAATAATCAGCCTTTTGGTTGCAAACCACCTATATTTAATTAAATAAATTTAAGGAATAACAAAAAAGTTTTACCATGTTAGTAGCAAATTTCCGAACAAGATACCCTAAGAAGCTAGTGATCCGCCGTGAGATTCAAATTTCGCATCTTGTAAAACTGGATAACGACGAAATGTCACCTTTCTGATGAACGTGTTCATAAAATAAACAACGTTTAATGAGATTTTGATATTAAGTTTATATAAATTGTGTGTATATAAACAAAAGTGAGTTCAATCACCTGAGTGAGATCGGGTTTCGAATTTTACAGAATCGCACTACAGATCGTATCGCAAAACTCGAATTCACACGATTTAAACGGATCATTTTTGGTATTCTGGTTGAGCATTGTTTTTACGATACTGATGAGTTTATCAAGTTTTGTAGTAATGGACATTTGAAAAGAATTTGTAATAATTTGTATTAATCTGTAAATTTAATGTATTTTTTCTGTTTGTTTTGTTTGTTTTTAATGTTGGACATCGCTCAATTTGTGTATTTAATGTTTGACTTTATTTGTTTGAGGTTTTTGTTGTTTGTAATTGATTGATTTTGTGATTGTTCGTATATTGACATTGCGATTTATTATTATTGTATTTAGTTTTTTTTTTTCGTAATTTTGTTTTAGTTAGAATTGATAGTTATTATTCAGAATTATAAAAGCATGACGACACTATTTGCATATCGACAAATCCATAAAACATGTGCTGAACATTTTTAATTTCAAGATCTATAATTGTACCATGTTTTTAGCAAATAAATAAATATTCTATTCTCAGTGACATATCTATAGGAGGTTTTCCCGACTTCAATAAGAATTAAAGTGGAAACACCTCCTATAGTGAGTGAGGAATAAAAAGAGGATTTCAGTTGATGAAAAAGTTGATGATAACAATGACCTTGCTTGAGCAACACTTCTTTTCTTCTAAATGTATTAGAATGTGATTAAATGCTATTTCAATTAGACGAGTTCATAAGTCATTTGATTTCCTCACACATTTTAACACGTGACATGTTGAAGCGATATGAGCGTGTTCCTTTTGGCTACCGCCTTTGATCCGCAGAAATATATAAATATGTCATGAGTGTCGTTTTGAAATGTTATATGCCATTTTTGGTTCAATTTTAGGTCACTAGGGGCGCTGTACCGAAATCCCATACAAAAACGTCAACGCGGTTTTCGCCGAAGCTAGCGACTGTCATTGGTGTAAGTAAACTCATGGTGACATACAAGCGTTCGTTTTTTACATGTAATACACTTGGATGGTAGAGAAAACGCCAGCGTAGGGCGTCCTCCCACAAGGTAGACCGACCGGGTGAATGTAACAAATAAATATGCGCCAAACAACACACCTCTTGTAACGGTCTCGAAGCAGGGATTAATATCCCTGTGTTACGAGGTACCACACAAGGAAATAAGCCAGGGGCGTCTCCAGCACCCAGACCCGAGACAATTCATAAAAGCTCGTTTCCTGAATTGACCCGAACAGGAATCGAACCCGGGACACTACGGAAATCGAGGCGAGAAACCGTGCTGCAGCGCACTACGCCAATCGTGTCGTCAAATGTAGCAGGAGTCCGATGGATGCAGACCGCCTGCAACGTCTCTAAAGAAATATACGCGTAGCCGTCGGCTCAACTTGCTGGCGGTGCCTACAACCAGAACTCACGTGGGCTCAACGATCTGAACCTGCTTCTGGCAACGGTACCATGTGATGTATTTGCTGACGAGCCCCACGTCAGTGTCAATGTGTGCATCAAACTTTGTAAGGGCCGTTTTAATTATAATTAGTGTAAACTGTGTAAATTTCATAATTTAAATGTGTGCATGTTGCATGTTGTTTTTTACTTGAATAAATATTGGTTTGAGAGCCTTCCTCTCAAGCTGTCTCGTCCGGTGAAGCTGTGAACGCCATCACCATCAGCGGCTAAAACCATTAGTCATTTGGAAAAAAAAAGAAATATATGGGGATTTATATTCAGCAATGGACGTCTTAATTTATCTTCTCTAAGTGATTTAATTTCTTTAAAATGTTATAGGCTTACCAGCCATAAATTGCTATTTTACTCTAGAAAAATATCCCACAATTCCTCTCTCAAAGCGTTACCGTATCGGCATGTAGATGTGATAAATCATCTTCCGCCGACAACGAGCGGATAAAAAGCGGCGTCCCGCGGGACGGGACGGTATCGGGACGCGTGTGATTACCCCGGGCCCGGGGGTCCGATAGCGGATGCTCCGGGTTTGATTACCTAGCTACAACCTTGTAAACAAAAAGAAGTGGATTATTAGTTTAACATGTGAATACTCAGTAGAAGAATCCAAGTGACCGATGTGGCCCAGCGGTTAAGTTTATTGAAATGGCAGTGGGCAGGGCAGGGAAGTAACTATTAAGTTATCTGTCGTTGGGGCAGAAAAAAAAATTAAAAACGTGGGCAACCGCAGCATGGGATGCCACGATCAGGTCGGGCGGTGAACGTCGCAGGATACCGGTGGATGATGGACACTTTCATGTAGACGTCCTTTGCTGTACATTTACCTTCCGACATATTCATAATACCAGAAATAAAAACAAATTGAAAACTCCCAGTCTTAGGCTACACAAGGTGGGAAAATCATTTGAGGGTCAATATGTGAAATACTTTAACAAAATACCTCAAAGTCTTGTTGATCTACCTCTTCACAAGTTTAAGTCTGCAATTAAAGCAAAGTTAATGAAACAAGGTTATTATAATGTCGAGGATTACTTGAACGACATAAGTTTGTTGTCATAGTAGGATTAATCTGCTCCTCTGCTCAATGTTGTGTTCTTTTTTCTCTCATTGACTGTACTCTGAATTTATTTTTTGTAAAACAAACAAAGTTCAAAAGAGTAACTATCGAGTTTCTTGCCGGAGTCTTCTCGACAAGAAGCAATGTCCGAACCGGTGGTAGATTCACATTATGTATATTCACGATATGTACTAATATTGTACTATTTTATTTACGTTTGTTATTATTATTTCTATATACTTTTTTTTGACATGAATAGAAATAGAACCACGCAAGTCAGGGCGAGAAACACAATCGTGGCGTCAGCTTTCGCGCCTATAAAGTAAATTAAAAAAATCATTTATTCATACAAGCTTAAATGAATAAATGATTTTTCTACTAGGCGCGAAAGCTGACGCCACGATTGTGTTTCTCGCCCTGACTTGCGTGGTTCTATTTCTATTCGGGTCAATTCAGAAAAAAAACTCTTCTTAATTGGCTTGGGACTAGATTTGCTGGGAGATACCCCTGGCTTAAATTCTTATCTGATCCTTATAACACAAGGATATTCATCCATATTTCAAGACCATGACAATTGGTGTCTTGTCCAACTTCTACCGTTCAGCTTTCAGGTGGTCCCTTACTGCGTTTGCCTCAAAACTTAGCTTTAGTTTTAACATCTCCGATTTATCAATTGGGCATTTACTAAACCATCTGAGTGAATGTCTAAAGTTCTGAACTGTCATAATAAAGATTACCAAATGTGCCGCGTCAACCCTCTGCGGTCCAATCCAGTTTTACATGCCCCACTTTTTGCCCACTAGACGGTTCAGTGGTTGTGCTTTTTTGGATGACAAATCGCCAGTGGATTAGCTGCTGCGACGGGGGTGATAAGCAGGATAGAACAATGTATTTATTGAACCGATTTTTTAAATTATCGCGTTCTTTTGTTTTAAAATAAATAGTAATACATACGACTACGTTACATAACTGTATTGATTTAACTAGTTTCATCTGGCATTTCTGAAATGCAAAGAATTTTTTCTCCTTAGCTTTATGTCTTTTGTATTACACGTATGGCAAAAGACGCACCAGTACGCGCTACATGTGCTGCCAGAAACGAGCATATACGCACGTATAAAACGCTAGTCTGAAACAATCATCCATACACACACACACACACCAACGGACACTGACACAGATCCAACCAACATCCGTGACTCATCAAACTGTGATTTATTTTTAGGAAATATATAATTGATATTATGAATATTATTCCAAAACGGCTATACTCGGAAACTCATAATAAATAAGATGCATAATAGCAATTCCGTTTTGAACTATTCTACTCGTAATAATAAATTAACATACTGAGACTCTATAATGTATATTCAGACACAAATAAACACGTCTCTAACTTTTGAGACATGTTTCATAAGTTGCTTCACAATAAAATTGTTTGCCTATAAGCCAATTACCGTCGCCTCTATTCATCATTTACGAACAAAATGGGAAAAAAGCTTCTGAGTCTAAACGTTAATAAGATTCCTTGATCCGTAACAGCTAGATTACATTTTTAATCAAAGCAAAAAACCCTAGCAGCGATGCTCTGAAACTTTGCAGTCAAACTGTTTGTGCTTCATAGTTGTTTCTTATTAGAACAGTTGAGTTTTTATGAGACTATTCTTGCTCAATACAAAATCTCATCTAGCTGCCTTTATCTTTTGAGAAAAGAAGAAATAGATAGTGTTTCGTTAGGTACAGACGACAAGAGGTCAAAGTAAGTAATAATATACAGGCATTAATTTGCAACGGAACATCGAGTATTTTAAATAAAGAACTAATAATTTTGCCTGTATCGTGCCTTTCGAAAAACGTAACATTACAATGAAATGCTCGCAGAAGTGCCCACTATACCCACCTTTATAAAACGGATTTTAAAGTTAAGCTTACGGCGAAATCCTCGATGCAGGCCAGCATTACAGGAGCTGGAGCGCCGGGATTCGTCACACAATATTTAGGAGTAGATGTAGTAATGGAACAGTGGATAAAAGATCAGCCAATCCAGTGACTTATTTATTGTTTAAGGTAAAAGTATAGGTAAAAAACTGTAACAATTGGTGGATTTAAAATGAAACAGATTCTCGTGAAATATCAAAATAGCATACAACCAGATCATAGAAATATCTCCACCTTTCCAGCTAAATTTATTTTCAGCCGTTTGTTTGCAGAAAACCCAGTGGGCAGATCTAGAGTAATCGGGCTTACCCATTAATAATGTAGACTGGGATTATTGTCGATTTAAGATCAGTTTCCGTTCCTATAAGCCGTGGTCGGCCACGGCTTACACGGCTACGACAATCGAATGGTTACACACTGTCAGATGTCAAGTGAAATGTATTCATTCAGTACTGAGTGTCTGGCCGGATCTTCTCAGTTAGAAACATTAAAATAGTACTGAGTATCTTGCAGTGTCTTCTTAGTATAGCAACAACATTCGACGTGGTGGTAGTCTTGTTATGTTTGTATACAGTGTATTGATATTATTGAAGTATTTCTGTGTATATAAGTTTGTATTTTTCTAGTGACTTATCGATTAACGTATCATTTGATGATTCAAAAAACTTGCAACAAGTCTATAAATTTAGAATTTCAAACTTTTAGGCACTTGAGTAAATTAATAGACACGCAGTTATGCCCGAAATATTCATGCATGCAGCATGACAACAAAAGCCAATCACATGATGTAAAATGTGTACTTAATGTTGCAAAAAAACGTTTCATTTCTGGTGTGAAAAAAAACGTTTTTTTCTGGATCATGTTTTTTTCAAGAGTATGGAATCCAAAACTGTTAAGGCAGTTACCGTCAAAGATTAATACTTAAAAGTAAGTCCCTACTTAATATAATTTTAGGTTTATTCTTGAACCTATACTGTACTTTTCTGGTTGCATAGTCCCAAGATTTAAGTTTATGTGAAAATTCCGACGCTGACAAGAAACTAGTGTAGGAACTAAAAGTGAAGATGAGGAATAAATAAAAAAAAAGTAATTGAGTTGTACTTCGTTGTTGGAAGTTGTTTTAAGTATAATTATAAATAAATAAGTTGAGTTATTATACAAATTTGATTTATAAATAAACTAAATGTATGGAAGAAAAGATAAGATAAGATAAGATAAGATATTTATTTATTGTTAAACTGTGTACAATGGTTCTTATAAATATACATGTCATGATAGAATCAACAGCTTGCCCATTTCGGACGTACAATATCATACAAAAAGAAATTAAATAATTTGATACAATATTAATAAAATTGGTAATTTTAATTTAACAAATGACACATTAACAAATTAATAATTATAAAATTCATTTAGATTTTAAAAACATTTAGTCAATAGCCATTCTTTTAGCCTCCTCTTAAACAGTGCACCCTCTATCGATTTTATTGATTCAGGCAACTTATTGAAAACCTTGATACCCGTTACATAAGTGCTTTTGCTAAAAATATAACTCGAAGACTTTACCCCACACAAGTCATACTTATACTGTGAACGCAAATTATTTCTAGTTTCACTCTTTTTACAAAAATATTCACTGTGTTCTTTTATGAATACACATATTTCTAGTATAAATATACTCGTCAGGGTCAAAAATTTAAATTCCTTAAAAACATTTCTTAAAGACTCATATCGATTTATATTAAACATTATTCGCAAACACTTTTTCTGGAGAATAAACGTGGATTGAACATTTACTGAATTTCCCCAAAATATCACGCCATAAGTTAAAAGGGGATAGACGTAGCCGTAATATGCACTTTTCGCAACATCAATTGAGGTAACATTGGTCAGTATTGATATAGCGTAACAACTGCTCGATATCTTTTTGTTTATCTTTTCAATTTGTGATTTCCAATTTAAATGAGAATCAATAGTGACACCTAGAAAATTTAAATCTTTAACTACCTCTACTTTTGTATCATTAATAACAATATTTAACTGTAGCGGGACTTTTTTATAGAAAACTTTTTTTTTTAAAAGAAACTATTTAAACATCGAACTTACTAAGTTTTTTATCATGTTTCTTTCAAAAAACATTTTGTTTTTCCTTTTACATCACTATGTGTACCAGTAAAGATCCTTCCTACAGATTTTACATCATTTGATTGACTTTTGCTGTTACGTGACTGCTACTGGCCTGCCAGCAACTGGCTTGTGAATTTCGGGCTTAGCCTAGTAGTTAAAAATGTATGGTTCTGTCACTTTTTGCACAAATGTTGAACGTTAGGACAAAACAGTTCATAAGTTTAAACAGAGATAAAGCTTAAAGGAGATGACGTCATGTCAGCCACATAGTAATTATAATAAGTTTTGAAGGACCCACTCTGTGACTAAGCCTAGGGACCATCTTTGGGAACTGGTATTGATATTTAGTTCCAAGAACTTAATAATACTTAATACATATAAATGAGTTTGTTATAATGTTCACAGAAATCGTAATAAACCAATTTAAATGCACTGTATTAAGAAATTTTGGCTTTAGGCAAGAATACCTAAGACCTAAATGATTTTAATATTGTTTTTTACGCGGTATTCGATTAGTTTTCTCAAGATCGCGCGAAGTGGGCCAAGAAAATAAGAAAGGTGGACCCTGGGACCCCACACACCAGTGTGGGTTCACAACCGGGATAGACCGCACGGATGATGATGATGATTCGATTAGTTTTCTGATTCATAAGTTTGTGGTCTATTTAAATATTTAAATATTTTTGACTGCCTACATATTGACAGCTAGTGAATATGCGTGTATTTGTTCATAGTTGGAAAATGGGTAGAACCTTTCCTAGACAAGTTTTAACGAGGAACGAAGTTTAATTTTGATATGAGGAACAATTAATTGATATGACAATCTTAATGTAAATTTATTTATTTTTTGATATTTTATTGTTCGACAACATTTCATTCATATGATAATTTTATTAATTGTATAAATATGAAATGTTTCCTACAGTGTGAAGTTTTTGCATGCCGACACTTCGGCAAATCACGCATGTACCACATACCTATTATAAGACCATTGTATACCGTGTTTCTAAAGCAAATATATATTTATATTCTATTCTATTCCATTCCAAGTTTCCCTTAAATAATAAAATGTTCTCCTAAATACTCAAACTTAGATCAAAAGCTCCTCCACAAACTCTGACTAGTTTCCTAATATTTACAACAGATTATTCACAACAAAGTTCATTGGGCGACGGGTCCGTCTGTGCCGGGACTTAATGACGAGGTTGTAAGCCGATTTGGAACCACGTCGACGGGAAAATTTGTTAGGGCGGGCGAACACGGACGATTAGTCGCGGGGAAAACTTTAGTCATCGTTTTATAATAACACGAATATCACAATAGACTCGATCAACTATTAACTTAAACCATGCGTTGCCTGTCAGTCACTTAAAACTCAGTCAGTAACGGAAGACTTTTATATTATATTGATTGTTGGTTGCTTACAACGTTTATAATTATGTCCCACGGCAATGCACAGAACTTAGCTCTACGTATGTGGTACGAGCCATACTACAACTCGAGATTGAAAAAGAAGTTTATGTCAGGCTAGTGATGAACTGTAATGTAGGCCCCTGCATAGGCTTAACGACTGGCATCTAGCAATGACAGATTTGACCATCTGTTTTACCAGTAGCAAAGAAATGCCAAAAAAACGCATCCCTGTCGGTGGGGCTAGTCAGTAATTTATCACATCCCACTGTTCAACGGGCGTATATGGCTCAACTTTTTAATTCCCGACAAAATAGACACAATAGCAAATCTGTTGTTTATATCGCATCGCTAGGACGCGAAGGGAATCAGTAATCGTTGCTGATCTGTAGGCACTGAGCCACGGGCACTTCAGTAAGTGAACAACATTCACTTTTGACTAGCCAAGGATTGTCTGGGATTATTGAACGATAACATTGTAAAGCAAAATCTTTCTGCAGGTTTTTCCCAACGTGCTAGTGATACTTGTAATTTTTGTTATAACTGTTTTAAATTATTATTTTGCAGTCACAGTGGTAATATTTTATCTATGAATAGAATAATACCAAAAAAATAACTTGTTAAAGGTTGCCAGCATTCAAATCAGATTGAATTAGCTACCTTTATTTAATTAGTAACCTTTCGCAAACCGACGACTTTTCTATTGAACAACCAAAACACTAGAAGAGTTGTTAAATTCTTTTGGTGTACGAGTATCCTACATTAGAAGCGTATCGTTATTTAACAAATTTTCAGCCATTCTACATCTAAAATAGCTTTTGGTTAAGATAAAACTAGCTATTTCATTATAACGTTTTATTAAAAAAAATAAAAAAAAATACTACCATTTTAGACGGCAAATCGAAGTAAGAAAAGTCGCTAGCGTGTGTTTCACCTTCTATTTGTATAAAAGCAGAAATAATTCTGAACAGCGAACATTTACATTGAAATATGTAATTAATACTTTAAGATCCGGAGAACGGACGTTGGCTTTGTTGTGTCGCTTTGAATTCCGGAGGGAAAGAGTTTGTTTGGGTAACAATTTATGTTACTGATCGCATCACAAATTTTTGTAATAATTTATATATACTTTTTATGAATCTGTGCCAAATGTACAGTTCTTGAATTTTTTAAATGTGTGTCCATTATCACAAGTTAGTTAATAAAGAAGTTATAAATAAGCAAAATACTTCTCTGCATCACGGATTATGTTAAATGTACTTACATTTGGTTGCTTATATTGTAAATATCCCAGATTTTAAAATGAGCTAGTTAATATCAAGCACCGTAATATTTTCAAGAACTTCATTTTCATACCGCATAAAATCCCACCCAGAATCCCTTTTTACGTTTTCTTTTATTAAAATAAATGCTAAAGTGTAGCACGGACAGTTATTTATTTCGCTCGAGCGCACTATTGTAAATCACAATAAAGTCAGCGTGACTGTATTCTGGTCACCGGCATTCCGAGAAAACAAACTTACACTCTGTTTACTAAAGTGTTTCAAAGGAACTATCTCATTTCCGGGAATTTTCTCGTCCTTTCGTTTTCTTTCTGGAAATTAAAACCCATTCGCCTTTTACTTTGTTTTCAGAAAAACGCGGTTTGCAATTTAACCTGCAATTCAGTCCTATAATTGTTCTATCTATAGTTGTTTATTATCATCAGGTAAGCAAACTGAAAAGTTTTGAATGTTTAGTTTTTGTGCATGAAAGTTCACCTAGAAAATTCAACGAGATACATTTTTCTAGTTTTAATTTCATATTATGACTATTGAAAATCGATTTGTCACAATGTATACTACATTCTTTATCTGTTACATTGACAGTGAAACATAAAACAAATAAAACATCGCCAAACTGATAAATGCCATGCAATTAGAAATCAAGTCGCACTGTTCGAATAATAAATGAAAACTGAGCGTTATTGCTGCGTCATCCGCACCTATCCTCCGGGCTCCGGGATTCTACCACGTCACATGACGGAATGTTCTGGATTAGCCGGCGCTCTGTCGCGGGATTTTTGCCGCCATACCTCACACCTGCCACCGGCAAACGTGACGAGAGGGTTAATTTATAGCCCGTTGGATTTAGACATTAAATTAACAAAGCGTGGTATAGTTCTGCATTTTTGGTATGTTGTATGGGTCTGTTAGAGTAGTGTGAATTCCAATTTGCAACTTCGAATAACTTGTGAAAATTGAAAAAATCGAGAAAAACTTCTTAATTTTGGGACCTTTTTTCATTATTTGTTTTCCAGGGCCAAAAATTTTGCGAATGATGTTTTGTACACTTATAGACTATAATAGATGACCTACATTGTGAGCCTAATCGCAGCTTTATTGACCCCATAGGAGCCCAAGCTATGGAACTTCAAAGGTAACTATTATTTTTTTTCGAGAATTGAAATTTTCAGGTTCTACGTATTTCAAGAAATTAGCAAAACCACTTGCCCTATGAAGAAAGGTCACTGATAATATTTTGTTGTACATTGATTTAGCTTTTACTTAAGCTTAAAACGAAGTCTTTGAGATTAATAGTTTACTTACAATCTCAAATAAACAAAATGAAGGTATAATGGGGTTATAGAGGCAAATAAATAATAAATAATAAATAAATAAATATCCCCTGGACATTATTCCACACAGCGCCATCTAGCCCCAAAGTAAGCTAATTAAAGCTTGTGTTATGGGATACTAGACAACGGATAAACATACTTAAATACATTTTCTTTTGTAAATACATACTTATTATACATAGGAGACACCCAGACCAGTACAAACAGACATGTACATGCACACAAATGTTTGTACTGTGCGGGGATCGAACCCGCGACCTCTGGTGTAGTAGCCAACTTCTTAACCATTACACCAAGTCGGTCGTCAAAAGACTTAATGTATACAGGGTTATTAGAAATTAGACCGAAATCTAATAAGGAGTGATGGGGAAGGTCATTCAAAACAATATTGGCCCAAATAGTGTACTGCAAAAGTGAACCATTTTCATGAAATTTTAACTAAAAAATATTTTAGAATACATTCATTCAAAAATTAATTTAAAAACATCTAGTTTTTTGACATATTTAAAAAGTTACGATATTGGTCTTTAATGCACAGTAAAAAAAACGTGTTATTTTTTATCTATACGGAAATAAAACCAAAAGTTTAAGAAAACAAATTTAGATTTTGTGAAAACAAAAAATCCAATTAAAATATTAAAAAAGTCTTGCAATTAGCAATCGTCAGTGCTATATTTGAGTAAGATCTACAACTGTTGCTGCTATCCAAAAAAGGAAAAATAATCGTTCTAAGTTGCTCCATTGCAGAAAAAAAGCCATAAAAGCATAAGCAGGTAGCAGTTTCTGAAAAACTGCCAAATTTTAGAAATTTTTGCTCTCCAGGACTAAAATTATTGCATTTTCCGCAAACAATGTTCTTTACACCTATTAACTGTATTAAATTACCTACAATTAGAGCCCAATCGCAGCTCTTTTGACACCATAGGAGCTAAGCTCTTCGAAGATGACCTAATTTTCCCAAACATTGATATTTTCAGGTTTTACGAACTTATTTCGCGAAATATTGGAAAAACCAGGTAACCTGCGAAGAAAAGTCACTGATAATACTTTATAGTAGGTTTAATTAGCTTTTATTAGACACTAAGACATAGTCTGTGAGACTAGAGGTTCACTCACAATCTCAAAAAAAGGAAAAGATGGACAAATAAATGGGTTATAGATAGTAAAGACTAAATTGTATATTGGGTTATTGGAAATTAAACCGGAATGTTATAAATAGTGGTGGTAGAGGTCATTTGCAATAATGTCGCTCGAAGTTTGATTTGGAATCTAAGTTCTAGGCTGAACCGCTGATCTTTGGGGTATATCAGTCAAAATTGTTAGCCACATAATTGACGTGATTGCCCCTTATTTAGCCGTAATATTCAATGATTGTGTTGATGAAGGTGTTTTTCCAAACTTAATGAAACACAGTAGGGTTGTACCACTTTTTAAATCAGGCAACAAACAAGACCCAGGTAACTTTAGGCCTGTTTCAATCCTACCAGCTCTCAGTAAGATCTTTGAAAAAATCATTCAAGAACAACTATTAAGCCATTTTTATGAGAACAATCTCTTACACAGTGAACAATATGGATTCACGAGAGGCCGTTCTACTACTGATGCTGGCATCGCACTTCTAAAACACATCTTTAGGGCGTGGGAGATTTCACAGAACGCTCTTGGCGTCTTCTGTGACTTGTCCAAGGCCTTTGATTGCGTTGATCACGATACACTGATACGCAAGCTTGATTTTTACGGGGTTAGGGATAATGCTTTAGATTTGGTAATTTCGTACCATAGTTTAAGAACTCAAAAAGTTGATGTTAACAGTGTACTCTCTACAGGATCACAAGTTAAAATGGGGGTCCCTCAAGAATCCATTCTAGGTCCATTACTATTTCTGATATATATAAATGATTTACCTTTTTACTTAAAAGATATTTGTGATGTTGTATTGTTTGCAGACGATAGTTTTTAAAACTGACAGAAATAAAAACCTTTTTGATGATGTTAATGACGCACTTTCAAAGGTTTTACAATGGTTCACAGTAAATAATCTACAGCTTAATGCAAAAAAGACTAAATGTATTAATTTTAAGTTGCCTAATGTTAAAGATAACCCCATTAGTCTAAAAATTGATGGTAATACTATGAAGCTTGTAGATACAACAGTTTTTCTTGGAATCACACTAGATTCAAAACTGCAATGGAACCCTCATATAACAGCTCTCTCAGGCAGACTTAGTTCGGCTGCATTTGCAGTGAGAAAAATTAGGTTATTAACAGATGTTGATACTGCTCGTTCAGTTTATTTTAGTTATTTCTATAGTGTAATGTCTTACGGCATTGTACTTTGGGGTCAAGCGGCGGATATACAAACCATCTTTATCCTCCAGAAGCGAGCTATCAGATCCATCTATAAGCTTCGTGCACGGGCTTCACTTAGGGAGATTTTTAAGGAAATTGGTATCCTCACTGTAGCGTCACAATACATTTACAATTGCATTGTTTTGGTGAGAAAAAATATTGGTCTCTATGCTAAACACAGTGACATACATTGCAGAAATACTAGGAATAAGGATAAAATTGCACTTCCACTCTTTAGGTTACAAAAAGTTTTAGGATCCTTTATGGGGCAAGGTATACATTATTACAACAAAATTCCAAAAACAATTTGTGAGTTACCTTTACATAGATTCAAAATTCACATCAAAACGGCTTTATTAAAAAAGGGCTATTATACTACAAAAGACTACCTTATAGATAAAAATGCCTGGGTATAAGCGCTCTGCTCGATGCGGGATTAAATAGCTCTATTGTAACAGATGTTTTATTGTAAGAGTTAATAGGTACCTAGTATGTATGTACTGACTAACAATTTTTGTTTTTGAATTGTTTAAATGAATTCTTTTTATTATATTCTTTTATGGTTGGTTTTTTCTCTTTGTTTTATATTCTTTTAGGTTTATTTGTATCAAAATGACACACTGCTTGTACTTTACTAACGCCTGTTGTAAACCCAAAACAAGTTTAAAAGAGTAACTGCTGAGTTTCTCGCCGGGTCTTCTCAGTAAGAAACAACTCCGACGCGGTGGTAGAGTCGCATTATGTCTGTATACTGTTTATTTACATATCCATATTATTATGGTATTTATGTCTATTATTTAGTATATTTTGCTGTAAATTTGACGATTTGAAAGTACTGATACAGTCTATTTGAATAAAGTTATTTGAGTTTGAGTTTGAAAACATAATCTCGATGATGACTAACCGAAAATACGGCGATTGACTAACTGTTAAGATAGTGATAGTGAACTATAAGTCTCACAGACTTTGTTTTGGGCTCTAATAAAAGCAAAATATTTTCAGTGACCTTTCTTCATAGGGCAGTTTGGCAAATATTTTGCGAAATACGTAAGTAAATCCTAAAAATTGCGATTTTCGAGATAAATTGGTCACCTTCGAAATTCTGTAGCTTGGCTCCTATGAAGTCAATAGAGCTGCAATTAAGCTCAAATTGTAGATAAATTAATACAATCAATTAGTGTAGATAACATTATTCGCAAAAAATGCATAGTTTAGGCCCTGGAGAGCAAATAATGAAGAAAGTTCCAAAATTACGAAGTTTTTCTCGATTTTCTCAATTTCCACAAGTTTTTCGAAGTTTCAAATTAGAATTCGTACCACCCTAACAGATCCATACAACATACCAAAAATGCAGAACTACATGCTTTGTTAATTTGGCTTTTTTTTTGTTTATTTCTGCCGGCCTATTTGACGTTTTGCGTATTTTGACGCATTAGGCAATTCACGGGATAAGCTAAGTTTTTTTACAACGTAGTGATAAAGAAACATGCGGACCGCCTGATGCACTACGATTATAGCACGCAATACGAACTAGACCCAGTATTTATAGGGTTTAATTTCATTATAAAATTATATCTTCAGAACTTTGTCATCGTTAATACAGGGTTACTTTATGAACACCATCCAAATTGAAATATTTATTTATTTATTTATTGCTATTCCACAATGTAACAAATAGGCGTTAAAGTATGGTATTAAGATCATCATGGACCCCGTCGGGCACAGCAAATTAGAAGAGAGGAGGACATGCGCAATGTTTCAATATATATATATATATATATTTTAATTAATATTAGGATACTTATATGGAGAAATGGCAAAATACGTATTGTGATAACCTTCAGTACTAAAATGTAGAGTTATTATAACTACCAGAAGCTAAAAAAAACATTAGTTTCGTTGACACTACGCGACGTGAGTAGCGGTGGGCTCGCAGCCTCTCAACTGCCACTCAACTCCCCGCCCGCGCTTCATTCAGAAGTTGAAATTTAATTTTGACTAAGTAACCACGCCGCACGAATAATCCGATCGAAATTAATATTGTAATGTGAAAGTTAGAACGACCTACCACTGTGTTCGATTAATGCCTAATGTCTGGGAGAATTTTGCATGGTGTTCAAAATATAAACCTGTATATCGCACTCGTACATCTTATCCAGAGATTCCACAATAGGCAGGTTATTTGGCACTGTGTCAACTTCATTTTTCAAGCATGGCATTTCGGGTTGGGCCCTTAGTTATTTTTTTAACTGTGCGATTTTTTTAAAACACATATCCATCACAATTAGTCTGTTAAAATGCCAAGCAATTAGCAATCCAGACGCACTGCAATAGCCAGTTAAAAATAATCAAAACCTAAGTGTTATCGCTGCGTCTTCCACGACGCCACCTATCCTCCGTTATTCTCTTGCACTTCATGACAGGCAAGTTCCTGGATTAGCCGGCACTCTGTCACGGGATTTTTGCCGCCATACCTCACAACTGCCAGCGGCGAACGTGACGAGATAGTTAACTTTAAGTTTAGGAACAGCGCTAAAAAATAAATAACACTGGCCTCACTGACCTTCTGGAGCAATGGAAGCGATCCTGCCTTTTCCGCCGAAGGTCGGGGGCGAGATCCTTTATTCCCCATACAGAACGAAACTCATGAAGAATATTTGTGTCTGTTCTGTGTCTGGGTATTATCATCTATAAAAAAAATATTATATTTTGACACTTAAAATACTCACACAGGTTACAAACATACAAAAAATATTACAAAAAGTGTCAAATCGACCACCCCTCAGCATGTGCCGCTGTGACGTAGCACCACGACGCTGGTGTTTAGTGGTTACCTAAGAAAGGAGGGAGAAATTGTATGAAATATATTTATTGTAAAAAAATACGATGAAGGTTGTATAAATCAAAACAAATGAAGCAGTGACATTTAGATATTTATGTATTCACAATTTTTTAAAGTTTTGTTCTAGGTGAGGATTAAACAGTACGTGACCCACCCTATAATAGCGAAATCACTTTCAACCAAATCAACGAGCCAGTCAAAGTGTTATTTATGGCAGTGTTTTTTGTTTGATGTTTTAAAAACAATGCCCGATTAGGATAGAATAGCACATAATAGCGTAATTACCTAAGTAGTCACTGTATTTTATATTCATCTATCAAGTTAATTAGTCTATCAGAATAAAAATGAATAAATATTTTCTGATCGTTCTTAGTTCGAGCATGTTTATCTTCAAAGTAATGAATACCAGGCCAAAATTGATATTCAAGGGCGACTACAGACGAGCGATTAGTTGCAAAATATTGAAATTAAAAACTTACTAGTAGAAAGTTCAGCCTGAATTCACTCGATGCCTAGGATCAAAATTATAATATTACGAATTATTTTGTAAATGGAAATTTTTATTCGACCATCAAACAACGCATATCTATTATTTTCATCATTAAAACTACTGACTGCTATGATAAAAAATAGTAAATGCCCATCTATTATATACAATTACATTTCTGTCCATCGCAGGTCGGCTCTTTGCGTATTCTTTGCCTTGGCTCACGGAACTTTCTGAATTAAAATAATGTAAACAAACAACACTGAAAAGAAGTAACTTTGAGTTTTTCCGCTGGAATCTTCTCATGATTTTTCACACCGGTGATAGAGGTACTACGAGTATATTGTTAAAATATTATTTCCTTATGTTCATTTTCATTATTACACACATTTTTTGAGGTTTTTTTGAGCTGCGGTAAAAGCATGTAAAGGTACGAGCCATTTATTAAAGCAAAGTCAGTCTCTGACACCCACAGCACAAGTGTTACACTTTGGGGTCTAGGGTCACTTTGGTTCAGTATGAAAGCAAATTCTGCACATCAGCAGGATTTCGATAATCCTAGAAATATTCGACTATGGCTATCGAACTAAAGACGGCTAGATTTAGGGCTAGCCTATACCAACGAGTAATATTTTAAAAAGCCATTACAGCCTTATTAGCCTCCGTGGCCGAGTAGTAGCAGAGCTCGGTAAGAAATCTGGTAATCCTGGGTTCAAATCTCAGGTCTAACAAAGCGAGTTTTCGGATTTTACGGAACATAGCAGTGTTGAAAACCTCACTAACCCGCATGCGTGGTGATTGGTGGTGACTAATAATTGTAGCGATATCTTGATTTCAATGATGGCCGCCTTGCCCAGTAGTGGGACAGTAAATAGACTATTTTTTTTACAGTTTAAGTCGCATAGTATGCTGAGGACCTATTCCTCCATTACGCTGGGCTGATTGGCCAATCAACTGTTAAAAGCCAATAAGGGCCCAATACACGAGATGTTTTATTTCGCTTTTGTAGATCTTATCATCAGTGCTTTTCGTTCGGTCGTTGTAGTTCAATATTATTTATACAGGTTGAAGCAAAACGTTTCAAGATTATTATTTCGTTTTATCGATAAAATATAACAAATATTTTATGAATAATTCAATTCAATTTCAATTGATCGTGAAAACAAGTTTACAAAAATAGATTTTGTTGTTTCTATAGGTGAACACAGGGGAAAACTGAACTGACTTTTTTAAGCGATGAGCACGCAAGAAGTTAGAGTTATTACTATGATGATAAAAATAAATCATTTACGCGTACTATTATTACTTATTGGACGGCACGATTGGCGTAGTGTGCTGTAGCACGGTTTCTCGCCTCGATTTCCCTAGTGTCCCGGGTTCGATTCCCGGTCGGGTCAATTCAGGAAACGATCTTTTCTGAATTGACTCGGGTCTGGGTGTGCTGGGAGACGCCCCTGGCTTATTTTCTTGTGTGGTACCTCGTAACACAGGGATATATCCCTACTTCGAGACCAACAAGAGGTGTGTTGTCTGACGCATATTTATATTTATTTATTTATATACTTGGTTACACTTCGAACGGTCTGTACGTCTACCATGAGTTGCTACATTAAATGAACGTTACAAGGTTTATTAATTCACCTTCGTTAAAGCGTCACGGCTTTTACATAGGTTAAACACAAAAAATGGCAAAAATAGTGTATTGTCAGCAATTAGTAAGACATAAAATAATACGACAGCAGGAAAAGCATCATCATCAGCTTTAGTAAAAGAAATATTTTTTCGTGTAATGGTTAGTTTTGTCCATTTTAGACATCAGCTCCCCAGGGCAGATCCGAAAACTACCAAGAGCCTTTTCCTAGTTTTCGCTCCAATCGGTCAAAGGGCGTTCATAATTTCGTCAACTAATACGCGGTCCCGCAAAAACAAACACAAGGTCTAGTTGAGTTCGTAGGATCACGAAATATTGTAAATTATAATTTTTTGGTTTCATGTTTCATGGTACAAAATACGTAAAAACTCAATAAAATCACACTCGATTTTATGGGCCTTATTACAAAATATTAATTTTAATTTTCCGAATCTTCGTAGAGTTTGCAAGAGTAGACCCCTCAGTCATAGTACCGATATCTTCTACAATATCCACACACCCGATAACCTTTCCATTTGCTCATGTTTCCTTAAAAATGTCATAAATAAATTCCCATTTGCCAGTTGATTACCACCACATGGCAGATTACACGCCTGAATCGGCTCGGTTCGCCGAATTCGCGCTAGTTGGAACGAAAACAAAGCCATCCAGTTCGTCTGTTCTGGTATTTGGGACGATAGGGTTGCCAGTGACTGATTGGCATAGTGTTCTGATTATTCAAATCAGCTTTGCTTGGGTTTCTTGCTCGTAGCTTAGGCGTATTTGGATGGACGAGTACGAGTATATTAGTCTATATGCATTATTTTGGTTGCAGGTAAATACCAAGTTCCAAGCATATCTGGCCTCATCCAAGCATGTTCAACTTCGTATATGTTGCGGTGGTTGGCCGCATTATTTCCGTAACTAGATTAAAGATGCTGGGGAATGAAGATAGGAAGGCTGGTAATGCAGCACTAAAATTTATTCCTGTACCTCCATAACGTATAAGTTGGAAAGCTTGATTTCAGGATTTTTTTTAGACCCTTTAGTTGACATCCAAAAGCTTTTCTCAAGATTTAATCTCTTGTACCCCTACTGAAGCTCTCGCCTCAATAACGTAATCAATTGAGTGCGAACGAGCGCGACATACCCCAGCGCGTGTCCGCTGCACCATGCATTGTTATGCAAAAGGTGCCGATTGGGCTTCTGATGGCTTGAAATGAGTGCCTGTTATTCAATATAAGAGTTCTACCATACGAGACGGCAAATGCCGTCGACCTCTGCCTTCGACATCTGCCGTCGACAGCTGCCGACGGAAGAGGTCTGGAGGGTTTGGAATCTCGTCAAATACCCTATTGTATTGGCAACTTCTCATATAGATTGGGTCCAAATACTTTTTCGTAGGTAGTAAGTTATAAAGAATGCCATCTGTCTCCAAATTCAATATTCAATATCAAAAACTACTTCAATCCTTCTTTTAAAAAGTTCGTCTTTTCCAAACTCCGTCGTCCATGAAAGCGGCCCCGGTTCCGTCACAATGATCAGTGATGAGCTCGGCGCGTCTCGAGCGTAGCTTATTATGTGAATATGGCTTCATCCGGGAGCCACATTTGATGTTCCAATCAATTGGAAGCTTAGGCAATCTGCAAGCGAGCGCAGGGGATACCTTTTTTTAATAAAACTAGAATTCTTTTGTTTTACTTAGGTATTTAATTTATTTATTTATTTATGAAAAGAAAATCGCACAACATAACAGTAAATAAACACCAAAGTATTAGACAATTTAGTTTAGGTACATACACATATTTATAATTTATTATTGCTGGGCACAAAAAATCTACATAAACGTGTTACAAACTGGGGACAGTCAGATTCACCAGGTAGGCATCGAAGGATAAAAACAATTAAATCAAAAGTTACGTCGTACTTGCAAAGAGTTAAAACCCAGTGTAACTAACAAGAAACTAGTCGGATATAGAAATGGGTAATAAGCATAGATTTTTTTGGACACAACTACAAGACAAAAATCTTAAGAATGCCCTTTGAACCTTTTCAATGATCAAAGTGTATGAAGATTCATGAGGGTTCCAGACTGTTGAACTTGCCTCCAATCAACTCCTAACCAATGCCATGTAAAGTAGTATAATGGCGCCAACATTCTGAAATTCCCTACAGTTACGATTAACAAAACCCAACCACTTGAAGCTATCGGCAGCTATCCTCTTCACGTGTGCATGTAAAGTCAGCTTGGGGTCGAACAGAACTCCGAGGTCCTTTACCTCATGCACTCTGGTATTAACCTCGGGACTTAACTTATATTCGAAGTACATTGGCTCTTTAGACCCGAAAAAAGTCATCACACAGCACCTAACATAATTAAAAACTAATTTATTCGTCAAGGACCATTTATATACGGACTCAATATCCTCCTGCAACTCCTCATGAGCAGACTGCTTTCCTATATCCAGTATTACCTTTAAATCGTCGGCATAAAGAAGGCAGGAGGAATGGGAAAGAACCAACTCGAGGTCATTGATCATGAGCACAAACAAAAGTGGGTCCAGGATAGAGCCCTGGCTTACAACTGAACGAGTGTGGTACTGATCAGATTCGTAGCCTCTATGCCTAACAAATTGCTTTCGGTCTCGAAGGTAATCAGAAAAAAAGTTCTGTAGTTTAGGAGTGAATCCAAAATCCATCATTATCAAAGCGATCGAATGCCTTTTTGAAATCGAAGTAAATAACATCAACCTGTCTGCCACTGTCCATATGACATGAGATGGTATCTACACGCGACAAGAGGTTGGTGTCAACAGTTACTCCTGAAACCATGCTGGGAATCTGTTAAAAATGGTTTAACCTGTGCTGAAATTTTTTGTGAAGTACAGATTTCATAAGCTTAGGAAGCGACGAAAATATTGCAATGGGCCGAATATTTTCCACATTAAGAGCGTCACTACTTTTAGGAATCGGCGTCACACGAGACAATTTACAGGTTTGAGGGTATTCCCTAGACGAGATTGATAAATTTAAAAGATGAGATATATGCTCCAAAATATGACTTTTGCAAGCCTTTAGAATAAAAGCTGGTACACCATCAGGGCCAATCCCCGACGGTTTTAAGCAGCGCAGACTACTTGAGATGTCGTTATTTGTTATTTCGCTTATATTTGGTTGTATTACTACCGTCTGTCAATGGTTGTCCTGTGATAAGAATGAACCGGTGGCTTAGCGGAAAGACTCGCTCACAACTGACCTAACAAGCCAGTGAACTTGTTTTAAATGTACCTAATAAGATTTTTTTTTTGACATCGTAAAATGGACTTCGACCATCACCCACTGTCGAAGTTATTATTCTAGTAAAGAAGGTCAATCTCACCCTCAGACTTAAAAAGTCATTCTTTGTCCGCACCCCTGTCACCGAAGATGATATCGGCGCTGTTTATAGTAGTCTCAATAAATAAGTGGCGTTATAGGAGACCTTTATGGCAATGCGTAAAATTCAATACACTGGAGCGGCAGAGTTAACGACTGTAAATTATGGATGTGAGGACAAAATGTTTTATTTAAGTAGAGGTACGTGTGGGAACGTAAAACGTACGGCAGAAGGACATTTGGAAAGGAAAACATTTTTGCAAAAGCTCATTTATTTAGTGAGACATTTTATATGTACCTATCTCGTAACTTCTGGTTCAGCGAGCTCTCCTACAATCTTTCCACTTCAGTCTACTTAAATGGAATTTATACATTATTTCCAGATGGATCGACTAGATTGCTCGCCTGTGATTTTCGTTTTTGTTTTGTATTGGTTTTTTTTTATTGCTTTTACATCGAATTTAACATAATTATTACGCCCTTCGTGGCGTGGTTCCAGAGCTCGGCCCAAAAACCCGAAGGTCTCGGTTTCAATTCCCAGGTCGAGTAAAGTGTGTTTTTCAGAACATAGCCCGGGTTTTTTCAGAACATAGCCCGGGTTTGTGATCAGCAACCCGCATTTGGCAAGCGTGGTGATTAAGCCAATACCCATTCATTGTAGCGATGACTTGATTTCAATGATGGAGGCCTTTGCCCAGCAGTGGGACAGTATATAGGCTAATTACTTTACTTTACTTTTACTTTACTTTAGATTATCATTAATATATTTAGTAAATACCTAGATTACATTTATTTTTTGATGTACTAATGCCCTACTGCTGCTCAATGGTCTATTCACGACTTTACCACCTGCAGACAAAGTATCCAATGATGGTCACAGTGAAGATAACGGTGTGGTGCGATGATGTATCGAATTCTTTCATCGAAGGACATAGACAACGGCAACAATAATTTTATATCAAGAAATTTTAAGAAGTTTTCCTACAAACGTGGGAACTTGTAACACCATGTTATTGTAACTGTTATGTCAAAGTGCTGCGATACTGTTTCATGATGAACCTCATTATGATTCCTATTGTTTTTATAGACTACCTTTGCACCAGTTTCACCTGAACTATATAGATTGTGGGTTGCCTGGTAGAGATCACTATTAGCGCTAAGGCCGTTTTAATGTGATACTTAGCATTGAGTTTCTATTGTAAATATTATTATCTATTTATCTATTTCTCTCATACTAAAAAAATGCCTATGTTTCTTACGCGCTGATATTAATGTACTAGAGAAATATTGTTTCAAAATATTGGTACAGTAGGTAGGTACCTAGTCCTTGTGTTTATTCGTTAAAGACATACAAATGTTTCTTCTTTGAAATATTAGTATAGAAATTAAACATAATATTCCGTTTAATATTTTTACAAGAAGCCGAAAAAAAATGCCGTCTGTGTTGTTTTTGCGAAAATGCAAGTCAAATCGCCACGCTTTGAAATTCTTCAGCCATGTCTTACTGTTTCCGTGAGGAGGACCCAGAAATATCAATCGGGAAATGAGATGCTTTTGTATTAGATAACGAAATTGAGGTATGCTAAACTGTGTAAATGTGCTTTAACCTCGTCGCATGGCGTTCTCCGAGAAGAACCCACGGTCATATGTCCTACTTACTATGAGTGTCTTCCCACCGAGCTAAGAAATGAACCGTGTGGCGAAGCATTTGGGCGTCGACTGAGACACCTTTTACCTTTCGGTCTTTCTCACTCCTTAGAAGAGTTTATTGAAAAACAATTTCAACTGTGAAATTATTTTTTACCTATTTTTAATGTGACATTTTATTTCTCTATATATCTTTAAACATAATTTTTATTTTATTAATTTGACATTGTTTTATTTTTATTTTTAACAATATTATTTTATTCCAATAGTTAATAAATAATAAATATAAATATAAATATGCGCCAGACACCACACCTCTTGTAATGGTCTCGAAGTAGGGATTAATATCCGTGTTACGAGGTACCACACAAGGAAATAAGCCAGGGGCGTCTCCCAGCACACCCAGACCCGAGTCAATTTTGACGTCAAATTTGACGACCGACTTGGTGTAATGGTTAAGAAGTTGGCTACTACACCAGAGGTCGCGGGTTCGATCCCCGCACAGTACAAACATTTGTGTGCATGAACATGTCTGTTTGTACTGGTCTGGGTGTCTCCTATGTATAATAAGTATGTATTTAAACGGATAAACATACTTAAATATAAGAAAATGTATTTAAGTATGTTTATCCGTTGTCTAGTATCCCATAACACAAGCTTTAATTAGCTTACTTTGGGGCTAGATGGCGCTGTGTGGAATAATGTACAGGGATATTTATTTTATTATTATCGAAAAAATTAAATGAAGCGATTTCAAATAATTAAAATAAAACAATGTCAAACTATTACACGATTGGCGTAGTGCGCTGTAGCACGGTTTCTCGCCTCGATTTCCGTAGTGTCCCGGGTTCGATTCCCGATCGGGTCAATTCAGGAAACGATCTTTTCTGAATTGACTCGGGTCTGGGTTTGCTGGGAGACGCCCCTGGCTTATCTCCTTGTGTGGTACCTCGTAACACAGGGATATTAATCCCTACTTCGAGACCATTACAAGAGGTGTGTTTTCTGGCGCATATTTATATTTATTTATATTTATCATGATCTCTCGCAGAGACCCTTTAAGGCGTCCTCTGCCGGTTACATAGATTCCCAAATATCCCGTGGACAAACATAAGTTTGTTTCTTAGCTTAAGCTAGGTAGGTACACATTATTTGTTTTCTCCATACCGTCCCTAAAAGTGTTCGAGGGCTAAAAATCTGGTTTTTAGTCGGAAGGAGTCTGGCATAACGACGGTGTTCCCGCGGACAGCATAGTATCTATGAGGAATTTTCATAATGAAATAATATAATATATTTAATCATGTAAGCTCTTAGAAGCATTTAAGATAGGTCATAAGCAAAATATGTAAATAATAATAAACGTAAATATGATAATAATTTATATATGCGTAAACATAATGTGACTCTACCATCGGTTCGGAGGTGCATTCCATATCGAGAAGAATCCGGCAAGAAGATCGATAGTTACTCTTTTAAAAAAAATTTGTTTACAATGATTGAATATACAGAGTTCAAACAAACAAACAAACAAAAAATATCTTTATTTAAATAGACCTGTAACAAGTACTTTTAAATCGTCATTACAAGAAAAAAAAAATACTTAGTAATAGACTTAAATACTATAATAATATGAATACATAAATACACTGTATACAAACATAATGTGACTCTACCACCGCATCGGAAGTTGATCTTATACTGAGAAGACCCGGCGAGAAACTCAGTACTTACTCTTGTAAACTTGGTTCGGTTTCACAAAAAGAGTTAGTAAAGTACTAAGAGTATTTTAAAAAAATGCTTACGTTCTAACATTTCCTTAAAATATGGACCTAAAAGTACATCTTAAACAACCGGATATAAAGCAAAAACATGTACAAAGTTTATACAATTGAAGCCTAGTCAGTCAAAAAATGTGCGGAGGAACAGATTATACGTAAGATGATATTTATACATATTTTTATTTAATAATCAAATGATATCTAATTTTCTTTTAAATCGAAAAAACTACTCTTGAAATATCAGTACACGTGTAAACACTAAAGCACTCACACACTGAAAATAATGAAGATAAATTATTTTACGAGTATTATAAACATGCATTAGAACTTTTTTTGTGCATAATCCTAAAACTAGGCTTTACTAACCATTTTTATGGAGAATCATACTCCTACGAGTAGAACACGTTTGTTTTCAGATAATAACAATACCCGTGACTGCTCATGTAGCCCACTGTGTGGTCCGAAGTTAACGCTCCATGCTGGAAGAGTAAACAGATGCACCTCGTTAGCGAAGTGCAATGAAACACGTAGCTGGTTGCAGGCTTTTGGCATAATTGGCATAATGAGACACTCGTCGAAATCCGACGACCGGTTTAGCATTTGTCGATATCCCACCTGCATTAGGTCAGTAAGTGATTGATTCTGTTGCAGTTGTACTGATTTGATTAGGTTTTGACCAAATATGAAGCTTTGCACAGCACCTCAGCAGTTGTAATTATATAATATTCACAGGGTACAAAGAAATTGTGACCTTGTAAGTTTCATCGCAAAGTCTTTTTTATAAAGTGAGTTACCTAATGCTTGAAAATCAGCGGTTATATGGTATTTTCTATCTTTTTGCATATTTTTGATTCATTTGTTTTTCCTTCTGATATTTAATAGCCTTCTGTTTGGTCTTTTGTCGGGACCCTTTAACTCAAAAAGGTGAGAAAGGATCAAGTTGAAATTAATAGCATAATAAGCATTCAGGTCAAACATAAGTCAAACTTCTAAAACAATGCAATAAACAGGGTCGTTTATGGTGGATATTTTGACACTCGCAAGAGAATCAACATCTTTACGGTTCTAGCAACCTAAAACCCTAGAGGCTTGATATTTAACTTTTCCTATTCACATAAATAAAATTAAATCATTGCAAACTAGAATTCTCAAACTGTTAGTTGATTTTAAGTTAAAAAAATCATTACAAGGGGAGTATGAAAGATTATTTAAGATATGTAAAGTATTACCGATAGACTACAAAGTAAGAACTGTTATTCTGACAGAACAATTTAATCATACTGAGTATAAGCATGAAAGGAAGTATGCCTACCCAACTCGTTCAGCTAATAAGCCCAAACTAACCGTCCCCAGGGTAAAAAAATATTATGGCAAGCGCACCAGGCGATGGTTGACGCCGTCTTATCTCAATGACTTACCACAAGATCTGCTGCAGGGGGCGCAAAGTAAAAATCACCTCAAAACACTGTTGAGGAGGCATTACTTGTCTTTATGCCCGTAACCTAAAATTTGTTAATTTAAGGATATAAATATAAGTTAAATGATAAGTTTAATGCAAAATAATATGAATATAAGTGCAATAAACCAGAAACATCATTAAATACTAGAAAATTAGATATTAAAGTTCACTGATATTCACTTTATAATGAAATAAAATAAATGTAAGTAAAATGATAAGAATAACTATTTAAATAATGATATATCTATAATTATAACGAACTGATAACATTAATAAATACATAATTAATAATTTCTCATTAATATTTACTTTGAATATTAAGAATGAAATACCTACGTAATATGTAATTTATTTAAATAATACGCAATAATATGCAACAATGTAATAATAATATCGAATGATAATAATATGTACCTACCTAATTTAAGCTTGGATGTAAAACTATTGAAGCATGTCCACGGGAACCACTGCCGACAAACTGTTGCACAGTTTGGCAGAAAATAATGTTAAGCATCCCTGTAATTTTTATGGTTTAATAAATAAATAAATAAATAAATTTTGTAAGGAACAAGGTTTTCAAATTGTTTTTTTTTCCTACCATGGGGTTGACCAGCTCAGTGGTTGCTCATAATTACTGTACTTTTCAACCTGGAATCTGGACCTCAAGGCAGCTTACCATCATATTATTGTCATATTAACGGGCAATATAAAAAAGTAACCTGCGGCGAGCGAACCCAACTCAAAATCACGGTTAAGTAAACTTGACCCCTTTTTAAGTTGAATAACACACTACCGTGCAATGAGATACAATATTGCTGGACGAATTATCGTAATAAATCATTCCAAATGTACTGTTTTGCATTCCGCCGAACAAAGCGGAAACAAACCACGAACACGTATAATGTCCATTAAACACAAACTCACTACAGGTGCTCATGTCAGAAGTATCTACCGACCAGTGATGGGTGTGCTGAGACTGACAATTCATTTATTTCCACAAAAACATTAGTATCTACAGGGGGATGAACATAAAGGTGCTCCCTCACTTGGAGCATGTGCCTGTGATGTAACGTTACAGAGTCGAGCATTACATCAGTGAGGGAGGAGAACCGAGCATCACAGTGCGCAAACTGTAATGTTAAGTTTCGAACATTACTTTGGTGAGGGAAAACATCGAGCATTACAGTACGCAAATTAATGATACTCGTACAATGTGTAATATTTTTATACAACTTCCCGGCAGTATTGTGATGAAATGCTCAAAATCAAATCTGAAATGTACTTTACAGACGAATGTTCCTCATGTCAGGGAGGCAGTTCTGTAGTGTAATGCTCAAATTAGAATCTGAGACGTTACATTACAGAATGCTTCAGGTGAGGGACCACTTTGATGCAAATCAAACACGAACGCGATTCTGCAAACGTTCTCCGACAGTCGATTATTCTTTGGACTGATCACTTACAGGACGTTTCGTTTTAGAGAGGTTTGCCGTCAAAACGTTTCACCTACGGACGTTTCGTCGACAGAATGGTTAGCATTTGTGTTTCGACGACAGGATTTTTCCGCTATGGACATTTCACCGAAATAACTGTGGACCTTTCAATGAATCATATTTAAATATAATAAAATACATAATATGAAGATTTATTTACGAAGGGAGTACCTATAATCGACGAGCATGTATGAAAGGATTAATGAGAGTGGAAGAAGCGCAAACGGTGTGGTCTCTGCCTACCCCGTTGAGAAAAAGGAGTGATGGTATGTATGTATTTATGGAGGGGCACCTGGTGTATTTAGTGGTGGTGGTGGTTTTTTTTAAACTGTATTTACTTACCTTCTTATACTAAAACTATACATAGTAGAGAGTTTGTAGAAAAAAGTTTTAGTTATCTATAACCAAAACTTTTTTTAGTTACAGATAACTAAAAAAAGCTCCTATGAGTTACCTAAAGGTTAAGTACGTCAAATTAAAAAATATGAAACGCATTCCTGTGTATAATATCCACGTGTTATCGCAAATATATGTATCTGGATTTAAAAAAAACATTAAAATACATCCAGTAGATTCAAGGTGATGCTGGAATATACTTATGCTAAGGATGTCAGTAATAATTCATTTCATACATCTAATTGGTTACTAAACGCTTGCAAAATCGAGCTTCAGAATTTTTGAGGCTTATTTTCAAATAAGTTATTTTGTCTTGCATCAAACTATATTGTCGATGTAAAAGAAGCAGGTGTTTTATCCGAACACATTTTTACTATCACTATTACTCTACCAAATCAAAAATGTTACATAATCCCTTCATACGTTGAGGTGGAAGAGGTTTTCAATTTTGCCAGGTTATACTCAGTTATGTTATCGTCATGGCAACGTCAAATGCAAATTGCACGCCTGCTTCTTATTTCTAATGTAAGGAGCAGAACCAGCCCGCGATGGCTAGAAGTTTTCCTACCAGTTTCATTATATCTATATTAATAGGAAGAGGAAAGACTTGTTAGTTTGTTTTTTTTTTGTTTGTTTGTCTTGAACAGGCTCCGAAACAACTGGACCGATTTTAACAGTTATTACACCAATATAAAGCTACATTATCAGGGAGTGACATAGTATTTTTTTAATTTAGACTATATTTTGACGGGAAAGACAGTCTACGCGGGCGAAGCCGCTGACGGACAGCTAGTTTAAAGATAAACCGGTTTTTATAATTTTGCACATCACTAGTTGCCAGTAATTGCCGTCATTGATAACGGCAGCTCGTCATATTAGTCGTCATCATAAGGCTGACTATGCCGAATTAAAATTTGCATTAATCCCTACACATAATAGCAATACAATAGTAATTTAGTATTTAATAAAGTTGTTAGCTACAAACAATCAACATTATTTCATAAACGCCATAGTTTTATTAAGATGGCATAGTATTGTATTTTGTTTAAACAAGTACTAGTGACTCGTTTAGCTTAAACCTTTGATGAAATAGGTATAATTTTGTGTTGAACTGTAGGCCAATATGGCAGAAATGTTTTGGATTTCCATCAAATGTTACACATGGTACTCTCGGCGCATTTAAACATCGTTTTAATATTTAAATACACCTAGCCTGTTCGTTCATAAATATATTATTTCGGACTGAAGCTTGAGTGCTTTGGGACTACGGGAGAGTATCAAGCTGTTATGGTAATTGTAAGCTTAGCTAAATAAATCAATAAAAAACAAGCCTAGAACATAGAAGTTATCACAGTCTTAGTCGCACTATGGAATCCAATTATTATTGCGACTGTCCAACTATGCGCTCTCACACACGAACGGCATACACGCCTATGGCAGAGGACGCCGGCAGACGTCAACGGCAGACTTTGTACAAAAGCCAGTTGTAAATGGATTTTGTAAAAAGAAAAACTCCAGTTGATTTGCTGTCGTTGTCGACAAAAGAGAAAGACCGGTCATTCCAGGTTCAAGAAATAGTATTGAATAGAAAACAAGACTACACTATTACCAAAAAAATTGCAAAAGTTTTTAATTTTCGTTCATTTCAAGTTTTTCTTTGTTAAGTAAAATGTTAAATCCTCCTTGCAATATGGTCGTATGATCGTGAATTATTAGTAATTCTCTATTTAGTTATAATATTTTAACATTATATGGAATAACATTCTCTGAAATTAATGAAGATCATGTTTATTTAGGCAAGGCCGGACGACCAACTCTTAAAATCTATGGGGAAAACCTGTGCTTAGCTGTCGTTTTAGCTGCAAATAATGATAATACGAGTATATCAGAGTACTGAATTTCTCAATCTCTTACTAACGAGCTTACAGATTCCTACAAAAAAAAATTCATAGGTATTTTCAGTAAAAAATGAAATGAATCGTCGGTGGAGTGGCCTTATTTCTCTTCAATTTGTTCTTGTCGCGCGTTTGCCGCGTTTGTGCACTAGAAACGTCAATCACGCGGGATATGTATTTGAATAATGATTCAACCTACTTCTACCAAATTGCCGGTTCGGGCTCGATTTATTTTTCGTTTTTAAATAGAGTGACAGTACAAACCTACGAGGTACTCAGCGCGCAAAACACACCACTAAAACCATGTTTTTGTTAAGTAAAAATAATAATATAGCATTTATGTGAGTGGAGTCCATACAAAAATAATTATCACATACATAGAAAGAGGAAAACAGAAATGCAGCAAAACTTACACAAAAAAAATTAATTGAATAAAAACAATTAAATAAAATACTAAAGTTAAAGCACTGATATTATTATTACTAAAATTTGAGCATTCACCTTTATCAGATCATCGAGCAATCTTTCTTTTTAAATTTACTAAAACCACATTGCGAACATATAGCTCGATGTTTTGTTACAACTTGTGCTTAAAAACCAAGCAAAAAAGTTACATAACATGGATATGTTGTAAAATGCTCTAGTCCATACCGACCTTGTTCCCTATCACGGTGTCAGTGTAAATCACAGTTATGGTATGTGGTCGTCGAGTAGTAAAACATATTTTTGTACCCTGTAAATTATAATACAAGACTTTGTTATCGCTGTATACAAACAAAAGTTCAACAAAATCTTCCAGTTCCAGTTTCACCGTTGGTTATCAAACAAAGATTGGATTTAAGCAGGGAGGGGTGAGCTCAGTAGAAGCAACTTTTCAAACTTATTTTCCACCTCCATAGTTTTTTGCAGCTTTTGGTATAAATTATAAGACTGCGATTTGAGGTTCGGCTAAAGTTTTTTGGCCATATCTTGTTGATGTTGTAAAACTTGGTTTTGATCGTCCTTTTATATAGACGTATATTTATTATTAACGATGTATTTTTTATTTCTAACATTTGAAATTTCTTTGGCCTGTTTGAATAATCTCTAATCTAATCTATATCTATGTGAATATTTATTGTTGCAATGTGTGATAAAAAAACAGTTATGATAGACACGTTATTTTAAAATAAAAAAACATTATTACAATTAGCTACCTAATTCAGTTTCAAATTATTTATTGGCTGTGTATCAATTCTAATATTTTTTTTCGAGGGACTGACATATTAAGCTTGACTCTATACTCTGATTATAATATAAATAACCAATTCGAGTATTGCCATGATCCATCGATAAGCTCGAGACAGCGGTCCTGGGGGCATACTCACGAACAAAATGTCCGTAAAACGAATTTCGTTGTAAGTAACGTATCAACGAAAGCTACTATGTGATATTCTTCGATATCCATTTGTGAATGGTAAATGTGAATAATGGAGTAGGAAAACATGTAATTTTTATAATCAAATTCCTTTAAGTACTTACATAAAACACAAAAAACGCAAATCTCAAAATATCTTTAAACGAAACAGACCTGTGTAGTGTGTACGTATACAAACCTGAAGTACTTTGAATTGTAAAAACAAAGGCAAATATATACCTATTAAATAAAATACATAAATATGATGTAGGTACTATGATAATATGAATTTATAAATACACAGAATTCAAACATGTCATGGCGACGGAATATACAAATTTTGAGTCAATGTGTTGGGGCAATGAACTTTAAGTAATTATCGCTCTGTCAAAGGAACAGAAAAATGTGTGCTCAACGGCAATCTAAGCACACTTTTTTGTTAGTAACAATGTATGCCTACTTCTTTCACTCATACATGCCAGAAAGAGACAGACAGCTGGATGCACTGCCACGCGAGTGCTATGTTTAGGCTTGTCAATTGTATGACGTGCATTATCCAGTTATGGAACATTGTTCTGTTAGGGAGTAAGCCCCTGCAGCGGGACAGTCCCATTCGGATCTCTATAAATCTCGGCGGCCATCTTGGACTTGTAAGGTTTATTTAGTTTTTGCCGACCTTTGTCACCCTCTTATCTTTGACTTTGCTATTTTATCGCATAAGTGGAATATGTTTGCAAAGCGTCAAGAGGTTTGGGAAAAAGTGTATTGTGTGGGTCGATCTGTCTTGTATATTCAGCCGTTTCTTTAGTTATTTTGAACGAATACTAAATTTAAAAATATAGTGGCCTTTTTTACTTAAATTAATAAATAAATATGCGCCAGACAACACACCTCTTGTCATGGTCTCGAAGTAGGGATAAATATACCTGTGTTACGAGGAACCAGACAAGGAATTAAGCCAGGGGTGTCTCCGAGCACACCCAGACCCAGGCCAATATAGAAAAGATCATTTCCTGAATTGACCTGACCGGGGATCGAACCCGGGACACTACGGAATTAAAGGCGAGAAACCGTGCTACAGCGCACTACGCCATTCGTGTCGTCAAACAACAATTACAATTACATAATGTGATTTGATAAAACTACTGCTGATATAAGTACCTATAATTAGGTCTGAAAGAAAATGTCATGTAATTAAAGAAACAAATAAAAAAAAAAAATTTGAAAACATTTGAACAACAGAAATGTTAAGCAAATTAAGCTCAAATCTACTACATTTTATTCTATTTGAAAATAATGATAACATACTTCTCACCATGGCAATAAGCAGAGCTTATGCAAGTTAAAGGCTGATTGATAAACGGTTTCAAATAAAACAAATAATTATATTTATAGATATTCAGACACATAAAAGAAGCACAAAAGTTTCTGAATGTGTGTGACTCATCATAAAACAACCAGCCAATTAGTCAGAGTTTTGCGAAACCGCAGAGGTTTCATATCATTTTTCAAACCTTTGAGTTAACAATGAGCCCAGAGCCTGGCTTATGAATAAAGAAGACAACACAACTCCTGTACAGCTGCAGATATAACAGCGATGCTCAGAACTTCTCAAACACAGCATACCAGTAAATTATTTCGCGGGCCAGTGTCTGCGATAAGCCGTGATTTAGTCGTCAGTGTCTCCGTGCTCTGAACGGCTAATCCATCTCAGATGCAACTCCATCTTGGGGTGACAGGCCTACGCTCACACCGCACTGGGGAAGTCTTTGTATGCTGTGCTGGGATAGCTAATGTGCTGTAAGATCTAATGTCAAGAACAGGAACAGTCAAAAATCCCTGAAAAAACATTAGATTTATTACTTTTTGGAACGGGATTGGCACATGCCTCTGTGCTATCATACATACTCGTACATTAGAAAAAATCGGTTATTTTTTTTACAGACTAAGCAGTCATTTGACCACAATCGCACCTGGTGGTAAGTGATGATGTGATCTATGATGGTACATGGCTGCCCAGTGAATTCCTATTTACTCTTGTCTTAAAGAGACCAAGGTTGTATTTTTTCCGGAACAACAAACGCGGGCAGCGAGTTCCATTCCTTTGCTGTTCGCATTATAAAATAATCAGCGAAACGCTTCGTGTGGATAGCTGCAATATCCACAACGTGTATAGAAAGCCAATGTGCGTCTAGTGCTCCGATGGTGAAAAGGTGCCGGCGGTTCATTGATGGCTTCTTGGTAGAGCAGCCGCCGGATAGCGGAAGACGCGAGCTCGAATCGTGCTCAAGATCTTCGATTATCCGAAATTTACAATATCAATCCAGCAGCATCTAGTCAAAAGGTAGTGGTCCTTTTTATGACGATATTACATTTGTGCGTACCTTTTTGAATATATTACCAACTGCCCATTTTAATTGAATTATTCATTACTAAGGCGTCGCAAAAAAATATTCATTCAGCTCATGATGAGAAATAAAAATAGGCTGGCAAAATAAACATTTACATTTTAACCGGCTCACGGTGTGATTGCAATCCATTTTGATATGCGCAGAGGATATTGCATTCGCAATGAGCCCGATGCAGGCGCTAATTAACACGAAACAATGCGGCCACTTGAGCACTGCAGCTGTGTAAACCGGTTTCAGCCATTGAGGGTCTGTGATTCATTCACTCAATTTACCTTTGCATTCATTTTTTGAATGGTTTTTTATATCGTGAAAATTTGCAGGCCATTTTTGTTGTATTAAGCATTTACGAAGTATTCTTTAACGCGCGCCTTTGGCAAACCTAGCTTATTTGGTAAAGGACAGAGCCCACATGCTTGCAGAACTGGGACCGTTTTACCATCTCTTATAGCCAGTCAAGTAAACTTCCTAAACTGAAGGTAGCGAGCAATTTCGTCAGTAAATATCTGACCTAGAGGATGCATTATTGACAGGGAACCGCAGGGAAAATGAAAGATCATATTAGGGAATCGCACGCTACACTCAGTTTAGGAAATTAACTTGACTGGCTATGAGAGATGGTAATACGGCCCCTGATCCGTTGAGGAAAAAAGTTCTCGAATCGCTACTCGATCCGGTACCCGATACAGTGATTACATTTTCTTACAGGGCATCTTAGTTCAACCTAAAAACAGTCAATCAAGGCAAATCTCAGACCTACAGTATAGTCATTGTTCTACCTCCGGTTTGTCCGAGACGCGATACGCTGGGGGGCTCTAGTCGATGGAATCTTAATAATAACAATTATGTAGTATTCACTTAATTTAGGTACTTTATTCTCTCGCTTCCTTCTCTCTATCGACTGCTTATTTTCTTTAATCACGCGATTTGCAAAACGTTCAGCGTGGCCGTGGCAGTACAGTGAACGTCATTGATATCTGTCACATCTGTCAGTGAGACAGACATGACAGCTGACTCACCACAGATATATAGCACAGCTATCGTTTTTAAGGATCCTCTACACTCACATTTTATTTTAGTTATTGTTTTGGTTTAATCTTTTATTGTATATATTTTACACTTCACTTCACAATACCTACTTTTCCCAACACACTACACCGCACACTGCACTTTTTTCATACTTTTATTGTTCTAATGTTAAAATATTTTTTGTGTTAAATAAAAATACTCTAAAAAGGATGGACGACTACTTTCAGACCACCAGCATCTCTGCCGTGAGTGCCTGCACGGCAGTGGCTTATGCTGAGGCAGGGTCCTGGTTGGCCCACTATTTCGTTGTTATATTTTTAATCCGCGTTTTGTTCTAAATATTCTTGTACGTTGTTGAAATTGTTGTATGCATGGGTCAATAAATCATTGTTCTTTCTTTCTTACTTACCTGAATGTCTACCAATGAGAGACGATGGCGTCCGCTCTGACGTTTTTGTCTAGGATTTCGGTACAGCGCCCCTAGTGATTAGAAATGGAACCAAAAATGGCATACAAATAGGGGGTTGGCCAAGAGCAACACGCCCCTTAGTTTCGACAAATTTAAAAATGTATGTTATCAAATGTCATTCCGATGAGACGAGTGCTAACGTCATTCCCGTACAGCTAGGGCGTTTGAAGTCAACCATCGTAGTTTACGTGAATACTTATGGTATACATAGGTACTGTTCAAGTAAAACGCCACACACGCATTTAGGCCCGTTTTCTAAATCAAAACCTGGACTTGAGTATAGATCTGAGTGACGC